>CM077666.1:357758408-359008408 GCA_039707655.1 Elymus sibiricus
CCATAGTGTGACCTACTACGAACTATGTCCATGACCGAGGACGCGGCTATCAATAGATTATACACTCTGCAGAGGTTAGTACACTGTACCCACACCACGGAACTCATGGCCTCGCGCTCCCATTCGGGTGGACCAACGACATTCTGACAAAACCAATCTATTGCATGACACTCTCCCGGCCACTCCGACAAACTCCCCTTTGGGCTATGTCCTGGGTTGCCCCGATGTCAACTCGTGACATCCGCCACCTCTGTGGCTGCCACCGTCGTGGCCAAAACATAACATCGTCCCAAACGGGGACCTCGGATATCCATACAACTCGGGCACACAAGGCCTATGGTCGCCTACCTGATCAGGGTAGCGCGCACCCATAACCTTCCCTAGTAGGAGGCACCGGCGGGAGGCATGACAATAGACTGCATTAGGGCATCCCCATCCAGGCAAGTGTGGTTTCACTGGTGAGCTCGATTCGGTGGCACCATGACTCAGCCAACAGATTTGTTCAAGTTTGATTAATGTCAGGTTCAACTTGAATGGTGATGAGCTGAGTCACAAAAAGATACATAATGAAATAACAATGCAGATGAGCATGATATCAGTGTAACAATGGATGGGCAACATAACCATTTAACAACATAACCTCAATAATGATAAATAATTTAGTCTACGGGATGCAAATGAGCATAGCATAACGATGATCACGAATACCACCAGTATTTGCATAACAAACCATAACTATTCATGTGAGCATATCCTTATCACTAGCATCGGAAATGATTACAAGAATGACACATGATAACATTAGCAATTAATCATTTCACTTACTAGATGAAAATGAACATGGCATAAGCATAGACATGGATTCACAAGCATATTCGAAGCATTAACAAAATCATTAAATGAACAAGCAATTTCTTTAAATATTCCAGTGGAAACCATGGCTACTGCAATGCCATCATGCAAGTGGCTGTTGTGGCTTGCCTGGGGATGAAGGATTCACCGGGGAGAAGTGCTGGAAGCTCGCAGAAAAATTTGCCGGGAACGTTTCCCTCTCGGAGGGGGCTGAATAAGGGCAGGGGCAAAATGGTCATTTTCACAGTGTGACAACCTCATGAAAATGATACCAACAGAACATGCTCGACAAGTAGAGAACGTGGGCTTTTGAATCACCTGAATCTGAGTCACGGTCACGGAGATACGACCGTTCGTTCGTTAGGCAGAAAATTAAATAAAAATATTCATTTCTGCGCTTAATGGGCGAACGTTTGCTATTTAATAGTTTTGGCGCCGGCTGCAGAAATCAGAAAACGTATTTCATAGAATACGCTTTTGCCACAGGAAAGCGCATTCTGCTCTTAGGCCGGGCGGGAGTACGCTTTCATTAGCGGAAAGCATATTTGCCAGAATACGCGTCCAGTTAAAAAAACGTGCAGGCCCGGGGTCAACGCGGTGCTGTTATCGGGCCCGTGGAACCCAGGGTATCTAGGTCCGTCTACCTTTGGCCTAGGGCCCAACGCCTGGTGAGGGCCCAGCGGGCCGTCATATCCAAGCACCTCACCAGGACTCCTCATGAGGCCTTGGCCTCCCGAGGCCCCCTACTCAAGGAGCGGGCGAGCAAGGCTCAGCACTTCCACCAGCGGCCTCGCGAGGCGACCTCCTGAGGTGGCCTCCCGAGGCCCCCTCCCGAGGGCGCACGAGACGAAGGCCGTTCAGCGGAGCCGCGCAATCTGGGGCCCATCACGTGGGTGACGCGCGCGGCGACGAGGGGCGACAGAGGCCGCGCCAGCAGGCGCGAATGAAGATGGTTTCCTCTTTTGTGTTAAGGGAGTAGGGCCAGCTATCTACTCCCCAAAGCAACCCCAAAGGTTGCCCGATGGGCGAAGGAAGACCAAGACAGTAGGCGGGCAGGGCGGAGGTCATCGTCGAGCCCACCGGTGCGTCATGGATCCTGCTTTGGCAGGTGAAGACCGCCTTTAGTCAGGATAGCCTCAGCGCCTGTCCCCTTTCGAAACCGCCAAGTGTGGCAACCCTTCCCTCCTAAGTTTTGGAGGGGGAAGAGGACCAAGGCCGGTATAAAGGGCAGTGCTGCCATTGTAGACAGGGGGAGCTCTAGTTCCCATCATCCTCAACCTTGTATTCTCTCTCGCACCAGAGCAATACCAATCAAGCAGGAGTAGGGTCTTACACCGCAAGGTGGCCCGAACCTGGGTAAACCGCTGAGTCCACGGTCCGTCCCTCGCTAGCGCGCTCTCGCCGTACCTTCGACGTCGCTTAGCCGTGGTAGGAGACGAAGTGGTAGAATGAGCTCACCCCAGTGTTCGAACCTTTGGGTCCCCGGAGCCCGACTTCCGACATTTGGCGCGCCAGGTAGGGGTGCGCTACTGTTCTTCCGCTCCGCCCTCTGCTCCACCAACCCCATGGCCGACGCACGTCGCGAGCATGCCGAGCGCAGGGCTGGCCGCGTGGCTCAGACGGAGCCGGTGGCCCGCGGCAATCGCCGCCACCCTGAAGCCGAGGCTGCTGCCGCCACCGACCCCGCCGCCCGCGAGCAGCAGGACTCCTCCATGCACACCTCCGTGCAGGAGAACGGCCACACCGCCACGGCCTCCTCCCTCACCCACCGTGGGCCACCAAACCCGCAGGCCACATTGCTCATGGCGCGCGAGTTGCTCCTCTTCCGTCCAACTGACGCCGGCTACGACGCCTGGCTTGGTCGCATCACCGAGCTCGTCAACGCCGCCGGGGACGCTTTGGCGCCTTCCCACTCGCTCCGCCCTCCGCCGTCTCGCGCTGGAGACCTGGCACACGGCGCTCCCCCACCGCCTCCTCTGCGCGACGAGTGTGGCGGGCCCCAGCGCAGCGCGCGGGTTCGTGAGCCATCCCGTGGCGCGTCCTCGCCGGACCGAGACGAGGCCAGCTGCCAGATCATTTGCCGCAAGCCCCCTGATGCGCGAGTGCTCCTCGAGCGGCAGCGCCGGCGCCAGGACCAGGCTGTTCAGGAAGTTGAAGCGTTTGCGCATCAAAACCACGACGCCCTCGCTGGCGGCGTCCCCTCAAGCGGTGTGGGCTGCCATGACTTCACCCGCGAGCTGCGTCGCGTGGTCTGGCCCGCGAAGTTCAAGCCTGAGCTGCCTCCGCGCTACGACGGCACCCCCAACCCCGTGGAGTTCCTCTAGCTCTACGCGTTGAGCGTCGAGGCGGCGAACGGCGATGACAAGGTCATGGCAAACTGGTTCCCTATGGCCCTCAAGGACGGCCCGCGCTCCTGGCTCATGAACCTCCCCGAGGCGTCCATCTCCTCGTGGGCCGAGCTCTGCAGCCAGTTTGTCGCCAACTTCAAGGGCACACAGGATCGCTCCCTCACCATCAACGACTTGCGGCATGTGCGGCAGCGCCCAAACGAGACTCTCCGCAAGTACATCCAGTGCTTCAGCTAGGTGCGCAACAAGATCCCGCGCGCCTCCGACGCGGCCGTCATCTCTGGGTTCTCCACCTGTGTCATGGACGTCAAGATGCGCGAGAAGCTCACAATCAACGGTGAGCTCGACTCCATGGTTGAGTTGCTCGACCTCGCCGACAAGTGCGCCAAGGCTGAGGAAGGCCGCCTCTTCATCCACAACGACCCCGACGCAACGCTCGACGCCGCCAAGACCAAGAACAAGGACGACAAGCGCAAGGGTCTGGACGTGCTCGCGGCGGAGCCTGAGCAGAAGCGCGGCCGTGACCACGACGAGCCCAGGAAAGACAGCTGGTCGCTCTGCGCCTTCCACAACGTGCGCTCCCACAGCACCGAGGACTGCCAGGAGCTCAAGCTACTCCGCGACGAGCGCCAGGGCCGCCGAGACGACCGCAATTGCCGCGGCGCCGGCCGTGGAGGTGGCCACGGCGGCAACCGTTGGGACGGCCGCAACAGCAACGGCAACTTCCACCAGGGTTGGCGTGACCAGCCTCGTGAGGCCGCCTGGCGTGACCAGCCTTGTGAGGCCGCCGGTCCTCGTGAGCCTTCAGAGCCTCGTGAGCCTCCTGAGCCTCGTGAGATTCCCGAGCCTTCCAAGCCTCGCGAGGCGCCTGGAGAGCAAGCTGCCACAACTACTACGCGCCTCGTCGAGCACCCCGTGTACTTCGTCAGCACCATGCTAAGGGACGCGCGCAAGTGCTACCCCATGCAGCAGAAGCTCCTCCTCGCGCTCCTCGTCGCCTCCAGGAAGCTTTGCCACTACTTCTAGGGTCACCCCATCAAGGTCATTTCTTCCTACCCATTGGAGCAAGTTCTGCGTCGCCCCAACACCGCCGGCCGCGTCGCCGAATGGATCATCGAGCTGCAAGCCTTCCAGCTGGAATTCTCCACCACCAGAGTCATCAAAGGCGCGGCTATGGCCGACTTCGTGGCAGAATGGACGGACACATACGAGGAGGAGCCTCGCGAGGCCCAGTCCCTCCTACCAGGGGACGAGGCGCCTGGCGGCTGGACCATGCACTTTGACGGCACCTTCTCCCGACAGGGCACGGGGGCTGGGGTCATGCTCACCTCGCCGATAGGGGATAGGCTCTACTATGCCGTACAGCTCTGCTTCAGACACACCGACAAGGTCTCCAACAACATCGCAGAGTATGAGGGCCTCATCACCGGCCTCAAGGCCGCGTTCGCCCTGGGCATCAAACGTCTGACCATCAAGGGCGATTCGCAACTTCTCGTCAACTTCTCTAACAAAAGCTACAAGCCCAAGGATGAGCACATGGCCGCCTACCTGGAAGAGGTACATAAACTTGAGAAGCGTTTTCTTGGCCTGGAGCTGCAGCACGTCCCCCGCAGCTGCAACAAAGAAGCCGACGACATCGCCAAACGAGCATCTCGCCGCGAGCCTCAGAGCCCCGGCGTCTTCGAGGAAAGGCTCATCAATCCATCAGCCACGCCTCCTGCCGCGAGCACGGCACTCCTTCGCGAGGAACTCCCGCCTGCACCACCCACGGGTACGCCAGACTGCGGCCCGGCTTCGGGAGCCCGCCTGCTGCTGGCGCTGGAGCCTCAAGAAGACAACTGGGCCATGGAGTTCAAGGCTTACTTTCTTCGTGGCACCCTCCCGGAGAAGGACTCAGAAGCAGAGCGCGTGGCCCAGCAGGCCACCGCTTACTGCCTACAAGATGGCGAGCTGTACCACATGTGCCCCAATGGCGTCTCGCTGCGGTGCATCTCTGAAGATCAAGGGCGCGAGTTGCTAGCTGATATCCATGGAGGAGACTGCGGCCACCACTCCTCGTCACGCACCCTCGTCGGCAAGGTTTTCCGCAGCGGCTTCTACTGGCCCACTGCGTTGCGTGACGCTACCGCGGTGGTCCAAGCCTGCGAGGCCTGCCAATTCCACGCCAAGCAGATCCACCAGCCGGGGCAGGGCCTCTAGACGATTCCCCTCTCATGGCCCTTCGCGGTCTGGGGGCTGGATATCCTGGGGCCCTTCCCTCGCGCGGCTGGCGGTTACCGCTACCTCTACGTCGCCATCAACAAGTTCACCAAGTGGGCAGAAGTCGGGCCGGTGCGCACCATCCTGGCAGGCTCCGCCGTCAAGTTCATCAAGGGCCTCGTGAGCCGCTTTGGGGTGCCCAACCGCATCATTACTGACAATGGCTCCCAGTTTACAAGTGGCCTCTTCAAGTCCTACTGCGCTAGCCTTGGTACGCAGATCTGCTATGCCTCGGTGGCACACCCGCGAAGCAATGGCCAGGCAAAGCATGCCAATGCTGAGGTCCTCAAGGGCCTCAAAACAAGGAGCTTCAAGAAGAAACTCGAGGCTTGCGGCAAGGGCTGGCTCGACGAGCTACAGTCCGTGTTGTGGTCCATCCGCACGACAGCAAGCAAGCCTACCGGCGAGACACCCTTCTTCCTCGTCTACGGCGCTGAGGCGGTCCTCCCATTGGAGCTTAAGCATGGCTCCCCGCGAGTCCTTGCCTTCGACGAGGCCCATCAGGAGGGCTCGCGGGAGATTGATCTGCTGCTCCTCGAGGAGGGCCGCCATCAGGCCGCCCTTCGTGCCGTGAGGTACCAGCAGGCCCTGCGTCGCTACCACAGCCGCAGCATCCGCCCTCGTACTCTCGAGGTCGGCGACCTCGTCCTACGCAGAATCCTCTCCAGAGAGGGACTTCACAAACTCTCACCTATGTGGGAAGGCCCTTTCAGGGTTACTCATGTCTCCAGGCTCGGCTCAGCCCGGCTGGAGACGGACGACGGAGTTCCTGTGCCTAACGCCTGGAACATCCAACACCTCCGCAAATTCTACCCGTGACCCTCACGCGTACGAACGAAATGGGGTTGTACACGCCCCGGAGCCTCTCATTGCATTCGCCTGATGGGCCCGCGAGAGCTCCCGCCCACGCCCAAGTGGAAGCCCCATGCTCCGCGCTGGCGGAACGATCGACCCGCGATCATACCCACACCCCTGTGGAAGCCCCATGCTCCGCGCTGGCGGAACAATCAACTGAGGGCGCCCCACGGGCTGCACCAACCTCAAGCTGACCCATGCCGGACACGGCAGCACTCTTTTTCTCATTTCGATGTGTAACTGAGGGCGCCCCACGGGTTGCACCAACCTCAAGCTGACCCGTGCTGGACACGGCAGCCGCATCTTGTTCTAGTTATGTAATGGGTTGCTATCTGACTTCAGTAAAGCTTGGTTTCTTACATGGCGTTTCGTTTTGTTCTTGCCACACGAGCCTTGCGCGCTCACGACGTCCCTCATGAGCCTCACACGAGTGGGGGCTGGACACGGTGTCTGCGCTCGGGTCAGTCCCAGCAGCGCTGAAAAACCCAAGCAACTGGGCTCTGGCTCGCGGGTCTGCTCCCGTGCACGCCACCCCACCAAGGTTCTTGGTGTCTTGTCTCCTCGCGTAATGCTCATGAGCGAATCGACGAGCGTGCGCTGCTCCCCTGTCGTTAAGTACTCTGCATGCAATTATCTCAGGAGCAGGTTCCAGGAAAGGCCTCATGAGGTGGCCCCCTCAAGGCCTCAGGAAGCCAGCAGGCCCCGCCTCGGGAGCTAACCCACGGCGGCCATCTCTGCAGGAGATTTCGCGAGCGGAACCCTCACGAAGCGTATCCTACAAGAGATGGCCCACCAGACACTACCTTGTGTAGAGCTAAGTCTCCCGCCTTGCGAGCTGCCCTCGCCGCCTCTTAAGCCTTCCCCTCCGGCAGCCTCATGAGCGCCAGCATTTCTCTTGGCACAAGCCGCTTGCGCGTTGAAGGGGGGCTCTCTGAGCATCGCGCCTCAGGAACCCTCACTAGCTCCCAGTGCCCCTCGCCTCTTGGCCTCGTCCAGGCATCGTGACCTGACATACCAGCGACGGCTATGGCCCGCTCGGGGGCTGGGTCCTAACAACGTAGAGCATCATGGCAAGCAAAGAGAGCAAAACAGGCCTCAAGAGAAAGCCTCGCGAGGGCACGAGCGTTCATTACAGCAAGTCATAAAGTACTTGAACATCAAGGCATCGTCTTCACGCCCCTACGGGGCCACGTCAATCTAGCGCAGGGTGACGAAGGGAAAAGGATCCTAAGAACTCGTGTCGTCGTCGTCGTCGCCGGCGACGTCGTCGCCGCCGGAGCTCTCGCCGCTGCCGCAGGAGTACTTCCCGAGCAACGCGCCCCCGTGGCCTTCTACTGCCTTTGCGAGCCCACCATGAAGCTCCTCAGGGATTGGGGCTATCACCTTGTCAAAATCAAAGTTGGGATCGGTGTGAAGGAGATGGCTGAAGACGTGAGTCGCCGCCAGGGAGAAGAGGCCGTGGCACTCCTCCTCCAAGATGACGTCCACCTCCTTGGCTCTGTCCTCAAGCCATTCCATGAGCTTGGTGGAGAAGTCAACGTAGTCGGCATCACGGGACTCACGGAGGGCTCCAAGCCTTCCCTGGCAGATGGAGTTCAGGGCGTCGTGGGCGCGGAGCTCGAGGGAGTGAAGCGTCTTGACGCGTTCGCGCTGCTGCTCCTATTCCTGGTCCGCGGCGCCGGAGCTGGGCTGAGGCGCGCCCCCCCCGGCGGGTCTCCGCCTCGGCAAGTGCCGCCTTGAGATCAGTGATCTCTTGCCAGAATCGCTCGAGTTCCATCTCGAAGGCGTCCCTCTGCTACGACAGTGCCTTACCGTGCTCCTCGGCAAGCGCCAGGCGCGCCTCCGCTACCTTCACGTCAGCATCCTCCTGAACCTTCTTCTCCTTGGCCTCCAGCTGGGCGTTGGCCTCGGTGACACGCTTCGTGTGGGCCTCCTGGGCATCGGCCAGTTGGCGCCCCAGCAGCTCCAGGCGCTCCTTCTCCGTGGCTTGCTCGGTCGCCATCCTCTGAGGCTCTCCGTGCGAGTCTCGAGGCCTGCTTCGCGGGCCGCAACCTCCTTCTTGCAGGTGGCGAGGGCGCCTTCCCGCACGAGGAGCGACTGCGCCTGCTCGGTGCGTTGGTCCTGGAACTCCTTCAGGCGGGCCTCCGCCTCTTCGCGGCGCGCGACGGCCGCTTCGGCCTCCTAGAGGGCTCTCACACGGACCCCCTCCGCTTTGGCAGCGTCCTCCTCGCCCTGTGCGCGAGCGCGTTCGCTCTGGCGCCGGGCCGTTTTGACGGCAACGCTGAGCCGGCGCCACCCGTCAGCAAGCTTCAGGCGCTCCTCGGCGAGGCGCGTCTCTGCGTCCTGGAAGTCCGTCCCAAGCCGAGCAAGCGCGGCCTTGGCGTCGCGCAGGGCTTCGGGTCGGAGCAGGGTGTGGCCGCCCACAAGGGCCAGAGGCCAGTCCGGGTCAGGCCCTCTGGCACTCTCCACTGCCGCGGCAAGGGAGGACTCGGTGCCGCTTGCCTGGAGCGGTGGGTTCTCCAGGCCACCCCCCGCATTTGGCTGCGGCGGCACGCTATGGGGGCTCTCCATGCCTGCGACGGCATGCCCCACGGCTCCTCCCCCCACGCTTAGAGAGGCCTTCGGCGGGGGGGTGGGCATTTCGACCTCCCCCGTCACCGCTCCTTTCCTCACGGTGGGGTCAAGGGGGAGGGCGTCCCCGCCTCCTGAGCCTGCCTCCCGAGGCTCCTCCATCTCGGCTCCACGAGGCGCACCCACATGCGACTCCGGAGGAACGACCGTCTCCTCCTCGACTTCCATGCGCCCCGCCTCGGCGTCAGGATGGCGGGTGGCCCCTCCATGCCCCCCGGCACCCATGGCGGGTGCCGACGCCCCCTGCGGGCTGGGGGTCACCTTCGCCTTCGTCGGCGTCTTCTTCTTCTTCATCTTCTGATCCGTGGAAGACCTCCTATGCGAATGGTGGCTCAGCCCCGAGCCCGGATGTAGAGCAAGGACTGGGAGCACTGGGAGGAGGCAGGGGACTTACTCGTCGCTGACGTACCACTTCCTCTTCTTCTCCCCCGTGGGGGCGGCCCATCGCTGCCACCATCAGGCATCGCCTCGGCGCCGCCGCCGCTCGGGCCCCCGGGATGTGTCGTAGTAGACCCGGACACGCGGCCGCCCGCCTCAGGGCCCTGGGGAGTTTCGGCCCCGTGATGGGCCTCAGGTGCTGGGGGCTCGGCCGGCTCTCGGCCGGGAGCACCCTCTGCCGTAGGAGGCGCGCTGTCGGCGTCATCGTCCTCAAAATCGCAGAGGAGCTGACGGCGAGTGCGCGGTGGTGCCCGGTTGGCGTCCTCCTCCGTGGCTTCCGCTGAGTCCTCCTCGCCACCGCTGCCCCCTGAGTCCAGCTCCACCACAAGAGGGTCCACGCGAGGCCCGACGTGGCCTTCCGGCATGAGGCCCCACCGGTCAAAGAGAGGCATCTCCTTGACCAGCTCCACCATCTCCTCGTAGCGGAACAGGGGGAGTGCATCCTCAGGCGGGCCCTCGGCAGGGGTGTTAAGCAGATTCGCCAGGGCCCCGTCCAGCACCTCTTGCGTCAGGCTGCTAGGGTGCAGCCTCATGGCGTCGCCCGCACCGGTGTACTCCCACACGGGGCGCGAGTGCTGCTGGAGTGGCGCTATGCGCCGCCGAAGGTACTCCCTGACGACCGATGCTCCCGATAGCTTCGCGGCCCGGTGCGCAGCCATCCGCTCCAGAACGGGCTCCATCCTCGGATCAGTGAGCCTCTTGCTACTTCACCGGGAGTTCTTCTCAGCCGGGTTCGTCGGGATCATCAGGAGCGGGCTGGTCCGGCGTGCGTCCATGAAGACCCAGCGCTGCCGATAGCCCTCCACCTTCTTCGTGACCCTCAGGTTGATGATGTTGTTTTCCATTCCCTTAACGGCAAGGAACGACGCGCATCCGGAGCGCTGGTCTCCTGCGGTCAGCCGCAGGCAGAAGAAGTGGCGGAAGAGCGCCACCGAAGGCATCACACCCACAAAGGCCTCACAATAAAAGGCAAACATGGCCAGGAGGAGGATGGAGTTGGGCTTAAGATGGAGGGCATGAATCTGATAGTGTGAGAGAATGGCATAGAAAAAGTCCGAGAATGGCGGCACCAACCCGGCATATACGCTGTGGATGAAGAAGGGGTAGGCCGTCGCCCCCATGTCGCGCCGTGCGCACGACCCCGGCCAGATCTGGGTCGCCTGGTTCTCGTTCTGATCGCTGGCCACAAACAGGAGCACCTTGTCCAAGCCCTCTCCGTCAATGACGATGGAGCGGTGCAGCGCCGCCCTGAGGACAGGCACGCTTGGGGACGGGGCCGCTACTTTTCCCCTCTTGCCGGCGGGTGCCATCTGCGCGGCGGGGGCGCGGATTGAGGAGCTGGAAGAGGCAGAGCTTGGAGAAGGGGTCGCGAGGAGCTGTGCGCAAGAAGGCAAGCGCTAAGGGACGGGATGTGCGAACGAAGGCAATGATGGCCTCGCGTCACCCGCGGCATGTTTTATGTCAGCGCAGGCGGTTACCGAGGCGTCGTGGACAAGTGGGGGCAACCCCCGTCACATCGTGCGCCACGCGTCACGCCTGGCCGCAGGCGGTTAGGGCCCGCACCGTTTCGCCCCTCAATAGGCGGGAACGTGCGCGCCGCGGGCCCGGGGGCTACTGTCGGGCCCGTGGAACCCGGGGTATCCAGGCCCGTCTACCTTTGGCCCAGGGCGCAATGCCTGGCGAGGGCCCAACGGGCCGTCATCACCAAGCACCTCACCAGGACTCCTCATGAGGCCTTGGCCTCCCTAGGCCCCCTCCTCAGGGAGCGGGCGAGCAAGGCTCATCACTTCCACCAGCGGCCTCATGAGGCGACCTCCTGAGGTGGCCTCCCGAGGGCGCACGAGACGAAGGCCGTTCAGCGGAGCCGCGCGATCTGGGGCTCATCACGTGGGTGACGCGCGCGGCGACGAGCGGTGACAGAGGTCGCGCCAGCAGGCGCGGATGAAGATGGTTTCCTCTTTTGTGTTAAGGGAGCAGGGCCAGCTATCTACTCCCCAAAGCAACCCCAAAGGTTGCCCGATGGGCGAAGGAAGACCAAGACGACGGACGCGCAGGGCAGAGGTCATCGTCGAGCCCACCGGTGCGTCATGGATCCTGCTTTGGCAGGCGAAGACCACCTTTAGTCAGGATAGCATGAGCGCCTGTCCCCTTTCGAAACCGCCAAGTGTGGCAACCCTTCCCGCCTAAGTTTTGGAGGGGGAAGAGGACCAAGGCCGGTATAAAGGGCAGTGCTGCCATTGTAGACGGGGGGAGCTCTAGTTCCCATCATCCTCAACCTTGTATTCTCTCTCGCACCAGAGCAATACCAATCAAGCAGGAGTAGGGTCTTACACCGCAACGTGGCCTGAACCTGGGTAAACAGCTGAGTCCACGGTCCGTCCCTCGCTAGCGCGCTCTCGCCGTAGCTTCGCCGTCGCTTAGCCGTGGTAGGAGACCAAGTGGTAGAACGAGCTCACCCCAGTGTTCGAACCTTTGGGTCCCCGGAGCCCGACTTCCGACAGCTGTGGCTAACTGGTGGGTCCGTGGGGAGGTGGGGCCCGCCGGCCAAGTCAGCGTCTTCAACCTCTCTCTCGCCCGCGATGCAGAGGAGGGACGCACGCTCGCTGGCGCTTGCCCGGCGACTCGGACCATTTCCGGCCGAGCTCCGACCATCGGCGGGCTCGGGGCGAGGTGGCGCACCCGCCTGAGGGTGTCAAGCGTGCCGGGGAGCGCGGTAGGAGGCGGGACTTTGGCTGCGGTGGACGGCGGCTTCGGCCGTTTTCCGGCCGGCGTCTGTGGTGGCGTAGGTGAGGGGCTGGGGGTATGGGTTGGTTCGCCGTGCTCCGGGTGGTCCTCTGGTGGTGGCAGCAAGGAGAGGGAGGGCTTGGTTCGCTCGAATTCGAGCGGGGAGCAACAGCGGCCATGGCCGCCGTGGGGGTCGAGGAGGGGCTCCGGGGCTCGAATAAGGGCTCGGGGAGGGCTAAGGGAGAGTAGTGACGATGTTGGAGTGCTCGGGAATGCGCGGGAGTGGCTATATATAGCCCGGGGCAAGATGCCCGAGCCGAATGCCGCCATGGGCACTCTGGGGATGCACTGGCGCGACCGCGTGCGCGTGCGCACACGCGGGGAAAGGAGAGAGGCCAGGGGGAGTGCATGCGGTGCGGAGATGCCACGGGGGAGGAAGAAGACAGAAGCAAGGCGACGACGGCCATGGGCATGCGGGGCGGCATGGCTTGCCGGAGAGGAAAGAGGAAGGGTAGAGGGGTCCAGAGGGGACGCATGGACACAGGAGAGTGAGGGCAACGCGGTGGACACGGTGCGGTGGCGAGGCCACGGCGTTTGGGCGGCGGCAGAGGGGTCCCGGCATCCAGAGCGCGCTTTTGGCATGCCAGACCGCGGGGTCACCGTGTGCACTGGCGCACGCGGGACTTTAGGGCTGCCCACACTATGTCTAGAGTGTAGTCCTTCCAAAGTGGGTCCTCCCTGAGGTGATAGCTCGAAGAAATCGACTGTGTGTTGATGGGAGTGATCGACTGAAGTTTGTTGTTGCAAACTTATGCATGAAGTAGTGGTCAAAATAAATGGGATAAGGGATAACCAGGAATTCTCGGGGGTTTAGGGTAGGAACGACTACAATACTGTGAATTTTGAAAAGATTTGGACCAGTATTTAACATAGTTGCTTCACAACTGCAAAAACTGGTCTAGAAACTAGATCATGAAGTAGCACTCACATGGATGATTGGATTGGGCTGAAAATTGGTAGAGGGTGATCATTTGGGCATATGAAGGCACCATAAAAATTTCATACCAATTGGATGAATAAAAATGGTACTTCCTTCACATTGCTCCACACTGGACAGAAACTTGGTGGAATTTTGTGGAGCAAATGGCTTGGCAAAATGATGTGAATTTTTGCATGATCAAATGATATAGGGATATTTAGGTCCTGAATTAATTTCAAATTTTATGAAGCAATATAAAATATAGTTGCTTCACAAACTGAAATTGTGACCAGAAACAAGAATTTGAAGGTGTGCTCACATAGATTGTTGGATGGAGATGAAATTTTCTGGAGAGTAATTATTTGATCATATGGATGATCTACCAAAATTTCAACTCATTTGGATTTGCCTATCTAGCACTTCCTTCACAAAGTTTCTCTCTGGACAGAAACTTTGGAAATTTGCTGAGGAAGATTTTCTAGGCAAATGAAACTGAATTTTGGCATGTGGCAATTATTTGGATATGAGAGAGTGCCCAAAAATTTTGAGGGAAATCAAGCAAAGATAAATAGCACTTCCTTCACAAAGTGCCATTCTGGACAGAATGGAAAATGAATATTCCTGAATTATTTTTGAACCAGGCAAGGATGGGTTTTGACATATTAGTGGAAGATATGACCCAAATAATTTATGAGAATTTTGTGGGAATTTTGTAAATGGCAGAAATATAGGTTGCTTCACAACCTAAAGCAAACATGGTTATTCCTTTAATAGAAAAGGGAATATTCCCAAGAAATAAATATTGGGGTTGGGCTAAGATGGAAATGACATGGCCTTGGGATAGATTTGAGAATTACAAGCCACTAGGAAGTGGCAGGAGAGAAGATCTTCCCAGGTTTCAAGACCACATAGCCACGGAAAAAGAACTCCAAATCAAAATTCGAAGAAATCCAAAAGAAAAAGCAGGGGCCAAAAATCGGGGTGTTACTGGCTGGCTAGAGCTGATGCCGGCTCAGGCGTCCGCCGCCTTCGGTGTCGCCGGGTCGGGCTTCATCGTCACGCCTGGCCGGGTCAAGGGCCTTCAGGCCGGCTGGTGAGCGGGCCGGGTTGAGCTTCATCGCCATGTCTGGCCGGGTCAAGGGCCTTTAGGCCGGCTGGTGAGTGGGCCGGGTTGAGCTTCATCGCCACGCCTGGCCAGGTCAAGGGCCTTCGGGCCAGCTGGCGAGTGGGCCGAGTCAAGGGGCGTTGGCCGCCCCATTGTTTTGAAAATGGTTAAGTGTTGATGAGCATACCCGGGGGTTATCCCCTCGACAGTAGTCCCCGAAGCTGTCGAGGCCGCCGGCTGCCGGCTAGGGGCCCCGGCAGCTTACCCCCTTGATGAACGATATGGGTCCGGCCTGGCCAGCCACGAAGGGTTTGTCCAGGTCCCCACGCATCCGGCCCGGATGGCGGAGGCGGGGGGGCCTGTCGGTCCGGCTTCTGGTACGAAAAGTCGCGCCCGCCGCCCGTCGGGAGCTCGCCACGTGGAGCCACGGCCGGGCCTTGGCCTGCCAGGCTACGCGCGCAATGGGACGTCGCCGCGGGCTCGGCGCACACACGGGATCTTCTGCGGTGGCCCTGGACGCTTGCGCTTCCCAAGATGTTTAATGCGCCCGCGCACCGTGGAGGGGGTGGGGGAACGTGGGCGCAAACGATCCCACTTCCCCCACGCCCCCGTGGGGTTTAAATGAGGGGGAGAGGGAGGAGCTGAGGCACAAATGCCCCTCGCCCCGCCCTGCTGCTTCTTCTTCTTCCTCCTCTTCCTCTGCGCGCCTGCATCCGTACGCTTGCCGTCGCCGCAGCTCCGCGCGACAGGCTGACCGCAGCGCGTAGGTTCGTCGTAGCACCATCGCCGCTCCCATTCTATCTTCACGTCCGGCGATGGCGACCCAAAAGTGCTCGTGGGAGGGCTCCGACATTTCGGACGAGCTCATTGGGCATCTTTGATCTCGCCAGAGGCTACCACCAGCGGAGCACGTGGTCGCGCGAGCTCCTGGCGACGAGGTCGCGCCCCAGCCGCGGGGCGGGGAGGTCGTCGTCTTCGCCGAGCACTTCACCTGCGGGTTTGGCCTCCCCGCCAGCGGCTTCTTCCGCCGCTTCCTCAACTATTTTGGCCTCCAGCCCTACCACTTGGGGCCCAACTCGATCCTCTAACTCTCCGCATTTGTGGCGTTCTGCGAGGGCTATGCCGGGTTGGAGCCGTCGGTGGACATCTGGAACAGGTGTTTCTTCCTCAAGCCGCAGACGGCACCGGCACCGGGGGGGCCGGTGATGACCTCTTGTGGAGCAGCTCTTATGACCACCCGGCCAGTGGGATGCTTCCCTAAGCTGCCGCTACTAGAGTCGGCGAAGAAATGGCAGCGCTCGTTCTTCTACGTGAAGAACGCTGATCTGGCGTTCGGCTACGTAAACCTTTCTCCTTTCACGGACGTCGCTCCGGTGGAGAGGCACAACTGGAGCTTCGAGCCACGCAGGTCGATAGAGGAAGCCGTCGCGGTCTGCGGCCGACTGGAGTAGCTGAAGAATGTGGAGCGCCTGCGCGGAACGGACCTCATCGCGGCCTTCGTTGCCACCGGGTGCTGCCGGTGCAGCGCCGGCCGCACCGCATATGCGACATGAGCGGTCGGTTCGACCCGTGCCGACTGGCGACCTCCGAGCTGACGCCGGCCCGGGTTTCCAAGCGGGTGAATCGCGTCACCTCCGCCAAGCTCGACCCGGGCACCTGGAGCTTTGGAAAGGAGCCGTATAGCCGCGTGCATCCGGCGTCTCAGGTATATTTTCGACTGGCATTTATCGTTTACTCCGCCCTTTCCTGCGCTGTGCTGACGTCGAGCGTGGTGATGGGCACAGAGGTTCTCTCGCCAGATTGTGCGGGATGGAGCGAACCCGCCGGTCTTCGAGCCGGACCGGGAGGCTTCGGACGGGGAGAACGGATCGGACGACGACTCAGAAGACCCCGATGAGGCGTACGAGGCGTACGAAGCAATGCCTCTGGCTGCGTCGTCCGCCGCTGCTGGCGAGGCTTTCGTGGCGGGGAGGCGGCCGCGGAGGGCGGCGGAGACGGCGCCAACCGGCCGGTCAGAGAGCCTCGTTCGGCCGCACGGGAAGCGGGAGGTCGGGTCCTCGGCCGGGAAACGCCCGGCGGAGGCGCAACCGGAGGGAGGGCGCCGAGGCGCGAAGAGGGCGCGTCGTCTTGTCCCGGCGCCAACCCCGAAGCGGGCGATCTCGACGACCACCGGGTGAGCGCCGCTTGGCCGACCTGGGGTTCAATCTCGGGCCTTTGCTATCTTTTGTTTCCTTTAGTTTGCTTATCTCTCCTCCGCGTGGCTGCAGGGCTCCCATCGTCCTCACAGTCGCGGGGACGTCGGCCCCCGTCGAGGAGGACAACGCTGGGGCTTCCACGCCCGAGGAGTGGGAGCGCGCTGTTTGGAGGGACCTGGAGCGGGCCATGCTTGTAACACCCCAAAAATTTAACCATATTTTTATTAAGTAAAATTTGGCCAGAAATAAAATTTTGGAATTTTATTAGGTCTTTTATTATTTCAGAGTATTTTCTGTTTCTGTTTTCCAAAATTCTTCCCTCCATTTAGAATTTTTTTTAAAATATTGTGGGATTTAGTAGCTCTCTAAAACCATTTCATTTATATTTTAATAACAGTAGGAATTATTTTCATAATAAAATTTTGCCCAAGATAATCATTTTTATAGCATTTTCAATTTTTGCAATGCTTCTGTTACACTACAACTATTTTAAATAATTCTCTAAAAATTCCACAAAAATTATGAGGGCTCATGTGATGCTTATAGATCCCTTTTATGCAAAAACCCAACCTGGTATTTTGGAAATTTTGAGTAAAACATCCACTTTTCAATTATGTACCATTCTTGAGTTTTAACTACAACCTCAATTTTTATTGCTCCAAAAATTCTGCAATTATTCCACCTTATAGTCCTTCCAACCAAACCCTTAAGTCCAGAAGATCAACTCCAATTGCATTCTGGAAGACCTCCAGATAATTTCCTCAATATTTGGTCCAGAACTGAAATTCAGTAAAATTTGCACTTGCAAGTTTTTCTTTTGGTCAAACCAACCCTGCCATCCTCACTATCATCCAAGGAGACACCCTGCTGCCAATTTTCATAACCAACAAAAGTACCTAGGTTGCTCTAGCATTCTATCAAACAGGTAATGTGCATGGCAGAATTTGGTCAAGTTTTGAATTGACATGTGACAGTAGCTCCCCTGGCCAAACAAGCATGTCCCTCACCCCTCTAATACCCAGGAGCACCACCCTGACCAAATTGGGCTCACTTGGGGCAACCAAGGTGGCGCTGGCATTTGATCGAGCACCTAGTGTGCGTCCTCTGGGCATGGCCATAGCACTCGCGTAGCACCGTCGGCGCCCGAGCTGTTGTCGCTCTGCTGCTGCTTCTCTCGCTCGCCCTGGCCTTCCCTAGATCGGCTGATCATTCCTGAACCCTGCCGACACTCTCTATTGGCCGCTAGTGCCGGCCATCACCGACCACCGCTGTCGTCTCGGGCACCTCTCTAAGCAAGCCAACCACTCGCCCCTATCCATCTACAACCACCCGGGGTTATCCACAGATCACTAATGACCTCACTGACCACCACCGGCCTCAACGGCCTCTTCCTACTGCCATCAATGGCCGCCGCCGTTGTGACTTCTCTGGGAAGCCACGGGAACCGACGTTCCCCGCCTATAAAAAGGGCCCCGATCTCGCTCAGCTCCGGAACACCTCTCCTGCTCCCCGCTGCAAGCCACCCGATCAGCCAGACGGCCGGGAGAGGTCGTCTTCTTCCTCTCCGGTAGCTACGGCAACCGTCACATCCTCGACGATTCCGACGCCACCCGGGACTCCCCCTCTCCACTCTATGCACCAGAAGCCCCCTCGCGGTCCCGCAAACCCATTCCCCCACCCAATTTTTCTCGGGAGCCACCGTGGGCGAAGACCCCAATTCGCCGTCGCCGGAGTTCCGCGGGAGAGCTCGCCGCCGACGACTAGGTGGACCCCGGAGACCGTGCCATACCTCACCACGATCGTCAGGAGTTCCTGAGCACGGCGGTGTGCTCCTCTCCCGAAGCCGTGCCTCCAATCGCCGGTGAGGCTCGCCGGAAGCCGCTCCTCCACTCGGTCAGAGGAGGGAGAGGCCGGATTGACCAGAGTCAAACCCGACAGGCGGGCCCCTCTGTCAGTGACCCTGGCCGCACCGTTTCGACGGTTAAGCGGAGGCGTAATTCCGAGGTTTACAGTTTCTTCTCTGGAAAGCATATAGCTAGCAATACGCCTTCGACGTCGGCAGCTTCTTCACATAGCCAAACGGCTGGGCCCGACCTAGGAGCACCAGACGACTAAATCGCGCTCAGGCGCACTTTTGCCACTTTTCCTTTTTCATTACCAGCAGATTTCAAATATTTTCACAGTGGCCATTTCAAATCCAAATCTGATGATTCAAATTTCTACATGCTCATAAAATCATGCTCTATTATTTCTAGCTATGGTGAACATTTTTCCTAAGCTTTGTCTCTACTGGATCTTTTAAATAGTCCATTTCCTTAATTATCTCAGCTTAGAAAATTCCTAGGAAAATCATATGAACTCCAAATAATTTGATTCTTTTTCTGAAATTCCTCATTTTTCATCTAGTTTATTTTAGTATTTATTTCAAAAATTTCCAATCAACTTTTAATACTATTTTTGCTTTGTGTGGTAATTTCTATATTTTTGAAAATAGGAAATGGAGGGAAGATACAATTTTCAAAACTTTTGGAGTGCACCCAATATTTCTGCATGATCAAGGCAAGCATCTTGAACACTTGATATGGTGATTGCATGGTTAAATGTTTGGAAGAATAATTGAATCATGCATATGTTGAATTCAAATAAAATTTGCATGCATGTAGTGTTGGCATGTTTCCTCGTACCGTGCAACGTGTGCTTGTCATGACTAACTTGCAGGAGCAGGTATAAGAGAAATATCGCTACTGGGAGAAGGGTGATCACGTCGGAGCGTGATCATGCCTTGTTGGTTATGCATGTTGGGACATGTAAGGGCTGTGGACCTGTTTTGGTGTTACTAATGAGAAGAAATTATACTGTGCTAATCAACTGCAAGAAAAAACTTAAACCTCCTGAGTCGACCGTAGATTGAGTCTTGTTCCGGTGACCCCCATACTTGATCCGTGCTGCCACATGTCCCTGCCACAGGTAGGGTATGGTTCAGTAAGTTGTTAACCCCTTTCCTGCACACACCATACAGAGAGGACATAGTGAAAGATACCTTTGGCCCATGGTAGGCATGTCACTTGGTCTGGGGGCATGGGTATGTCCGGTTGTAGCCGGAGAGGGGTAGCACCCCTGTTTGCGCGCCGATATAAATATTGTGATCCCATGCTATTGGAGGCCGTTGAATGAGGCCTTCCCACTTAGAGTTTTACTTTATCATTGCCTTGGGTGATTCCTGGCTTTGGTGAGTTAAGCTGGTGTGTGCTAGTTAGGTGTGTTTTCAACCCAAAGACCTTAATGGAAATTAGTCAGCGTCTCGGTGCTGGCTAAAGAAATCCTTTACTTGTGGGTAAAGAGTACACCCTCTGCAGAGTTACATCTATTCGAATAGTCGTGTCCGCGGTTGAGGACTACAGTCTGGGTTGGTCAAGTGTCAGTCTTAGTGTCGGTCTCCGGAGGAAATAATTAAATTGAGCATGATTCATTTTGTAGGATAATTATTGTCACTACTGGTGCTATTATGAATATTATTGTCATCATAAATATTATTGTGGACTAACCCGTTTCTCTTTTATTTTATTTTCTGAGTGTCTCAGGGGCTGGCTGGACTACCCCGGACACTCGATTTTATTTTCAAGACCTCTCGTGGCGCGCTTGAGTTCTTGGGTGGTCCTGTCTCGCCCGATTCTCTTTTAGACACCCGTTTGGCATTTCTTTTCAAGACCTCTCGTGGCGTCGCTTGAGTTCTCGGGCGGTCCTATCTCGCCTGATTCTCTTTTAGACACCTGTTTGGCATTTCTTTTCAAGACCTCTCATGGCGTCGCTTGAGTTCTCGGGCGGTCCTGTCTCGCCCGATTCTCTTTTAGACACCCGTTTGGCATTCCTCTTGGATACTTGGGCGGTCTTGTCTCGCCCGATTCTCCACTTTATATTTTCTTTTGGATTCTCGGGCGGTCCTGTCTCGCCCGATTATCCACTTTTAACTTTCTTGGTTTGTCACTAACATTTTATTTTTCTGCACATGCTAATATTTATCATGCCATGTTTTAAATTTCAGTCAGCATGAGCATATCATTTAACCCATCATGATCATATGCATTCGGTATATCTTTTGTTCATTATGTTTGCGAGTACATTCCAACATACTCACTGGCTTGTCCCTGGCTATTTAATTGGCCAGGTCAGGATTTCAACGAGGAGTACTACAACAATGTCCATGCGGAGCCTAGGATAGCAGCCACGCGGGATAGGAATTATCCGGGTCAGCTGTTCCTGTGGGAATGGAGCCTCACCGACGTTAGAGAACCACGAGTCGCTTCCGTCATCCTCATTAGAAATCGTTGTTGTATCATTAGACCTTTATGGTCTTGTATCCAATTCTTGTAATTGCTTGGTAATCTGTAACAAGGACGTGTCCACCTGTAACAGTAATCCTGGGCTGGTGACGACACGAGGGGTTAATTTCTGGGATATCATGTTCCGGAAATCCGGCCCCGACAGGCTTGGTATCAGAGCCAGGCTGACCACTGGCTAATCCTATCCTAGCCTGGTCATTATCCTTAGGTTTCCACACCGTCCAAATCTTTTCCTGTCCGTAGCCAAATCCATCTCATCCGATAAGCCTACACAGTGACCAGCCGACATCTTTTCACAGTCGGTGCCCAACCTATCAGCCCTACCCATAGGTCGTGTGCCTGTGGTTGACACCTGAGTTGTCCCATCCACAAGCGTGCGATGGAAGATTCCACTGGCCTATAAAGGAAGCCTTGCCCAACTCAGCACGTCACAGCCTCACTCTCAGTTCGATATCCAACCACTAAGATGCCTGGCCCCATCGTTCACAACGAGACCACCGCAGCCGAGCTTGGTGTCTTTGTGGTCATCCTCGCCAATCTCACCCGTCGTGCTTTCGGCATCGAAGAGCCGCCTAAGTATGTTGTGTACCGGGAGCACACGAGTGATGCCATCCACCACTTCTGGGCCACGGTGCACATCTACGGGAGGGGCACCGCATCGGAACGCCCCTACCGGTTCACCGGGAGGACGACCTCCGACGAACCCCAAGCCATCCAACTTGCGGCCCGAGAGGCTGTCGTTCAACTCCGGCATCTGTCGCCGAGAGTTAACATCCGCCCCTTCTACTACTACCCTAGCCGTGAAGGCTATGGTAGCCCGACCCAGGTTGCCAACGGAGACCATGAGTCGGATCCTGCCCTGGTGCATCTGGTGCGCTACCTGAGAGCGCAAGAGGCACTATTCGACAATGTTCAAGAAATCGTTAACTGGTAGCTGCTCGGTCGGTTTAGGAGTAGCGATTAATAGGTGAATCGGCCTATTAACTGGATTGATCGGTCAACCATTAATCGGTAGATTGAATAGGAACTTGCCAACATATATCTAGACTTTTTTATTTATTATACCATACTCTCATGCTCCCAGCTATGTAGTATACCAAAACATGCTACCATACACATATGAAAAGCATAGAGAGAAGGTAAAATTATTAATCCTAGCTATTAAGGAGAGGGATGGGGCTGGAAGGGGTTACGGGCGACAAATTTGGGATTTGTTTGCCCACCTGTTAATGGACCAGCGGGGATTAATCGGTCTGACAACTGATTAATCGGTCTAACTGGTCAATTAATCGGCCTGGCAAGTTAACGCGATGAATAAGTGTTATTCGATTCGGCCACGCTATGAGTAGCGATTAACTGGCCCGTTAACTGATTAATCGGGTGAATTCTTGAACAGTGCTATTCGATCAGGTCACCCTTGATCTGATTGCGACCCACAGGACGCTCGCTCTCCTGACCCCGGTGAGAAGTGAAGCTGCACCCGCCACCGACACCCCGATAGTGCTGCTTGGGAGGCCTGTTGAGCCCCCAAGTTCCGCACCTGTTATCTACCCGGGCTGTGCCTTCGCCTCCCTCGAGGAACTCCGTCGTCTCTTGGAGACCCACTCCAACAAGACAGTGACCTCGACACCCCGCGAAGGGCACCACCGCTACCCCAGCCCTATAGCTCCCCATCCGACCCCAGTCAACTCCAACACCGAAGCACACGGAGAGGCCTCGACATCTACAAGACGTGCCCGGCTAGATGTCGATGAGGTCGACTGAGTCCACCAGTATTGTTGTAGAGCCTTAGTGGCCCTGTTACCCTGTATGTTTGTAGTAGCGGTTGTATGGTGTAGTAAGTTTGTAAACCACTTGTGTGATATTGGTAGTATGCGTGCCCTGGCATAAGTTGTTGACGTGTGGCGACTGAGTAAATTCTGGACGTGACTGCCGAACCCCCCCCTAACCGACACGCACAGTAATACGTCACATTCTTTGTTGGGATCGAGGTCTGAGATTTTATTAAGACAACCCTACGCCGGAGCCGATACACAAGTCGTACTGGCGCCGCTTCATGTTTCCTCACCCAGGCACTCTATAAGAGGCCATATCCGCAAACCACACCAGCCATCAGCACCTCGAGCACTGCTTTTCCCCATCCACCCATCCATGTCTCACCCCGGAGCTTACCTGAGAACCCCCGATGCAAGCCCTGGTAGTTTTGTTAGGATTTTGTGGGATTTTACCCGCAACACCCTTGGTTCCATCCACCCACCCCAGTATGAGCTGTACAAGATGAGGATCACCTCTGATTGCTAGAAATACTAGGCAGTTGTGCACATCCCACCAACAGATTTGCACCAAGGCCCTCCGTATGTTGTCGTCATCGGGAGATCCATGCCAACCTCAGGCATGGCCATCGAGGCTGCTGCTTATGAAGTAGTTACCCATCTTCGATTTGCGGTACCCTGTGCCAGTGCAAGGGAATACTGCTATTTCCCGAGCCGCGCAACTTTTGGAGCAGAAGCTACGTTCCGCTGTGAACGTATAGAGAGCGATCCAGCCCTGGTCTATCTCATTCAGTATGTGATGGCCCAGGAGCATTTCACCCAGCAATTACGGGAGTATCTCCACTATCTTGCTGTTCTGAATCCCCAGATCGCCATTGGCAGACCCCCTCTGCCAACTCAGGAGGGACGCGTTCTTCGTCTGCTTCCTCCACTTCCACCACTCCCTCCAAAAGAAGAAGAATGTGCTCCAGCACCCGGAACCCTTCCGCAAGACCCTGTATATCTCACCTTCGAACCGTAGACGGTCATAGATATGGTTGTTACCATGTCTAGACCTTGTTTTCATGGTGCAATCCTTGCGATGTAATTTAGGGCGTATGTCATAAGTGCATTACTATGTTTGCATTCTGCATAATATTGTTTGTTGTGATATGCATTTAATTCTTCCGCCCTTAACAAATCTCGAGGACAAGATTTTTTTTAAGGGGGGTAGAGTTTGTAACACCCCAAAATTTAACCACATTTTTATTAAGTAAAATTTGGCCAGAAATAAAATTTTGGAATTTTATTAGGTCTTTTATTATTTCAGAGTATTTTCTGTTTCTGTTTTCCAAAATTCTTCCCTCCATTTAGAATTTTTTTTAAAATATTGTGGGATTTAGTAGCACTCTTAAAACATTTCATTTATATTTTAATAACAGTAGGGTTTATTTTCATAATAAAATTTTGCCCAAGATAATCATTTTTATAGCATTATCAATTTTTGCAATGCTTCTGTTACACTACAACTATTTTAAATAATTCTCTAAAAATTCCACAAAAATTATGAGGGCTCATGTGATGCCTATAGATCACTTTATGCAAAAACCCAACATGGTATTTTGGAAATTTTGAGTAAAACATCCTCTTTTCAATTATGTACCATTCTTGAGTTTTAACTACAACCTCAATTTTTATTGCTCCAAAAATTCTGCAATTATTCCACCTTATAGTCCTTCCAACCAAACCCTTAAGTCTAGAAGATCAACTCCAATGGCATTTTGGAAGACCTCCAGATAATTTCCTCAATATTTGGTCCAGAACTGAAATTCAGTAAAACTTGCACTTGCGAGTTTTTCTTTTGGTCAAACCAACCCTGCCATCCTCACTATCATCCAAGGAGACACCCTGCTGCCAATTTTCATAACCAACAAAAGTACCTAGGTTGCTCTAGCATTCTATCAAACAGGTAATGTGCATGGCAGAATTTGGTCAAGTTTTGAATTGGCATGTGACAGTAGCTCCCCTGGCCAAACAAGCATGTCCCTCACCCCTCTAATACCCAGGAGCACCACCCTGACCAAATTGGGCTCACTTGGGGCAACCTAGGTGGCGCTGGCATTTGATCGAGCACCTAGTGTGCGTCCTCTGGGCATGGCCATAGCACCCGCGTAGCACCGTCGGCGCCCGAGCCATTGTCGCTCTGCTGCTGCTTCTCTCGCTCGCCCTGGCCTTCCCTAGATCGGCTGATCATTTCTGAACCCTGCCGACACTCTCTATTAGCCGCTAGTGCCGGCCATCACCGACCACCGCCACCGTTCATCGATGTCATCTCGGGCACGTCTCTAAGCAAGCCAACCACTCGCCCCTATCCATCTACAACCACACGGGGTCATCCACAGATCACTAATGACCTCTCAATGGCCTCTTCCTACTGCCATCAATGGCTGCCACCGTCGTGACTTCTCTGGGAAGCCATGGGAACCGACGTTCCCTGCCTATAAAAAGGGCCCCGAGCTCGCTCAGCTCCGGAACACCTCTCCTGCTCCCCGCTGCAAGCCACCCGGTCAGCCAGACGGCCGGGAGAGGTCGTCTTCTTCCTCTCCGGTAGCTACGGCCACCGTCACATCCTCGATGATTCCGACGCCACCCGGGACTCCCCCTCTCCACTCTCTGCACCAGAAGCCCCCTCGCGGTCCCGCAAACCCATTCCCCCACCCAATTTTGCTCGGGAGCCACCGTGGGCGAAGACCTCGATTCACCATCGCCGGAGTTCCGCGGGAGAGCTCGCTGCCGACGACTAGGTGGACCCCGGAGACCGTTCCGTACCTCACCACGATCGCCGGGAGTTCCTGAGCACGGCGGTGTGCTCCTCTCCCGGAGCCGTGCCTCCAATCGCCGGCGAGGCTCGCCGGAAGCCGCTCCTCCACTCGGTCAGAGGAGCGAGAGGCCGGATTGACCAGGGTCAAACCCGATAGGCGGGCCCCTCTGTCAGTGACCCTGACCGCACCGTTTCGACGGTTAAGTGGAGGCGAAATTCCGAGGTTTATGGTTTCTTCTCTGGAAAGCGTATAGCCAACAATACGCCTTCGACATCGGCAGCTTCTTGTCGCAGCCGAACAGCTGGGCCCGGCCCAGTAGCGCTAGATGACTAAATCGCGCTCAGGCGCACTTCTACCACTTTTCCTTTTTCATTACCAGCAGATTTCAAATATTTTCACAGTGGCCATTTCAAATCCAAATTTGATGATTCAAATTTCTACATGCTCATAAAATCATGCTCTATTATCCTAGCTATGGTGAACATTTTTCCTAAGCTTTGTCTCTACTGGATCTTTTAAATAGTCCATTTCCTTAATTATCTCAGCTTAGAAAATTCCTAGGAAAATCATATGAACTCCAAATAATTTGATTCTTTTTTTGAAATTCCTCATTTTCCATCTAGTTTATTTTAATATTTATTTCAAAATTTTCCAATCAACTTTATATTACTGTTTTTGCTTTGTGTGGTAATTTCTATATTTTTGAAAATAGGAAATGGAGGGAAGATACAATTTTCAAAACTTTTGGAGTGCACCCAATATTTCTGCATGATCAAGGCAAGCATCTTGAACACTTGATATGGTGATTGCATGGTTAAATGTTTGCAAGAATAATTGAATCATGCATATGTTGAATTCAAATAAAATTTGCATGCATGTAGTGTTGGCATGTTTCCTCGTACCGTGCAATGTGTGCTTGTCATGACTAACTTGCAGGAGCAGGTATAAGAGAAATACCGTTACCGGCAGAAGGGTGATCACGTCGGAGCGTGATCATGCCTTGTTGGTTATGCATGTTGGGACATGCAAGGGCTGTGGCCCTGTTTTGGTGTTACTATTGAGAAGAAATTATACTGTGCTAATGAACTGCAGGAAAAACTTAAACCTCCTGAGTCGACCATAGATCGAGTCTTGTTCCGGTAACCCCCATACTTGATCCGTGCTGCCACATGTCCCTGCCACAGGTAGGGTATGGTTCAGTAAGTTGTTAACCCCTTTCCTGCACACACACCGTACAGAGAGGCCATAGTGAAAGATACCATTGGCCCATGGTAGGCATGTCACTTGGTCCGGGGCATGGGTGTCTCCGATTGTAGCCGGAGAGGGGTAGCACCCCTGTTTGCGCGCCGATATAAATATTGTGATCCCATGCTATTGGAGGCCGTTGAATGAGGCCTTCCCACTTAGAGTTTTACTTTATCATTGCCTTGGGTGATTCCTGGCTTTGCTGAGTTAAGCTGGTGTGTGCTAGTTAGGTGTGTTTTCAACCCAAAGACCGTAATGGGAATTAGTTAGCATCTCGGTGCTGGCTAAAGATATCCTTTACATGTGGGTAAAGAGTACACCCTCTGCAGAGTTACATCTATTCGAATAGCCGTGTCCGCGGATAAGGACTACAGTCTAGGTTGGTCAAGTGTCGGTCTCCGGAGGAAATAATTAAATTGAGCATGATTCATTTTGTAGGATAATTATTGTCACTACTGGTGCTATTATGAATATTATTGTCATCATAAATATTATTGTGGACTAACCTATTTCTCTTTTCTTTTCTTTTCTGAGTGTCTCAGGGGCTGGCTGGACTACACCGGACACTCGATTTTATTTTCAAGACCTCTCGTGGCGTCGCTTGAGTTCTCGGGCGGTCCTGTCTCGCCCGATTCTCTTTTAGACACCCGTTTGGCATTTCTTTTCAAGACCTCTCGTGGCGTCGCTTGAGTTCTCGGGCGGTCCTGTCTCGCCCGATTCTCTTGTAGACACCCGTTTGGCATTTCTTTTCAAGATCTCTCGTGGCGTCGCTTGAGTTCTCGGGCGGTCCTGTCTTGCCTGATTCTCTTTTAGACACCCGTTTGGCATTCCTCTTGGATACTCGGGCGGTCTTGTCTTGCCCGATTCTCCACTTTTATTTTCTTTTGGATTCTCGGGCGGTCCTGTCTCGCCCGATTATCCACTTTTAACTTTCTTGGTTTGTCACTAACATTTTATTTTTCTGCACATGCTAATATTCATCATGCCATGTTTTAAATTTCAGTCAGCATGAGCATATCATTTAACCCATCATGATCATATGCATTCGGTATATCTTTTGTTCATTATGTTTGCGAGTACATTCCAACGTACTCACTGGCTTGTCCCTGGCTATTTAATTGGCCAGGTTAGGATTTCAATGAGGAGTACTACAACGACGTCCATGCGGAGCCTAGGATAGCAGCCACACAGGATAGGAATTATCCGGGTCAGCTGTTCATGTGGGAATGGAGCCTCGACGTTGGAGAACCACGAGTCGCTTCCGTCATCCTCATTAGAAATCGTTGTTGTATCATTAGACCTTTATGGTCTTGTATCCAATTCTTGTAATTGCTTGGTAATCTGTAACAAGGACGTGTCCACCAGTAACAGTAATCCTGGGCTGGTGACGACACGAGGGGTTAATTTCTGGGATATCATGTTCCGGAAATCCGGCCCCGACAATGCTGGAGGAGGCAGAGCTCTCTACGAAGGCATGGGCGGACGTGGCGGCACGGCGGAGTGCGACGCGCCCGGATAGAGCCGCGGGCGCTACGTGGGGATCCTGGGATGTGAGCTCGCCACCGCCCCCGATGCGTTCTCGCAAGACGGTGATCCTCTTGCCGAGGTCGGCCGCCAACGCGCCTACCACCAGCCGGGGTGAGAGTGGCGCACGGGCCGGCGGCGGGGGTCCTGGTAACGCCGGCCGTCGTGCCGAATGGGAGACGCCGTCGGGCTGTGCGAGGGCCACGTCCGGGGGCGCCGACACGGCCGCGACCTCTCATCGGCCGACAGGGAGCGGAGCCAGCGCGAGCTCAGCCACCCAGATGCAAAGGGACTGGGCGAGCACCGGCAAGACCCCCAGCGGGGAGAGTCCAAGGTCCCGGACAGCGGCCGTGGATCGGGTGCGAGCGGAGTTCGCCAACTGCCATTGCTTCCTGCAGGGGTCCGCTGAAGGGGCACATGAGCAGCTCGCCCGGCTGGAGGAGGCCGTTGCCGTGAGTTTCCTTTCTCCTCCCCTTCCTTTTTTGTTTTCAGAACGCCTTCCGGTGGGGGCGCGTCAGCGCACCCACTGGGTGTAGCCCCCGGGGCTCGAGCCGGCTGCATAGCGGGAGGGCGGAGCCTTGGGGATTATTTCTTGGCCTTGGTTGCTGATCCTTCTTCTGCAAGGGCTTCATGACCGGCGCGTGGCAAGCTACACCCGGCTGCTCGGGGCGTACCAGGCGACTGGGGCCGAACTCATGGCGAGGGACACGAAACTGCAGCGTTTCCATGGTACGTGACTTATCTTCCTTCAATGGGGGCGCGCCAGCGCACCCACTGGGTGTAGCCCCCGAGATTCGGGCCGGCTGGTCTGCTGCCGGGTCGGATCTCTTCACCCGATCGTTGTTCCCCTTGTCTAATCGTCTGGTCTGCTTGATGCGCAGCCGCCTACATCGGGTCTCGGAAGCTCCAACGACAGCTGGTGCGAGCTGGCCAGCAGCGTGACCTTCTGCAGGAGCGGGTGACCCAGCTTGAGGCGGAGCAGGGCCGGCAAGCGGACGCCCATCAAGCCGAGATAATCCGGTTGGCGGAGGAGCATCGGCGCGCACTGGCGGAGAAAGACGAAACGTGGGCACAGAAGGAGCGGGGGATACTTGCCGAGGTGCATCAGATCGACGCGCTTCTCGCCGGTAAGTCTCGGGTGCTCCGCTCACCTGCTTCATTCGACCGGCCTCAGCTGCCGGTTGGTTCCTTACACCTTTTCTTTTTTCGTCCTTCAGGGCCCTCCCGGAGACACAGGAGGCGGCCGAAGGCGCCGTGAGCTCCCATCGGGACGAGCAGCGGGCGGTCGAGAACCGCGTCGAGCAACATGCCGCTTGGGCGGTGGAGGAGATGGCGATGGCCGTCGAGGCCCGCTTGCAGACGTTCGGGCGCGTCATGAACCGGCTCCGAGATGCCGGCCTGGCGGTGGTGCGCAGCCTCTGGCCGGATGTGGTTCAGCCGGCGACCGTCAACCGGCTGGCCCGGTGGTTGGAGATGGCGCCGGCCCAGACCAGTGCTTGGAGAGCCTCCGCCGCGTGAGCCGGCGCACCGATGGCGCTGTGGCTTGCGCTCTCCTGGTATTCGGGAGTGAGCTTGGCTCAGCTGGCGACCCAGTGGGCGGAGGCGGAGGCGGACCTGTTGGAGCGGGCGGAGCCGCTCGCGTGCCGCGCCAGTGCGATTGCCGCCTTAACCCCCCAGGACAAGTTCTTCAGGGAGCGGAATGCCGATGGCGAGGAGATCCTGGAGGACACCTATGAGCTGCTTTTTGGCGATCCAGACGGCAGGTAGGCTGAGACACTCGACGGGGTGGGTGACTCGAGCGGAGGGGCATACGCGGACACCGACGCCGAGGCAGGCAACGGCGCTACGAAGGAGCTGAGGCGACCCGGCACCGGTGACTCCTCCGCCTAGAGGGTCGTTTTCTGCACCGCCTTGTCGGCTCTGAATAGTTGTAATTAGATACCTCGCAGTTCCACCCACTTGGGGTGTATTTTTAAACTGGAAGAGTCTCGGCCATGGGCCTTTTGTCGTGCATGCCTATGTATATGTTTTGTTTATGCATGACTTTTGCCGGTTGGCGGCTCACCCTTGCTTTCTTCCTTTGACCTTCTTCCTGTGCCCCTTCCTTTTCGACCCTTTCCCTGCCAGCCGGACAGCCAGGAGCTGGTCTGTAGCTGGGTCGAGGAGTTGGCTTCAAAAGAGGGCGCATAATACTTAGTCTCTTAGGACGTGAGCGCGAGCGACCCACCGCTGGGCCGGCTGGCTGCAGCCGGCGCGGCGACAAGCATAAGCGGACACCGGTTCAACCAAGCCAGCCGCTCTTCCTTAGCCATTTTTCCACGTGAGAGCGCCTCCGGCCCTTGACTCTTGCCAGCCGGACAGCCGGGTACCGGTCTGTGGCTCTGTGGCGCAGAGAAGGCTTTAGGCGGCGCGCACGCTATGTTAGCGGCTGCGGAAGGCGGGGCGCGGGCTCGCCGGCGAGCCCTCGAGCCGGACGCGCCGACCCGGCGGGAGGGAGGCGAAGATGCGAAACAGGTGCTCGATAGACAAGACACTTCGATAAAAGTAAGTGGTAGCCCCCGAGTATGACTCGGGGCACCTGTTGCATTCATTAAGGGCCAAAAGTGGCAATACACTCATACCAAAAGGAGCGATACACACATACACCGATCTTGTCTTGCTTGCTTGACGCGGGACCTTCTAGGCCGGAAACGGCAGCCCCCGGGACCGGGCGGCTGCTCCCAAGCCGGCGACGGCCGCTGTCGACCCGGCCGGGGGAGGACGGGGCTTCGACTCTCACCCGTTGAAGACGTAGCAAGTGACGCCATGCAGGGCCTCACTGCTGCCGGAGGTCCCTCCCCCGGGGGGAAGGTGTAGACCGACCAGCCGGGTCTTGGGCCGAACTACTGCCGAAGGAGGTGTTGGTACCCGGCTGCGGCGTTGGTCAGACCAAAGGGCCTGAAAACGCCGGGATATCTTTCGAGAGGGGCACCTGGCGGCCCGGCCTGCTCGCCGGGGCACATGGCGGAGCCCTCGAGATGAGGACCGCCACCTGGGGGAGGGGGCACAGACGGGTCCGCCGGCTCCGGCATGCCCCTCCTCGAGCGGGGGAGCCGAGGCTTTGGCTTGGAACGGGCCTTGCCACTCCCAGCCGTCGGGACGAGACCACCTTCCCCTCGCGCCATCATGCGCACGAACCGCCTATGGGCGAGCTGGTCCAACCTGACCCGCAGCCGGCCTTTGTGCGGCTGCTTGGGACATGCCGGAAGCGATTTGGCAGGTCGGGGGCTGATCTCGAGCATGCTCATGCGGGCGCAGAGCCCCGCGATGCCGTCGTCGCTGTCGTAGGAGTGCGGAGCTGACGAAGTGGTTGACGTGGGCGTCTTGCTGGCTCGGTCCGTCCGCGACCGGCGGTGCATGCGGTATGCTTCCGGGCGACCGGCTTGTTGCGCCCGGCTGCTCACGGGACAGGGCCGGGAGCCGGTCGAACTGGCGCTTCTCCTCCACGATGACCAGGGACTCGGCCAGCTTGGAGCCAGCTTCCGCGCATTCGGCGGACTTTCTGAAGTCCCCAGCTACGGTGATGATCCCCCTGGGGCCCGGCATCTTCATCTTTAGGTAAGCGTAGTGGGGGACCGCCATGAACTTGGCCAATGCCGGCCGGCCCAGGAGTGCGTGGTAAGGACTACTCAGGTCCACCACCTCGAACCAGATCGGCTCGCGGCGAAAGTTGCGTGCGTCGCCGAACAGCACGTCCAGCCGGACCTTGCCGATCGGGGAGCAAGAGAGGCCAGGTACAATGCCATCGAAAGTAGTTCTGCTGGGTTGTAGCTGCTTCTCCTTGAGGCCTAGCTTGAGCATGGTGTCGCGGTAGAGAATGTTGATGCTACTGCCACCGTCGATGAGCACCCGCGTGAAATGGCAGGTGCGCCTATCGGACACAAAGGTAGGGTCGAGGACGAGGGTGTAGCCACCCGGCGTGGGCATCACGGCCGGATGGTCCTCCCAGCTCCAGGTGACCGGCCTCTCAGACCAGTGCATGTACTGGGGAACGGCGGGGACGACGGCATTCACCTCGCGGGCATGCTTGCGGAGGCTATGCTTGTCCTCCGACTGGCTGGTGAAGAAGACATAGGAGGCGTCCGGGCGAGGGTAGTCGTCACGGAGCAGGCCGGCGGCCGGGACCGGTGCCGGAGCTGGAGCCGGTGGAGGCGGCGGGGGAGGGGCAGCGCCTTCACCCCGCGCCAAGCGTTGCGTCCAACTGCAGTTCCGGGTCGTGTGCCCGGACGGCTTTGCCCCACTGTGATGCTTGCAAGGGGCATCGAGCATCTGCTCGAAGGTGAGCTTGGGCTGCCAAGCGCCCTTGTCGGTCTGCCGACGTCGGCTGTCGCCTTGCTCGGCGGGCGGGTCTTCCTCGACAGCTGCTACTTGCCGACTGCTGTACCGGGCGTCCGTCTGCTCGTTCTAGCTCTTGCTAGTACTACTGTTATGCTGGCGCTGGTTGTTGTCGCCAGCCGGCTTCGGGGTGGTCGGCGGGACCGGAATCGGTTTGCCGTCTGCGTCGACCGTGATCTTCACGCGCATCGCGGAGTCGGCCGTGGCGTACTTGTTCGCCACCGCCATGAACTCCGCCAAGGTGTCCGGCTCGTCGCACATCAGCCGGTGCTTGAGTAGGGTGCCATCTCGACACCCGTCGACAAAGTACTGGACGGCCTGCACTTCGTGAACCCCTTCGCAGGAGTTGCGCAGCTCGGTCCACCGCGTGAGGAAGTCGCGGAGAGGCTCGTCCGGGCCCTAAATGCACATGGAAAGCTGGCGAGGCCGACCCAGACGCTTGTACGTGCTGGTGAAGTTGCGTATGAATGCATCATCGAAGTCCAACCAGGAGTTGACGCTGCCGGCTCTTAGGCTGTTAAGCCATGTTCGGGCCGAGCCGAGCAGCATGAGGGGGATGTAGCGGACCGCCACGCGCCTGTTGCCGCCGGCTATGCCGACAACCGTGGTGCAGTCAGTTAGCCAGTCCTCCGGCTTGGTGATGCCGCTGTACTTGGGGGTGTTGCACGGGAGCGTGAAGGCCCTGGGGAAAGGCTCTTCGTGGATCCACGGGCCGAAACACGCCGGCCCTACCGAGCCTTCCTCCTCGAGTGCGAGCGAGCGGGCCAGCTGGTCGATGCGACGGCAGGCGTCGTTTTCATCGGGGATGTCACGGGGACCGAGCCGGTCGGCCACATCGCCACGGCCGGCCTGACCGACCAACCCCTGGCGCTCCTGCCGCGCGGGCGGAGGCTGAGGGGCCTGCCACTGGCGCGCTGGGTTAACCGGCTCAGCGTCTGGCTCGTGACGGCCGGGGCATCCTGCCGGCGCTGGGCCTCCCTGCCGTTGCGGGATCGCCCTCCACTGCTAGCCGTGGGCGGGGAGAAGGCTTGCATGGTGTTCCGGGGGCGATCATTCCGCCGCGGGTCGGCGTCTTGACGCGGGGGGTCCGAGCCGGATTGCACCGGCTCAAACTGGTCTCGCTGCTGGTTGGCGGCAGCGACGAGATCATGGACGCGCCGCTGTTGCTCCAACAGAGCTTCGCCCTCCAAGTGCTCGAGTTCGGCGGCAGTCGCCTGCGCCGCCCTCATGTTCTGGTCGGGGGTGGCGTAGACCGGCCGGTTGGCGCCGAAGAGCTCGCCGATGACGGCACCACGTTGTCGAACCTCCCCGCGCCGGCTGGGATCGACGCCAGGGGGCGTGAGGCCGTAGGCGGTGTTATGCTCGTGTTGTGCGGACTCAAGACAACGCTGCACTTTGACCAACTCGTTGGACTCGGTGAAAAGGCGCTTGCGGGAAGCCTCGAGCTCGGCCGCAGCTGCTGCCGCGTCGGCGCCTGGTGCGATGGGGGTACGCAGACTCTGCAGTGTGGCGAGCAGCGGGTCGGACTGGCCGGCACCAGCCGCGTTCGCGGTGGCCACCTCGGCAGCGCGTCTGACGCGGCCGGTAGTGGTGCTGGACTCGGTCGCGAGCACCTTCATGCGGACGCAGAGGTCGTCAAGGCCGCTGGTCGGCAACGGGTTGGAGAAGGTGAGCACCCCACTGGGGTACTCATCCAGAACGAGCGTGACGACGACGCGCGGCTCACCGAAGGGGACGATGGAGCCGCCGGCAAGGAGGGCCGCACCTGGCGCCGCGTCGGAGCCGGCGCGCTCAACCACGCCAAGCAAGTTGATCAAGCCGTGCGCGATCTGCTCGTTGGTGGAAGTGAAGGGTCTCGTCCGGAACGAAACTCCGGCCAACGCCGCAGACGGCCCCACGGTGGGCGCCAACTGTTGTGGTGTGCTCATGGCAGATGCCATGGGTAGGCTAATCGAACGTGGTTGGGGCCGGAGGACGTCGGAGGGTTCCGGAGGCAAGAATGGGGACAAGCGGTGGACGACACACGATGTACCCAGGTTCGGGGCCCTCCGGGGGAGGTAACACCCGTAGTTCTGCAAGCTCAACTAGATGGATCACTAGACGAGCTACAATGGTGCTCCTTGAGCTGTGTTGGGTGGAAAAGGAGGACTAGCTATCTCCTGATGAACTGGTGGGATGTCTCGCGTGGGGAGAAAGAGCTCAGGGTTTCGATCCCTCTGCATGGAGGGCTCCGTGGGGGTCTTATAGGCCGGCTCCCCAGGGTTACACTGGTAATCTACCAGGGCGCAGGGCCCGGTTGTCATCGCCTCATGCCGGACAGTGGGACCCGCTGGCTGCGGGCCCCGCCGGCCGTCTGGCACTGTGGCATGTCTTCGCTTGCGTCATGGGGCGGTGGGCACTGTTTAGCTACAGCGCCTCGCCGGGTCGCCGTCGCCGACCCCGGGCCGTGGTTTCCGGGCATCTTGTAGCCACGCTCGCCCGGTCTCCGGGGCTGCGCATACTGTCGCCACGCTCGCCCGGTCTTCGGATCTGCGGCGTGCGCTGTAGCCATGATGGCTCCGTCGTGGGGGGCTGTCTTGTCACCTGGCCGACTAGAGCTGATGCCGGCTCGGGCGTCCGCCGCCTTCGGTGTCGCCGGGTCGGGCTTCATCATCACGCCTGGCTGGGTCAAGGGCCTTCAGGCCGGCTGGTGAGCGGGGCGGGTTGAGCTTCATCGCCACAACTGGCCGGGTCAAGGGCCTTCAGGCCGGCTGGTGAGCGGGCCGGGTTGAGCTTCATCGCCACGCCTGGCCGGGTTAAGGGCCTCCAGGCCGGCTGGCGAGCGGGCTGAGTCAAGGGGCGCTGGCCGCCCCGTTGTTTTGAAAATGGTTAAGTGTTAATGAGCCTACCCGGGGGTTATCCCCCCGACACAGAGCAGCATCAAGAACTTGAATCTGTCAAGAAGGCCCTGCCAGTGCACAAGGATGAACTTGAAGGTTTCGAACATGCCCTGGTAGACTACAATGAAGAAGTTGTAATTCCCAATTAGACTAAGTAAAGTTGTCATCAAGGCAATTCGAGAGCAGCAGGTTGTAGTTGAAACTGACAAGTGACATATTTTGTTGTGCGATACTTTGTCCGATGGTGCTTAATTGTAATGTCGCCAATTGTGCGATACTTTGTCCCATGGAGCAAATAATGAATTTTTTTTCCATTTTGGCAGCAAATTTAAATATAAAACAAACTGTCGGAGTCTAGAAACTGTGACAGATATGGATACCGTCACTAGCGTATGGACCCACATGTAAGCAGCCACGTCGCCCACCTCTGGTCCCACATGTAAGCAGCCACATCAGCAATTTATGGGCCCATAAGTCAGTGGTGTTGGCATGTCAAAACTGACGTCCGACTTATTACTGACGGGCACCGTCGGTGATAAAACCTCAGCAGGGCCCAGCTGTAAGGTGCCACGTCAGCAGATTATGGGCCCGTTTGTCAGAAACGTTGACTGGTCAAACATGGTTGGTCGGTTGTTAGTGTCAGATGTATCATCACCGAAAACTACAACGAGGGACGGTTGTTAGTATACGGTGACAGTTCTAGTGACATTTTTTGCCCGTCGCAAAAGACAGGTTCGACGACATTTTTGGGTTCATCACCTAAGATACGATCTTGCGAGACGAAAAAAGTGGTACTGTCAAGATTTTATTTTCCACGATGATGCTTCGGTGGCAGTGGGGGCGACGACCGGAAAATGTCATGTGGGTATTTTTGGCGACGAAAAAGGGTTCTACATGACACAAGTGAAACGTCGCAAAATAGAGCAAATTTTGTAGTGCGAGCTGCTTCGATGTCAAGTGTTGATTCCATATCTTTCCTAAGTGATGTTCTCATATTCCTATGGGAGTGCCAATCCTTCTTGATCATTGATATGGTCATGGTAATTTTTCTCAACGGCGTTCGTTTCACCCGTCCCAAGTAGTCTTTATTTTTTCCCACCATCCCACCCTTTTTCTTCTTGGAGTCAAAATTCTCAAATCAAGTATCCATTTTATTCATGTGAAGTCTCTTCATTCTTTTCCTTCAATGTTCATAGCCGGTGATTTCTAGTGAAGATGCTCAGGAGCTATAAGTTCATCATTCTTCGTTCTTCTTCTCTGGTGGTCTAAATTCAAGATTTCCGTGTTGATCATACCCCTTTGCTTTCCATGTTGGAAATTCTTACCCAAGCCTCTCCTGTTTATTCACCTCTCTCTATTCTTTCCGGTGCGCAGAAGATATCTCAGAAGACTCATATTTTCATTCAAGACCCGTTCATTTTATTTCGTGTTGTTAGCTTCATCCAAGCCATTTAAATCAACCGCTGGAATCTCTCTTTCTAAGCAATCGTTTCAACGGTGTTTTATTTTCAGTGGGCCCATAACCCACAGGTTTTCCCTAGGATCTTACACTAGTGCAGCAACATGCTATACAAACAGTTTTTAACCCCTTTCCGCGACAGAGTTTTAAACCGTCGCCTTGCCTATGTGTGCGATAGGGGGGGTCCATCCCACATGAACCAGAAACCGTCGGCAATAGGGTGCGATGATGCAGACGCTTTGCCAAATGTAATCATATGCGATGCAGGAACATACCGCACACACTATATTCTGGCACACGTGTGGGATTGGTGATCAATCGCCCACGTCTCTCACGAGTCAAACGTTTCTAATTGCGTAGGGAAACCAAACGGTGTTTGACATTGGACCGTTTGCAAAATAGTACCTAAGGCACACGGGCCATCATAGAAACTGTGCGCAATATGTGGCCCATCGCACACGAGTATTATATGGCAATCGTCTGCCATGCATGGCATCATCCCACACGTTTCCTGAACAATTTACGAGTGGGGTTGCATTTTGCATTGGGCACGATTTCCTCTAAGCTCTCGTGTGCGATAATGTGCTATCACAAATGGTTCAGGAGCCCCTACGCACACGTAGAAGTGCTGCAAATTGTCTGCGATTTGTTGTGTATCACCAACGGTTGCGCTATGAGTGACGTGTGCTTTCCATTCTGCATCGCACACCCTCATTTACTTGAACCGTGTGTGCATCAATGGCCAGGTTAAAGAAAAAATATCGCATTTGAATCACCCTGCGAAAATCAAATTCGCCACAATATGCAATTGAACAAATAGTGCCCACAGGAAGAACATTCATCAGAATTCACAACAATATGCAATTGAACTAATGCTAGCTAAATTCCACTGATGTATGGACATATGCAGTACATAATCTTAGTGTACGAAATACGAAGACCTCATCACGTGGAAAACAATGCATCCATGCGTATATGTTTAGCGGCTAACTCTAGTTGAATGATTACTCATTGTTTTAGGAACAACCATGTTGAAATCTTCATTATCACCAGTGGGCTTGATGTAGTGATTCGGGAAGAAGTTGCTGATAAATCTCCTAACCTCCAGCAATTCACCAGCGGGGAACGGTTCAGGGGTCATCGGTTCAAAGATGAGCTGCAGGATTTTTAGATCAGAATCAGCCATATGAGTGGAGTAGAAGATATTAATTAAGATACAGACTTACTGGTACTAATTCGAGAGCATCGTCACAACATTCAGTAGATTTGCAGATGGAGATCATGTGTCTGCAAACATAGTATCCACAAAGGTTGGTCCCTGCTTGTTGCTGAGGACACTGAATTTTTTTGTACAAAATTAGTCATGTATTTGCCATGTTAGGAGCAACCTAACCGGTGTAAGATGTTTATTTTTTTCTGTGGAGAGAAATAGAAATAGGTTTATTTGGAAACTTGAACATTTGACTAGCGTAAGAAAAGGTATTTGCAAACTTTTGGATACATTTTCCGAAAATAATGGATTTCGGTGTCTTACCGGAGAAACGATCTCGTGCTGCAGAGGTAGTGCACTCTTGAACTAGTTTCCTGGTTTAGTTTTGCACGATGCCAACACATTGCAAATGAAGATGAATTTTCACATACTCAGTTCTTGAACCAGATATCAATGCAAATTTTAACATCATAGAATTCAATACCTATCCATGAATTGCTGAAGATGCGTCAGATCCTGAGGCTTTATTGACTCTCTGAGAGAATCCAGGTAGTAAACTCTGTTCTGCTTTGGAACAATGACTACCAAGATCCAGTGAATGCTATAGATTAAGAAAACCATGAACTTACGAACTATGTTGAAATGTGAAAGACAATCAATGTATGCGTGGTTTTTTATTTGACTTACCCTTCATGATATGGCCAGAGAAAGAGTTCTGCATGGGGCGTGCAATCCAAGATACTGGCGACCATGCCAGTGGCCCACTCCCATTTATCTATTGCACCACGTAATAATGTGCCATTTGCTACTTCAGGATCTATGAAATACGCTCTCTCCCTTTTTCCTCTCTGCGTGATCAATCCCCTGAGAGGAATACAATACAGTTAGCTTTTTTTGTTTACAGCCTTGTATGGAGAAGTTGATCAGAGTTTGTGAAGTACTTACAACATCAAGCATTTGACAAGAGTGAGAGCGAGCACATTGAAGTTGAAGAAGAGATGAAAGTCCTCGAATTCCACACTGATGGCTCCCTGATCGTGACAGAAATGATCTCTGTCATAGTGGACTAGCAAAACCTTATGACCTTTTGACATTTCATCCATGCAATATTTATGTAACTTGCGGCAACTGGAATTGCACTCCTCAAAGTATTCGTCAACAACAAATGGCTGGCCATGGACATACTTGCGTGCTTCAAGTACGTCTACTTTATTTTTAGCAAGTATCCTTTCGACTTCTTCATCGGGAAAGCTGTCAGAACCAGTATTACTCTCCGATTTGAACAACTTGCTGGTAATTTGGTTCTTAGCGATGAGTGCTTTTAGTAAGAGGATATTGTTCTCATTCCTCCTCGGTCTCAAGGGCCGCTTCCTCGCGGGTGTGACCGTGCCCGCTTTCTTCTTGGTACTTGAAGCACTTCTGGTGCAAGGTCTGGTTGGTTGAAAGACGGACTATTGAGCAGGCTTTGAAGCTACGATGGACTGCTGAGCGGACGGTTTAGCTACACGGGACTGCTGAGCTGGCGGTGCTGCTGTGACGGACTGCTGAGCTGTAGGAGCAGAGGCATCGGACTGCTGACCAGGCGGTGAAGCTATGTCGGGCTTCTGCGCAGGTGGTGCCAACATGTCGGTGTGCTGAGGAGGCTGTGCCAACACGTTGGTTTGCTGAGTAGGCAGTGCCGACACATCCGTATAATGATCACGCGGCTGCGAACCGACAGACTGATGAGTGCTACTTGTAGACTGCATTGGTATTTTTCTCGAAGAGGAGAGGATGATGCAGTATAGTAGAGATAAGTATTTCCCTCAGTTAAGAACCAAGGTTATCAATCCAGTAGGAGAACCACACAAAGCTTCGTTAGCAGCACGTACACACACAAAAGCAAACACTTGCACCCAACGCAAATAAGAGGGTTGTCAATCCTCTTAGCGGTTATTTGCAAGGATTAATTCTGATAGTGATAGATTGATAAAGTAAATACTAAATAAAATAAAAGTAAATAAATTGCAGCAAGGTATTTTTGGATTTTTTATATATGATAAAGGTAGACCCGGGGGCCATAGTTTTCACTCGAGGCTTCTCTCTCGAGCGCAGAACATACGGTGGGTAGACAAATTACTGTTGGGCAATTGATAGAAAGGCAAATAATTATGATGGATTCATGGCAATGATCATGTATATAGGCATCACGTCCGAGACAAGTAGACCGACTCCTGCCTGCATCTACTACTATTACTCCACTCATCGACCGCTAAACAGCATGCATCTAGAGTATTAAGTATAAAACAGAGTAACGCCTTAAGCAAGATGACATGATGTAGACAAAGTCAACTCAAGCAATATGATTAAACCCCATCTTTTTATCCTTAATGGAAACAATACAAATACGTGTCATGTCCCTTCCTGTCACTGGGATTGAGCACCGCAAGATTGAACCCAACACAAAGCACCTCTCCCATTGCAAGATAAACCAATCTAGTTGGCCAAACCAAATCGATAGGTCGGAGAGAAATACAAAGCTATAATAATCACACATAAAGGAGTTCAGAGAAGACTCAAATATTTCTCATGAATAATCTGATCATAAACTCACAATTCATCGGATCCCAACAAACACACCACAAAAGAAGATTACATCGGATAGAACTCCAAGAACATCGAGGAGAACTTTGTATTGAAGATCAAAGAGAGAGAAGAAGCCATCTAGCTACTAGCTATGGACCCGTAGGTCTATGGTAAACTACTCACACATCATCGGAAGGGCAGCAAGGTTGATATAGAAGCCCTCCGTGGTCGATTTCCCCTCTGGCAGAGTACTGGAAAAGGCATCCAGATGGGATCATGGAAGAACAGAGGCTTGCGGCGGTGGAAAAGTTTTCTCGTCTGGCTCTTTGGTGGTTATGGAATATTTGTGAATTTATAGTGGAAGAATTAGGTCAGGAGGTGCCACGAGGGGGGCACTAGCTTGGGGGGCGCGCCCTACCCCCTGGCCACAGCCCCCTGGCTTGTCGCTCCCTCGTGACTCCACATGCCTTCTCCCGAAGCTTCCAGGGTCTCTTCTGGTTCAGAAAAAATTAATCCAAAGTTTTTTCTGCGTTCGGACCTTTTTTGATAATGATTTTCTGAAAAGACAAAAACAAGCAAAAAACAACAACTGGTACTGGGCACTAGGTTAATAGGTTAGTCCCCAAAAATGATATAAAATAGCACAAAGTTGCATATAAAACATCCAAGATTGATAATATAATAGCATGGAACAATAAAAAATTATAGATACGTTGGAGACGTATCAATGAGCAGGCGGTTCCGGACCTTCGGACTGCTTAGCAGGATGTTCCAAACCGTCTGACTACTGAGCATGCGGTGCCGCTTTGTCTCCCCTTCCTTCTTCAGTGGCCGGCATCTGAACCGGTGGTGCGTCTTTAGCAGTTGTATGCCTTGCCACTGGCTGCTCAGGGGCGGACGATGACATGGCATGTACGGCACGAAGTCGGGCGGGCTGATCACAGGTAAATGCATCAGCCGTCGGATTACGAGTATTAGGTTCCTTGGGGGAAGCACGCGAGAGCTGCTGTGGCCAGGAGAGAGTACCGGTTGAAGGGCGACATTGATTGCTCTTGGCGGGGCTTGAGGGATCTCATCTATGAAGTCTATTTCCTTTCATGGCCACTGGATATGATTTAACAGTGTTTCTCCCAAGGTCATCTGCTCATCACAGTCCCCTAGGACATTCTTCAGGGCAAATTTAATGAATCCAGGCTTTACTTCAGTCACGTAGCACTTAACACAACCCGGCTTCAATGGCACATTGTCCAACAAGAGGCCCCCTTCCGAGTGGGGGGCAAAACCCAGGCTGTTGCACATTTTAATGTACATTCATAATGTGTAAGCACGCCTGTCGGTGTACCAAGACATGGGTGCCTTAGTACCCTCACTTGTGCACAGGCAGTCATAGCCTTCCCGACGGCAGAGCTTGTCGGAGGACTACTAGTATACAAGACTCAAGATTCAACTCTCAAGACCATGAAGAAGATCTCCAGGCAGGTCATCAAGAAGTACTAAGACAGTACTAAAGATAAAGATTGCACTTGCCGGCAAGCTACTTGCCGGCAAGAGAAGCCCGGCAAGCTCCGTGCCAACAAGCTCCCATTACCTGTCCACCGCTCCACCTCAGCGACATGCTAGTCGCCTGTCAAGTAGGTGTCGAGCGAGCAGGCAGCTTGATGAGCTCTGTCTGGGCACGTGTCAGCTTGCCACCGAAGATATCTATACCCTATACTAATTAGGTACTCCCTAGAAATTCCCATGTTAATTAGAAATTAACAGCCGCTAATCTTTGGTGGGACCGAATTATTACCGTGGAGATAACCCCGTATATCTGCCCTGAAAAAAAAAGTTGGCAATGAAGTTCATCACGGAGTCCTCTCTAGCTATCCCACGTGCAACCTAAACTCTTCTACCGTGGGATGCTAAAAAAAACCTCGCCTCGCAGGTCTTGGGGCGTCATAACATCTTTCCTATTGGCGCTTCATTGAGCGAGGCCTAGCGCCGGTGTTCATCTTTCTTTCCATCTAGAGGTGCCTTCTTGATGTCCTTGACATCAAGATTCATCTGTTAGCCCGAGCTACAGACTAACTAGCTCCCGAGGATCAACCAAAAGCGGAGGGAGAGCTGAACTACACAGAGTAGGGGCAACGTGCTCCTACTATTACTACTTGTGCTTAAGTATAGTAGCAAAACACACACACATGTACACTAGTACTTGAGGCTCAATTGGATTGATAGTGAAATGGCCCGACTCCTACCGAGGCAGCACCAGTCCTTTTATAGGACAATTTAAACCGACTTACAAGCTGAAGTCACTGCTTACGTATTAGCCTAGCTTACTAGAGAAGTCTAGTACTTCTAAGTCGTGGCTGTCAGCCAACATGCAGTGGTAGTTTATTTTATTCTAACCAACTTGCCGACCTGACCAGCAGCTACCATTTTCACTTCTAGGCTAAGTAACTGCTAGTGTTGCTACTGCATGCAAGTCATCCGAGACGAGGTTTGACTCAACAATCTCTCCCTCAACCTTGTCGAAGGAGCTTGATGTCGATGATCCTGACCTTGTCGTGTAGTTCCTGGAACCAGACACGACCAAGTTTCTTTGTCGGGATGTCCGCCTTCTCGGGCTTTGTGTAGCCCGTACGCCCTGCTCGTGCTTTGCCACCAGAGCGAGAACCTCCTGCAAGTCCTCCCCTGTGCGTTGTACGTAACCTTTCGCGACGAGCCCCACCTTGTGCTTGATGATGGCGTCATGCTCGTCCTTCTTAATCTTGGGGTGTTGTGGTCGTCCCGCAGGCTCGCCAAGATGGTCCCCTAGGCGTCGGAACCTGTGTGGAGCGCCAACATTGTTGTTGGCGTCAAATAGGTCAGACCGCGCTGTTGGAGGGGACACGAACTGCCCAGGAACCACCTCACTCGTGGGCGTCAGTGTTGCTGGGGTCGTAGTTCCTGACATCAGACTGCCCGGGAACTCCCTTGTCGGGGTCGTCATGTCGGACGTCATGCTACCCGGGAACTCCCTTCTCGGGGATGACTTGTTGGACATAACACTACCCGGGAACTCCCTTCCTGGGGTCGTTGTGCCGGACGCCACACTGCCCGGGAACTCCCTTCCCAGGGTCAATATGTCCGACGTCGCACTAACCGGAGTGGCTCCTCTCAGGGTAGCGGAGTCCTTGTCGCTCTTCCCGTCAGACTTGCTTGTCGGGTTTGCCCCGACAGTCGTGAGTCGTGCCTCCCGCACAGACTCGATGGACCCCGAGCGAGTTGGGGTTGTGGCATGGCCGACCATAGAGCACCGTGGCTCCGGCACGGTCTCGACGGTCGCCACCAACGTAGTCGGGGTGTGCCCGACCAGAGAGTGTCGTGCCTCCCGCACGGACTCGATGGACCCCGAGCGCATCGGGGTCGCGGCATGGCTGACCAGAGAGCGCCGCGCCTCCTGCACAGCCTCGTTGGTCGCCAGAGTCACGGTCGAGGCCTTGCTGGCCCATGACCGTCTCTTCATCGCCTGCCAGTTGATAGGCCCTGAAAACAACGTTGTCGGGGAGTGGCCTGCCAAAATTGGTGCTAAGGCGAATGAAGAGTGTCGTGTCGCCCACACGGACTTGGAGAATCCCGAGAACCTGGTTGTCAGGGTGTGGCCGACCTGAGTTGTCATGTGCTCCTACATGGGCTTACTAGTCACCAGCATCATGGTCGGGACGTGGCCCACCAGATGCATCATTGCCATGCCTCCTAACACGGGCTTGTCGGGTCTCGGGACGCCGTTGTCGTGCCAACTTGCACGAGTTTGTCGGGTCCCGAGGATGTCGGGGCCGCGATTGCCGTGCCAACTTGCACGGGCTTGTCAGGTGTCATAGGGGACGTGGTTGCCGGGGTGTGGCTCTCCCACACCCGGGTCTTCATCGCCTCCCAATCGTAGGCCCCCGAGAATGTTGTTGTCGGGGAGAGCGCTACCGATGTCAGGAGGGGATTAGTTGAAGAGCTCCGTGCTTCCCGCACGGACTTGACGGTTGCCGGCATCGTGGTCGCTGGAGGTGCTGCGCCCTCCTGCACGGCTTCGATGCTTGTCGGGACCATGGTCTCGACGCAAGCCATCATCATTGCTGGCCCACCGTCCTCTTCAGCCTCGACGAGGTTGGCCGCGGCTGCGGCATCCTCGTCAGCTATCCTCTTGCGGCAATCACGGGCCCAGTGGCCCTTGATGCTGCAATTTATACAGAGTACTGCCCGAGTATGGATGCAAGCGGACGGCGTCCGCATGACATGGGATTGAGATGATCAAAAAGGCAAAGTTGTTCGTTTTTACGAAATGAACTTTCTTGTTGACCACCTTTTGGCTTGATGAAATTTTAGATTAATTCGTACATAATGGAATATATTTCTATGTGGTCATATTTTCCCATTCATGCTCTCATAGTTCACTACAATGAGAGCATGCACGGAGAAATAATCAATGGATTTCGATAAGAGCATTCGAACCCTAAACCCTGAAAATTAGAATGTAATTTGTTATAAACTCAGTCGTAGCAGAATTTATAAGGTACTACGTTCTGAACACCAGCACACCATTTTTTAATCGTTTTTTCTAGCCCGCCTACCATTTTTTCTGACATGAAACATTTTCTGTGACACTACAAATTGTCCCGAAAATGCACATGCCTAGTGACGCTCAAATGCGTCACCAAATTTCAAGCCAGAATGTCGCCAAAGTTGCCGAGGTCGCTGCCCCGGGAAGAAAACACCTCGTGACGGTGGACCGTCACAAAAAATGATTTTGGGTGACGTTTTCTGTTTCGTCGCCAGGGTTTTTGTCACTAAATAGAGTAAATTTTGTAGTGTCGAATACCACACTCCAATAAACAAAGGATGAGGCTTGCAAATTAAGCCGGAAACAAACCCATGACAGAGATTTGGTTTGATATTTTCGTGGTAAGGCCCACGCGGGCTCGATCTTACAGTGGCCATCCGTACAAGGTAGTGTATGAGACTACGAAGCGTCCCCGAATCGTAGCAAAGCTACAAGGACTCTTTAAGATGCAACAAGTACCGCCGTAAGAAAGACCATGAACAAACGAACCACTAGATGTCGACCCCCAACCTCTCATCATGCATTGTTGGAAGGATAGCCTAGATAGTCTACTTGAATTCCCACCTACGAACTTCCAAAATTTTCTGGTTATGCAATCTGGTCCACGGATACAGGGAGCAAAACTTCACACAACTCCTAACATGATACTACGCTCCAAATGTATCACAACCGTCAACACATAACCGAGAAAACTCCGTAAACTCGTGTACCTCAGACCTTCGAAAACAACAATGATACTAATCATGGAAGATCATCCGAGCTATCTCCTTCAGTACTGGGCATAAGTCACGGGACTATTTGCCACCACAAAAAGTATAGAAGCGTTTCGATATCGGCGTCCTATGGTATTCAGGAACTGAAATGGTAGCAAATGTGACAAGAAAACCTTGGAGCTCAACTCCCTGGGACACTGCCACAACCCCAAAATGTCAGGAGGCACCAAGAACAGAATCCTGTCACACCGATATCGCAACGATTCCGAAAATACCCGCGTGATCCTAAAAAATTTGAGTGAGAAGAGTAGTAGAATCAAAACACCTACGTCACAATTACTCACCAGAGCGATGAAGGGGATAAGGAGTAAAAATAATTCCTACTCTATGATATATATAGCTAGACTCAAAATAGTTTTTTTCTAGACTCGACAACAGCCAAATTTCGATCAACCAAGGGGGCTCCTGCGGTTGGTAGAGGCTCTGATAGCAACTTGCCACGCCCAATATGCGTTCCTATCCCCAAGGAACTCGGAAGTCCCGCTAAGTATAGAAGCGCATACTGGAGACGCTTCGCAAGGTGGATATCGTTACAATATACCATGTACTTGAATAGATGAGAATACCAGATAAAGGCTTATACACTTGCCACAAGCTACAGCATGAATACATTAATACATACGACCATACAAACATCATACAGAAGATCAGTATCCGACTATGGATGAAATCAAATGAAAGAAGAACGATGTCCACCCTGCTAATCCCAGGCTGCCAACCGGGAACCCATCCTATGATCATCAAAGAAGGACAGAAGAAAAAGAAGAAGAAGAAGAAGAAGAAGAAGAAGAAGAAGAAGAAGAAGAAGAAGAAGAAGAAGAAGAAGAAGAAGAAGAAGAACTCCAAATAGAACAAGCATCGCTCTCAGGTCAAAGCATCGCTTTACCTATACTTGCACCTGTTGTTGTAGTAATCTGTGAGCCACGAGGACTCAGCAATCCCATCACCATGGGTATCAAGACTAGCAAAGCTTAATGGGTATGGAATGGTTAAGTGGTGAGGTTGCAGCAAGCACTAAGCATTGTATGGTGGCTAACTTACGAGTACAAGAATAAGAAGAGTAAACTATGCATAATCAGGCGCAAACTAGTAATGATCAAGAAGTGATCCTGAACACCTACTTACGAGTACAAACATAACCCCGCTGTGTTCTCTTCCGGAACTCCCTCGAAAAGAGACGATCACGGTTACGCATGCGGTTGGTGTATTTTAATTGAATTTAGTGTCAAGTTCTCTACAACTGAAGGTTATAAATTTCCAAGTTGCCACATAACCACGGGCACGGCTTTCCGAAAGATTTAACCCTGCAGGGGTGTCCCAACTAGTCCATCACAAACTATCACAAGCCACGGTGGAAAGACCTCAACCTCAAGATAGCCCGAAGTATCCTCGGAATCCCGGTGCACAAGACATTTCATCAATGGCAAAACAAAACCAGCAAGACCTCCCGACGTGCCGACACCCTGATTGGAGCCGCGCGTATCTCAAAATCAGGCCATGATCAGATGAGCACAACTTACAACAACTGAGACCCGAGTTTCCCCAGGGTAAGCCGCAAATGACTCTGTTTTGGACCAACACTCATGAGGACCACTGGCCCGGGATTATTGATTAATTATCCACGGGGTCCGAAAAGTCCCTATGCAAGTTTTAGTTGTTATTAGGCAAATGGTAAAACCAATGTTGGGCCTTGCTGAAAGAGTTTTATTCAAAGCGAACTGTCAAGGGGGCCCCATAAACCCCGAACATGTTAGGAACGCTCATCAAGGAACATAACACCGGTAATACGGAAACCAGGGCAGCATGAGTGGAACAAAACACCAGGCAAAAGGCCGAGCCTTCCACACACAACCAAGTATATAGATGCATTAATTAAATAAGAGATATTGTGATATCCCATGATATCCATGTCCCAACATGGAACAACCTGCAACTAGCACGCTATAAGAGGGGCTGAGCAAAGCGGTAACATAGCCAAAGAACGGTTTGCTGGGATGGTGGAAGGTTAGAGGCTGCATCATGGCATTTTGGGAGGCTGACAAACAAGTGATAGGTAGTGAGACATAGCGATAGCATCGAGACAACTAGCAAGCAAAGATAGTAGTGATATCCAAGGTAATGGTCATCTTGCCTGGAATCCCGCTAGTAAGAAGACCGAATCCATGAAGTAGTCGAACAATCGTAGTCGAACGAATCCTCACACTCTGAAACGTTACCGGGAACTATCGAGAAGCAGCACAATCGGAAAGAAGCAAACAACATGGTAAACAACCAAGCATAATCATAACATGATGCACAACGAAGTATGATGCATGTCAGGTTTAAAGATGCATGGCATGGCAAAGTGCACAATCAAATACTACACATTAAGTGAAGCTCAATATGCAACGGGTTGCATATTGACGAAACTCCACATTCAATTATTTATTTCACTCCCGTTTATGCTACTCATCAATATTAAATGTTGTTAAACATGGCAAGAGGTGAAGCACAATTGATCTACCTATCTAGGCAAATTAAATGAGGCCGGAAACAACACATAACAATTCCGGAAATCCCCCACATCCAAATTTTGAACTTGGTACTGTTCTGATCTAAACTCAATTTTAAAGTTGTTAAACATCAAAAGAAAGTGCATCATGTTATTCTATACATTTTTATAACCCATTTACATATAAAGTTTATTTAATTCGGAGCTACGGTTATTTAGTTATGAAATAAACCATTTTAGCATGTCATTTAACAATTTTAATGCAAACAGCAATTTAAACATTTTTATCATGGATGAAAGTTGAATATTATGAAAATACATGAAATTCTAAGCATGTTACATGTATAAATCATTTTAATCCGATGCATGGTTGTCAAGTTATTATAGGCATGAAGTTTGAGGGTTTTCTGTAAAACTGCGTTCTCTGGACAAATAGAAAAAAACGCAGCAGCAGGAAAAGAAATGATACATGCCGAATATGTTGTTAACGGGCTGGACAAAGTGAGCACAAGAATCTATTGTGTGCACTGGGCAAAAGATAGATGGGGCGGTGCTCACTTAGGGTCCTGGGACGGGTCGGTGCAGCGGACGGAGAGGTCCCGTTTGGCTCGAGGGACGGCACAGTCCAGATGGAAAAGCGGACCACGTGGTGCCAAGATGGAGAGGTGGACGGCGTGGTACATGTGAACGTAGCGGTTTCGTTTGGATGGAGGCACGATGCGGTTCGGGACGATGTTGTCCAGGCGCAGGGTTCGTTGATGAAGACGACGAGGGGGCAGCACTTGGCGGCGACAGGAGGCGTGCCGTGGCTCCAATGATGGACTTGGAGCATCGGAACGGGTGGATCTTGGTGTGGGAGTGCCGGATCCAGGTGCGGCGGGGGTTGGAAGGGCTCCAGTGGAATTGGAGCTTGAACGGGCGGCGGTTGTCTCCGGCGGAGGGTCAAGGCAGGGGCAAGGTTGAGATCGAGGACGAGCCCCTGTCGCTCGGGGAGGCGCGAAGTAGAGGAGGCTCGAGGCGGTCGGTATTCGTGGCGAAGGCCGGCGGCGACCTGTTCAAGTCAGCAGAGAGAGAGAGAGAGCCGAGAGAAACGAGAGAGAGAGAGAGAGAGAGAGAGAGAGCAGCTGAGGAGCAGCCGAACAGAGGGAGGAAGGAGAGAGGCGTCGGGTAGGGGCCTGCGGGTCGGCGGCAGCAACTGTCGGAGATGCGGCCGGAGGTCGAGGGAGCTCCTCATGGTCCTCGGGCGCGAGAAGCACGGTGGCGTCCATGGCGGCGCTGTGAAGAAAATGACACAGAGGGAGACGGGCATGAGAGAAAAGAGAGAGAGCTTGAAAGGGAAGGGAGAGGCGTGCGAGGGGTCCTATGCTATTGAGAGGTGGAGATCCAGCGCGGCACGTGGAGGCGATGGTCATGCAGGAGCGCGCGGGATGGGAGCGAGATCGAGCTCCTCTCGATCTGGCTTGGGGAAGCTCCTGCGGACGCGAGATGGGGCGCTGGAGGCTCTCTGGGCCATCAGATCGAGATCTGGCGGTCCAGATCGGCGGCTGGGGCTACTGGATTTGGTTGACTAGATGGGGATTGAGAGGTGGCAGCTGTGGTTGGTAGAGGAAGCTGCGGGATGGATCCCGAGGAAGGTGTAGTGGGTGGCGGCGCAAGGAGGGGAATAGGGTTAGGCTAGGGTTTGTCCCGATTTGGAATGTGGTGGTCTATATATAGGGGAAGGACTAGGTTTGGGGCTCTCCGATTTAGATCGGATGGCTCCGGGTGGTCTAAAGAAAGAACCGAAGATGTTTGGGGTATTTTAGGATTGATCCGGACCCATCGGTCATGACCGCCAGGTTCGGGGAAGTTTTCGGGCTATGTTGTGAGAGGGTTTTGTGCACTGTGCAGAGAGGCTTGGCTAGGCGGCCAAACAAGAGGGAAACGAAAACCCGATTTGTTTGGGAAAGGTCAACGAAGGCAAAGGGGAGAAGCGGCAACTACGAACAGATGCAAATTTTGGAAAATGACGGCAACGGAGTGCCATGCAATGCGAATGATGCGATGGTGAATGCAACAAACAAATAATTAACGCGGCTATCACGGAAAACATGGAAGGCATCTGGAGCGTCGGTCTCGGGTTGTCACTTGCAGGAAGGTCCTAACGCGATACATGTATCGGAGACCAATCGACCAAACTGTGTGTGATGCATGAATCGCAAACGGTATGGTAATAAAACCGTTACCAATAAAACGAACTGTGTGTCATGGCGGATCCATCAAATACGATTCAGATTAGAGTTGCGTGTGCAAATCGTGGCATATAGTTCATCCATACGAACTGTTTGCGATGAGCCAAAACAACAGAATTGGTCAGCCAGATCAACGTGTGTGCGATAGACGGCATAGGTCACTCGGATGAACTGTTTGCGATGAGCCAAAAGAACATAAACGGTCAGCCAGATCAAGGTGTGTGTGATAGATGGCATACAGGTCACTTGGATGAACTGTTTGCGATGAGCCAAAACAACATAAATGGTTAGCCAGATGATATGTGCGATAGATGGCATACACGTCACTCGGATGAACTGTTGGCGATAAGCCAAAATAAACACAAACGATTCAGCTTAACAAGATGTGTGTGATACCTGGCAAACAGGTCAGTAATCAGAATTGTGTGGGAAGACCGATAATAACACACACGATTCCTGCTAATAAGCTATGTGTGTTGTGGGCAAACACTTGCTGGTACACAATTGTCTGCGATTAATGAAATCATCTCCGATAGGTTCCGTAGTTTAGTCCGTGTGTGATGTGATTTGCTCTATCTGCACAACATCTATGCTTTGTCTACAGAACAACAACATATATACTTATAAGAACATGATTGCGTAACCAAATTAAACATCCAATTACATAAGTCACTATACAAAATCACATAACATTTGCACACACCTCAATAAACAATTACATGCATACTAAACTAGGAGAAACGATCATCTAATCATCTACTTCTTATGACGATGTCGCCACTGCTCTGCTTGTGGCTCGATCCCTCGCCTGGGGCAGGATGAAGGCACTTCCTCATGTCAACGATCCGCCTGTACATCTCATAGCTTGTGTACGCGTCCTTGGCCGCGTACTTGACGTGTTCTTCATCCAGTCTGTGCACCCAGGCCTCGTGCCAGGCATCCTTGTTCTTGTTGCACTCATCCTTCATGTCTCTGTAGTAGGGGTTGATGATGGCCACGGCAAGGTCAACCAGCGAGTCCTTCTCCTTCTTGCTGCCCCAGACCCTGTACTGGCCTTAGATGTCAACAAGCTTCTAGCAGACCAAGCCCGAAGTGTTGAGCACCTTTAGATCGTTGAAGGTGTCCACCGTAGTGAACCTGTAGTCAAGGTTGTTGATAAACCTGGAAAAACGCTCACACGGGCTTGTGGCCAGGAAGTAGTGGTAGACGAGGACGTGATGGCACATGCACAACTGGGCGACGACAACCTTCTAATCATACCTGGCACGACCATCGGTGAACTCGAGGTCGAAGCCGACCACATGGTACATGTCCTCAGCAAGAAATTGCTCCATGGTATTGATGGAGCTCTCCACCCAGACCGGCTCGTTGGTGTAAACCACCGAGAGGTCCGTCTCCACCACGTGGGTCTCCACTACGTGACGGAGGGTGAACTGATGCTCATCGTCGTCAGCCGCTGGGAGCGCCATTGGAGCCGCTAGATATCCTCTCTGTATGTGTCATCATGGGTGTGCATATTGAGTTGTGGGGAGCGAGAGGTTAAGGTAAATGGCTACGGGAATAAATGGGGGGCAGACGGCCTGGAATCTCGGCACGTCTGCATGGCAGTTTTTGCAGCGCATAACTGCATCATGGTGCACGTAACTGCATCCTGGCGCCGTGCCTAGCGCAACCGCATGCATATGGCGCCGCGAACGTCAGTGATCGTGCGCCGGCCCCAACCGCCCGCTGGCAGCATGCACGGAGGGACGCGGGCAGAGCACACACGACGCGGAGGGACGTGAGCAGAGCACGCCGCGGCCGCCTCAACTGCGAGCAACCACACGCATAGAGGAGTTGAACGGCAGGGAATGGCCGTCTACAAGCCAGCCGGCGGCGTCCAGGGAAACGACGTCTGTGAACAATCGTTCACGACGCTGCGTATAAAATGGCCATTTGCTAGGTAATTTAATCGCAAACGTTCTTTTATTGTTAACCGTATGTGTACGAGTAATTATTTCGGCCTCCTCTCGCACGTCTTGTCACCGTGTTGCTGCAGGAGGATTCGAGCACAAGCTTCAGCACTGCACGGGCGTTGTTTTGGCAACTAGTCGGCTTGTAGAGGTGCCAATGAATCATCGGTGAGCCCGTTCCCGCGCAACCGCGCACGTTCCCGCACGCAACCGCGCAAGCTTCCGCCCGGCTCGGCGAAATCCCCTCAAACCACAATGCGTACCAGCCTGCTATATAAACCCTCACGGCCGGCGACTCCGCATCGCATTCTCCCCTCCCTCCCCGTAGCTTATCTCGTCTGCTTCTCCCACAACCGCCAATATGGCACCGGACCATCGTCGTTGCTTAGCCACTTCACCGTCAGAGGACAGCTCCAGCTGGGAGGCTGCACCGTGCTACTTGTAGTCTGCGTTGGTATTTCCCCGAAGAGGAAGGGATGATGTAGTACAGTAGAGATAAGTGTTTCCCTCAGTTATGAAACCAAGGTTATCAATCCAGTAGGAGAACCAAGCAAAATTCCGTTAAGCGCACCTGCACACACAAAAGCAAACACTTGCACCCAGCGCAAATAAGAGGGTTGTCAATCCTCTTAGCGGTTAATTGCAAGGATTAAATCTTATCGAGGTAAATAACTAAACTAAAATACTAATTAAAATAAAAGTAAATAAATTGCAGCAAGGTATTTTTAGGTTTTTTATATGATAAAGATAGACCCGGGGACCATAGTTTTCACTAGAGGCTTCTCTCTCGAGCACAGAAACATACGGTGGGTAAACAAATTACTGTTGGGCAATTGACAGAATAGCAAATAATTATGACGGATTCATGGCAATGATCATGTATATAGGCATCACGTCCGAGACAAGTAGACCGACTCCTGCCTGCATCTACTACTATTACTCCACCCATCGACCGCTATCCAGCATGCATCTAGGGTATTAAGTTAATGAAAACGGAGTAACGCCTTAAGCAAGATGACATGATGTAGAGAAGCAAATTCAAGTAATATGAATAAACCCCATCTTTTTATCCTTAATGGCAACAATACAAATACGTGTCATGTCCCCTTCTGTCACTGGGATTGAACACCGCAAGATTGAACCCATCACAAAGCACCTCTCCCATTGCAAGATAAATCAATCTAGTAGGCCAAACTAAACTGATAGATCGGAGAGAAATACAAAGCTATAACAATCATGCAAAAAAGAGTACAGAGATGACTCAAATATTTCTCATGAATAATCTGATCATAAACTCACAATTTATCAGATCCCAACAAACACACCGCAAAAGAAGATTACATCGGATAGAACTCCAAGAACATCGAGGAGAACATTGTATTGAAGATCAAAGAGCGAGAAGAAGCCATCTAGCTACTAGCTATGGACCCATAGGTCTGTGGTAAAGTACTCACACATCATCGGAAGGGCAGCAAGGTTGATGTAGAAGCCCTCCGTGATCGATTCCCCCTCCGGCAGAGTACCGGAAAAGGCCTCCAGATGGGATCGCGGAAGAACAGAGGCTTGCGGCGGCGGATAGGTTTTCTCTTCTGGCTCTCTGGGGGTTTCCCAATATTTGTGAATTTATAGAAGTGGAATTAGGTCAAACGGAGTCACATGGGCCCCACAAGGCAACACGGCGCCCCCCCTAGGGCGCGCCCTGTTGCCTTGTGAAGCCATCGTGAGGCTTCTAGCCTCCTCCCGAAGCTTCCAAGGTTTCTTCTGTTCAGAAAAAAATCTCCAAAAAGTTTCGTGGCATTTGGACTTCATTTGGTACTATTTCTCTGAAAAGCCAAAAACAAGCAGAAAACAGCAACTGGCACTGGGCACTAGGTTAATAGGTTAGTCCTCAAAAAATGATATATAATTGCATAAGAATGCATATAAAAACATCCAAGATTGATACTAGGAACAATCAAAAATTATAGATACGTTGGAGACGTATCAAGCATCCCCAAGCTTAATTCCTGCTCGTCCTCGAGTAGGTAAATGATAAAAACAGAATTTTTGATGTGGAATGCTACCTATCATATTCATCATATACTCTTTTCTTTTGTAGCATGGACATTTGGACTTGAATGATTCAAAGCAATAGTCTATAATTTGACATGAAGACATAAATACTCAAGCATACTAACAAGCAACCATGCTTTTGAAAATATCAACGCTAAAGAAAGTTATCCCTAGCCCATTATGCTCAATCATTGATCCATTCATTAAACACACTCAATATTAGCTACACACAATGCACAAGTATGACAATAGTGCTCTAGTTGGTGCTTTGTAAGAGAAGATGGAGACTCAAAACAAAAATAAAAATTGCATAAAAGTAAATAGATAGGCCCTTCGCAGAGGGAAGCAGAGATTTGCAGAGGTGCCAGGGCTCAAGGCTTAAATTAAAGACATAAAATTATTTTGAGAGGCATGCTTTTCCTGTCAACGAAAACGACCGAGAATTCCCAATATCTTCCATGCTAGACACATTATAGGCGGTTCCCAAACAGAAAATAAAGTTTATTTCCTTTCCACCATTCTTTCACAATCCATGGCTAGCCGTATCCACGGGTGCCTTCCATACCATCACTTTCCAAGGAATTTATTATTATCATCATATTAAAAAAAATCATTTCGGGACTGGGCATCCCTATTACCTGCCACTCTCTCATGCAATGACAAGTGAATAAATACTCATCGTGAGAATAACACACCTAGCATGGAAAATATTGGCCACCCCCTGCCGCTTCATGAGCAGTACGGGCACACAAAACGGAAAATTATTTTGAAAAATTAGAGTTGGCACATGCAAATTTACTTGGAACGGCATGGAAATACCGCATATAGGTAGGTATGGTGGACTCATTTGGCACAACTTAGGTTTAAGTAGTTGGATGCACAAGCAGTATTCCCGCTTAATACAAATGAAGGATAGCAAATAGATTGAGAAGCGACCAACCAAAAAGCGAAAATGGTCATAAGCATGCATTGAACATAACTAACACCGAATAATGCACCATAAGTAAGATATAATTTCGTTGCATAACTATTGACTTTACGTGCATGCATAGGGAATCACAAACCTTAACACCAATATTTTTACTAAATCACAATTACTCACTAACATGACTAACATAGCATCATCTCCATATCGCAAAACTATTGCAAGGAATCAAACTTATCATATCCAATGATCTATATGAAAGTTTTATTATATCCCTCTTGAATATTCATCACTTTGGGACCAAATTCATATCTTGTGCAAAATACCATTGCTATCATGAGACTCTCAAAAAGATATAAGTGAAGCATGAGAGTGCAGATATGTCTTCAAAATTTTAATCTTATCAAATCTCAAATTAATATAAGTGAAGAGCGAGAGTTTAAATATTTCTTCAAAATATAGCCACCGCCGTGCTCAAAAAGATTTAAGTGAAGCACTACAGCAACTACCTAGCTCAAAAAATTTAAGTGAAGCACATAGAGTATTCTAACAAATCATGAATAATGTGTGGCTCTCTCAAAAAGGTATGTTCAACAAAGATGATTGTGACAAACTAAAAAGCAAACAAAAGAAAGCAAACTATATCACAAGATGCTCCAAGTAAAACACATATCATGTGATGAATAAAAATATAGCTCCAAGTGAGTTACCGATAGATTGTAGACGAAAGAGGGGATGCCTTCCGGGGCATTCCCAAGCTTAGACGCATGAGTCTTCCTTGAATATTACCTTGGGGTTCCTAGGGCATCCCCAAGCTTAGGATCTTGCCGCTTCTTATTCCTTTATCCATCGTAGTCTCACCCAAAACTTGAAAACTTCAATCACACAAAACTCAACAAAACCTTCGTGAGATCCGTTAGTATAACAAACAAATCTTTAACTTTAGATACTGTAGTAAATTGATTCATATTTAATATTGGCATAATGCTACTGTACTCCAACTTCTCCATGACTCATACCCCCCGATACGATCCATAGATTCATCAAAATAAGCAAACTATGCAACAAAAACAGAATCTGTCTAAAACAGAACAGTCTGTAAAGATCCGAATTATGGTCATACTTCTGTAACTCAAAAAATTCTAAAAATTTAGGAAAACGTGGGAAATTCATATATCAATACTTTGTAAAAAAATTCAGAAGGTTATCACACTCCAGCAGAAAACCAAAATTCCAGCACTGGACGCAAAAGTTTCTGTTTTCCAACAGCATCTATCATACTATCTTCCAAATCATCCCGAAGGCATTACTTGGCACAAACACTAATTAAAACATAAAAACACTATCATAACAGAGGCTATAATTATGCAAACACAAAAAAACAGTAGGTAAAATCAAGAATTTATTTTATTCATTGGGTTGCCTCCCAACAAGCGCTATTGTTTTATGCCCCTAGCTAGGCATAATGCATAGTTTCAAGTGTTGTCATCCTTGGTTTTAGTAATCTTTGTAGGAGTTTTCTCAAACCCAGGAGGCCCTTTACGTTTCCCATTATTCTCAGGAAATGAGGCAATTTTAAGGTCTAGAATATCCAATCACTTATTGCATAGAGTAATCAAAGTGTTCATGCGATTGAGGTTTCCACGAATATTTTTAAGAGGTTCGTTAGACTTTTGTAACTCAACCAAATTTTTCTGCATGTCACCCAATTTGTCTAATATTTGAACCACCTCTTGAGTAAAAGCAAAATCCTTTTGTGGTGGTGGAATCCCCAATATACCCTCTATTATTTCATAGGCAGTATTAGCCTCGCTCTCAATAAAATTTCCTTTTGCGGCAAAGTCTAAAAGTTGTCTATGTTGCATGGTTAAACCTATATAGAAATTGTGAAGCAAAATTTTTTAATCCCCTTTTATAGAGCAAACACGATAGGATTCCATTAACCTGTACCAAGCATCTTCAAGATTTTCTCCTTGTTTTTGTTTGAAATAAAGCACTTCAAAATCCGGTGACAAAGGAGGGATAATTGCGCTAGTCATGATGACAAGGTGAACAAATCAAGCAAAAGGGCAAACGGAAAATATTTTTGTATTTTTTATATATAAGTTTTTTATAGGTGGGGAAGATGAATAACGAGAAGCAAAAACAAATAAAAGGTAAATAAGGTAAATGCAAGTGAATGATAATTTGTGCGAAGGTACTTGGTAATTTTTATGATGTCTCCCCGGCAACGGCGCCAGAAATTCTTCCTGCTACTTGTAGTCTGCGTTGGTATTTCCCCAAAGTGGAAGGGATGATGCAGTACAGTAGAGATAAGTGTTTCCCTTAGTTATGAAACCAAGGTTATCAATCCAGTAGGAGAACCAAGCAAAATTCCATTAAGCGCACCTGCACACACAAAAGCAAACACTTGCACCCAACGCAAATAAGACGGTTGTCAATCCTCTTAGCGGTTAATTGCAAGGATTAAATTTTATCGAGGTAAATAACTAAACTAAAATACTAATTAAAATAAAAGTAAATAAATTGCAGCAAGGTATTTTTAGATTTTTTATATGATAAAGATAGACCCGGGGACCATAGTTTTCACTAGAGGCTTCTCTCTCGAGCACAGAAACATACGGTGGGTAAACAAATTACTGTTGGACAATTGACAGAATAGCAAATAATTATGATGGATTCATGGCAATGATCATGTATATAGGCATCACGTCCGAGACAAGTAGACCGACTCCTGCCTACATCTACTACTATTACTCCACCCATCGACCGCTATCCAGCATGCATCTAGGGTATTAAGTTAATGAAAACGAAGTAACGCCTTGAGCATGATGACATGATGTAGACAAAGTAAACTCAAGCAATATGAATAAACCCCATCTTTTTATCCTTAATGGCAACAATACAAATACGTGTCATGTCCCCTTCTGTCACTGGGATTGAACACCGCAAGATTGAACCCATCACAAAGCACCTCTCCCATTGCAAGATAAATCAATCTAGTAGGCCAAACTAAACCGATAGATCGGAGAGAAATACAAAGCTATAACAATCATGCATAAAAGAGTTCAGAGATGACTCAAATATTTCTCATGAATAATCTGATCATAAACTAACAATTCATCGGATCCCAACAAACACACCGCAAAAGAAGATTACATCGGATAGAACTCCAAGAACATCAAGGAGAACATTGTATTGAAGATCAAAGAGAGAGAAGCCATCTAGATACTAGCTATGGACCCATAGGTCTATGGTAAACTACTCACACATCATCGGAAGGGCAGCAAGGTTGATGTAGAAGCCCTCCGTGATCGATTCCCCCTCCGGCAGAGTACCGGAAAAGGCCTCCAGATGGGATCACGGAAGAACAGAGGCTTGCGGCGGTGGATAGGTTTTCTCTTCTGGCTCTCTGGGGGTTTCCCAATATTTGTGAATTTATAGAAGTGGAATTAGGTCAAACGGACTCACGTGGGCCCCACAAGGCAACACGGCGCCCCCGCCCTAGGGCGCGCCCTGTTGCCTTGTAAAGCCTTCGTGAGGCTTCTGGCCTCCTCCCAAAGCTTCCAAGGTTTCTTTTGTCCAGAAAAAAATCTCCAAAAAGTTTCGTGGCATTTGGACTTCATTTGGTACTGTTTCTCTGAAAAGCCAAAAACAAGCAGAAAACAGCAACTGGCACTGGGCACTAGGTTAATAGGTTAGTCCCCAAAAAATGATATATAATTGCATAAGAATGCATATAAAAACATCCAAGATTGATACTATAATAGCATGGAACAATCAAAAATTATAGATACATTGGAGACGTATCACACCGCTATGGTGCCGCAGTCCCCGGCCATGTGTAGTGCGCGTGGTGACCCTGTTGGGTGTGCGGACACCACCCACCACACGCTCCACTACCGCTGCCCGACGTCAACTGTTGTCGGCCACCGTGGCCGCTACCCCACCGTCGGCCGCCGTGGCCATCACCCACTTCACCACCGCGGCACAAAGACGGGAGGTGGCCGCTGTGGCCGCCACCCCACCGTTAGCCGTCGGCACCATCGTCACCCGCTCCGCCACCACGGATCAAAGGTGGGAGGTGGAGGCCACCGAAGGCAAGCCGCTCGGCATTTGCGTCAGCGACCTTGCGCGCTACATCAAGTTCCTAGAGGAGGAGGAGGAGCGCCAGGTCGCGCACGCAGAGAAGCTTACCGCCGCTGTGGCCGCAGCAGAAGCCACGGCAGTGGTGCGGAATGAGGAGATCTACGCGGAGTCCCGCCACTTCGAGAAGGAGCGTCAGGAGCGGCGGAGGGCAGAAACAGCAGGCAAGGGATTCCACTACTGCAGCTCGTTGGTAGGCTCCTCCTACTCTGCCTCTTACTAAGCGCGCTAGGCAGAGGAGAGGCATGCTGGAAGTAGTACAAAGCTCCTCCCTAGTAGTATTTAGGGGCTATTTTGTTCAATTCATATGACTACAGATATGATTGAACTATACTACGTACTTAAAATTAGCTAGTATATATAGTTGAACTAGCTATTTTAGTATGTGGTTGGCAACAATTGGGGGAAAATTTGTTCGGTTCAGCTGTTGAGTTGAACTGTTTGTATAAAGAATGACTGCTTAATCTATGAATGAAATCTATGTTTAGTGTATTTCAGTTGCAAAATTAGACAGTACTAGTGATTTTCAGCTGCAAAATTTGACAAATGGCAGTGTTACATGGTTGACAAATGGCAATTTTACTAGATTGACAAATGCCAATGTTTCCAATTTGACAAATGGCAATATACCCAATATGACATATGCAAATCTTACCAAATTGTCTATAGTAAGCACACGAGTCATAATACGAAATCGTTTGCGATGAATCGACGCACAAATCTTGCACGCCAACTTTTCACTTGGCTTAGTGTCGAAGGAACCGTAGCTCCCGCTTTGCATACGGGTATTCAATCTGAAACGTTTGCGATGAGAGTTTTATTCAGAGAAAAACATTTATGTTTTTTTATTATTTACTTTGATAAGTCTGTACATTCATAGAAAAACACTCAGTTGAGCAAACCATAGATTTCATTCAATCACACTGTGACTTTACATTCATACGATCGAGATACATTTATTAAACAAAAAAACTAATTGGAGCGGCAGCGGCGGCGTCCTGCGCCGGCGTTGTCGTCCTCCGGGACGTCGTTTTTCAAGTCTTCAATCCAGCCCAGAATGGTCCAGACTTCCAAAGGAAAGAGCCGGTCCTCGCGTGAACGACGGTTGGTGGGCGGGGGGGCAGCGCTGCGAGGAAGCGGTCGAGGGCTGCGTTCCATGCCGCTGAGGGTGGCGCGGCGGGTGCAGTCACATGCACGGGGACCGGCGCGGTAGGCGCGAGGGCACGCACGAGCACAAGCGCGGGCTCTGGCGCTGGCACGTACACGAGCTCGCGCGGGTCCGCGGGGACATCGGTGACGTCTGCGGCTTTCAGCGCTGCGATGGTGCACGGTGACCAGCCCGTCAATGCCACAGGGATGGTCGCTGGCGCGGGCGCGGGGATGGGAGCTGGGACGGGCGCGGGGGCAGCATCCGCCACGGCCAGCTTGTTCAGGGCCATGTTCATGAGGTCCCATTCCTCCTTATGTTCTATCACATCTGGCTCAGGTCGACTTCACCAAACCGAAAGGCTAGTGGCATATGATCCTTGTGCACCATGGCGTAGGTGGAGGTCTGGATGATAGGAGGCGGGCGAGAGGGGAATGGGAGGCGAAGAGAGAGGATTGTGAGTGAGCTGGCAGTAAGGCCGCCTATAAAACAACAGCTCGGGCGCCATTAATGGAGAAGTTGGGAGCGAGGTGGGCAATGATGGAGGTCAAAGGCTTCGCTTCCTGGTGAGCTTGCGCAACGTACGGCTCGCACGCCTCTTGATGAGCCTGGGCAGTAGAGGACTACTCGCACGCCTCCCGGTCATCCTGCGCAGTGGACTTCGCTCGCACGCCTCCTGTCTACTCAAACAGCTGCTCGCACGGCAGCTCCTAGCCAATAAAATGTGGGACGGGTGGTGGCACATAAATGATTAGTAGAATGCCCACAATTTAAATAGGTATTTCTATTTTCATGGCCTCGGTTCCATAGTTCTACTCAGTTTTACCCATGGTAACAAACGCACCTCACTTTTGCCCTTCTCCCTCTAGCTGATCCTCACATAAGGCCAAACGCACCATTTCCATCGGGTCAACACCTTTGACCGTTACCTGGATACAGGCATGTGGGCCCATTGTAAACTCCAGCCACGTCATCCAACCGGCGGCCAGTCGCCGACGGATAGCAGGGCAGGGTAGAGTTGCTGGTCCGGCCGATTCCGACGATGGCTGGACGATATCTTGGTCTCTACGGGTTGCTGGTGCACGTGTGCTTCGTTGGGTGGCATCAGGGTGGCCGAGGGTGGACGGAAACGGCGCCAGTGGGTGAGTTCCATCGTGGCCGGAGTTTGGTGGTTGTAGGCAACAAAGCACTAGAGCACGGATTCGAACGCGTTTTTCTGTTGGTGTTGTTCTACGGCTACGCGCGGTGCAGTTTGACATGGGTAGATGACCAAATTGTCACCGGAGCGTCATCATGAGCTCGTGCGTGCTCAGCAAAGGGGGCTCACGGTTAATGGCACTATGGCATGAAAACGTTCACAAGGAGAGAGGGAAAATCTATGGAGCTCACGGTAAGGCTGTACAGCACATTATCGAGCTCGGGGATGGGCTGTAGGCGACGAATCGATATCGGCGATCTTGGCTACAGACAACGAAGAAGACCACGATGGCGATGATTCAGGGCGTCCGGTCTTGCGATCTTTGTCGTAGAGGTTCACTCTGTCGATGCGAAGGTAAAGGACACGGTGGTGAGTCGAGGATAGACTTAGGCTGCGTCGGTTGAAGTCGGCGCGTCCATGGCATTCTCGGTCATGGTTAGAGATCAAGCAAGAGGAGGGGAATGTGATGGAAAGTAGATAGATTCTTAGTAGTGGTATCGTGACTGTCTCTTGGCGTAGAGCTATGGATGAAGTAGCCCTCGACGGCGCGTAGCAGGAGCAGGCGCTCTCGGACGCGTCCTCCTCTGCCACTAGGCGCGAGGTTGAAGACGGGGTTGCCCCTATGTGGGCTGGGCTGCACAGTGCTGGCCTGCTATGTAAGTTTTCTTCTCTCTGTATGCGCCTCGCCCGAGCGTGCTCCCCAATTAACCCAAGGGAACCCAACGTACAGAACGATGCAGTTTAGTCCCACATCGCCGCGCGAGAGGCTTGCGGAACATCTTAAATATCATCGTCATTCATATGCACTAAACAACTTCTATTATAATAAAATCATCAACGCTTGCTCTATGAAGGAGATGATTTAATTCATGATCATCTCCTTCACAAAGTAAGCGTGGATGGTCTTACTATAATAGAAGTGTTTTTTATTCAATTTGCAACATTTTTAACATTTATTTGACCAAAGTAGAGCACACTAATATTATTTTTTATTTTTGAAGTGCTAGATTAACCCTATTTGTTAACTAAAATAAAACAACTATGTTCATATTTGGCATAACCATGGGTGTTTTTAACATTTATTTGACCAAAGTAGAGCACACTAATATTATTTTTCATTTTTCAAGTGCTAGATTTACCCCATTTGTTAACTAATATAAAACAACTATGTTCATATTTGGCACAACCATGGGTGTTACTACTCTGAACAATATTGCCACAAATAAAATAATTTTTTGGTGCTAAAAAATATTATTTCCATTTTTCAAGTGCCAGAAATGATTTTTTTTGTGAACGAAGTGCCTGAAATAAGTTGTAACAATCTGTCTTTTCATTTTTCCTCTAAAGTAGACCACATTGGAAACCCACTGACCAAGTTTCATGAATTTCAGAGTATTATTGCTATATTTCATCAATTTACTAGATTTATAGTGATTTATGGCGAACTTGCTCAAATTTGAACTACAAGTGTGATGTAGTTTGGTCCTGAATATTGGATAAAATCATTTTAAGCTTTTGCATTGGTGGTGTACGCAGAGGGCACAACCAAAGTTGAAATTCCAAACCATTTTGTATGAATGGTCAACATTGCAAGTTTGACCCAAGATTGGAAAAAATCAAAGAAAATGAAAAAAAACCTCAAAAATTAAAATCCTTGGGCATGGGGCCCTTTTGTGTCAACTAGTTTGTGAGAAAAATCATAAACTTGCAATACCATAAGTTTTGAAAAAATACCTTCACAAAATGGGCTATCTAGTACTCCCTCCATTCCACAATGTAGTGCGCATAGTTTTTTCTTAAAGTCAAATATCACAAAGTTTGACCAAGTTTATTGAGAAAAATATCAACAACAATAATACAAAATTAATATAATATGAAAGTATATCTTGTGTTTTATGTAGTGATATGAATTTGATATTATATATGCAGATATTTTTCTCTAAAAATTTGGTCAAAGTTGATGAAGTTTGACTTCCTAAATATTCTATAGGCACTACATTATGGAATGGAGGGAGTATGAAGTTACATGGATTTCAAGGCATATGCCTATGGCCCTGGCCACTTCCATTGGATCTGAGCAGCTAACATGCTCATATTTGCCACAGCCAAGGGTGTTACTAGTGTGAACAATGTTGCCACAAAAAAAATTGGTGATAAAAAATATTATTTCCATTTTTCAAGTGCCAGAAATGATATTTTTTTTGTGAAGGAAGTGCCTGAAATAAGTTGTAACATTGTGTCTTTTCATTTTTCCTCTAAAGTAGACCACATTGGAAGCCACTGACCAAGTTTCATGAATTTCAGAGTATTATTGCTATATTTCATCGATTTACTGGATTTATAGTGATTTATGAGATTATGCTCAAATTTGAACTACAAGTATGATGTAGTTTGCTACTGAAAATTGAGAAAAATCATTTTATGATGTAGTGTTGGTGGTGCATCCACTTGGGACCACCAAAGTTGGAATTCCGAACCATTTCATATGAATGTTCAACATTTCAAGATTTGCCCCGTTTTTGGAAAAATCAAAGAAAATGAAAAAAGCCTCAAAAATTCAAATCCTTGTTCATGAAGCCCTCTTGTGTGAACTAGTAGGTGGGAAAAATCATAAACTTGCTATACCACAAGTTTTGAAAAAAAAAACCTTCACATAATGACCTATCTAGTTTGAAGTTGCATGCATTTCAAGGCATATGCCCCTGGCTCTGGCCACATCCATGCCATACTACATGATAACAAGTTAAAATTTGGGACAACTATGGGTTTTACCATTGTGAACATTGTTCGCACAAAAAAAAATCGGCGAAAAAATATTTTTTCCATTTTCCAAGTGCTAGAAATGTCTTTTTTGTGAAGGAAGTACATGAAATAAGTTGTAAAATTTGGTCTTTTCATTTTTCAGAGTATGAATGCTATATTGGAAGCCCACTGACCAAGTTTCATGATTTTCAGAGTATTAATGCTATATTTCCAAGATTTACTGGATTTACAGTGAATTATGAGATTATGCTCAAATTTGAACTACAAGTGTGATGTAGTTTTCTACTGAAAATTGAGAAAAATCATTTTATGATGTAGTGTTGGTGATGCATCCACTTGGGACCACCAAAGTTGGAATTCCAAACCATTTCAGATGAATGTTCAACATTTCAAGATTTGCCCCGTTTTCGGAAAAATCAAAGAAAATGAAAAAAGCCTCAAAAATTCAAATCCTTGTGCATGAAGCCCTCTTGTGTGAACTAGTAGGTGGGAAAAATCATAAACTTGCAGTACCACAAGTTTTGAAAAAAAACCTTGTAATTCCCTTTTAGGTAAGTTTGCATGTTGTTGTTTTTGGTAAGTTATGCATGTTGCTATTTTTGGCAACTTTTGCATGTTCCACTATGTTTGACCATGCAAAACCCACTAAACGTACGAAATCCAGAACATAGCATACAACTGATTATTAAACATACTATTTGCACCCCCGCAAAAAAAACATATTGTTTGCAATTCAAAGGGCATCCACATGTCGCATCCTCAGCACTAGTTAGAAGGGGGTTGGAGACGCTTAAGATGGCGAGCCAGGCGATGGCGGGTGCGTTCAGCATTCTGCTAAAACTGCGTCGATAACTCATACTGCTCCACCACTATTGGGGCAATCTCGCAGCCAGCCTTGGCCTCCATGGTGACAAGCGTGAGATCATTGACGGCACCAGCCTCCACGTCCTCCTACTCAACCATCTACTCATCCTCCTCGTCTAAATTAATCGCTAGATTCATGTCTGCCTCCTGCGCGATGATCTCCAAACTCCGCTGATAGCCCTCCTCTTGTGCATCCTCCTGTGCGATGATCTCCAAACTCCGCTGATAGCCCTCCTCTTGTGCATCCTCCTGCGTGATGATCTGCAACCCCCCCTGGTGGCTCTCCTCTTCTTCATCCTCCTCCTCCATCACCTCGTCGATGACCTGAATAATACGCAAATTGACCGGCCCTTCCGCCTCTAGACTCGGTGAGGAGAGGCGGGAACAGTACTTGTACCAGCGGGCTCGCTGTCGACGCTCTGGAGACTCCATCGCCTCGGCCATTGCCCACAGGAGAATCTCAATTAGGACTGCCCCCTTGCCTTTAGTAAATATCCGCTTCTGCTCGTTAGACGTCAATTCCATCGCCAAGCCCAGCGAGTGCAGCACGAGAGAATTCGCGCTCGGAAACCAGGAGCATATCTCCTTGCACTTAGCCAGCGAAAGCTCATCCCCGGTGCAAAACAAATCCATCGCTCTCTTCCAGCTCAGACCTGCTTGCCATCAATCAAAGACCAAATTTGCAAATCAAAGAATTAAAAATGAATTTGATTATTCGGATCAAATTCACCACAAAACAATCTAAAATGGGCTCAATTAAACAAAACAAAACCTAATTGCTAGGGTTTTCTATTTCAAAATTCACCACAAAACCGAATTCGATTACCGCGGAATCCAATCCTAAATAGATGTCCATACTGATTGCAAACTGGAGCAACTCAATGCATGACCATTCAGTCGCTGAATCACCCATTCAATCGATTTATAACCGAATCCTAATTTCTAGGGTTTCGATTAGAAACGTACCGGTCGGCCAACGATCTCCCCCCGTTCCGGCATATGGGAGGAACAGCTATCCACGCTTTGCCATCGGAGCTCAGGCAAACGGTCGGAGTGGGCGGCGGGGCTGCAGATTGCGCGCAGGGCAGCCAGGGGCATGGCGGCGGCGGCGTGAGGCTCGGTGGAGGATGCGTCGCCTCACTCGGTGTGGGGCTGATTTAGGGAAAAGAAAGTGTTAGGTAAACAAGCCAAGTCCCCATCGTCCTAGGCATTCACGGCCACGGCCCCCCTGTCATACGAGGCCCACCACCAAGATGTCCGGCCCCACGCGTTAGTAACTGAGCACGTAACGGTCAACTGCTTTGACCAGACGGCAACGCTCCGTTTGGGCCTTTGTGAGCACGGGGCGAGTGTTGGAGGCCAAAAGTGAGCACAAGTTAGAGGGTTGGGCAAAACTGAGCACAACTAAGCAACCAGGGGCACGAAAATAGAAATCCCATTTAAATAATAATGTACAACCATTTGTGATGATAACGTGACAGCTATTTGTTCCAAGATGGCTTTGTTGGCTATTAATGTGTGCACCTTCTCTCAAATTGGACATGAAAAATACCACAACATATTTGTGCTATATCATGACACCATGCCCAATCTCATGAATTTCGTATGAGTCTTGGATTTACTAGAACTTAAGCCAATATTCTCAATGTTGGCTCTAGAAAACAAAAATCAAAAAACTTGTCTCAAATACTATAAAAAAGGCCAAACGAACCCTGAATAATTTCAAAATTTAACATGACACTCCTATTGGTCTATGTTGCCTCTACAAAAAAAGTCAAGGCGAGAAGAGACATCGAATGTCGTATCGCACACAAAGGTGACACACGTTCCCTATCGGAACCACGAGGCTTCTTGTGAGAAGCTCCGGTGTGTAAGAAGCTTGTACCAAAACTTGTCCCAAATTGGACAAAAAAATTACCACTACATATATGTCCATGTCATGACACCATCCCAAGTTTCATGAATTTCTGACGAGTTTTGGATTTACTGGAATTTAAAAACCAAGCTTCTCAATGTTTGCTACGGAGCCACGACACCGAGAAGTTTGAAATGCACTCTCATTTCTTGCATGGGACCTAAACATGCACCCAAGGACACATATATGATTTTTCAATCCATTTTGGTGCACTGGAGCATGGGCCTGTAGTTCAAATTTGAATTATGCACATTAAATGCCTAGAAAACTCAATTAATGTAGAAAAAGGCCAAACGAACCCTGAATAATTCCAAAATTTAACATGACACTCATATTGGTCTATCTTGCCTCTACAAAAAAATCAAGGCAAGAAGAAGCATTGAATGTCGTATCGCACAAAGGTGACACACGTTCCCTATCGAAACCACGAGGCTTCTTGTGAAAAGCTCCGGTTTGTAAGAAGCTTGTACCAAAACTTGTCCCAAATTGGATAAAAATTTTACCATGGCATATATATGCCATCTCATGACACCATGCCAAGTTTCATGAATTTCAGGCAAGTTTTGGATTTACAGGGATTTATAAACCAAGTTTCTCAATGTCTGCTGCGGAGCCATGGCGCCGAGATGTTTGAAATTCACTCCCATTTCTTGCATGGGACCTAAACATGGACCCAAGGACACATATATGATTTTTCAACCCATGTTGGTGCACTGGAGCATGGGCCTGTAGTTCAAATTTGAATTATGCACATTAAATGCCTAAAAAACTAAATTAATGTATAAAAAAGACCAAACGAACCCTGAATAATTCCATATTTTAACACGACACTCCTGTAGTTGGATGTTCACTTCAGATAAATGTTCTAGCAATTCAAACACCGTCCTTTGCCGATGTAACCCCATTTTGTCTTTGAAATCAAAATGAAAATCAAGAACACCACAAATAGTTTAATAGCAAGAATCGTGTGCAATGCATGATAAAATATCTTGAGGCACCCTCATATATGGCTTACGTCGGAAGCTTCATCGGCTACAGTCCACCGCCAACGCATCAACCACAATTGCTCCCCAATCCCATTTTACTGTTCAATCATCGCCGGTGAAAGATGGCTACGTGAATCCGTGTCATGAAGGTAACTTCAACGACCCACTCCGGCCCGAGCGCGGCCGCAACTGCCATGAGCGCACTCACAACCTCCATGAGCACGGCTGCAATCTCTGATAGGGCCGCTGCGGCAGCCGAAAGGGCAGCTGCTGCAGCTGAGATGGCGGCAGCAACATCTACGATGGGAATAGCAATGGCAACAATGGCACAGTAGCTGTCCGTTCCTCAGCTGCCGCCGTAGCCCTGATGGAGGCCGCCCATGCCTAGCTCGTGTCGGTCACCGCAAAAATCGCAGCGGCCTTCTCCGACACTGATCGGCAACCCATGTCCAAAGAGTTGGCAATTGATGACCCACAAGTATAGGGGATCAATCATAGTTCTTTCGATAAGTAAGAGTGTCGAACCCAACGAGGAGCAGAAGGAAATGACAAGCGGTTTTCAGCAAGGTATTTGATACGTCCAATTTGTATCATGTTTTACTACTGTTATTTATTATGTTTTTTATCATTATTAAACTTTATGATGCAATTGTCATGCCTTTTCTCTCTTAATTTGCAAGGTTTACATGAAGAGGGAGAATACCGGCAGCTGGAATTCTGGGCCTGAAATAGCCACATCAGAGATACCTATTCTACAGAGCTCCAATTGACCTAAAAATTTTTGGAGATTTTTTATTGAATATAAAAAAAATACTGGAGAAAAGAAATACCAGAGGGGACCCACCAGTTGCCCATAAAGTAACAGGGCACCCCCCCCCCTGGGCGCACCCTGATGCCTTGTGGGGCCCCTGGCTGGCGTCTGGCCCTCTCCTTCTGGTATATAAGCTCATTTGCCCTAAAAAATTATAGAGAAGACTTTCGGGATGAAGCACCGCCGTCTCGAGGTGGAACCTGGGCAGGAGCACTTTTGCTCTCTGAGGGAGCGATTCCGCCGGGGACACTTCCCTCCGGGATGGGGAAATCGAAGCCATCGACATCACCAACGATCCTCTCATCGTGGGAGGACCAATCTTCATCAACATCTTCACCAGCACCATCTCATCTCAAACCCTAGTTCATCTCTTGTATTCAATCTTTGTCTCAAAACCTCAGATTGGTAGTAGTGTTGATTACTCTCTGTAGTTGATGCTAATTGGTTTATTTGGTGGAAGATTATATGTTCAGATCCTTAATGATATTGATTACCCCTCTGATCTTGAACATGAATATGATTTGTGAGTAGTTACTTTTGTTCTTGAGAACATGGGACAAGTCTTGTCATAAGTAATCATGTGAATTTGGTATTCGTTTGATATTTTGATGATGTGTATGTTGTATTTCTTCTAGTGGTGTCTTGTGAACGTCGACTACATGACACTTCACCATATTTGCACTACTGCAGGAATGCCTAGCAGTGGTGGGTGGGAAAAGGCCAGCAGTGGCGAGCAAGGGTCCCAGAGGCGCCCACCACCGACCTACCGCCACTGCTATTATGGCATCAGTGGCGGGCGGGCGGCCCGCCACTGGTACAGCCTCATCAGTGGCAAACGGTGGAGTTTTCTCGCCAGTAGTAGAATATTTGCAGTGGCGGGTTGTGTTTACGTGCCCGCCACTACTTATTCTTGTTGCAGTGGCGAGCTTACTGGAGCGCCCGCCACTGAAAGCTTAGCCATGCTAAATAAAAATTTTGCAGCCACGGCAACAATTGTGCTGACATGACTGCGTTTTGCAAAAAAACAATTTAAGAAATTCAATATAAACAGCACGCATTTTAAGATTATGCATGGATGTTCACACTACATAATGAGTAGTTTAGTAATTCACCAGTACTTGATTAGCGCATATGGGTTTTGCTAGGATCGATGCATGGAAGAGTTCAACATTATATACATTACCGTTCAAAGGATCTACTTTGACGGTAACATCTATAGTGTTGCTCATAGAATAAAAACATCAGACGAACTAGATGTGCCCTAGACAGACTCTTAACAAAATGAGTCAAAGGACTCAAAGAGCAAACCTTATAAATCAGATAGACGAGGTATTAATCATCCGTCCGTCTGATTCATCTAGCTAGCTTGTTAAGTTTTTTGCCTCATTGTACTATTATTGCAGAAGAAGAGTAACTAACGCTCCGAAGATACGGATGTGAACTCGAATCATCTTCAGAGAGATGACACGTGATCCTCAACCCTATCCCAGAAGGCTCAGTAATTCACTAGTACTACTCGATTAGCATATGCGTTTTGCTAGGATGCATGGAAGAGTTCATCATTATATACATTACCGTTCAAAGGATGTACTTTGATGGTAACATCTATAGTGTTGCTCATAAAATAAGAACATCAGATGAAGGCTGTGTACCGTTTTAACAAAATGAGCCAAAGGACTCAAAAAACTAACATGATGAATCAGATGGACGAGGTATTAAACACTCACCTAATTCACTACTTGTGACGAAACAACTAGCCCTATCTTTCGCAAACACCAAGCAAAGATTTCCCTCCCACACAAACATTGTTCCCATGCGACAGCCGCAAGTTCATATTGTGTCTTTGCCTTCTCATTTGCAGGGAGCAGCTTGTATTATATCTCCTGCCCAAGTGCCATGTATACTACTGATTTAAAACCAGTAATTCACATAACACTTTGACGGAAGTTATAATACAAGAAACACCCTACAAATTAGAAGCAAGGGCACAATACAAACTTGCCATTGTAACATGGAAACAAGGTTTGTGTGCCAGCAAAATCTTTGTTCGATGTGTACGCAAGATAGAGTCAGTTGCCTTGCCGCAAATAATGGATCCCATGAGCGGTCAATATCTCGTCCGTCTGATTCATCTAACTAGTTTTTTAAGTTTTCTAACTCATTTTATTAGAACGATACTTAGTCCTCACCAAATGTCGCTATTCCTTGAATTCTTCTCTGAGAAGAACACTAACGATCTGAAAATGCAAGTACAGAAGGAAATATGTGCAGAAATTACCATATAATATTGGTAGTCCTCTTTAAGTAGTCGCACTCGGGGATCCCAATGAGCTCATTCTCGTAGTTCATTTGTTGTGCTCATAGATGTAAGATTAAAAATCAACAGAATAATATTCGTGCAATCTCACATTAACAACACTGAGATCACACATTACCAACACTAAAAATGCAGACTCATATGTAAACAAATTAAACATGCTTATTTACCACATAAAGGCATACGTAACTAAGTTCACACAGATCATATAGATAACATAACAAGATGAAATTAAGTTCAGCTCCGTCATAACAACATGAAACTAAGTCCATCATCTCTCCAATCATCTTCTTATATCTCGGCTAGGGCGGTATTCGCAGCTTCCATGGGCGCAGGTATCCTCCGATGCGGTACTACGGTGATTGTGGGACACTGTACCACAGATAGATCTTGTTGCCGCCCGGATGACCCTCCTCAAATTCATGAAGGAAAAGTAAGAACGACCTCCCAGCTTGCATCCGTAATTCTGTGGAAATGTTCATCCAATTTTGACCATGGAAATACGTTCTCCCTCCCGCGTTGGTGAGAGTGAGGGTTAAGGGAATGCCATTCTTAAACAGTGCCATGTCAAACTGAATCATCCACTCCTCGTCCATTACCAGGTTGGCCACACGCATGAAATACTCCCTTCCCCAACAAGGGATGCGCTGAGTATGATAAAAAGAAAACATAAATTAGACAATTGTGGGCGTCGTGAAGGTCATCCTGAAGGTCGACACATATCTCACTGCAAGTAAATGGAACATACCGCCCACTCCATAAAGTTGTCCTGAAGGTCGACACATATCTCACTGCAAGTTAGGTGAACTTTGTAACATGCGCCTAGCCTCCTGTCGCCACAGAAGGGGCATCCTTCCTTCATTGCCTAAGTTCATGTTATGGAATGATTATATAAGTTAAAGGATGGACAGAAAAATTGGGCATGACTTATGCTGAAAAATGAAACATTGAGTGTCTGAAATCTCGCAAAACAGAAATTAATCAACGTTTCACGATATTTTCTACACTCTTTTGAAGCCCTGTATTGTTGGAGAAATCCAATTAAATGTTCACGCTTCATGCATGAGATGATTATATTTACGAATAAAAAACATTCATGTATCATCATCCATAATTAATTCCTACAGTGACAATAGAATCGGTACGAGGGATTTACCTCTGAACTGCTTGAGCGGGAGGTGGAGGAGGGATTTGTAGCAGCCTCGGAGGTGGAGGAGTCCGCTGCCGGCGGCGGTGTCTTGCACCGGCTGCTAGCGGAGGAAGCCATTGCGTGTAGGTGGCGGCGACGGAGGAGAGGCCCGGCGACTAGGGGCGGCGGCGGAGGAATCCCGACGACGAGGGGGCCGCGGCAGAAGAGGGCCCCGGTAGAGGAGGGTCCGACCTAGGGTTCGGCCGGGGCGCAGCGGCGAGAGGTCGGGGGCGCAGCAGAGGAGGCGTGCGATGACGAGGGCGCGCGCGCGGATGCAGCATAGGAGAACGGCCGCGGCGGCGAGCGCGACACGGGGGCGAAGGAGGGGCGCGGTGGCGACGAGGCACGGGGTTTGGGGGCGAGAGCGGCGGACAGATTTGAAATTGTGTTTTTGGGGGAAGGATGGTTTTGGGGGGGAGACGGCCGGCAAAAACTGCAACGCGGGTAGTGGAGGGGTCTACCTGTGGCGGGCATGCTTATTTACCCGCCACTGTAATATGCTGTCAACAGTGGTCATTGTACCCGGTCAACTTTTGGCGGGCAAAAGAAAATGCCCGCACTGTCAAGGCACGTAGCTGTGGCGGGCACTAGGGAATGCCCGCCACAGATGAGTTATGCAAAAAAAAACCATATGAAGAGACCTTACGTGTGGCGGGCGGCGAAAAATGCCCGCCACTGCTTCTGCACAACTTGTGGCGGGCAATCTTTAGTACCCGCCACAGCTAACTTTTCAAAGTAGCTGTGGCGGGTGACCCGTCCCACCCGCCACTAATTTGTGATCACCTATAAGCCCTTTCCCAGTAGTGTTGGGCCTAGAAGAATGCATTGGGGAGTAATAAGTAGATGATGGGTTGCTAGAGTGACAGAAGCTTAAACCCTAGTTTATGCGTTATTCCGTAAGGGGCTGATTTGGATCCATATGTTTCATGCTATGGTTAGATTTATCCTAATTCTTCTTTTGTAGTTGTGGATGCTTGCGAGAGGGGTTAATCATAAGTGGGAGGCTTGTTCAAGTAAGAACAGCACCCAAGCACCGGTCCACCCACATATCAAATTATCAAAGTAGCTGATACGTCTCCAACGTATCTATAATTTTTGATTGTTCCATGCTATTATAGTATCAATCTTGGATGTTTTATATACACTTACAAGCAATTATATATCATTTTTTGGGACTAACCTATTAACTTAGTGCCCAGTGCCAGTTGCTGTTTTTTTTGCCTATTTTTGGTTTTTCAGAATATCAGTACCAAATGAAGTCCAAATGCCACGAAACTTTTTGGAGATTTTTTTCTGAACATAAGACACCCTGGAAGCTTTGGGAGGGGACGAGACGATGGAGCAGTGGACCACGAGACACCAGGGCGCGCCCAGGGGGTAGGACGCGCCCTGGTGGCTCGTGGGGCCCACGTGGCTCCGTTTGACCTAACTCCGCCTCTATAAATTCTCTAAAATCGGGAAACCAACAGAGGAGTCCACGAAATACTTTTTTCGCCGCCGCAAGTACCTGTTCTCGAGAGATCCCATCTGGAGGCCTTTTCCGGCACTCTGCCGGAGGGGGATTGATACGTATCCATCGTATCTATAATTTTTGATTGTTTCATGCCAATATTCTACAACTTTCACATATTTTTGGCAACATTTTATATTATTTTTGGGACTAACATATTGATCCAGTGCCCAGTGCCAGTTCCTGTTTGTTGCATGTTTTTTGTTTCGCAGAATATCCATATCAAACGAAGTCCAAACACGATAAAAATTTATGGAGATTTATTTTGAAATATATGTGATTTTTGGGAAGAAGAATCAACGCAAGACGGTGTCTGAGGTGGCCACGAGGCACCAGGGCGCGCCTGGGGGGGGCAAACGCGCCCTGGTGGCTCGTGAGCACCTCGTAAGTCGGTTGCCCCCATCTTTCGCCGCAAGAAAGATAATATCCGGAAGAAAATCGTGTTAAAATTTCAGCCCAATCGGAGTTACGGATCTCCGGGAATTCAAGAAACGGTGAAGGGCCAGAAAACAGGAACGCGAAACAGAAGAGAACAGATAGAGAGATCCAATCTAGGAGGGGCTCCTACCCCTCCGCTGCCATGGCAGCCATGGACTAGAGGGGAAACTCTCCTCCCATCTAGGAGGGAGGCCAAGGAAGAAGAATAAGGAGGGGGGCTCTCTCCCCCTCTCTCCCGGTGGCGCCGGAACACCGCCGGGGCAATCATCGTGACGGCGATCTACACCAACAACTTCGCCGCCGTCAACACCAACTCTCTTCCCCTCTATGCAGCGGTGCAACACCTCTTCTTCCTGCTGTAATCTCTACTTAAACATGGTGCTTAATGCTACATATTATTATCCAATGATGTGTGGCCATCCTATGATGTTTGAGTAGATTCTTTTTGTCCTATGGGTTGATTGATGATCGTGATTGGTTTGAGTTGTATGTTTTATTTTGGTGCCATCCTATGGTTCCCTCCGTTTCGCGCAAGCATGAGGGGTTCCCGTTGTAGGTTTTGCAATACGTTCATAATTCTCTTATGGTGGGCGGCTAGAGTGACAGAAGCTTACACCCGAGTAAGAGGGTTGTTGCGTATGGGAGTAAAGAGGACTTGATACTTAATGCTATGGTTGGGTTTTACCTTAATGATCTTTGGTAGTTGTGGATGCTTGCTAGAGTTCCAATCATAAGTGCATATGAACCAAGTATGGAAAGTATGTTAGCTCATGCCTCTCCCTCATATAAAATTGCAACAATGATTACCGGTCTAGTTATCGATTGCCTAGGGACAAATCATTCTCTTGTGTTATAAAAGCTTTCTACTAAACAACTAACTTTTATTATCTTGCAAATTACTTGTAGTTTTATTCTCGCAAAGTACTTTTAGTTTTATTCTTGCAAACCTATCCTATCACCTACAAAATAGTTTCATACTTGTTCTAGGTAAAGCGAACGTTAAGTGCGCGTAGAGTTGTATCGGTGGCCGATAGAACTTGAAGGGAATATTAATTCTACCTTTAGCTCCTCGTTGGGTTCGACACTCTTATTTATCGAAAAAGCTACAATTGATCCCCTATACTTGTGGGTTATCAAGACCTTTTTCTGGCGCCGTTGCCGGGGAGCAATAGCGTGGGGTTGATATTCTCGTGTGTGCTTGTTTGCTTTATCACTAAGTAGTTTTTATTTTGTGCTCTTGTTTTGTATCTTTAGTTATGGGTAGGAAACGTAAAATACCAAAAAAAATAGTTGTACCTGCTAAACCAATGGTTGAAGAACCACCCGAAATCTATCATACTGCTGAAGCTTTCTACTTGGATCTTCTTCGATCTCTATGTGCTCGTGCTGAAAACCCAACTAGCTTAGTTGAGGGAAAATCATTAAATGAGCATGCTTATTTTGTGCGACACCGCTTATCTCAAAAAGGGAAACTTTTATGGCATCATATTAATACTTTGAATTGCTATGCTTGGAATTTATGCGAAATACATGATTTTACTTGTTGTTCTGAAGACCCTAAGAAACACCTTCCCTACCAATGTGAGTTTAGTGATAATGGAATCGTATCTTCTTATGCTAAAGGTGTTTATAGTTACTATGATATTGAACAAATTGAAGAATTTGTTGCTTTTAAGGGTGCTTATGAAATTGCTTCTTTGATTGAAAAGTATGATGCTACTCTTTACAAATCTAAAATTTTTGCCATACTTAAATATTGCCATGAAAACTATGCTTCTAATGCTTATGTGAAACAATATATTGAGGACACCACCGCTGTCCAAGGAGAGACTAATATTTTGCAGGAATCTATGGAAGAAGAAATTGATGACACTGTGAGCTCATTAGATGAAAAAATTGAGGAGGAGAGCGAAGAACAAAAGGAGGAAGAGCGGATTGATCACCCGTGCCCACCTTCTAATGAGAGTAACTCTTCAACTCATACATTGTTTAATTTCCCTTCGTGCTTACCGAAGGATGAATGCTATGATAATTGCTATGATCCCTTGGATTCGTTTGAAATATCCCTTTTTGATGAAATTGATGCTTGCTATGCTTGTGGCCAAGATGCCAGTTTGAATTATGCTTATGGAGATGAACTTGCTATAGTTCCTTATGTTAAGAATGAAATTGTTGCTATTGCACCCACACATTATAGTCCTATTATCTTTTTGAATTCTCCCAACTACACTATATCGGAGAAGTTTGCTCTTATTAAGGATTATATTGATGGGTTGCGTTTTACTACTACACATGATAATTTTGATGAATATAATATGCATGTGCTTGCTGATCCTACTTGCAATTATTATGAGAGAGGAACTACATCTCTACCTCTCTATGTTTCCAATACGATAAATTTGCAAGAAACTACTTATGCTATGCATTGGCCTTTACTTGATGTGCATGAATTGTTCTTTTATGACATGCCGATGCATAGGAAGATAGTTAGACTTCATCATTGCATGATATATGTTACTTTGTGCTCACTACTAAATTATAAATCATTGTTAATTAAAATTGGCTTTGATATACCTTGGGATCCGGGTGGATCAATTACTTCAGCACTTTATGCCTAGCTTAATAGCTTTAAAGAAAGCGTTGCTAGGGAGACAACCCGGAAGTTTTAGAGAGTCATTTTATTCTGTTGTGTTCTTTTAAAAGGTTTAAAAACAAAAAGAAATATAGAGGGGAACCTAAAACTTTTTCAAAAGGAAAAGTGAAAGTAAGAAAGACGAGCACCGTTGAAGTGGGGGAGCTCCTTGAACTTTGTTCATGCCCATGGAAACTTTGTGAATCTTTAATTACAGAAACTTTTCAACAAAAATAATTATCCCCTTGTACAAATCCATTGTATTATAAAAATAATGTGCCAAGATTTACCGTTAGGATGTTTAAATTGCTTGTTTGGTGTGTGCGGTGCAAAAACAGAAACTTTTGCTGTAGTGCATGAATTTACATTTTTTACTGGAAAGTGAAAAAATTCTGAAATTTTTACACAGTACTTCTATGTAAAAAAAAAATTTGTCCTAATTTTTCAGAATTTTTGGAGTTACATAAGTATGGTAAATGTTCAGATTACTACAGACTGTTCTGTTTTTGACAGATTCTGTTTTTGATGCATTGTTTTGCTTGTTTTGATGAAACTATGGATTGTATCGGAAGGTATAAGCCATGGAGAAGTTATAATACAGTAGGTATAATGCAAAAATAAAATATGAATGGGTTTGCAACAGTACTTAAAGTAGTGATTTGCTTTATTATACTAACGGATCTCACGAAGGTTTTGTTAAGTTTTGTGTGGATGAAGTGTTCAAAGATCGAGGAGGTATTGATATGAGAAGAATGAGGAGAGGCAAGAGCTCAAGATTGGGGATGCCCAAGGCACCCCAAGTAAATATTCAAGGAGACTCAAGCGTCTAAGCTTGGGGATGCCCCGGAAGGCATCCCATATTTATTCGACAATTATCGGTATGTCTCGGTTTTGTTTTGTTCACATGATATGCGTAAATTCTTGGAGCGTCCTTTGTGTTTATTTTTCCCTTTTATTTTATGCACCATGCTGGCATGATATATTCCTTGGTTGATTTATAGAATGCTCTTTGCACTTCACTTATATCTTTTGAGTATGGCTTTATAGAATGCTTCATGTGCTTCACTTATATCATTTGAAGTTTGGATGCCTGTTTCTCTTCATATAGAAAACCGTTATTTGTAGAATGCTCTTTTGCTTCACTTATATTTGTTAGAGCATGGTATTTTGTAGAAAGAATTAAACTCTCTTGCTTCACTTATATCTATTTAGAGAGTCAACAGGAACTGGTCATTCACATGGTTAGTCATAAAATCCTACATAAAACTTGTAGATCACTGAATATGATATGTTTGATTCCTTGCAATAGTTTTGTGATATAGAGATGGTAATATGTGGGAGGTACTAGTAAATGATTGTGGTTTAGTAGGAATATTGGTGTTAAGGTTTGTGATTCCCGAAGCATACACGTATAGTCTCTTGTTATGCTAAGAAGTTGGAGCATGATTTATTATTGATTGTCTTCCTTTGTGTGGAGGTCGGGGGCGCGCGATGGTTAACTCCAACCAACCTCCCCCCTAGGGGCATGCGTAGTAGTACTTTTCTTCGAGGGCTAATAAACTTTCGCAATAAGTATGTGAGTTCTTTATGACTAATGTGAGTCCATGGATTATACGCACTCTCACCTTTCCGCAATTTGCTAGCCTCTTCGGTACCATGCATTGCCCTTTCTCACCTCGAGAGTCGGTGCAAACTTCGCCGGTGCATCCAAACCCCGTGATATGATACGCTCTATCACACATAAGCCTCCTTATATCTTCCTCAAAACAGCCACCATACCTACCTATTATGGCATTTCCATAGCCATTCCGAGATATATTGCCATGCAACTTCCATCATCATCATATACATGACTTGAGCATTCATTGTCATATTGCTTTGCATGATCGTAAGATAGCTAGCATGATATTTTCATGGCTTGTCCATTTTTTGATATCTTTGCTACGCTAGATCATTGCGCATCCTGGTACACTGCCAGAGGCATTCATATAGAGTCATACTTTGTTCTAGTATCGAGTTGTAATTTTTTGAGTTGTAAGTAAATAGAAGTGTGATGATCATCATTATTCATTATTAGATCATTGTCCCAGTGAGGAAAGGATGATGGAGACTATGATTCCCCCACAAGTCGGGATGAGACTTCGGACAAAATAAAAAAAGGAAAAAAAGAGAGGCCAAAAAGAGCCCAAGAAAAAAAAGAAAAAAAAAGAGAAAACAAAAAAAAATGAAATGAGAGAAAAAGAGAGAAGGGGCAATGTTACTATCCTTTCCACACTTGTGCTTCAAAGTAGCACCATGTTTTTCATATAGAGAGTCTCCTATGTTGTCACTTTCATATACTAGTGGGAATTTTTCATTATAGAACTTGGCTTGTATATTCCAATGATGGGCTTCCTCAATTGCCCGAGGTCTTGAGCAAGCAAGTTGGATGCACACCCACTTAGTTTTCAGTTTGAGCTTTCATACACTTATAGCTCTTAGTGCATCCATTGCATGGCAATCCCTACTCCTCGCATTGGCATCAATTGATGGGCATCTCCATAGCCCGTTGATTAGCCGCGTCGATGAGAGACTTTCTTCCCTTTTTGTCTTCTCCATATTAATCTCTACCACCGCATTCTATTCCACCCATAGTGCTATATCCATGGCTTGCGCTCATGTATTGCATGGGGGTTGAAAAAGCTGAAGCACGTTAAAAAGTATGAACCAATTGCTTGGCTGACACCGGAGTAGTACATGATTTATATTTTGTGTAAAGAAGATGGAGCATGACAAGGCTATATGATTTTGTAGGGATAACGTTCTTTAGCATTTTTATTCTAAAAGACATGATTGTTTGTTGGGATGCCTGAGTATTGATGTCTTTATATCAAATTATAGACTATTGCTTTGAATCACTCGTGTCTTAATATTCATGCCATGATTAGATTACATGATCCAGATCATGCTAGGTAGCATTCCACATCAAAAATTATCTTTTTTATCATTTACCTACTCGAGGACGAGTAGGAATTAAGCTTGGGGATGTTGATACATCTCCGTCATATCTATAATTTTTGATTGTTTCATGCCAATATTCTACAACTTTCACATATTTTTGGCAACATTTTATATTATTTTTGGGACTAACATATTGATCCAGTGCCCAGTGCCAGTTCCTGTTTGTTGCATGTTTTTTGTTTCGCAGAATATCATATCAAACGAAGTCCAAACGCGATAAAAATTTACGGAGATTTATTTTGGAATATATGCGATTTTTGGGAAGAAGAATCAACGCAAGACGGTGTCCGAGGTGGCCACGAGGCACCAGGGCATGCCTGGTGGGCAAATGCGCCCTGGTGGCTCGTGAGCACCTCATAAGTCGGTTGACCCCCTTCTTTCGCCGCAAGAAAGATAATATCCGGAAGAAAATCATGTTAAAATTTCAGCCCAATCAGAGTTATGGATCTCCAGGAATTTAAGAAACGGTGAAGGGCCAAAAAACAGGAACGCGAAACAGAAGAGAACAGAGATAGAGATCCAATCTAGGAGGGGCCCCTGCCCCTCCGCCACCATGGCAGCCATGGACTAGAGGGGAAACTCTCCTCCCATCTAGGGGGGAGGCCAAGGAAGAAGAAGAAGGAGGGGGGCCCTCTCCCCCTCTCTCTCGGTGGCGCCGGAACACCGCCGGGGCAATCATCATGACGGCGATTGATACGTCTCCAACGTATCTATAATTTTTGATTGTTCCATGCTGTTATATTATTAATCTTGGATGTTTTTATAATCATTTACAGCAATTATATATCAGTTTTGAAGACTAACCTATTAACCTAGTGCCCAGTGCCAGTTGCTGTTTTCTGCCCTGTTTTTGTTTTACAGAAAATCAATACCAAACGAAGTCCAAATGCCACGAAACTTTTTGGAGATTTTTTATTGGACAAGATAAACACTAGAACCTTCGGGAGAGGGCCAGAAGATGAAGGAGTGGGCCACGAGGCACCAAGGCGCGCCCCAGGGGGGGTGGCGCGCCCTGGTACCTCGTGGGGCCCACCCAACTCCGTTTGACCTAATTCTTCCACTATAAATTCAGAAAAAAATAGAAACCCTCAGGAGAGTCCACGAAATACTTTTTCCGCTGCCGCAAGTTTCTGTTCCAAAGAGATCCCATCTGGGGTCCTTCACCGGTAATCTGCCCGAGGGGGAATCGATCACGGAGGGGTTCTACATCAACCTTGCTGCCCTTCCGATGATGCGTGAGTAGTTTACCACAGACCTTCGGGTTCATAGGCAGTAGCTAGATGGCTTCTTCTCTCTTTTCGATCTTCAATACAATGTTCTCCTCGATGTTCTTGGAGTTCTATCCGGTGTAATCACTTTTTGCGGTGTGTTTGTTGGGATCCGATGAATTGTGAGTTTATGATCAGATTATCCATGAAATTATTTGAGTCTTTGATGCACTCTTTTATGCATGATTATTATAGCCTTGTATTTTTTCTCTGATCTATTGATTTGGTTTGGCCAACTAGATTGATTTATCTTGCCATGGGAAGAGGTGCTTTGTAGTGGGTTCGATCTTGCGGTGCTCAATCCCAGTGACAAAAAGGGACATGACACGTATGTATCGTTGCTACTAAGGGTAAAAAGATAGGGTTTATTCATACGTGAGTTTATCTTGTCTACATCATGTCATCGTTCTTAAGGCATTACTCCGTTCTTATGGACTTAATACACTATATGCATGCTCGATAGCGGTCGATGTGTGGAGTAATAGTAGTAGATGCAGGCAAGAGTCGGTCTATTTATTTTGGATGTGATGCCTATATACATGATCATTGCCTTGGATATCATCATGATTATTTGTTTTTCTATCAATTGCCCAACAGTAATTTGTCTACCCACCGTATGCTATTTTCTCGAGAGAAGCCTCTAGTGAAACCTATGGCCCCCGGGTCTATCTAAATCATATTACTAAAACCCTAAAAATATTGCTGCCATTTTGTTTTATTTATTTTATTTTGTATTTTTGTTTCAATCTATCTATCTATCACATACAATTTAATCTTGCAATTTACCGCCGAGAGATTAACAACCTCTCGTTTGCATTGGGTGCAAGGATTTGTTGTTTGTGTGCAGGTGCTGCTAACGAAGTGTTACGTGATTATCCTAATGGTTCGATAACCTTGGTTTCATAACTGAGGGAAATACTTATCTCTACTGTGCTGCATCATCCCTTCAGCTTCGGGGAAATACCAACGCAAGCTACAAGTAGCAGGATGAATTTCTGGCGCCGTTGCCGGGGAGACATCAACAACATCTATCAAGTACCTTTGCATAAACTCTCATCTCCTTGCATTTACTTTATTTGCCATTTGCCTCTCGTTTTCATCTCCCCCACTTCTAAAACGTTTTTACAAAAATACAAAAATATTTTCTGTTTGCCTTTTTCTTGTTTGCTTGTTTGTTATCTTGTTTGCGTAGTCACGATGTCTCAAGAAAATACAAAATTGTGTGATTTTTCCAATACTAATAATAATGATTTTATTAGTACTCCGATTGCTCCTCCCGCCGCTAGTGCGGAGACCTGTGATATTAATGCTGCTTTGCTAAATCTTGTCATAAAAGATCAATTTTCCGGTAGTCCTAATGAAGATGTCGCATCCCATCTTAACACTTTCGTAGAATTGTGTGATATGCAAAAGAAAAAACATGTCGATAATGATATTGTGAAATTAAAATTATTCCCATTCTCATTGCGAGATCGTGCAAAAATTTGGTTTTCATCTTTACCACGAAATAGTATCGATTCTTGGGATAGGTGTAAAGATGCTTTTATTACTAAGTATTTTCCTCCCGCGAAAATTATTTCTCTTCGAAATCAAATTATGAATTTCAAGCAACTTGATCATGAACATGTTTCCCAATCTTGGGAGAGGATGAAATTAATGATAAGAAATTGCCCTACTCATGGTTTAAATTTATGGATGATCATACAAAAAAAATATGCGGGATTGAATTTTGTTTCTAGAAATCTTTTAGATTCCGCCACGGGTGGTACTTTTATGGAAATTACTTTGGGAGAAGCTACTAAATTTCTTGATAATATTATGTCAAATTATTCACAATGGCATACTGAAAGAACTCCTACTAGTAAAAAAGTGAATTCTATTGAAGAAATTAGTACTTTGAGTGATAAAGTTGATGCGCTTATGAAATTGGTTGCTAGTAAAAATACTCATGTTGATCCTAATGATGTGCCTTTGTCCACTTTGATTGAGCAAAATAATGATCCCGTAGATGTGAATTTTGTCTCGCGAAACAATTTTAATAATAATGCTTATAGAGGCAATTTCAATGCTAGACCATTTCCTGGAAATTCCTCTAATAATTATGGAAATCCTTATGGTAATTCTTATAATAATAATAGGATGCCCTCTGATCTTAAAAGTAATATTAAAGAATTTATTAATGCTCAAAAAGTTTTCAACACTACGATAGAAGAAAAGTTGAGTAAAATTGATGATATGTCTAGGAGCATTGATAGAATTATTCATGATGTGGAAAATCTTAAGACTAAAATTTTGCCACCCAAAATTGATATTAGTGAATCAATTAAAACTTTATATGTCTCCATGGATGAGATTAAGAAAAGAACCGCCATGCTAAAAGCTAAACAAGAATTTTTAGAAAAAGCGATTCCTCCCGGTTTTTATCGTAGTAATGATGAGGATATTAAAATGATTGGTGTTTCATCTATTGATTCTTTGTTTAGCAATATAAAACTTGATGAAAAGGGGACTGAAGAAGAGTCAACTTTAGCTAAAGAGCGTCCCCATAATTCGGAGGGTGAAAATCTTGATAAGAAAATTGCTAAAAGTGGGTTTGGAGAGGTAAAAACTTTAAATAGTGATGTGCCCACTCTCTTGGATTACAAAGATTTTAATTATGATAATTGTTCTTTGATTGAGTGCATTTCTTTGTTACAATCCATGTTAAATTCACCCAACGCTTATGAGCAAAACAAGGTTTTTACTAAACACATCGTAGAAGCAATGATGAAAGCGTTAGAAGAAAAGCTAGAACTAGAAGTTTCAATTCCTAGAAAATTATATGATGAATGGGAACCCACCATTAAAGTTAAAATTAAAAATTATGAGTGCAATGCTTTATGTGATTTGGGTGCTAGCGTTTCCACAATTCCAAAATCTTTATGTGATGTGCTAGGTCTCACCAATATAGATGAATGTTCTCTTAATTTTCACTTGGCGGATTCTACTATTAAAAAGCCTTTGGGTAGAATTAATGATGTTCTTATTCTGGCAAATAGGAACTATGTTCCCGTTGATTTTATTGTTCTTGATATTGAATGCAATTCTTCTTGCCCCATAATACTTGGTAGACCGTTCTTACGAACTATAGGTGTCGTTATTGATATGAAAGAAGGGAATATAAAATTTCAGTTTCCATTAAAGAAGGGTATGGAGCATTTCCCTAGGAAAAGAATTAAAGCACCATATGAATCAATTATGAGGGCCACTTATGGAATCAACTTGAAAGATGACAATACTTGAAATTATGCATTATGCCTAGCTAGGGGCATAAAACAATAGCGCTTGTTGGGAGGCAACCCAATGAATAAAATAAATGTTTTCTGTTATTGTGTGTTTTCACTGTCATGCTACTGGTATGATTGTGTTTTTGTGTTTTTAATTAGTGTTTGTGCCAAGTAAAGCCTTTAGGATGATTTGGAAGATAATATAATTGATGTTGTTTGGAAATCAGAAAGTTTTGGGTCCAGTGCCCGAATTTTTTTTCTCTACTAGAGCGTCAAAAAAATCTAAATTTTTTACACAGTATTGGTATATGAATTTCCCACGTTTTCCTAATTTTTCAGAATTTTTGGAGTTACATAAGTATGGCTTTTAAATAGATTGCTACAGAATATTCTGTTTTTGACAGATTCTGTTTTTGATGCACTACTTGCTTGTTTTGAAGAATCTATGGATTGTATCGGGGGGTATAAGCCATGGTGAAGTTAGAGTACAGTAGGTATAATGCAAAAATAAAATATGAATGGGTTTGCAACAGTACTTATAGTAGTGATTTATTTTGTTATACTAACGGATCTCACGAAGGTTTTGTTGAGTTTTGTGTGATTGAAGTTTCCAAGTTTTGGGTGAGATCACGATGGATGAAGGAATAAGGAGTAGGAAAAGCCTAAGCTTGGGATGCCCGAGGCACCCCAAGGTAATATTCAAGGAATACTCAAGCGTCTAAGCTTGGGGATGCCCCGAAAGGCATCCCCTCTTTCTTCTACCAACCATCGGTAATTTTACTTGGAGCTATATTTTTATTCGTCACATGATATGAGTTTTGCTTGGAGCGTCTTGTATTATATGATTCTTTGCTTTGTTTGCTTTTTAGTTTGTCCCAATCATCTTTGCTTAACACACATATCTTGAGAGAGCCACACGTTTATCATCATTTGTTAGAATACTCTATGTGCTTCACTTAAATTTTTTGAGCTAGGCAGTTGCTCTAGTGCTTCACTTAAATCTTTTTTAGCACAGTGGTGGCTATATTTTGAACAAATAAAATCTCATGTTTCACTTATATTATTTTGAGAGTTGATTAAAATTTTGGAGAAATGAATTCTCATGCTTCACTTATATTATTTTGAGAATTGACAAGATTAAAAATTTTAAGAAATGAATTCTCATGCTTCACTTATATTATTTTGAGAATTGATAAGATTGAAATTTTGAAGAAATATTTGCACTCTCATGCTTCACTTAAATATTTTTTAGAGTTGATGATAGTAACGGTAATTTGCACAAGATATGAAGTTGGTCCCAAAGTGATGAATATTCAAGAGGGATATAAATAAAAACTTTCATATAGATCATTGGATATGATAAGTGTGATTCCTTGCAATAGTTTTGCTATATGGAAATGATAATATGTGAGTCATGTTAGTGAGTAATTGTGATTTAGTAAGAATATTAGTGTTAAGGTTTGTGATTCTCTATGCACGCACGTTAAGTCAATAGTTATGCAATGAAATTATATCCTACTTATGGTGCATTATTCGGTGTTAGTTGTGTTCAATGCATGTTTATGACCGTTTTCGCTTTTTGGTTGGTTGCTTCTCAATCTTTTGCTAGCCTTCATTTGTACTAAGCGGAAATACTGCTTGTGCATCCAAACTCCTTAAACCCAAGTTGTGCCAAATGAGTCCACTATATCTAACTATATGCGGTATTTCAATGCCGTTCCAAGTAAATTTGCATGTGCCAACTCTAATTTTCAAAATAATTTTTCCGTTTTGTGTGCCCGTACCGCTCATGAAGCGGCAGGGGGTGGCCATTATTTTCCATGCTAGGTGTGTTATTCTCACGATGAGTGTTTATTCACTTGTCATTGCACGAGAGAATGGTTGGTAATAGGGATGCCCAGTCCCACAATGAAATCAAATTAATAACAACAAAATTCCTTGGAAAGTGTTGGTATGGAGGGCACCCGTGGATACGGCTAGCCATGGATTGTGAAAGAATGGTGGAAAGGAAATAAACTTTACTTTCTGTCTGGGAACCACCTATGATGTGTCTAGCATGGAAAATATTGGGAATTCTCGGTCGTTTTCGTTGACAGGAAAAGCATGCCTCTCAAAATATTTTTATCTCTTTAATTTCAGCTTTGAGCTCTAGCACATTTGACAAATCTCTGCTTCCCTCTGCGAAGGGCCTATCTATTTACTTTTATGCAAAAAAAAATTGAGTCTCCATCTTCTCTTACAAAAGCACCAACTAGAGAGCACTATTGTCATACTTGTGCATTGTGTGTAGCTAATATTTGAGTGTGTTTCATGAATGGATCAATGATTGAGCATAATGGGCTAGGGATAACTTTCTTTAGCGTTGATATTTTGAAAGGCATGGTTGCTTGTTAGCATGCTTGAGTATTTATATCTTCATGTCAAGTTATAGACTATTCCTTTGAATCATTCAAGTCCAATGTTCATGCTATAAAAGAAAAGAATATGTGATGAATATGATAGGCAGCATTCCACATCAAAAATTCTGTTTTTATCATTTACCTACTCGAGGACGAGCAGGAATTAAGCTTGGGGATGTTGATACGTCTCCAACGTATATATAATTTTTGATTGTTCCATGCTGTTATATTATCAATCTTGGATGTTTTTATAATCATTTACAGCAATTATATATCATTTTTGGAGACTAACCTATTAACCTAGTGCCCAGTGCCAGTTGCTGTTTTCTGCCCTGTTTTTGTTTTACAGAAAATCAATACCAAACGAAGTCCAAATGCCACGAAACTTTTTGGAGATTTTTTATTGGACAAGATAAACACTAGAAGCTTCGGGAGAGGGCCAGAAAATGAAGGAGTGGGCCACGAGGCACCAGGGCGCGCCCCAGGGGGGGTGGCGCGCCCTGGTACCTCGTGGGGCCCACCCAGCTCCGTTTGACCTAATTATTCCACTATAAATTCAGAAAAAATCAGAAACCCTCAGGAGAGTCCACGAAATACTTTTTCCGCCGCCGCAAGTTTCTGTTCCAGAGAGATCCCATCTGGGGTCCTTCTCCGGTAATCTGCCGGAGGGGGAATCGATCACGAAGGGGTTCTACATCAACCTTGATGCCCTTTCGATGATGCGTGAGTAGTTTACCACAGACCTTCGGGTCCATAGGCAGTAGCTAGATGGCTTCTTCTCTCTTATTGATCTTCAATACAATGTTCTCCTCGATGTTCTTGGAGTTCTATCCGATGTAATCACTTTTTGCGGTGTGTTTGTTGGGATCCGATGAATTGTGAGTTTATGATCAGATTATCCATGAAATTATTTGAGTCTTTGCTGCACTCTTTTATGCATGATTATTATAGCCTCGTATTTCTTCTCCGATCTATTGATTTGGTTTGGCCATCTAGATTGATTTATCTTGCCATGGGAAGAGGTGCTTTGTAGTGGGTTCGATCTTGCGGTGCTCAATCCCAGTGACAGAAAGGGACATGACACGTATGTATCATTGCTACTAAGGGTAAAAAGATGGGGTTTATTCATACATGAGTTTATCTTGTCTACATCATGTCATCGTTCTTAAGGCATTACTCCGTTCTTATGGACTTAATACACTAGATGCATGCTGGATAGCGGTCGATGTGTGGAGTAATAGTAGTAGATGCAGGCAGGAGTCGGTCTACTTATTTTGGATGTGTTGCCGATATACATGATCATTGCCTTGGATATCGTCTTGATTATTTGCTTTTCTATCAATTGCCCAACAGTAATTTGTCTACCCACCGTATGCTATTTTCTCAAGAGAAGCCTCTAGTGAAACCTATGGCCCCCGGGTCTCTCTAAATCATATTACTAAAACCCTAAAAATATTGCTGCCATTTTGTTTTATTTATTTTATTTTGTATTTTTGTTTCAATCTATCTATCTATCACATGCAATTTAATCTTGCAATTTACCGCCGAGAGATTGACAACCTCTCGTTTGCGTTGGGTGCAAGGATATGTTGTTTGTGTGCAGGTGCTGCTAACGAGGTGTTGCATGATTCTCCTACTAGTTTGATAACCTTGGTTTCATAACTGAGGGAAATACTTATCTCTACTGTGCTGCATCATCCCTTCCTCTTCGGGGAAATACCAACGCAAGCTACAAGTAGCAGCAATCTACACCAACAACTTTGCCTCCGTCAACACCAACTCTCTTCCCCTCTATGCAGCGGTGTATCACCTCTTCTCCCTGCTGTAATCTCTACTTAAACATGGTGCTTAATGCTACATATTATTATCCAATGATTTGTGGCCATCCTATGATGTTTGAGTAGATTCTTTTTGTCCTATGGGTTGATTGATGATCGTGATTGGTTTGAGTTGTATGTTTTATTTTGGTGCCATCCTATGGTGCCCTCCGTGTCGCGCAAGCATGAGGGGTTCCCGTTGTAGGTTTTGCAATACGTTCATAATTCTCTTATGGTGGGCGGCTAGAGTGACAGAAGCTTACACCCGAGTAAGGGGTTGTTGCGTATGGGAGTAAAGAGGACTTGATACTTAATGCTATGGTTGGGTTTTACCTTAATGATCTTTGGTAGTTGTGGATGCTTGCTAGAGTTCCAATCATAAGTGCATATGAACCAAGTACGGAAAGTATGTTAGCTCATGCCTCTCCCTCATATAAAATTGCAACAATGATTACCGGTCTAGTTATCGATTGCCTAGGGACAAATCATTCTCTTGTGTTATAAAAGCTTCCTACTAAACAACTAACTTTTATTATCTTGCAAATTACTCGTAGTTTTATTCTCGCAAAGTACTTTGAGTTTTATTCTTGCAAACCTATCCTATCACCTACAAAATAGTTTCATACTTGTTCTAGGTAAAGCGAACGTTAAGTGCGCGTAGAGTTGTATCGATGCCCGATAGAACTTGAAGGGAATATTAATTCTACCTTTAGCTCCTCGTTGGGTTCGACACTCTTATTTATCGAAAAAGCTACAATTGATCCCCTATACTTGTGGGTTATCAGGGATTCGATCACGGAGGGGCTCTCCATCAACCTTACTGCCCTTCCAATGATGCGTGAGTAGTTTACCACAGACCTACGGGTCCATAGTTAGTAGCTAGATGGCTTCTTCTTTCTATTTGATCTTCAATACAATGATCTCCTCGATGTTCTTGGAGTTCTATCCGATGTAATCACTTTTTGCGGTGTGTTTGTTGGGATCCGATGAATTGTGAGTTTATGATCAGATTATCCATGAATATTATTTGAGTTTTCTCTGAACTCTTTTATGCATGATTGTTATAGCTTCGTATTTCTCTCCGATCTATTGATTTGGTTTGGCCAACTAGATTGATTTATCTTGCAATGGGAGAGGTGCTTTGTAATGGGTTCGATCTTGCAGTGCTCAATCCCAATGACAGTAGGGGACATGACACGTATTGTATCGTTGCTATTAAGGATAAAAAAAATGGGGTTTATTCATGCGTGAGTTTACTTTGTCTACATCATGTCATCTTGCTTAAGGCGTTACTCCGTTCTTTATGAACTTAATACTCTAGATGCATGTTGGATAGCGGTCGATGTGTGGAGTAATAGTAGTAGATGCAGAATCGTTTCGGTCTACTTGTCTCGGACGTGATGCCTATATACATGATCATTGCCTTGGATATCATCATGATTATTTGCTTTTCTATCAATTACCCAACAGTAATTTGTTTACCCACCGTATGCTATTTTCAAGAGAGAAGCCTCTAGTGAAAACTATGCCCCCCGGGTCTACCTTTATCATGTATTAAAAATCCCAAAAATACCTTGCTGCAATTTTACTGTATTTATTTTATTTTGTATTTTTGTTCAATATATCTATCTATCACCATACAATTTAATCTTGCAAATAACCGTCAAGGGATTGACAACCCCTTGTTCGCGTTGGGTGCGAGGATTTGTTATTTTGTGTGCAGGTGCTGCTAACGAGTTGTTGCGTGATTCTCCTACTAGATTGATAACCTTGGTTTCATAACTGAGGGAAATACTTATCTCTACTGTATTGCATCATCCCCTCCTCTTCGGTGAAATCCCAACGCAGCTCACAAGTAGCAGTAGCGAACGCGAATCGAATAAACATGATGAAAGTCACTAGATGAAATTCCTATGTGTCCTCGAGAACGTGTTGTTTATTATAAGAAATCGTTCCGGCTTGTCCTTTGCTATAAAAAGGATTGGGCCACCTTGCTGCACCTTTGATACCTTTACTACTTGTTACTTGTTATGAATTATCTTGCTATCAAACTATCTGTCACCTATAATTTCAGTGCTTGCAGAGAATACCTTGCTGAAAACCGCTTGTCATTTCCTTCTGCTCCTCGTTGGGTTTGACACTCTTACTTATCGAAAGGACTACGATTGATCCCCTATACTTGTGGGTCATCAAGACTCTTTTCTGGCGCCGTTGCCGAGGAGTGAAGCGCCTTTGGTGAGTGGAATTTGGTAAGGAAACATTTATATTACGTGCTAAAATTTATTGTTACTTGTCACTATGGAAAGTAATCCTTTGAGGGGTTTATTCGGGGTATCTTCACCTCGCCCGAAAGCATTGAGAGTTGCCCCTCAACCTACTGAACCTACTGAAAATATTTATTATGAAATCCTTCGGGTATGATAGAGAAACTGCTAGCTAATCCTTATGCAGGAGATGGAACTATGTATCCTGATATGCACTTGATATATGTGGAAGAAATTTATGGATTGTTTAAGCTTGCAGGTTTATCCGAAGATGGAGTTAAGAGGAATGTATTCCCTTTATCTTTGGAGGGAAAGGCATTGACATGGTATAGGCTATGTGATGATACTGAAACATGCGATTGGAACCGGTTGAAGCTGGAATTTCACCAGAAATTTTATCCTATGCATTTGGTTCATCGTGATCGGAATTATATTTATAATGTTTGACCTCGTGAAGGAGAAAGTATCGCTCAAGCTTGGGGGAGGCTTAAGTATATGTTGCATACAAGCCCCAATCATGAGCTCTCAAGAGAAATAATTATTCAGAACTTTTATGCTCGACTTTCTCATAATGATCAATCCATGCTCGATTCTTCTTCTACTGGTTCCTTTACTAAGAGGACTATTGGATTCAAATGGGGTCTTCTTGAAAGAATTAAACGCAACTCTGAAGATTGGGAAATCGACAAAGGTAAAGAGTCAGGTATAAATCTCAAGTTTGATTGTGTTAAGTCTTTTAGGAAACTGATGCTTTTCACAGGTTTAGTACCAAATATGGACTTGACTCTGAGATAGTAGCTACCTTTTGTGAATCTTTTGCTGCTCGTGTTGATCTCCCTAAGGATAAATGTTTTAAATATCATCCACCTATTGAATTAAAAGAAGAACCTGTTAGTGTTAAAGAAGAAACAATTGTTTACCATGTTGATCCAGTTGTGCCTACTGCTTATATTGAGAAACCACCTTTTCCTGTTAGGATTAAGGAACATGCTAAAGCTTCAACTGTGGTTAATAAGAGTAATATTAGAGCACCTAGACCTTCTGAACAAATTAAAGTTGAACCTAATGTTGCAATGGTTAAAGATCTCTTGGTTGATAATATTGATGGACATGTCATATACTTCTGTAATGAAGTAACTAGAATTGCTAAGCCAGATCCTAAAGATAAAAATAAACCTGTAGTAGGCATGCCTGTTATTTCTGTTAAGATTGGAGATCATTGCTATCATGGTTTATGTGATATTGGTGCTAGTGTGAGTGCTATTCCTTTTTCCTTATATCAAGAAGTCATGAATGATATTGCACCTGTTGAGATTGAAGATATTGATGTCACTATTAAGCTTGCAAACAGAGATACTATTACACAACTTGGGATTGTTAGAGATGTTGAAGTCTTGTGTGGTAAGATCAAATATCCTACTGATTTCTTAGTTCTTGGATCACCACAAGATGATTTTTGTCCCATTATATTTGGTAGACCTTTCTTGAATACAGTAAATGCTAAGATTGATTACAATAAAGAAATTGTTAGTGTTAATTTTGGTGATATGTCTCATGAGTTCAATTTCTCCAAGTTTCGTAGACAACCTCATGATAAAGAATTACCCAATAAAGATGAAATTATTGGTCTTGCTTCTATTGTTGTGCCTCCTACTGATCCTTTAGAATAATATTTGCTTGAGCATGAAAATGATATGCATATGAATGAAAGAAATGAAATAAATGAATTATCTTTAAGCAAGCACCTATTCTAAAACATAATTTGCCTGTTGAAATCTTGGGAGATCCTCCACCACCTAAGGGTGATCCTGTGTTTGAATTGAAACAATTGCCTGATACACTTAAATATGCTTATCTTGATGAAAAGAAGATATATCCTGTTATTATTAGTGCTAACCTTTCAGAGCATGAAGAAAAGAGATTACTTAAAACTCTGAGAAAGCACCATGCTGCTATTGGATATACTCTTGATGATCTTAAGGGCATTAGTCCCACTTTATGTTAGCATAAGATTAATATGGAGCCAGATGCTAAACCTGTCATTGATCACCAACGTCGCTTAAATCCTAAAATGAAGGATGTGGTAAGAACTGAAATATTAAAGCTTCTGGAGGCAGGTATAATTTATCCCATAGCTGATAGTAGATGGGCAAGTCCTGTTCATTGTGTTCCTAATGATAAAAATGAACTTATTCCACAAAGAATTGTAACTGGTTATAGGATGGTAATTGATTTCAGAAAATTGAATAAAGCTACTAGGAAATACCACTATCCTTTACCTTTTATTGATCAAATGTTAGAAAGATTGTCTAAGCATACACACTTTTGTTTCCTAGATGGATATTCTGGCTTTTGTCAAATACCTGTATCACAAGAAGATCAAGAGAAAACCACCTTTACTTATCCTTTTGGAACTTATGCTTATCGTCGTATGCCTTTTGGTTTATGTAATGCACCTGCTACCTTTCAAAGATGTATGACTGCTATATTCTCTAACTTTTGTGAAAAGATTGTTGAGGTTTTCATGGATGATTTTTCTGTTTACAGAACTTCTTTTGATGATTGCTTGAGCAACCTTGATTGAGTTTTGTAGAGATGTGAAGAAACTAATCTTGTCTTGAATTGGGAGAAGTGTCACTTTATGGTGAATGAAGGTATAGTCCTTGGGCATAAAGTTTCTGAAAGAGGTATTGAAGTTGATAAAGCTAAAGTTGATGCTATTGAGAAAATGGCATGTCCTAAAGATATCAAAGGTATAAGAAGTTTCCTTGGTCATGCTGGTTTCTATAGAAGGTTTATAAAAGACTTCTCTAAAATTTCTAGGCCTCTTACCAATCTTTTGCAAAAAGATGTTCCATTCGTTTTTGATGATGATTGTGTAGAAGCCTTTGAAATACTTAAGAAAGCCTTAATTTTTGCACCCATTGTTCAACCACCTGATTGGAACTTGCCTTATGAAATTATGTGTGATGCTAGTGATTATGCTGTTGGTGCTGTTCTAGGTTAAAGATTTGATAAGAAATTGAATGTTATTCATTATGCTAGTAAAACTCTAGACATTGCTCAAAGAAATTACGCTACTACTGAGAAAGATTTTTTAGCAGTTGTGTTTGCATGTGATAAATTCAGATCTTACAATGTTGATTCTAAAGTCACTATTCACACTGATCATGCTGCTATTAAATACCTTATGGAAAAGAAAGATGCTAAACCTAGGCTCATTAGGTGGGTTCTTCTGCTACAAGAATTTGACTTGCATATTATTGATAGAAAGGGAGCTGAGAATCCCGTAGCAGATAATTTGTCTAGGATGGAAAATGTTCTTGATGACCCACTACCTATTAATGATGATTTTCCTGATGAACAATTAGCTGTAATAAATGCTTCTCGTAACACCCCTTGGTATGCAGACTATGCTAATTACATTGTTGCTAAATATATACCACCTAGTTTCACATACCAACAAAAGAAAAAGTTCTTCTTTGATTTAAGACATTACTTTTGGGATGACCCACATCTATATAAAGGAGTAGATGGTGTTATTAGACGTTGTGTACCTGAGCATGAACAGGAACAAATCTTGCGTAAGTGTCATTCTGAGGCATATGGAGGACACCATGCAGGAGACAGAACTGCACACAAGGTATTACAATCCAGTTTTTATTGGCCTACTCTTTTTGAAGATGCACGTAAGTTTGTCCTTTCTTGTGATGAATGTCAAAGAATTGGTAATGTTGGTAGATGTCAGGAAATGCCTATGAATTATTCACTTGTTATTGAACCATTTGATGTTTGGGGCTTTGATTATATGGGACCTTTTCCATCCTCTAATGGGTATACACATATTCTAGTTGCTGTTGATTATGTTACTAAGTGGGTAGAAGCTATTCCAACTAGTAGTGCTGATCATAACACATCTATCAAAATGCTTAAAGAAGTTATATTCCCTAGATTTGGAGTCCCTAGATATTTGATGACTGATGGTGGCTCACATTTTATTCATGGTACATTCCGTAAATTGCTTGCTAACTATGATGTTAATCATAGAATTGCATCTCCTTATCATCCTCAATCTAGTGGTCAAGTTGAATTAACTAATCAAGAAATAAAATTGATTTTGCAAAAGACTGTTAATAGATCTAGAAAGAATTGGTCTAAGAAACTTGATGATGCATTATGGGCCTATAGAACTGCATATAAAAATCCTATGGGTATGTCTCCGTATAAAATGGTTTATGGAAAGGCATGTCATTTACCTCTTGAGTTAGAACATAAAGCATACTGGGCAATTAAAGAACTTAACTATGATTTTAAACTTGCCGGTGAAAAGAGGTTATTTGATATTAGCTCTTTAGATGAATGGAGAACCCAAGCCTATGAAAATGCCAAGTTGTTTAAAGAAAAAGTTAAAAGATGGCATGATAAAAGAATTCAAAAACGAGAATTCAAAGTAGGTGATCATATTTTATTATACAACTCTCATTTAAGATTCTTTGCAGGAAAGCTCCTCTCTAAATGGGAGGGGCCATATGTCATCGAAGAAGTTTACCGTTCCGGAGCCATAAAAATCGACAACTCCGAAGGCATCAACCCGAGAGTGGTGAATGGGCAAAGAATCAAGCATTATATTTCAGGTACCCCCATTAATGTTGAAACTAATATTATTCAAACAATGACACCTGAGGAACATGTCAAAGAGTCCTTCTGGAGCACTCCAACACCCTGAAAAGGGGTAGGTATGTGATACGGTAAGTAAACCGACTCCAAAAATTCCATAAAAATTATTTCTGTCAGTTTTGGAATATTAGAAAAATTACAAAAATAAGAAACAGCCGAGAGGACCCACAGGGTGCTCACAACGCAACAGGGCACGGCCACCCCCTGGGGCGCGCCCTGATGCCTTGTGGGCCCCACGTGTGCCTTCCCGACTCCGTTTTCTTCCCATATGCTTGTTTTGCAAGATAAAAATTCTTCATATATACTCCCGTATGTTTTGACCACCGTATCGCAAGTTTCTCCTCTGTTCTTGTTTCGTGCTGTTTTCTGTCAGGCTGTCAGGGTCAGGTATCATGTCTTCCTCTTCCTCCAACAACGTGGGAGACGATGCTTGGTTGCTTCAGATGGAACTCAGGAGAGAGGAAGAGGAAGGTGTCACCATGGAAGAAGATGATGGAGATTCGTTGGAGGTCTACCCTCCGGCTTCGGAGAGGGGCACTCTTGCCGGCATCTCCACAACTCCAAATCTCCATCAAGCTATGAGAAGTACAACAAGTCATGGGAGTCCAGAGGTGCAAGGAGGGCTTCCTCCTAGGAGGCCCTTACACAGGTTACATCGGAACAATTTTCATCATTTGGTTCACAATTATGGTGTTGAAAACACCCCTCATATGCACATACCTTCCAATTGGGATATTTCCCATCCAAGTGAGAATGATGTAGGGAAGAGCTCATGGTGGCCAGAGAATAAACACATCATGGTTGAAGTGCAAAGGAACACCACCATGCTTCAGGATTTGTCTAGGGAAATACAGAGTTTGAAGGATATCTTATTGAATGTATTGAAGGACAAGCCTACCTCATCATCACCACCATCACCGAAGGAGACTTGAGTACACGGGTATGGGCACTCCCCTTGGCTTGTGCCAAGCTTGGGGGAGGTGCCCCGGTATCGTATCACCATCACTTTTATCATCATTATCTATCTTAGTTCGATCCTTAGTTATTTCGTGATTTAGAAGAATAAAGTTTTAGTATGATTTAGCTTTGAGTGTTTGCTTTGTGATCCATCTATCTATGTAATCGAGTGTGAGAGATATATAATAAAGAGTAGTTTGCTTTTGCTTCTTTACTTTTACGTTCCAATCAAAAGAATAAAAGAATGAAAAAGATCATATGCTAACCCCATGGGGAGTGATGACTTTACATAAAGAAGTATAATTGATAAAACTTGTTGAAGGTTAACAAACATAGTATTGGTCATTGTTGCAATTCATGAAAAAGTAATAAAGGAAGAGAGGTCTTACATATAAATATACTATCTTGAACATCTTTTATGATTGTGAGCCCCCATTAAATATGATATGCCAAATAGTTGACGTTGGACAAGGAAGACAACGTAATGAGTTATGTTTGTTTATATTCACATAGAAGTTATATTGTCATAGATCCTCTAACATGTGGTGCTTGCCCCTATCTTTGCTAGCCAAAAATCTGCACCGAGTAGAGATACTACTCGTGCATCAAAAAACCCTTGAACCCAGTTTCATGCCATGAGAGTCCACTATATCTACCTATGGATTGAATAAGATCCTTCAAGTAAGTTGTCATCAGTGCAAAAGCAATAAAAATTGCCTCTAAATATGTATGAACTATTATTGTAAGGGAAAATAAGCTATGTACGAACTTGTGATGGTAAAGAAATAAAAGTGACGGACTGCATAATAAAGGTTGCTATCACAAGGGGCAATACAAAGTGACGTTCCTTTACATTAAGAGTTTGCATATCCAAAATAAAAAGTGCATGACAACCTCTGCTTCCCTCTGCGAAGGGCCTATCTCTTACTTTTATGCAAGAGTCAATAGTGTTCTCCTCTATTCCATTTTATTTATTCTCTTTGCAAGCATCATGTGGTGGGGAAAGATCTAGGCATATATATCCAGTTGAATATAAGTGATCATGAGTTATTATTGTTGACATTACCCTCGAGGTAAATACGTTGGGAGGCAAAATAATAAGCCCCTATCTTTCTATGTGTCTGATTGAAACTTTTGCTCCATAAGTATGCCGTGAGTGTCAGCAATCATAGAAGACTAAATGATAGTTGAGTATGTGAACTTGCTAAACAAAGCTCTTACATAGACTCTTTCTAATAATATGATGAATTGCAATTGCTTCAGTGACTGAGATCATAGTTTGTTAGTTTTCAATTTGGTTTATGGTTCATACTTTAAGACTTGTGGATGAATTGTCACTTATTTATGAGAAGTTTATGATGATATATTGCTGTTATAATAAAGATCATGATGCTTTCATGTTCGTATTTTATTTTTATTGACACCTCTCTCTCTAAACATGTGGTCATGATTATCGATTTCGGTTTTTCGCTTGAGGACAAGCGAGGTCTAAGCTTGGGGGAGTTGATACGTCCATTTTGCATCATGTTTTACTACTGTTATTTATTATGTTTTTGATCATTATTAAACTTTATGATGCAATTCTCATGCCTTTTCTCTCTTAATTTGCAAGGTTTACATGAAGAGGGAGAATACCGGCAGCTGGAATTCTGGGCCTGAAATAGCCACATCAGAGATACCTATTCTACAGAGCTCCAATTGACCTGAAATTTTACGGAGATTTTTTATTGAATATATAAAAAATACTAGAGAAAAGAAATACCAGAGGGCACCCACCAGTTGCCCACAAGTCAACAGAGCGCGCCCTGATGCCTTGTGGGGGCCCTGGTTGGCGTCTGGCCCCCTCCTTCTGGTATATAAGCTCATTTACCCTAAAAAATTATAGAGAAGACTTTCGGGACGAAGCGCCACCGTCTCGAGGTGGAACCTGGGCAGGAGCACTTTTGCTCTCCGGCGGAGCGATTCCGCCGGGGACACTTCCCTCCGGGAGGGGGAAATCGAAGCCATCGACATCACCAACGATCATCTCATCGTGGGAGGACCAATCTTCATCAACATCTTCACCAGCACCATCTCATCTCAAACCCTAGTTCATCTCTTGTATTCAATCTTTGTCTCAAAACCTCAGATTGGTACATGTGGGTTGCTAGTAGTGTTGATTACTCTCTGTAGTTGATACTAGTTGGTTTATTTGGTGGAATATTATATGTTCAGATCCTTAATGATATTGAATACCCCTATGATCTTGAACATGAATATGATTTGTCAGTAGTTACTTTTGTTCTTGAGGACATGGGAGAAGTCTTGTCATAAGTAATCATGTGAATTTGGTATTCGTTCGATATTTTGATGATGTGTATGTTGTATTTCTTCTAGTGGTGTCTTGTGAACGTTGACTACATGACACTTCACCATATTTGGGCCTAGAAGAATGCATTGGGGAGTAATAAGTAGATGATGGGTTGCTAGAGTGACAGAAGCTTAAACCCTAGTTTATGCGTTATTCCGTAAGGGGCTGATTTGGATCCATATGTTTCATGCTATGGTTAGATTTATCTTAATTCTTCTTTCGTAGTTGTGGATGCTTGCGAGAGGGGTTAATCATAAGTGGGAGGCTTGTTCAAGTAAGAACAGCACCCAAGGATTGGGCCACCTTGCTGCACCTTTGTTACCTTTACTACTTGTTACTTGTTATGAATTATCTTGCTATCAAACTACCAATCATTGGGTGTTGTTCTTACTTGAACAAGCCTCCCACGTATGATTAACCCCTCTCGCAAGCATCCGCAACTACGAAACAAGAATTAAGATAAATCTAACCATAGCATGAAACATATGGATCCAAATCAGCCCCTTACGGAATAACGCATATACTAGGGTTTAAGCTTCTGTCACTCTAGCAACCCATCATCTACTTATTACTCCCCAATGCATTCTTCTAGGCCCAAATATGGTGAAGTGTCATGTAGTCGACGTTCACAAGACACCACTAGAAGAAATACAACATACACATCATCAAAATATCGAACAAATACCAAATTCACATGATTACTTATGACAAGACTTCTCCCATGTCCTCAAGAACAAAAGTAACTACTCACAAATCATATTCATGTTCAAGATCAGAGGGGTATTCAATATCATTAAGGATCTGAACATATAATCTTCCACCAAATAAACCAACTAGCATCAACTACAGAGAGTAATCAACACTACTAGCAACCCACAGGTACCAATCTGAGGTTTTGAGACAAAGATTGAATACAAGAGATGAACTAGGGTTTGAGATGAGATGGTGCTGGTGAAGATGTTGATGAAGATTGGTCCTCCCATGATGAGAGGATCGTTGGTGATGTTGATGGCTTCGATTTCCCCCTCCCGGAGGGAAGTGTCCCCAGCGGAATCGCTCCGCCGGAGAGCAACAGTGTTCCTGCCCAGGTTCCGCCTCGAGATGGTGGCGCTTCATCCCGAAAGTCTTCTCTATAAATTTTTTAGGGCAAATGAGCTTATATACCAGAAGGAGAGGGCCAGACGCCAGCCAGGGGCCCCACAAGGCATCAAGGCGCGCCCTGTTGCCTTGTGGGCAACTAGTGGGTCCCCTCTGGTATTTCTTTTCTCCAGTATTTTTTATATATTCAATAAAAAATCTCCGTAAAATTTCAGGTCAATTGGAGTTCTGTAGAATAGGTAACTCTGATGTGGCTATTTCAGGCCCAGAATTCCAATTGCCGGTATTCTCCCTCTTCATGTAAACCTTGCAAATTAAGAGAGAAAAGGCATGATAATTGCATCATAAAGTTTAATAATGATCAAAAACATAATAAATAATAGTAGTAAAACATGATGCAAAATGGACGTATCAGCAATCTCCGAGAGCGCTCGAGTAGTCGTCCGTTCGTCGGCGGCCTCCCTAGCCGAGATGGAGGCCGTCCACGCTCGGACCGTGGCCGCCCACGCCCGGCTCATGGTGGCCATTTCCAAAAAGATGGCGGACGCAGACGGCAAGATGCTTGCTGGGTATGTGGCGATGGATGCCACGGAGCCCCTTCCCCAGGAGATCGTCGAGCGTGAGCTGGACATGGAGGAGGCGGCGGAGATCGACGAGCGCCAGGCGGAAATTTAGTCTTTGTTTAGAGCCCTGGTCTTTTGTTAGAGTAATGTTTAGGTCACCAGCTCTGTTTAATTGCTGAAATAGCTCGATTAATTAAGTGTGGGTTGTGTGCTATAGGCTCTTTTGTGTACCCAAATTAGCAAGTGATGTTAAATTTATGCAATGACGTGGATGACCACTGTAACCAGGGAAATTCAGACCAAACTTTGCGCGTTCAAACTCATCACACATGGGGTAAGCTATAGGAATCGTTTTGTGATGTTCAGATATTGCACACGGTGCTGAATAAGGGACCGTGTCTGATAACACTTTGCGCGCCAGTTTTTCGCTGCACCGAGCGAAAAATTTCGGCAACCTCGGAAATATCTACCTCCCCCCCTCCTGACCAAAAGCCACATTTCTGCTGTTTCCTCCTTCCTTTCCAAGTTCAAACCTTCACTGCTTGCTTGCAGCACCGCCTCCTCGCTGGCGACGCTCCTCCCTGCTGCTCGGCCTCATCCATCTAGTCAGGTAATCCACACCCCACCCCCCATCCTCCTCCTCCTTCTCCATCCCACATGCCCCGACCGCCAGCGTGATACCTTCCTCCCAAATCACCCTCCCATCCTCCAAATAAGCGCCGCCCAAAGCCATGGTGCACGCAGTATAGCCAGGAGCTCAAGGAGCATTTGGCAGCGGAGAAGCAAATCGCGGTCGCACACGCGAATGAGGTTGCAATGTCTGCCATACGTGTCGACCCCCAGATCTTGGAGGAGCACCTCGTTGTCAAGGCCACCATCGATGCCTCACGTGCAGACGCCGCCATGCAGTTGGCTACTTTAAACGACAGTTTGTGGTGTTTTCTTGAGGCCACCGCTGGTGCCTTCGACGAAGACGACGAGGTGTTTTCTCAGCGTGTCCGTGCTTACCTCAACTCCAAAGCCAGCAGGTTGGTGCCAGGAGCGGCTCAGGCGACTCACCACTCCGAGGAGGGCACCCACGATGTGGAGGCCTAGGCCTCTTCCAAGTTTAAAGAACCCATCGTCATCGATATCTTCGACGATGAGGAGTAGCTTGTTTTTTTAGCTTACTATAAGGACCTATGTTCATCTAGCTACGCCGGTTAAGCATGTTCGGTTTACCTGTTGCATGTGCTGCTCCTGCCTTTCCTTTAGAAATTCTAGTGAATTGTCCTATGTATTGTTACTATGCAATCTGATCTTCTAGTATATATGTTCTATATATTGTGCAATGTGATGCTCAGTTAACTGTTTGGTTCATTTGTTGTGATGTTCAGTTAACTGTTTGGTTCAATTCTGCAATGTGATGTTTAATTGTTGTGGGTACAATTTTGTATTGTTATGCATGTGAGAAATAAATCGAATTTGGCTATAATAAATACATGAGAAACATATACAATTGCTATATTTCCTAGTTCTTAAGCATGCTTGGTTTGGATAACTAGCTTTTCCATGTGGCTCGAATTAATCTGTTGGATCTGCAATGTGTTTATTTTTCATCAACATATTCTACTGATAGTATGCCAACTCTCACTTAACATGATCAATAACCACCTTATATGTGTTGCAGGGAAACAATGGGAGACACTGAGGTTTACCATCGAGGTTCGCACATGCATGGTCCTTTGGCTAATAGCACATTATTGTGCAATTGCAGGAACCATTCTAATATTAAGGTTTTTAACAATTTGGTCTTGCACATGTAGGTCCTGCTGTCAGAGCTTTAGACCCACTGTTCGACCCATTTTGCATATGGGGAAATGAGATGTCCATGAATATCAGAAAAGTCAAGAAACTCAGAAAGATTGCTAGGATAAAGAAACTAGCGACAAAAAACAATAAGATCTTTGTCTGCACAATGAAGAACAAATCAGTCAACTACAGGATGGTACTAACTCTTGTACCTTGTTTTTCTTCCTTTCTGCCATTTCAAAATTTAGAGATGATATTTATGCATATCTCTATTTTCAGGCCTTTCCAAAGCAGTTCATCGATGATTACCTCTCAAACCACCTGTATGGTCAAGAGGCAAAGAACGTATTCATACAACACCCACGGTACAATATTGAAGTCATCCTCAAGAGGATGAAGGATGGGCGATCAATCATCCACAGGCACTGGCCTAAAGTTGCAAGGGCCTTCAACATCATTGAAGGTTCAATATTTGCCTTCCGCTTCAGCAGTTTTCTAGATGAGATTCATCTATCTATTTACCGTCTATGATGCTAATTTCCAAAGGTTTTAGATGTTGCATGTGCAACTTGGTGCTATTGTGTAATGGGGTAGCTAGCTATATGCCTATATGGTGTAACTGAGAGCTGAAGCTATATGATGTTATACTCTGATGTATTTCGATTATAAAATCCTGGTTGCCGTAATACGAATATGAAATATGTTGTGTGTTTGGTATGAAATATCAATTTGATTACTAAATGGATTATAAATAATAGGCCAATTAGCCTGCTAATTGGGTTTTTCTATTGCAGACGGTTATTGAGACAACACCATGGGCGATGACCACAAACAACCCACACGGTTTCTAGAAATTTGGCGTGTTGGATATATGAACCATCACACACGACTTCCTCCCGACAACTGTTTGCGTTAGGCCACCTTACACAAACGTTTCCACATAAAAAGCGTGTGTGATGGACAACCTATGCCATACAGTTTCTTCTAGGCACCGTGCGTGATGCATTCAATAACGCAAATGATAAAATTATAAATATCCTCTATGATGGCAACTCTATCACGGACAATGTGATGAGGAAAATTGTGTGTGATGTACATACGAACGGAAACGTTTGTTTGGGATTCACTGTGTGGGATGCTAAGAACATCTCACATGGTTGGGCCCGTATAATTGTTTGCGATGGCTCACCCGATCGCACACGAGATCCTTTTGCCCCGCATGTGTGATCGGAGCCTCCATCGCCGACGGTTTCTGGGTCGTGTGGGATGGACCCCCCCCCCTATCGCACACACAGGCAAGGCAACGGTTTAAAACTATGTCACGGAAAGGGAGTAAAAAACATTTATATAGGACCCGCCTGCACTAGTGACTCCTTGCTCTTGTGCTTCAAAAGATAGTCTCCTCAACACTCAATCACTCTCTCACAGATTTGGCATGGTGGTGGGAGAAGGATTGGAGTGGAAAGCAACTTGAGGAGGCTAGAAATCAAGGATCAAATGGTTGGAGTGGAATGCCTTGATCTCAACACAAGTGTAGGTGGTTCTCTCTCAGAAATGGATATGGGAAGTGTAGTTTCGTCCTGGTTGCTCTCTCTGGGAGTAGGTGGTGTGCGTGGGGTATTTATAGCCATCATCAAAGATCTAGTCGTTACAAACTTTATGCACAACTCGGTGACACCGAAGTTAAACTTGGTGAGACCGACCAGTGTAAAAGATTCAAACGTTAGACGTTTTGATGAGACCGTATGAATCCACTCAGTGGATCCGATTTGTGATGACCTAAGCACTTGCACCGTTGTGGTAATTCCTATCGGTTCAACTCTGTAATTCCGAAATGAAGTCGATTGGGTACAGAAACTTTGCCAGTGCACTTCGGTGGGACCGAATGCCATCTCGATGGAACTGAGTTTCTAGGGTTAGGCTTATGGCTCTGTCTTGAGTATCTCGGTGGGTCCGAATGTGGAGGTTTCGGTGGGACCGAGAATGAACTTAGGGTTTTGGGCAGATTGGATATTAGGAAAGTGGTTGAGGGTTTTGGAGCAATATCTTCAAGCACTTGAGCAAATGACTCATGATCAAAACTTCATCCCCTTTTAATAGTATTGGCTTCCCTATGGACTCAATGTGATCTTTGATCACTTAACCAAAAATGTAGAGTCTTGAAGCTTTTGCCTATGTATGTCCTTAGCATTTTGAGGGGCCCACAATCACATGTCCTTGCCATGCCTACATTGAACTTTCCTGAAATGATCTTTGAATAGGCATTAGTGCAATGACATATATGTTGTTGTTAATTAGCAAAACCACCCGGGGATTAGTTGCACTTACAGATGTAGAGACTTCAGTTAAACTTGCAGCTGAACTATATAGGTTGGGAAAACTCGTGCAAACCTTCATGGTGTGTAGACGAAATATTGTTGAACAAATAATGAACCTATAATACACAGAGAACCATTGATGGGCCCTAACTCCGGAATTAGCTATATTCCAAAATAATCCGAGATAGTATCCATATACATAATTCCTGTTTAGAACTTGATGGGCCCTCCGGAAGACTTAACGTCTAAAGTTAGTAATGGATCTATAAACTGACAAAGATAAAAAATGTTTTATAATGTTTGACTTGTTACAAATAGTTTATGACAAGATCAAGGAATTGACTATGACGAGATTGTCTCATCATAGCAATACTTAAAGCCAGTTCGGGTTAAACTAGCAATTACTAAATATTTCAATTATGAGATATAATAGATAGATGTCAAAATGATTTCCATGAGATGGAAATAGAACCAAGGTTGTATCTGTGATACGGTCCAAGGTAATTTTGTCAATCCAGAGGATGCTAGTTAGTGTGCAAACTTCAAGAGATCCTATAATGGACTGAAGCAGGCATAATGGAGTTGGAATCTTTGTTCTGATGAAATGGTCAAATAATTTGATTTAATCGAGGAAAGCAAAGATGCTTGTATTTACAAGAAAGTAAGTGGGAGCATGATAATATTTCTAAACACTATATATGCATAACACATTGTTGATTGGAAATTATATAAAATTTCTTGACACAAATTAAGACTTTATTGAAACTAGTTTTTTTAGTAAAGTACTTAGGCAATATAGTCTTGGAATTAGGCATAATATATGAAGATAGTAGTGTCTAATCGAGCTTAGCCAAAATACATATTGACAATATACTAAAGCACTTTAGTATGAAAAACGACAAGAAGAGTTTCTTGTCGAAGTCACATGGAAGGAGTTTCAAGAAAGAATCGATATCCTAAAATACTGATGAGCGAAATACATGATTTCAATCACACTTGTGTTAATTATATTTCATGGTATGTAAACAACCAGATATGTCCAGTAATCCAAGTAAGTTGTGACTAAAGTTACCAGAATGATCAAATTGTTGATCATAGGACAACAATGAAATGTCGTTAAGTACTAACAACATGTTTCTTGCATACGGAGAAAATGAAGAGATTGTTGTAAAGAGTTACATCAATACATGCTCGTTGTAAGTAGTACATCGACAAAATCTTCATCAGTGCTCCAAGCGATTTTTGATTTAAATTAAATGATTTATGGTTGCACAGTGAGTTGGAATTGGTCCAAGAAAGTTACTGTGGTGAATTCTATAGCAGAAGGTTGAGTATATTGTCGCTTTAGAAGCAGCATTGGAGGTTGATGAATCAAAAGTTCCTTTATGAGTTTAATATGGTTTCTAGATGATTGTGCCAATGGAACATTGTTCTTAATAGTGGTTCCATAAGCTCAGTCTAAGGAATCAAAGGTCCTACCAGTGATTCAATACATACAAAGTCAGTTTCACACAAATTATGAATTCTTGTGAATGCATAATAGATGCATAGAAATGCAAATGATACACACGGATCTGAAGTTGTCAAGATCTAATAGGATAAAGGCTATACCACAAGCAATGCATGGACAAACACCAGATTGCCATTGGTGTAAAAGATTATTGACTCTAGTGCAAGTGGGAGTCTGTTGGAAATATGCACTAGAGGCAATAATATTGTATTGTTAAATTTCCATGTTTATAATTAAGAGTTTATATTCTATGCTATAACTACAATGATCCTGGAATATGTGATTCAGTGGAAAACTCATATGCACATGTGGAATAATAAACGGTAAAATACAATTCCTAGTCTCGCCTCTAAGACTAGCTCAAGTGTGGTTGGTGATCATGTTTTCCAGATCTTAGGATATTGTTAAGTGTAACGATAGTCCTAAAACAACTTTGAGAATATGACATTGGAAGAACGATCATATTGAATCGACCCAAACTTGTTTGTTATACTTTGAGATGCAATCATCACAAGTCAATTGTTATAACACGGAGAGTTAATGTGTGATTTAATTCTTTGGACCATGAGAGTATCATAGTCACTTCTTACCGTACGGTGGACTTTGGGTTTCTCAAACGTCATATGTAACACGGTGATCATAACGACAACTTACAGGTTCATCGGAAAGTTTGATAAGGGACTAGATAGCTCAAGAGTGGTATTTGCTCCTCTGACGATGGAGAGATATTTGTAGTGCCCTCTCGGTGTGATGACATCCATCATCGTCTGGCCAGACACAGGTGACTAGGTCACGGGGATGCCAGAACATGTCAACGAGAAAGAAGAATAAAACCGGTAACGAGGAGACCGGTATAGTGAGCATGAGAATGACTCAACAGGCAACAGGATACCGATACATCTCACCTCGGATTTTGTAAAGTATCGCGAAGCAAAGGGGATGGAACATGATAACCAAAGGTTCACTTGAATGTCATTCATGTACTCATAGGGATCGATATGGATGTCCACGGTTCCGCTATCGGTCATTGAACAAAGGGGTTTTGTTCATGTCTATGTTTTACCGAACCTACAGGGTCACAAGCTTAAGGTAATCACGATCTGCTGAGTGTTAGTAGGACGGGAATAACGAGGAAATATTTGTGAAATAGTTTCGAGAGGAACCGGAAGCGTTTGGGGGTCACCGGAAGGGTTTCAGAGTTTATCGGGCAATACAGGCTATTACCGATAAATAATATATAGGTGGAAAATGTTTCAGGAGATGTTAAATTAATAATAAAAGGCTCTAATAATAGTTAGGAGGCTTTTATAATAAAAGGCCAAATGGTGGAAGGAGAATTGGGCCACAAGGGCCCAATAGGGGGAGGTGCCCCCCTTTCCCACTTGGGAGGCCAAATTGGAGTGGGGGAGGACTCCTCCTCCCCCCTAGTTCCGGCGCAAGGAGGGAGGGCTCCTCCCCCTTATGGCACCCCTCCCCTCTCCCCTACCCCTATATATACTAGAATATTTTGGCACTTTTTAACATACAAGTTTTGTAGCCTCCTCTATTTCTCTAGTTCTAGTTCTAGTTGATCCTAGTTGATCTAATTAGAGCTAGACCTAGATCCTCTAATACTCATAATTAGAAGCCTAGTGTGGTTCTAATCTGCTCCCTCTAATTCTCCAGCGACAATTAGCTCTGGACGGCGAAGTACTGCCAGATCGTGAAGACTGTATGCTTGAAATCTGTGGAGAGGTCGTGCTTTTGGTCTTCCATTCGAGGGACTGTTCGTGGGAGGTTCGCGGGATTGTTCATCTACAGTTCGAGGTACTTCAAGTACGATCTACACCGACTCGTCTTCTTCCACTGCAACTCGAAGTCGGTAACGATCTGATCCAAACCGTTTATCGCATCTTCATAGTGTTCATGGGTGATTGTAGGGCGATTTTTTTTGTTTCCTACTATGTTTCCCAACATAATCAACACAACAAAGCAAGATGTAGGGTTTTACCTCTTCGAGAGAGCCCAAACCTAGGTAAATACCTTGTTCCTTCTTCGTCATGTTACCATCATGCCAAGATCACCAGCTCGGGACCCCCTACCCGAGATCTGCCAGATTTAGCTCCGTCAATGAGCCGCGGTGCATCACCCCTGGCGTCGAGAGTACCCGGTGATGTGTTTGTGTGTGAACAGAACTAGCCATGTTCAACTTAATTTCACTAGTAACAAAAGGAGCAAGATTGAGACTATCATAAACGGGCTTAGGGATAGTGGAAACACTAGCACCTAGATCACATAAAACATTGAACTTGTTCAATCCAATCTCAATTTCAACAGTTGGTTCAAATATATCCTCTTGATTAGCAGGAACCTTACTGTATAATTTCTTTTATTCAGCATCTATTTCACGTACTTTCGATGCAACTTGATCAATGAATAGCGTGTACGCTTCGTTTTTTGATACCTCCGATAGTGGATTCTTCAGTGTCAACATCTTCACGAAATCTGCAACAGAGTAAGATTGTTCGTGTATATGGCTCCTATCGAGCTCCTCTGAAGCTTCTTCGCTACTTATCATCATCTTCACACATTCAACACCCATGTCTAGTCGACCTCTCGATCCTTTCAAATGGTATCTATCCTCCTCTGTGGGCGATGTTTTGTCAAGACCATCTCCAATCTAATAGGTAACAAGAAATCTCAGATTTTCCAAAGACAAGAGACAGCTAGGAAGGACGTGAAAAGGCATGTAGTTATTCACAGACCTACTAAAAATGGGATCCAAAGACATTATGTGAAGTGATGACATGTTGTGTGATCATGCACAATATGATTGTGGAGGATGGAGTCAGAATGTCCTCAATGCTCATGATTTTGAACATGTGAACATTTCTAGCTTCCAAAACAAGATGTGGTGGCATTTGAGAATTTTCTTTAGATGCATCATCGTATCCGCAATCGAGAAAGTCATACACAACTTCTAAATGATCTAGTGGAGCATTTGCACATGTTTTTTCAAACAAATAGAACATCTCACCGAATGAATTAAAATTAAATTAAATTATGTTATTTTAAAACTTTATGTTTGTATTATAATATTTATATTTGAATTATCATTGCATTTTAATATTTATTTTAATGTCCGGGGAAAATATGACTTGGGAAAAAGGAGGGGCAAACGAGTAGGAGATTTTTTTGGTAATCGCCCCGAATGGCCGGCGTCCGACGTACTATGTGTTGACACCGGATTTTGGCATGGCACAAAATGCAATTAGATGACCTCAAATGAAAAAGTATTCAACATGAGAATTTTTTGTCTCGTCGAGACGAACAATTTTGATATTTGGATCATCTTAATCCGACGTCGTATGCAAAAACTAGAGCCAAAACAGTGCAATGCTGCAGAAATCATGGAGATGACCGGACGCCCAAAACCTTATGTTCCGACCGAACTATTTGGAAATTGGGACTAGACTGTCTGGTCTGAGTTGCAAAACACGTGCAAACTTTCTGTTGTGATGGGACAGTCCGGTCCGAGCCAGAAATCATGCGTTTTCACGAATCTGATGATTGCGGAGCTGATTACTCCTTCGAGATACACCTAGATGGAAAAATGTTCAACATTAAAATTGTCCCTCTTGTCGAAACAGTTAAATTTTCTTTAGGGCATGTCTCCATCCAAGGTTGTTTGTGTCATGTGGGTCCCAAAAACCGAACTGCTGTCTCAGACATACCTAAATCCGAGTTCGGTTAATTTTGGAAAGATTTGGACGGGATTTGGAGTCATTTTCTTCTACAAGAAGTCCAGCCGCCTCATAAATAGATGAGAGGTGACGTCCGATTGAACAACACACAATCGACAAATTATCTACCACTTTTTATCTCTACCTTTATCTTCTCCCTTGTTCTTCTTCTTCCTCGTTCTTCTTGTTGGAGGGCGGTAATCCACAAGGCCCTCGGACGATTAGGTAGACCTAGGTCAGCCATAGCCGTCGCGCACCCTGACGGGGTCCCTCCCGGGCGTGTGAGGTTTTGGGTCTACAAAAGTGCCTGCTGAATTGCTTGCATACCGCGCTTCCGGCCGGGTCTCCTTCAACGTGAGTGCTACTTGTAATCTGCGTTGGTATTTCCCCGAAGAGGAGAGGATGATGCAGTACAGTAGAGATAAGTATTTCCCTCAGTTAAGAACCAAGGTAATCAATCCAGTAGGAGAACCAAGCAAAACTCCGTTAAAATGCACCTGCACACACAAGAGCAAACACTTGCACCCAACGCAAATAAGAGGGTTGTCAATCCCCTTAGCGGTTACTTGCAAGGATTAAATCTTATAGAGGTAAATAGCTAAACTAAAATACTAATTAAAATAAAAGTAAATAAATTGCAGCAAGGTATTTTTAGGTTTTTTATATAATTAAGATAGACCCGGGGACCATAGTTTTCACTAGAGGCTTCTCTCTTGAGCACATAAACATACAGTGGGTAAACAAATTACTGTTGGGCAATTGATAGAATAGCAAATAATTATGACGGATTCATGGCAATGATCATATATATAGGCATCACGTCCAAGACAAGTAGATCGACTCCTGCCTGCATCTACTACTATTACTCCACCCATCGACCGCTATCCAGCATGCATCTAGGGTATTAAGTATGAAACAGAGTAACGCCTTAAGCAAGATGACATGATGTAGAGAAGCTAATTCAAGCAATATGAATAAACCCCATATTTTTATCCTTAATGGCAACAATACAAATATGTGTCATGTCCCTTTCTGTCACTGGGATTGATCACCGCAAGATTGAACCCATCACAAAGCACCTCTCCCATTGCAAGATAAATTAATCTAGTAGGCCAAACTAAACCGATAGATCGGAGAGAAATACAAAGCTATAATAATCATGCATAAAAGAGTTCAGAGATGACTCAAATATTTCTCATGAATAATCTGATCATAAACTCACAATTCATCGGATCCCAACAAACACACCGCAAAAGAAGATTACATCGGATAGAACTCCAAGAACATCGAGGAGAACATTGTATTGAAGATCAAAGAGAGAGAAGAAGCCATCTAGCTACTAGCTATGGACCCGTAGGTCTGTGGTAAACTACTCACACATCATCAGAAGGGCAGCAAGGTTGATGTAGAAGCCCTGCGTGATCGATTCCCCCTCCGGCGGAGTACTGGAAAAGGCCTCCAGATGGGATCGCGGAAGAACAAAGGCTTGCGGCGGTGAAAAGGTTTTTTCTTCTGGCTCTTTGGGGCTTTCCCAATATTTGTGAATTTATAGAAGTGGAATTAGGTCAAACGGAGTCACGTGGTCCCCACAAGGCAGCACGGCGCGCCCCCCCTGGGGCGCGCCCTGGTGCCTTGAGAAGCCTCTGTGAGGCTTCTGGCCTCCTCCCGAAGCTTTCCAGGTTTATTTTGTCCAGAGAAAAATCTCCAAAAAGTTTCGTGGCATTTGGACTTCATTTGGTACTATTTCTCTGAAAAGCCAAAAACAAGCAGAAAACAACAACTGGCATTGGGCACTAGGTTAATAGGTTAGTCCCAAAAAATGATATATAATTGCATACAATTGCATATAAAAACGTCCAAGATTGATGCTATAATAGCATGGAACAATCGAAAATTATAGATACGTTGGAGACATATCAAGCATCCCCAAGCTTAATTCCTGCTCGTCCTCGAGTAGGTAAATGATAAAAACAGAATTTTTGATGTGGAATGCTACCTATCATGTTTCATCATGTAATCTCTCTCTTATGGTATGGATAATAAGATCCGAGTGATTCAAAGCAATAGTCTATAATTTGATATAAAGACATCAATACTCAGGCATACTAATAAACAATCATGTCTTTCAAAATAAAAATGATAAAGAACGTTATCCCTACAAAATCATATGATCCTGTCATGCTCCATCTTCTTCACAGAAAGTATTTATCATGCACAACCCCGGTTTTAGCCAAGCAATTGGTTCATACTTTTTAACGCGCTTCAGCTTTTTCAACTCCCACGCAATACATGAGCGCAAGCCATGGATATAGCACTATGGGTGGAATAGAGTATGGTGATAGGGATAAATAGGAGAAGTCAAAAAATGGATAAAGTCTCACATCAACGAGGCTAATCAACGGGCTATGGAGATGCCCATCAATTGATGTCAATGCGAGGAGTAGGGATTGCCATGCAACGGATGCACTAAGAGCTATAAGTGTATGAAAGCTCAAACTGAAAACTAAGTGGGTGTGCATCCAACTTGCTTGCTCATGAAGACCTCGGGCATTTGAGGAAGCCCGTCATCGGAATATACAAGCCAAGTTCTATAATGAAAATCCCCACTAGTATATGAAAGTGACAAAATAGGAGACTCTCTATATGAAAAACATGGTGCTACTCTGAAGCACAAGTGTGGAAAAAGATAGTAACATTGTCCCTTCTCTCTTTTTCTCTCATTTTATTTATTTATTTTTTTCTTCTTCTCTTTTTTTTCTTTTTCTTTTTTCCTATTTTTCTTTCCCTTTTTTTCTTTCTTTTTCATGGCTCTTTTCCGCCTCTTTTTTTTTCATCCGGAGTCTCATCCCGACTTGTGGGAGAATCATAGACACCATCATCTTTTCCTCACTGGGACAATGCTCTAATAATGATGATCATCACACCTCTATTTACTTACAACTCAACATTACAACTCGATACTAGAACAAAAATATGACTCTATATGAATGCCTCTGGCAGTGTACCAGGATGTGCAATGATGCTAGCGTAACATGTATAACAATGATGAACGGTGGCTGAGCCACAAATACTATGTCAGCTATATGATCATGCAAAGCAATATGACAATGATGATGTATGTCATAAAAAATGGAATGGTGGAAGTTGCATGGCAATATATCTCGGAATGGCTATGGAAATGCCATGATAGGTAGGTATGGTGGCTGTTTTGAGGAAGATATAAAGATGCTTATGTGTGATAGAGCGTATCATATCACGGGGCTTGGATGCACCGGCGAAGTTTGCACCGACTCTCGATGTGAGAAAGGGCAATGCACGGTACCGAAGAGGCTAGCAAATTGCGGAAGGGTGAGAGTGCGTATAATCCATGGACTCACATTAGTCTTAAAGAACTCACATACTTATTGTGAAAGTCTATTAGCCCTCGAAGCAAAGTACTACTATGCATGCTCCTAGGGGGGAGGTTGGTAGGAGTTAACCATCGCGCGCCCCCGACCGCCATGCAAAGGAAGACAATCAATAATAAATCATGGTCCAACTTCCTAGCATAACGACGGATCATACGTGCATGCTTCGGGAATCACAAACCTTAACACAATTATTCTTACTAAACCACAATTATCTACTAATACCTCCCACATATTACCATCTTAATATCGCAAAACTATTGCAAGGAATCAAACTTATCATATTCAGTGATCTACATGAAACTTTTTATTATATCCCTCTTGAATACCTATCATATCAGGACCAAATTCATAACCCATGCATATTACCATTACTATCATGAGACTCTCAAAAAGATATAAGTGAAGCATGAGAGTGCAACTATTTCTTTAAAATATCATCACCGCCGTGCTCTAAAAGATATAAGTGAAGCACTAGAGCAACTGCCTAGCTCAAAAGATATAAGTGAAGCACATAGAGTATTCTAACAAATCTCGAATAATGTGTGTCCCTCAAAAAGGTGTGTTCAGCAAAGATGATTGTGACAAACTAAAAAGCAAACAAAGGCAAGCAAACTATTTCACAAGACGCTCCAAGTAAAACACATATTATGTGATGAATAAAAATATAGCTCCAAGTGAGTTACCGATAGATTGTAGACGAAAGAGGGGATGCCTTCCGGGGTATCCCCAAGCTTAGACACTTGAGTCTTCCTTGAGTATTACCTTGGGGTGCCTTGGGCATCCCCAAGCTTAGGATCTTGCCGCTCCTTATTCCTTTGTCCATCATAGTCTCACCCAAAACTTGAAAACTTCAGCACACAAAACTCAACAGAAACCTCGTGAGATCCGTTAGTATAACAAACAAATCTTTAACTTTAGGTACTGTAGTAATTAATTCATATTTAATATTGGCATAATTATACTTTACTCCAACTTCTCCATGACTCATACCCCCCGATACGATCCATAGATTCATCAAAATAAGCAAACTATGCAATAAAAACAGAATCTGTCTAAAACAGAACAGTCTGTAAAGATCTATTTAAAAGCCATACTTATGTAACTCCAAAAAATTTGAAAACTTAGGACAACGTGGGCAATTCATATACCAATACTGTGTAAAAATTTCAGATTTTTCTGACGCTCCAGTACAGAACTAAAATTCCAGCACTGGACGCAAAACTTTCTGTTTTCCAAACAGCATCAATTATACTATCTTCCAAATCATCCCAAAGGCATTACTTGGCACAAACACTAATTAAAACATAAAAACATAATCATAACAGAAGCCATAATCATGCAAACACACAAAAACAGTAGGTAAAAGCAAAAATTTATTTTATTCATTGGGTTGCCTCCCAACAAGCGCTATTGTTTTATGCCCCTAGCTAGGCATAATGCATAATTTCAAGTGTTGTCATCCCTCATCCCCAAGTCTTTCTTGATTAAATCATCCAAAAAAATTCTCATTAATTCTCTACTCTCATGCTCTTCTTTTCTAGTGGGTGAGCTTAGGTAACTGAAGGGGCTTTGATTGATAATCTTAACATTCATAACTTCAAACTCAGGATCATCACCATAAACGTCCTCATATAAAACATGTATCTCATCATCAATAGGATCTCTAGCCGTACTCTCAAACCATTCTTCACTAAATCCCTCACCAATTCCTTTAGTAACCCATTCAAATTTATCACAAGCATGGTGGTACATAGTTTTAATTATTTCGGTGTATGGGACTCTCTTTCTAATGTTTTCACCATAAGCAAAGTAATATTTGGATTCCAACCTACGAATAGTATCTTTATCATGAAGAATCTCCTCTATAGGAGGATGCTCAAAATTTATTTTGTAAAAGGAGAAAATATCCCTAGCTTCCCAGATTATATAATCAAATTCATGCATAAGGATTATAGTGGCAATTTTCTTAGTCCTAGGATCATGGATGTTGGGAAGTTCAAAAATATATTTTGTAAGGCAGGGTGGATATGCAAAAAAATTCTTTATAATTTAACCACAAGCATTGCAATAGCATCCACATAACAATTTGTTTTATCAAGAATGGATCCGTTAATTATTGGTATAACTCCCACGCAATTAAAGAACTCTTGAATAATATTTTTCCCAATGATATTACCACTTCCAACATGATAGATTTTAGTTTTAAAATTAGTGGGGGAGATAGTCTCCGGAGGGTCATGATTAAGATCAAATGAATGTGTTTAATCCCCAAGAAATTCACTACCACTATCCTCACTAGCACTTTCAACCACAACTTTCTCGAATTCAGACATGATAACAGTTTCAAGCAAAGCAAGCAAGTAAAATATTTTTGTGTTTTTGTAAAAGTTTTAGAAACAAGAGGCAAATGCTAATAATAAAAAGTAAATAAAGTAAATGCAAGTGAATGATAATTTGTGCGAAGGTACTTGGTAATTTTGATGATGTGTCCCCGGCAACGGCGCTAGAAATTCTTCCTGCTACTTGTAATCTGCGTTGGTATTTCCCCGAAGAGGAGAGGATGATGCAGTACAGTAGAGATAAGTATTTCCCTCAGTTAAGAACCAAGGTTATCAATCCAGTAGGAGAACCAAGCAAAACTCCGTTAAAACGCACCTGCACACACAAGAGCAAACACTTGCACCCAACGCAAATAAGAGGGTTGTCAATCCCCTTAGCGGTTACTTGCAAGGATTAAATCTTATAGAGATAAATAGCTAAACTAAAATACTAATTAAAATAAAATTAAATAAATTGCAGCAAGGTATTTTTAGGTTTTTTATATAATTAAGATAGACCCGGGGACCATAGTTTTCACTAGAGGCTTCTCTCTTGAGCACATAAACATACGGTGGGTAAACAAATTACTGTTGGGAAATTGATAGAATAGCAAATAATTATGACGGATTCATGGCAATGATCATGTATATAGGCATCACGTCCGAGACAAGTAGACCGACTCCTGCCTGCATCTACTACTATTACTCCACCCATCGACCGCTATCCAGCATGCATCTAGGGTATTAAGTATGAAACAGAGTAACGCCTTAAGCAAGATGACATGATGTAGAGAAGCTAATTCAAGCAATATGAATAAACCCCATATTTTTATCCTTAATGGCAACAATACAAATACGTGTCATGTCCCTTTCTGTCACTGGGATTGATCACCGCAAGATTGAACCCATCACAAAGCACATCTCCCATTGCAAGATAAATCAATCTAGTAGGCCAAACTAAACCGATAGATCGGAGAGAAATACAAAGCTATAATAATCATGCATAAAAGAGTTCAGAGATGACTCAAATATTTCTCATGGATAATTTGATCATAAACTCACAATTCATCGGATCCCAACAAACACACCGCAAAAGAAGATTACATCGGATAGAACTCCAAGAACATCGAGGAGAACATTGTATTGAAGATCAAAGAGAGAGAAGAATCAATCTAGCTACTAGCTATGGACCCGTAAGTCTGTGGTAAACTACTCACACATCATCGGAAGGGCAGCAAGGTTGATGTAGAAGCCCTCCGTGATCGATTCCCCCTCCGGCAGAGTACTAGAAAAGGCCTCCAGATGGGATCGCGGAAGAACAGAGGCTTGCAGCGGCGAAAAGGTTTTTTCTTCTGGCTCTCTGGGGGTTTCCCAATATTTGTGAATTTATAGAAGTGGAATTAGGTCAAACGGAGTCACGTGGGCCCCACAAGGCAGCACGGCGCCCCCACCCCCTGGGGCGCGCCCTGGTGCCTTGAGAAGCCTCTGTGAGGCTTCTGGCCTCCTCCCGAAGCTTCCCAGGTTTATTTTGTCTAGAAAAAAATCGCCAAAAAGTTTCGTGGCATTTGGACTTCATTTGGTACTGTTTCTCTGAAAAGCCAAAAACAAGCAGAAAACAGCAATTGGCACTGGGCACTAGGTTAATAGGTTAGTCCCAAAAAATGATATATAATTGCATGCAATTGCATATAAAAACATCCAAGATTGATACTATAATAGCATGGAACAATCAAAAATTATAGATACGTTGGAGACGTATCAGTGAGCTACGGGATATCACCCCCGGCGTGGAGGGTACACGGTGACATGTTCGTGTGCGAACACACTTTTTGCCGACTCCGTTGGGGATGAAGCTTTGAACGGTCTCCAGCCCATTCTTGATGCGAAGAGATCGTCATCAAGGGTTTGCTATCTACAAAGGTAATATGATTGCCCTATTCCCCTTTGTAGATGCAAATAATTCATATGTTGTTGCTAGATCGTTTAATGAGCATAATGTATCGGCTAGCCCTAGTTTTGTCAATCATGCATCCGATTACATGCAACAGCCAATTCAAACTAATCTCCATGCTTCAGTTTACAATTTTTGCAACATGCAACATTTGTATCCCAACCCTCATGCATCAACAACCCCACAAATCCATATGCCGATGAACAACAGGATGAGTTCGGTTAATCAAGTTGGAGCACCCCATGTAGGAACTTCCAATAGCATGCAACAAAGTGTATCACCTTTTTATTCATCGGCAACTAACTCGCAATATGTTAATCCAAACTTGCCGATGGATAGGGGAATTGGCCATGTTACTACTAGTTATTTGGCCAATTACCCTCAATCATTATATGCTACGCCTCATGCTATTAATTTTTCGGCACTATATGCAACTGTAGATGTTCATAATTCGGCTCCGCACCTTCATGCTTATAGACAAATAAGTAAAAATCCGGCAGGAGCGCATATGCCTTCACCTAACACCATAGCATATAATGTTGCCCCCTACACAATTACATAATTTGGTCAACGTTTCATTGCCGAAAGAGTCTAACAGTATTGGGGGGCAATCCGATGAAGAGTGGGCTGAAATTGGGCGATAAAAGCTTAAAGATAGCCTAGCTGCAATGTTTGTTGAATTTAGACAAGAACAAGAAGCCTTGAGAATTAAAGAAAATAAGAGTGATTCGGTTATTAAAGATAATTCGGTTATTGAAAAAGCCAAATGAAATAATACATGTGCCGAATATACTAAAGTAAAAGAGGACGACAAGGTGTTGGAAAGCCATTCAAAAGCGGAGCAAGGTATTATTCAAGTGATACAACCATCATGCTCTCCCAACATATTTGAAGAGATAAGTCTAGCAATTGATTTACCTATTTTCCAATTTGGTCGCAACTTAATTGTTGATGCATCTATTAGAAAAGTTCTTATAAGAAATTTTGGGCCGCCAATGCCAATGTCGTGGATACCTCCGTATGCTCATGTAAATCCATATCCATCATGGGAAAAGTATGATACAAGTGCACATTCTCCATATTATTTTATACCATCTCACCAACATTATGCTGCTCCAAGAAGATCAACATTTGATAACAATCACATGTCAAAGGCCATTTCAATCATAAGGAATCGGTCCAGAGCTCAAGGAAGAAAAAAGAGGTGGTCAAGCAAGTTTACCACGTTAAAAGAGATGGTCGTAAGAGTGCTACTTCAGATTTGATCTCAAATAAAAAAGAGCCAATTAAAGTGTTGACATTGGCTACTAAAGGCAATGAAGCAAGTCAACCAAGTGCCAAATCTGAAGAGAAGAAGTTGAGAGTGCACAAGGTAAAACAAGAATTTTCATTGCCTCAAACAAAATCACAGCCGGGGCGCCCACTCGGCTTATAATGTTGGCAAAAGAAGAAATTGCAAAAGCTAAGTGTAGAAGAACTAGAAAAGAGGAACATGGCATGGGTTCCCAAAGGAAGTACTCTAAACAAGAATAATGCGCAAGCTTCCATTGCAAAAAGTGTGGCAAGGGTGAAGAAGGAAAAAGAGTGAAAACTATGAACAAACAAGCCAAAGGTTTGCACATCAAAATCTTCGGTCCAGACATTATCCATATTCTTCAGCTATGCCATTGATGTTGATGCCATGGAATTCATCCTCAGGTGTGATTGGTTACCCTCAATGGGCTTATTTCGGTCCATGGATGCAATATAATTTCTTACATCACGCCAGGGTATTACCACATAATCATACATTCGATTAGCTGCATTTTTTTTTTGAACTTGAGGACAGTGGGAGAGGCTCCGCCTCTCCCACTGACTTTATATTATGTGAGATTGTAGAACAGTAGCTGCACTTTTGTTGCTAATGGCCGATACACAATTATCGTCCTAAGAGTATAGATGACCAATATATACATATCGTCCTAAGAACATGCAAAATGGCCGATAGAGTGTTGACATTAGAACAAACTTCATGCAAGTTATTTTTCGGTGCACAAGTTTTGCCGAAAAACAGGGGGGCATGTGTTGACACCAGATTTTGTCATGGCACAAAACGCAATTAGATGGCCTCAAATGAAAAAGTTTTCAACATGAGAATTTTTCACTTCGTTGAGACGAACGATTTTGATATTTGGATCATCTTAATCCAAGGTCGTATGCAAAAGTTAGAGTCAAAACAGTGCAATGCTGCAAAAATCATGGAGATGACCGAACGCCAAGAACCTTCTATTGCGACTGGATTATCCGGAAATTGGGACCAGACTGTCCGGTCCAGATTGCAAAACATGTGCAAACCTTCTGTTGTGACCGGACAGTCCGGTCCGGTCAAGCGGACAGTCTGGTCCGAGCCGGAAATCATGTGTTTTCATGAATCTCATGATTGCGGAGTTGATTACTCCTTCGAGATGGACTCACATGAAAAAACTTTTAACTTGAAAGTTGTTTGTCTCGTCCAAATGGTTAAATTTTCTTTTGGGCACATCTCCATCTGAGGTCAGTTGTGGCCTGTGGGTCCCAAAAACTAAACTGTTGTCTCATAATTGCCTAAATCGGAGTTCGGTTAATTTTGGAAAGATTTGGACAGGATTTGGAGTCCTTTCCTTGTACCGGAAGTCCAGCCGCCTCATAAATAGATGAGAGGTGACGGCCGGTTGAACAACACACAATCGACAAATCATCTACCACTTGTACATTTACCTTAATCTTTTTCCTTGTTCTTCGTCTTCCTCGTTCTTCGTTATTTCTTCTTGTTGGAGGGCGGCAATCCACGAGGCCCTATCGGCGATCAGGTCAACCTAGGGCAGCCCATAGCTACCGCGCGCCCTGACAGGGTCCCTCTGGGCATGTGGGGTTTCGGGTCTACAAAAGCGCCCGCCGGATTGCTTGCGTACCGCGCTTCCGGCCGGGTCTCCTTCGACGTGAGCTGCGGTTTATCACCCCCGGCATCGAAGGTACACGGTGACATGTTCGTGTGTGAACACTATGTACGCGGACAAATGGGGACGTTCGTTTGGGGATAGCCTTGGAGACGCACAGATGCCCTTAGACCATCCAACCACACTTGGCTAATATGATCTCCTATATGTCCACGGACGCGTCTACGAATAGAAGCCGTCCAACCCTCATTTGTCTGCCGAAACAACAATACCCTCCATTTCCAAAACATCAAATCCATGCAAACACATGCAGTGGATCATTCAATCAATATAGCACACAACAATTCAATAATTCAACATTAAACACAAACAAAAAAACACGACAAATAAAACGCAACAATTCATACATATCTGATACACGAGTGAATCAACCATCGTTATTCCGCTCATTGATCTCCTTATTTTTGTTGATGAACCACTTCTTACATCCATCATCCATGAGGCTAGTGTTGGCCAACATGATCCTTGACTCCTCTGCGATCCTCGCTAGCCTTCCCTCTTGTTTGTCAAGATCAACTATCTGATACATCTTCGACTTCTCAAGCTCCACTTTTTTTGCCCTTTGTTAATCTTCTCCATGTCTATCCTCTCCCTCTCAATCACCATCCTCTGCCATGCCCTCTCCCAGTCAAACTCCGTCCTCTCCCTTTGCACATTCAAGAAGAGCTTGTACCTCTCCTCCTTCTCCTCCCTTTTCTCCTCCATTTTCTACAATCACCCACCCCCCTTGTTGGTAAAGATGTCCATCCATGTGGCGGATATTCTACTTGCCGCGCTGCCACACATAGCCCTATACTTCTCTCACTTATTCCCCCTCAAGTGTTTATTCCTCTTTGGGTCGGTCCCATGTTCATCTGCCCCTCCACCTTGTTCATTGTCGCCATCCGATCTAATAGATTTGTGAGAGGTTGTGCCATAATTCTTCTTCTTCTTCTTCTTGGTGGGGTTCTTTAGATCTTCAAGGAGGTTGGCAACTTTGGTTTCCCATTAACTCCATCCAACAATGGGATATAGTGAATGGCGTCTTCTCAATTTTGATGATACAAAGTGGTGGCCAACCCCATCTAACAACCAAAAATCACACATATACAGAATGCAAGAAATGAAGCAAGCAAGAAAGATGATGACCAATGTGAAGCAAACTAAACTTACATAGCTATTGATTCCGATACCACTTTGGTGCACATTCACCACTTGCGCATAGTAATCGCAAAATTTGTTCACGGGCCCGATGTATTACAAGGTACATAGGGATAGCTACAACACACTCGTGTAAGTATCCCAAATAGTATCGTTCCCGACGAAGAGCGGGAGGCAAGTATTAATGTGAGTGCTTCTGTTGCACACAAGTTGTCACAAGTCTCGCGTGGATTGACTATTGGGGGATTTGTTGGCTCCAATTTGTGATGGTTTTTCAAGGGTATTTTACTCGGTTTAACCAAGGGTTTCGGCAGTCTTCGCCTTTCTACTAATGAAAAAATACCGAAAATAGAAAAATCTCATTTCCTTACTTGTTTTATAGGCATATTCACTTTTGGAAGGATTTGGAGTTATATTTGGATGATATAGGAGGAAATGGACAACTTTCCCTTTGGAAGGATCCTCATCAGACGTGTCGAGAGTAGAAGACGGGATGTGGTACGAGAATCGCCGCTCATACCCGCCCTCCTACCAGGCGTCATCGCCACCCTCTTGTCTATACAAGCCACTTCCGTATGGGCGACCTAGAACAACATAACTGCCCCCAAACTACAACCAGAACAGATGAAGAGAGATCCGCATGAGAAGTACTTCACTTATATCCATTCCACCTTCCTCTGCTACACGATGCTCCATTGATTCATCGACAACAACACCGTAGGGAGAGATTCCTACGTGTGAAGCTAGGGTTTGTACACTCAATTCATACTTGATCCAAAGATGAGATCCATTTAATCATTCATCTTATTGTGGCAAACTACAGTATTATTTGAGATGATTCTCTTATACATAGTCTCTTGGTTGTTATCCTTCTCTCATGCGCGAGTAGTTTCCGCAAGCATGGAAGGTGTAGGGGATTGGTGAGATTTATTTATGCCTAATCCGTATGTTGGTATTTGTGAGATTATCTCTGTAATTATTTATTAGGTTGATTATATGTGGGGATCATAATGATTGTTGTCATATTGCTTGGTGAATCCGCGACCTCCAGGTAATAGGTGTTGGTATCAACAAGAACTAAAGACAATTATAAGGATAATGGAAAGCCATGATGCATAAAGCATTTGGTCCGGTCTAACGACCTTAAATGCTGAGCCGGCCATTGCAGATGTTAATGGAAGACAGGACAATATAGCCAAACAATTCCTGTAGTTCGAGATGGTTACGCAAACTATACTACAAAAACAATGCGAGAGTAATACATGGATAAATGTTGTGTCAGATACTTCAGGCGCGAGGCCTAGGAAAGAAGATTTTCGTGCTGCCACGGGGTCATTTTGAACCTGTTTTACTGAATCGCAACCAGAATTTGCCGCATCCAATCTATCAACAGGCTATAGCATATTCTTGTTCCTACAAAAAGGGCAAAAATTTGAATGATAATGCTCAAATCAACCATAGTCAACTCATGTTTTCTTCCAAGCGAGTACAACTTCCAGATTATGATTTCTCAAGCACACTAACAGCCTTTATGGTTAAGTGTGCGAAGATTACAAAATACGTGGTGTGGAGGCTGGATCTCTGGCAAAACGGTCGACGGAAGTGTCGGTCCCCCTTCTGCTAGCAGCTTTCATTATTTCTCACCGGCCTCTTTTTTAGCCTTCTTCTGCTGTCGCCTTTTCCAGTTAGCTATGGAGGCTTTTGATCTGATTTCTGTGACCTCTGCTTGTGTTGTCTGTGCACTCACCGATGCCACCGGGTTTGACTGTTCAGCTTGTACACCATCTGTACTACTCCCCGATGGCATGGAGCTTGAAGGTCGACCTTCTGCACCAGGTAACTGTGCTCCATGGATCTTCCTTGCATTCCAGGGATTGGGTTGTTGATTGACCATTGACGCGGAGTTCGAGCATTCTCTGGTGGCCGTGGGGTTTGGCGGCCTTTGAACAATTGTCCAGTTCCTTGGTCTTGGTGACTTGACACCAATTCTCCCAGAAGCCTTCATATTCATCAACTTTGATCTTTCATCTTTAGTTAAAGCACGCATCCAAGTCGGTATGTAATCATCACCAATGGGCTCAGCCACGACTGCATAGCGGCAAACAAGAACAAGAGTTTCTTCTATATTATACCACCACAAGAAAAAAAGGTTTCCAATAGGAATCTGGCAGATAGAAATACCTGGATGGGTTGGTTCTATTGGGCACTTGGTGCAGTGCACGACAGCACTTGACAGCCTGCAAACAGTGTATATTTCCATAAACAAAGTTGCATCAAACTAAATCAAACTGCTTTAAAAAGATGCGAAATTAACATATTCAAAAGTTAAATAAGAAAGTAAATGGTGAAATCTAAAATTAATCTAGTACTATGAACATAAAAAACAGAGAAATCAATCTAAAATCAAACCAAGTTATACGGTCATCCATTTCTCCAACATGCTACCTATTGACGCATGGGCAGTCTGTGTATCACTTAATCTGCAAATCCTATCACGTATTACCTTTTAACTGTTTTTTCTCAAACCTCCATCCAAACTCAGCTGGTAAGTCTGTTGTTGATTTCCTACGTACTCAGCATTTAGCTTACTATTTCTGATAAACCACTGAATTCCAAGCAAATCCATGTCATGATGCAGCACTATGACAGAAGGAGGCAGTATGATATTGTTCTAGATAAAGTCGACAAGGCCATTTTACACACACCAACTGTATTGATTTATACTCCATAAGGTCCCCCCCCCCCCCCCCCCCCCCATGTGTGCATGTATTTTACTTCATATAGAGTTAAAGCAGTACCACCATTTCTCCAATACAGGACACCCTGTAATTTTTATAATTCCTTGTTAACACTTTTGTTTGGTGCCAACTGCTAGTTTAATACTCCCTCCGTATCAAAATATAAGATGTCTTGTGCTCTAGATGTAGACCAAAAAACGTCTCATGTTTTGTTACAGAGGGACCACTTAGCTGCTGTTTTAGAGTAGACTCTTTATCTTAATTTTTGTACTCTAGTGGTCATTGGTCATTGCAATTTTAATTGCACTGGTGTATCAATCTTTTTTGGATGATATGCATGGATAGAAGTCTGCGAAATATAAATATCATGCAGGACCCGACAAGCAAAGTATGGGACACTTACTCTCTGTGGATGTCAATTTTTGCTGCGATGAGTTGTTCAACCAAACCAGCAAGAAAATCTTTCATATGGTACGGAAGCATAAGCTCAACGCCATCATCATCTTTGAATACCTCAACTTGTTTATCTTTATCTCTAGGTGCTGCATTCGGATCATCTGCCTGTTTTCATAAACCATAAGTTAAGCTAAATATTTTTAATGCCTTCGGATAAAACAAAAAACAAAGGCAAGGAACAGTTTAGCTTACCCATCGATGCTCGAGCGAGTGCATGCCGTAATCCCGTGACACTCGCAAGGACGAGTTCGTTTGGAGCACTTCTGGATACGATTCTCCTCTCTTGGCTGCTGCTGCTTTAACATCTTTAAACACAGGTAGTTCCAGAAGATCATCTGCCCGCACAACAGCTAAGGAAACTTTCTGCATCGCAACATCCCACGTCTCTTTTTCGACTAAGCTCAAACCTTTGAATTTCTTCTGAGAGAAATGGACAGCATTAACCTCTCATGAGATAACATATAGCTCGCATGTGATGCTATTGTCAACTTATTAACTGAACTCAACACGTTTGACTTCATTCGCCTCAAATATTGTATCAAATGATCAAAATAGGGAGGTCTTCTGTTAGACAATCTTATGTCACTATTAGAGAATGCATAGTCCAAAAACTCAACTACAGGATGTATATCATTCTCCATGCAATAACCATCAAGTGGAGTAGTTGCTTTGCGACCAATTTGAACAATACCATCGATTACTATGAAATGTGTATTCCACTGAATCTGACCATTCCAGGACATGTTTAGTGACCATGTAATCATGACACATGATAGAAGAGATGAAAGGAACTGGCATCCTCCAATAGGCACTTTCAGTGAAAGATTCCCATCAGGAAGCTTTGTCATTTCTGTGAAACTAGCCTTATGAGACTCAACATAGTCTATAAAAGATGATCTGAAATTGTTAACATAATAGGTATTAGCGAAATGGAAATAATCACCTCCACATTAATAATACAACAAGGTTTAAGGGTATACTAGGATATGCGATGGATAAAAAAGCAGAGAAAAGGTAAAGTCAACTTACCTTCCACCTCTCACTCTAGTGTTAAGATGGATTGTAGATCCCTTGGAAATGCCATAGGACCTCAATGTTCGATCAGGAAGAATTATTTTGTTCTTGTAAGAGAAATAGAAGTCTGCATGGTTCCAATTTGAAGAGCTCCTGTAAGTTTCCACCATGTTTTTGGAGGGCTCATCCAGTTGAACATTGAGTGTCAAAGTTGGCCTGCCATTTTGAATAAATATTTGTACTTTCCTGTTAGAACTTGTATCTTCAATAGGATGGGGTGGTCCATTCATGTTCACGGGCACAGCCACCACCACCATTGTGCCGGAGCTGCAGCTCTATTCGGCATCACCTCCCTCCTGGCTCGACAGCAGCTTCCGCACGGAATCGTCAGCCAGGTCCTGCATGTCGAGGAGGAGGTGCTTGTGCTGCTCGAGGTGGCCAGGCTTGCACACATAGTCCACCAAATAGCTCGGGCTCACGCACAGGATCCCATGGCTCTTGAACTCCTGCACCCACGCGTTGTTGCTTGGCGTGCCCGCAGACACAACCGCGAAGCTGATCGCGCCCAGCTTCAGGAACAGTGTGTAAGGCGGGGCGGTGACCAGGATCGTGCCATCACCGGCTCTCACCACACACCTCAGGGTGTCCTGCACGTTGGTTAAGACAAGGGGAGCACACAACTTACGGACCGACAGCTTACACGAACATGCGGAGAAAATAAAATGAACAGTCTTATTACTTACCAGTGGTGGAGACATGCACTCCCCATACATGATGATCCGCATCCCGTAGTAGGCGCCATGGCCGGTGTGCTGCTTCAGGTGCTGCCATTTCCTCGGAGCATCCAGGCTTATTGTTTGGTTATCATTAAGGTCATCACCATGCCACTCAAATGATTCTGCATCCACTAGCTTGCCAGCCTCATCACAAGCAAACAAGTACTCAGGCTTCAGTATCCACCTGTTTTTATTTTCCGAAAACCAACAAACATTCATTCAGGTTTGTTCCATGTGTATGTGGAAACAAAAATGCTACTCCCTCTGTCCCATAATATAAGAGCGTTTTTGACACTAGTGTAGTGTCAAAAACGCTCTTATATTATGGGACGGAGGGAGTAGTAACTAATTCTGGATGGTAAATATTGCCATTAGTCTACTACTGGAGTGCATGAAAGATTTACCTCCCCGCTGCAGCTGCTGCAAAGAATTTTTCAGTTCTGCGGAGCTCAGGGGTGATAAAATGTGTCGCTTGGAAAAACCAATGGTGTGAATGACTGCAAACTCTTCCCTTCAGGCGCAGAAGTATCGACCTGCACTCCTTCCTCACTAGGCGATGCCCACTTAAACTAAACCATGTAAGTTCTGGTTCCCACATGGCCAAGGATGCATCATCATTTCCCCCTGTCATACTGTGGTCATCAATCACAGATTCCTTGTTTTCTACAGCTATTCTGGCACATTCAGAACTCGCACGTTTTTCCCCATGTTTTGATTTAGGAGCGAGACAAGTATTGGCTGGTATGTTTTCCTTGTTATGGTCAGTTTTCTGTCTCTTCCTGCTTCTAGGTTTAGGGCTTTGCATATCTTCTGGTCTACCTTCCCAGGCTTCATCAGCATTGTTGAGACCCTTGTACACTGCCACCATGCCAGCATATCTGGAACTCTCTGCAGGCAACTTTGATGCTTCAGATAAGACACTAACTGTTCTGCAAGCCTCACTGCCAGATATCCCTTCTTGGAAAGAAGATGCTCTCCTCCTCTTGGCAACTGCCTTGTGTCGGGGCTTCAGGACTAGAGGTATGGGGCTACATATTTCAGGGTTGTCTGCACTTGCACTGCTTGAAACCTTTGAAGTGGAACTGTGGGACTTGGAGGAGGAGCGTACCAGGAGCAGCAGCAGCTGTGTCTGCCTTCGTGTGTAGCGGCTCTCTGGAACGAGAGAGCTGGGGCTCCTCTTCTAGGTCAGCCCCATATGGGCCTGGGCCACTTGGGCCTCACATTCAACACTCCCCCTCAAGAGGGGTGATAGATATCTATCATTCCCATCTTGTCACACGCTAGATTGCATTCTTTAGTTCCCAATCCTTTAGTCAAACAGTCTGCAATCTGTTGCCCAGAACTCACGTGCTCAATCTTGATGATCCCAGCGTCAAGCTTTTCTTTGATGAAGAATCTGTCTATTTCCACATGCTTGGTTCTATCATGCTGCACTGGATTGTGTGCTATGTTGATTGCTGATTTGTTATCACACCACACATTCATACAACTTGTCTTCAATATCTTCAATTCTGCCAATAGATTTCTGGTCCACAACATCTCACTCAGTCCCTTGGACATGGCTCTGTATTCAGCCTCTGCAGTTGATTTGGAAACAACAGGTTGTTTCTTGCTTCTCCAAGATACTAGATTTCCTCCTACAAAGACACAATAGCCTGAAGTTGATCTCCTGTCATCCAGACAGCTAGCCCAATCAGCATCACAATAACCATCTACAACAAGATGTCCATAACTCTTGAACAACAGTCCCTTCCCAGGAGAACCTTTCAAGTATCTCAAGATTCTATGTACTGCGTCAAGATGTCCACTTCTAGGCTCATGCATGTATCTGCTCACAACACTTACTGCAAATGCAATGTCTGGTCGTGTATGACACAAGTACAACAATCTTCCCACCAATCTTTGATATCTCTCCTTATTCACTGGCTCTCCTGACTGAGCTGTCAATTTGTGGTTTTGATCAATTGGAGTTGATGCTGCCCGACATCCTAGCATTCCTACATCACTTAGGAGATCTAAAGTATACTTCCTCTGAGATAGCGCAATCCCCTTGGCAGACCTGGCCACTTCTATGCCCAGGAAGTATTTGAGTCGGCCCAGATCTTTGACTTCAAAGGCCTTACCCAAACACTCTTTCAGTCCCGTTATTTCTTCTTTGTCATCCCCTGTGATAATAATATCATCCACATATACGGCAAGTATAGTGATTTTCCCTTCTTTATGTCTGTAGAACAGTGTATGATCACCGTTACACTGCCCATACCCCATACTACATACCGCACGTCTGAACTTGTCGAACCATGTTCTCGGAGACTGTTTCAAACCATAAAGAGATTTCTTTAACCTGCATACCTTGCCAACAGTCTCAGACGTAGAGAACCCCGGTGGGATCTCCATGTAGACTTCCTCCTTCAGGTCCCCATGCAAGAAAGCATTCTTCACATCAAGTTGATGTAAGGACCACCCGAAATTCGCTGCACAGGAGATCAGGATCCTCACAGTGTTCATCTTTGCTACTGGAGCAAAGGTCTCATCATAGTCAATGTCGTAGGTCTGGCTGTACCCCCTTGCCACAAGCCTTGCTTTGTACCTTTCAATCTTCCCTTCTGCATTCTGCTTCACAGTGTATACCCACTTGCAGCTGACTGCCTTCTTTCCTCTTGGAAGAGGTGTTAGCACCCATGTCTTGTTCTTACTTAATGCCTCCAGCTCCTCTATCATAGCTGCTCGCCACTTTGGATCCACTTTTGCTGCCTTCCAATCAGTTGGAAGAGACACTAGCTGAAGAGAAGCAACAAATGCTTTGTGGGCTGGAGATAATGCTTCATACGAAACATAATTTCCAATATCATTGGCATCGAACCCATACTTTGGCTCGGGTATCCCTGCTTTTTCTCGAGTACCTTTTCTCAAAGCAATTGGCAAGTCCTCTGTGTCAACTGAGCTTGCATTGCTGCCTTGCTGCTCCCCCTGCGTCTGTGCTGGCTGCTCCCCCTGAACATGATGCTGGCGTCTTGAATATACTTGAGGATTACGCTCCTCATTCACCTTCTGCCACCTATGAGAAGCATCATCTTGCTTTCGTGAATACACCTTTAACTGCTCCTCTTGCTCTGCCGTCCACCTCGGTACACAACCGATCTGGGTGGGAGCAATCGGTCCTTCACTCTGTGGTGTTATCATTTTCTGGGGCTGCTGTTCGCTTCGCTGTACCGGAATATCACCCTCAATTGGTTGCTGCAGCACTGGATCGGCACCACTACAATTATCATTACCACTATCACCACTCTCCCCCTCTTGAGCAATTTCCGGTTGGAGACATTGGTCAAGTTCTTCAAACAAGACACTTAGGTCAGTTTTCTCACCATAAAAGGGTTCCGATTCCTGGAACGTAACATCCATGCTCACAAATGTCCTCCTCTCAGACGGACTCCAGCATTTGTACCCTCTTTGTCCTGAAGAATACCCAATAAAGACACACTTGACTGCCCGAGGATCCAGTTTGTTGACTGATGGCCTGTGATCACGAACAAAACAAGTGCAACCGAATACCTTGGGGGGAACTGGGAATTTATTTTCTGTGAAAACCAACTCACACGGTGATTTCATACCTGTCACCTGGGATGGTGTGCGGTTGATCAAGAAGGTGGCCATCATGACAGCTTCACTCCACAGGAACTTGGGCACATTCATGGTGAACATCAATGCACGGGCCACCTCCAGCAGGTGGCGATTTTTCCTCTCTGCCACCCCATTCTGAGGAGGTGTGTCCGAGCAAGATGTTTGATGCAGGATGCCCTTGTCTGACATGAAGGAACCAATGGCCTTGTTAACATATTCGGTGCCATTGTCAGATCTGAGTGCTTGAATTTTCACATTAAATTGAGTCTGAACAAGTGCATAAAAGACTTTGAAACACTAAAACACTTCATCTTTATGTTTCATAAGATAGACCCAAGTCATCCGAGAATGACAATCAATGAACGTAACAAAGTACTTCATACCACTGATAGATAACACTGGACAGGTCCATACATCAGAGTGGATCAACACAAAAGGAGATATGCTCCTGATCCCCTTACTCACATATGAGTTTCTGGTATGTTTAGCAAACTCACACGCATCACATTTCAGCTTGCTCTTGTCCACACCGCTCATTACATCAGGAAATACTTGATACATTTTGTCAAAAGACACATGTCCCATCCTACAGTGATGGATCAGTGCTCTAGTCTCCTTGTCCTCAGCCACTGCAGCTAGCATGTGCCATCCCTCCTGGTCCGGCATGCTGCGGTCCATGTACCACAGCCCCCTACGCCTGGTTCCAGTCCCAAGACTCCTGCCCGTCAATCTCTCCTGGATCAAGAACACAACCTTGTCAAGAATTATTCGGCAATCTATTTGGTCAACCAAAGCACTCAAGGACACAAAGTTCACAGGAAAAGCTGGCACATGCAACACTGAGGATAATTCAATACTCGGCGTGCAGTTGACTGTCCCAACACCTATGATGGGTTGGGCTGTGCCATCTGCTGTGTGAATGTTTTTCTGATGTGCGAGAGAGTGGGGAACATAAGATTTAAACTCATTAAAGTCTCCAGCAACATGTTGTGATGCTCCAGAGTCAAGCACCCATTCAGAGTTTATTTTATGGGCTGCGATTGATGCGTGTTCAACGTTACCTTCATTTGTATCAACAAAGTTGGCATAGCTGGCAGTAGTCTCCTGTCCTCCTACAGGCTGCTTCCCTTCAGCTGAAGCAGTTACATTTGCCTTAGGGGCATTCCAATGAGGAGCATTCCAAGAACCGCCACTCCCATTCCGACCACGACTCCCATTCCAACCACCTCGGCTGCTACTGCCAATGTTCAAAAAAGCGTTAAGCGTAAGCGAAGCGAGAGGACGTCGCTTAGAGCAATGGGCGCTTAAGCGGCGCTTAGGCGCGCTTAAGCGTTTTTTTGGGAAGTGCAGGATTTTGCCAGTTTCACCGTGGGGAAGGAAGAGGAGGAGTTCTGGCGAGGGAGGAGGAGCTCCAGATCCATGGTGAGGGAAGGAGAGGAGCTCCAGATCCATGGCCAGGGAAGGATAGGAGCTCGTGTTGAGGGAGAAGATGTCCCCCGATGGCAGATCTGGGCTATGGCCCATATGAAAGCCCACCTAAAAAGTAAAACCCTTTCCCTGCCATCCAGACGGTCCACCTTTCTCCATGCCATCCAGACCGTCCATCAGAAATAGCAAAGGATCAAAGCCAGAAACCCTAATGCTTGCTCCTATTCGCGATGGCCGCCTCACAGTTTCACCTCTCGCCTCCTCTGCCGCTTCTCCTCTGCCAGTGCTTCTTCTTCCCTCCAGGCCTCCGCCTCTCCTCTTCCTCACATGAGAAGACTATTCCCCACCGTAGTTGTTGATTCCTCGCCGGAGAAGGCCGATTTCTCACCGGAGAAGACCATTTTCTCACCGGAGTACCTCGTCGGCCGCTTAATGCTTCGCTTAGGCCAAAGCGAGGCGTTCTGCCGTAGCTCAGCGCTTAAGCGCGCTTTAGCGTCGCTTAAAAACGCTTTCTTGAACATTGGCTGCTGCCACCACTGTACCCTCGGCCTCTGAATTTCCTAGGTCCAGTGCAGAAACGGCTGATATGCCCGGGTTGACCACAATTGTGACACACCACTCGCGGGTCAGCCACCCTGTAAGCAGATTCATTTCCAACTCTCCTTCTCGACTGCAAGCGTACCTCTTCTTGAGACATCGTAGCAATGGCCTCATCAAGGGTCACAAGTGTCGGCTGATGTAGCATCGCAGCATGTCTACTCTCAAAAGCTTGATCTAGGCCCTTTAGAAACTGCACCACACGCCTGCGCTCAACCCACTTCCTGGCAATCTCCATGGACTCTGCATGTGGAATCTCAAGGGGGTCACACTGATCCAGATCTGCCCAAAGGTGTTGCAGCTCATTCACATACACCAGCACGCTTCTGTCACCTTGACGAACAACATGAATCTTGTCTTCAATTTGAGACATGAGCATCAGGTTTCCCTTACCGGAATACCTCGTGGACAGCATGCTCCACACAGCAGAAGCAGTTGGCAATGCCTCAACAGACATTGCAATGGCTGGAATCAAGGAGTTCAACATCCAGGCCAAAATCAGGGAGTCGGTAACACTCCACTTCTTCCATTCTGGGCTCGCCTTGTCAGCCGGTTCGTCACCCGTGCCAAGAACATATTCCGTCAGACCCTTTGTCTTCAAGATCAACAAGGCCCGCCTCGACCAGCTCAGGTAGCTGCTCACGCCATTCAGCTTGACATCATTTGGCATGAGCTCAAGCTTGAACACCTGATCTGCGTGGGGCACAACGATGGCGCCACTTGCAGCAGGTAACCCCTCGGCAGTTTTCGCAGTCATGAGCTGCGCAAGTTTCTCTAAAGCGGCAGTAAGTTCAGTCCCCATGATTTCCTCTCCTCTTCTTCAATTAGCAGCAGAAAAAAAACTTCAGCAACAGCAGCAGCACAACACCCAGCAATTCCTTCTTTCTCCCCCTCAGCTCACAGCCGCAAGCACTAGCAGGAGCAGCTTAACAGCTTCAGCAGCAACAGCTCCAGCACAGCCTCTTCTGCAACCAGCAGATACAACAGTTCCAGCAGCTACCACAGCAGCTCCACGTCTGCCTCCTCTGCAGCCTTCTCTTCTTCCTCAGCAACGCACAGTAGCAGCAGCAGTCACTACCTCTTGCTCCTCTGCAAACAGCAGCAACAACAGCAGCTGCAGGAACAGCACAAGCCGCAGCGCCACACCTCCAGGCACTCCGCAGCACCACCAGCACGCCTCTCCCGCGCTGCCGCCTCTTTCCTCCTCTGCAGCCGCTCGCAGAGCCCAGCCGCACAGCACCTCACGAGCAAGCTCTGCGCAGCCGCAGCTCCACCTTCTTTTCTCCTCAGCCGAGCTCGCCGCCTCCACGCAGCTCCGCGCCGCTCTGCCGCGACCCACCGCCTCGCGCGCGCGCGCACAGCCACGCCCAGATGCGCCGCCGCCTCCTCGCCGGACCCCGCCGCCGGCCGGCGACTAGACCGCCCGCGCCTTCGTGTGTAGCGGCTCTCTGGAACGAGAGAGCTGGGGCTCCTCTTCTAGGTCAGCCCCATATGGGCCTGGGCCACTTGGGCCTCACATTCAACAGGAACCTTCTGCATTCACCGCCTCAAGAAAACTTAACTCGAAAGATACTCTTTCGGTTTTACCAGTGGTTGGGCATGTGCCGGTTGTAGGGTTTTCTTCCATATTCATATTAGCAGGCTTCATCTTGTAAACCACTATCGCATCATTCATCTCACTGTTGGAATTGAGTGGGCTCTTAGCAACTGCGTTCCTTGCTCTGCTCAAGATTTCTTCAGGCACGAATGTTGTGCTTGCAGCAGCATTCAGGCTACTGTTCTTTTCAAGATCTGCTTCGACACTGCCATTGGAAAGAACTTTACCATGCTTGGACTTGTAAGCAGCAAAGTCACAGTTACTATGTACAGATACAGCAGCCGTTTCATCCTCAGGAATCCGTGACCTCTTGGCACCAGGATTTCTCACACTAGAAGTTGATACTTTCTGGGAAAATAATCCAAATTCACCAGGGACTGCAGTAATTGGGATCTCCTTAGGGCCTGCTTGGAAGGTTGCACGAGAAACCAATGAGTCATGCTCTGAGTCTGCAGCTACAACTTCAACTTTGCTAGCTTGTGATGCATGCGCATGGGCATCAGGATCAGCAGAAATTGTCACAACATTTGTGTTTGGAGTGCTTAGTCTGTCAGCTCTGACATCAAGTGACCTTTTACTTACATCTTCTACTTCCCTAATCTGCTGTGAAGTCTCCAAGCGTCTTCCTGCAGGAACCACTGCATCTGCATTGCCGGTGAAGACAGTAGGACCATGGATGGGTAAATTGCCATCAGGATTAACAGAAATTGCTACAACATTTGTTTTGGGAGTGTTCAGTATGTCAGCAATGACGTCAAGTGACCTTTCACTTGCATCTTCCACTTCCCTAGTCTGTTGCGAAGTTGATACTTCCTGGGAAAATACTCCAAATTCACCAGGGACTGCAGTGCTTGGGATCTCCATAGGGCCTGCTTCAAAGATTTTATGAGAAACCAACTTGTCATGTTCTGAGTCTGCAGCTACAACTTCAACTTTATCAGTTTGTGGTGCATGTGCATGGGCTTCAGGATCAGCAGAAATTGTCACAGCATTGGTGTTTGGGGTGCTCAGTGTGTCAGCCATGACATCAACTGACCATTCACTTGCATCTTTCACTTCCCTAATCTGTTGCGAAGCACCCACATGTGTATATGTGACCATATAAGACAGAAGGACCATGAATGGATATGTGACCATAAAGATCAGCAGGAGTTCTCGTGGCAATCTCTGTAGCAGGGATGCTTGTGGCAATGCCTCTGCTATCAGACAAGCCTCTATCAGAACTTTGTGCTTCATCTTCGGAATCTTTAGCTTCTCCCTCCATTATCTCCAATTCCCAACCACTGAATATATGAATACAAAAACTCAGAACTGATGCATTACATATTTACATAAACTGTAATGGGCAATAAACCAACCAGATCTAATGTATTACATATTACATATTTACATAAACTGCAACGAGCAATCAACCAGGCATCGTGAACATGATACTGGAGTTGACTGAAAAGGGTAGTGAGGTTGAGCGACTGGAACTATACACCCAAAAGCTAAAAGGTAATATCAAATACAAAATGCAAGGTAGTAGATAATTGTACCTTCTGGCAGTATAATTATCAACAGGAAGAATGTCCCATGCCTTTAAGCTGCAGCAAAAACATATACAGCATTTCAGCAAATACAATAATGACAAGATGCAATCACCTTTTAGGTACAGTGATTAAATACATACCAGTCTTCCAACCACACCATTTTAACAAGCTCGTACTTCTCACCTGGCACAATTTGGAAAAAAATAGCGAATTACATTGAAGGTATGAAATAGTAGTGGAACAAACTGAATGCAGAGCAGAATAAAAAAAACAGAATCCTAATTTTCAAGAGACTGGTCAGAGGCATGATATGATATGCATTATTGAACTCGTATCTGGGACATGTGCAAGACTAACCCAAACTAAAGACAAAGGGAAATCAAAATTCTGAACTGTCTGCATTTAACTATCAATATCTCAGAAAAAACACCATGTTGACATCTCTATTAAAAAATGGAGATAGCTGCTAATATTCTGACTTATACAGCAATTCAAATTTCTGTAACAGAAAACAACAAGATTAAATTAAAAAGGCATCAAAATGGAATGCATGCTAATAAAACATTAACAAAAAGATGAAACTAACGATACAACAAGTTAAGTCAGTGCAATGCAAACTATTAAGAACTTGTATGCAACACTGTTAAGGAAACAACGTGCCTTCAAATTTGTAGCAGACGAGATGGGTGGTCGTTTTCGCTGTCAAAGGCTTGGAGAACCGCGCTCCCATCATATTAACCATTTTCTACATTTGACAGTAAAATGAGCAGTGAAGGGATTTGTGATGAGCAGTTGAGGACAAAATATAATGAAGTCTTCATATTGATTATTGATTATGAGATAAAGATGAAAATCTTCGTACAACAAAGGAGTCAAAATGTACTAAACAACTGGCATGGATCGACTTGCATATCTTAGTGACTGAGTCTATGCCACCAGCAGAATGATTAATTTGGAGCATGCTTTGTGTCAGTGAACTGATTTAGCAGTACAACAAACCACACAGCAAAAAGAAATGGATAAGTGGTGAAATCAAAGCTACAAGCTCTCCAAACAAGGGGAAAAAACTTCAGCACACCTAAAAGTAATACCGTCCCACTGTCACAGTAAATGACCCAATCAGAACAAGCCTTGTTCATATTCACTGTACAGTATAGCTGCATGATCTAGCAACAGCCAGTCTCGGACCTCTACACTAGTAAGCATGATAACTGAACTGATAGTGAGTATTACCATTATGTCTTCACGCCCGTTCTGCCTTTGGTAGCCCGTCAAGGAAATGCAGAGCGATTCAGCACCCGGTACGCCTTCCAAATCTCTCACTGGCCTATACAGTACCTGCGAAATCGAAAACTCGCCAAGCTAATCAGCAGAGAAGTACTGGTACATAGTGGAAAAGGCATGACTTGCTAAGCTTGCTGAAAATAAAACAGAAAACTAGAACGGACATGATCGGCATCAGCCATGGCTCCGAGATCCAAGGAGTCGTCCACCCACAGCCCAGTCACGACCTTCGTACCGTCCTTCCGCGCCGCCACGCACACCGGGTCATCCTGCATTTCGGATGGGGTTTGGTTTTAACTTCAACCACAAGAAAAAAAAGACCCGGTGAAGCACGGAGGAAGGGATTCAAATTACAGGTCCAGCAGAACTCACGTCGACGAGTCCGCTGACGACTAGGTGGGTGCATTCCTCCCGCCCAGCCCCTGCGTCGGCGCCGCCGTGCCGTACCATCTCCGACCGGTACTGCCGTGCCAACATTGAAACGTAAGTGAGAGACGGGGCCAAGCCAAATCGACGGAACCGAGACGGAATCGAAACGAATCGGTGAGAGAGGTCGCAAAACCTGCGCGTCGGAGATGGGATCGAAGCCGAGGAGGGCGAAGCGGACGCCGGCGAAGAGGCGCATGGCGGCGGGGTTCGGTCGGACGGAGAGAAGAGGTTTCGGCGAGCGGTGATTGGGGTTTTTGGCAGGGGAGAAGGAATGGGGGTTCTTTCAGATTCCAGAGGGGAGGGTAGTTGTATACGTAGTACTATATTGTATCCCAGCTCACGACGGATCAAATCTCACACACATGTGTGTCTAACCCAGTTTTTTTTTTAGAATGTCACCCCATTTTATTCAAGCATACAAATGAAACCAGGGGATCTGAGAGCATCTCTAACAGATCCCGGAAAAACACGTTCCGCAAAATCAGTTTACGGTTCCCCCTGAAACTGGTTTGCGGTACCGCGTGGGCCCAAGCCCGCGTGGTACCACAAACCAATTTTGATTTTCACGTTAATATCAACTGGAATAAAGCGAATAAATATGCAAATTCATAGTACGACAATAGTTCACATCCAAAAGCATGCACACACGGCGTCCCAAAGCTAGGGTAACAGAAGCCTTAGCAAGGTCATGAGCCTCCCAAATGTGCTCTTTTTTCTCATGATCAAAATGAACTTGAGCAAAGTCTTCCAGTGGCGGAGCTTGGGCTGAATTCTGTGCGCGGCGGGGGGGGGGGGGGGGGGGGGGGAGGAGATATTGCAACCAAAATGTCCGCTGGTTCCTCCCCGCCTGTGCGATTGAAACATTCACGGGTGTCCCCTCCTAGGGGGAGCATTCCCTAGTTATTCGGGTCCTAAGACGAAATGGACATGGTTTTCTCTGCCTTTACCCCAGAAGAATACATCTTTTTACCAGGAAAAGAAAGTAGAAGAAAACACCTTTTATCATCTTTTCATCAAATTGATTTAGAATTGAGTGTCACTTACAGAAGATGACGCCATGCTCCATGCTCCTCTTTTGTTTTCCTAAGTCTCTTTTTTGCGGGTATTTTCCTAAGTTGTTTGTGCTTGGGGAGGAAGCCGGTCGGATCGAACTGGGAGTAGCATACCGGGTAGATACGAGGGGTACTAGAGACTAACGCACGCTTCGCCACGTCGTTCTTCACTCGTGGGATTGTCTTCTTTCTCTAGCAAGTTGTTGCGGCCAGTTGTTTCGTTTTGGTTTTATTTGCGTTGGCTTGGCTAAATTACGTTCTGATGGTGTTTTTATCTCATTTGTATACTGTGTCGGGGTGATATTAGAAGCAATATTTATTCTGAAAGAAGAGTGGAGTTGTTCGTTGTGTGGTTGTGGTGTCCTTACACATTTCGGACTCGCGAAGGTTGTTATGTGAGCCCCTTGGGAGCTCTTATTCCACACTAAAACCGTAGAATTGCTACTATAATGCTCACATAGGCCGGTCCATAAAGGTCCCGCTCGCTTACCATTTTCTTTCGCTCGTTCCTCTACTATCTTATAAAAAGTCTGTTGTTGCTTTATTTTTAAAAATTCATTGAATTAAATATGTTCACGGATTTTTAAATTCATATATGTAAAAAAATAATGAATTAAATATTTTTTATGAAATAAAATATGATCAAATATTTTTTAAAAACTGTTCACCATATTTTAAATGTTTACTAATTTTAATTAATGCTCATGAATTAGATTTTACGAAATAAATAATTAAAAATAGAAAATATAAGAAAAGAACTAATAAAAGGAAAAAAAACAAGAACCCTCAACCAACTACATATACCCTTACAAGCAGGCCCCACCGACCCCAAATCTGGTGAGCTTAGTATCTTAAGAGAATAGTAGAGTATTTTAAAATGTACATGAATTTTTAAAAAGTTATGAATTAAAAAAAATCATTTTTTAAATGGTAACTGTGTTTTAAATGTGTTATTTTGTCTAAGTGTGACTTAAATGTGTGTTGTTGGCAAAGACAAAACAAGTAGATGTGCTTTGGAGAAAGGCAAAAGGAGTGAGTGCCATTTTGTCAAATTTCTCTTCCAAAGAAGGGTGTGCTACTGGTTTCTCATCTCAACAGTAAAAAAAGTGACTCAAAAGTTGTTGGAGAATCCTTTTTGGCATTTGTGGCCCATTGTCTACTGTTGGTCTTGGAATACTTACGACAATGTCAGATAACTGTTTTAATGCCTCCACTGCGTGCAATGTGGCTCGAAAATTGTTCGTATTTGCAGGTTTGTTTTCTGGTTTTCTTAAATCTTCGTGTGGATATTTTCTGAGGTTAATGGTATTTGGTCTTTCAAGATGAAAATGCTTGAGAATCTCGATATTTGATCTATTTTAAGTTTTTTTTCTTTTGTGTAAATCTGGGTATAGCTGTTTTATCTCTACCATTGTACTATTAACAGAAAAAGGTTCGTTGATCAGATGGAGTGGCGGTAAGGCAAATTAGCTGCAGGTTAGCAGATATGTTGAATGCATAAACCAGCACTCCAGATATCCCACGTTCCTCATGCTGCAGCTTTACTTTGCTCGTCAGACAAACAACGGTCCCCGAAGGCATGCTCATAACATTCAGATAAATACAGGAGCACTAAGTTGAACTCGCGAAACAGACCGACTATTTCGGGTAGCAAAGAGTATTTAGCTGTGCTGAAAAAGAACAAAACTACCGAAATCTATGTCTAGATGCTAGCTAACAGAGTCATGTCAAATTGACAAGCAGACGTTTAGACAGAGCACTAAGGCGGTTCAGAAAGTACTTCTGTTCCTCGAGAAAACAAGTGTCTACTACTGAGGAGAGGAAGCATTTTAACTGGCAGTGCTTGCAGAACATCTCTGACCCTCAAGAATGTAGTGGAGCTCAGACAACATAGCGATATGTCACATATTTTCCAGCAGTCTCACTGGGCCTGGTGATCTTCACGACCTGTCCACGCGTCATGCCATAGTATCTTGCTATTGGATCCGTGACTTGAATCCGAGGGAGCTGCGTCATCACAAGACAGCACAAGATCATCAGAACCTAGGGTACCACTATAATAATAGAGTCTAATATCAGCATTTTCTTTACTAATGCACATAAAACATTTCGCCTTATATATTATTAATTGGAAGAGCTCCCACTGTTTTGTCGCAGAAACAAAAGAAGACATATGTGCCCAAACTTTTCAAAACGTGCAACCACTACCAAGTGAAAGGGGTAAGCAACACTTAACACTTAACCAATGCAGCTTCCTACTAAGTTCAGAGCATTACGCCTCTTACACTTAACAAACATCACACAAGAACGAACAAGTACACCGAAACTGATATGAGTGTTGCAAATTCCAGTACACATATCCCTAACGTTATCCAACAGATCAAGAACTGCTGTAGAAAATATGCACACACCAGTGTCAGTAGAACACCCACAGACCACTAACCTATTGGAAACATAATGCTCATATATATAAGAACCCTTAACTACACATTAACTCTGAAAGCAACACATCTGAAGCAGACTACATAGCATCATTCTTTAAGTTCTAAAAGAGCTTCTGATGTGTCCATCCTACTAGCTTATCCCCGCTACCACCTGTGTCTCACAATCTCAGCTTTTCACTACAACACCATATAATGTTCATCAAAGTAGCATCTCAGCTAAGGTCTTACACATGATCAGTTTGTTGCTAGTCCTGAATCTACACTTGACAATATAGAATACACATGTTTCTAAATTACGATCAACCATAATTGTTGAATCAAGATGACTTAAGAGTAACAAACCAACTTGTCATACTGAAAGTAAATTAACAGTGTTATGCCCAACGCTAGCCAGGATATTCATCCACATATGTATATGAATCTTATTATCAGAAATGGCTTATCTACTATTTGTGCAGACATCAGGATATGTATGCCCTAGTAGTTCTGCAAGTAGGCAAACTTTGTACTAACTTTAGTACAAAGTTGTACTAAAGTTGATACACTTATTTTGGGACGGAGGGAGCATAAGATTGTGTCCTTACTATTGCGTTATTAAGGGATATGATCCTGGTACATGGGGTCTAACAAAACCCTTGGCCTCCTATGTGGCATACTAACATGCAAAACTGCTGTTTGTCAGCACAAAAAACCATCTACACAAACCAGGTTATGGGATAAAATAAAATGCTCCAGTTGGGATTAAGTGTGAAGGAAATTAGTTTGGTGAATTATAGCTCGAGGAAGTAGAGGGAACCTTTTCTTTCAAATTAATAATGTGTTTTATCCCAACACAACCATCTGGAATATGTACATGAAGGTATGCTGGAATACAGGGTCACAGTTTATAGCCATAATTGTTTGTTCACAGATGATTATTAACGGCTTAATGGCTCAAACAGGAATACATTTAACATAATGTCATGCTTGGATCGATTAGAATATCAGGTCAGTTACAGTGAGCAAAGGATTGGCAAATATATATTTTTTGAGATGGAAGGATTGGCAAATTTGAATGACCTGAGTTTCTTTCACGGTGTATTTCTCCAGCAGCGTCTTCTTCTGCTCCTGTGTGAGGAGCACGTGCTCGGGAACCAGATCGTGATTCTTAATGTTTATAAGAAGCTCCCCTTCCTGCAGGACAGCGCTACATTAAACGTCAGCCACTGGTTCCCATGGCGAGAGACACTGGATATTAGTCATACGAGCACGAGACATGGATGTAGAGCGTGACCTGGAAGACATCGAGCCGCAATTTAGAGTTCTCGAGCAGTTTGTTGCGGGCAAAGGCGGTCAGCGCCTGCTGCACCACGAGTATGCCATTGCGGACGTTCTCCTGCGTCATCTTCTCGATGTAGCTGTTGACTACCTTCAAGCCGGGCTTGGGCTCGTTCGGGAAGAAGACGTAGATCTGGAGGGGCATTGCCAACGCCGTCAATCAGTCGACGCCCGAGCTAGTATGGAAATAGCCGGGGAGCAGGTGGGGGAGTGGGGGGACGCACCTGCTCGTCGGGTGTAACACCCCGAGAATCATACTACACTGCAGTAATATCCCCCTAATGGTGGTCATGTCATCATGATCACTAAGCCAATTTGCCACTTGTCCAAAAATCAAGTCCAATTCAATTCAAATTGCATGTCAAATATTTGCATCTTCAAATGAGCCAGCAAATAGTTCATATTATGGAAAATATTCCCTAAATAATTGTCATGATGGAACCAACCTCTTTTGGATTCCCAAAATGCCCCTGAGAATTATTTGAGTGGTCCTGCAACAATTATTTGGCCCTTCCAATTTCTAAAAAAAAAATGGTTAGACAACTCCTTTTGGCCCCAAACTTTTTGTGCCACCTAATATTATTGTGCTTGATTTATGTGCAAAGTTTCACAGTTAACAAAAATCATTTGATAGCAGATTAAAGTGCAAAGCAGTAGCTGAAATAATTGTCAGTAAAGAAAAAGGGAAAAATTCGAAAACCTACTGTGTGCGTGGGCTGTAAGTGCTACAGTAGCCAGCCCAAGCCCATCTAAGGCCTTCTCCTCCCTCTGTACAAAGGAGGAGACAGAGTGCATGCGTGTCGTGCATCCATGGCGTCATGGCCATGGATGGCCTCCACGTCCTCCCCCCGGCCTATAACTGTGCCAAACGGAAACCCTAGATCGAGCTCGTCCATTCCCCTTTGGTTCCCCATCGTTCCCCCCTCCTCTCTCGCTAAAAATCGAGCTCGGTAATCTCATGGTCACCGCTGCCTCACTGTCGTTACCGCGGCCACAGTCGTCGCCGTCGCTCGGGAGCACGTCCAGGAGGTCCACCAAGGTCGCCTTCGTCCGTTCCGGGCATCGATTCGAGCCGAGGAGCTGCTTAGCCGTCGCCATCTTCATCTTCTCCGCACGGCCGCCACCACCTCGTCGTCGTTGCCGCTGCTCTGGGCCGCCCCCGACCTTCTAACCTTATCTACGAGCCCCACGGTGAGCTCCTCTGCCAAGTCCCTAACTTTCCCCCTTCCATCCGTCGTCGTAGCCATCGCTTTATGCTCGTCCATGGCCGCATCTGTGCTGTACGCGTGCGCGCGCTGCTCCTGCTGTTTGAGGCCATGGGCGCGCCCTGCTACTTACTGCTGCTAGCTGCGCTGTTGCTGCTGCTACCTCCAGCGCCGCTGCTAGCGCTGCTGCCGTTGCTGCTGCTGAGCTGCTGTGCTGCTTGCTACCGCTGATGCTCTGCTGCTCGCTGCGCGTGGTGCTCTGCTTGCTGTGTGTTGCTGCTGCAGCGTTGCTGGCCGCTGCTTTTGCTTGCTCCCGCTGCTGTCCTCCGCAGTTGCTGCAGCTCGCTCCTGCCGCTGCTCGTTGCTCCGGCGCTGGCCTCGGCTATGGCCGTGGCCATGACCGAGCGGCCGTGTATGTGTGCAGCGTGAGTGTGTGTTGTGGGTGTGTGTTGTGTGTGCGTGTGTGTGCAAATTAACTTAGGGGCTAACTACTACTAGTTAGTTTAACTACTAGCCTATGACAAGTGGGCCCTAGACTAATTAATCTAATCAACTAGAATATTTTAGTTGCTGCCTATGACGTGTGGGCCACACCCTCCCCATTTGATCAGTCAAGTTGACTTGGTCAACTCGAATTAAAATAAATCTGTAATTGCAGAATATTGCTAAAACCTTGTAAATTCATATAAAATAATCCGTAATTCGGATGAAAATGTTTTATATATGAAAAATGATCAGAAAAATATAGCGAATCTGAATATGCCATCCACATACCTGCCACACGCCTTTAACATATCAAACATTGAACCTTTGCTACCGGTACCGCTAAATGAATAGCGTTTGGAGCCGGGAAAATATTCCCAAATATTTTCCCTCTTCAATTAAAATGCCTAGTAATGCATTAGAGCATATCACCAACACATTTTGCCGTGACATACGTCTGTGATGCATTCGATTGCTCTGTTATTTATTGTTTCCCCTCCGTTAATTTCTTTTCGGTAGACTCCAAGACCGCTGTTGATCCGGTGATCGACTACTTCACCGTCGAGGATCTGTTTATGTCTGTAGAGCAACCAGGCAAGCAAAACCCCCTTGATCATTCCTATATCGCCCATTCTTTCTCTCTCGTGCTTGCATTAGATTTTGCTACTGTGTTCGATAGCTCCTATTCTGATGCATAGCCTGTTTTCGTAACTGCTGTTGATACCTTACCTGCTACCCTATATTGCTTAGTATAGATTGGTTAGTGATCCATCAGTGGCCCCGCACCCTTGTCCATGTTGCCATGCTTTACTTTCGGATGTTCGATCAGTGTGATCGACGTGTAGAGACCGACACATCACCGCACCCCCCTTTAGTTGTACGACTCTGCAGAGCTACCATCGAGTGTCGAGGGTGATACATCTTACCTCACTCCTGATGTTACCTCTGTAGTGTAGCTAGTCGGTTGTGGGTTATCGAGGGTGATTCCTCTTTCACCACCTCCGATGATGCCTCTGTCGTGCAACCCCTCAAGTGTGAACCCATCGAGGGTGATTCCTCCAAGTTCACCTTGACGGATACATCGAGTGGGAGTCCGTCGAGGGTGATTCCTCGGACTTCCCCCATGATGATAGAACACATTGTTACATTTCACTGTTGCCCTTGTTACTGTTATCGCGGGACTGAAGGGACAGGCGGTACCACCCCGGTTGAGGTGGACCTGAGTTCCCGACAGTCTCTTGAATAAGTCGGGTCGACCCCGAGGGGTACCCGCGAGAGATGTGAAGTCGGGTTGACCGTGAGGGTACCCGCGAGATAATTACGTGGCACGGCCGGGCAGGCAGACCGCCCAGCAGAGGGATGGGCCTGGCCCTTGCCGTAAGTCCACAAGACAGGGCGATGGGACCACAGATCATGGATCACAGATCGTCTCCGCGAGTTCCCAACACACTAATGGGTTAGGATATGTGATCTGAGTAGGCCTCTGGCCTTTTCGCACTAACCACCACGCGGGAATAGTATGGGCACTCGGTGTCGTATGTATCAGCCGAAGTTCTTCAGACGTCAGCAGTTGAGCGGCACGCGCTGGGTTGGACTGGGTACGCCCGCTTGTGTATACAGGGGGCTAGGTCTGCTCCCGGCCGTCCTCGCAACGCGCAGGAGTGCAAAGGGCGATGGGCCCAAGACCCCTGAGTGATTAGGATGTAGACCGGCATGCTGGCCTCTCTGTTGAGCCTAGGTAGGGCTACGGCGTTTCGATCAGCCGAGGCCGGGCATAACCCGGAAAAGTGTGTCCGGCCAGAGTTAATCGAGCGTGTTGGGTAAGTTGGTACACCCCTACAGGGAAGTATATCTATTCGAATAGCCGTGTGTGAAGCCCCCGACTTAATCGTGCGCTAACCATACACGCAAATGCACACGATCAAGCCTAAGGACTCACTTGAAGATATCACAACACAACTCTAAACACAAATAAAAGTCATACAAGCTGTATATTACAAGCCAGGGGCCTCGAGGGCTCGAATACATAAGCTCACGTACAAGCGTTAGCGGAAGCAACAAAAGTATCTGAGTACAGACATAAAGGAAACAAGTCTGCCTTAAGAAGGCTGAGCAAAACAATGACACTGGATCGAAAGGCGCAGGCCTCCTGCCTGGGTGCCTCCTATCTACTCCTAGTCGTCGGTCTCCACGTAGTAGTACGCTCCACCGGAGGGGTAGTAGTAGTCGTCGACAGGGGCAGCTGGCTCCGGGGCTCCGTCATCTGGTCGCGGCAATCGGGTATGGGAAAAAGGGGAAGCAAAGCAACCGTGAGTACTCATCCAAAGTACTCGCAAGACTTACATCAGAACTATTCTACTTATGCATCGGTATCAAAGAGGGGCTGTATCAGTGGACTGGACTGCAGAAATGCCAGAATAGGGGAAGGCCTAGCCTATCGAAGACTAGCAACTTTTGTGTCTTGCAGCATTAGAAGAGTATAGATTAGTACATAAATATAGTGGTAGCAACAAGTAGCAACGCCCAGAGATCCTTCCTCAACTCCCTGCGAGAAAGCGATCCCGGAGCCAACATATTAAACAACTCATGTATCCAGTTCTAGTTGTAGAAGATCGGGATATTTTCCGAGCGTCCTGTTACCGTGGACACGACTATTCGAATAGATATACTTCCCTGCAGGGGTGCACCAACTTACCCAACACGCTCGATTAACTCTGGCCGGACACACTTACTCAGTCCATGCCCGGCCTCGGCTGATCGACACGTCGTAGCCCTACCTAGGCTCAACAGAGAGGCCAGCACGCCGGTCTACAACCTAAGTGCTCAAGGGTCTTGGGCCCATCGCCCTTTGCACTCCTGCGCGTTGTGTACACGGCCGGGAGCAGACCTAGCCCCCTTAATACAAGCGCGGGCGTACCCAGTCCAACCCGGCGCGCGCCGCTCAACTGCTGACATCTGGACAGCTTCGGCTGATACATACGATGCCGAGTGCCCATACTATTCCCGCGTGGTGGTTAGTGCGAAAAGGCCAGAGGCCTACTCAGATCACATATCCTAACCCATTAGTGTGTTGGGAGCTCGCGGAAACGAGCAGAGACTCACGATCATGTGACCCCATCGCTCCGTCTCATGGACTTACGGCAAGGGCTAGGAATGCCCGGCCGTGCCACGTAATAACTCGCGGGTACCCTCTCGCTCAACCCGACTCCACATCTCTCGCGGGTACCCCTCGGGGCCGACCCGACTTTAATCAGCGACTGAAATAACAAAATGGTAACCGTGTGTCCAACACATCAAGTAGGAATCTGAGGAATCACCCTCGTTGGATTTCCACTAGATGTATCCGTCAAGGTGAACCCGAAGGAATCACCCTCGATGGATTCACACTTGAGGGGTTGCACGACAGAGGCATCATCGGAGGTGGTGAAAGAGGAATCACCCTCGTTAACCCAAAACCGACTAGCTATACTACAGAGGCAACATCAGGAGTGAGATAAGAGGTATCACCCTTGGCACTCGATGGTAGCTCTGCAGAGTAGTGCAGCTAAAGGGGTGTGTGGTGTTGTGCTGATCTCAGCCCACCGATCATATCGATCGGGGCACTAGTAACAAAGCGGGGCAACTAGGACAAGGATGAGGGGCCACAGATGGTTTACTAAGCAATCTATACTAAGCATATAGGATAACAGGAGTGGTATCAACAGCAGTTACAAAATTAGGCTATGCATCAGAATGGGTATTTCGGAACAACAATTGTAGCCATTCTAATGCAAGCACGAGTGAGAAAGAATAGGTGATATAGGCATGTTCAAGGGGGTTTGCTTGCTTGGAAGCTCTGCTGGGAAAGAGGGGTCGTCGGGGATGTAGTCGTACTCTGGAGCTGCGTCGGTCTCTGGGTCTACCGGAGAGAAGAGGGGGAAGAAACAAATAAATACAAGCAAACAAAGCAATACAGATGCATGGCATGGCAGTATGTTGCGCTGCTGGTGACCTAATGCAGCACTATACGTTGCAGGCGGAGCGGGAAAATATCTGGGGATATTTTCCCGGCTTGGGCATTTGTCAGACAGATGAACCAGAGGGGAAGGTTCCATGTTTGCAGTGCTGTGGGCATGTGACAGCTGCATGGAGGGCATATTCGGATTCGTCTCATTTTTCTGATCAACTTTCATGTAGAAAACTTTTTCATCCCAGCTACGGTTTATTTTCTATGATTTTTCAAATATTTAAACATTTTCTGGAATTCCTGGAATTATTTTAATTATTAAATTCGAATTTAAATAGTGCAATTACTTTTTATACTCAGACTGAGCCAGCCACAGTCAACTTTGACCATTGACTGGTCAAACTGACATGTAGGGTCCCTCTGTCATAGACTGGATATTTAAACAGTGGATTAAATTAATTGATTAATCTAATTAGCTAGTGGGACCCACTGTCAGTGACTGTTTAATTAACAGATTTAATTAACAGATTAATTAGCAGTTTATTTATTTATAAAAACATTTTAATTAAGTGGGGGCCACCTGTCATTGACACAGGCCGCCCAGTCAGCACAGTTGACTGGGTTCCCAGTCAACTGGGCCCAGGGGGTCCCACACGTCAGTGACTGAGCGAGCCCAGTCAGCACGGCTGACTTGGTCAACGGGGCCGTGAGGCCCGCTGGCAGAGACACAAGCGACGGCCACGTGGCGGCCAGGTCAGCACCGGCGACCGGAGTATCGCCGGCGACGAGCTACAGCGCGGCGGCGACGCGGGAACTCGCCGGAAACACCGCACAGAGGGCCCTTCGATGCGCGGGTGGGTTCGTTCGAGAGCTGGGACTCGCTCGCATCGAATGGTGGTCGGGAGCGAGCACACCGACGACAATGGCGGCGGCGGCGCTCGGGCGGAGGTTAAGCAGCGGCAACGGTGCGCTAGCAGTCAAACTAGAGGGCCAGGGGCACTCTACGCGCGCATGCGAACGTGAAGGACTATTGTGCGCGACCATTTGGTCACCGGAACGCTGCCGGCGACGAGGCCGTGCAGCGGTGGGTTCGGACGTCCAAGGCGGCGGCAACAGCAGGCGCTAACGAGCTAGGGGGAGAAGGGGAGGTCAACCGGAGGCTCACAGCGAGGCTAGCGGGTGTCGCAGCGGGCTCGGGGAGGCTCCAGTGGTGACGGATCAAAGACGGGGGCCGGCGATGCAGAAGGTTGAAGGCGGGGTCGGGCGCGTCGTCCTGGTGCTTCTCCGGTTGGGTTCGTCGGCGTGGAGGTAGAAGACCACGAGGCGGACCTCACAGACACGGCGGCCGGGTGAATCGCTGGCGGTGGCCGTGGTAGCTCAAGGAGGCGCGGCCATGGCGGCGCTCGGGAGAGGGTGGAGAGCGAGGGAGAGAGGGGAGGAGTGAGGCAGAGGGAAGCCAGGGGTGCAGGGGGGGTGGCCCTTATCCACCATGGCGACGCGGGAGCGCGCTGTCGAGCCGCAGAGGGGGGGCCAGGGAGCGGGAGCGCGCGAGCGTGTGCAGGGGGCGACAACGAGGAGAGAGAGAGAGGAGCGGGAGGTGGGGGAAGGAGTTGGCCGGGCTGGGCCGGCACTGTGGACTTAAGTCCAGTGCCCCCAGGCCCTTCTCCTTTTCTTTTGTTTTTCTGTTTCTTTTTAAAACAAACAACAATTGCATTTATTTGAGCCACCAAACATTTTGCAAAAAAATGTGGATCCTGGCCCAATAAATATGTTGCAATATTAGGCACTGTCATAAAAAGTTTGGGGGCCAAAAGACTTTATTTGAATTTGCTGGCATTTTAAAAGGTGGAAGAAGTGCTGTTGGACCACTGTTTTTAAATATCCAGGGGCATTTTGGGAATCCAAATGAGGTGGGTTTCAACATGACAAATACTTAGGGAATATTTGCCAAATTATGAACTATTTTGATGGCATGATGGAAGAAGTAAATATTTGACATGCAATTTAAATTGGAATTGGACTTTGATTTTGGATAAGTGGCAATTTGGCTTAGTGATCATGATGACATGATCACCATAAGGGGGAGATCACTGTAGCATGATACTGGGGGTGTTACAAATCTCCTCCACTATAAGAAATCTCGTCCCGAGATTTAAGAGGTGGAGTAAAGGGGAAAGGTTTGGTTACGAAATTCTAACGAGTCTTCCCGGTGTTGGTTGCTCTTCTCGAAGAGTTTGCTCCATGATGTTTAATCCTCCATTCCTCTGTTTCTGTGCGTCATGACAAAGTTGTCATCCTTCCTTCGGAGTCTTCATCATACTCACGAAAAGAATAAGGGGTAAATACGGAAGGACGGACCTTTACAAGGTTGATTATTTGGTGGATAACTAAGGGATTGTGGCAGAAAGTATCTCTCGAATTGAAACTTAAGAAAACATCGAGAGCAAAGTAAGAAGGTACAATAAGGAGTTTCAAGCGAAAAGGCGATGCCTAAAACAGAGTGTGAAAGAGGTTCAGAGTAACAGGAATAAGTATTGCGTCTGATACCAGAATAGATCATCTCACGGAAGGTGGCTCGTGATTTACATACGAAGCCAAGCGTGAGGAATAACTTTGGAAACAGGGATGTACAGGAGAGTCAGGTTACGATCCTGTGGAACTGTGGTGAGGGTGGATTAAGAGTAGGGAGGACGCTGACATCTTGCACGATTACAATAGCAAGGCATGTCACAGGACAGCTGGTCAGCTATGTCGGCAACAACGTCGGTACCAAGGGTGGGGACGAAGAGAACCATTTTTCCTGCTCGCAAGGCAAGGCGGTCCAATAGGCAAAGTTCTCGTCCACCGGTGTTACCGGAATGTCATCAACAATAGTAACATGGTCTTATTGACAGAATTGTTCATCGGGGTGTTTATATAGGCAGGGATTCATTACTGCTTAGATCACATAAATTATTTGAAAGGTTAAACAGGCGAATGGAAAGGAAAATGTGATTATCAGATTAAAATAGACCAATGGAAAGGAAAATGTGTTTATACACAAGAATTGGGAGTATATCCTTTCCAAGAACAAGCAGAACATGAAATACATGACATGATAGCAAGTAGATAATTGATACGTCTCCAACGTATCTATAATTTATGAAGTATTCATGCCATGTTTATTATAGTTTTGTATGATTTTGGTGCACTTTTATATGGCTTTTATATGATTTTCATGGACTAACATATTGACCTAGTGCCCAGTGCCAGTTGCTGTTTTCTGCTTGTTTTTGGTTTTCCAGAAAATCTATATCAAATGAAGTCCAAATGCAGCGAAAATTTTTGACGATTTTTTCTGGAACATAAGAGACACTAGAAGCTTCGGGAGGAGGCCAGAAGACCCACAGGGGCTCTACGAGCCACCAGGGCGCGCCACCCCCCTAGGCGCGCCTTGGTGCCTCGTGGGCCCCCTGTGGCCCTTCTTCGCGTGATTCCAACGCCAAAAAATCATATATATTCAGAAACCCCCGAAAGTTAACCTAGATGAGTTTTTACGCCGCCGCAAACCTCTGTACCTCCACAATCTAATCTACAGCCCTTTTCCGGCACCCTACCGGAGGGGGGAATCATCACCGGAGGCCATCTTCATCATCCCGGCGGTCTCCATGACGAGGAGGGAGTAGTTCACCCTCGGGGCTGAGGGTTTGTACTAGTAGCTATGTGTTTTATCTCTCTCTCTCTCTCTCTCTCGTGTTCTTGATTTGGCACGATCTTGATGTATCGCGAGTTTTGTTAATATAGTTGGATCATATGGTGTTTCTTCCCTCTCTATCCTTGTTGTGATGAATCGAATCTTTTCCCTTTGAGGTTTCGTTATTGTCGGATTGAATATTTCAGATTTGAGAACACTTGATGTATGTCTTGCATATGAATACCCATGGTGACAATGGGGTATTATATTGATTCACTTGATATATGTTTTGGCATTCAACTCGCGGATTCCCGCGGTGACATTGGGGTAATCTATGCATAGGGGTTGATGCACGTTTTCATTATCTTTTCTCCGATAGAAACTTTGGGGTGCTCCTTGGAGTTCTTTGTGTGGATTGAATATTATGATTATGAAGTTGTTTGATGCATATCGTATAATCAACTCACGGATACTTGTGGTGACATTGGAGTATCTAGGTGACATTAGAGTTGGTTGATGTGTATCATATGGTGTTATTTTAGTACGAACTCTAGGACTGTTTGTGACACTTATAGGAATAGCTTAATAGATCGATCGGAAAGGATAACTTTGAGGTGTTTTCGTACCCAACAAACAATTTCCATCTTATGTTCTCCGCTAATAGGAACTTGGGAGTGATTCTTTATCGCACGTTGAGGGATAATTATGTGATCCAATTATATTAGCATTGTTGAGAGATTGCACTAGTGAAAGTATGAACCCTAGGCCTTGTTTTAAAGCATTGCAATACCGTTTGTGCTCACATTTGTTACTTGCTACCTTGCTGTTTTTATATTTTCAAATTACAAAAACCTATATCTACTATCCATACTACACTTTTATCACCATCTCTTCGCCGAACTAGTGCACCTATACAATTTACCATTGTATTGGGTGTGTTGGGGACACAAGAGATTTCTTGTATTTGGTTGCAGGGTTGTTTGAGAGATACCATCTTCAACCTATGCCTCCCACGGATTGATAAACCTTAGGTCATCCACTTGAGGGAAATTGCTACTGTCCTACAAAACTCTGCGCTTGGAGGCCCAACACGAGTCTACAAGAATAAGTTGTGTAGTAGACATCAAGCTCTTTTCTGACGCCGTTGCCGGGGAGGTGAGTGCTTGAAGGTATATCTTTAGATCTTGCAATCAAATCTTTTAGTTTCTTATTTTATCACTAGTTTGGTTTATAAAAGAAAACTACAAAAAAATGGAATTGAGGTTGCCTCATATTATTCGTCTTTATCATGTCTTTCGTGAAAATGATGGATCGGAAAATTGTGCTCGATTGATAGAAGAAGAATTCAATAAAATGTTTGGCATAGAATCTTTGAATGATGAGCATGATTGCAATGAAATTAGTATGAATTCTTTGAATATCCATGATGCTAATGATATGCAAAGCCACAAGCTTGGGGATGCTATGTTTGATGAAGATGATATTTTTAGCCCCCCAAGTTTTGATGAGCAAATTTATTATGATGATTGCATGCCTCCTATTTATGATGATTATAATTATAAAAGTGGATTTGGTGAGGTCATGACTTTATTTAGTGATGAATCCACTATTTTGGAAGAGGTTCCAATTGATTATGACAACAAAGTTGCTATCTATGATGATTATTGTGATGACATGTATGCTATAAAGAATAATGATAACCATGAAATTTGTCATCATGATTTTAATTTTCAATTGGATTATGCCAATCAAGTATCACATGATAGCTATTTTGCTGAGTTTGGTCCCACTACTATTCATGAGAATAAATTTTGTTTATGTGGAGAGTAACAAAATTTCTATGCTTGTAGATCACGAAAAGAATGATTTATGTGATAGCTATGTAGGGAAAGATCCAGGCACATATATCCAGTTGAATATAGGTGATCATGAGTTATTATTGTTGCAATTATCCCTGAGATAAATAAGTTGGGAGGCGAAACATTAAGCCCCTATCTTCCTATGTGTTTGACTGAAATGGTTTGTTCTAGAAATATGCTTTGAGTGTTAGCAATCATGGAAGACTAAAAGATGATTGAGTATGTGGAATTTGCTAGATCAAAGCTCTTACATAGACCCTTCCTGAAAATAAGATGAATTGCAATTGTTTGATGACTGAGAACATAGTTTGTTAGTTTTCAAGAAAGTTTATGGCCTATACTTTAAACATGTGAATAGCTTGCTACTTGATCATGAGAAGTTTTATGAGATGAGCTACTGATTATGATATATATTGATGCTAGAAAAAGTGATTGAAATTATCATTGATCAAACTTATGCACTATGCTAGCATTCACACTTCATAAATTATTTCTTTTATCATTTACCTACTCGAGGACAAGCAGGAATTAAGCTTGGGGATGCTAATACGTCTCCAACGTATCTATAATTTATGAAGTATTCATGCCATGTTTATTATAGTTCTGTATGATTTTGGTGCACTTTTATATGGCTTTTATATGATTTTCATGGACTAACATATTGACCTAGTGCCCAGTGCCAGTTGCTGTTTTCTGCTTGTTTTTGGTTTCCCGAAAAATCTATATCAAATTAAGTCCAAATGCAGTGAAACTTTTTGATGATTTTTTCTGGAACATAAGAGACACTAGAAGCTTCGGGAGGAGGCCAGAAGACCCACAGGGGCTCCACGAGCCACCAGGGCGCGCCACCCCCCCAGGCGCGCCCTGGTGCCTCGTGGGCCCCCTGTGGCCCTTCTTCGCGTGATTCCAACGCCAAAAAATCATATATATTCGGAAACCCCCGAAAGTTAACCTAGATGAGTTTTTACGCCGCCGCAAGCCTCTGTACCTCCACGATCTAATCTACAGCCTTTTTCTGGCACCCTGCTGGAGGGGGGAATCATCACCGGAGGCCATCTTCATCATCCCGGCGGTCTCCATGACGAGGAGGGAGTAGTTCACCCTCGGGGCTGAGGGTTTGTACCAGTAGCTATGTGTTTTATCTCTCTCTCTCTCTCTCTCTCTCTCTCTCTCGTGTTCTTGATTTGGCACGATCTTGATGTATCGCGAGCTTTGTTAATATAGTTGGATCATATGGTGTTTCTTCCCTCTCTATCCTTGTTGTGATGAATCGAATCTTTTCCCTTTGAGGTTTCGTTATTATCGGATTGAATATTTCAGATTTGAGAACACTTGATGTATGTCTTGCATATGAATACCCGTGGTGACAATGGGGTATTATATTGATTCACTTGATATATGTTTTGGCATTCAACTCGCGGATTCCCGCGGTGACATTGGGGTAATCTATGCATAGGGGTTGATGCACGTTTTCATTATCTTTTCTCCGATAGAAACTTTGGGGTGCTCCTTGGAGTTCTTTGTGTGGATTGAATATTATGATTATGAAGTTGTTTGATGCATATCGTATAATCAACTCATGGATACTTGTGGTGACATTGGAGTATCTAGGTGACATTAGAGTTGGTTGATGTGTATCATGTGGTGTTATTTTAGTACGAACTGTAGGGTTGTTTGTGACACTTATAGGAATAGCTCAATAGATCGATCGGAAAGGATAACTTTGAGGTGGTTTCGTACCCTACAAACAATTTCTATCTTATGTTCTTCGCTAATAGGAACTTGGGAGTGATTCTTTATCGCATGTTGAGGGATAATTATATGATCCAATTATATTAGCATTGTTGAGAGATTGCACTAGCGAAAGTATGAACCCTAGGACTTGTTTTTAAGCATTGCAATACCATTTGTGCTCACTTTTGTTACTTGCTACCTTGCTGTTTTTATATTTTCAGATTACAAAAACCTATATCTACTATCCATACTACACTTTTATCACCATCTCTTCGCCGAACTAGTGCACCTATACAATTTACCATTGTATTGGGTGTGTTGGGGACACAAGAGATTTCTTGTATTTGGTTGCAGGGTTGTTTGAGAGATACCATCTTCAACCTATGCCTCCCACGGATTGATAAACCTTAGGTCATCCACTTGAGGGAAAATTGCTACTGTCCTACAAAACTCTGCGCTTGGAGGCCCAACATGAGTCTACAAGAATAAGTTGTGTAGTAGACATCAATAACCATTTAGGTAACGGGGCTAGGAAATTCATGATATTACCCATACAACGGTGTTTGGATAATCGATCAAGAAACATTTAGCATTGCGCTTTCAATGTTCTCATGGATATTTGGAGTACCACAGTCATGCTTCGAGGTAGCAATGAGATGGTATTTAAGCAAGGGCTGGGTTTGAGAATTACTAGAAATACATAGGAACAATTCCAAGAATAGCAAGGAACTTAAGGCATAACCAAAACATGACCAAGTCTGCGTTGGCAGGAAGTCAAGGATGTTGTCGATGATATCACAAATCATCGAGGGGTGAGGATGGTAGTTCTCACCATGAATTCAATTGACATCTCAGAAGAAGTCAAAATGTTGACGTTGATCATGACACATTTGTCGAGGGGGTTTCATGAAGATGAAATCGATCAGTAAGATGATCAAAGCAGATGGAATGAAGTTCAAGGTCAATGGAACCACGGATATGACGCTCGGATTCATGTTGTGCAAGCAAAACGATATGATGATGAAGGTTTGACACAGGCTTAGCCCATTATCAAAAATGTGCACCAGGAAGGGGGACCAGGTAGCACAGTTAAAATTAGCACGATAATTATGTAGCCGATCGGCTGGGAATGGCATTGTCGAGTACAGACTCATAAGCAACAAGGATGTAGTAAGAGTTATTGAATATGAAGGACACTGTCGGATAATAATCCAACAAACGATTAGGTGGTCGGCAAGGATCTGAGAGGAGTATCGGTACTCAACCAGAAGAAGAAAGAATGCAAAGGCATCGGATTATAGAAACATATGAATAATTTGACAGTTAAATACAAATAAATTATGATATCCAGATCGGTGTATCGGAATCAGATGCTTAGATTAAATATGAGTGAGTTGAATAGAACTAGAGGGACAATCAATCGCAACTTGATTGGCCGAGGGCGAACTCATGTCCAAATGACGTTTGAGCCGGAAGGACGAAGTCTAGGAATTAACTGATGATAGGGAGCATGCATATTCATAATGAATCAATAGGCTCAGAATGACAATGACAATGGATGCTAATGAATATTGCTAGACATATGGAATTAGCCATAATGCAGACAGGCAAAACTTTCTAAAGCAATAGGTTGCAGAGGATTCTCGGGAGATCAGATAGTATTTTGGGAAGCACAAGAACAACTGGGGATGAACGGATCCCTGGTAAGCGTGAGGGATTATCCGCAGGTATAATCATGCGGAAAAGGAACTGCAAGGCGGTAGGCACAAAGGATTCTTGGAACAACGAAGAGTATTTCGGGGTATCTTGTAAATACAAGAGCAACTGGGAATGAAGGTACAAAATGGCAAGGATGTGTAGTTATCCACGAGGATTTATCGGTGGTGGGGAACTGCAAAAGCAGTGGGCACAAGGGTCTCAGGAAACATCGAAGGGTATCTTCGGAATCTTCTGGTGAACCAAACGATCATCTGGAATGAAGGGCTCTCCGGGAGGAAGTAGTTACGAGAACCTAAAGTTAGAGTTAGTAAAATCTTTAACCCGAAAAGAAGAGAGATCAGAGTCCCAGAGTAAGGAAGAGGAATAAAAGATCCTAATCCCATCCGTTGGCGATGTGGGCCCGTAAGCCACACAGACATGTTAGTAAAATAGTTTTTTTAAAGACTAGACTCAACTTCGGCCAAGGAGTTGGAAAGGGGGTTCCTACAGGCAGTCGGCTCTGATACCAACTTGTGAAGCCCCCGACTTAATCGTGCGCTAACCATACACGCAAATGCACACGATCAAGCCTAAGGACTCACTTGAAGATATCACAACACAACTCTAAACACAAATAAAAGTCATACAAGCTTTATATTACAAGCTAGGGGCCTCGAGGGCTCGAATACATAAGCTTGCATACAAGCGTTAGCGGAAGCAACAAAAGTATCTGAGTACAGACATAAAGGAAACAAGTCTGCCTTAAGAAGGCTGAGCAAAACAATGACACTGGATCGAAAGGCGCAGGCCTCCTGCCTGGGTGCCTCCTATCTACTCCTGGTCGTCGGTCTCCACGTAGTAGTACGCTCCACCGGAGGGGTAGTAGTAGTCGTCGACAGGGGCAGCTGGCTCCGGGGCTCCGTCATCTGGTCGCGGCAATCGAGTATGGGAAAAAGGGGAAGCAAAGCAACCGTGAGTACTCATCCAAAGTACTTGCAAGACTTACATCAGAACTATTCTACTTATGCATCGGTATCAAAGAGGGGCTGTATCAGTGGACTGGACTGCAGAAATGCCAGAATACGGGAAGGCCTAGCCTATCAAAGACTAGCATCTTGAGTGTCTTGCAGCATTAGAATAGTATAGATTAGTACATAAATATAGTGGTAGCAACAAGTAGCAATGCCCAGAGATCCTTCCTCGACTCCCTGCGAGAAAGCGATCCCGGAGCCAACATATTAAACAACTCATGTATCCAGTTCTAGTTGTAGAAGATCAGGATATTTTTCGAGCGTCCTGTTACCGTGGACACGGCTATTCGAATAGATATACTTCCCTGCAGGGGTGCACCAACTTACCCAACACGCTCGATTAACTCTGGCCGGACACACTTACTCAGTCCATGCCCGGCCTCGGCTGATCGACACGTCGTAGCCCTACCTAGGCTCAACAGAGAGGCCAGCACGCCGGTCTACAACCTAAGTGCTCAGGGGTCTTGGGCCCATCGCCCTTTGCACTCCTGCGCATTGCGTATGCGGCCAGGAGCAGACCTAGCCCCCTTAATACAAGCGCGGGCGTACCCAGTCCAACCCGGCGCGCGCCGCTCAACTGCTGACATCTGGAGAGCTTCGGCTGATACATACGACGCTGAGTGCCCATACTATTCCCGCGTGGTGGTTAGTGCGAAAAGGCCAGAGGCCTACTCAGATCACATATCCTAACCCATTAGTGTGTTGGGAGCTTGCGGAAACGAGCAAAGACTCACGATCATGTGACCCCGTCGCCCCGTCTCGTGGACTTACGGCAAGGGCTAGGAATGCCCGGCCGTGCCACGTAATTATCTCGCGGGTACCCTCTCAGTCAACCCGACTCCACATCTCTCGCGGGTACCCCTCGGGGCCGACCCGACTTTAATCAGCGACTGAGATAACAAAATGGTAACCGTGTGTCCAACACATCAAGTGGGAATCCGAGGAATCACCCTCGTTGGATTCCCACCAGATGTATCCGTCAAGGTGAACCCGGAGGAATCACCCTCGATGGATTCACACTTGAGGGGTTGCACGGCAAAGGCATTGTCGGTTCTAAATCCGACATATCTCGTAGTAGGGGTCCTAAGCTAGGCGTCTTGGAGCGATGGTAACATGGACACAGGATTTTACCCAGGTTCGGGCTCTCTCGAAGAGATAATAACCTACGTCCTGCTTTTGATTGTATTTATATGGGGGGTAGTACAAAGTACATGTATCTACCACGAGATTGTTCTAATGAATATGAGATGATCTATCGACTAGCTTGGCCTCCGTTTATATAATACACCGGAGGCCTAGGGTTTAGGAGAGTCCTCGGCTTGGGCGCCAAGTCTTGTGGAGTCTTCCTTGTATATGTCATGGTCTGCCCGAAGTGGCCCATTAGTGAACCGCCATGGGGGTCCTCGGCCCGATCCACCTGGTCGGGAGACGACGTGATGAGTACCCTCTAGTTCAGGACACCGTCAGTAGCCCCCTGAACCGGTCTTCAAGTTGGGGACGCTCCTCAGTTCTTCCGAATTGTTCTTCGTCTTCGGTCGTCGGTCTTGAAAACTGGTTCAACAAATATTCTCATCTCCGATCTCGAGGATCGCCGAGGTGTATCCGAAGAGTTGACACGTTGGGCATCCGAGGAGCCCCTTTAGGTTCTTGGCCTTTATCAATGCCTTGTTATTTTTACACCACACCTCAGGTTCGAATTGTTTCCTGTGCGGCGGTGTCCTCTTTGCATCCGAGCTCCAACACCGGACTGCATCTAAGGTGTCTTTTTGCAGCTGAGCTCCAACGCCGGACTGCATCCGAGGAGGCATAGAGTACCTCATCTTTGAAAAAGTTTGAAGGAGGTTATCCGAGCTTAACTCCAAAAAAGTTCTCTGTGGAGCCAGCCACTCGTAGCCAAGCTTTATGCCGGACTGCTTCCGAAGTGGTGCACCACCTCGGGCTCGGGCTGATTTTTTGCGGATATTTTTTCGATTGTTGCAATTTATTCTCTGCCGAGATATATAGCCAGTAGCCCTCAAGGTGTGTGTCGGCCGAAAATCCGAGATGCACCTGAAGGAAAACATGAAACTGCTGATCCCAGTAGCCCCTGAGACTCAGGTCGATTCGCGAAATCGGCCTGAGGATCAGTTCCTAGCTCGGCAGCATATTTAGGAACGGAAACACGGTGTGCATAGTCCTCGAGACTCAGGCTGGGTGCGGCCGACCAACCTGAGGATCGTAATCTCCTCGAAAACTATTTTGCACTTTTAATTTCCCTGCATTGAATTGTCAAATGCAGTAGCCCCCGAGCCACTGGTCGGGTGGGAACACCAGATTAGGGGATCGATGTACCTCTTTAGTTGCTTTTAATTTGCGAAGCGCAAAGCCCAGTAGCCCCCGAGCCTTAATTTGGGCAAGGGTGGCCGAATTAAGGATCGATATCCGGGGTAAATTGACTTTGATCACAATTTATGTGTAATGATTCTATGTATCCAAGTACTTTACATCATTAATGCTCGGATCCGCATTGTACAAAACTTTGTTGACCGACCATCGGCTTCAACCTCCTCGGCCAGTAGCCAAGGAGTGTTTTTCTACTTTATAAAGCCTTTATAAGGGCCAAGATTTATGGAAAACAAGGCAATCCGGCCATACGGTTTTATAAACAAAAGTACACGGAGAGATATGTTATATTACTATTTAACGTAAGAAACATCTTCTGGGAAAAATAGTTCATTTATAAGTTCCTTTTCCCAGGTTGTCATGTTGACCATGATCATGAAACCTCAACTCCGATCAATGTGGGAGGAAAATATTGAGGATTTAGTTTGGGAAAAGTTCCCGAACTCCGTGGTCTTTAATGAACCAAAATTTTCACTTCCGTCGTTGCCGAACAATTATATTCTTAAGATGGCTAGCTTTTGGCTTCACCCAGTCTGAGGTACTAGCCCGGATGACCCAGAAGTAACAATCACGGAGGTGCTCCCTTTACCCCCTAGCCGAACAATCGGGAATGTAAGGGGTAAGCACGAGAGCCAGGCAACCCAGCTTGGCCAAAATCTTAAGTCAAATTGATGCATATTTATGGCTTTATAACAATGATTACGGAAGGTAGCACTCGTATATTGAATACAAACGCTTTTATGCTATATGCTATTTTGACTCCTTTGTGACCGTTTATCATTTGAGAGTGGCCCATCGTCGGCTTCTACCCCTTTGTAGATGCTACGCAGGGTGTTTCCGCAGTAACAAGACAACCCTTAGCCGACATCTCGGTGCCTGGAGGCGGTTGTGTTAGCGGAAACGAGGCAATCAGATATCCAGGCTTTATAACTTTCACTTGGTCATAGGAGCTTAAAGTTGGGAGGCCAGTTACTAGCCCCCGATTAGTGTTCGGCGTCAGCCGAGGTCAAGCCATTAACACTTCGGCCAATTTTATGAAAGGCCCACGGGGTAACCTCTATCGATCTATAGTTTGACATAGTCATCGGATCGCTGACCAGTTTGCGCTCATTGTGACAGTCAGTTTTTGGCTTTCTCCACTGAGGTACTTGACCAGTTAAATCGGAAGTACAATCGCAGTGGTTCTCCCTTTGCACACCTAGCCGAACAAAGCGGAACGTAGGAGGCAAGCACAGGAGCCGGCCAACCCAACTATTGACCGAAGACACAATTTGAAACTGATGCATATAAAGCAATATCCGAGAATGTTTGGCCAAGGACTCCATAGAGTACCTTGGCTTTTGGTGGGTTCGGCTCTAGTCACAGCCCCCCGTTGATATTGCCGATGCTTTAAAGGCGTCCGGCATTGTACTGCAAGGCTTATGGTTTTGACAACGCCGAGGTGCAGCTCGGCAGGAAAGATGCCGAACTGCGGGTCAAAAAAGATTTCCTGAGCAAAACCATCACGCAGAACACCTCGATCAAGAGGATGTCCCGCCTCCTGAAAGGAAAACATACAAGTAGGTTAAAGGTGCCATAAGCTCGGGAAACCAAAAAACTTTAGTAAAAACTTTACGTCCGAACTAAATCAAGTTTTTTGGTGCCAATCCAAAAATTGGTCTTAAAATTAGTTTGTGCTTCCGTCGTGCTTTAACATGATATATCCGATCTCCAGACTTCAAGCGGGTCAGCCTTTGGCTTCAACCTCCTATCCCGAAGGCGGAGTGCTTCTCAGGACAGTTTAGCGAAATAAACTCGAGTGGCTTTAGAGAGAAACTAGGCCACCCAGCTATTGACCATACACTCGCGTCGGAAAAAGGAGTAGTAGAAAAAGACTTTGCAACGACTAAGAAGAAAACACATTTATTATAAAACGGCTCATATAAATTTAAGAGCCCCCAGTTAACATGGGAAAAAGAAGCGGTTTTTAACGAACCTCGTTTTTAACAAACAGATTTTAACATAGATATAATGCTTGGTTGAACCGAACAAAAAATTAAGAATTTAGAAAATTTAAGCATGAAAGCGACTTAGCTGGTGTGCTCGGCGTTGATGACGTGGTGTGGGCTTGTGGCGGGACGAGGACGCATAGTCCTCGGCTTGACCAAGGTCCCAGCCCCCAAGCCGGTCCCGAGGTGCCCGAGCGAAGAGCTCGGCTTGATGAAGTGGTAGTACAACACTGCCGATATGTTGAGGCGAAGCCCCCGATCCAGCAGAGCTGACGAATCTGGTCGGCTGGTGACGCCGAAGTCCCCGGAGTAGGTTGATGAAGAGATGGCGAAGCCCCCGGTCCAGCCGAGGTGACGGGGCAGGTCGATAAGGTGACGTTGCAGCCCCCATGCCAGCCGAGGTGTTGAAGCAGGTCGGCGTGGTGGACATCGGCTTGAAGAAGCAACGGCGCGGCGATGCCGACGCAGGTCGGAACTGGTGACACGGTCAATGCCGGCTTAAGAAGTGACCGCGTGGCGATGCTGGCGCGCCCGACCCGTGCAATCCGTGGGGCGACGATCTTGTCTTGACGATTATTTGTCCTCCACGATGTCGAACTCTTGGTCGGCCTGCCAAGGTGAAGATCATAGGTGGTTGTCGTCGCCTCGATGGAGTGACGGCGCAGTCGATGCTGGCGTAGGTCGGCAGCCGTGGAGCAACATGGTCGGGCCGGTTTGATATCGGCGCGACGGTGAAGATCACCTCAGAAAAGATTCAAAATTTGTGGCACGTGTTTGAAAACAACACACAATACCCTAAGAAAAATTCCTCCAAAAAGGATGTCCAATACCCCGTTCATGAAGAAAGATGAACTCGGGTCGGATTCGTTTTCGCGCAGAAAACATATCCGAAAATTGATGCACTCATCGGACGTTTCCCGGAGTTTGAACGGTCCGATCGTGCTGAAATTTTGAGGGGTGATCGATATAGGAATTCCGCAGTAGATGAATGGTGGGATCTTTCAAACGATGTCTGAGATGGACGCTAGACTCCTTGCCCTAAACCCATCCAGATTCGCCAGGGCTCCGGTATATCAGAGATTGCCGGAGATTCTTCCACCGGAACGCGATGAAATTTTACAGGGTTGTTCTAGACTCAATTCCGCACAATTCCACCGAAGCAATCGTCAAAGCGACACTCGAGGAGACGGGGACGACGAACACGAATCCGCTGTCCAGAAAAAACTGCATGATCGCGCGAGGGCAATGTTGACGTTGAGCCCCCGAGCGCCATGGACGATTTTTTCATGATCCCGGATGAGATCGGAGTTGATGATGATGAAGACATCCGTCCGATCTTGACAATCCGAAGAGAAGCCTAGTCCTCGGTCCAGCCAAGATGACCAGTCGGACCGGCGACGGAAGATGCCGACGCTGACGATGTAGCTCGGTTCCGACGCGTAGATCGCGGTGGAGCCGATCTGAATTCCCATCGCACCGCGGCGACTGCCAGCAGGCTCTCAATGAAAGCACCAATGTCGGTTCTAAATCCGGCATATCTCGTAGTAGGGGTCCTAAGCTAGGCGTCTCGGAGCGATGGTAACATGGACACAGGATTTTACCCAGGTTCGGGCTCTCTTGAAGAGATAATACCCTACGTCCTGCTTTTGATTGTATTTATATGGGGGATAGTACAAAGTACATGTATCTACCACGAGATTGTTCTAATGAATATGAGATGATCTATCGACTAACCTGGCCTTAGTTTATATAATGCACCGGAGGCCTAGGGTTTAGGAGAGTCCTCGGCTTGGGTGCCAAGTCTTGTGGAGTCTTCCATGTATATGTCATGGTCTGCCCGAAGTGGCCCATTAGTGAACCGCCATGGGGGTCCTCGGCCCGATCCACCTGGTCGGGAGATGACGTGATGAGTACCCCTAGTTCAGGACACCGTCAGGCATCATCGGAGGTGGTGAAAGAGGAATCACCCTCGTTAACCCACAACCGACTAGCTATACTATAGAGGCAACATCAGGAGTGAGATAAGAGGTATCACCCTTGGCACTCGATGGTAGCTCTGCAGAGTAGTGCAGCTAAAGGGGTGTGTGGTGTTGTGCTGATCTCAGCCCACCGATCATATCGATCGGGGCACTAGTAACAAAGCGGGGCAACTAGGACAAGGATGAGGGGCCACAGATGGTTTACTAAGCAATCTATAATAAGCATATAGGATAACAGGAGTGGTATCAATAGCAGTTACAAAATTAGGCTATGCATCAGAATGGGTATTTCGGAACAACAACTGTAGCAATTCTAATGCAAGCATGGGTGAGAAAGAATAGGTGATATAGGCATGTTCAAGGGGGTTTGCTTGCCTGGAAGCTCTGCTGGGAAAGAGGGGTCGTCGGGGATGTAGTCGTACTCCGGAGCTGCGTCGCTCTCTGGGTCTACCGGAGAGAAGAGGGGGAAGAAACAAATAAATACAAGCAAACAAAGCAATACAGATGCATGGCATGGCAGTATGTTGTGCTGGTGGTGACCTAATGCAGCACTATACGTTGCAGGCGGAGCGGGAAAATATCTGGGGATATTTTCCCGGCTTGGGCATCTGTCAGACAGATGAACCGGAGGGGAAGGTTCCATGTTTACAGTGTTGTGGGCATGTGACAGCTGCATGGAGGGCATATTCGGATTCGTCTCGTTTTTCTGATCAACTTTCATGTAGAAAACTTTTTCATCCGAGCTACGGTTTATTTTCTATGATTTTTCAAATATTTAAACATTTTCTGGAATTCCTGGAATTATTTTAATTATTAAATTCGAATTTAAATAGTGCAATTACTTTTTATACTCAGACTGAGCCAGCCACAGTCAACTTTGACAATTGACTGGTCAAACTGACATGTGGGGTCCCTCTGTCATCGGGGCTCCGTCATCTGGTCGCGGCAATCGGGTATGGGAAAAAGGGGAAGCAAAGCAACCGTGAGTACTCATCCAAAGTACTCGCAAGACTTACATTAGAACTATTCTACTTATGCATCGGTATCAAAGAGGGGATGTATCAGTGGACTGGACTGCAGAAATGCCAGAATAGGGGAAGGCCTAGCCTATCGAAGACTAGCAACTTCTGCGTCTTGCAGCATTAGAAGAGTATAGATTAGTACATAAATATAGTGGTAGCAACAAGTAGCAACGCCCAGAGATCCTTCCTCGACTCCCTGCGAGAAAGCGATCCTGGAGCCAACATATTAAACAACTCATGTATCCAGTTCTAGTTGTAGAAGTTTGGGATATTTTCCGAGCGTCCTGTTACCGTGGACACGGCTATTTGAATAGATATACTTCCCTGCAGGGGTGCACCAACTTACCCAACACACTCGATTAACTCTGGCCGGACACACTTACTCAGTCCATGCCCGGCCTCAGCTGATCGACACGTCGTGGCCCTACCTAGGCTCAACAGAGAGGCCAGCACGTCGGTCTACAACCTAAGTGCTCAGGGGTCTTGGGCCCATCGCCCTTTGCGCTCCTGCGCGTTGTGTACACGGCCGGGAGCAGACCTAGCCCCCTTAATACAAGCGCGGGCATACCCAGTCCAACCCAGCGCGCGCCGCTCAACTGCTGACATCTGGAGAGCTTCAGCTGGTACATACGATGCCGAGTGCCCATACTATTCCCGCGTGGTGGTTAGTGCGAAAAGGCCAGAGGCCTACTCAGATCACATATCCTAACCCATTAGTGTGTTGGGAGCTCGCGGAAACGAGCAGAGACTCACGATCATGTGACCCCATCGCCCCGTCTCATGGACTTACGGCAAGGGCTAGGAATGCCCGGCCGTGCCACGTAATTATATCGCGGGTACCCTCTCGGTCAACCCGACTCCACATCTCTTGCGGGTACCCCTCGGGGCCGACCCGACTTTAATCAGCGACTGAAATAACAAAATGGTAACCGTGTGTCCAACACATCAAGTAGGAATCTAAGGAATCACCCTCGTTGGATTTCCACTAGATGTATCCGTCAAGGTGAACCCGAAGGAATCACCCTCGATGTATTCACACTTGAGGGGTTGCACGATAGAGGCATCATCGGAGGTGGTGAAAGAGGAATCACCCTCGTTAACCCACAACCGACTAGCTATACTATAGAGGCAACATCAGGAGTGAGATAAGAGGTATCACCCTTGGCACTCGATGGTAGCTCTGCAGAGTAGTGCAGCTAAAGGGGTGTGTGGTGTTGTGCTGATCTCAGCCCACCGATCATATCGATCGGGGCACTAGTAACAAAGCGGGGCAACTAGGACAAGGATGAGGGGCCACAGATGGTTTACTAAGCAATCTATAATAAGCATATAGGATAACAGGAGTGGTATCAATAGCAGTTACAAAATTAGGCTATGCATCAGAATGGGTATTTCGGAACAACAACTGTAGCAATTCTAATGCAAGCATGGGTGAGAAAGAATAGGTGATATAGGCATGTTCAAGGGGGTTTGCTTGCCTGGAAGCTCTGCTGGGAAAGAGGGGTCGTCGGGGATGTAGTCGTACTCCGGAGCTGCGTCGCTCTCTGGGTCTACCGGAGAGAAGAGGGGGAAGAAACAAATAAATACAAGCAAACAAAGCAATACAGATGCATGGCATGGCAGTATGTTGTGCTGGTGGTGACCTAATGCAGCACTATACGTTGCAGGCGGAGCGGGAAAATATCTGGGGATATTTTCCCGGCTTGGGCATCTGTCAGACAGATGAACCGGAGGGGAAGGTTCCATGTTTGCAGTGTTGTGGGCATGTGACAGCTGCATGGAGGGCATATTCGGATTCGTCTCGTTTTTCTGATCAACTTTCATGTAGAAAACTTTTTCATCCGAGCTACGGTTTATTTTCTATGATTTTTCAAATATTTAAACATATTCTGGAATTCCTGGAATTATTTTAATTATTAAATTCGAATTTAAACAGTGCAATTACTTTTTATACTCAGACTGAGCCAGCCACAGTCAACTTTGACAATTGACTGGTCAAACTGACATGTGGGGTCCCTTTGTCATAGACTAGATATTTAAACAGTGGATTAAATTAACTGATTAATCTAATTAGCTAGTGGGACCCACTGTCAGTGACTGTTTAATTAATAGATTAATTAGCAGTTTATTTATTTATAAAAATGTTTTAATTAAGTGGGGGCCACCTGTCATTGACACAGGCCGCCCAGTCAGCACAGTTGACTGGGTCAACCTAGTCAACTGGGCCCAGAGGGTCCCACACGTCAGTGACTGGGCGAGCCCAGTCAGCATGGCTGACTTGGTCAACGGGGCCATGGGGCCCGCTGGCAGCGACATAGGCGATGGCCACGTGGCGGCTAGGTCAGCACCGCCGACCGGAGTATCGCCGCGACGAGCTACAGCGATGCGGCGACACGGGAACTCGCCGGAAACGCCGCACACAGTTCGATGCGCGGGTGGGTTCGTTCGAGAGCTGGGACTCGCCCGCGTCGAATGGTGGTCGTGGCGCAGCTGGAGGTGGTCGGGAGCGAGCACACCGATGACAATGGCGGCGGCGGCGCTCGGGCGGAGGTGAAGCAGCAGCAGCGGTGCGCTAGCAGTCGAACTAGAGGGCCAGGGGCACTCTACGCGCGCGTGCGAACGTGAAGGACTATTGTGCGCGACCATTTGGTCATCGGAACGCTGCCGGCGATGAGGCCGTGCGGCGGTGGGTTCGGACGTCCAAGGCGGCGGCGGCAGCAGGCGCTAACGAGCTAGGGGAGAAGGGGAGGTCGACCGGAGGCTCACAGCGAGGCTAACGGGCATCGCAGCGGGCTCGGGGAGGCTCCGGTGGTGGCGGATCGAAGACGGCGGCCGGCGATGCAGAAGGTTGAAGGCGGGGTCGGGCGCGTCGTCCTGGTGCTTCTCCGGTTGGGTTCGTCGGCTTGGAGGTAGAAGACCACGAGGCGGACCTCACGGACACGGCAGCCGGGTGAATCGCTGGCGGTGGCCGCGGTAGCTCAAGGAGGCGCGGCCATGGCGGCGCTCGGGAGAGGGTGGAGAGCGAGGGAGAGAGGGGAGGTGTGAGGCAGAGGGGAGCCAGGGGTGCAGGGGGGTGGCCCTTATCCACCACGGCGATGCGGGAGTGCGCTATCGAGCCACGGAGGGGGGGCAGGGAGCGGGAGCGCGTGCGCGTGTGCAGGGGGCGACAGCGAGGAGAGAGAGAGGAGCGGGAGGTGGGGGAAGGAGCTGGCCGGGCTGGGCCGGCACTGTGGACTTAAGTCCAGTGCCCCTAGGCCCTTCTCCTTTTCTTTTGTTTTTCTGTTTCTTTTTAAAACAGACAACAGTTGCATTTATTTGAGCCACCAAACATTTTGCAAAAAAATGTGGATCCTAGCCCAGTAAATATGTTGCAATATTAGGCACTGTCATAAAAAGTTTGGGGCCAAAAGACTTTATTTGAATTTGCTGGCATTTTAAAAGGTGGAAGAAGTCCTGCTGGACCACTGTTTTTACATATCCAGGGGCATTTTGGGAATCCAAATGAGGTGGGTTTCAACATGACAAATACTTAGGGAATATTTGCCAAATTATGAACTATTTTGATGGCATGATGGAAGAGGTAAATATTTGACATGCAATTTAAATTGGAATTGGACTTTGATTTTTGACAAGTGGCAATTTGGCTTAGTGATCATGATGACATGACCACGATGAGGGGGAGATCACTGTAGCATGATACTAGGGGTGTTACACCGTGTCCACGATAACGGACGCTCGGAGAGTATCCCGATCTACTACAACTAGAACTGGATACCTGTGTTACTTAAATAACATGTTAGCTCCGGGATCGCTTTCTCGCGGGGAGTCGAGGAAGGATCTCTGGGCATTGCTACTAATGAATTATTACTATATGTTATGTTACTAATCTACACTCTTCTAATGCTGCAAGACGCTGAAGATGCTAGTCTTCGATAGGCTAGGCCTTCCTTTCTATTCTGGCATTTCTGCAGTATAGTCCATAGATACAGCCTCTTCCCTTTCATACCGATGCATACTTAGCATAGATCTGATGTAAGTCTTGCGAGTACTTTGGATGAGTACTCACGGTTGCTTTGCTACCTCTTTTCCCCATACCCGATTGCTGCGACCAGATGACGGAGCCCCGGAGCCAGCTGATTCCGTCGACGACTACTACTACCCCGACGGAGCCTACTACTACGTGGAGACCGATGACCAGGAGTAGTTCGGAGGCTCCCATGCAGGAGGCCTGCGCCTTTTCGATCTAGTTGTCGTTGTTTTGCTAGCCTTCCTAAGGCAACCTTGTCTATTTATGTCTGTACTCAGATAATGATGCTTCCGCTGACTCTTGTGTAACTCGAGCTTATGTATTCGAGCCCTCGAGGCCCCTGGCTTGTAATATAAAGCTTGTATTATTTTATTTGGTGTCTAGAGTTGTGTTGTGAAATCTTCCCATGAGTCCCATGGGCTTGATCATGCGCATTTGCGTGTATGATTAGTGCACGGTCGAGTCGGGGGCATCACAAGTTGGTATTAGAGCCGACTGCCTGTAGGTAGCCCCCTTTCCAACTCCTTGGCCGAAGTTGAGTCTAGTCTTTGAAAAAACTGTTTTGCTAACCTTGTTGTGTGGCTTACGGGCCCACATCGCCAGTGGATGGGTTTAGGATCTTTTATTCCTCTTCCTTACTCTGGGACTCTGATCTCTCTTCTATTCGGGTTAAAGATTTTGCTAACTCTAACATTAGGTTCCCGTGACCATTTTCTCCCGGAGAGCCCCTCATTCCAGATGATCGCTTGCTTCACCAGAAGATTTCGAAGATACCCTTTGATTTTCCCGAGACCCTTGTGCCCACTGCTTTTGCAGTTCCCTACCACCGATAAATCCCCATGGATAATTACACATCCTTGTCGTTTGTACCTTCATTCCCAGTTGCTCTTGTATTTACAAGATACCCCGAAATACTCTCTGTTGTTCCGAGAATCCTTTGTGCCTACTACCTTGCAGTTCCTTTTCCGCATGATTATACCTGCGGATAATCCCTCACACTTACCGGGGATCCGTTCATCCCTAGTTGTTCTTGTGCTTCCCAAAATACTTTGAAATACTATCTGATCTCCCGAGAATCCTCTGCAACCTATTGCTTTGGAAAGTCTTGCCTGTTTGCATTGTGGCTAATTCCATATGTCTAGCAATATTCATTAGCATCCATTGTCATTGTCATTGTCATTCTGAGCCTATTGATTCATTATGAATATGCATGCTCCCTATCATCAGTTAATTCCTAGACTTCGTCCTTCCGTCTCAGACGTAATTTTGGACATGAGTTGGTTCTCGGCCAATCAAGTTGCAATTGATTGTCCATCTAATTCTATTCAACTTACTCATCTTTTGATCAGAGCATCGGCTTCTGATCCCTCGTCCTGGAAATCATAATTCCTTTGTATTTAATTGTCGAATTATTCAGCTGCTTATATAATCCGATGCCTTTGCATTCCTTCTTCTGGTTGAGTACCGATACTCACATCAGATCCCTTGTGACCGCCGAATCCATTGTTGGATTATTACCCGACAGTGTCCTTCATATTCAATAACTCTTACTACATCCTTGTTGCCTATGAGTCTATACTCGACAATGCCATTCCCAGCCGATCGGCTACATACTTATCGTGCCAATCGTAACCGTGCTACCTGGTCCTTCTTCCCGGTGCAAATTTTTGGTATTGGGCTAAACCTGTGTCAAACTTTCTTCTTCATATCGTTTTGCTTACACAACATGAATCCGAGCGTCATATCCATGGTCCCGTTGACCTTGAACTTCATTCCATCTGGTTTGATCATCCTACTGATCGATTTCATCTTCATGAAACCCCTCGACAAATGTGTCGTGATCAACGTCAACATTTTGACTTCTTCTGAGATGTCAATTGAATTCATGGTGAGAAATGCCATCCTTGCCCCTCGATGATTTGAGTTATCATCGACACCATCCTTGACTTCCTCCAACACAAACTTGGTCATGTTTTGGTTATACCTTGTTTTCCTTGCTATTCTTGAAATTGTTCCTTATGCATTTCTTGTGATCTTCAGACCCAACCCTTACTTGAAACACCATATTATTGCTACCTCGAAGCATGACTGTGGTATTCCAAATATCAACAAGAACATTGGAAGCGCAATGCTAAATGTTTCTTGATCAATTATCCAAACACCATTGTATGGGTAACATCATGAATTTCATCGCCCCTTTATCTAAATGATTTGGTACTTGCTGTACTGCCAGGTATATCATGCTCTGCTTGTTCTTGGAAGGGATATACTCCCAATTCTTGTGTTTAGACACATTTTCCTTTCCAATGATCTGATTACTTTAATAATCACATTTTCCTTTCCATTCATCTGTTTAACCTTTCTCGTGATTTGTATGATCTAAGCAGTAATAATTTCCTGCTTATGACAACACCCCTGGTGTACAATCTTGTCAGTATAACCTGTTACTATTGTTGATGACATTCCGGTAACCACCGATGGACGAGAACTTTGCCTATTGGTCCGCCTCGTCTTAACGAGCATGAAAATGGTTCTCTTCGTCCCTCGCCCTTGGTACCAACGTTGTTGCCGACATAGCTAACAGATTGTCCTCTGGCATGCCTTGCTATCGTGACCGTGCAAGATGTCACCATCCTCCCTACTCATAATCCACACTAAGCACAATTCCACAGGATTGAAACCTGACTCTCCTGTACAACCCTGTTTCCAAAGTTATTCCTCACGATTGGCTTCGTATGTTACCACGAGCCACCTTCCGAGAGATGATCTATCCTGGTATCAGACGCAATACTTATTCCCATTGCTCTGAACCCCTTTCACACTCTGTTTCAAGCATCGAACGATGGTCTATCCACTTGAAACTTCTTATGGTACCTTCTTACTTTGCTCTCGATGTTTTCTTAAATTTCAACTCGAGAGATACTTTCTACCACATTCTCTGAGTTATCCACCAGATACTCAACCTTGTAAAGGTCCGTTCTTCTAGAGCTACCCACTTTTTCCTTTTTTGTAAGTATGATGAAGACTCCGAAGAAAGGATGGAAACTTCGTCACGACGCACGGAAGCAGAGGAATGGAGGAATAAACATCATGGAGCGAACTCTTTGAGAAGAGCAGCCAAGAACGAGAAGATTCATTAGAATTTCGTAACCAATCCCTTCTCCTTTACTCTACCTCTGATATCTCGGGACGAGATTTCTTGTAGTGGAGGAGATTTGTAACACCCCGAGAATCATACTACAGTAATCTCCCCCTAATGGTGGCCATGTCATCATGATCACTAAGCCAATTTGCCACTTGTCCAAAAATCAAGTCCAATTCAATTCAAATTGCATGTCAAATATTTGCATCTTCAAATGAGCCAGCAAAATAGTTCATATTATGGCAAATATTCCCTAAATAATTGTCATGATGGAACCAACCTCTTTTGGATTCCCAAAATGCCCCTGGGAATTATTTGAGTGGTCCTGCAACAATTATTTGGCCCTTCCAATTTCTAAAAAAATGGTTAGACAACTCCTTTTGGCCCCAAACATTTTGTGCCACCTAATATTATTGTGCTTGATTTATGTGCAAAGTTTCACAGTTAACAAAAATCATTTGATAGCAGATTAAAGTGCAAAGCAGTAGCTGAAATAATTGTCAGTAAAGAAAAAGGGAAAAATTCGAAAACCTACTGTGTGCGTGGGCTGTAAGTGCTACAGTAGCCAGCCCAAGCCCATCTAAGGCCTTCTCCTCCCTCTGTACAAAGGAGGAGACAGAGTGCATGCGTGTCGTGCATCCATGGCGTCATGGCCATGGATGGCCTCCACGTCCTCCCCCCGGCCTATAACTGTGCCAAACGGAAACCCTAGATCGAGCTCGTCCATTCCCCTTTGGTTCCCCATCGTTCCCCCCTCCTCTCTCGCTAAAAATCGAGCTCGGTAATCTCATGGTCACCGCTGCCTCACTGTCGTTACCGCGGCCACAGTCGTCGCCGTCGCTCGGGAGCACGTCCAGGAGGTCCACCAAGGTCGCCTTCGTCCGTTCCGGGCATCGATTCGAGCCGAGGAGCTGCGTAGCCGTCGCCATCTTCATCTTCTCCACACGGCCGCCACCACCTCGTCGTCGTTGCCGCTGCTCTGGGCCGCCCCCGACCTTCTAACCTTGTCTACGAGCTCCACGGTGAGCTCCTCTGCCAAGTCCCCTACTTTCCTGATACGTCTCCAACGTATCTATAATTTTTGATTGTTCCATGCTATTATAGTATCAATCTTGGATATTTTTATATACATTTACAGAAATTATATATCATTTTTTGGGACTAACCTATTAACTTAGTGCCCAGTGTCAGTTGCTGTTTTTTGCCTGTTTTTGATTTTCCAGAATATCAGTACCAAACGAAGTCCAAATGCCACGAAACTTTTTGGAGATTTTTTTCTGGACATAAGAGACACTAGAAGCTTCGGGAGGAGGCCAGAAGCCAGAGGAGGTGGCCACGAGCCCTGGTGCCTCATGGGCCCACCTCTGCCCCTTTTGACCTAATTCCACCTCTATAAATTCTCTAAAATTGGGAAACCAACAGAGGTGTCCACGAAATACTTTTTCCGCCGCCTCAAGCTTCTGTTCTTGAGAGATCCCATCTGGAGGCCTTTTTTGGTACTCCGCCGGAGGGGGAATTGATCACAGAGGGGCTCTCCATCAACCTTGCTGCCCTTCCGATAATGCATGAGTAGTTTACCACAGACCTTTGGGTCCATAGTTAGTAGCTAGATGGCTTCTTCTCTCTTTTTTTATCTTCAATACAATGTTCTCCTCGATGTTCTTGGAGTTCTATCCGATGTAATCACTTTTTGCGGTGTGTTTGTTGGGATCCGATGAATTGTGAGTTTATGACCAGATTATCCATGAATATTATTTGAGTCTTCTCTGAACTCTTTTATGCATGATTATTATAGCTTCGTATTTCTCTCCGATCTATTGATTTGGTTTGGCCAACTAGATTGATTTATCTTGCAATGGGAGAGGTGCTTTGTAATGGGTTCGATCTTGCGGTGCGCAATCCCAGTGACAAAAAGGGACATGACACGTATGTATCGTTGCTATTAAGGGTAAAAAGATGGGGTTTATTCATACGTGAGTTTACTTTGTCTACATCATGTCATCTTGCTTAAGGCGTTACTCCGTTCTTTATGGACTTAATACACTAGATGCATGCTGGATAGCGGTCGATGTGTGGAGTAATAGTAGTAGATGCAGGCAGGAGTCGGTCTACTTGTCTCGGACGTGATGCCTATATACATGATCATTGCCTTGGATATCGTCATGATTATTATCTTTTCTATCAATTGCCCAACAGTAATTTGTTTACCCACCGTATGCTATTTTCATGAGAGCAGCCTCTAGTGAAAACTATGGCCGCCGGGTCTATCCAAATCATATATTAAAAATCATAAAAATACCTTGCTGCACTTTTACTTTATTTATTTTATTTTGTATTTTTGTCCGATCTATTTATCTATCACCATACAATTTAATCTTGCAATTAACCGCCAAGGGATTGACAACCCCTTGTTTGCGTTGGGTGCAAGGATTTGTTATTTTGTGTGCAGGTACTGTTAACGAGGTGTTGCGTGATTCTCCTACTGGATTGACAACCTTGGTTTCATAACTGAGGGAAATACTTATCTGTACTGTACTGCATCATCCCTTCCTCCTCGGGGAAAAACCAACGCAGATCACAAGTAGCATTTCCCCCTTCGATCCGTCGTCGTAGCCATCGCTTTATGCTCGTCCATGGCCGCATCTGTGTTGTACGCGTGCGCGCGCTGCTCCTGCTGTTTGAGGCCATGGGCGCGCCCTGCTACTTGCTGCTGCTAGCTGCGCTGTTGCAGCTGCTACCTCCAACGCCGCTGCTAGCGCTGCTGCCTTACTGCTGCCCTGCTACCGCTGTCGTTGCTGCTGCTTAGCTGTTGTGCTGCTTGCTAACGCTGATGCTTTGTTGCTCACTGCGCATGGTGCTCTGCTTGCTGTCTGCTACTGCTGTGTTGTGCTGCTGGCCGCTGCTTTTGCTTGCTCCCGCTGCTGTCCTCCGCCGTTGCTGCCGCTCGCTGCTGCCGCTGCTCGTTGCTCCGGCGCTGGCCTCGGCTATGGCCGTGGCCATGACCGAGCGGCCGTGTGTGTGTGCAGCGTGTATGTGTGCAGCGTGAGTGTGTGTTGTGTGTGCGTGCAGTGTGTGTGCAAATTAGCTTAGGGGCTAACTACTAGCTAGTTTAACTACTAGCCTATGACAAGTGGGCCCTAGACTAATTAATCTAATCAACTAGAATATTTTAGTTGCTGCCTATGACGTGTGGGCCACACCCTCCCCATTTGACCAGTCAAGTTGACTTGGTCAACTCGAATTAAAATAAATCTGTAATTTCATAATATTGCTAAAACCTTGTAAATTCATATAAAATAATCTGTAACTCGGATGAAAATGTTTTATATATGAAAAATGATCAGATAAATATAGCGAATCTGAATATGCCATCCACATACCTGCCACAAGCCTCTAACATATCAAACATTGAACCTTTGCTACCGGAACCGCTAAATGAATAGTGTTTGGAGCCAGGAAAATATTCCCGAATATTTTCCCTCTTCAATTAAAATGCCTAGTAATGCATTAGAGCATATCACCAACACATTTTGCTGTGACATACGTCTGTGATGCATTCGATTGCTCTGTTATTTATTGTTTCCCCTCCGTTAATTTCTTTCCGGTAGACTCCGAGACCGCTGTTGATCCGGTGATCGACTACTTCACCGTCGAGGATCCGTTTCTGTCTGCAGAGCAACCAAGCAAGCAAAACCCCCTTGATCATTCCTATATCGCCCATTCTTTCTCTCTCGTGCTTGCATTAGATTTTGCTGTTGTGTTCGATAGCTCCTATTCTGATGCATAGCCTATTTTCGTAACTGCTGTTGATACCTTACCTGCTACCCTATATTGCTTAGTATAGATTGGTTAGTGATCCATCAGTGGCCCCGCACCCTTGTCTATGTTGCCATGCTTTACTTCCGGATGTTCGATCAGTGTGATCGACGTGCAGAGACCGACACATTACCGCACCCCCCTTTAGTTGTACGACTCTGCAGAGCTACCATCGAGTACCGAGGGTGATACCTCTTACCTCACTCCTGATGTTACCTTTGTAGTGTAGCTAGTCGGTTGTGGGTTACCGAGGGTGATTCCTCTTGCACCACCTCGGATGATGCCTCTGTCGTGCAACCCCTCAAGTGTGAACCCATCGAGGGTGATTCCTCCAAGTTCACCTTGACGGATACATCGAGTGGGAGTCCGTCGAGGGTGATTCCTCGGACTTCCCCCTTGATGATAGAACACACTGTTATATTTCACTGTTGCCCCTGTTACTGTTATCGCGGGACTGAAGGGACAGGCGGTACCACCCCGGTTGAGGTGGACCTGAGTTCCCGACAGTCTCTTGAATAAGTCGGGTCGACCCCGAGGGGTACCTGTCGGTACCAAAACCGGCAGATCTCGGGTAGGGGATCCGAACTATGGGTCTAGGAATCAATGAGTAACAGGGAATGTAGAGACAACGATTTACCCAGGTTCGGGCCCTCTCGAAGAGGTAAAACCCTGCATCCTGCTGGATTGTATTGATGTGATTTTATGAAGGTTACAGAGTTGATCTACCTCGAGATTGGATGGACTAAACCCTAGATGGTTATGATGGTTCTGTGTCTCTACGGACTAAACCCTCTGGCTTATATAGACACCAAAGGGGCCTAGGGTTACATATGGTCGGTTGCCATCAGGGGATAAACATGCCGGTTACACTAAATATTCCTTGGAGACGCTAAGTCTTCGGAGGTTTCCTTCTGGTGCACGGGGTCGCCTACCATCCGGTCTTCTTGGCGAGCAAAGATCGGCCCATTAGTCCGGCCTATTAGAGATAGGCCGGCAGCCCGAGTACCCCCTAATCCGGGACACCCTCAGTAGCCCCCGAACTAGTCTTCGAAGCCGAGGTAGACGCCGAACATCATCCGCTTTGTGGACCAGTTCCCTTCCTTCCGTGACACCGGTAACAGGCCTGCATTTCCTCCGAATCGGGTTCTCAAGTGTTGCCCAGCGAACATCATCCGCTTTGTGGACCAGTTCCCTTCCTTCCGTGACACCGGTAACACGCGTCGAACTATACCTCGGTCGCCGAGGTGTACTGATAACTTAGCCCCGAAGGCTAATCGCTTCGGTGTGAATAGTACCCTCATCTGACAGCTTTTACCGAAGGGTCACACCCTGCCACGACCGCGAGTTGGTTTATGAAAAACTCGATTCATGGTTCGAGGCGGTTTTCATTGGCACGTCCCATCGATATCGAGATCGTGCCGTGTTTTTAAGGGATATGATCAATAATTCGCTCTATCCCATGCGCGTATAATGGCGCGATTTATACGGGGAAATGGCGAAGCCTGCGGCGCAGTAAAGGGACCCTAGGTTTTTACAGCCCATAAAAGGGGAACGGCCTCCATTTCCTCTGCACGCTCTCGCTTCTTTCTTCGCCATTGCCTTCCCCATCTCCTGAGCTCCAGCGCTCAGATCCGCTCTCCCTCCCAAGAGCCTCTCCGGCCACCTACTCATCCTAGCAATGGCGGGCTCCGGGTCCAAGGGCAAGTGGGAGGCGTCCGTCGTCACTGAAAGCGCCATGTTGGAGCTGAGGAGCGTGGGGTATCTCCCCGCCGACGTCGCCTACCGCGCTCTAGAGGCGGGCCAAGTCGTCCCCACGCCACGGCAGGGCGAGAGGGTGGTGTTCCTCCCTCATTTCATTCGAGGTTTGGGTTTTCCCCTTCACCCCTTCGTCAGGGGCCTCATGTTCTTCTATGGGCTCGACTTCCACGACCTCGCTCCCAATTCCTTCCTGCATATCTCGGCCTTCATCATCATCTGCGAGGCCTTTCTTCGGGTCCGGCCACACTTCGGCCTATGGCTGAAGATCTTCAACGTCAAGCCGAAGATTGTTGACGGCCAACAGGCGGACTGCGGGGGAGCGATGGTCAGCAAGCTTCCCCGGGTGGAGTGGCCAGAAGGCACCTTCATCGAGACCGTCAAGATCTGGCAGAAGGAATGGTTCTACATCACAGAGCCAAGGAGTGCGGATTGGGGGGCGACTCCGGCTTTCCGATCCGGACCCCTCACGAGGCTGGTCTCATGGACCAAGAAAGGCCTTGACTGGGGGTCGAACAAGGAGGTGGCGCTGCTATAGAGCCGGATCGCCAAGATGATAGAGCAGGGCGTCGAGCTGCCCAACGTGATCCAAATCATGCTCTGCCGCCGAATCCTCCCATTCCAGGACAGGGCTTCCCCCATGTGGGCCTACAAGCCCGAAGACCCGGCCACCGTACGCAGCTTATTCCGCACCTCCCATGCTCAACTGTGGAAGGTGCTGTTCAAGCTGCAGAAGGACTGGCCGGCCAAGGAGGAAGACATCGGCCTCGACGCCGCAAACCCCCCGCGGGAGGTATGACTAGTTTTGTTCTTATGTTCGGATTGTTCCCTTTTGATAAGGTGCTCAATTTTCTCACTTCTCATCCGCAGAACTGGCTGAAGAAGGCGGAGCGGATCGACAATCTGGCCCCGTTGCCAGAGGGGCCCAAGACGCCCCTGCTGACGGCCATGCTGGCCGTGGAGCCATACGAGGCGCCGGAGAGGAAGGAGAAGAAGAAGGACAAGAAGAGGGAGGCCAGAGAGGGCCTCCGTTCCCGAGGACCCCCGAACACTAGATCCGGGGACACCCATGCTCCCTCCGCACAAGAGGAGGAGAAGGAGCAGGGGGAGGAGGGGGAGGAAGGTGACTCCCCCCGATCAAAGAAGAGGGCGGCATCCGAGGATGCCGAGGAGGAGCCGCTTCGTCCTTCCCCCAAGAGACCATGCAAGGCCAAGGTGGCCCTGTCCGACAATAGCTCGGCTTCTGCCAAGGACTCCGAGGCCTCCGAAGAGGTTCCTCAGAGGATCCCCAGGGCCAAGCCGCAGGCTCAAAGGTACGCGTTCTAATATCCGCTTGAGTGTCTTCTGCCCAACTGGGCTTGATATTGATCGCCTTTTTACTTCTAACATCGCAGCCCGCTGCGCGACCTCCCCACCGACCGAGTCTCGGAGGGGGATTCTCCACCGGCCGCGCTGGCAGAGAGCGGGACCGAATCGCGCGCCTCGCCCCCCCCCCCAATCGTCGAGGAGGCCGAGGAGGTCCTGTCAAGGAGGACCCCTCCCGTGCCGTACACAGGGGGAGGGGGCGATGCCACCATGGCCGAGGTAAATACCTCGGCCGCCGAAGACCTGGAGGGGAGGGCCCCTCTGGTAAACGAAGAGGAGGAGCCCGGACAATCCGAGCTCTCTCCGAGGGCGGCTCCGGAGTCATCAAGGCGTCCGGAGTCGGGCACTCCGGTCTTTGAGAGGGAAGAAGCCGAAGTGCCCCCACCACCCCCGCCCGCCCCAGAGCGGGCGTCGACTGGGTGGCCGGATGAGATGGAGGATGCTTTAACCAGCTCCTCTATCTCCGAAGACCACCGTGCCCTTATGGGCGCGGTGTTGCAAAGTCATCGGTCCGTGGATAACGGACTAAAGGAGGCCTTCAGTGGCCTTCTCACGGGCTTCAAGGTGAGCGAAGTAATGCTTTTCCCTTAGAAAAGTTCTTTTGTATAAATGTATAGCCTCATACACAGTAGCCCCCAAGACTCTGACTGGCTTGAACAAAGCTGGTCAGAGGATCGAAAATCAATATCTCGGATACTAATGTGCGTTGGGTGATGCGAGGCGTCATCTTCGGCAGCAGCCGCCAATGCCGAGGAGTTGGCCGAGCTGAATCGGAAGCTCAAAAGCTCCGAAGACGACCTCAGCCTGGTGAATAAGAGGTTCAACGAAGCGCAAGGCAAGTCCGAACTGTAGTGATTATTGCAGCTATTTCCTTTTTGTTAAGTAAGGTTTTAGAGTAGTCTTAAACGGAGTCAACCGATGTTACTAAAGCTGCCGCCACGGAGGTGGAGAACCTCAAGGCCGCGCTGAGGACGGCTCAGCTGGAGGCGGCGGAGCAGAAGTCGGCAGCCGAACAAGCAGCTGCCGAACTGGCTGCGGTGAGGACCGCTAGCCAGAAGCACGACGCCAGAGTGCTAGAAGTGCAACAAGAGCTCAAAGATGTCGTCACGAAATGTGAGGCTCTTGAGCAAAAGAATAAAGAGCAGGCCACCGAGCTATCCTCATTGGGGACGGTGGCGAAGGAAGCACGGACGGAGGCGCGCGGCTGTCAAGAAGAACTCCGCCAAGTCAAGCTCATTGCGGATGGTAAGCCGTACTTGCTGCAAAGTGTCTTTGGTGGTAGCAGGTTCGCTTTGCTCACGTGAGTGTGGCGTTCCCCAGGCGCCTTTGCGGACCTCCCGAGGAGTGCGGCCGATGTGGCTAGGTTCTTCGCCGCCCAGGAAGGTCGGGCCGAGCAGAGGCTGTTTTGGGCGCAATTTCAAGCGCCCGAACACCCTCCCCTCCTTAACAACTAGATGAAGCAGCTGATGGAGCTGCATCGGATGGCAAAGCCCGCGATGAAGGACCTCTACGTCAAGTTGTGGCCTTCCGAGCTGCTGCCGAGCAGCTATTTTGGGTTGGTGCAAAGGCTGTACGACGCCACGCCCCGAATTGATGCCTGGAAGCGCTCCGCGTGCATTGAGGGAGCTCGGATGGCCTTCGGCAAGACCATGGTGCACTGGCCGAAGATCAAGCCAGCCGAGATGGCCACCAGACCTCCACCCCCTGGGAAGGAGCACAGGCGCCCCGAGCAATACTTCCCCATCATGATGGATGGTGCTCGGGCAGTAGAGGCCCAGTGCTCGAAAGATGTAATTTATGAGTAGATTTATTTTTCTTGTATCCGAGGAGTGTAAAACCTTTTGCTTTGATTGGAATGCAATGTGTTGGCTGTTCATATAATGTTTGCCATGTTAATTTTGACTCTTGTGCGGCCGTTTTTGAACTGAAAGTTACCAGTCGTCGGCTTCAGCCCCCTGTGCAGATACTGCATGGGGTGTTTCCTCGTCATACCTTAACCCTTAGCCGACGTCTCGGTGCCCGGAGGCAGTTGTATGTATGGAAAACAAGGCAATCAGACTATGCGGTTTTAGTGCTTTCACTTATCCATAGGAGCTTGACGGCGGGGGCTGGTGACTAGCCCCCAGTGTATGTGATATCCGGGAATACCGAGGTCGATACCATTATCACATGGTTCCTATGACAGAGAACCCTTCATTTAACACGGGCTAACCTCCAACGATTTTAGGTTTGACACTAGTCATCGGATCGCCGACCAGTTCTCGCATATTATGACAGTCAGTTTTCGGCTTTCTCCACTGAGGTACTTAACCAGGCTAGCTAGAAGCACAATCGCAGTTGTTCTCCCTTTACCCTTCTAGCCGAACAATGCGGAACGTAAGAGGGCAAACACAGGAGCCGGGCAACCCCCAACTATGGACCAAAGACACAATTCAGAACTGATTCATATAATGCAATATCCGTGATGCCGAGCACATGCAATAAAAGTTGGTGCCGGAATAAAGTTTGAGGCAAGATTTATGTTCAAGCCCCCGGTCTATTAGCCGGTCACTAAAAAAAGGAACGTATCGCAAATAGTTTACTTTGGCCCGAAAAGCGAAAAGGAATATGCAGCACGAATGCACAATTACCATAGAAAAGCTTGGTATTTATTTCCTTTGAAATTGTAACGTCTATCCGTACAATCCGAACTGCCGAAGTAACTTTTACAGATACTTTAAAGAATAATATATAAGAGGAAAGGTTTACACAGGGCCTTCATGAGTGGTTTGACGTCCCTACTACGCCTTGCTGCACGTCTGCGCCTTCGCTCTTTATGAAGCTTCCGTATGAGTGAAGTTGTCGTCTGTGTGCTCGGCGGAAGTAGTAATGTTCGGCAGGCGAGCCCTTGAGAAAGGATTTTGAGGAATCGCCGCACTGTGTCAGCTTAACGCTGATCAGGCCCTAGATGGTACCTGTAGTTGATGTTAATCCAAGAACATCTATCGGCCATGGCTCGGTCGAACTGAGCTCTTGGCCTTTGAGTCACGTGTCCCCACAGCTGCCCATGGGATCTTGAGCGCGAAGTTGTGCACTCGAGGCACGTATATCGCGGCTAGGTGGGTCATGTTGTGGGGCGTGTATCCCTATTTAGGGTGAGCACGGGAGTGCTCCGGGGCCGAGGCCGTAGCTCGTGCGTGTTTGTGTGCGTCCAATGCCTTGGAGGTAGATTGGGCCTGCGACGCTTCTTCGGTGGCTTGGACTTCGGCGGCTAGAGCCACCGTGTGTTCCTCTGTTCGGAGTGAGCGTTCGGTATTGCCATTAATGGTAATAACACCCCTTGGTCCTGGCATCTTGAAGTTCAAGTACGCATAGTGTGGGATGGCGTTAAAGCGGGCGAACGCTGTCCGGCCGAGGAGTGCGTGATAACCGCTGCGGAAAGGGACAATATCGAAGATCAAGTCCTCGCTGCGGAAGTTATCGAGCGAACCGAAGACTACTTCCAATGTTATAGATCCCAAGCAGCGTGCTTCGACGCCTGGGATTACACCTTTAAAGTGTTGGACATATGCCCTAGAGGCAATAATAAAATGGTTATTATTATATTTCCTTGTTCATGATAATCGTTTATTATCCATGCTATAATTGTATTGGTTGGAAACACAAATACATGTGTGGACACGTAGACAACAACATGTCCCTAGTGAGCCTCTACCGGACTAGCTCGTTGATCAAAGATGGCCATGGTTTCCTGGTCATAGACATGAGTTGTCATTTGATAACGGGATCACATAATTAGGAGAATGATGTGATGGACAAGACCCAAACTATGAACGTAGCATATGATCGTGTCAAGTTTATTGCTATCGTTTTCGCATGTCAAGTATCTGTTCCTATGACCATGAGATCATGCAACTCACTGACACCGGAGGAGTACCTTGTGTGTATCAAACGTCGCAACGTAACTAGGTGACTATAAAGATGCTCTACAGGTATGTCCGAGGGTGTCTGTTGAGTTGGCATGGATCAAGACTGGGAATTTGTCACTCCGTATGACGGAAAGGTATCTCAGGGCCAACTCGGGAATACAGCATCACAATAAGCTTGCAAGCAATGTGACTAAAGAGTTAGCCATGGGATCTTGTATTACGGAACGAGTAAAGAGACTTGCCGGTAACGAGATTGAACTAGGTATGGAGATACCGACGATCGAATCTCGGGCAAGTAACATATCGCCGGACAAAGGGAATTGCATACGGGATTGACTGAATCCTTGACATCGTGGTTCAACCGATAAAGATCTTCGTTGAATATGTAGGAACCAATATGGGCATCCAGGTCCCGCTATTGGTTATTGACCGGAGAGGAGTCTCGGTCATGTCTGCATATTCCCGAACCCGTAGGGTCGCACGCTTAACGTTCGGTAGCGCTAGGGTAGTATTGAGATATTAATAGTGGAAAGTCCGAAGGTTGTTCGGAGTCCCGGATGGGATCCGGGACATCACGAGGAGCTCCGGAATAGTCCGGAGGTAAAGATTCATATATGGAAAGTTGTTATCGGGTTCCGGAAAAAGTTCGAGTTTTTTTTCGGTATTGTACCGGGAAGGTTCTAGAAGGTTCTGGAGTGGGGCCCACCTGCATGGGGGACCCACATGAACATGGGTAGTGGGGAAAGTCCCCACAACCCTGGTCTAGGCGCACCAAGATCCTCCCTTAAAAGGAATAGTATCATATCCCAAAAGGATAAGATCAGGATCCCTAAAAGGGGGATAGCGATCGGTGGAGAAGGAAAGGAGGGATTTCCTTCCTCCCCCTTTGGCCAACGACCCTAGGGCCTTGGAGGGCAAGCCACCAGCCCCCTCCACGCCTATATAAAGGTGGGGAGGCGTTGGGGGCAGCCACCCCTTGGACCCTTGCCCGTTACCTCTCCCAACTCCTCCCACGTTTCACCGGTACGCGCTTGGCGAAGCACTGCCGGAATTCCGCTGCCACCACCACCACCATACCGTCGTGTTGGTCCCGATCTCATCTACCCCCTCTCTCTCGCTTGCTGGATCAAGAAGTAGAGGACGCCGCCGAGCCGCACGTGTGCTAAACTCGGAGGTGCCGTCCGTTCGGCACTTGATCGGGAGTTCGCGGGACGGATCGTGATTGGATCGCGAAGACGTTCGACTACATCAACCGCGTTTCTTAACGCTTCCGCTTAGCGATCTACAAGGGTATGTAGATGCAATCTCTCCTCTAGTAGATGTTCATCTCCTAGATCGATCTTGGTGAGCGTAGGAAAATTTTTGTTTCCCATGCAACGTTCCCCAACATAAAGGTGGTGTTACTGGGTTTAATCCTTGACGAGTCGATCCCCATTTTCCTCATTGTGTCTGAGTAAATCAGGTTGAGGCTACTGCCTCCGTCCATAAGGACTCTGGTGAGGTGAAATCCGTCCACGATGGGGTCGAGCACCAGAGCCGCTGTTCCTCCATGACGGATACTGGTCGGATGGTCTCGACGATCGAACGTGATCGGGCATGCCGACCACGGGTTGAATTTCGAGGCTACAGGCTCTAAGGCGTAGACATCCCGAAGTGTGCGTTTCCGTTCCTTCTTCGGTATCTGCGTGACGTAAATCATGTTCATGGTTTTTACCTCTGGAGGGAACTGCTTTTGGCCTCCATTGTTCGGCCCGCGAGGTTCATCGTCATCCTCGCTGCGGGGACCCTTGCTCTGCTCCTCGGCTGTGATCTTGCCGACCTGTTTGATTACCCAACAGTTGCGGTTGGTGTGGTTGGCGGGCTTATCCGAGGTACCATGGATCTGGCAGGGCCTGTCCAAGATTCTGTCGAATGCGGTCGGACCGTCCCGGTTTCCTTTAGAAGGTTTCTTCCGCGGTCCTGACTTCGAGTCGCTGAACCCGGCGTTTACCGCTACATCATCGGCTTCACTGCCATTGTTAGTGTGCCGACGCTTGTTATTCTTGTTGCGCCGGGGTTTCCCGTTCCCGTCTCGGGCCTCTGAGGTGCCAGGGTCTTCGGGGTGGTTGCTTCGACGAGCTAACCAGCTATCCTCACCCGCGCAAAAGCGGGTCATTAGGGAGGTAAGGGCCGACATTGTTCTCGACTTATCCTGGCCGAGCTAGCGGGCGAGCCACTCGTCCCAAATACTGGGTTTGAATGCGGTGATTGCTTCGGCGTCCGGACAGTCGACAATTTGGTTCTTCTTAGTCAAGAACCGGTTCCAGAATTGCCGAGCTGACTCCCCGGGCTGTTGAATTACGTGGCTCAGGTCGTCGGCGTCCGGTGGCCGAACATAGGTGCCTTGAAAGTTAGCTCGGGATGCATCCTCGAGCTCTTCCCAGCTCTTGATGGAGTTTTCGGGTAGGCTGTTTAGCCAATGCCTTGCTGGTCCTTTGAGTTTCAATGGTAAGTATTTAATGGCATGGAGATCATCTCCTCGGGCCATATGAATGTGGAGAAGAAAGTCTTCGATCCACACGGCTGGGTCAGTTGTCCCATCATATGGTTCTATATTCACGGGTTTAAACCCTTCGGGGAACTGATGCTGCATCCCCTCGTCAGTGAAGCACATTGGGTGTGCGGCGCCCCTGACCCGGGCCACGTCGCGCCGGAGATCGGTTGTCATCCGGGCATGGTGCTGCTCCCGAGCTCTGTCGTTCCTATCGCGCCAGGCTTGGTATCCGTCCCGTCCAGCGGGCGCGTGTCCTATAGATCCATAGATGGATCTTGACTGGATTCCTCTGGCGTTCAGGTCGCGGCGCAGATCATATTGGTCATCCGGTTGAACCGGGTCTTTGCCTGCTCGGCGAGGAGGCACGGGTGGGTATTCGGTTTATCTGGCCGCCCTATCCCGTCCTCGAGGGGGCGCGGGAGGGAGTTCCGTTTCCCCAGCCGTCCTATCCCGTCCTCGAGGGGGGCAGTCGGGCTGGCTTGCGTAAGTTCGTCTGGGAGGCATGGGCTCAAGGGCCTCATCCTCAAATTATAGGAGCAGGCGCCGCCGTGGGTAACTCTTGTATTAACCCTGACGTTGATCGTCAAGGCCTTCTTCAGCAGCTAAGACCATCGTCCATCTGTCGTTGAGCGTATCCCGTTTGGCTTTTAGCTGCTGTTGCTTCCTCTTCAAGCTTCGGGCAGTGGCGATGAGTTGCCGCTTGAATCTCTCTTGCTCCAGGGGGTCCTCTGGGACGATGAAGTCCTCGGGTCCGAGGCTATCCTCCTCTTCGAACGGAGGGAGGTAATTGTTGTCCTCTAAGTCCTCGGGGTCCTCAGGGCCACCCTGGTCCTCGTGCCCTTCAGGGGCGTCATGGCGTTGTTCGGGGGTGTTGTCGCCGAGCTCCCCCATGTTATCTGGAGTGTCATCCTCTCCGGTGTCGTTTGTGTCTGTGTTATTTTCTCTGCCCTTTCCTCGCCCTCTGGCTCGCCGTCGTTGGCGTTTGGGCGGTTCCTCGGCAGGGCCGTCGCCGTCCTTCATAGTCGTGTCGCCGTCCTTCTTGGGGGTGTCGACCATGTAAACGTCGTAGGTGGAGGTGGCGGTCCACTTTCCGGTGTTGGAGGTGGCAAGGGAGGGAGCCGTATAAGGTGGGGCGTCGATATCCTCATCCATGTCGTCAGCCTCGTCGGAGGCGTAGTCCAGCATGTCGGTTAAATCCTCGATAGTGGCTACCAAGTGGGTGGTGGGTGGGACGCAAAATTCCCCGTAGTTGGCCTCCTGTCCGACCTGCTCCTGGTCTGAGGACGGGCCATCTGCGATACTCATTGTCTGGATCCGATCTAACATCTCGCTTAAAAGCGAGAGGTCCACCGGACCCATCCTTGGGCATAGTTCGGAGTCGAACTCTGGTGCGCCGGCGTCGGAAGTGTGCTCGGCCAAGGGTGGCCCTTGGTTTTCTGGCACCGGAGTTGGATCTGAGCTCAAGGCCAGATCCGAACTGGGGATCGGCCGAGGATCCGAGGTTAAGGCCTCAGGGTTATTAGGCTCCTCAGGTAAAGCTGAGAATCTAGTAAGGACCAGATCGCCCCGAGAATCGGCGACGTACTCTAGGTTGCCGAATCTGATTTCTTGCTCAGGGGCGAAGCTGTCGACCTGGTCAAGGTGACCGGTCGGATCGGCGTGCATCACAATGCTACCGAACGCGAAGAGCTGACAAGGGACGAAGATGTCCCCGCTGCGGATGCCATCGCTGATGAGAAGGCGAGCCATTGATCCTTGGTGACCCACGGCGGAACTCTCAATGAAAGCACCAATGTCGGTACCAAAATCGGCAGATCTCGGGTAGGGGATCCGAACTGTGGGTCTAGGAATCAATGAGTAACAGGGAACGTAGAGACAGCGATTTACCCAGGTTCGGGCCGTCTCGAAGAGGTAAAACCTTACGTCCTGCTGGATTGTATTGATGTGATTTTATGAAGGTTATAGAGTTGATCTACCTCGAGATTGGATGGACTAAACCCTAGATGGTTATGATGGTTCTGTGTCTCTACGGACTAAACCCTCTGGCTTATATAGACACCAGAGGGACCTAGGGTTACATATGGTCGGTTGCCATCAGGGGAAAAACATGCCAGTTACACTAATTATTCCTTGGAGGAGACGCCAAGTCTTCGGAGGTTTCCTTCTGGTGCACGGGGTCGCCTACCATCCGGTCTTCTTGACGAGCAAAGATCGGCCCATTAGTCCGGACTATTAGAGATAGACCGGCAGCCCGAGTACCCCCTAATCCGGGACACCATCAGTACCCGCGAGAGATGTGAAGTCGGATTGACCGTGAGGGTACCCGCGAGATAATTACGTGGCACGGCCGGCAGGCAGACTGCCTAGGAGAGGGATGGGCCTGGCCCTTGCTGTAAGTCCACGAGACGGGGCGACGGGACCACAGATCATGGATCACTGATCGTCTCTGTCGTGGGTGCAAGTCTGACAGTAGTGTGTAGGGGTACGGATGAGAGGGCAGAGCCTAGCTACGGCGCAGGTGTTACACTCGGATTTACGAGTTCAGGCCCCTCAGCGGTGGAGGTAATAGCCCTACGTCTCGGTGCTCTGGAGCTGTATTGCTTGAGTGTATGATTACAAAGAATGAGAACCCTTGGAATGGAGCTGGGGGTGGCTTATATAGTGTCCGTCAAGTCCCCCCATGAAGGCTGCCATTACCAGGGGGTTTAGAGGGGGTTTAAGGGCGCCAGGTAACGGGCGCATTGAATACAATTAATACAGGCGAACGTGTGTCCCGACCATTGCGCTCCTGGAGTCTCCTGCTCTTCTCTGGTCGAGTGACTTTCGGATGCTCCGAGTGAAACAAGCTTGTCGAGTGAACTCTTGCCTCCCGAGTGGTTCGTCGAACTCCGAGTGAATGTCAGTCTGCAGAACTCTTGGTTGCTGATCTGGCCCTGGGGCCCAGTATAAGACGTGTGGTGTCCTAGGGTAGGGTCTATAGGTCAGGCCTATTACCCTATCCCTAGTACATGCCCTCGTCATTAGCCCCCGAATCGGTCGAGGTTAGGCGGGTCGAGTCAAGGCGAATTCCCAGGCGAGTTGAGCGCTACGGAGGCACTCAAGAACTCTTACTGGCCGTTTAGACGCCATTTTCTTCGAGCGGCACCTTGACGGATTCTGGACCATATGACGTCCGAGTGAAATGAGTAGTCTCCATCCGAATGGGTAGTTTCCATCTGAGTGAGTAGTTCCCATCCGAGTGAGATGAATAGTCTTCATCCGAGTGGCGGAGCGGATCCGCGTGTTTATGGAATGTCTTCAAAGGCGAGCCATCGGATCGCTAGAATCCGGATCTTGCGGGATTTGAAATCGGTGACGAGCGTGCGCGAACGGTTGCGGAGCGGTGAGTGGGGAAAGTGGGGCGTGACGCCTCGATTTTCGCCCCGCTTCTCGCCACGTACAGCTGCAACTCCGCCAGCGAGATTCGAGGAGATTTGCAGGCCCGGGACCCGCGGAAGAGGATTGGGGAGCGGAACGAGCGATGCCATAAGAGGCCACGGCGCAGAGAGGGAGAGAGGACAGATCCCCTTTTCCCTTACTCTCTCAGCCCGCTCGATCCACCCTCCAGCAATCCACTCCGCTCGAATCCCCTTTGGTCATCGGCGGCGATGGCGAAGGACAAGACGGCGAAGCTCGAGAAGGCAAAGAAGGCGGCGAAGGGGAGGAAGGCGTCGAGCTCCCGAGCCGTGCTCCCGCCCGGGTGGATCCAGGGTGACTGGCTTCCGCCGACCACCACGGTCGATGACATCAACGGGCTCGTCGTGGACGGGCTGATCCGCGACGGGACGTGGAGGCTGCCGGAAGAAGGGGAGACCGAGCCCGCGCCGCACGCCGGGGAGCGAGTGCTCCTCACTACACACGTGGAGCGAGGTTTCTCCATGCCACCCCACCCTTTTTTTCGTGGATTTCTGAACTTCTTCGGTGCTCAGCTCCACCACCCGCCTCCAAATGCGATAATGTATCTTGCTGCATTCGTCTCTTTGTGTGAGAATTTCCTGGGTTGTCCACTGCACTGGGGTTTGTTCAAACACATTTTCACGTGCCGATCTCAGTCGGTTAAGAAGGTTGACCCCGATGGAGAGAGGACCCACGTGATTCAGATGTGCGGGGGTTTAGGTATTCAGATGAGGGGAAAAAGTGCATTCCCATCCATGTCTTTTCCCGACTCGGTGAGGGGTTGGCAGTCGACCTGGTTCTACTGCAACGACCTGCCATGCTCGGGCTCGTCGACTGGCCTTCCTCCTTACACGACTGAGAGAGTTCAGATTCCTTCCTCGCTGACAGTTGATAAAAAGGAGAAGACGGATGTAGGGATCTTGATGACCGCCGTGGTTAGCCTGATTCAGGGTGGATTGACTGGCTTGGACCTTCTCGAGGTCTTTCTCAGTCGGAGGGTCCAGCCGCTGCAGGAGCGGGCTCACCCCATGTGGCTCTACACTGGACCCAGTGATCTGACCCGAGTGCATCCGAAAGACGTCGAGGAGAAAACGGTGGAACAGTGGATCAAGTGCATCACTGGCGCACGTGACAATCCGCGAGGGTCAAGACGGATCCCGCCCTACGACGTCAACAACCAACCATTGGAGGTGAGGCACGAATTTTGGAGTGAATTACCGGTGCACAAATTATCCAAGTGAGCTGATCGATCCGAGTGAACTGACTGAACTGTCTATCTTTAATCTTCATGTCTTGCAGGAGTTCCAGAAGATGTTATCGCCTGTGCCGAATGGAGAATAACTTGCCGGAGGCGTGGAGAGCGAACATGGCAGCGCCGGAGGCAGCTACGCGGAGGACAGCGAGGAAGAAAGTGAGGACTCGGAAGGGAGTGACGAGGTCGAATCTTCTCTGTCTCCGGAGCTGCGTTCCGAGCCCCGCTCCAAACGACTTCATGATCCGAGTGCTGGCCCAGAGAAGGAGGCGGTTCCGAGTGCTAAGGCTCCGAAGCGCACTCGGACGTCGTCGCCCGCGCCGACTGAGAAGGCCGCCAAGCAGCCCAAGGTCGCATCCCCCATGCCTCGGAAGGCTCTGCCTCGGATCAAGGTCACTGTGCCTGTCGCCTCAACGTGAGTATCCTTCTCAGCTTTTCTTTTCTGTCTTTGTCAACTTTCGTGATTCTTCTGACCGAGTGCATCTTTATGAACCAGTGCTGCAACCTCGACGACGTCTCCCATGCAGACTGACGGGGACCGCGCCAAGGCCGAGTCAGCAGACGCGGCCACTTCTCGAAAAGGTAACCATGACTTCATTTTTACTCCGACCAGTCATTCGACTGAAATGCCTTCATCCGATTGAGTTGTGTAATGCGACTGATTGCGTCGAGTGATCGTAGCACTTGCAGAGGTCATCCACGTTGGGGACGACGATGAAGAGCCGCCGTGGAATGACACCGTGAAGGGGACCGCAGCTCCGACTGCTCCTCAGACTACCACGCGGAAAACGCCGCCGAGCAAAGCGCCTCAAGTTCCCCCTGCACCTGCCGTGACTGTGCCACTGGGGCAGGCTGGGGCTGGTTCTACCGCGGCTCCGTCGACTGCTCTGACTTCGGCTCCGACTCCTCCTATCAACATCTTCAGTCTGTACAAGGTGCCGAAGGATCAAACTGGGGCCAGCAAGGAGGCAATGATCCAGGAGGAGCTGATGACCCAACGACTCAAGGAGATGAGCGCAGCTAGCAAGCTGGCGTACGACGCCAGTGCTGCTCTCCAGGAGAACGTTCGAGTAAGTGCCCTTGTAAGTTGACCTCCAAATCGTTTTTCTTCAGTAGGAATTTCAGCTGGAAAATATCCGGTACACCCACTGGGTGTTCTTTGTGTTCGGCCGTCACTCGGATCGGTCGGACCAGTACGAGTGGATACCGTTCCAGTGGGGCATGCTGAGTGCACCCACTGGGTGTAGTCCCCGAGACTGCCGTCGACTGCGGGCAGTCGATGGGAGTCTTAGAACTTAGACTTTGTTTTGTTGCTCTTTTTTTTGAGTTCGGCCGTTAGTCGGACCGGTCCGAGTGGATACCATTCCAGTGGGGGCACGCTGAGTGCACCCACTGGGTGTAGTCCCCGAGACTGCCGTCGGCCGCAGGCGGTCGGCGGGAGTCTTAGAACCTTTTTTCTCTTCTCTTTTTTTTGTTTGGCCGTCACTCGGGTCGGGCGGACCGGTCCGAGTGGATACTGTTCCAGTGGGGGCACGCTGAGTGCACCCACTGGGTGTAGTCCCCGAGACTGCTGTCGACTGCGGGCAGTCGGCGGGAGTCTTAGAACTTAGAATCTGATACTGGTCAAGCTTGTTCCTTCCAGGAGCGTCAGTCTCTGAGCACTCGGAATATTTCTTAACGTTAACTGATCTGCTCTTTCTTGTGTTTCAGAAAACTTGTGAGCTTGGGACTCGGTATGTGGCACTGGAGAAGGAGACGGCTCGGCTCCGAGTGGATTTAGAGGTGGAGAGGAGGAACACAGAGCGTGCTCAGGCAGAGCTCAAGACCATGGGAGGTAAGTTTCGATTACCGAGCATTCTGCTTTCATCTTTTTGTATTCTTTGAACCGAGTGACTTCACTCGAACAGATGTGCGTAGTGAAAACCATCGACTCCAAGTGCGGCTCAGAACCTCTATCTCTTTAGATACCATGAAGCAGGCACTCGAGAACAAGGACAACGAGCTGGCGGGAGCGTAGCAAGTGGCGAAGGAGAAGACCAAGGCCGCCGAAGAGAAGCTGGCCTCACTCGGGAAGCTCGAAGCAGAGAACGCATCACTGAAGAAAGAGGTACTCGAGCTCAAGAAGCAGCAAACCGAGTGGGAGAGCAAGCTCAAGGCCCAGGCGGAAGTCTACGAGAAAGAGAAGGAGACTCTGAATGAGAAGATCACCCAGCTGATCGAGAAGAAGAACGCCCTGGAGAAGTATATAGAGGAGTTCACGGAGGAGATGTGCACCAAGCTTGCAGGTAACTTTTAGCGTCCGAGTGCATTTCAAATTATCTCCGAGTGAACTTCTTGCATGTTGATGTTCAACTCTCTTCTTTCCTTCTTCACAGAGTACTGCCGAGACTTCGATCTGGAAACTGACAGAATCGAGAGGGATTTGGATCCTTCCAGGTCACTCGTCGGTGACAAGGCTACTCTGGGCATCCTGCGGGTGGAAACCCGCATCGAAGACGTCCAAGGGTACATCATCCGTCTGTGGGGCGCACTTGGGAGAATCGACAAGGAGCTATGGCCTGAAGACATCATCGACACCGACTTGGAAGCGATGATCACTCGCCTCAACGAGATTCCCAGTCGGGTGCAAGCGTGGAAGAAGTCAGCTGCTCGCTGCGGGGCCGACGTGGCGCTTTCTCTCGTCTGAGTGCACTGCAAGGACGCCAAGGAGGAGAAGCTGAAGTCTCTCCAAGTCGCCAACACGAAGAAACTCCAGTTTGAGGACTTCATGGAGACGTTCATCGAAGCGGCCACTCGGATCGTAGACGGCATCGACCTGGATTCCTTCGTCGAGCCGGCCAGCCCCACAATCGCGTGAGAAAACTTTAAGTCCTACCCATTATCCTCGGGATGCCGAGTGGATCTGTAATCATTAAACTCTTTCTGGTTTCGGGCCCGAGTACTCGTATTTGGTTTTGAACTTCAGGAGTTATCTGAATGCATTCCTTCGAGTCTTTTGAATCTTTGGAGTGGTTTTTTTAACTTGGGGGAAGGCAGGTTCGCAGCCAAGCCTCCGAGTGAGAGGGACGCTCTTCACTCGGAGTAGGTTTTTAACTTGGACAAAAGCTGGTTCGCAGCCAAGCCCCCGAGTGAGAGGGACGCTCTTCACTCGGAGTAGTTTTTAACTTGGGCGAAAGCTGGTTCACAGCCAAGCCTTCGAGTGAGAGGGACGCTCTTCACTAGGAGGGGCATTTTTAACTTGGGCGAAAGCTGGTTCGCAGCCAAGCCCCCGAGTGAGAGGGACGCTCTTCACTCGGAGCAGCGTTTTTAACTTGGGCGAAAGCTGGTTCGCAGCCAAGCCCCCGAGTGAGAGGGACGCTCTTCACTCGGAGTAGGTTTTAACTTGGGCGAAAGTTGGTTCGCAGCCAAGCCTCCGAGTGAGAGGGACGCTCTGCACTCGGAGTAGTTTTTAACTTGGGCGAAAGCTGGTTCGCAGCCAAGCCTCCGAGTGAGAGGGACGCTCTTCACTCGGAGTAGCGTTTTTAGCTTGGGCGAAAGCTGGTTCGCAGCCAAGCCCCTGAGTGAGAGGGACGCTCTTCACTCGGAGTAGTGTTTAACTTGGGCGAAAGCTGGTTCGCAGCCAAGCCTCCGAGTGAGAGGGACGCTCTTCACTCGGAGTAGGTTTTAACTTGGGCGAAAGCTGATTCGCAGCCAAGCCCCCAAGTGAGAGGGACGCTCTTCACTCGGAGTAGTTTTTAACTTGGGCGAAAGCTGGTTCGCAACCAAGCCCCCGAGTGAGAGGGACGCTCTTCACTCGGAGTAGTTTTTAACTTGGGCGAAAGCTGGTTCGCAGCCAAGCCCCCGAGTGAGAGGGACGCTCTTCACTCGGAGTAGCGTTTTTAACTTAGGCAAAAACTGGTTTGCAGCTAAGTTGAACGGCGTACACCCACTGGGGGTTGTAAGCCAGAGAATGCGTATGAGTGAACTTCAATGTGGAACTGGAAAAGTCATGCTTTTATTCATCAAATGTCACTCGAGTACTTTTATTACATCTCATCATCAAGTATAGAATCGTCGTAGCAAATCCGCATTCCAAGCACGGGGCTCGTCTGCTTGCTTATGAAGGTTGTACAGGTGATATGCTCCATTGTGCAGAACCTTTGAAATGACGAAAGGACCTTCCCACGCAGGAGCAAGCTTGTGAAGTCGCTGCTGATCCACTCGGAGCACAAGATCTCCTTCCTGAAATGTCCGACTCCTGACATGCCTGCTGTGAAAACGTCGTAGATCTTGCTGATAAATGGTCGAACGGATCAGAGCCATCTCCCTTTCCTCCTCCAAGAGATCAACAGCGTCTTGCCATGCTTGCTCAGCTTCAGCTTCAGAGTACAGTTCCACTCGGGGTGAATTATGGAGCAAGTCACTCGGCAGGACGGCTTCAGCTCCGTACACCATGAAGAAGGGAGTACGATTCGTGGACCGATTGGGGGTCGTCCTCAAGCCCCAAAGAACCGACGGCAACTCGGTGACCCAAGCTCCAGCTGCGTGCTCCAAATCGCGCATGAGCCATGGCTTTAACCCCTGCAGAATAAGTCCGTTTGCTCTCTCAGCTTGTCCATTCGACTGCGGGTGCGCCACAGATGCATAGTCGACTCGGGTGCCTTGGGCGGCACAGAATGCCCTGAACTCTTCCGAGTCAAAGTTTGAATCGTTGTCAGTGATGATGCTGTGGGCCACGCCGTATCTGAAGACTATCTCCTTCATGAACTTGATCGATGTACGAGAATCTAGCTTCTTGATGGGTTTGGCCTCAATCCATTTGGTGAATTTGTCGACTGCGACCAGCAAGTGGGTGAATCCACTCGCCCCTGTCCGGAGGGGTCCCACCATGTCAAGTCCCCAGACTGCAAACGGCCAGACGAGTGGAATTGTCTTCAGAGCAGACGCAGGTTTGTGGGATAAGTTTGCATAGAACTGGCACCCGACACAGTGTTGAACTATCTCCTGCGCAGCTTCATTAGCACGGGGCCAGAAGAAACCGGCTCGGTAAGCTTTAGCCACGATCGTCTAAGAGGACGCATGGTGTCCACAAGTTCCCGAGTGAATCTCCTCCAGAATCAATCGACCTTCCTCCGGAGAGATGCAGCGCTGAGTCACACCGGTGACGCTCTTTCTGTATAACTGACCACCCATCACTGTAAAGGCCTTGGATCTGCGAACAATCTGGCGGGGTTCAGCTTCATCTTCTCGAAGTTCCTGCCTGAGCAGGTATGCAATGTAAGGCACTGTCCACTCGGGTGTGATTACTAGGACCTCCATGACCAGATCAATGACTGTCGGGACCTCGACTTCAGTCGGATCAGAGGGACTGACCACTTGCGGGGGCTCTTCCGTGAAGGGATCTTCTTTCACCGTCGGAGAACGTAAATGCTCGAGGCACACATTGTTGGGTATGGATTTCCGAGTGGACCCGATCTTTGCCAGATCGTCTGCCTCTTGATTCTTGGCTCGGGGAACGTGATGCAGCTCCAGACCTTCAAATTTCTTCTCCAACTTTCTCACTGCGTTGCAGTATCCTGTCATAGCGGGGCTTCTGATATCCCACTCCTTCATCACTTGGTTCACAACTAGATCCGAGTCTCCGTAGACCATCAGGCGTCGGACGCTGAGTGAGATGGCCATACGTAGACCATAAAGGAGCGCTTCATACTCGGCTTCGTTGTTGGAGGAATCAAAGTGAATCTGCAGAACATATCTGAGACTATCACCCTTCGGAGATATTAACACAACTCCAGCTCCTGAACCATTCAGCATCTTGGAACCGTCAAAGAACATGGTCCAGTGTTCCGGGTGACTCTGAGTCGGTTGCTGCTGTTCAGTCCACTCGGCTAGGAAATCGGCTAATGCTTGGGACTTGATCGCCTTTTTTGCCTCGAACTTGATGTCCAGGGGCAGGAGCTCGATAGCCCACTTCGCCACTCGACCAGTCGCATCCCGATTGTTCATGATCTCAGACAGCGGGGCGTCGCTGACGACTGACACAGTGTGCTCTTGGAAGTAATGGGCTACTTTCTTCGTAGTCAGGTACATGCCATAGACGAGCTTCTAATAATGAGGATACCTATGCTTGGACGGAGTCAGAACTTCAGAAATATAATAGACTGGGCGCTGAACTTTGTAAGCCTTGCCCTGTTCTTCTCGCTCGACTATGAGCACAGTGCTAACAACTTGACCAGTGGCCGCAATGTACAAGAGCAATGGCTCGTTGCTATTCGGAGCGGCAAGCACCGGCTGGGTGGAAAGCAGGGCTTTGAGCTCGACAAACGCTGCTTGTGCTTCAGCAGTCCACTCGAACGAGTCAGATTTTTTCATCAGTCGGTACAGAGGCAGTGCCTTCTCATCGAGACGGGAGATGAATCGGCTCAGAGCTGCGAGGCAACTCGTGAGCTTCTGTACATCATGAAGATGTTCAGGACGTTTCATTCGTACAATCGCCCCGATCTTCTCGGGATTAGCATCTATCCCTCGTTCGGAAATGAGGAAACCGAGTAACTTGCCCCCAGGAACTCCGAAAGTGCACTTCGCTGGATTCAGCTTGATATCATACTTTCGCAAATTTGCGAAAGTTTCAGCTAAGTCAGCCAGTAGGTCAGAACCTTTTCTGGACTTGACCACTATGTCATCCATGTATGCTTCGATGTTCCGACTGATCTGTTTATGCAAACACTTCTGCACCATGCGCATGAAAGTGGCACCAGCATTTTTGAGACCGAATGGCATGGTGATATAGCAGAAGCACCCGAATGGGGTGATAAAAGATGTTTTTATTTCATCTGGCCCATACAGTTGGATCTGGTGGTACCCGGAGTACGCATCCAGAAAAGACAGTCGCTCACCCGCGGTGGAATCTATGATTTGATCTATGCGGGGGAGTGGGAAATGATCCTTGGGGCAGACCCGATTGATGTGCTTGAAATCGATGCACATTCGGAGAGACTTATCCTTCTTAGGGACCATGACGACGTTGGCGAGCCACTCGGAGTGGTACACCTCAGGGATGAACTCGGCTGCCAGGAGCCGAGCAACTTCTTCGCCAATGGCCTTCCTCTTCTGTGTAGCAGAGCGACGGAGATGCTCCTTCACAGGTTTCGCCTTTGGGTCGACTCGCAAACGGTGCTCAGCCAGCTCCCTGGGTACACCCGGCATGTCGGATGGTTTCCATGCAAAGATGTCCCAATTCTCACGGAGGAACTGGATGAGCGCTTCTTCCTATTTGCTGTCGAGTGTGGTTGATATGTTGGTGGGAGCAGCATTGGGATCTTCCGGGTGGATATGCACAGGCTTCGTGTCGTCGGCCGACTGAAATGCAGATTCTGTAGCTGGCTTCTTGGAGCACAGCAGATCACTCGGATCGGCGTTCTTCTTGTATTCCTCCAGTTCCACCATGGCCATCTGCTCATCAGCTATTTTGGACCCATGCTGCAAACACTCTTCCACGCGCTGTCGACTGCCAGTGACTGTGATCACACCTTTGGGGCCGGGCATCTTCAGCTTGAGATACACATAACATGGGTGGGCCATGAAACGTGCGTAAGCCGGCTGACCAAGGATGGCGTGGTAGGCGCTGCGGAAGTCGACCACTTCGAAGGTCAACCTTTCCTTCCGAAAGTTCTTGTCGTCTCCAAAGACCACATCCAGAGCTATTTGCCCGAGTGACTTTGCTTTCTTGCCAGGGATCACTCCGTGGAACTGCATGCTGCTTTCGCTGAGTCGGGACATCGGAATGCCCATCGCTTGCAGAGTGTCAGCGTACAGTATGTTCAGTCCGCTTCCTCCGTCCATGAGGACCTTGCACAATCGGACGCCTCCCATGACTGGATCGACCACCAGCGCCTGCCGCCCAGGGGTGGCAATATAGACTGGGTGGTCCGACTGATCAAAGGTGATCGGAGTCTTCGACCAGTTCAGAAACTTTGTCGTCGCCGGCGCTGCCATGTTCACTTCTCGGTTGATAACTTTCAACCGGCTCCTGCTCTCTACATCTGCGAAGATCATCAGGGTTGCGTTGACACTGGGAAAAGGTTCATCTTTGTCTCCATCATCAGCGTCTTCTGGGCTCTTCTCACTCGACGGGCCTTCTCGGAACTGCTGAATCAACAGTCTGCACTGTCGAGTGGTATGCTTGGGCAATATCAGATTGCCCTCTTCATCTTTCTGGGTGTGGATGTGACATGGCAAATCAAGGACATCTTGGCCCGACTGATCTTTCTTTTTATTCGGGATCCATTTATCCATGGCCTTCCCCTTGTTCTTGGCTTGACCGGCCAGAGCGGCAGCCTCGACCTGAGTCGAACCATCAGCCTTGCGCTTCGGCTTCCGACTGGGATTACTGTTTTCGGGGTTGGGCTCGCTGGTTTTCCCTTTGCCATTACGGAGACGGTCTTCTTCTTCTCCGTTTGCGTACCGAGTGGCTATCTCCATCTTTCGGCTCATGGTCAAAGATCCTGACCGACCAAATTTTAGGATGAGCTCCCGATATCTGACTCCTGCCTTGAAGGCACAGACAGCTTGATGCTCTGTGACGTTCTCCACCACGTGATGCAAGGTTGTCCATCGCTGGATGTACTCTCTCAATGTTTCATTCGGTTTCTACACACAGTGTTGTAGCTCAGACAATCCGGCCGGGCGTTTGCACGTGCCCTCGAATGTTTTGATGAACACTTGGGTCAAATCTTCCCAGTAGTATATGCTGGCCGAAATGAGCTGATTGAGCCAGGCGCAGGCGGACCCTTCAAGCATCAATGGCAAATGCTTCATAGCCACATAGTCGTTTCCTCCTCAAATCTGTACAGCCACTTGGTAATCCTCTAACCAAGTTTCTGGCTTGGACTCACTGGTGAACTTGCTTACTCCAGCTGCCAATCTGAAGTTTGGCGGAATCTCGGCGGCCCTGATGGCTCTGCTGAAACACTCGGGCCCGGAGACGAATGCTCCACTTCCACTTGGACGATCTCTGTCCAAGTTTTCTCTCTGAGCTCTGCCTCTGTTGACCAGGTTCTGAGCGAGAACGGATCTCGCATTGAACCGTGGGCCACGGTAGTCGACTGGCTCTCTCTGGCGATAACTGTCACCATGATGGGGAGGGCTGGCCCTCCGATCATTGCCGTAAGGACGCCTGGCGTCGTACGGCCGGGGCGCATACGAGCCATCCCGCGGAGGGGGCGACTGCATGTGGCGACGATCGTCCTGATGCCACGGAGGCGTATTCCGACTGCGACCCTGCCCCGAGTACTGGTCCCGGTCGTGGTCTTGGTCATTTCGCTGCGGAGGCGAATGCCTGTTTCTCCTTGGAGACACTGGGCTGTGGGCTGACTGAACTGTGTCAGCCCTAACGGATCTGCTGTGAATCCGGTTGCGCGACTAGGATACTGTCGAATTTTGCTCCTCAGCCGCCTTGAGCAGGGCTCGGATCTGCCGAAGACCCTCCCCCTCCTCGGATCGGGACGGCTCAATGGAATCTGCTATCCGAGTGGCCGCCGCCAGATTCTGGACGGGAGTGCGGAATACCTGCAAACTCTGCTGCTGGTCATTCGAGAACAACTGCCGCTGTCGCCGACTGGAACTGGACTGATGTTGTCTGCGGGTGCGATCATCAAGTGCCTTCTGGAGCACTTCCAGACGATTGCGCTCAGCCAAGTTAGCCTGGTGCACGGCCTCCAAAGCCTGAGCCTCGGGGGTCATCCCAGCGATGGGCGTCTGGAGGGCCTGCTCGGTCCTGCGCTGCTGTTCCTCCCTCTGCTGCCGAGTGAGAGGTCGGGGGATGTACTCGTCGTACTCGTCATTATGCCGGTCCCTGCCGCCGCCAAGATCAGCGCGCGACAGGTCGCCGTTCTCCGCGCCGCCACGGCCATACCCAAGCGGACTGGGCGGGGAATCGGCCATCAGCACCTCTGCAATGGGGCCGCTGCTCTTGCACTCGGATACGCTTTCCGAGTGCTCATACACGGAGGCGAACAGATCGAAGACAGGTTCATCGGGCTCGATTGCCGCGATCTGCGGGGCTGCAGCCTGAAGGGCCACCGCGTGCCAGACCCACCGCTGAAGCCGCGAGCGTCCGGAGCGCTTGCGACGACGACTGGTGGGAAGCGAAGAAGTCGACTGATAAGGAGTCGACGGTTGCCGGAGAAGGACGCCGAAGGTACTCGCGCGGAAGTGCGCCGCACCGCAGACGGGCAACGCCTCGACATCCAGCGGGGCTTCCTGGAGCCACGCCAAATCGTCGGCGATGAAGTTGAGGACGCCGAAACGGATCTCGCCGCCCAGAGTCAGTCCGCCGCCGGAAACCATGGTGATGGTGGAAAAAATGCAACTACGCCGGAAGTCGCTAGACGCCTGCCCCACGGTGGGCGCCAACTGTCGTGGGTGCAAGTCTGACAGTAGTGTGTAAGGGTACGGATGAGAGGGCAGAGCCTAGCTACGGCGCAGGTGTTACACTCGGATTTATGAGTTCAGGCCCCTCAGCGGTGGAGGTAATAGCCCTACGTCTCGGTGCTCTAGAGCTGTATTGCTTGAGTGTATGATTACAAAGAATGCGAACCCTTGGAATGGAGCTGGGGGGTGGCTTATATAGTGTCCGCCAAGTCCCCCCATGAAGGCTGCCATTACCAGGGGGTTTAGAGGGGGTTTAAGGGCGCCAGGTAACGGGCGCACTGAATACAATTAATACAGGCGAACGTGCGTCCCGACCGTTGTGCTCCTGGAGTCTCCTGGTCTTCTCTGGTCGAGTGACTTTCGAATGCTCCGAGTGAAACAAGCTGGTCGAGTGAACTCTTGCCTCCCGAGTGGTTCGTCGATCTCCGAGTGAATGTCAGTCCGCAGAACTCTTGGTTGCTGATCTGGCCCTGGGGCCCAGTATAAGACGTGTGGTGTCCTAGGGTAGGGTCTATAGGTCAGGCCTATTACCCTATCCCTAGTACATGCCCTCGTCAGTCTCCACGAGCTCCCAACACACTAATGGGTTAGGATATGTGATCTGAGTAGGCCTCTGGCCTTTTTGCACTAACCACCACGCGGGAATAGTATGGGCACTCGGCGTCGTATGTATCAGCCGAAGTTCTTCAGACGTTAGCAGTTGAGCGGCACGCGCCGGGTTGGACTGGGTATGCCCGCTTGTGTATACAGGGGGCTAGGTCTGCTCTCGGCCGTCCTCACAACGCGCAGGAGTGCAAAGGGCGATGGGCCCAAGACCCCTGAGTGCTTAGGATGTAGACCGGCGTGCTGGCCTCTCTGTTGAGTCTAGGTAGGGCTACGGCGTTTCGATCAGCCGAGGCCGGGCATAACCCGGAAAAGTGTGTCCGACCAGAGTTAATCGAGCGTGTTGGGTAAGTTGGTGCACCCCTGTAGGGAAGTATATCTATTCGAATAGCCGTGTCCACGGTAACGGACGCTCGGAGAGTATCCCGATCTACTACAACTAGAACTGGATACCTGTGTTACTTAAATAACATGTTAGCTCCAGGATCGCTTTCTCGCGGGGAGTCAAGGAAGGATCTCTGGGCATTGCTACTAATTAATTATTACTATATGTTATGTTACTAATCTACACTCTTCTAATGCTGCAAGACGCTGAAGATGCTAGTCTTCGATAGGCTAGGCCTTCCTTTCTATTTTGGCATTTCTGCAGTATAGTCCACAGATACATCCCCTTCCCTTTGATACCGATGCATACTTAGCATAGATCTGATGTAAGTCTTGCGAGTACTTTGGATGAGTACTCACGGATGCTTTGCTACCTCTTTTCCCCATACCCGATTGTTGCGACCAAATGACGGAGCCCCGGAGCCAGCTGATTCCGTCGACGACTACTACTACCCCGACGGAGCCTACTACTACGTGGAGACCGACGACCAGGAGTAGTTCGGAGGCTCCCAGGCAGGAGGCCTGCGCCTTTTCGATCTAGTTGTCGTTGTTTTCCTAGCCTTCCTAAGGCAACCTTGTCTAATTATGTCTGTACTCAGATACTGATGCTTCCGCTGACTCTTGTGTAACTTGAGCTTATGTATTCAAGCCCCGGAGGCCCCTCGCTTGTAATATAAAGCTTGTATTATTTTATTAGGTGTCTAGAGTTGTGTTGTGATATCTTCTCGTGAGTCCCTGGGCTTGATCATGTGCATTTGCGTGTATGATTAGTGCACGGTCGAGTCGGGGGCGTCACATCGGGCTTGTCCTTCTTGGCGCGGTTGATGACGAGGTCGTCGCGGCGTACGGGGTTGCTACTTGTAGCTTGCGTTGGTATTATCCCCGAAGATAAAGGGATGATGCAGCACAGTAGAGATAAGTATTTCCCTCAGTTATGAAACCAAGGTTATCGAACCAGTAGGAGAATCACGCAACACTTCATTAGCAGCACCTGCACACAAACAACAAATCCTTGCACCCAACGCAAACGAGGGGTTGTCAATCCCTCGGCAGTCAATTGCAAGATTAAATTGTATGTGATAGATAGATAGATTGAAAAAAAATACAAAATAAAATAAATAAAAGAAAATGGCAGCGATATTTTTAGGGTTTTAGTAATATGATTTAGATAGACCCGGGGGCCATAGTTTTCACTAGAGGCTTCTCTCGAGAAAATAACATACGGTGGGTAGACAAATTACTGTTGGGTAATTGATAGAAAAGCAAATAATCATGACGATATCCAAGGCAATGATCATGTATATAGGCATCACGTCTGAGACAAGTAGACCGACTCCTGCCTGCATCTACTACTATTACTCCACACATCGACCGCTATCCAGCATGCATCTAGTGTATTAAGTCCATAAAGAACGGAGTAACGCCTTAAGAACGGTGACATGATGTACACAAGATAAACTCATGTATGACTAAACCCCATCTTTTTACCCTTAATAGCAAAGATACATACGTGTCATGTCCCTTTCTGTCACTGGGATTGAGCACCGCAAGATCGAACCCATTACAAAGCACCTCTTCCCATGGCAAGATAAATCAATCTAGTTGGCCAAACCAAATCAATAGATCAGAGAAGAAATATGAGGCTACAATAATCATGCATAAAAGAGATCAGAGAAGACTCAAATAATATTCATGGATAATCTGATCATAAACTCACAATTCATCGGATCCCAACAAACACACCGCAAAAAGTGATTACATCGGATAGAACTCCAAGAACATCGAGGAGAACATTGTATTGAAGATCAAAAAGAGAGAAGAAGCCATCTAGCTACTAACTATGGACCCGAAGGTCTGTGGTAAACTACTCACGCATCATCGGAAGGGCAGCACGGTTGATGTAGAGCCCCTCCGTGATCGATTCCCCCTCCGGCGGAGTACCGGAGAAGGCCTCCAGATGGGATCTCTCGAGAACAGAAACTTGCAGCGGCGGAAAAAGTATTTCGTGGACTCCCCTAAGGGTTTCTGATTTTTTCTGAATTTATAGTGGAGGAATTAGGCCAAACGGAGCTCTGTGGGCCCCACGAGGTACCAGGGCGCGTCTGCCCCCCACCCCCAGGCGCGCCCTGGTGCCTCGTGGGCACCCCCTGGGGCTTCTGGCCTCCTCCCGAAGCTTCTAGTGTTTATCTTGTCCAGAAAAAAATCTCAAAAAAGTTTCGTGGCATTTGGACTTCGTTTGGTATTGATTTTCTGTAAAACAAAAACAGGGCAGAAAACAGCAACTGGCACTGGGCACTAAGTTAATAGGTTAGTCTCCAAAAATGATATATAATTGCTGTAAATGCATATAAAAACATCCAAGATTGATAATATAGCAGCATGGAACAATAAAAAATTATAGATACGTTGGAGACGTATCAGCATCCCCAAGCTTAATTCCTGCTCGTCCTCGAGTAGGTAAATGATAAAAACAGAATTTTTGATGTGGAATGCTGCCTATCATATTCATCACATATTCTTTTCTTTTATAGCATGGACATTGGACTTGAATGATTCAAAGCAATAGTCTATAATTTGACATGAAGATATAAATACTCAAGTATGCTAACAAGCAACCATGTCTTTCAAAATATCAATGCTAAAGAAAATTATCCCTAGCCCATTATGCTCAATCATTGATCCATTCATGAAACACACTCAAATATTAGCTACATCCAATGCACAAGTATGACAATAGTGCTCTCTAGTTAGTGCTTTATGAGAGAAGATGGAGACTCAAGTAAAAATAAAAATTGCATAAAAGTAAATAGATAGGCCCTTCACAGAGGGAAGCAGAGATTTGTCAAATGTGCGAGAGCTCAAAGCTTAAATTAGAGAGATAAAAATATTTTGAGATTCATGCTTTTCTTGTCAACGAAAACGACCGAGAATTCCCATCATTTTCCATGCTAGACACATCATAGGTGGTTCCCAAATAGAAAGTAAAGTTTATTTCCTTTCCACCATTCTTTCACAATCCATGGATAGCCGTATCCACGGGTGCCCTCCAAATCAACACTTTCCAAGGAATTTTGTTGTTATTAATTTTTGATTCATTGTGGGACTAGGCATCCCTATTACCAGCCACTCTCTCGTGCAATGACAAGTGAATAAACACTCATCGTGAGAATAACACACCTAGCATGGAAAATAATGGCCACCCCCTGCCGCTTCATGAGCAGTACGGGCACACAAAATGGAAAAATTATTTTGAAAATTAGAGTTGGCACACGCAAATTTACTTGGAACGGCATTGAAATACCGCATATAGGTAGATATAGTGGACTCATTTGGCACAACTTGGGTTTAAGGATTTTGGATGCACAAGCAGTATTTCCGCTTAGTACAAATGAAGGCTAGCAAAAGATTGAGAAGCAACCAACCAAAAAACGAAAACGGTCATAAACATGCATTGAACATAACTAACACCGAATAATGCACCATAAGTAGAATATAATTTCGTTGCATAACTATTGACTTGATGTGCATGCATAGGGAATCACAAACCTTAACACTAATATTATTACTAAATCACAATTACTCACTAACATGACTCACATATTATCATTTCCATATCGCAAAACTATTGCAAGGAATCACACTTATCATATACAATGATCTATATGAAAGTTTTTATTATATCCCTCTTGGATATTCATCACTTTGGGACCAAATTCATATCTTGTGCAAATTACCGTTACTATCATCAACTCTCAAAAAGATTTAAGTGAAGCATGCGAGTGCAAATATTTCTTCAAAATTTCAATCTTATCAATTCTCAAAATAATATAAGTGAAGCATGAGAATTCATTTCTTCAAAATTTCAATCAACTCTCAAAATAATATAAGTGAAGCATGAGAGTTTATTTCTTCAAAATATAGCCACCACCGTGCTCAAAAGGATTTAAGTGAAGCACTAGAGCAACTGCCTAGCTCAAAAAATTTAAGTGAAGCACATAGAGTATTCTAACAAATTATGATAACGTGTGGCTCTCTCAAGATAGGTGTGTTCAGCAAGGATGATTGTGACAAACTAAAAAGCAAACAAAGCAAAGACTCATATAATACAAGACGCTCCAAGCAAAACACATATCATGTGACGAATAAAAATATAGCTCCAAGTAAAATTACCGATGGTTGGTAGAAGAAAGAGGGGATGCCTTCCGGGGCATCCCCAAGCTTAGACGCTTGAGTTTTCCTTGAATATTACCTTGGGGTGCCTCGGGCATCCCCAAGCTTAGGCTCTTACTACTCCTTATTCCTTCATCCATCGTGATCTCACCCAAAACATGAAAACTTCAATCACACAAAACTCAACAAAACCTTCACGAGATCCGTTAGCATAACAAAATAAATCACTACTCTAAGTTCTGTTGCAAACCCATTCATATTTTATTTTTGCATTATACCTACTGTACTCTAACTTCACCGTGGCTTATACCCCCCCGAGTGCATCAAAAACAGAATCTGTCAAAAACAGAACAGTCTGTAGCAATCTATTTAAAATCCATACTTCTGTAACTCCACAAATTCTGAAATATTAGGACAACATGGGAAATTCATATACCAATACTGTGTAAAAATTTCAGATTTTTCTGACGCTCCAGTACAGAAACAAAATTCGGGCACTGGACGCAAAACTTTCTGTTTTCCAAACAACATCAATTATACTATCTTCCAAATCATCCTAAAGGTTTTTCTTGGTACAAACACTAATTAAGAACACAAAAACACAATCATACAAGTAGCATAATTGTGAAAACACACAAGAATAGTAGGTAAAAATTTATTGGGTTGTCTCCCAACAAGCTCTTTCTTTATAGCCATTAAGATAGGCTTGAGATTTCAATGATGCTCACATGAAAGATAGTAATTGAAACATGAAGAGAGCATCATGAAACATGTGAAAAACACATTTAAGTCTAACATACTTCCTATGCATAGGAATTTTATAAGCAAGCAAATTATCAAGACAAGCAATATCTAGCATATGCCAATAGGAAGAATGGAGCATCAATAAATTCAACATAACGAGAGGCAATTTAGTAACATGAAGATTTCTACAACCATATTTTCCTCTCTCATAATAATTATATGTAGGATCATAATCAAACTCAACAATATAGCTATCATAAACAATAATCTCCCTATGATCCACATGCATAAAAAATTTATAATCTTTCAAGATAGTGGGATTAACATCAACTAAAGTCATGACCTCTCCAAACCCACTTTTGTCAAAAATTTCATAAGATTGATAATTCTCCAAAGTAGTGGGATCATTATTACCTAAAGTTGACGCTCTTCCAAACCCACTTTTAATAGTATTGCAAACATTATTATCAATAACATATTCATCATGGGGCTTAAATAAATTTTCAAGATCATAAGAAGCATTATCACCCCAATCATGATCATTGCAATAAGTAGTGGACATAACAAAATTTTCATCCCCAAGCTTGTAGTTGCATATTATTAGCACAATTCACATTAATAGAATTTATAGTAACATCATTGCAATCATGCTTTTCATTGAAAGAGCTATCATAAATCACTTTATAAATTTCTTCTTTCAATACTTCATCACAATTTTCAAATTCGTGATTTTCAAGCAAAACTTCGTAGAGATAATCAAGTGCACTCAACTCACTAGCAATTGGTTCATCATAATTGGATCTTTTGAAAAGATTAGCAAGTGGATGAGGATCCATATCAACAGATTTTTAGCAAGCGAAGATGCAAGCAAATAGAAGACACATGGCACACAAGAAAAGACAGCAAACGAACAAAAAGGCAAACGGAAAGTATTTTTGTATTTTTGTAAAAACATTTCAGAAGTGGGGGAGATAAAATGAGAGGCAAATGGCAAATAAAATAAATGCAAGGAGATGAGAGTTTATGCAAAGGTACTTGATAGATGTTGATGATGTCTCCCCGGCAACGGCGCCAGAAATTCTTCCTGCTACTTGTAGCTTGCGTTGGTACTAGCCCCGAAGAGGAAGGGATGATGCAGCATAGTAGAGATAAGTATTTCCCTTAGTTATGAAACCAAGGTTATCGAACCAGTAGGAGAATCACGCAACACCTCGTTAGCAGCACCTGCACACAAACAACAAATCCTTGCACCCAACGCAAACGAGGGGTTGTCAATCCCTCGGCGGTCAATTGCAAAATTAAATTGTATGTGATAGATAGATAGATTGAAACAAAAATACAAAATAAAATAAATAAAAGAAAATGGCAGCAATATTTTTAGGGTTTTAGTAATATGATTTAGATAGACCCGGGGGCCATAGTTTTCACTAGAGGCTTCTCTCGAGAAAATAGCATACGGTGGGTAGACAAATTACTGTTGGGCAATTGATAGAAAAGCAAATAATCATGACGATATCCAAGGCAATGATCATGTATATAGGCATCACGTCCGAGACAAGTAGACCGACTCCTGCCTGCATCTACTACTATTACTCCACACATCGACCGCTATCCAGCATGCATCTAGTGTATTAAGTCCAAAAAGAACGGAGTAACGCCTTAAGAACGATGACATGATGTAGACAAGATAAACTCACGTATGAATAAACCCCATCTTTTTACCCTTAATAGCAATGATACATACGTGTCATGTCCCTTTCTGTCATTGGGATTGAGCACCGCAAGATCGAACCCATTACAAATCACCTCTTCCCATGGCAAGATAAATCAATCTAGTTGGCCAAACCAAATCAATAGATCGGAGAAGAAATACGAGGCTACAATAATCATGCATAAAAGAGATCAGAGAAGACTCAAATAATATTCAATGGATAATCTGATCATAAACTCACAATTCATCGGATCCCAACAAACTCACCGCAAAAAGTGATTACATCGGATAGAACTCCAAGAACATCGAGGAGAACATTGTATTGAAGATCAAAAAGAGAGAAGAAGCCATCTAGCTACTAACTATGGACCCGAAGGTCTGTGGTAAATCACTCACGCATCATCGGAAGGGCAGCAAGGTTGATGTAGAGCCCCTCCGTGATCGATTCCCCCTCCGGCGGAGTACCGGAGAAGGCCTCCAGATGGAATCTCTTGAGAACAAAAACTTGCGGCAGCGGAAAAAGTATTTCGTGGACTCCCCTGAGGGTTTCTGATTTTTTCTGAATTTATAGTGGAGGAATTAGGTCAAACGGAGCTCTGTGGGCCCCACGAGGTACCAGGGCGCGCCTGCCCCCCTCAGGCGCGCCCTGGTGCCTCGTGGGCACCCCCTGGGACTGGGCACTAAGTTAATAGGTTAGTCTCCAAAAATGATATATAATTGCTGTAAATGCATATAAAAACATCCAAGATTGATAATATAACAGCATGGAACAATAAAAAATTATAGATACGTTGAAGACGTATCATGGGTCGCCGTAACGCCCGACGAACTCGCCCGTGGTCAGGTCGACATCGGCGTCCACTAGACCAGCACCAGGTACCCGCGGTCCCGCAGCATCTGCATCACCGTGCGTCGGACGCAGAACAGCCGGCTCGTCTCCCCCTCCGCCGATCGCCCGCTCGAATTTTTCGTCTGCCTTTTGAGGAGGAAGGGTCGGAGGTAGGGTTTTGGGGAAGGAAGGAGGGAGGAGACACCGGCGCCGAGTAGCGAGGATTGAGGAAGAAGGGTGGGTCGGAGCCGGACCCCGAGACCGAGTTTAGTTACGGGTCGTTCGCTTCGGTTCGGTCCTCTATTGCGTTGGGGGTTGATTTGGGCTGGACAATGATCTGGGATGGGCCGGCCCTACAAACATATTATGAGTATATGAGGAATACACAGAGGCCGACCTTCCCCTACCTTTGTTTCCTCCACGGCTCCAGCGAAACCCACGGGCACGGCGAACCCTAGATCTTAATTGGCCTTCCGTCGCGCGCCATGACCCGTAGTGGTGGCCGTGGTGGTGGTGGGGACGAACAGCCTCCGGACACCCCCATCCCTGACCTGCACTGGGTGATGCTGGACCACTTCGCCCACTACACCAAGTTGGGCGGGGATGAAACATTCGCCGATGGCACGGTATTGGAGGTCTCCGACACCTGCACCTGTCGGAAGTTCGGGCTCCGGGGACCCAAAGGTTCGAACACTGGGGTGAGCTCATTCTACCACTTCGTCTCCTACCACGGCTAAGCGACAGCGAGGCTACGGCGAGAGCGTGCTAGCGAGGGACGGACCGTGGACTCGGCGGTTTACCCAGGTTTGGGCCACCTTGTGGTGTAAGACCCTACTCCTGCTTGATTGGGATTGCTCTGGTGAGAGAGAGTACAAGGTTGGGGGTGATGGAAACAAGAGTTGATCGACCTTCTCTACAATGGCAGCTTTGCCCCCCTTATACCCGCATTGGTCCTCTTCCCCCTCGAAACTTAGGCGGGAAGGGTTGCCACACTTGGTGGGTTTTGAAAGGGGACAGGCGCTCAGGCTATCCTGACTAAAGGCGGTCTTCGCCTGCCAAAGCATGATCCATGACGCGCATGTGGGCTCAGTGATGACCTCCGCCCTACGCGCCCGCCGTCTTGGTCTTCCTTCGCCGATCGGGCAACCTTTGGGGTCGCTTTGGGAAGTAGATAGTTGACCCTGCTCCCTTAACGCAAAAGAGGAAACCATCTTCATCCGCGTCTGCTGGCGCGGCCTCTATCGCCGCTCGTCACCGCGCGCGTCACCCACGTGATGGGCCCCAGACCGCGCGGCTGTGCCGAACGACCTTCGTCTTGGGCGTCTTCGGGAGGAGGCCTCGGGAGGCCACCTCGGGAGGCCGCCTCGCGAGGGGGCCTCGCGAGGCCGCTGATGAGAATGCTGAACCTTGCTCACCACTTCCTGGGGAGGGGGCCTCAGGAGGCCAAGGCCTCGTGAAGAGCCCTGATGAGGTGCTTGGTGATGACGGCCTGCTGGGCCCACGCCAGGCGTTCCGCCCTGGGCCAAAGGCAGACGGGTCTGGATACCCTGGGTCCATGGGCCCGACAGTAGCTCCCGGGCCCGCGGCGCGCACATTCCCGCCTACTGGGGGGCGAAACGGAGCGGGCCCTAACCGCCTGCGGCCAGGCGCGACGCGTGGCGCACGATGCGACGGGGGACGCCTCCACTTCTCCCACGACGCCTCGGTAACCACCCATGCTGACATAAAACCTGCCGCGGGCGACGCGAGGCCATCATTGCCTTCCTCCACACATTCCGACTCCTTCAGTCCCCAACGCCGAGAAGGCGGAGCGACGAGAGGGGCTCCGCGCCGAGCATAAAAAGGGGAAGGGGAGAGCCGGAGTCCTCCACCCATATTCTTCTTCCTCCAACCTCCTCCGTCTTCTTGTTAGAGCCGCCGCAAGATGGTGAGGGGAAGAGGGCGTGGCCGCGCTTCCGTTGCTGCATCCTAGGTTCCGCCCCGGGGGCGCGGGCGCTCCCCGACGGCTGCCGGCGCTGGGCCCAGCGGTCGCGGAAGGGGCGCCGCTCACGGGCGCAGGGGGCGAGGCGCGCGCGGCCGAGGCGGCCGTGGCGGGGCAGCTGCGCTACCATCCCAGGCGGGGAGCCATTCGGCGGAGGCGGTGCACGAGTTCATCGTGAACATGCACCGCAGCCCCTGCACCTGGCTCCGGCTCCCGGACTCCTTCGCGGGGACGATGGCGGACCGCGCGCTCCTGGGCTTGTGGGTGCAGGCCGACGACTGCTGCAACGGCCCCTCCTGGGTGGCGACGGAGCTCACCCCCTCGGGCTTCATGTTCTTGAGGCAGGGGTGGAAGTCGTTCGCCCTCGCCCGCAGCCTGAAGTGGGGGCACGTCCTCCAATTCAAGTACGACGGGGCCGCCACACTCTTCGTGAAGATCTTCGGGATCTCCGGCAGCCGCCTGGAGTGCTGCGCGGAGAGCGAGGATGGCAGCTCCAGCGGCTCCTCCAGCGAGGACGACAGCTCCAGCGGTGCCGCCCCCTCCGGCGGGGGCGGAAGCGACGACGACTCCCCCCGCGTCAAGAGCGAGGACGAGGACTCCGACTAGGCGCGCGTGGCGACGATTCCGGAACCCCTAGCGGCGGGCACCGTGCGCGCGGTGATGGAGCCGCACCTGCCTGCAATGCCTTCTTGGGAACGCACGCGGCGCCCGCGCTGGAGACTTGGAGGTGACGGCGCCTCGCCTAGGCCCCTTCTTTCTTTTTATTTCCTGCATTGAACCAATGTAGCCCCGCGGGGGCATGAAAACAGTATCTTCTATGTTTAACATAATGGTTTTGCGATTTGAGGTGTACGCATTACCTCCCGAAGCCCTCTCGTGAGGCTGGTTTCTTTTCTTTGTTCGCCTCAGCGCTCTACGCCGTCAGGACCCAGCCTTCGAGCGGGCCTCACCCGTCGCTGGTATGTCCGGTCGCGATGCCGGGACAAGGCCAGGAGGTGAGGGGCACCGGGAGCTAGTGAGGGCTCCTGAGGCACGATGCTCAGGGAGCCCCCCTTTGGCGTGCAAGCGGCTTACGCAGAAGAAAAAACGCTGGCACCCAACGGGATCGCAAGGGGAGAGAGAGCTTGAGTGGCGGTAAGGGCGTCTCGCGAGGTAGTCAGACTTAGCTTTTGGCGGAGAGCGGTGCCGGACGAGCCACAACTCATGAGGAGCTCACACAGCTCACGAGGCATGCTCACGAGGCTAGGCGTTCGAAGTGTCTTCGCCTCGTGAGGCCGGCTCGTGAGAGGCCGCCCGCGAGGTCCTCGCGTAGCTCGCCTCCTGGGGGACTGCATGTCAACAGATCTCATAATGGGTGGAGCGGCACGCGCTCGCTAACTCTCCCGTGGCCGTTGAGTGAGGAGGTAAGGCACCAAGGACCTTGGTGAGGTGACGTGTACGGGAGCAGGCCCGCGAGCCAGAGCTCAGTCGCTTGGATTTGGCGGCACTGCAGGGACGAACCCGAGCACAGGCACCGTGCCTGTAGCCCCCGCTCACGGAAGCGGCCAGGGGAGGGGTCACGAGCGTGTGGCGCTCTCCGGTCGGCATCGAACTTAAAAGACAATTAAGCAGGTAACATAACTCATTAGGATGAAATCAACAAAATCCATTACACAACCAAAAGGATAGGGGCTAGGTTGCCGTGTCCGGCACAGATCAGCTCGAGGTTGATGCAGCCCGTGGGGCGCCCTCAGCCGCATTTGAACAAAATCACCTTGGCGGAAGGGTTCCGGGAGCGAGGCGTGGGAGGCGTGGCGAGAAGGAGTGTGGGCCGCGTGAGGTGACGCGTCGGGCGCACCTGGCAGGACCGCGCTGGGGTGACGTCAGACCGCTTGGCGAGGCGTGCCAAGGGAGTCCGCTCCTCCAGGGCCAGGGGACTCGCGAGGCCCTGGGGGCCCGCGAGGAGCAGGTGGCTCATGAGGCCCTGGCACAAGAGGCGCCAGCCTCTGGAAGGAGGCGCCGGCGTTCCTCAGGCCGAAGGGCATGCGCATGCCGCCGACAGCGGGGCCAACGCCCTGGCCGGTTCGCGGCAGCTGGAAGGGGTCCTGAGGGCAGAACTTGTTGAGGCTGGTGAAGTCGATGCACATGCGCTCCTTGCCGCCTTTCTTGGGGACAACGACTGGGTTGGCGAGCCATTCGGGATGGCGCACCTCGCGAACGACCCCAGCTTCCTGGAGCTTCTGGACTTCCTTGACGATGAAATCTTGCTTCTCTGGCGCCTGGCGCCGTGCTTTCTGCTTGACGGGGCGTGCATTGGGGCACACCGCTAAGTGGTGCTCGATCACCTCCCTCGGCACACCGGACAAGTCAGATGCTTTCCAGGCGAAAACATCCGAGTTTGCCCGAAGGAAGGTGACGAGCTCGCTTTCCTATGCTGGAGGGAGGTCTGTGCCGATGGTGAAGGCAGGGCCGGAGCCGCTGCCGCCCACCGACACCTTCTTCGTCTCGGCGCGATCCTGAGAGAACAGCTGCTTCTTCTTCGTGGGCACGGCCTCAGGAGGCTCGGCCGAGTCCTCGTCGGTCGGGTGCGCGACCGCAGCGGCCTTGTAGGCATGCTCGAGGGTGCTGGCCGCGTCCTTCTCGTCGCAGGTGACGGTGATGATGCCGCTGCAGCCGGGCATCTTGAGGACGTTGTAGGCGTGATGGGTGGCCGCCATGAACTTGGTGAGAGCTGGGTAGCCCAAGATGGCGTTGTAAGGCAGGCCGATGTGCGCCACATCGAAGTCGATGAGTTCGGTGTGGTAGTTCTTGCGGGTGCCAAAGGTGACGGGGAGGCGCACTTGCCCCAGTGGGATGGTGGAGCCATCAGTCACTCCGGAGAAGGGCCTGGTCGGCATCAGTTGGTCGTAGGGCACTTGGAGCGTCTCGAAGGTCTCGATGGAGATCACGTTGAGGCCGGCGCCCCCGTCGATGAGGGTCTTGGTGACCGCAACGTTGCTGATGGTTGGAGTGCACAGCATGGGGAGCGCGCCTGCGGAGGCCGTGGACTTGGGGTGGTCCTTGGAGTCGAAGGTGATGGCGTACTGCGACCACTTGAGGAGGCGCGCGGCCTCCGGCCTTGGGAGGGCGGCATACACCTCGCGAGAGAGTTGCTTGAAGTTGCGGATGGACGCGGGGGCTTGGGACCCGCCAAGGATGCAGGCGACTGCGCGGGGCTCCTGGTAGCCCCCAGCGCCCTTGTCAGGCTGGTTGACGTCGTTCCTCCGGGGTGGCGGCGGCAGCGGAGGAAGAGCGGCATTGGCCTGAGGATTCGCCTCACGGGGCTGGTCGCGCCAGGCGGCCTCACGAGGCTAGTCGCGTCAGCCCTGGCGGGAGTTGCCATTGCCGTTGCGGCCGTCCCAACGATTGCCGCCGCGGCCACCTCCACGGCCGGCGCCGCGGCCATTGCGGTCGTCTCGGCGGCCCTGGCGCTCGTCGCGGAGCAGCTTCAGCTCCTGGCAGTCCTCGGTGCTGTGGGAGCGGACGTTGGGAAAGGCGCAGAGTGGCCGGCTGTCTTTCCTGGGCTCGTCGTGGTCACGGCCGCGCTTCTGCTCGGGCTCCGCCGCAAGCACGGCAGGGCCCTTGCGCTTGATGTCCTTGTTCTTAGTCTTGGCGGCGTCGAGCGCCGCGTCGGGGTCGTTGTGGACGAAGAGGCGGCCTTCTTCAGCCTTGGCGCACTTGTCGGCGAGGTCGAGCAGCTCAAGCACGGAGTCGAGCTCACCGTTGATGGTGAGCTTCTCGCGCATCTTGACGTCCGTGACACCGGTGGAGAACGCAGAGATGACGGCCGCGTCGGAGGCGTGCGGGATCTTGTTGCGCACCTGGCTGAAGTGCTGGATGTACTTGCGGAGGGTCTCGTCTAGGCGCTACCGAACACGCCGCAGGTCGTTGATGGTGAGGGAGCGGTCCTGCGTGCCCTTGAAGTTGGCGACGAACTGGCTGCAGAGCTCGGCCCACGATGAGATGGACGCCTCGGGGAGGTTCATGAGCCAGGAGCGCGGGCCGTCCTTGAGGGCCATGGGAAAGCAGTTCGCCATGACCTTGTCGTCGGCGTTCGCTGCCTCAACGCTCAGCGCGTAGAGCTGGAGGAACTCCGTGGGGTTGGGGGTGCTGTCGTAGCGCGGAGGCAGCTCGGGCTTGAACTTCGCGGGCCAGACGACGCGACGCAGCTCCCGGGTGAAGGCGCGGCAGCCCACACCGCTTGAGGGGACGCCGCCAGCAAGGGCGGCGCGGTTTTGACGCCCAGCCGCCACAACATCCTGAACGGCCTGGTCCTGGCGCTGGCGCTGCCGCTCGAGGAGCACTCGCGCGTCGGGGGGCGCGCGGCGGACGATCTGGCAGCTGGCCTCGTCTCGGTCCGGCGAGGACGCGCCACGGGACGGCTCACGAGCCCGCGCGCTGCGCTGGGGCCCGCCGTGCTCGTCGCGCAGAGGAGGCGGCGAGGGAGCCCCGCGCGCCAGGTCCCCAGCGCGAGACGGCGGAGGGCGAAGCGAGTGGGAAGGTGCCGGAGCGTCCCCGGCGGCGTTGACGAGCTCGGTAATGCGGCCAAGCCAGGCGTCGTAGCCGGTGTCAGCTGGACGGTAGCGGAGCAGCTCGCGCGCCATGAGCAGCGCGGCCTGCGGGTTCGGTGGCCCATGGTGGGCGAGGGAGGAGGCCGTGGCGGTGCGGCCGTTCGCCTGCACGGAGGGGTGCAGGGAGGAATCCTGCTGCTCGCGGGCAGCGGGGTCGGTGGCGGCAGCGGCCTCGGCGTCGGGGTGGCGGCGATTGCCACGGGCCACCGGCTCCGTCTGAGCCACGCGGCCAGCCCTGCGCTCGGCGCGCTCGCGACGTGCGGCGGCCATGAGGTTGGTGGAGCAGAGGGCGGGGCGGAAGAACAGTAGCGCACCCCTACCTGGCGCGCCAAAATGTCGGAAGTTCGGGCTCCGGGGACCCAAAGGTTCGAACACTGGGGTGAGCTCGTTCTACCACTTCGTCTCCTACCACGGCTAAGCGACGACGAGGCTACGGCGAGAGCGCGTCAGCGAGGGACGGACCGTGGACTCGGCGGTTTACCCAGGTTCGGGCCACCTTGCGGTGTAAGACCCTACTCCTGCTTGATTGGGATTGCTCTGGTGAGAGAGAGTACAAGGTTGGGGGTGATGGAAACAAGAGCTGATCGGCCTTCTCTACAATGGCAGCTCTGCCCCCCTTATACCCGCATTGGTCCTCTTCCCCCTCGAAACTTAGACGGGAAGGGTTGCCACACTTGGCGGGTTTTGAAAGGGGACATGCGCTCAGGCTATCCTGACTAAAGGCAGTCTTCACCTGCCAAAACATGATCCATGACGCGCCTGTGGGCTCGGTGATGACCTCCGCCCTGCGCGCCCGCCGTCTTGGTCTTCCTTCGCCGATCGGGCAACCTTTGGGGTCGCTTTGGGGAGTAGATAGCTGGCCCTGCTCCCTTAACGCAAAAGAGGAAATCATCTTCATCCGCGCCTGCTGGCGCGGCCTCTGTCGCCGCTCGTCGCCGCGCGCGTCACCCACGTGATGGGCCCCAGACCGCGCGGCTGTGCCGAACGACCTTCGTCTTGGGAGTCTTCGGGAGGAGGCCTCGGGAGGCCGCCTCGCGAGGGGGCCTCGCGAGGCCGCTGATGAGAATGTTGAACCTTGCTCGCCACTTCCTGGGGAGGAGGCCTCAGGAGGCCAAGGCCTCGTGAAGAGACCTGGTGAGGTGCTTGGTGATGACGGCCTGCTGGGCCCACGTCAAGCGTTGCGTCCGGGGCAAAGGCAGACGGATCTGGATGGCGTGGGTTCCATGGGGCCGACAGCACCGGTAGGCCCATTTCCGTCTCCCTCAGGGTCGCTCCGCCCCCCGCCGTGTCTCGTCTCTACCTCCACTTTTCAGACGGGCTCAGGCCAGAGATGAAGGAGGTGCCACCGCCCTGCGTCGTCGCCGCTCATGGCCGCTCCATACTTTTCAACACCTATGTCCCCTTCATTGACCAGTGCTTCCCCCACCTACTACCCCATCGACTACTTCGTCTACACGGCCTCCGGCCGCCCAGACAAGCGCCCGTCGCTAAGGCGGCTCCCGCCTTGCTTCGAGGGTGGGAAAGTGGATCCGGAAGTGGACCAGTTCTACCACCCGTACCGGTTCCATCAACAGCGGGTGATGCCCAGCTATAACATCGGCCTGCTGTGCCACGGCGACGAGGAGTTCACAGTGGCCCAGCTCTCTATATGGGGCGAGCTCTGCCTGCTGCACCATGCACCTGAGAAGGCCATGGAGTGGGATGTTAGGATGCTGCAGATGCCTCGTGGTGAGGGCATCCCCAGCTTCCTGTCCGGTTCCTGGAATACCGACGTTGTCATTCCCTTCGGCGATTCCTTGTGCTGGGTCGATTGCTACCTCGGCTTGCTGTTTGTCAGCGTCCATGGCGATCTTACACAGCGCCCCCGCTTCGTCTCATTGCCTGCAGACCTGGATCCTCGTCGTCTTTACATTGACCCAGGGGAACCTGACCCAACACGTCGTGTGTGTGTCACTGACGGCGGCGTAATTAAGCTCATTTGTATCAGCAATCTTGCGGGCCGCAGCGTGGATAGATATTCTTCTAATGTCAAAATCAGAACATGGAGTCTGACCGATGAGAAGTGGGAACTAGTTACCACCATGAAAGCCTGCGAGTTCGAGGATGTTCTTGCTTTTAACAAGCGTCTTCCACTGCTCCTGCCAGACTTTCCTACCATGAACTTGGTTGATCATGATGTTGTCTGCTTTGTGTTGAATAATAGAAAACGCATTTGCTGGCTGGTTGAGGTCAACCTGAAGAAGAAGGCGCTGGGCGCGGTCACCCTCTACATCAACGAAGAAAAAGAAGAAAAAGAAGTAGCAGAAGAAGCAGAAGAACCGGCGACCTTGTATGACATTGTCCGCAAGACCTTCTTCACTACCACCATCTCCTCCAACCCCGACCCCTTCATCCCCAGCCGGTTCACCATGTACTTGGATAAGCATGCCATCAAAAGGTATTTAAGTCTCATTTTTATGTGTGTGCTGTGATTATCCTTCCCATTCATGTTAAATCTTCCATCTTGTAGCATTTCTAAGCATTGGTTAGTAGTACAACTTTTACTCATCTGTCATTTATGTTGTAATTTATGAACTCAACTCAACAGAACGTGATGTTCAATTGCTACATAATAAGCTTAGGAAAACTTATATTAGCTAAATGACTAATCGGTCCTGTGAACCATGGTTTGTTGTGTCACTTCATAGCAACACACAATGGTGTAAATAACGAGTCGATCTTTTAAATATTGAATATTCATCTGATTTTTAATATGGTTTTTATACTTTGTACTTTCTCTTAGTTATATTTCACTTGGCAACAAGTAGAATTTTCGTTTGCTCTTATATTGATGCTGATCTTCTTGAACATGATATTAGTATCATACACAGTTCGATCAGGTAATTGAATAAAGACATTATTAGGCAGTGTAAAACTCAACCGAATATTTTAAATATTAGTAACTTGTAAGTAGTGGTAGTAAAGCAAACACTAATTTCATGTAACAATATATCTCATGCATGCTTGCTTAAGAAGCACAATATTTAAGCAATATCTGATAGAATGGAAATATATTATCTTCGATCAGATAGCATAGTAGTTTGTCCATCAAGTAGTCGCAATCATGTTCTGGTTCCATCAAATAATACATAATTACATAAACTTTGTGCCTCAGTTTGTGCAACAGGGATATATTGTGAAAACAGAGGGAGTACAAATTGTGTGGTGTAAAACAAATATACAGGATGTTCGTTTTGCACTTTTTGTCATAAGGGCTATCAATTTTGTAGTTTTCTCTGTGTCTGACATCTCCAAAAATATATTTCATGAATCCTGTTTATTATTATTTTCATGGCCTGGCATAATCTTGGTTTATCGACTTGTGCACACATCTACATTTGCAAACAAAAACACTTAGGCCTGCTAGATAGCATCTCGGGGGGGGGGTCCTTTGGATGATCAAGTGTCGATATACTTTTTGCACTTCAGATTCATTCGCCTATTAAATGTATTTCTCCATCAGCAGCTGCTTTTGAGCATCAACCGTTATGATAGTCATCATAGTGGATTGCTGTAGAGTTTTATGTAACATGAAATTGGATTGTTCAATGTCTTTCACAAGCCAAGTAGATAAAGCAGAGCAAATTATTACATCCATTTGAATATCTGGACTGTGCTTATATATTTTCTGAGACAACTTATGTTTGCATCTCACACTAATGATTTTGTTTGTTTGGGGAAACAAGTTACCATAGCCGCCTTGTGACCTAAGTTTGCTTTGTATTTTGATGCAGCCTTGGTTTCAGCAAGAGGTTGGAGGAGGAAGAAGTAAAGCAAGCAATAGAGAATGGATGGATTAAAGATTCGATGGGAGATATTCAAGAAATCTGTTGATGCATTTATCTACTGCTGCTGCTACTACTACCACTAGCGCCTGCTGCACGACGACTATGCCGCTGATGACGCTCTCTTGCTTCATCTTGTCGATGTAGCTCCTGCCCGTCTTCATGCCCGGCTTGGGCTGGGGAAGAAGACGTATATCTGCAGGTACATTACCAACATCGTCAATCAGTCGACACCCTACATTGGAAATCGCGGGGAGGTCGGCGGAAGGAGAGGATGAGGGGGGTGGGGGACGCACCTGTTTCGTCAGGCTTGTCGTTCTTGATGCGCGGAGAATGAAGTAAAATTGGAGCAAAGCAAAGCTTTGCCAGTTTCTAAAAAAAAAAAAAAACAGTTCTAAAAAACGAGCAAAGCTTGGCACTGGTCAGAGTCGAACTTGCAACTTTGCAAGTACGTAGAATAGGCCTTTTTTACGAATGTACATAGAATAGGCCTCTGCTCTTTAGTTCAGCTTGTAAAGTGTATTTTAATCTCCGTTAATCTTTTCCCGCTTCTTTTTGAGTTTGAGATTTGTTTCCCTCCTCTTTGTAAAGAAGCTTGTTCACCGTTTTCAAAATTTTGCTCAGGCCGGCTTTATGCCCGCCGTAGTTCCCTCAACTGATTGCTTGACGCAACATTACAGTTTGGACGTTGACAAGTATTAAAGGAGATTGGCACGATTCCGAATTCTGCTTGCTAATTATATTCTGTTACCTTCTTACTTGAGCAGTATTGCTATGCGTGCACTTCCATATGTCAGTACTAATTTTCCAGGTTACCTTTATTCATGTGCACCATATATGACCAGTATTGCCTAAAGGTAGTCATCTTCTTAGCTTATTCACCACTCAACTCAACTATGCTCGGCTACAAGAGCGTTTGCAAGGTCATTTGTAATGAAAACGGTATGCCTTGACAATATGTGCAGATTTTGGGACAGAGGGAGTACTACTTAGGAAATAAATATCAGAATAGCGGCACAGGACTCAGTTTATTCATGCAAAACAGACCAATAATGCCACAGTTTTAGCATGTCTGACTCTAAAGCCTGAGCACCTTGACATCAAACGTCATCAAAAAATGCGAGTGTTTCTCATACGATTTGCTGACAACAACTGATATCAGCAAAAAAAAAACTTACCATTAACGAAGTAAACCAAATTCGACAGATTTTCAGAGTATATAGCAATCAAAGGAGATGGCATCTACTAGTAAGAACACTTCAGCGTAATCATGCGCAGGTCATTTCGTCTGAAGATGCATGCGCAACAGAATTAAGGACATACAATCAACTTAATAATTGTCCTAAGCAGCACATCAGTAGACGGATAGCAAGAAGCCAAGAACTAGCAACAAATTGACCATCTGATGCAAAATTCAGGCTATCAATTCATCACAGTAAAACATACTTATGTAGTTATGTGACAATTGCATATGTACAAGTTTGTATTGGAAGAACGGGAGAGGGAGTTGCTTTAGCCTTGGCGCGGGAGTTTCTTTATAACGAGGGTGGTGTTTAGCTACAGATCTCGAGGACGAAGGGACGGCCAAGATGTAACTTGTTCCACGGGATCGTGAACTAAATGGCATATTAGGAAATTTCCTCCCTGATGAAATAGGCAGCAGGTATCATGTAACATTATAAAACAATAATAAAATAAAATGAAAAAGCTTCTCCTCAACCGACTGATAGTTGGCGCGCATCGACCGCGGCGACCGTTTGACTAGTCTTTGATCTGTGGCGCCCATCATCCTCCCCACCACACACGTGCTGTGTTGCAGACAACCGAGCGCAGCATGGGGTGTGTTGCAATCCCACGGGAGCAACATCATCCATGCTGCAAATGGCCGGTGTTGTGGGAGCGCCCGTGCTCGTCCCGTGAGCAGATGTTGTGCAACAAAGTGAATGTTGCGATGAGGGAAACAAGGCAACGACGGCGACGCATGGTGCGCAACGCCAGACATGCTGATACGGGGTGATGAGAGCTGGACGACCGGAACGGCGACCATGGTGGGCAACGTCGGTCATGCTGTGACGGGATGCTGCAAGCTGGGCGACCGCAACAACACCAGTGTTGCAATGCAACGACGGTGACGCTACACAGGTTGGTGGTCAACATGACGGTTGACGGTGTTACAACTCAGTGGTGCCTCACCTTGTTTGTTGTCGTGCCATGTTGGCCGGCACGAGGCCCCCTAGGTTGGTTCTGCCCTAGACCATCAGTCAGGGCCATGTGCCTCATAGAAGAAGACTCTGGAAGGCTTGACGTTCAAGACAAGGAAGTCGGAGCCGTGGAGGACGCCCCTCCCCCCTCCACCGACGTAGTCGACTAGGTTGTGTAATCCTAGGGGTGCTGGTATCTTATATAAGACGGGGCCGAGCTAATATATAGATCATCATACAATCCCTAGGTATTACATGTACTTTGCACACCCCAATAGTAATATACACAGAGCAGGAATAGGTCTGTCCTCTATCAAAGGGCCTGTACCTGGGTCAAATCGTCTCATGTTTTCCCTCTGACCTAATCACCACGCCGAGATACCCTACTGGGGGTTCTGCTGGAATCATCTCCGACAATGGTGGCCCATGTAGGTTCGTGTGGTTAACGCAAAGGTCTGATGGGATCTCCGATGAACGCCAGTGTGATCTACACGCCGGGTCAAATGTTCGTCTTCTGTGCCATCACTCTCGTCATTGATTTGATCGGCCAGATCGGCTAGGTCAAAAACTACGCTCCAGGTCAGATCATCAGATTTGGCAATCTGGAGTACGTGGTGGGTTCCCGTGGTAAAATATCATCGATACAGAATAAAATCCTATATACCTAAATAGTTTACCCCACTACTTCTATTATCTTAACATGCACACATGCCACATCATCAAAGGCCCACCACAACATACATGAGAATTATATTCCATTAGAAGTTGATCACCACTAATTCTACTTATTTCAGCATGCACACATATCACCTCATCAAATGCCCACGCAACATGCATGGGAAAATTTCCGTTATATTATAGTAGTACCTATATTCAATAAATATTTTTCAATTATACAATAATCCAATACAATATATAATATATATTTTTAGTTTTTTCATATATTATTAATCCAAGTGTTTCATACAATAAAATTTTATTAGAACATATTGCAACATATTCCCGCCACAACGCGCGGGGTATCATCTAGTTATAAAAAAACAGTGATGCAAAATGGACGTATCAACGTATCGCTATCTCCCCCGTGGCCACATGGACCTGACTGGTGGGCCACCCTTGTCATATAGGGTTAAAACAGCGGAACCGGGAACTATGAGAATGTGGTTTTTTTTTGCATCATATTACCCGTAGAGTGGTAGTGTTTTGTCCAAAAAAGGTTGTAGTTTTTGGGAACCCTAACATGAATTGTGGTAGTTTTATGCTAGTATTTACTCGTGCTCCTTCACACAAGGAGCACTCGAAAGTAACTTTTGCTCATTGCCCTCGTGAATCTAACAAGGTGGTAGATCATCTTGCTAGGCATGCTACTTGTAATATGGTTCAACCTTGTTTGGATGAGCCTTCTAAATTTCTTAGGCCTATGCTTGTAAACGACTTACTTTTATCAGAGCAATAAAGAGTTACTTTTCGGTAAAAAGAAAGAAACACATTAAAATGACCTGATCCCATAATAAATGATAAAAAACGATGTTGCAGTGAATTTTGATATCCCATGAAACTAGAGCATAAGATGTCAATCATTTCAAATTTTCAGGGAAATTATTTGGAGTGTTTTTTTGAGAGAATCGAAGAAACCACCACCAGCCCGGAGTTCGGCCGCCAGCCCAGCCCAACTCCGACCCCGGAATGTGGACTTGTTGGAATCGGTGCTAAACTTATACTGTGAGGGCTCTGGACAAGCTATCAACAAGGAGAAATCCTCAATATTTTTTGGACGTCACTGTTCGGATAGTGTTAAGAACAGGGTAAAGTCTCAGTTGGGAGTTCATAATGAGACATTTCATGATTCTTACCTTGGTATGCCCACAGAGGTTGGCAAATCACCCACCAGAACTTTCAAATTTGGATGGTCCGACCGGCCGACAGAGGTTGACTGATAGAGCATGGCAGAATATACATGGATGGTCCGACCGGCCTTTGTCTAGGGCTGGGAATGAAACACTGCTGAAATCAATCACACGGGCCATTCCAACCTTTGTCTCGAGCTGCTTTCGCCTTCCCGTCGCAACTTGTGAGAAGTTTCGCCAAATTGTGGCTGATCAATGGTGGGGTCGGGAGGACGGAAAGAAGAAGCTTCACTGGAGATCTTGGGCCTGGCTCTTGACCCCGAAGTCGCTCGGTGGCATGGGTTTTCACGACATGGCGCTGTTTAATCAAGCAATGCTCGGTAAACAGGGTTGGCGGCTTCTGACTGAACCTGATTCATTATGTGCTCGTGTGTTGACGGGAAGATACTTTCCGACTGGGAACTTTTGGAATGCCACGGTGCCTTGTACAGCCTCGGCTACATGGCGTGGTATCCTGCACGGCCGAGAATTACTGAAACAAGGCGTTCAATGGGCCGTCGGTGACAGAAGGAGCATTCGTATCCTATCTGACCATTGGATTCCTTCAACGCCACCGGCTGTGCTGCACCCTGTATCTCCCATCCCGGAGACCGCCACTGTCCACTGCCTTCTTGACGAAGTGAATGGATCATGGGATGAGGAAACAGTGAGAGCTTTCTTTCCTGAGAATGTGGCTGACGATATCCTTCAGATTCCTATTAGCAGCCTCGGGGGACCGGATTATGCTCGCTGGCCTTTCACCAGATTTGGAGATTATTCTGTCTGGTCTGCTTATAACATGGCAAGAACGAGACGTTTCTTAATGGCTCGGAGTGGCAACGGCCTGGGTCAGTACTCGAATTGGCCGGCGGAGGAGAAATTGTGGAAAGCGCTGTGGCGGGTCAAGGCCCCAAACAAGATGAAGATGGTCCTTTGGCGCCTGGCTCATGATTGTCGTCCTTCGGGTGAGCAGCTTCGTCATCGCCAGGTCCCGACTCGGACGGATTGTTGTTTCTGCGGTCGACCGGAGAGTGTGGAGCATGCTGCTACTTGTAGCTTGCGTTGGTATTTCCCCGAAGAGGAAGGGATGATGCAGCACAGTAGAGATAAGTATTTCCCTCGATTATGAAACCAAGGTTATCGAACCAGTAGGAGAATCACACAACACCTAGTAAGCAGTACCTGCACACAAACAACAAATCCTTGCACCCAACGCAAACAAGGGGTTGTCAATCCCTTGGCGGTAAGATTGCAAGATTAAATTGTATTTGATAGATTGATAGATTGCAGCAAAAATACTAAATAAAATAAATAAAAGAAAATGGCAGCAATATTTTTAGGGTTTTAGTAATATGATTTTGATAGACCCGGGGGTCATAGATTTCACTAGAGGCTTCTCTCGAGAAAATAGCATACGGTGGGTAGACAAATTACTGTTGGGCAATTGATAGAAAAGCAAATAATCATGACGATATCCAAGGCAATGATCATGTATATAGGCATCACGTCCAAGATTAGTAGACCGACTCCTGCCTGCATCTACTACTATTACTCCACACATCGATGGGCTATCCAGCATGCATCTAGTGAATTAAGTCCATAAGAACGGAGTAATGCCTTAAGAACGATGACATAATGTAGACAAGACAAACTCACGAATTAATAAACCCAATGAATAGATCCCATCTTTTTACCCTTAGTAGCAACGATACATACGTGTCATGTCCCTTTCTGTCACTGGGATTGAGCACCGCAAGATCGAACCCACTACAAAGCACCTCTTCCCATGGCAAGATAAATCAACTTAGTTGGTCAAACCAAATCAATAGATCGGAGAAGAAATACGAGGCTATAATAATCATGCATAAAAGAGATCAGAGAAGACTCAAATAATATTCATGGATAATCTGATCATAAACTCACAACTCATCGGATCCCAACAAACACACCGCAAAGAAAGATTACATCGGATAGATCTCCAAGAACATCAAGGAGAACATTGTATTGAACATCAAAAAGAGAGAAGAAGCCATCTAGCTACTGCCTATGGACCCGAAGGTCTGTGGTAAACTACTCACGCATCATCGGAGAAGCAGCAAGGTTGATGTAGAGCCCCTCCGTGATCGATTCCCCCTCCGGCAGATTACCGGAGAAGGACCCCAGATGGGATCTCTCTGGAACAGAGGCTTGCGGCGGCGTAAAAAGTATTTTGTGGACTCTCCTGAGGGTTTCTGATTTTTCTGGAATTTATAGTGCTGGAATTAGGTCAAACGGAGCTTGGTGGGGCCCACGAGGCATCAGGGCGCGCCTGCCCCCCCCCCCCCCAAGCGCGCCCTGGTGGCTCGTGGGCCCACCAAGGTCTTCTGGCCTCCCCTCGAAGCTTCTGGTATTCTTCTTGCCCAAGAAAAAATCTCCAAAAAGTTTCACTGTATTTGGACTTCGTTTGATATTGATTTTCTGTGAAACAAAAACATGGCAGAAAACAACAACTGGCACTGGGCACTAGGTTAATAGGTTAGTCTCCAAAAATAATATAAAATTGCTGTAAATGATTATAAAAACATCCAAGATTGATATTATAACAGCATAGAACAATCAAAAATTATAGATACGTTGGAGACGTATCAGCATCCCCAAGCTTAATTCCTGCTCGTCCTCGAGTAGGTAAATGATAAAAATAGAATTTTTGATGTGGAATGCTGCCTAACATATTTATCACATATTCTTTTTCTTTTTGTAGCATGGACATTGGACTTATATGATTCAAAGCAATAGTCTATAATTTGACATGAAAACATAAATACTCAAGCATACTAACAAGCAACCATGTCTTTCAAAATATCAACGCTAAATAAAGTTATCCCTAGCCCATTATGCTCAATCATTGATACATTTATGAAACACACTCAAATATTAGCTACAACCAATGCACAAGTATGACAATAGTGTTCTCTAGTTGGTGCTTTTGTAAGAGAAGATGGAGACTCAAGAAAAATAAAAATTGCATAAAAGTAAATAGATAGGCCCTTCACAGAGGGAAGCAGAGATTTGTCAAATGTGCCAGAGCTCAAAGCTGAAATTAAAGAGATAAAAAAATATTTTGGGAGGCATGCTTTTCCTGTTAACGAAAACGAATGAGAATTTCCAATATCTTCCATGCTACATACATCATAGGCAGTTCCCAAACAGAAAATACATTTTATTCCTTTCCACCAAGTCTTTCACAATCCATGGCTAGCCGTATCCACGGGTGCCCTCCATACCATCACTTTCCAAGGAATTTATTATTGTGATCACATAAGATTTTTCATTTCATTTCATTTCACAATTCGGGACTGGGCATCCCTATTACCGCCACACTCTCGTGCAATGACGAGTGAATAAACACTCATCTTGAGAATAACACACCTAGCATGGAAGATATTGGCTACCCCCTTCCGCTTCATGAGCGGTACGGGCACACAAAACAGGAAAAATTATTTTGAAATTTAGAGTTGGCACACGCAAATTTACTTGGAACGGCATTGGAATACCGCATATAGGTAGATATATTGGACTCATAAGGCAAAACTGGTTTTAAGGATTTTGGATGCACAAGCAGTATTTCCGCTTAGTACAAATGAAGGCTAGTAAAAGATTGAGAAGCAACCAACCAAAAAACGAAAATGGTCATAAACATGCATTGAACATAACTAACACCGAATAATGCATCATAGTAGGATATAACTTCATTGCATAACTATTGACTTAACGTGCTTGAATAGGGAATCACAAACCTTAACACTAATATTCTTACTTAAGCACAATTACTCACTAACATGGCATCACATATCATCATTTCCATATCGCAAAACTATTGCAAGGAATCACACTTTTCATATCCAATGATCTATATGAAAGTTTTTATCTATATCCCTCTTGAATATTCATCACTTTGGGACCAATTGCATAACATGTGCAAATTACCGTTACTATCATCATCTCTCAAAAAGATTTAAGTGAAGCATGAGAGTGCAAATATTTCTTCAAAATTTCAATCTTAACAATTCTCAAAATAATATAAGCGAAGCACGAGAATTCATTTCTACAAAATTTCAATCAAGTCAATTCTCAAAATGATATAAGTGAAGCATGAGAATTTATTTCTACAAAATTTCAATCAACTCTCAAAATAATATAAGTGAAGCATGAGAGTTTATTTCTACAAAATTTCAATCAACTCTCAAAATAATATAAGTGAAGCATGAGAGTTTATTTCTACAAAATTTCAGCCACCACCGTGCTCAAAAGGATTTAAGTGAAGCACTAGAGCAACTGCCTAGCTCAAAAAATTTAAGTGAAGCACATAGAGTATTCTACAAATTATGATGATAACGTGTGGCTCTCTCAAAATAGGTGTGTGCAGAAAAGATGATTGTGACAAACTAAAAAGAAAACAAAGCAAAGACTCATATCATACAAGACGCTCCAAGCAAAACACATATCATGTGACGAATAAAAATATAGCTCCAAGTAAAATTACCGATGGTCGGTAGAATAAACAGGGGATGCCTTCTGGGGCATCCCCAAGCTTAGACGCTTGAGTCTTCCTTGAATATTACCTTGGGGTGCCTTGGGCATCCCCAAGCTTAGGCTTTTGCTACTCCATATTCCTTCATCCATCGTGATCTCACCCAAAACTTGAAAACTTCAATCACACAAAACTCAACAAAACCTTCGTGAGATCCGTTAGTATAACAAAACAAATCACTACTATAAGTACTGTTGCGGACCCATTCATATTTTATTTTTGCATTATACCTACTGTACTCTAACTTCACCATGGCTTATACCCCCCGATACAATCCATAGATTCATCAAAACAAGCAAGTAGTGCATCAAAAACAGAATCTGTCAAAAACAGAACAGTCTGTAGCAATCTATTTAAAAGCCATACTTATGTAACTCCAAAAATTCTGAAAAATTAGGACAATGTGGACAATTCATATACCAATACTGTGGAAAAATTTGAGATTTTTCTGACGCTCCAGTACAGAAACACAATTCGGGCACTGGACGCAAAACTTTCTGTTTTCCAAACAGCATCAATTATACTATCTTCCAAATCATCCCAAAGGCTTTACTTGGCACAAACACTAATTAAAAACATAAAAATACTATCATACCAGTAGCATGACAGTATAAACAAACCATAACAGAAACTTATAACAAAAAATTATTTTATTCATTGGGTTGCCTCCCAAGAAGCTCTTTCTTTATAGCCATTAAGATAGGCTTTGAAATTTCAACGATGCTCACATGAAAGATAAGAATTGAAGCACAAAGAGAGCATTATAATACATGTGACAAACACATTTAAGTCTAACATACTTACTATGCATAGGCATTTTATATGCAAACAAATTATCAAGATGAGAAATATCTAGAATATGCAAAGGAGAGGAATAAAACATTGACAATCTCAACATAGCGAGAGGTAATTTAGTAACATGAAAATTTCTACAACCATATTTTCCTCTCTCATAATAATTACATGTAGGATCATAATCCAATTCAACAATATAGCTATCATATAAAATATTCTCTTCACGATCCACATGCATGCAAAGTTGACACTCTTCCAAAATAGTGGGATTATCATCAAATAAAGTCATGACCTCTCCAAACGCACCTTTATCAAAAATTTCATAAGATTGAACACTCTCCAAATGTGTGGGATTATTTTTACCTAAATTTTAAACTCTTCCAAAATTATTATTGTAAATATTATTATCAATAGCATATTCATCATGAGGCTTAAATAATTTTTTAAGATCAAAAGAAGCATTATCACCCCAATCATGATCATTGCAATAAGTAGTGGACATGACAAAATTATCATCCCCAAGCTTGTAGTTTTGCATATTATTAGCACAATTCACATTCATAGAATTTATAGTAACATCATTGCAATCATGCTTTTCAATCAAGGAGCTATCATGAATCACTTTATAAATTTCTTCCTTTAGTACTTCATCACAATTTTCAGATTCATGATTTTCAAGCAAAACTTCATAGAGAAAATCAAGAGCACTCAAATCACTAGCAATTGGTTCATTATAATTGGATCTTTTGAAAAGATTAGCAAGTGGATGAGGATCCATAACAATAGATTTTTAGCAAGCGAAGATGCAAGCAAATAGAAGGCACATGGCAACACAAGCAAAGATAGCAAACAAGCAAACAAGCAAACGAGAAAAAGGCAAACGAAAAATATTTTTGTATTTTTGTAAAAGTGTTTTAGAAGTGGGGGAGATGAAAACGAGAGGCAAATGGCAAATAAAGTAAATGCAAGGAGATGGGAGTTTGTGCAAAGGTACTTGATAAATGTTGATGATGTTTCCCCGGCAACGGCGCCAGAAATTGGCAAGTTGACGGGAGACTGTGTTGACGTGACTTCTCCCCGGCAACGGCGCCAGAAATTCTTCCTGCTACTTGTAGCTTGCGTTGGTATTTCCCCGAAGAGGAAGGGATGATGCAGCACAGTAGAGATAAGTATTTCCCTCGATTATGAAACCAAGGTTATCAAACCAGTAGGAGAATCACATAACACCTTGTAAGCAGTACCTGCACACAAACAACAAATCCTTGCACCCAACGCAAACAAGGGGTTGTCAATCCCTTGGCGGTAAGATTGCAAGATTAAATTGTATTTGATAGATTGATAGATTGCAGCAAAAATACTAAATAAAATAAATAAAAGAAAATGGCAGCAATATTTTTAGGGTTTTAGTAATATGATTTTGATAGACCCGGGGGCCATAGATTTCACTAGAGGCTTCTCTCGAGAAAATAGCATACGGTGGGTAGACAAATTACTGTTGGGCAATTGATAGAAAAGCAAATAATCATGACGATATCCAAGGCAATGATCATGTATATAGGCATCACGTCCAAGATTAGTAGACCGACTCCTGCCTGCATCTACTACTATTACTCCACACATCGATGGGCTATCCAGCATGCATCTAGTGAATTAAGTCCATAAGAACGGAGTAATGCCTTAAGAACGATGACATAATGTAGACAAGACAAACTCACGAATTAATAAACCCAATGAATAGATCCCATCTTTTTACCCTTAGTAGCAACGATACATACGTGTCATGTCCCTTTCTGTCACTGGGATTGAGCACCGCAAGATCGAACCCACTACAAAGCACCTCTTCCCATGGCAAGATAAATCAACTTAGTTGGCCAAACCAAATCAATAGATCGGAGAAGAAATACGAGGCTATAATAATCATGCATAAAAGAGATCAGAGAAGACTCAAATAATATTCATGGATAATCTGATCATAAACTCACAACTCATCGGATCCCAACAAACACACCGCAAAGAAAGATTACATCGGATAGATCTCCAAGAACATCAAGGAGAACATTGTATTGAACATCAAAAAGAGAGAAGAAGCCATCTAGCTACTGCCTATGGACCCGAAGGTCTGTGGTAAACTACTCACGCATCATCGGAGAAGCAGCAAGGTTGATGTAGAGCCCCTCCGTGATCGATTCCCCCTCCGACAGATTACCGGAGAAGGGCCCCAGATGGGATCTCTCTGGAACAGAGGCTTGCGGCGGCGTAAAAAGTATTTCGTGGACTCTCCTGAGGGTTTCTGATTTTTCTGGAATTTATAGTGCTGGAATTAGGTCAAACGGAGCTTGGTGGGGCCCACGAGGCATCAGGGCGCGCCTGCCCCCCCCCAGGCGCGCCCTGGTGGCTCGTGGGGCCCACCAAGGTCTTCTGGCCTCCCCTCGAAGCTTCTGGTATTCTTCTTGCCCAAGAAAAAATCTCCAAAAAGTTTCGCTGTATTTGGACTTCGTTTGATATTGATTTTCTGTGAAACAAAAATAGGGCAGAAAACAGCAACTGGCACTGGGCACTAGGTTAATAGGTTAGTCTCCAAAAATAATATAAAATTGCTATAAATGATTATAAAAACATCCAAGATTGATATTATAACAGCATGGAACAATCAAAAATTATAGATACGTTGGAGATGTATCACATGCTCTGCTGTTCTGTTCCCATGCTCGCGAGGTGTGGGACGTGATCAAGGAGACTTTTGAGTTCGAGCTCTGTCGGTCATCCTTTGCGTCACCTAGGCAGTGGCTCTTTGACTCTCTCTCCCGCTGCTCTGATCAGGAAGCGACAGTCTTGACAGTGACCATTTGGCATATCTGGGAGGCGCGTGATACGTCCATTTTGCATCATGTTTTGCTACTGTTATTTATAGTGTTTTTAATAAAAATAACACTTTTTGGAGCAATTCTAATGCCTTTTCTCTCTTAATATGCAAGATCTACACAAGGAGGGAGAATGCCGGCAGCTGGAATTCTGGACCTGGAAAAGCTATGTCAGAGATACCTATTCTGCACATCTCCAAATGAGCTGAAATTTCACGAAGAATTATTTTGGAATAGATAAAAAATACTGGAAGCAAGAAGTACCAGAGGGGGCCACCCAGGTGCCCACGAGGCACCAGGGCGCGCCACCCCCCCCCCCCCCAGGCGCGCCCTGGTACCTCGTGGGGCCCCTGGCCAGCCTCTGACCCCCATTTTCTGGTATATAAGTGCATTTGACCTAGAAAAAATATAGAGAAGACTTTCGGGACGGTGCGCCGCCGTCTCGAGGCGGAACTTGGGCAGGAGCACTTTTGCTCTCCGGCGGAGAGATTCTGCCGGGGAAACTTCCCTCCGGGAGGGGGAAATCGTCGCCATCGACATCACCAGCGATCCTCTCATCGTGGGAGGACTAATCTTCATCAACATCTTCACCAGCACCATCTCATCTCAAACCCTAGTTCATCTCTTGTATTCAATCTTTGTCTCAAAACCTCAGATTGGTACCTGTGGATTGCTAGTAGTGTTGATTACATCTTGTAGTTGATGCTAGTTGGTTTATTTGGTGGAAGATTATATGTTCAGATCTATTATGCTATTCAATACCCCTCTGATCTTGGACATGATTATGTTTTGTGAGTAGTTACTTTTGTTCTTGAGGACATGGGAGAAGTCTTGTCATAAGTAATCATGTGAATTTGGTATTCGTTCGATATTTTGATGATATGTATGTTGTTGATTCTCTTAGTGGTGTCGTGTGAACGTCGACTACATGACACTTCACCATCTTTGGGCCTAAGGGAATGCATTGTGGAGTAGTAATTAGATGATGGGTTTCTAGAGTGACAGAAGATTAAACCCTAGTTTATGCGCTATTCCGTAAGGGGCTGATTTGGATCCATATGTTTAATGCTATGGTTAGAGTTATCTTAATTTTTCTTTCGTAGTTGCGGATGCTTGCGAGAGGGGGTAATCATAAGTGGGAGGCTTGTTCAAGTAAGAACAGCACCCAAGCACCGGTCCACCCACATATCAAATTATCAAAGTAGCGAACGCGAATCAAACAAACATGATGAAAGTGACTAGATGAAATTCCCATGTGTCCTCGAGAACGCTTTACTTACTATAAGAGATCGTTCCGGCTTGTCCTTTACTATAAAAAGGATTGGGCCACCTTGCTGCACTCTTTGTTACTATTGCTACTTGTCACTTGTTACAAATTATCTTGCTATCAAACTACTCGTTACCGATAATTTCAGTGCTTGCAGAAAATACCTTGCTGAAAACCGCTTGTCATTTCCTTCTGCTCCTCGTTGGGTTCGACACTCTTACTTATCGAAAGGACTACGATTGATCCCCTATACTTATGGGTCATCAAGACTCTTTTCTGGCGCCGTTGCCGGGGAGTGAAGCGCCTTTGGTGAGTGGAATTTGGTAAGGAAACATTTATATTACGTGCTGAAATTTACTGTCACTTCTCACTATGGAAAGTAATCCTTTGAGGGGTTTGTTAGGGGTATCTTCACCTCGACCGGAAACACAAATAGTTGCTCCTCAACCTACTGCACCTACTGAAAATATTTATTATGAGATTCCTCCGGGTATGATAGAGAAACTGCTAAGCTAATCCTTATGCAGGAGATGGAACGGTACATCCTGATATGCACTTGATCTATGTGGATGAAATTTGTGGATTGTTTAAGCTTGCAGGTTTATCCGGAGATGGAGTTAAGAAGAAAGTATTCCCTTTATCTTTGGAGGGAAAGGCATTAATGTGGTATAGGCTATGTGATGATACTGATACATGGGATTGGAACCGATTGAAACTAGAATTCCATCAGAAATTTTATCCTATGCACTTGGTTCATCGTGATCGGAATTATATATATAATTTTTGGCTTCGTGAAGGAAAAAGCATCGCTCAAGCTTGGGGGAGGCTTAAGTACATGATGTACACATGCCCCAATCATGAGCTCTCAAAAGAAATTATCTTACAGAATTTTTATGCTCGGCTTTCTCATGATAATCAAACTACGCTCGATTCTTCTTCGACTGGCTCCTTCATGAAGAAAACTATTGAATTCAGATGGGATCTTCTGGAAAGAATTAAACGCAACTCTGAAGATTGGGAGCTCGACAAAGGTAATGAGTTGGGTATAATACTCGAGTTCGATTGTGTTAAATCTTTTATGGGCACGGATGCTTTTCATAAGTTTAGCACTAAATATGGACTTGACTCTGAGATAGTAGCTTCCTTTTGTGAATCATTTGATACTCATGTTGATCTCCCTAAGGAGAAGTGGTTTAAATATCACCCCCCTGTTAAACAAAAGATTGAGGAACATGTTAGTGTTAAAGAAGAAACAATTGTTTACCATGTTGATCTAGTTGTGCCTACTACTTATATTGAGAAACCACCTTTTCCTGTTAGGATTAAGGAACATGCTAAAGCTTCAACTGTGGTTAACAAAAGTAATATTAGAGCACCTAGATCCTCTGAACAAATTAAAGTTGAACCTGATGTTGCTATGGTTAAAGATCTCTTAGTCGATAATATAGATGGGCATGTTATTTACTTTTGTGAGGAGGCTGCTAGAATTGCTAAACCTGTTAGAAATGAACGAGATAAGTTAGACAAGAACAAGCCCGTAGTTGGTATGCCTGTTATTCTGTTAAGATTGGAGATCATTGCTATCATGGTTTGTGTGATATGGGTGCTAGTGTGAGTGCTATTCCATTTTCTTTATATCAAGAAGTAATGCATGAAATTGCACCTGTTGAGATTGAAGATATTGATGTTACTATTAAGCTTGCAAATATAGATACTATTACACCACTTGGGATTGTTAGAGATGTTGAAGTCTTGTGTGGCAAAATCAAATACCCTACTGATTTCTTAGTACTTGGTTCACAACAAGATAATTTTTGTCCCATTATATTTGGTAGACCTTTCTTGAATACCGTTAATGCTGAAATTGATTGTGTTAAAGAAAAGGTTCGAGTTAAGTTTGGTGATATATCTCATGAGTTTAATTTCTCCAAGTTTCGTAGACAACCTCATGATAAAGAATTGCCTAGTAAAGATGAAATTATTGGTCTTGCTTCTATTGTCGTACCTCCTACTGATCCGTTAGAACAATATTTGCTAGACCATGAAAACGATATGCATATGAATGAAAGAAATGAAATAGATAAGATGTTCTTTGATCAACCACCTATCCTTAAACACAATTTGCCTGTTGAAACTCTTGGAGGCCCTCCTCCGCCTAAAGGTGATCCTGTATTTGAATTGAAGCAATTGCCCGATACATTGAAATATGCTTATCTTGATGAAAAGAAGATATATCCTGTTATTATTAGTGCTAACCTTTCAGCTCATGAAGAAAAGAGATTACTAAAAACTCTAAGGAAGCACCGAGCTACTATTGGATATACTCTTGATGATCTTAAGGGCATTAGTCCCACTCTATGTCAGCACAAAATTAATATGGAGCCTGATGCTAAACCAGTTGTCGACCACCAACAACGATTAAATCCTAAGATGAAAGAGGTGGTAAGAACCGAAATATTAAAACTTCTGGAAGCAGGTATAATCTATCCCATAGCTGATAGTAGATGGGTAAGTCCCGTTCATTGTGTCCCTAAGAAAGGAGATATTACCGTTGTTCCTAATGATAAAAATGAACTCATTCCACGAAGAATTGTAACTGGTTATAGGATGGTAATTGATTTTAGAAAATTAAACAAAGCTACTAGAAAAGATCATTACCCCTTACCTTTTATTGATCAAATGCTAGAAAGATTATCTAAGCATACACACTTTTGTTTTCTAGATGGTTATTCTGGTTTTTCTCAAATACCCGTATCACAACCCGATCAAGAGAAAACCACCTTCACTTGTCCTTTTGGAACTTATGCTTATAGACATATGCTTTTGGTTTATGCAATGCACCTGCTACCTTTCAAAGATGTATGACTGCTATATTCTCTGACTTTTGTGAAAAGATTGTTGAGGTGTTCATGGATGGTTTTTCCGTTTACGAAACTTCTTTTGATGATTGCTTAAGCAACCTTGATCGAGGTTTGCAGAGATGTGAAAAAAACTAATCTTGTCTTGAATTGGGAGAAGTGTCACTTTATGGTGAATGAAGATATTGTCTTGGGCATAAAATTTCTGAAAGAGGTATTGAAGTTGATAAAGCTAAGGTTGATGCTATTGAGAAAATGCCATGTCCTAAAGATATTAAAGGTATAAGAAGTTTACTTGGTCATGTTGGTTTCTATAGGAGATTTATTAAAGACTTCTCTAAAACTTCTAGTCCTCTTACCAATCTTTTGCAAAAATATGTTCCATTTGTTTTTGATGATGATTGCCTAGAAGCCTTTGAAACACTTAAGAAAGCCTTAACCACTGCACCTATTGTTCAACCACCTGATTGGAACTTACCTTTTGAAATTATGTGTGATGCTAGTGATTATGCTGTTGGTGCTGTTCTAGGACAGAGAGTTGATAAGAAATTAAATGTTATCCATTATGCTAGTAAAACTCTAGACAGTGCCCAAAGAAATTATGCTACTACTGAAAAAGAATTTCTAGCAGTTGTGTTTGCATGTGATAAATTCAGATCTTACATAGTTGATTCTAAAGTAACTGTTCACACCGATCATGCTGCTATTAAATATATTATGGAAAAGAAAGATGCTAAACCTAGACTCATTAGGTGGGTTCTATTGCTACAAGAATTTGACTTGCATATTATTGATAGAAAGGGAGCTGAGAATCCCGTAGCAGATAATTTGTCTAGAATGGAAAATGTTCTTGATGACCCACTTCCTATTAATGATAATTTTCCTGATGAACAATTAGCTGTCATAAACACTTCTCGTACTACTCCATGGTATGCGGACTATGCTAATTACATTGTTGCTAAATATATACCACCTAGTTTCACGTACCAACAAAAGAAAAAGTTCTTCTTTGATTTAAGACATTACTTCTGGGATGACCCACATCTTTATAAAGAAGGGGTAGATGGTATTATTAGACGTTGTATACCTGAGCATGAACAGGAACAAATCCTACGGAAGTGTCATTCTGAGGCTTACGGAGGACACCATGCGGGAGACAGAACTACACACAAGGTATTGCAATCTGGTTTTTATTGGCCTACTCTTTTCAAGGATGCTCGTAAGTTTGTCCTATCTTGTGATGAATGTCAAAGAATTGGTAATGTTGGTAGATGTCAAGAAATGCCTATGAATTATTCACTTGCTGTTGAACCATTTGATGTTTGGGGATTTGATTATATGGGACATTTTCCTAAATCCAATGGGTATACTCATATTTTAGTTGTTGTTGATTACGTTACTCAGTGGGTAGAAGCTATTCCAACTAGTAGTGCTGATCATAACACTTCTATTAAAATGCTTAAAGAAGTTATTTTCCCGAGGTTTGGAGTCCCTAGATATTTGATGACTGATGGTGGTTCACATTTTATTCATGGTGCATTCCGTAAATTGCTTGCTAAATACAATGTCAATCATAGAATTGCATCTCCTTATCACCCTCAAACTAGTGGTCAAGTTGAATTGAGCAATAGGGAAATAAAATTAATTTTGCAAAAAACCGTCAATAGATCTAGAAAGAATTGGTCTAAGAAACATGACGATGCATTGTGGGCATATAGAACTGCTTATAAAAATCCTATGGGTATGTCTCCTTATAAAATGGTTTATGGAAAAGCATGTCATTTACCTCTTGAGTTAGAACATAAAACAAATTGGGAAATTAAAGAACTAAATTATGATTTTAAACTTGCCGGTGAAAAGAGGTTATTCGATATTAGCTAATTAGATGAATGGAGAACCCAAGCTTATGAAAATGCCAAATTGTTTAAAGAGAAAGTTAAAAGATGGCATGATAGAAGAATTCAAAAACGGGAATTTAAAGTGGGTGAGCAAGTTCTATTGTACAATTCTCGTTTGAGATTCTTTGCAGGAAAACTTCTCTCTAAATGGGAAGGACCGTATATCATCGAAGAAGTTTATCACTCCGGAGCCATAAAAATAAATAACTCCGAAGGCACTAATCCGAGAGTGGTGAATGGGCAAAGAATTAAGCACTATATTTCAGGTACTCCCATTAATGTTGAAACTAATATTATTGAAACAATTACACCGGAGGAATACATAAGGGAGACCTTCCGGAACACTCCAGAACCCTGAAAAGGAAGAGGTATGTGATACGGTAAGTAAACCGACTCCAAAAATTCCATAAAAATACTTTCTGTCAGTTTTGGAATATTAGAAAAAATACAAAAATAAGAAACAACCGAGGGGACCCACCTGGTGCCCACGAGGCACCAGGGCGCGCCACCCCCCTAGCGCGCCCTGGTGGCTCGTGGGCCCCACGTGAGCCTTCCCGACTCCGTTTTCTCCTGGATTACTTGTTTTGCAAGATAAAAAATCTTTATATATACTCCCGGACGTTTTGACCACTGTATCGCAGAAATCTCCTCTGTTCTTGTTTTGTGCTATTTTTCTGACAGATCTAGATCGCTATGGCCCCACCAAGCTCTTCCAAGGACAAGTTCTACGAGAAGGTCATCAACCCCTACCTACCGGAGGTGATGAAACACCCTCAAGCCATTGAGATGCGTGAGGGGGTGCTTCACATCCGGGATGTTCAAGGACCCAAGAAGACCGGGAGAGTGGAGTCCAGGCTCGAAGCGGTGGAGCAGGAGATCTTCAAGTGCCAAGGGATGGTGGAATGTGGACTCAGTGCCAACCACTCCATGATCACGGAATTCACCCGTAATCACAAGGTGGATGACCAATCAATGGGGGACATCATCTTCAAGCTCAATGAACGGATCGACTATCTCCAAGGCCAAATCTATGATCTTCAAAACCAAAATTATGAGTATGAGGCAAGATTCAAAGGTATGAGTTTAGCTGCAAGTTTCAGGACTCCGAAGACTCGTTCATCTTTTTATGATGGGGAACCTATGCCATGGAAGCCGGAGGACAAGCCCACCACTTCACCACCACCATCACCGAAGAAGGAGACTTGAGCACATGGGTATGGGCACTCCCCTTGGCTTATGCCAAGCTTGGGGGAGGTGCCTCGGTATCGTATCACCATCACTTTTATTATCTTTACCTATTTTTAGTTCGATCCTTAGTTATTTCGTGATCTAGTTGAATAAAAGTTAGTATGATCTATTTTCGAGTGTTAGCTTCGTGATCTATCTATCTATGTAATCGAGTTGAGAGTTATATAATAAAGATTAGTTTGAGTTTTTGCTTCTTTACTTTCATGTTCCAATTCTAGCAATGAAAATAATGAAAAAGATCATATGCTAATCCTATGGAAAGTAATGACATTACATAAAGAAAAGTATAAGTGATAATATTTATTGGAAGTTAACAAACATAACATTAGTCAATGATGCAATTCATGAAAGAATTAATAAGGGAAGAGAAGATTCACATGCAAATATACTATCTTGGACATCTTTTATGATTGTGAGCCCCCATTAAGTATTTTATGTCAAATTGTTGACGTTGGACAAGGAAGACAACGTAATGAATTATGTTTGTTTATATTCACATAGAAGTTATATTGTTATAGATCCTCCAACATGTGGTGCTTGCCCAATATCTTTGCTAGCCAAAAATCCGCACCAAGTAGAGATACTACTTGTGCATCCAAAACCCTTAAACCCAGTTTCATGTCATGAGAGTCCACTATATCTACCTATGGATTGAATAAGATCCTTCAAGTAAGTTGTCATCGGTGCAAAAAGCAATAAAAATTGCCTCTAAATATGTCTGAACTTTTATTGTAAGGGAAATAAGCTTTGTACGAACTTGTGATGGTAAAGAAATAAAAGCGACAGACTGCATAATAAAGGTTGCTATCACAAGGGGCAATATAAAGTGACGTTCCTTTACATTAAGAACTCTTGCATCCAACAACAAAAAGCGCATGACAACCTCTGCTTCCCTCTGTGAAGGGCCTATCCTTTACTTTTATGTATTTACTTTTTATGCAAGAGTCAATAGTGTTCTCCTCTACTTCCTTTTCATTTTTCTCTTTTGTAAGCACCATGTGGTGGGGAAAGATCTAGGCACATATATCCAGTTGGATATGAGTGATCATGAGTTATTATTGTTGACATCACCCTTGAGGTGAATAAGTTGGGAGGCGAAATCACAAGCCCCTATCTTTCTATGTGTCTGGCTGAAACTTTTTGCTCCATATATATATGTCGTGAGTGTTAGCAATCATAGAAGACTAAATGATGGTTGAGTATGTGGACTTGCTGAAAAGCTCCTACATGAGACCCTTCCTGAAAATATGATGAATTGCAATTGCATTGTTGACTGAGAACATAGTTTGTTAGTTTTCAAGAAAGTTTATGCCTTATAATCCATTGTTGTGATGAATTGTTACTTGCTCATGAGAAGTTTATGATAATAAATATTGCTGTTATAATAATGATCATGATGCTACTATGTCTGTATTTTGTTTTTATCGACACCTCTCTCTCTAAACATGTGGACATGATTATCGATATCGGCTTTCGCTTGAGGACAAACGAGGTCTAAGCTTGGGGGAGTTGATACGTCCATTTTGCATCATGTTTTGCTACTGTTATTTATAGTGTTTTTAATCAATATAACACTTTTTGGAGCAATTCTAATGCCTTTTCTCTCTTAATATGCAAGATCTACACAAGGAGGGAGAATGTCGGCAGCTGGAATTCTGGACCTGAAAAATCTATGTCAGAGATACCTATTCTGCACATCTCCAAATGAGCTGAAATTTCACGGAGAATTATTTTGGAATAAATAAAAAATACTGGAAGCAAGAAGTACCAGAGGGGGCCACCCAGGTGCCCACGAGGCACCAGGGCGCGCCACCCCCCCCAAGCGCGCCCTGGTACCTCGTGGGGCCCCTGGCCAGCCTTTGGCCCCCATTTTCTGGTATATAAGTGCATTTGACCTAGAAAAAATATAGAGAAGACTTTCGGGATGGTGCGCCGCCGTCTCGAGGCGGAACTTGGGCAGGAGCACTTTTGCTCTTCGGCGGAGAGATTCTGCCGGGGAAACTTCCCTCCGGGAGGGGGAAATCGTCGCCATCGACATCACCAGCGATCCTCTCATCGTGGGAGGACTAATCTTCATCAACATCTTCACCAGCACCATCTCATCTCAAACCCTAGTTCATCTCTTGTATTCAATCTTTGTCTCAAAACCTCAGATTGGTACCTGTGGGTTGCTAGTAGTGTTGATTACATCTTGTAGTTGATGCTAGTTGGTTTATTTGGTGGAAGATTATATGTTCAGATCTATTATGCTATTCAATACCCCTCTGATCTTGGACATGATTATGTTTTGTGAGTAGTTACTTTTGTTCTTGAGGACATGGGAGAAGTCTTGTCATAAGTAATCATGTGAATTTGGTATTCGTTCGATATTTTGATGATATGTATGTTGTTGATTCTCTTAGTGGTGTTGTGTGAACGTCGACTACATGACACTTCACCATCTTTGGGCCTAAGGGGATGCATTGTGGAGTAGTAATTAGATGATGGGTTGCTAGAGTGACAGAAGCTTAAACCCTAGTTTATGCGCTATTCCGTAAGGGGCTGATTTGGATCCATATGTTTAATGCTATGGTTAGAGTTATCTTAATTCTTCTTTCGTAGTTGCGGATGCTTGCGAGTGGGGGTAATCATAAGTGGGAGGCTTGTTCAAGTAAGAACAGCACCCAAGCACCGGTCCACCCACATATCAAATTATCAAAGTAGTGAACGCGAATCAAACAAACATGATGAAAGTGACTAGATGAAATTCCCATGTGTCCTCGAGAACGCTTTACTTACTATAAGAGATCGTTCCGGCTTGTCCTTTGCTATAAAAAGGATTGGGCCACATTGCTGCACTCTTTGTTACTATTCAACTTGTCACTTGTTACAAATTATCTTGCTATCAAACTACTCGTTACCGATAATTTCAGTGCTTGCAGAAAATACCTTGCTGAAAACCGCTTGTCATATCCTTCCGCTCCTCGTTGGGTTCGACACTCTTACTTATCAAAAGGACTACGATTGATCCCCTATACTTGTGGGTCATCAGCGCGGAACACTGCAAGGAATGAACCTGAAGCTCCACATCCGACACGCACTGCGGCTAGGACCCGGGCTTACATCGATTTGATCTTACAACACCTGTACAAACCTGCACCTGCACATAGGCATGAGACCTTCTCTTCAAGTCCCCTTTGGTCACCGCCGCCGCATGGTACGATGGTTGCTTTCTCGGATGCTGCTGTTTCTGAGGAACTGAACAAATCCGGAGTTGGTGTTGTGGTTCTGGACCATCTGGGTCAATGTGTGGCGGCTTGCTCTGAACCTCTGAAGGGTGTGCTGTCTCCTGAAGTTGCCGAAGCCATGGCGCTTCGTCGTGCGGCCAGGTTGGTGCGGGAGGAAGGCTATGCTGATGTGCTTTTCAAGTCAGACTGCCTCTCGCTTGTGCAACGTGTGAACTCTCCATCCAGGGATCGTTCTGTGGTGGGATCCATTGTGGCTGATATCAGGGAAGCGGCAAGTTATCTCTCGTCTGCGTCGTTCATCCATGTGCGTCGACATCTAAATGTTTTAGCTCATGTCTTAGCTAGATCAAGTCTGAATTCCACTAGTCTTTGTATGTTTCATTATGCTCCGGATTGCATCCGGGAGACTCTTTGCAAATTTGTTGCTTGATCAATAAAGACTGACGTTGGCCAGACGAAGCGACTGAAAAGAGGCCCCCGCGTCGTCCCTGCGGGCGACTCGGGTGGCGGCGCCGCCAGCCTGCCTTCTCCCCCCCTCCGCTCCTCTCTTCCCTCCCGCCGCCGGCCGGAGCCGTCGGGGCAAAGCCCCTCGTGGTGGCCGGCGGCGGGGGCCCTTCTTCCTCCCCAGCCACGCCGAGGCAGCGTGGGATGCAGCTGCGGGCGGGGGATGCGGCGTTCGCGCGGGGCGCCGTGGCTGCAGTGCGCGTGGCCGGGCCGGCGGTGCGGTGGTGCAGCGACGGCTGCGTAGGTGCTCCTGCCGGGTGGCGGGATCGATGGAGGCGGAGCACGCTTGGCGGGTGGTGCTGGCGGCTGCAGCGGTGGCTGGCCCAGATCCGCCCGATCTGGCGGTGCGGGTCGCGGGCGACATGATCTGCGGGCGGTCGCCCCTGCCTTGGCGACGGGCTGGTGGGGGTGGCGGCGCAGTGGCGGTGGCTAGATGGGCGTGCTGGTCGTGTCCGCGTTGGGATCTTCCTGGTCCGGTGCTTGGATGTCGGCGGGCGACGCGAGGAGGCATCTCCGGTGAGCTCCCTTGGCTGCTGCTGCGGTCGATTTGGTGTCCCTCATCGGTGGGCGCGCTATTGCTGGTGGTCTCGCGGGGATGTGTGCCGGTTGCCATGGTGGGACGACACAGGGGTGTGTTCGGTGGGGAGCTCGGTAGGAGGGATGGGTGGCCTCGATGCGGTCGCGTCACCTATCGCCGACACAGGGGTGTGCTGGTCCGGATGCATCCGCTCCTCCTTCTCCCCCTTTCCTCGACCGCGGGCGGGTTGGCACCAGTCTGCCGATGTTCGGGACGGAGCGTCTGCTGTGGCTCCGTCGGTCGGGGTCTGCCGGTTGGGCCAAAGCTGGGGCCTTTGTGTGGTCTCGGGGTTGTCTGGTTGCAGGGCGGCGGCCCTGGTGGCGGGAGGCGCGGTGTTCATGGGCGGAGCGCGCGTCTCGGGTGCGTGCGGGCAGCCATGGCCACACGGGTGGCATTGCTGTTGGTGGTCGATGTTCGGCGTGGTGGTTTGGTGGAGGTGGATGAGCGCCGGGGTGCATTACCTGCGCGGTTCTTTGGCCGGCCGACGGTGGCGGCGTCCGCGGGCGTCGTTCCCTTCCTGAAGGCTCCGTCGCGGCTGCTCCCGTCTCCCCCAGTTTACTCCGGGTGAAAACTCGATTTTCTGGATCGGACGGTGGCGGCACTCCGGTGTCGTGCCCTTCTTGGAGGCACCGTCTTGGAGTCTTTGCTACGTTGAGGGTCGGCCTCACTTCTTCACGGTGGCTAGCTCATAGTGAAGGTCGCCGGCGTCTCCAAGCGGTCTTATTGTTTATCTTTAGTGTGCTTGGTGGCGTTAGGGTGATGTGATGTTGTGCGGCACCCTTGTATCTTGCCTTGGGTGTGTGTGTGTTGAGTGTGTCGTGTGTGCCGGTGCCGTGTGTTGGGTGGTTGGTTGTTTGCATGATCGTTGCTTTATATACTAGTAGAACGCCCGTGCGTTGCCACGGGCCTTTGATTTATTTTTTCTGATTACACCTATGAATACAATGCATACAAATTTCATATGTATAGTTTTTTTTCCCGATTGTGCATATAATGTATATCATATTTCGCATGTATAGAAAAGATAGCCCACAACAATTAGAAAAATAACTGACTTCACATGCAATGTATACATAGAGAGCAATGATCCAAATAATTATATGTTACAAATTGACATATACCACATCACATGGGTTTGTCATGGTCTCCCGTGGTGGTAATCATCTTTTCTCCTCCCATCGTGGTGTCCTTCTCATCCTCGTTGAATAGCTCGGTCAGCAGCGCATTCTTCTTTAGAGCGAACCCTGGCCCCGGTGCTCCATCAGCTGCCTCGCGAGAGGGTCCATGTTGTTGATGTTTATGGCGACAACAACATCGAGCAGGGCCAAAAGGTTATTGATTCTCTTGATCTCCTCCCCATGGCCGCCATAGCCATTAATGGCACCGCCACCATCAACATCTTCTCATCTTCCTCCCAAGCACATTGTAAATAAATTAATCTCAATATGGTATCTGATCATCTTACTAATTTATGTTCCCTAAAAATAAAGATAAATTAAATTATATGAAATTATCTACTCCCTCTGTTCCTAAATATAAGTCTTTTTAGAGATTTTAATATGGACTACATACAGAGCAAAATGAGTAATCTACACTCTAAACTACGTTTATATTCATCCGTATGTAGTCCATATTCAAATCTCTAAAAAGATTTAATTTTAGGAACGGGGGAGTAGCAATTTACTCAGGGACCAGTTTTAAAATAATAATAAACAGTCGAGGTCACAACAAAGTAAATTGCGAAACAAGTGCTCAAGTGTATTCATTTGGCTAATTTAACTGGTCCTAGATAGGAGATCATTGTAAAATTGCACCGGACGAAAAATAGAAATAAATTATAGAACATTAATAAAAAACATTATATAGCTTGTACACATAAAAGTGACATGTACATACAAACAGATTTAATTTTGGGAACCCAAAACCCCTTCACTGCCATATACTCTACAATTTGCTTCAATAGGGTACATCATGTGTGGCGTTAAGCCGTCCCCAATAGAAAGATACTTGCATAGATGCTTATACCGTAAAAAATAAAGCGCTTCCCAAAGAAACCTAGATTCTAGCACAAATTATCAGTAAACTTGCATATGCAACAAAAGTCACAACCAATGCACGTGGAATTCGTGTGAGTATAAATGAATTTGTATTCTGATTTTTTTGAAAATAAAAGAACTATATTTCATAATGATCCCCCTCCCCCACCCCACCCCTAGGAAAGGAGAAAAAATCGCAATGAATTATCTTTTGCGGGACAGAATATACAAAACCAGTGTTTGAAAAGCCCTAACAGAAGTCGGAATTGTGGCCCCTATTGCTAAGATTAACACTATTAGCACACTTAGATAAATTTATACATAAATATTTTACACTATAAAAGTATTATATATCCAAATTAATCCATGATTCATATATACGCATACAAAAGCACTTTCCTTTCCCAGGACGAAGATCAAGTATATTGTGGAAGCAAATTTCACCATGTTGGTAAATCATCAATGACCTGAATCTATTGCAGGCTTTCATGTTGTGAATAACACCATTATATGTCATTACACCACTGAAATGTAACCTTGGGAGCTTGGGAAACAATGGTTCTCTTACATTTCATTCCCCACCATCGTTAGAAAAAAAGAGGAGCTCAAAATCAAGAGTGACGATCATTCCAAGACAACTTTTTTCATGGTTTCAGCCTAGAAATTGCCATAATATTTTCCAATTTATCACAAGGTCAAATGGAAAATAATTTTTCTCATTATTTTCTTAACACACCTCTCATCAATGAAAATACTCATGCTATCTTATTCTCTAGAGAGAATAAGAAACCTAGATTCGCTAGAGATACAACTTTCCATATGCTCTATTACATATTGTAGCTAAAACCTGCAGTTTGATGTCATGTTTACATAAAGTTCTCAAGTATGTCTCCCAACTAACCTGCAGTTTGATGCTATGTTTACCACTCTATAGGAGATCAATATGATAAAGATGCATGTGTATGCAGTATAACTATTATTGAAACCTCTTCCATTGCTTAATCATTAAAAATACAAATAAAACACAGGTACAGTTGCTCCATCGTATCGCCAGCAAAAAGAGGGCCAAATTCTAATGTTCGTGGCACTATAGAGTACATAGTTATATCAAGGCAACACAGAAAACTAACAAAATTCAGAGATTCTAAAAACATACGGACAAATGCAATTCAAATATTGTGAGCCTGACTCTAGAACCCTTTATAGACGGTGGAATACTAAAAAAATTAGGCTCTGTATCCAATTGCCACTTAAGTAATACCGGTAAACATCTTTTCTTTCAAAGAACTCATGATAGTATTAAACAAGAGCCTACATAACTGAATAAAATGCTTAGTAAAATGAGAACTTGTGGTGACATTAACTCAGTAATATTGACATGCAACGTTTGTTGTGCAGCGTAGTACCGTTAGCTCAGTAAAGCATTGCCCTAATCTATATTGCTATAATTCAGCATTCAAACATAATTGCAAAGTACCCGTATGTTGCAACAGATCTACAATAAAACCATTATGTGCTCACAAATCTGGAAACCAATATGAATTGTCCTACGTTCTGTTACTCCGCTGGAAATATGTTATGCTTCACTCAGATTTAGTTCCATTGTTCCACTGTACATTAGCAATCCTCTCAAGAAAGAAAGGAAGAAAGAAAATGCTTAAATCATACACGATATTTGTTCTTGTTTTATTCCACCAGCGAGAAAACTACATATAGAAAGAAATTATATGTGCATGATGAACGTAGGGAAGCATTTACCACTGAACCCGAATATGTAATGTCCTTTTCCTTCCTATCCTCCTATGATCTCAATGATTCCACTGGAGTATAGACCTGCCAAACAAATGTTGCATCTGGTACGATCAGAATCGAAAACCACAACTACCGAATGAAATCAAATATAAAAAAGTCAAACCAACTCATGTTCTGTTCCTGCGAGCCAAGAATGTACGGGAAGCAATAATAGTTCTTCTCAAAATGTAATACCGATTAAAGATTGCATGTGTCCATACTACCATGATTTGCTAACAGATAGAGTTTAATAGATCATGTAGTAGCGTTTTACAATCACATAACAATCATGTAGTAACTTTACAGAAAAATAACACGATCGGATAAAAAAAATCAATATTGGTTGTGATCTTCGGATTGCTTCCTTGTCGTCCATCATAGCAAGCGCAACACTACATGTCATGCAGAGAGTTCAATCTTCCTTTCCGGCACCAAATTCTTCATCAGGTCAAGGTAAAGTACACCGACCAATGCTTCCTTCCAGACATCCAATACACAATATACTTACTTGAATGGTAATATGAAGATGTAGCAGCCGGTGAAAGCCTCTACAATTCATCCGAGCCTGGAAATGGCGAGCTCCTCCTCGTTACCTGGAACGCCTTCCCGGTGTATCGATCCTTCTAAGGCACCTGATCATATATGCATCAATATATAAACTAATCCCTCTGTAAACAAATATACTTAACATGCAATATTTTTAGTCTCTGAATATTAGCTACCCAAATATTTAACTTTGAAACAAGGCCAACTTTTTATAATTGTATATGAAAATTTTACAAAACAATTTTGGAAAAGCTAATGATAGTCTGCATCAGCCGCACTGGAATTTTTTCAAGTAAGATAACATAGCAGGAAAAACATAAAACTTTCAATCTCTGAAACCTATATTGATGTACAGAAAAAATAGACATTAGACGAATAGAATAGAACAAACTTGGACAAGAAAAACAAGGATGTACTTACTTAATTTGATGTAGCAGCTTCTACAAAGCAGATGCCATGGAAAATCAGCAAGAATTGCGAGAAAGAAAACTCAAATAAGATGATAGTAACAACTAATAGCTAGGTAGTATGGCGCTGCTAATTGGAGATGTTAGCCCACATACACTTAGCTCAATTTACTATGCTTCTTGTCTGCGTCACAGACTCAGGATTTGTACAAGAAGACGTTAGCCCACCTACACTTGCGGAGCGCCACTGTCCTGTCGCTGCTGGTGACAGAGACGGGTCCACATGGAAGATTGCCGCGTCGCCGACGAGGACAGGGCGAGCGCATCCACGGGATGGGAGATGCCGTCGACGGTGCGCCAGTGGGGAGGGGTTGAGGACGGCGGCGGCGGACCAGCGGCCAGAGGCGGCGGCCGATGAGCCAAGAGGCGAGGTGGGGCTGGAACCAACAGTAACCCTAGCGCGTCAGCGATGTGGTGGGCTGGCGCACGAACGTGCCTGACGATGAACGGCGCCGATGTCGGAGGTGACGATGTACACTAAGTTGAGTTTGCCGTCGCCGACCTCCCTGATGGTGAGCGTGTCAACGAGGCGTTGAGGCTGGCGGCGAGCGCCGAGATGGCATGGATGTAGGCCACCAAGGACGCAGGCGGATGTTGCAGAACTGAGAGACGGCGAGATCGATGAGCGAATGGAGGAGGGAAGATTTTAGATGGTTTTGTGATTTGGAAAGTGTGGGCCTAAGTAAGGAAAGTTAAGGTTTTTGCCAGGATTGTTTTGTGATTTGGGAAGTGTGGGACGCATCCACACTTGATTGTTTGAAAATCCGTCAAATGGAGATCTTTACCCAAGAAGGAAAGAATCGTACATAATGGGGAAATACCATTGCTGAGATGGAAAAACCAGAGGAAGGGTCATGGGAATTGATTTGGTTTTTAATGTGAGGGGTGGAGGGACGTGAGACGAAAATAAACCAGAAAATCCGTTATTTGTTTCCTAAAATAAATTGCATTAATAAGAGAGATCGGTTGATTTGGATAAGTTAGGAAAGTTTAGTCCGTGATTTTTTGTATGTTAGGAAAGTGCTGCTTTGCTAAAAAAAGAGTGGAGAGAAAAATAAACCGGTGTGGAGAGTGGTGGTGGGAGGGGGGACAAAAAAACCAGACGAAAAAAAACCGTGGATGCTACACTACCAACTGAGACATTAGGAGTAGAGATAAAGCGGGGCGAAATCCTTTTTGGCAAAACCGACGTTCTCTCTCAAAAAAAACTCCGACCCCGGAATCCACCACCAGCCTGGACCCACCAACCTCCCGCAGCCGCTGTCCCACCTGTCATCCACCTGCGAAACCACGTCCACGAGGAGCCCGCGGGTTTCCCAAGTCCAGAAAGGGAAAGCCGCAAAGCCGGCCGGTCCCGCACCAACGCGAAGCGGCGCCTACCCGCTCGCTCGCTCGCTTCCGTCCCCGACTCCCCTCCCTCCCATCCTATTCGCTCCGCCGTACCACCCCACCTCCCACATCGCCCGCCTCCCGCCGCCGCCGCCGCCGCCACCACCCCGGCCGGAGGCACGCGCCCCACGCGGCCTCTCGAATCCGAGGTCAGATCCAAACCCCAGCCCCAGGTCCGAATCGCGCCGCAATTTTTTCTAGGTTTTGGTACGGATCTAGGGTTGGGTTGGCCGTGGAATTCCGGGGGCGGGGGCGATTCGCTCGGATTCCTCCGCGGCTCGGATTTCGTGCTCATGGCCGCGGGGCGCCACGGAGGCTACAGGGACTACGAGGCGAGGGAGCGGGAACCCGACGCCGAGGCTGGCAGGAGGAGCCAGCACCTCGGCCGCCGCCACCGGAGCGACGCCGACCGCCGCCGCGACGGCGGGCGCAGCAGCGGTGGCAGGGAATTCTCCAACGGCTATGGCCACCGCCGCTCGCACCCGCCCAAAAGCCGCCTCTCCACGAGGCTTGGGGACCGGGAGCCCGGTGAGGTGCTCAGCGGGAGTGCGTCAGATGACTCTGGTGGGAGGTCAGGCAGAGTGGCGGGGGAGAACACCATGTCCAGTTCTAGCAGGGAGGGCGAGGTGGCGGTGGGGGCGCCTGCTGCCCCATCGCCCAGTAAAAAGAGGAAATTTTCGCCGATAATTTGGGATAGGGATAGCCCAAAGCCGCCGCCGTTACATTCTGGTGCAGTGACTATGAAAGGAGTGGTGGACTCCGCATCTGCTGATACAGCAAGTGACAAGAAAGTGGTGGAATCGTCTTCTGCTGAACTCCCTCCCCCTCCCCCGCTGCCTCCACAGGGGCAGATCCCGGAGAGGTTGGTCGTGGAGAATTCACCAATGGATGTGGACCTTGCCGTTGATACAGAGAACATTGAGCAGTTGCATGAGCCGGAGGACAGTAAAGTGCTCGAGGTAGAGGAGAGTAAAGTAAAGGAGGAAGAGGAGAGTAAAGTAAAGGAGGAAGAGGAGTACCCAACAATGAGGAACATATCAACTTCAAGGTGGGCAGGTGCTAACGATGACGACGAGGAGGGTGTAACACTGAGGAAGAAGAAAGGCATATCTCCTGCAGATTCCACTGAGCTGGGGCAGGGTAAGAAGACTCCTAGTCCAGAACTTGGGGAGGTTGTGACCAGTGATATGTCTGGACGGAGGACCATGTCAAGGTCATCTGATTCAGGGAGAATGGGTAACGACGAGAAGGAAGATTTGGAAGTAGGTAAAGGTGACTACATGGATGTTGATAGAGGGGAGGCTAGTGTTAATGGTTCAGCTAATCGTCTATCTTCTGATTCGGAGGATGAAGTGCGCAGGTCTGAAACCCCTGAGCCAGTGAAGCCGGCCCATCGATGTATCAATATGCTGCAAGGTTGCAGAAGTGTTGATGTATTTGAGAGGCTCAACAAGATTAATGAAGGCACCTATGGTGTTGTATATCGAGCAAAGGATAAGAAGACTGCTGAGATTGTTGCATTAAAGAAGGTCAAGATGGAAAAGGAGAGAGAAGGTTTCCCGTTGACCTCTCTTAGGGAAATCAACATCCTTTTATCTTTCCATCACCCTTCAATTGTTGACGTTAAGGAAGTAGTAGTTGGCAGTAGTCTTGATAGTATTTTTATGGTGATGGAGTATATGGAGCATGATCTTAAGGGTGTCATGGAGACAATGAAGCAGCCATATACCCAAAGTGAGGTCAAATGCTTAATGCTTCAGCTATTAGAGGGTGTAAAATATCTTCATGACAATTGGGTACTTCATAGGTAATGGTTAGCTTACATTTTGTTCTTGTTCTTCAGATATTATCTAACCAGTTTCCGACGTTGACTATGTACTGATGATATGCATCTCATTTATTTTAGGGATTTGAAGACTTCAAATCTGTTGCTGAATAACCGCGGTGAGTTGAAAATATGTGATTTTGGACTGTCTCGTCAATATGGGAGCCCACTAAAACCTTATACTCAATTGGTTGTGACTTTGTGGTACAGGTAGGTCACCAGCCAACATCAGATTCCACAGCAGCGCTTTGACTACCTTAATTTTTCACTGTAAGTTCTTTTATTTATAAATCACACTAATGTCTGTTTCTCCTCCTTGGCTACAGGTCACCTGAACTATTGCTAGGAACAAAGGAATACTCTACTGCTATTGACATGTGGTCCGTGGGCTGCATTATGGCAGAGCTTCTCGCCAAAGAACCACTGTTCAATGGAAAAACAGAGTTTGAACAGCTAGACAAGGTACTCCATTTGTCTTATGTATGCTTTCCATGCATGTCTCACAGTGTATATTCTTCTATGTTGCTGATAGCTATAGCTGTCGATATAGATATGTATTCAATGATAGCTTATGGTGAAGCTACTTTTCTTGTAGATATTTAGAACACTTGGCACACCTAATGAGAAGATATGGCCTGGTTATGCCAAGTTACCTGGTGTCAAAGTCAACTTTGTTAAACAACCGTATGTTTCTTATACCTGCTTTTGTTGTTTCTCCACCTAGCGTATATGATTGTATGATTGCATCATATTTTGATTTTTTTTCTTCAGGTACAACAGATTAAGGGATAAGTTCCCAGCTGCGTCTTTTTCTGGGCGTCCAAACCTATCTGAAGCTGGTTTTGATCTGTTGAATAAGCTCTTAACTTATGATCCTGTGAAGGTAAAATTAATACTCTTCAATGGGACTCGTGACTACACGAATCTTGCATTGTCATTTATTTACGCTTCATTGTCATTTATATTACTGACTAAGCACACTTGATTTTCTTGTACAGCGTATATCAGCTGAGGCTGCGTTGGAGCATCCATGGTTCTGTGAAGTACCTCTACCTAAGTCGAAGGACTTCATGCCAACATTTCCAGCTCTAAACGAACTGGACAGGTAATTTTTTTTACCCATTAGTTTTGCATATCCCATGCATATAAACATTTATGTTCAATAGTCCATTTATATCTGATGTTATAAAATATACAGGCGTACCAGACGGTTTATGAAGAGTCCTGATCCTCTCGAGGAGCAACGGTTGAAAGAACTGCAAGCAAAAGGCAACCGTGGCCTTTTCGGCTGAGCTCAAACCGCTTGCTTCGGTTTTGTTCGTACTGACTGCTATGCTTCAACCTGAATCAGTGAGCTCAGATGGCTTCTGAGGTGAGATGTGCCATAGACATGAAGTATCAGATCTTCTTGGTGTCTACAAGCAACTGACAGCGTTCTTTAGCAGGCTTTGTGCTTAGTGACTTGTGGCCCATCATAGAATTCTTTTCACAGGATTAGCACTCCGACCAGATTGATCATGAAAGCAAATCTAACCTGCCTCCATCGTAAGGTTTGGCCTGTTGGCTTTATTGGCTACACACTTACACCTGTTTCACCTTTGGAACCTCTGTATGTAAAATATTCCAGATTGGTACGTTGTAAACAATGCTCAGTGTGTTGGATTTACAATAAGATTATAAGAATCTATCATTTTTTTCTCTCTGCTCCTATAGTGCTCTTTTCTTTTGATCTTTGCATTTTGTTTGCAAGAAATGAAAGTGGCGAAGGGGAAGGATGCCTTTAGCTTTTCTTCAGGAAATCATGGACAGTAATACAACTTGAAAGGTAAATATATTCAAGAGTCGTTTACCTCAAGAGATGTATTGCTGATTAAAAATTGATGAATACATGTTCAGAAAGATCATCTATACCCAAGGGCTCTGTTTTAGTATTCATAAAGAAACACCGTCTTAAATCTTAATCATGTTCATAGCGTTAAGAACTCCCAATTCTGAAAAAAATGGTGAAAAAAAGAGAATAATAGAGAACGAAGAAAAGTGCAAAACATGACTTAAATGAGGACCCAGCCTGGATGGGTGTATTCTCTTTTCCACCTTGACGATGTATACAAGTCAGTGTTGGTATCTAGTATCTAACAGACATTGTATTATTCACCAAGAATTCCTTTATCTGAGCTGTTCTTCCATGCCTGTGCGTCATATGTCAATCGATTTAGGATACGAGTAAAGAATGCTATGTTTCTTTAGTCACTCTTTGCGATGTTTTCTATTTTATATTTATCGTGCCATTTTGACACGCATGTATTTGCCGAGCAAATTGAGAACATGAAGGGAGCACTTGGATTTCATTTCTATCCGGTAGTTAGTCTACAATGTCCGTTTTACGAAGCTGGTTACTTGCCCATGACAAGATCGAAGATCAGGGATATCTCTTCTTGAGCAATGTGGTTCGCTTGTTAAGTTTTGCCCCCACGTCTTCTTGTGTGTAAATTTGCTGTTCTGTGCTATTGGTAGCCAAAGATGTACTCCATCGCTATGTTGTTTGCATTTGGTGATAACTACTTTTACATTCTGCTCAAGTACTAGAGAGTTGGTTGAACTTACTACAACTGTTCTATCTGTGACACGTCTGCAGCTTAAGCTGTGGCTGCTTCAAGAGGAAGCTTGATGGCCGCCAGCTTGTTGTACCTAAGTGACTAAATTTTGTGGGAGGTCTTGAAGTGTGTTCATCTGTTTCTTAAGTGAGCCATAGTGGTCATTGGTCAGTTTACTATCCTTCCTTGTTTATTAATGCACCATATTCATCTAACTGTTTTCGGGGACGGTCATCTGTTATTTGTTTGTATGGAGTATGGTTTTTGTTGAACTTTCATTTCTGCCTTTACCATATGGCCGACACTTTGTTTTTCTATTCGAAATGCCTCCTTGATGGTGTAAATGCCACAACATTGGCATTGTTTACACACCTCCACGAACTTGAGGCTATTTAGAATAGTGAAGGAGGTCAAAATTAGGCTGAAATACTAGTGTTGCGTGCTCTCTGTTCCCCAGTTTGGTTATGGTAGCCTGGTTGTTTTGATGGGCCACAGTTGAAACAAACGTTTGACATGCTCTTTTTGGATGCATAACTGCTTATGGTTCTCGATGTTCTTGTAGTGGTGTTCTTGTCAGGGATTTATATGAGCTGCCCTTGCCACTACAAATGTTCAATTGCTACTTGCCGCTTCGTTCTGTGTGACGTTGGTGGTTCGGAGTTTTGTGTTATCGAAGCTATTGCTTTGAATGTGATAGTCAATTTCTTGCCCATTTGTTTGCCTCTTATTTTAGTTTCAGTTGTCTTGTGGAAGATATATGAGCCCATCAGCAGGCTCGAGTATGTTTTTGTGATATAAACATTTGCGTAGTTGCAGTGGTGTCGGGGCGCAGAATAGAAAGATTGCAGTTTCTGGCGGACAGAATGGAAAGATAGAAAATAGAAAGATTGCAGTGTCTGGCAGCGCACGGAATGGAAAGATAGAAACTACGGTCTACTCCCTCTGTTCACAAATATAAGATGTTTTAGATATTTCAATATGGACTACATACGGACTAAAATGAATGAAAACACACTCTAAAATGTGTATATATACATTCAAATCAGAAAATAGTTAGAACATCCTGGGATCGGACTTGAATGTTGATAACTGAGGCTCGTAGAGTTGGGTCTTTGTTGGTGGGTACACATCCAAACGTTTTATTTGTTTGATTTGACAAAGTTTTGGAGTACTTTCTTTTTGCCTGGACCTCAGGAATGCCATTCCATCACGACAATTGGCAAGTTTGTTAGAAAACTAAGCAACATTTGTTGCCAATTTTTCAAGAAGTTATTGAATTTTATTTCTATTTTTTCTTTGGATTTTACTGCTTATCCAAGGTGCATGTGTGCCCGGGATCATAATTACACTTTTGAGCTCGTCACCTTACGGAAGAGCAAGATGCTTGTGGATGCTATATACCTCTCGTAACAAGCAGCCTGATATCGCTCGCTGGACGTGAACTGCCATCGTGCCATTCCGTGTCTTTGTTGCACTCCCCGCTGAGCTCGTCATGTAGTTTTTGGGAACCATCGGTTTGTACAGCCATAGCTGAGTAATCTTGTTGCTCACCCATTGGCGTTGGGCATGTGTAGGCTCCATTATTTGCAGGTCGATGTGGATGGTCTGGATGACCAAGCAAGGAGCAGGCGCAACACGAGAGGCAATTTGGTCTGGATGACTGAAGCTATAATACTCTCCGCTGCAGGGCACACTCGGTGTGGTTATTACTACCACCGTAAAAAAATAGAAGAGCGTTTAAGATCACTAAATAGTGATCTCTTATATTTCTTTACAAAGGTAGTACATGTCAATGTAAATACGTTAATTAGTTAGAGAATCAATCAAATGCTACTTTCATGAGTGCATATTCAAAAAAGTGCATATGTTACTGGAAGAACGTTCGACGGTGAGAGTAAAATGTGGTCTGCTCACGAACCTTCTCACATTACTGTTCGTTGGGCGGTGCACACTCCCCGGAAACCATTGTGTTTCTCGCCGACATGACTCACTGCTGCCGATAGAGTGGATGTGGTTGTCACGTGTGATGTGCACGTGGTAACCAACCAAAGGGCCTCGCTGGAACATATGGGCCCGCTAGTTAACAAACGACGAGGCCGTACAAGCACTTCGCGGCCTATATGTGGCTGGCAAGTGGCCCGGAACACTATCTGGCCTGCACCGATGAGGCGACCACCGCCTGAGCTCTCTCTCGCCGTCTCTAGGGAAATCCTGTCCGTCTCGGGTTTAGGTCCCGTCGCTCATCCGAAGTTCGTAGTCATCCGTCAAAGCAAAATTACTGCAGAGGGCTCCGCGGTGCGACCCACCTAGCACTGTTCAGATGCGTTTGTACATTCATCCTTCCCCTGAAAGACATCCATGGATCAGCAAAGCAAAAAAAAAAGGGTTCAATTTATTAACGTTGTACGGAGCACACATTTTTTCCTTTTTGTTGAAAGAAAAAGAAAGAGATTTATTGCATCTCTCAGTCTATGCATCCAGATGCAGACGGCCAAAATTGTTGCAACTGGTTGCTAGTGTGGTATACATTTTTTTATGGATAGTGTAGAAATACATCAATGCACCTACAGACCTACTCAAAAGCGATGGTTATCTAACCAGTAAAGGCCAACTCGAAATCTGCTAGAAAACCACTAATAAATTTTGATGGTTTTCTGAAGTTTTAGGAAACAACTGTGTTTTTTTTCCAGGAACCATGGTTTTATTTTTTTCAATTTTGTCGACATCAATGCAACCGTTTATAAACTGTGGTATCTATCTTCAATGTCGTGTTTTTGGATGCCTTTTTTTTTCTTTCTAAACCAGTCGAGAAAAACTTTGGTTTTACAAAATGAAGTATTAATTGCCCACAAATGTTAGAATACTGAGTTTTTTTAATATAAAAAATACTGAGGTTTCATATTACTGCAATTTTAAAAACTATGCTGCCAAACTTGGGCCAAGATTTTTTTCTCTGATATGCAATCCACATAAGTAATTTTTTCTTTTTACAAACATCCGTCATAAGAATAAAATGTTTATTTTGCAAGGATTTTTTCAAGAGGCTAAGTAGAAGGTTTTAATACTTTTAGGGAAATAAATTAAAATTCTCAAACCTTTCCCCTTCTTCTTTCTCGACAAAAGGGATGCGCTCATGATCCCCTCGCTCCTAGCCAAAGAGGCCATAAGTCCACCTTTTTTCTGTCTGTCGCTCTGGCGGCGGGAGGTTGGGGACCCCGGATCTTTGTTTACTACACCCGACAGCGACTCTAAGGCGGTGATGGTGCCACCAGTGGATTAAGTGATGACGCCACCGGTGGATTAAGTTTCCCCCAACTCCATCTCGACGACGACTCTAAGGTGGCGACAATGATGCTGGGGGAATAAGGTTTCCACGACTCCGTTCCTTGGTGACAACGTCCTCAACGACGATGGCAGCGAGAGTTCATGAGGATTGTTTGTCACTACTCTTCTTGGGTCGTGTATCTAGCTTGTCCGAGTGCTAGTGATGAGACACCCATCAGCGGTGCCACCAGCATCGTATTCTTTTCTCTTGGCTCCATCCCCGTTGCACCAACATTCTCTTCGCCCATCGTTGTGAAGCCAGTGGAGGTCTTGTTCAGGAGGTGGCGGGTGTGCCGGCTGGTGGGCATCGATGGCGATCCTTGTATGCCGGCATTGCTTCTTCTTCTCTAGGGTGTTGGTTCCCTCTGACCGGAGCCATGACGACTTCCATGTATACAAAAGTGTGGCTTGCTTTGACAGCAAAGTGGCGGCGATGATGGTGCACCATCGGTCACCCTGGACCCCAGATGTAGAAGACGTGGTGAACCCAAAAGATTGGTTGTAATTTCCTTTTTTTTTCGGGGTGTACTATAATTTATGGACATGTTTGATATAGAGCTTTTGTGCTCGTTTAGCAAAATAAACAAATAAATGTAAAGAAATTGAAATTGGCCTAAGGAGCGCAACGGTCTATAATCATCGGGTGCCAGGTCTATAATCCCGTGGATATTTGTTTCCAAAAACCGCACACATAATCCTTTTTTTTTACACCGCAAAGCCACAACGGCTCCAGCTCTGTGCCCCAGTACAAAATCCAAAAACTTACCGTTGCGAAAAAGATCCATGGGGCATTAAAACCGTTCCGTTTTCCGTGCCCCGATAAGACGGCAACTGATTAAACACGAAATTCAAATGGAGCAAGAAAATAGGCAACTTCCCAAAACGAAAACCTCCCATCCCAACGTCTCAAAGGCAGCCAGGGGCGCTCTCGTCCTTCCCCCCCGCGAGCCGTTCCCCCTCCGGTCTCCTCCTTCAACCCCCCCCCCCCCCCCCCCCCCTGCGCCTGGGGTTTCCTCCTTCCACTCGAAGCCAGCCTCCGCTCTCTTCTTCTACCCCCACTCCCTCCTCCGCCTCCCCACCCGGCTCCGATTCCAACTCCCACCCCCACCCCCACCCCCAGAGGATACCGCCGCCCCGCACGAGGACCGCCCCTTTCACCGCCCGCGGCCGCGACGGAGGGCATTGGCGGCGGCGCTTCTGGTCAGTTCTTGCCTTTGCCTTCCCCATCTGTTCTCTGATTCCGCTGCTGCGTGGTCCTTCTGCCCCTTTTCTTGGTTCGATTTGCCTTGCCGCCGTCGCCTCATTGCGGAATTTGGTTTGGTTTGTTTTTGCAGTGTGATTTAGGGCTGCCTGCCTGCCTGCGCTCGACGGCTGTTCGTGCCCGGCGACGGCGGGATGTTCTACTCCAAGACGATGCTGTCCAAGAAGGGCCCGCTGGGCGCGGTGTGGGTCGCGGGCGTCTGCGGCGTGGCCGCGCTCACCAGGGACCAGGTCCTGCGCACCGACGTCGCCTCCTCCGTTGGTAAGCGATACCACGCCTAATTTGCCTCCGCCTAACCCGCCTCCTGCAATGCAACGAAGGCTCTCTCTTTTTTGTGGGGTTTTGAGGGTTTTTTTGGTTTGGTTAGGGCCTAGGAGAGGAGGGAATCTCTCCAATTTGTGGGGGAAAAAAATCTTCTTTTCTGGCGGTCTCATGTTCTTTCCTGGCTTGGTTGAATATACGGGTCTCTAATTTGTGTGGTGAATGGAACAGTAGATTGGGAGGGTTTATGTGGGGGTTTATATCTTACAGTGTGAGTGAAAGATGGGAGGGGAATCTTTAGTTCTTCACCCGAAAAAGAAGACCAAGAGAGAACCACTCTTTTCTCTTGTGGCTTCGGTTCCCCTTACTAGGTTGTGGTTGGTGGAGTGGTGATTCAACTTTTTCTTCTCGATTTTAGGAAGCATCGATGTGCACATTTATCTTTTTTTATCTATTTGTGGAGTGTCACTGTTCGCAAATTTCGTTTCAAATTTCCTTCCGGGGAAAGGTTGCAGTTTTTTTTAAAAGATTAGAAGATGAATGATAGGCTGTTGATCAAAAGCTTGAACCTGACTATGGGGTGTTTTGGCCAACGGAGGGTTTTTATGGGTGGCCACCGGACGGTCTTTGTGGATGGTTTGGGGTTCACGGCTCTTGGCCGGTGAGAACTTTTCACATATGATTTTTTTTATCTACGTTATCCAGGCGTGAACCTGAGCTGAGTTTCAGGTTCGGGTACCAACTGAATATACCATGTGAACCAACTTTACTGTCGACAAAAACTACATAACGATATTGAATTCACTGGGAAACTGCTTGAATATCGTTAAACATTGCGTCTTTCTGTTGACAGACATAGCCCTTCAAGTATTTTTTTTTTCTAATAGTATTGTGATGACTAGCTCACACGTTTCCTGTCATGGCAGACAAGATTTTGCCCGACGTTGAAACCACATACAGAATACTTGGGCTGCTTCTGCTTGGCGTTGTTAGGATTTACTCCAAGAAGGTGGAATACCTCTGCTATGACAGCAATCAATTTTTTGAATCAACTGTAAGAGGGAAGAAGGTTCTAAAGCGAGGGAAGAAAGGTGTTTGTGCAAGAAGATTGGTGCTAGACCAAGAAGACACTAGAAGAGCGAAAAGAGTTGCCGTAGTTCAAGTCCCAGAAGTGGACGAACTAGCTGATCTTCCACCAATCTTCACCATACCCAAAAGATTTGAGCTCGACTCTTTTGATTTGCAGATACCTGAAGACAGGTAATGGAACAAGCATGGCCGTAAACTAGTTTCATTTCTTTGTTGCTTGAAATGTGGTGTCTCACTTGTTCCTTCTAAATTCCTCTGCAGAGAGGATGACAATGATGATCATCACCAATTGCCACGTCAAGGTAGCAAATGCTGCAACTTGATGTCGCTGTTATTGCTAAGAAATCATTTCATTTATGACCTTCAATTGTTTTGTGCAGATACTTTGTTGGAAGATGAACATCAGCGTATGCCAAATTTGTTCGAGGTACCCAGCTTCCTTCCTACCATTCACTGAATAATCAACACATGTATGCACATAGAGTGAAATGCTTCTTATAACATCTGAAACAAAGAAATTGGGGAGCATGCCAAAAATGTGCTATGTAGTCTAGGTAAGTCACACTTGGCACCTACTGCACGGACCTACCACCTAATGTGATCTATAAAATGCGATACTTCCCAGGCAGACAGAAATACTAAGCTTGCATGCATCAGGAAGCAGTTTAAGAGACCTGTACCTTCCACCGATTGATCCTGTTCTACCACCGATGGGGACCACAGTAGGTTCCACGTGTTACCTTACCAGATTACCATGGTCCTGTGTCAGTAGTTTCATGAATTTTCTTATTAAGGTGTTAAGGATCCATTTTGTCTTGTGGTCTGTAAATTATTCCACCCACGTGTGTTACCTTGGATACGTTTGTTCCTTTGCATTAGCAATAGATGACATGCAATACTGTCAGCTTCCTCTTGTTTTCATGCCTTATTTGTTTTAAGAAACTAAAACTTAAGATTTATCTAATGGAACAGTCTTATCAGAGGATGCCATATGCTGATCTGGACTCTGCTTACGTTGTGCCAGTATGCATGTAAGTACATAGGCTACTTTACCTAATGGTGTTAAAAGATTACTTCCAGTGGATTTCTGAGCTGATCTCTTGATGCAGCATCCCAACTGAAATGATCAGTGTCACTGATGAAGTCACCGATCTTCTGTACTCGAGTAACATAGGGGATGAACTTGAAAATCAGAATGCTGATCCTGCTTGCTTTACACCAGTGAAGGAGTAACCCCCTCTCCTGACTTATTCATAAGAGCAGACTTTTTCCTCTCTGTTTGCTAACATGAGACTATGAAACAGTGTTCTTCCACCTGAGGCGATGGATATGATGGCTGAAGTAAGTGGCCTTCCAGAGAAAAACCAAGAGGTAAAGAAAGCTAGAAGAGAAGTGAATGGTGAAGAGAATGGTGATCCTGTTTGTTCTACCCCTTTGCCGGAGTGAGTATTGCTACTCCCTTTCTTTTGTTACATCAAACTTTCTTTACTTAAAGATAATTCTGAAAATTATCATTGTAATTTGACATTATTAAGCATGCATTGATGCAGAAATCAAGAAATACAAAGACCTGTGAATGCTGTGGAAAATGTGGTGTGTGCAGATCTTGATGAAAATCATCCTGTAGTCGAAGAATCAGAAAATGGGTTAGCGGTAGGAAAACCGAACACAACAGCATCTGTAGAAATTCCTGACATCGAGGAACAAGAGTCTCTGGAACCTTCCACTCCAGAGCCCTTGCGAGAGGGAGCCTCAGGTTAACTTTTGTGAGAAGTTCCTATTCTACTTATTGTCATTATCTTGCTCATGTTTGTGACATATTTATCTCATTCACTTTTATCCAGGGTTACTAGAAAAATTTATGGTTGCAACACCTGCTCAAAATGAGAAGCGCCAGGTTACCAGAAAAAGGAGGAGGGGGTTATACAATAAGAGAAAAGTGTGGGTATTGTGGGATGAGAATGTTGTCCTTGATAATGAGTAAGTACAGTAACTTGCTTGTACAAGCTCTTTTCATCTGTTGCATTGCCTATTCCTGTGTGCTTGTATGCATCCTAGCAGCCAGTTTGAACTTCTCTATCAGCTTAAGAAGTTTGTATGGCGCAAATGAGTTAGTAATATGGAAGAGCTTGCAAACCATTTTATTTTTGTTTGAGAACTGGGAGTGGTCTGATCTGCATTGACATGCTTCTTTAAGGTGTTTCCTAATTTTGTTTGAGAATTGGGAGGGGCTGATCTGCATTGTCATGCTTCTTTAAGGTGATTCCGTAGTATGTAAAATGGAACTTTAAGTAGGATATGCATGGTCCATGCAAATTATAATATTGCCACATTAGCATGCTTTTTTCTAAGGTGATTCCGCAGTATGTTGATGGAACATTGAATTTTTCTATATACATGGCCCATTCATACTGTTTTTGGAACATCCCCCCTACAGCACGATGAGAGAAATGGTAGACGGGGTTGGTGTAGAGGATCTAGTCGTCAAAAGAAGGAAGGCGCCTCACACTCGCCATCAGATTTGGAGGGAGGCAAGATTTCGTTCTCTGCAGGATACATTCATGGAGCCAATTATTCAATGTAAGTCAATCATTCATCTAGTCAGGCTCAGTTATTGATGCAAACCTTAGTCATCAGCTTAGCTGACCATCTTATTTTAACAGATTCGACGACAGTGCGCCTTAATTCTACTACAGCTGATGCCTCATGCGGGGAATCCGTTAAAGCAAAGAAGTGTCTTTCATATGAACCTGCTGAATCCAACAATCCCCACAAGGAAGCTGCAAATGAAGAAACAGAATGTGTCCCAGATGAACTGACAAATGGCATCCAGACTCCTGTTGGGTGCTACAATCAAAGTCAGCAAAGTCAAGATGTTTGTGAATGCAATGATGGTACACCCTATGAAAAGAACAGCACACTAGTCAATGGAGAGGAATCAGGGCTGCCAGAAGAGAGATTGTATGAATCAACCAGTCATAGTGCATTGCGCAATGAATCGTTGACTGCTGATATAGATGCGGTAAGCAAACGTTACATCTAATCTCGGTGGAAAAAAAGATTCTATTTATGGTTTTACACCACACTTATCATTTGGGAATGTTCTCTGGTTGCAGGATATTCCTATGGACGAAGAGCATGCTGCCAGAGATGAAGGTAATGCTTTCAACCTATAATAGTTTACACTAGCTTGTGCTTGTGCTGTTTGATGTTTGTGCTTTGTCATCCTATTCTTATACACCAACTGTTAATTTTGCAGATTTCCCGCTTTCAACAAGAACTAGGTGAAAACAAGATTGTTGTTGCTTTCCCTTTGTATTCTTCCTGCTGTTTGTCTGCCTGTAATACTTACTCTCTACGTTTACTATTTCAGGGCAGTAGCAAAGTGCCTCCATCAGTTATTCTTGGACCAGAAGTGCCAGCAGCAAAGTGATGTCCCCGTCACGCTCGGCCAAGCCCTTGAAGGCAGCAAGAGGAAAACCACAGCAAGATTCTTCTATGAAACTCTGGTAAGCTTGCTGTAACTTGTTTCCTAGTAGGCGACTTCATGAGTTGTCCTTTTCTTGGAAGATTGAACTGGATACAAGGCATGTCCATATTTATATGCATATCATAATCTTAACATATTTATAACTGGACAAATGACCACTCGGTGTCTTAACATATTTATGCATATCCATCACATTTCATTCTTAAGTACTCCCTCCGTCCGGAAATACTTGTCCTAGAAATGGATGTATCTACTAGATACATCCATTTCTAGGACAAGTATTTCCGGACGGAGGGAGTAAGAAATATTCTTCTCTGCAATGTGACTTGATGCCGTGTCCTCTTTCAGTGTAATGCGCGTCTCGGGAATTTGCAAACAACACGTTTGTTCCATTTTTGTTCTTACCTACAGTTTATTCTTATTCTTCCCAAAACAAAATAAATGCTGATAAGCTATACGCCTCTTGTGCAGATCCTCAAGAGCCGTGGGTTGATAGACGTGAATCAGGAGAAGCCCTATGAGAACATCACAATCTCTGCTACTCCACAACTCGACGCGGTGCTGCAGAATCCAGTGCCCGCATCAACTTCGTAGCAGCATGTCAGGGTAGTTAGTTTTAGGAGAAGAGGACTCGAAGTTTCAGCTTTTTGCTATATCCCGTAGCATCATCGCGAGGATATGTACTGGTGGCAGGCCAGTTGTATATATGGATCGTTCGTTCGTATGGGTCAGGATTAAGTAGAGCTTTAGGATCTTGCTCGGTTGAGTTAACGACAGGCGATCTTGCTCGGTTGAGTTAACGACAGGCCTTAGGTTGCAAGAGTTTCTTGCTGGTTAGCTGAGGAGGGGGCGGGGTTTATTCAGGTTGCAGTTTCTTGCCGCATGTTGAATGCTGAGCCAATGAGTATCTTTCTCCTTGCGGCTTCTATGTCTAATTTATGCCGGATACTTATTTTCAATACCCCTTTAAAATGATATTGACGCATCTCAACTTGGATTAGATGTTGTTCACATTCGATTTGTTTTGTTCGTCAAGTCTAATTTTTGTCGGAAATTTTCATTATCAGAGATGGTTTACAGTACTGAATTACCCTCCAGGGCAAAACTACAGCGGCTAAACTACAGCGGCTAATCATAGGCCTGGCCACATGGTTGTGTAAACAGCGTGTTGGGCTCATTGAGATTTCTGGGAAGGATATCTTCCCATAGCAAATGGAGACTGAAACCAAGCAAGCACTGCAGCAAAATGGAGAGCTGCTTCAGCCCGCAGAGGAGGGAGGGGTTGCAGTGCTGCACATCAATTTTCCTATCCCTGAAAGTATATTGGGTGTTTCACCAGGAATAATTTATTTTTCAGGAGAGTATACTTTTTCCCCTCGAATCCCCTCTAATGGATCAAATCCCCCATAAACTTTAAAACCGGATAAATCACCCCCTAAACTCTGTCAATAATCAGCCCCTGAATAGTTTTGCATAGAATTGTAGGTAGTTTTGGCTCTAATCTTATTAGAACACTGGGCGGGCCACGGCCCAACCGGCCTTGCCGAAGCTCCGCCACGGCTAGACGGAGCCCCTCCGTGCCACACACACGAGTTCCCATATGACCGGGCCATATATTTTTTTAGTCCTTTTTCATTTGTCGTAAAGATTTTCTTTTCATAACGTAGTTCTTTTTTTTTTTTGAACACAGTACAGACGCAAGCGCTCATATACACGCGCATACACTCACCCCTATGAACACACACACGCACACCCTACCCCTATGAGCACCTCCGAGAGACTGAGCCGGCATATCATCTTGAAATTTACGAAGTCACCGTAGGCACCTCGTCATCGACGGGAACGTCTCCTCCCACTGAATGCGCATCGCCGGAAATCCTGAAATAATCACAGGAATAAATGCGAGCACCAGGATTTGAACCCTGGTGGGCTGGGGATACCACAATCCCTCTAACCATCCAACCACAGGTTGGTTCGCTTCATAACGTAGTTCTAACATGTTAGTTAATATACAATTTATTTTTAAAGCCAATGAACCTTTTCAAGATCAGAAACCTAACAGTCTTCCTGAGAAACTTACGCCGCCTCCCAACCCTAGCCGCCACCGCCGCCTCGGACCCCTCGTCTTTCCTGTCTGGCGGTGGCAAGAGGAGTGGGACCCGTCCGTCTCGTTTTATTTTGCTTCTCCGGTGACATCGATGAGGTGGTGGCGAGGATGACTTATTGAAATAAGGTCTCTCCGGTCTCTCTCTACCTCGACGACGTCCAATTCGGCATCGACGAAGGGCCTATAAGAGTTTGTGTCCCTAGATCTGTTGGTTCCTTTTAGATCTTGGTAGTTTGCGTGTCAAAGAGAGTTTTTGGCTGACTGGTGTGGCGACTTCGACATCTTTTTTTTGTGTTGTTTTGTGACTTGGCCTGGTTTCTCCAACCCTTTGAACTGGTCGTGATGGATTGCAAGCCTGCTCTGCATGGGGTGATGCTCCAACCACTGCTAGTTCATCGATTTATAAATCTCGTCTCAAGGTACGAGTGGCTATTACAGTTTTCAAAGCCTGGTATAACGAGGGCATTTGTAGGTGTCGTTTTTCTTTGTTATTGGTTCAGTGCAGTTTTCAATTTCCAGCTCGCGGCGTAAAGAAAACTATTATTGTTTTTTAATGTAATTTTGTTTTTACTGGTCACGTCCAGTTGTCCATCCTTTATATTCATCTTTCCTTTCCTCGATAGTAATCAGATTAAAGATGCCTTTGGTTGTCTTTATTAATTTTTTTTCTTCAAGATCCTTGCTCGTTTTGCACACGCCCTTGCCCTTTCCCGTCTGTGCCACGTCGCCGGACAAAAGAGGCCCCTAGATCGAGCACGTGCAAGGAGCATGTGGCCCGCACACGAGTTCCCATACCGTCGCCACGCCACACGTCGCACATGCGAACTATTTAGCCCTGTCGTCAAGGCCACCTCCGCCCAGCCGCCGCTGCTACGCCATTTTTGGATCCCCCGTCCGTCCGCAGCCGCAGACCTCGCGATCCCATCTCGCCGTCGCTTGGATTGCCAGTTGCAGCGCCCGTTTGGCAGGGACCTAGAAACATCTATCTGGGCCCGAAGGATCCCTCTGAATCCACGATAGCGACATGAATTTTATATAATTTTCCTCCAATTGGGAAAGGGGCGTGCACCTTCCTCTGTTTTCTTTAGTTTTCAGCCGTTCCTGCGCATCTGTTCTTCTCCCATTCAATCGGCGTCGGCATGGCCACCGTAGGTGGTGGTGGCGGGGAGAAGGGAAGGAGGAAGAAGGTGGAGCTGCTGCAGGAAGCCATTCATGGGCTCCTGCAGGAGAAAAGGGGCAAGCAGCGACAGCACGGGGAAGAGGAGGAGAGCGCCATGGATCGTGAGGAGGATCTCTTCCTCTCGTCCTTGCTCTCCAAGGTATCTATGTGTCTGCTTCTGTTTGTACATCTGAATTGGGTCAAGTTGCAGATGCACCTTTTGGTCCCAAGATTGGATTGCATCTGCCGCTGCAATTACCTGACATTCATCTACATACGACTTCATCCTCTGTCGATACAAATCCGGCTGCATTCATTTCATTTCATCATTCTGTAGATGCAAATCCTGAATTTAACCCTTTCAACAGCTGGACACGCTGGAAAACGATGTTGATCTGGACGGTGCCGAGCTGAGCTCCTTCAACCCTGATCCGGAGAGCAGCGAGGAGGCCGGGCCAGGCGACGTGGCGAAAGACCTGAGCAAAATCAAGAGGCAGAACATGATCACCCACATCCTGCTCGGCACGGTGATGGTGATGATCGCCGCGTGGCAGTTCAACGAGGTGTCGTTCCTCCTCGCGGTGCAGAAGAAGCTGACGAATCCTTTCAAGTCCGTCGGGGATATGGTCAAGAGTACCCTCAAGATAGGGAAGAAGCCGATGGTGGAGGCGATCGAGGCGTCGCCTCTGCCCCCTGTCGGCGTCTGGGACGTTGCTCGGGCTGATCTGCCGATGCTAGCCATCGGCGATGGTGATAGCTAGATCCGCAGGATGAAGAGGAATGACTCGTGCAGCAGAAATGCCATGTGTTCTCCCCTCCAGATATTGTTATGTTGTTCATCTTGTCCACAGATGAGATTTGTATGGTCATGTGCTGGTGCATGTGTTCTGGGCTGATGCCGCAAGTAGGAGAAACTAAATTTAATTCAGCATCTTTTGATCTTTGCACCATTTATTGCTGGAGTCGATCATCATCATCTGAAAAATGCCCGGGAAGGTTGAACCATCTCTTAGAAACAGCCCTGTATTTCAGACAAGGGTGGAGGAATGTGTTTGATTGATTTCCACGTGTAGTTTCAGCAAACTCTTTGTACTACGGAAGCAAGTGTGTCTGTAGCTGAGAGTTACACTTCATTTCTCCCTGTTATGTGGATGTTTTCATACAGTTCCTGCCTTTTTTTTTGAGATGATACAGCTCCTGCCTGCTATGTAGCGATTCATCATGCAACTGATTTGGAGTAGTAGCAAATTGGCCTGTTAATTTTCCTTTGGGACATGTCGTCAGTTTCACTGCCTGAATCCCTTCTTACCTCGGAGCATCTCCAATAGATGAAGGAACCAAGGTGCCTTGCTACATCACAAAAACCTCCTAACTTCAATAGGTGATGTACAATAGGACACCAAGTGCGAAGATAGATGGTGTAAAAATAGTTCATTCACACAAACAAAAGTGCGAAGATACCAAGTTCATTTCAAACATAAACATAGTTCATACTACAAACATTGCAATGACTACTTCATACCGATACTACTTGATCACCCTGAACATAAACTACTCATCAGACTCGGGGTCGCTCTGGATCGAGTTCCAGAGCGCGATGGTCTCCTCGTCAGAACAATCGAGCTCCTCCTCGTCCTCGTCGGACTCGATCTTGATCACCGTCGAGGGCCAGCCTCGTTCTCCTGCCTCACCTGCTTTTTCTTCTTCTCGTGACCGCACTTCCAGAAGAACTCCAACTCGTACTCAACGTACTGTAGATTCTTCCGCGTGAACCTCGCAATCGCCACTTCATTGCTCTCGCCGGGAGCAATGTGGACCCCCCCCCCCCCCTCTTTCTTCTTCTCATTGAAGGGCCGTATGTCCACATTGTTCAGCCCGATGAACTCCGTCTGCTCCACGGATTTGATGTCCTAAAAGTTCATCTCATGGATCGGCCGACCGGAACGCCACGCGATGATGTCGTACACACGTGCACAGTCGCGAAGGTGCTGAGCCAGTAGCAGTGACGGTTGTCACACTGAAACTCCACACCGAAGCGGCCGGAGGGACGCAACATCACCCGTTGCAGTCTGTCTTGCCCTTCTGCGGCATGACAGCGACGCGGGTGCGGCGTTGATGCAGGCAACTGTGTAGGGCGGATCCCGGCTGGAGGACCACGCGCGGGGGTATTGCGGCTTTGAAATCGGGCAGTGTGGCTGCATGACGATGGATTGGGCCAATTTAGGGGTCGCGCGGTGGCGGGGAAGGTGCGGATCCGGCGGCGGCGGGGCGCGGCGGATGGGTTTTATCGACGACGGGGTGGGGAAATGAATGTTCCGCGTGGCTGGTTTTGGATTTTCTAGAACTACAGAGGTAATGCAAATTGGTGACCTATTTTACATCACGCCCTATCCCCAAAAAATTTACATCTACTGTACTATCCATTGGAGCACCGTTTTCCCCCGGGCTTGCCTATTCCTTTTTTTTTAGGGAAACCGGCTTGCCTATTCCTTAAGCAAAAAAACCACGGCCCCCGATGCGAAACTCGCACCCGCCCCCCGGCGTCACCCGAGCCCTAGAAGGAGGCCCTCCGTGCCGTGCCACGCACACGCCCCGTGGTCGCCGCCACCTCTCTCGCGCCCGCGCGCCGCACGGCCATCGACCTCCATTTCGCGTCGGCGTCACCGGCGCTCGGACGGACCGTCCTCCAATCGCCGCCAAACCCTAGAAGAAGAGAGGCTCGCCTTCCGCGTCTCCTCCGATCTCCGCAAGGGCTACGGCCTACGGGGGCCTTGGATCCTACAACTCGGGCTCGCTCTTCCTGTCGATTCAGGTACTCACATCAGGTGGTGCTGCTGTACAATGGACATACATGTTCACTCTTGCTTGCTGACATTGGGAATTTTTCAAGGCAACGATCCAACAATGGATTCCATAAAAATCGTCCAGGCTCAGCCGTTCGCTGCGATAAACTCCCCGCTGCCGCGGGATGAGGGCCAGCTTGGTTCACCGGAAAGAGATACTACAAGCATGCCTCAGTCTGTGAGTACTACGAGGCAATTGCTGCCTTTTTCTATTTTCTTTAGGAAATGCCCTTTTCTATCTGAAAGTTAGCCGGTTGTGCATTGTAGTTGTAGTGAGTTTTCCCTTTCATATGTTGCAGTGTTCGACTTCGACATCCGAGAGTGCCGAGGAATCGAAGCCTGCTGTGGGGATGACATTCGAAGGTCTGGAGGCTGTGGAATCGTTCTACAAGTCGTTCGCACATCGCATTGGTTTCGGGGTTCGTGTCGGGCAGCAGAAGGTGGTGGACAATGTGGTTGAGAGCAAGCGCTACATGTGCTCGAGCCAAGGGTTCAGGTCCGAGAAGGGTAAAAGGAATGTTAAAGCCGCGAATAAGAAGCGCAAGAGGGAGGTCACCAGATGTGCCTGCGATGCGCATATCTACGTCAAGCGCTGTGGCGGTAACACCTACAAGATTCACTCCATGATTGAGCAACACAATCATGGCTTTGTGCCACCTGATAAGCTTCATTTGATTAGATCAAACCGTGGAGCTAGCGAGAAGGAAAAGGTTATACCCGAGTGCGATGAGGCGTTGAGGCCGTCGATAGGGATGGCATTTGAAGGCCTCAGCTCTGCGGAGGAGTTCTACAAATCATATGCACGTCATTGCGGGTTTAAGGTGCGTGTTGGGCAGCATAAGTTGCTGAATAAGGAGGTAGTGCAATTCAAGCGCTTCATGTGCTCAAGGGAAGGCTTCAGGTCCGACAAAGGTAAAGACCCCTCTAATGAGAGAAAGAAGCGAAATGTGAAGGTGACTAGATGTGGATGTAATGCCCATATTGTTGTGAAGTGGTGCAGTGGTAACACATATAAAGTATCATCATTGATCGAGCACCACAATCACGGACTTGTTTCACCTGATAAAGTGACTAAATCAAAGCGAAGAGTTAGTGAGAAGGCAAAGAATAAACTACGCGTACGTATCTCTCTCTATGAGTACAATGGCTTGCCTGATGTTCTCCTTTTGACACTACTAGGTTATGCATCATGGTACTTACCGTAGTGGCTTTCTGATGTTGCAGTCTTCACTCGCGCCTGAATGTGACGAGGCATTGAAGCCATCAGTAGGGATGGTATTTGAAGACATTGGTTCTGTGGAGGAGTTTTACAAGTCATATGCACATCACTGTGGGTTTTCAGTACGTGTTGGGCAGCGTAAGTTGCTGAATAAAGAGGTAGTGCAATGGAAGCGCTTCATGTGCTCAAGGGAAGGTTTCAGGTCCGAGAAATGTATGGGCGTTGATGATCCCTCTAGGAAGAGAAAGGTACGAAAGGTAACCAGATGTGGGTGTGATGCTCGTATTATTGTGAAGCGGTGCACTGATAACAAGTATAAAATTACATCATGGATCGAGCACCACAATCATGGATTTGTGCCGCCTGATAAGTGTCACTTGATTAGATCGAATCGTCAATTGAGTGACAAGGCGAAGCCAACAGTATCCACACACTGCAAAGCAAGCACAGGCACCTCCCAGGCAAACAAGCCTGATCATGTCAGTGAGGGGAGGTCTGACAATGTGGGATGCACAAAGAGAGACTTGCAGAAATACCATCATGATCTTTGTAGTAAAATCAAGAATGAAGATGCTCAGATATTTGTGGCCCAGCTATGTAGAAAGCAGCAAGAGGATTCAGCATTTTTCTTTGACTGTGATGTGGATGACCAGGGTATGTTGGTGCATGTATTTTGGGCTGATGCCACAAGCAGGAAAAACTACATTTATTTCAGTGATATGTTATGTTTTGATTCTACAAACACCACGAATCAACACGGCATGATTTTTGCACCATTTACTGGAACCAATCATCATCTGCAAAGTGTGTTTTTCGGTGCTGCATTCCTAGCTGATGAGAAGATTGAGTCGTATGCTTGGCTGTTTCAGACCTTCGTAAGGGCAATGGGAGGGGTTGCTCCTAGAACTATTGTAACCAGGGAAGATGATAGGATGAAGGATGCGATCAGTAATGTTCTACCGGCCACCACACATAGGTTGTGCATGTTGGAGATGTTGGGAAGAATGCCCGAGAAGGTCGAACCATCTCTTAGAAACAACCCTCTATTTCAGACAAGGATGGACGAATGTGTTTTGGGGTCAGAAACCGTGTTTGAGTTTGAGTCAAAATGGGATTCTATAATTTCCGACTTTGGGTTGGAGGGCAATCAGTGGTTGGCTGAAAGGTATTCCACCCGTGAAAGATGGATTCCGGCCTACTCGACGGATATTCATCTGTCTGGCATTCTCAGAAACAATGCATGGTCAAAGAGCGCGCAGTCATTTTTCAACTGTTTCATCAACCAGAAGCTCTCTTTGGTTGAGTTTTGGCTTAGGTTTGAAGCAGCCTTAGAGTGTCAGCGTCAAGAGGAATCGAATGCAGATCACACGAGCGCCTATACGACGCCTCAACTGATAACACCATGGGGATTGGAGAAGCATGGAAGTCTAGTGTTCACACATGAGGTGTTCGAGAGATTCCAAGAAGAGGTTGTCACTGCTAGAGACCATTGCGTTGTCGAAGACATGGCACAAACCGAGGGGGTGAAAACTGTGGCCATCGGTGGTGACGACTCCGACAAAGTTAGGGAGGTGCGTTGGGACACAGTCACCATGACGGCCAACTGCTCCTGCAAGCTATTTGAGTCGGTAGGAATCCCGTGCCGCCATATTAACCTAGTGCTGAGAAGCTCAAAACTGAATGAGCTACCGAGTAGCTGTGTTTTGAAAAGATGGCAAAAGAGTGCAAAATTTGGGTAATTTGAACTGTGTTGCAGATGTATGTTACCCTTAGCAAATCCCTTGCCAGAGTTTCATGATTGCGGCTGAAGAATTGATCTGCTATACTATTTTTGGGTGCAAGCATTGTAGTTGCTTGTCCAGACAACCAGTTATCAACAGATAACGAAGTCCTGCAATCTGAGTCGGATGTCATGAACTAGTAGTAACCTATCACCTATGCATTGAAATTTTTGCTGAACTTATTTTTCCCATCCGGGCCTCTTTGATTAGCAGGAATTTCAGAATTCAAGAACAGAAAAAAAAATACAGGATTGAAGTGGCATTCCCACTTGAATCCTATAGGATGAGAGTGCTTGATGCCACAGGAAAAAACAAAGGAATTGAAAGAAAAGTTGGAGTGGATGTTATATTTCCTATCAAATGTAGTACAAATGAATTCTTAGAAAAAAGATCCAATCTTACGAATCAAACGGCGAACATAGAAAAAATTCCTAAGAATTCCGATCCTACGAAGTTCCGTAAGAGTGTTGTGAAACAGCAGCAATGGGTGGCGGATTCTTTGCTAGGGCTTAGCCTCATCAAATACAGGTCTCGTTTTATTTTCTGGAAATGGAGTATTTTCGAGCTACTCCATTAATCTAGATAGAAGGTAGGCTGTAATTTTACGGGAAATATTTCGATTACGTAAGTGTTCCGTAACGATCTAAAAAAAAAAGTGTTCCGAAACGATGTAAAAAAAGGCGTTCGGAAACGAGGCTACTCCATGCCGCGATCACAAAACTCAAACCCCGAAATCTCCCTCCTCTTCTCGTATGCCGGCCACCCTCCGCGCCATCCTCGCGGCCCCGAGCCCTCTCCCCGCGCGCGCGGTCCCCGCAGCCCAAGCCCTCCTCCTCACCTCGGGCCTCGCCGCGGACGCCGCCGTCCTCGCGCATTTCGCCAGGCACCTTGCCTCCGCGACGCGCGCGCCCGCGGATGCCGTCCGCGCGCTGCTCCGCCTCCGCCCCCGCCCGCTCTGCGCGCACCCGTTCAACGCCCTCATATCCCACCTCACCCTCTCCGGCGACCCGTCCTCCGCGTTCCGCGTCTTCGCGATCCTCGCCGTTGGCGGCGACGCCGGGCGGCCCGACGGGTATACGCTCCCGGCCGCGCTCAAGGCGTGCGCGCGGATCGGCGGCGGCCTCCGCGAGGGCCGCCAGGCGCACGCGGTCGCGGCGAGGGGCGGGTTCCTGGGGCGCCTCCCCGTCCGGAACGCGCTGGTCACGCTCTACGGTGCGTGCGGCGAGTGTGGCGACGCGAGGAGGGTGTTCGATGAAATGGCGGGGCGGGACGTCGTGTCTTGGACCGCGCTGGTGTCCGCGCTCGTCAGGGGAGGGAGGTTCGCCGAGGCTCTCGCGGTGTTTGGCGAGATGGACGTTGCGCCGAATGAGGGGACATTGACTAGCGCGCTGGTCACGTGCGGGAGGCTGGGGGCTGTGCGCGCTGGGAAGGCCGTCCACGGGTGGTATCTTAAGAGGGAGAGGGTGCTGGAACTCATCGTTGGGAATGCTTTGCTAGATATGTATGTCAAGTGCGAGAAGTTGGATCTTGCAAGGCGGGTGTTCGACAGGCTCTTGGTGAGGGACATTGTTTCTTGGACGGTCATGATAAGTGGTTTGGTGCACTGCAGGCTACCGAGCGAGGCATTGGAGCTGTTCAATGGGATGCAGGCATCAGGGGTGAAGCCAGATAAGGTTGTTCTCTCCACTGTCCTCTCAGCTTGTGCGAGCTTAGGCGCGCTGGAGTCTGGGAGGTGGGTGCATGAATATATAGAGCGTAAAGGCATCGAGTGGGATGTGCATGTGGGGACGTCATTGGTTGATATGTACGCAAAGTGCGGGTGCTTGGAAACTTCTCTTTCAATCTTCCATAAGATGTCCGTCAAGAACATATCATCTTGGAATGCGCTGATCAATGGGTTTGCATTGCATGGTCATGGTAGGGAAGCTCTTGTGTACTTTGACAGGATGGTGGCTTCAGGCTTGCCCCCCAATGAAGTCACCTTTATAATCGTCCTTGGTGCTTGCTGCCACACAGGTTTGGTGCAACAAGGCCTCGGGTTGTTTAATTTGATGAAAAATTCGTACAAGCTCTCGCCATGGGAAGAGCATTACGGTTGCATGGTTGATCTTCTTGGCAGAGCTGGGCTCATCCAGGAAGCATATGGTTTAATTAAGGTCATGCCTATGACGCCTGCTGTGTCCACGTGGGGAGCCCTGCTGAGTGCATGCCAAGCTCATGGGCGAGTAGAGTTTTCACAGCAGATTCTAAGGCATGTCCATGAGTTGGAGTCCTCTGGGAGCGGGGTTTATGTACTCCTCTCAAATTTATATGCTCTGAATGATAGATGGACTGATGTAAAGAGGGTGAGAGGGCTGTTGAGTGCAAAAGGCTTGTGGAAGGAGCCAGGATCCAGTTTGATTGAGGTGAATGGCAAGACCAGTGAATTCGTAGTTGGACAGATGAACCATCAAGATATGGATGCGATATGTGCAATGCTTTTCATGCTAATGAAGCAAATACATTTGGATGGGCTGTAATTCTTCAGGCAGATTCTCAGTTTTTGTTGGAGATTTGATCTTATGCATTCAGAAAATATCTACTGATTTAGTTGGTCCTAGGGACTGGATATCAACTTTAGGTAGTCATTGCATACTGTTAGCATCATCTGGCTACACCTATTTCTGTGGGTGAATGGTGATAAAGTCTAACCTTGGAATGGCTACTGCACAATTATATTTCATCGTTTGTTGCTCTTGTGCTTATGCAGCTTTTCTGGCGTTAAAAATCTGAACAGCCAAGTGGAGTACAAAGTTAGCCAGACATGATTAACAGTGAATACCAGCCATTGTTGGGTGCCTCTTGGAGTATCCTGCCCTCTTCAGTTCTTGAACATGATTGATGGTGAATTTCAGCATCAGAACTCCTGGATGGAGGAATGGACTCTGACCCTTACAAGGCACTGACACAAACCCAGACTAATTTGTAATCGTTTTATACAAGGTGAGGCAAAAAGTTGCTGAACCTTTTACATCAGATTGAGTTGAGACTGGTAGAGTTTCTACCATGCACATAACTGCGCCAAGAGCTATGCAGAGCTAAATATACCAGCCTTGTAAACATGCCTGTTATTAGTCTCTGAAGTTATCCTGAAGCCTAGGAGGTGAAGTGTTCTGAAGGAGTATGAGACATCATTAGTTCTTTGTTCTGCTATCTTTCACTCAACTTGTTAGTTGATGAAGGGCATCTGCTTTTTAACATGACAGGGACAGTTGTTGGATATGTCATAATTATATATTCCTCATTAAAGAAGAAGATAAAATGTTGTTCAAGGTGACATTGTAAGTTAAATTCACTCCAAAAGCACCCTGTTTAGTACTTGCATGACTCTAGTTAAATTCATTATGAAAGCACCCTGCTTAGTACTTGCATACATGGTAATGTAAATTTTTAACTAAGATACATGAAATGGTCCAGCATTTACTATTGCTTTGCGATGTGGACCTTGTTTATCTTCTCACATTTTAGTTAAACCTCCTGCTTGTAGAGGATGGGTAATAATGCTTCCATATTTATCTAATGTATCGCCTGCCTCCACATCCGTTCTCCCTTTGGCAATTGAAGAACACTGCTGCCACAGGGGGTCCAAGAGCATAAAGTGCGGAGAAGTCTCTTGTGTTGAAATTTGGTCTCCATCCTGGTGCATATATTGTTTGCCGGACGGATTGGCGGAAGAGTACAAAAGCAAAGCGATGTATTCCTGCAGTTGGTTTTGGGCTTTCATAACTGACGACTTCATTTCCTGTAACAAAATGCGTGCTAACATGTTAAAATGATGTCACTCTAGTATTTAAATTCAAAGAACTTTCTGCCATGAATTGATGTGAAAGATAGGACAATGCTCTGCTTACTATCCAGGTATGCTATTTACGTGCCTTTTCTGTTAATTTTGCACCCTTAGCACTTACTGTAGTTGTCATCTTGAGTTATTCTCCTCTAAGTAATCGCGGATGATATATTTTGTTTGAATAAAACAAGCTACAGGTTAATTTCATCTGTACTTCTGAACCAGCTCACTATACATTTATTTTAGAATCTTAGATAACTACTCAACTCATTAAGACATTCAAATTAGTAAAGGAAAAAGAAAAAGAAGAACTCACCATAACTGGCATTTGTTGATTCTGGGATGTCTGTCACCAACCTGTGGCATGTATATAACCATAAGCATCACTTTTAACTCTGGAGGTGTTACATTGTAAAAATAGAGAAGTAATTTGGTTGAGTAACTTGTACTAGTTACGACATGTTCCAGGTCTTACCAATGCAGATATTCTCTTTTTGTTGGGTTGCTTGGACTTGGCGAGTCAGGATCCACCATCACCTAATATCAAGTTAGGTTGTTATTTTAGGGAGAATAATGTTCTTATCTTAGGAACATACTAGTTACCATGGAAGCAAAATATGATATTTCTGCAGACAAATTGATATACACATCCTGAAATGCACTTTTTCCTTGTAATTAAGAAGCTGTGCCCACCAATACACTGGATGCTAGTCGGGAGGCAGACCAGTTCCTAGCACATAATTGCCAATTAGGCGAGTCTAGGTGGTATATTTTGGCTAGGAGGGCTAGGTGGGAGGGGCCCTACTGCAGGTGAGCTAGATGGTCGCCTTCTCGAACAGTATTAAGAAAATATCCACTACAAAGATATCCATTAACTTGATGCTTTTCGGTTAAATTTTAATTGAATTCTAAAAAGAAGGCAAAGTTAAATAACTGTAAGGCTATTACTTGTAAGTTTCACGGTAGTATCGCTACTAGAGCACCTTCATGACGTAAGCAAAATGTGCAGATTCATAATTGTAAGCATTTATTGCCGCATCTAGTCATGATGATTAATATTCTTGTACTTCATCGATGACGTGCATAATTTTGATTCCCTGTCATCACCGAATGAAAAGATGCAGGTACATGTGCAGACCCTATCAAAAGTAAGTAGAATAGTATCTCTATAGGATGCACATGAAATAAAGAAATGTAAGTGCAAAGTTCTTTTTCAATCCGTATAGATGAGGTTGTACAAATTACGGAACGTTGAGATTCTTTACTCTCAGTGTTATATATGTACAGGTAACAACTGAAGTGCGCCGACTTGAAAAGCTCATGTTATGGATGGGAGATTGCGTACTACTTTCTAGAAGACAAATAGTAAAGCCGAGTTTGACTTGTGATGTTGAAGCCTGTGCAATTTAAGCACAAGTTTTTTTTTGGCTACAACCCAAATATGCCTCCTCAAACTTAATATTGTTCATTGTAGTAATGATGTAGCTACGGACTTACCAGAGTGTAAAGGTTCCTCATGTCGCGCCCAGCAATATCAATCCTTGGCTCAGTTGCTACTTGTGACGGCTTGAGCTCAGACCCATTGGTTAGTCCCTTGCCGTTGTACATAACCTTAAGTGATGCTGCTTTGACAAATGGGTCCAAAATATCCCCAACAACATGTCCTATCTCAAGTGCCTCCCTTGACATGGTTAGTGAAGATTAACAATCTTCGGGGGTTGAGTAAGAATAGGTTGTGCTCTGGACAAGCTAACTTAGTTTGAGATGTGAACTTGGGTGAACTGATGAGTGCAGGTGCATGCCCTATATATACTAACAATCAAAGTGCTGAAGGCATTCATGATATGAGGAGTTATGAGCTCCAGACGCCTTGGAATCTAACTTTAAGGTAGAGTATGATATTGGTCGCCATCACTGGAAATATTTAGGCCTGTCCACTCTCTAAGCCTACACTAATTGAAGGAGTGTCCAATGCAATTCCACATCGATGGAATAAAATCTGATGGCCACGCTTACTTATTCCCTATATCTGGAACCGTAGACATGATACGTTCTTAGTGAAAAGTTGATTGCCTTTTTGACTTGTCTTTCAGATTGACAACTGTTCTTCAGGCTCAACAAGAAAGTTCCCTACCTCTTCCTCAATAATAGTTCTAGGCAAATGGGATAAGTAAGCATCAACAGGCCCAGTACTTGCCAGTGTCATATTTCGCTGCTGTTTACAAGTTAGAGCATACATACTAGAAATGATTTTATTTTAATGGTTTCTTGTCCCATTTCTTCTTCTTAATATAATGATACGCAGATCTCCTGCGTGTTCGAGAAAAATAAAATATTTGCAGCCATGATCTACTAATTAATACGAATGGCAAAAGCGGGTTTTCGACCATGATTGGTTGGGAATATTATTATACCACAACGATATAAAGTGGTTACGGGATTTCTACTGACACCTGTTCATTGCCGTCTCCCAATTTAATAATTTGTCTCTTGATAGGGCTTTTATCGAGTAGAGGCTTTTGAAGCAAATTAGTGGTACAGGTGTGTGGTTTATTTCAATGCATCCCGACATCTAGAATACAGAACCAAGCCTAGTTCATCCTTAAAAAAATAGAGTGGTAGTTTAGATGATGATGAGGTGGCAGATTGACTTTATTTTTTGTTTTCATATATTCTCTGATATGATTGTTCATTACTCTTTCAATTGAGATCTAGCCCAGAGGACTAAATGCCTCAAACAGGCATAATGTGACTAAGGCCCCCGCAGTTGAGTTTGAAATGACAATTTCAGCACAGCCATTTTTCTTTTCGAAAAACCAACATACAAAGTTTGAACAATAACTATATCTGTGCTGGACTTACAGTGTCATTGAAACTGAAATTCAAATGTATTTTTGCTTATCTATCCAATAGATGAACCTATAAATTCTTTTGTTTTTTGGTCCTGAAAATTAGTCATTCCCTGCTCCTATAATTATATAATATTGCCATCCTTCATATCATGCTATCGTCAGCGACATTCTGTCACTTAACTAATTTTTATATACCATTAACTGAAAGCTCCTTGGGTGACTATCCTCAGGATACAAGCTTCCAAATTCAAAGATTCATTCAACGAACACTGATTGCGATGTATAGCGCGCATGTGCTGCTAATTTTCGACGAAGTTCTTCGTACTCCGTACGTCTCGCCCAGCTTGCCTAACAGAATATGATCTCTAAGGAGTGAGGGTATGATCTCAACGTAGCTTCCTATGTACACCCGCAAAGATGCATTTTCTCTTTGAGATGGCCATCCAAACTGCCCTTCCAACTTTCTGATATTATGATCTGTGAAATACAGTGTCCTAATCTTTCTGTCATAACAGGAATATGCCTGCGGAGCTGATGGGCTTTAGATAAAGAGAAGGCGGAAAGAAAGAGAGAGATAAGGTCTACTGCATTTGTTATTGACTAGTAATAGGGGTCCACAGAATCCCATATTATTGCTGTAATCTGTGCCGTAGGCTTATGTAATCTGATAGCGTATTCCCACTTGCAGTTGCAGTGCGCAGGCCTCTTCAGCTGAACTGGAGAATCCTCTGTGATTTCTTAAGTTCTCACATTAATCGAGGCAGGTGTTCCAGAAATCGGGGTGAAAGCTCACCATCTCATCATACCTTTCATGTCATCTGGAGCAAAGAAACACTACTCCTGAAACTGAACTGGATTAACGCCTGAAAGGTAATTTCGATGATGACTACCACTAGTAACTAATTTCAAATTAATCGAGGCAGGAGTACTTAGTGCTGTCTAAACGAGACATTGGCAGAGGGAAACACCTTGTTTGTGTTTTGAGCAACAGGTGATACTTTTTTTTGACTGTGCCAATCGCATTCCACGAAGCATGTCATGGTTAAACCTCCTCCCCCACTAATTCCTGTTGGTGCCTCTGTGGTCTTTTAGGCTATTTGGATGTGCCCAAATGATTAGTACTCCCTCCGATCCATATTAACTTTGTACTAAAGCAGCGTCAATTAATTTGGATCGGAGGGAGTACTGTATTTGATAATAAAAAGTTCACTCTTGTATGCAGGTGCTATTCTCGTCCATCAACTGGTTGGTTATGGATTACATGGATTTCTGTAGCTATCACGGCACAAGGAGCATATCTGCAAATGGAAGCCGGATCAGATCAGTACTGGATAGATGGAAGCTGTGTAACCGTTAGATATGCATGACACTTTTGGGAAAACGGCGGAGCAGGAAAGGCAACGAGGCCAGTTACGTGGACGCAGCGAACGTCAGGCTTGAGGAAGCATCCACGGACCCAACTGTGGCTGGCATGATAATCTTGACCGGAGATGGAGCAGACAATGAGCCATCCGCCCATCCCCCTTCACGTGGCGCAGCATCCCATTAGGCATCCGGCCGATGGGACTCACCGAAATAAAAGTCGCCGGCTCCGGCCCTCCGGCCGGGATTCTGGAAATGGACTACCAAGAATCGCCGGAGATGATGGTGTGGGAGGCCAAAGCTGCTGAAAACGGCAAAAAAGATTGTTCTTCCGCCATTGGCTGGCTGGATCAGAAAATGACACTTGTTAGCGCCAAAAGTCCTTGTCTAGATTGTTCTCCTGCCATTGGCTCGTTGGGTCAGAAAACGACGCTAGTTAGGACTACTGAAGATCATTGTCTATGCTCATGATGCATGGAGGGTTTTTTTTTTTTTTCTTTGAGACGGAACAACCCCTAGATCATTCCATTACACCATTCTGACCAGCAAGATCGCTGGTTACAGTTTGGAGTACAAAGTCAGGGATTTGGGAGAACCAATGTCTAGATTCCCCCTCACCCATACATGCCCCATGGGCTGCTAATACATGAGCGACATTATTACAAGCCCTTGGGCACCAGCCTACAGTAACTGAATCAAAGTACACATTGAACAAATGCTTGATTTCCTGAAAGATAACTCCATGAGTTGCGAAATCATATGCATTGCTTGTAGTAGCCTGTTTAAGCACTAAGCAGTCAGTCTCCACAATTATGTGCCTCAAGCCTAGTTCCACAGCTCTGCAAATTGCCTTGGTGAACGCCCAGGCCTCCGCTTGTAAAGCATCCTTGACTGCATTAAGATTGCCAGCTCCTGCTGCTACTACACTTCCCTCCTCATTTCTGATCACAAACCCCCAGCCTCCCTTTTGAGTGCCTTCATTGAAAGCACCATCAATATTAATTTTAAGGAACAGTGGAGGAGGAGGAAACCACTTCTCTTGTTTCTCCTGAGCTGGTCTATGCTTCTTCATTTTCTTAAGATGTTCCTGATACTCCAGGCTATGCACTTCTATTGATTTGGCCACTTTTTCTATGTTCTTCCTTTGCTCTCCAGCATTTGCTTTGTTCCTCTCATGCCACCACAACCAAAGCAGGGTACAGGTCCTTATGCATTTATCCACCTCCATCTGCAACAAAAATGAGATAATTTCAGTGGGCTTACACAGCTCAATAGGTCAAGTCTAACTTCCTCCATTTCCACCAATCTCCATAAGTGCTTGACTGGCTTGCATTTGAAGAAACAGTGGCCTCCGTCTTCTTCCGTCCTTAAGCACATGGGGCATTTTGTGTCCAGCTCTATGCCTCTCCTTGCCAGCTTGGGTCTAAATGGCAAACTGTGATGGTCCTTAAGCTCATGATGCATGGAGGTTTGATGGCAAAGGAAACGTACGTACGTGGACAGCAACTGTCCTCTGGCTGAGCTGTGCGCCTACAGTGTCACCACCCAAATTTAACTTTTTTTTAATCAAAGTTAAATGCTTATTCTTCTCAAAATAGGCTTTCAACTGGGCTGGCGTTTTGGCTCCCGGGAGCAACAATAACACAAAAAAGAATATTAAATGTTTTCGAATAATTCTGATTTTTTTTTGTAGATGTTTGTGTTAGTGTTGTAAGCATGCGTGACAATTTTCATGCGAAACGGAGCGGCGGTGTTTCGTCAGCAAAAATAAATAAATTTGGGGTGACATTTTGGGGTAACTTTTGGTGTTCAATTTGTTTTTTTTTTGCACAAGCCAAAATGCTTAACCTTTTTGCCTCAAAATTTGGAGGTAGCATTTGAATATGACTAAGTACACATAAATTTTTTGTCTTGATTTTTTTTTTCATTTCAATTTTTTTTGGGGCCCGAGAGCCAATTTGACTTTCCCGCTTTCAACCCGCCCGTTCAAACTGGTATTGATGAAATCGAACTGTACAGTTCATACTTGCACATAATGAACATCACATGGTGAATAACTAAAATAAACAAGACATATATGCTCACTATAATAACCAAATATAGCCATTGAAAACTAGACAAAGGCTCACTGCAACCAACCTAACAAGCAAATACAGATAAACAATGCATGTGCTTGAAAACTGGACAAATACTCACTGCAACCAACCTAACAACCAAATACAGATAAACAAGGCATCTACTCACTATAAACAACCAAATATAGCCATTCGTGAAATTGAACTGGACAATTCATACTTAAACATCAGATAGCCCTATTGAACATTACATTTTTGCATAACTGAAATAATTAAACACGACACATTTAAAACATCGCATGGCAAAAGCTACTACAACAATGGGTACGAGTTGGCTAGCTAGAAAAAGTAAGATTTGCTGGTAGGATATTGCCTCACTTGTCATGGATGGGCTCCTTCCACTTGGAAGAGCACAGACCCAGGGTGCGCTCCCTGATGTCGCAGATGGGCTGTTTCACCTTGGAAGAGCCGTAGTGGGTGCCCTTCTCGTGGTCGTGGTCGATGAGATCTGACTTGGCAGCTGAGGATCCCAAGTCACCGTCGTAGAACATGTCCTTCAAAAATAACAAAATGGGCTCGATGGCGTATGTCCTTCAGAAACGACAGTTGGCGCCCACCATGGGGCTTGGAATCAAGACGCTCGCGATTGGCCGGATGAAGAAGATCCGGCTCAGAAGGATCTACATCGACTCCGAGTTCATCAATCGAGATTGAAAAAGTTCAGCGGCAGCATAAATCGGATCAGAGTCAAGACGTAACTTCGGCGGTGGCTATGCGGTTTTCTGCAATCTATCCGATCCAGAAAACGAGTGGCGACGGTGGCGACGGCGCTCAGGCAAGGCAACGAAGGTCTCGTGAGCCACGCACTCTTCGGCTGCGCGTCTTCAGATCAGTCGCGGCCTAAAGCAATCCAACCGAAGTCCTCCTGGTCCCCAGACAATTCCCGTTGTTGGTTCTCTCGAGAAGGACGCAATTTTAATCTCGTACACATAAAACATGGAGTTTCGGGTCGGCCGTCCATGCTGAGACCCCCCAGTTGGTCCACGCCAAGGAAATCCTAACCTAACCTAGTTGTACGCGCCCAGGTTGGAAGCAGTCCTCGAATTCTAGGCGTGATCGGAACCTGCAATGCAAGCGAAAAAAAATATCATCAGCGAAAGCCGACCATGGTTCCACAACGCCACAGGGGATTACTACACACCACGTGTGATGAAAGGAATCCCAAAGGAGAACGAAAAAAGGGTGGCCACCAGCGGTTCAAGTTCCTAGGTAATGGCCCGTGCAGAATCATTCGGATCAGCTCCCGTCAGGAAATATATACGTACAGTTTTGGGAGCCTTCTAAACCAAAGATCAACAATTCTTTTTATCAACTACTCACTACAGTACAAAGGACTAATACTGGAGCAATCAACTAGTACAAGTAAGATTTACTACATCCGTCCAGGACTTACCACCAGAATTCAAGTCGTCGAGGCGGGACGCCACCATTATCATGCTGGCTTAGGCGAATTCCTCGCTACTGACACCACGCCTCGACATCCAGCTTAGGCAAATTCATGGTCGTGTTTGGCTCGTTTATCATTGCAGCCAGCTACTCGTCGGCGCGGCGGACACGCTTTTCAGGATTATTTGTCATCCGCCACCCCCACCGCGGCCGGCGCTTCCGTCTGGCTTATTTGTCGCACGTCGCCTCCGTAGCAGCAGGCCGGAGGCCGGGTCGTTCAAGTACTGATGCGTTTCATGCGTTCAAGTACCGAGCGCGCGCCAGCATCATTTGCACCGGCGTCTGCGCATGCCGCACTGCCTGACGAACGGACGCGCGTAGGCCGCCGCCCCTGCGGTCCGGCCTACATCAACACGCCGGGGCCACGCCGCCCGTACGAGCTGCCCAACGGACGCGCGTAGGCCGCCGTCCCTGCGGCCCGGTCTACTCCAACAACGCTGAAAAAAAAGAAAAAAGAAAAAATATATATATTATCAGTCTTGCGCGACGTCGCCGGAGCCTGCGCCAGCTGTTGGAAATATGCCCTAGAGGCAATAATAAATTGGTTATTATTATATTTCCTTGTTCATGATAATCGTTTATTATCCATGCTATAATTGTATTGATTGGAAACTTAAATACATGTGTGGGTACATAGACAACACTGTGTCCCTAGTAAGCCTCTAGTTGACTAGCTCGATGATCAAAGATGGTTAAGGTTTCCTAGCCATTGACATGAGATGTCATTTGATAACGGGATCACATCATTAGGAGAATGATGTGATGGACAAGACCCAAACTATAAACGTAGCATATGATCGTGTCAGTTTATTGCTATTGTTTTCTGCATGTCAAGTATCTGTTCCTATGACCATGAGATCATGCAACTCCCTGACATCGGAGGAGTACCTTGTGTGTATCAAACGTCGCAACGTAACTGGGTGACTATAAAAGTGCTCTACAGGTATCTCCGAGGGTGTCTGTTGGGTTGGCATGGATCAAGACTGGGATTTGTTACTCCGTGTGACGGAGAGGTATCTCAGGGCCCACTCGGTAATACAACATCACAATGAGCCTTGCAAGCAATGTGACTAAAGTGTTAGCCACGAGATCTTGTATTACGGAACGAGTAAAGAGACTTGCCGGTAACGAGATTGAACTAGGTATAGAGATACCGACGATCGAATCTCGGGCAAGTAACATACCGAAGAACAAAGGGAACAGCATACGGGATTAACTAAATCCTTGACATAGAGGTTCGACCGATAAAGATCTTCGTAGAATATGTATGAGCCAATATGGGCATCCAGGTCCCGCTATTGGTTATTGATCGTAGAGGTGTCTCGGTCATGTCTACATAGTTCTCGAACCCGCAGGGTCTACACACTTAACGTTTGGTGACGATTAGTATAGTTGAGTTATTGTGTTGGTGACCGAAGGTTGTTCGGAGTCCCGGATAAGATCCCGGACATGACGAGGGTCTCCGGAAGAGTCCGGAGGTAAAGATTAATATATGTGATAATAGTGTTTTGATCTCCGGAAAGGTTCCGGAATTCACCGGAAGGGGTTCCGGGTGTTTACCGAAGTGTTCGGGTGCAGCAACACTTTATATGAGCCAAAGGGGTAAAGCCCATGAGGTATTGGAAAGTGCAAAAGGAAGTTTTGCTACTGCCTTAAGCGGTACTACCGCTGGTAAAGGCAGTACTACCGCGTAAGCGGTACTACCGCTTGTTGGAAGCGGTACTACCGCTCGTGAGCGGTACTACCGCTCGTGAGCGGTACTACCGCTTGTGCGCGGTACTGCAGGGATCCGAGTTGGACTCTTTCCCTGCGGGCCAAACCGACCTTGTGCGGGCAAAGCCGACCTGGAGGAGGCTTTTACTCCAAGTTTAGACCCCAAGGCTCAACATATAAATAGAGGGGCAGGGCTAGCACACGGGACACATTAAGATTTCCCAAGCCGTGTGTCGGCAACCCTAACCCTCTAGTTCTCTCGTCATAATCTCCGTAGTGCTTGGCGAAGCCCTGCAGAGATTGTTCCTCACCAACATCACCACGCCGTCGTGCTGCCGGAACTCATCTACTACTTCATCATCGCTCGCTGGATCGAGGAGGTGAAGGCGTCATCAAGCCGTACGTGTGTTGAACGCGGAGGTGCCGTCCGTTCGGCACTAGTTCGTGATCGGATCGAGGGACGACTTGCGATTTGGATCGCGGAGACGTTCGACTACATCAACTGCGTTTCTTAACGCTTCCGCTTAGCGATCTACAAGGGTATGTAGATTCACTCTTCCTCTCGTAGATGCTCATCACCATGGATAGATCTTGCGTGTGCGTAGGAAATTTTTTGTTTCCCATGCAACGTTCCCCAACAGTGGCATCTGAGCTAGGTCTATGCGTAGATGAGATCTCGAGTAGAACACAAACGAGTTGTGGGCGTGGGTGTATACATATTGCTTGCCGTTACTAGTTGATACTTGATTCGGCGGTATTGTGAGATGAAGCGGTCCGGACCGACATTACGCGTACGCTTACGCGAGACAGGTTCCTTCAACTGACATGTAACTTTGTTGCATAAAGATGGCTAGCGGGTGTCTGTCTCTCTCACTTTAGTTGAATCGATTTCAATGAAGAGGGTTCTTTTAGAAGATCAAAAAGCAATCACTACACCACGTTGTGGTTTTGCGTAGGTAAGAACGGTTCTTGCAAACCCGTAGCAGCCACGTAAAATATGCAACTACAATTAGAGGACGTCTAACTTGTTTTTGCAGGGTATGTTGTGATGTGATATGGCCAATTACATGATGAGATATATGTGATGTATGAGATGATCATGTGTTGTATAGAATATCACGACTTGCATGTCGATGAGTACGGCAACTGGCAGGAGCCATAGAGTTGTCTTTAATTATTTTCGCCGTTTTTGCTTTACTTTATCGCTATGAGTTAGCTATAGTCGTGGAAGCAACAGTCGGCGCGACAACCTCATGGCGACACATTGATGGAGATCAAGATGATGGAGATCATGGTGTCATGCCGGTGACGATGGAGATCATGCCGGTGCTTTGTAGATGGAGATCAAAAGCACAAGTTCATGGCCATATCATGTCACTTATGATTTGCATGTGATGTTAATCCTTTTATGCATCTTATTTTGCTTAGGACGACGGTAGCATTATAAGGTGATCCCTCACTTAAATTTCAAGATAAAATTGTGTTCTCCCCAAGTGTGCACCGTTGCGAAAGTTCGTCGTTTCAAGACACGCCGTGATGATCGGGTGTGATAGACTCTACGTTCACATACAACGGGTGTAAGCCATGTTGCACATGCGGAACACTCGGGTTAAACTTGACGAGCCTAGCATGTACAGACATGGCCTCGGAACACAAGAGACCGAAAGGTCGAACATGAGTCATATAGTATATATGATCAACATGAAGATGTTCACCATTGAAACCACCTCAACTCACGTGATGGTCGGACTTGAGTTGGTAGATTTGGATCATGTTACACTCGAATGACCGGAGGGATGTCAATTTGAGTGGGAGTTTTTAAGTAATATGATTAACTAAACTCATTATCTAGAACAATAGTCTAAGTTGTCTTTGCTATATTTATGTTGTAGATCATGGCTCGCGCAGTAGCACCCCTGAATTTTAATGCGTTCCTAGAGAAAGCTAAGTTGAAAGATGATGGAAGTAACTTTGTGGACTGGGCCCGTAATCTAAGGATTATCCTTACGGCTTCCCAGAAGGCTTATGTCCTTGATGCACCGCTTGGTGATCCACCCGCTCCAGTTGAGTCTCTAGACGTTGTGAACGCCTGGCAAGCTCGTTCTGAAGATTACTCAATAGTTCAATGTGCAATATTGTATGGCTTAGAACCGGGACTTCAAAGACGTTTTGAACGTCATGGAGCATATGAGATGTTCCAGGAGTTGAAGTTTATCTTTCAGAAGAATGCCCGGATCGAGAGATATGAGATCTCCGATAAGTTCTATGCTTGCAAGATGGAGGAGAACGGGTCTATCAGTGATCACGTACTCAGAATGTCTGGGTACTCCACCCGTCTGGCAGAATTGGGGATGCCCTTTCCACCAGAGGCTATCACTGACAGAGTTCTTCAATCATTGCCACCTAGCTACAAGAGCTTCGTGTTGAACTATAACATGCACGGGATGAACAAGTCAGTCGCCGAGCTGTTTGCGATGCTGAAAGCCGCTGAGTCTGAAATTCAGAAGGAGCATCAAGTGTTGATGGTCAATAAAACCACTAGTTTCAAGAAAAATGGCAAGGGTAAGAAGGGTAACTCCAAGAAGGGTGGCAAAGCAGTTGCTCCTCTCGTGAAGAAACCCAAGGCTGGACCCAAACCAGAAACTGAGTGCTTTCATTGCAAGGGAACTGGACACTGGAAGCAGAACTGCCCCAAGTATTTGGCTGACAAGAAGGCGGCCAACAACAAACAAGGTATATATGATATACATGTTATTGATGTGTACCTTACCAACTCTCGTTGTAGTGCCTGGGTATTTGATACCGGTGCGGTTGCTCATATTTGCAACTCAAAACAGGAACTGCGGAATAGACGGAGGCTGGCAAAGGACGAAGTGACGATGCGCGTGGGAAATGGTTCCAAGGTTGATGTGATCGCCGTCGGCACACTCGCTCTTCGATTACCATCGGGATTAGTGATGAACCTAAATAATTGTTATTTAGTGCCTGCGTTAAGCATGAACATTATATCTGGATCTTGTTTATTGCGAGACGGTTACTCATTTAAATCAGAGAATAATGGTTGTTCTATTTATATGAGTAATATCTTTTATGGTCATGCACCCAATGTGAGGGGTTTATTCTTATTGAATCTCGATAGTAATGATACACATGTTCATAACATTGATGCCAAAAGATGTAGAATTGATAATGATAATACCACTTTCTTATGGCACTGCCGTTTAGGTCATATTGGCGTAAAACGCATGAGGAAGCTCCATGCTGATGGACTTTTGGAGTCACTTGATTTTGAATCACTTGACACATGTGAGCCATGCCTCATGGGCAAGATGACTAAAACGCCGTTCTCTGGAACAATGGAACGGGCAAGTGACTTATTGGAAATCATACATACTGATGTGTGCGGTCCGATGAGTATTGAGGCGCGCGGTGGTTATCGTTACTTTCTCACCTTCACTGATGACTTAAGTAGATATGGGTATATTTACTTAATGAAACACAAGTCTGAAACATTTGAAAAGTTCAAACAATTTCAGAGTGAAGTTGAGAATCATCGTAACAAGAAGATTAAATTCCTACGATCTGATCGAGGAGGAGAATATCTGAGTTATGAGTTTGGCAGTCACTTAAGACAGTGTGGAATTGTTTCACAATTGACACCGCCTGGAACACCACAGCGTAATGGTGTGTCCGAATGTCGTAATCGAACCTTATTGGATATGGTGCGATCTATGATGTCTCTTGCCGATTTGCCACTATCGTTTTGGGGTTATGCATTAGAGACAGCTGCATTCACTTTAAATAGGGCACCATCGAAATCCGTTGAGACGACGCCATATGAACTTTGGTTTGGCAAGAAGCCAAAGCTGCCGTTTCTTAAAGTTTGGGGATGTGATGCTTATGTCAAAAAGCTTCAGCCTGAAAAGCTGGAACCCAAAGCGGAAAAATGCGTCTTCATAGGATACCCAAAAGAGACAGTTGGGTATACCTTCTACCTCAGATCCGAAGGCAAAGTGTTTGTCGCTAAAAACGGAACATTTCTTGAGGAAGAGTTTCTCTCGAAAGAATTGAGTGGGAGGAAGATAGAACTTGATGAGGTTGTTGAACCTTTACTTCAACCTAAAAGTAGCGCAGCGCAGAAAGATGTTTCTGTAGAGCCTACATCAGCTGAAGAGGAAGTTAATGATGATGATCATGAAGCTTTGGATCAAGTTGCTATCGAACCTCGTAGGTCGACAAGGACGCGTACTGCTCCTGAGTGGTACGGCAACCCTGTCTTAGAGGTCATGTTGTTGGACAACGATGAACCTACGAGCTATGGAGAAGCGATGATGGGCCCGGATTCCGAGAAGTGGTTAGAGGCCATGAAATCCGAGATGGGATCCATGTATGAAAACAAAGTATGGACTTTGGAAGTATTACCTGAAGGGCGTAAGGCCATTCAGAACAAATGGATCTTTAAGAGGAAGACGGACGCGGACGGTAATGTCACCGTCTATAAAGCTCGACTTGTGGCAAAGGGTTTTTCACAAGTTCAAGGAGTTGACTACGATGAGACCTTCTCACCCGTAGCGATGCTTAAGTCCGTCAGAATCATGTTAGCAATAGCTGCCTTTTTCGATTATGAAATTTGGCAGATGGATGTCAAAACAGCGTTCCTTAACGGTTTCCTTAAGGAAGAGTTGTATATGATGCAACCAGAAGGTTTTGTCGATCCAGAGAATGTTGACAAGGTTTGCAAACTCTAGCGATCCATTTATGGACTGGTGCAAGCATCTCGGAGTTGGAATCTTCGCTTTGATGAGGTGATCAAAGCGTTCGAGTTTATACAAGTTTACGGAGAAGCTTGTATTTACAAGAAAGTGAGTGGGAGCTCTATAGCGTTTCTAATATTATATGTAGATGACATATTACTGATTGGAAACAATATAGAAATGTTGGAAAGCGTGAAGGAATATTTGAACAAGAGTTTTTCAATGAAGGACCTAGGAGAAGCTGCTTTCATATTAGGCATCAAGATCTATAGAGATAGATCGAGACGTTTAATAGGACTTTCACAAAGCACATACCTTGATAAGATTTTGAAGAAGTTCAAAATGGATCAGTCCAAGAAGGGGTTCTTGCCTGTGTTGCAAGGTGTGAAGTTGAGTAAGACTCAATGCCCAGTGACTGCAGAAGATAGAGAAAAGATGAGTGTCATCCCCTATGCTTCAGCCATAGGCTCTATCATGTATGCAATGCTGTGCACAAGACCCGATGTCAGCCTTGCCATAAGTATGGTCGGAAGGTTTCAAAGTGATCCAGGAATGGAACACTGGACGGCGGTCAAGAATATCCTGAAGTACCTGAAAAGGACTAAGGACATGTTTCTCGTTTATGGAGGTGATCAAGAGCTCGTCGTAAAAGGTTACGTCGATGCAAGCTTTGACACTGATCCGGATGACTCTAAGTCGCAAACCGGATACGTATTTATTCTTAATGGGGGTGCGGTTAGCTGGTGCAGTTCCAAGCAAAGCGTGGTAGCTGATTCTACATGCGAAGCGGAGTACATCGCTGCCTCGGAGGCGGCGAAGGAAGGTGTCTGGATGAAGGAGTTCATGACAGATCTTGGAGTAGTGCCTAGTGCGCTTAACCCAATAAATCTGTTTTGTGATAATACTGGTGCCATTGCACTAGCCAAGGAATCAAGATTTCACAAGAGGACCAGACACATAAAGCGACGTTTCAATTCCATCCGCGATTACATCAAGGAGGACGACATAAATATTTGCAAAGTACACACGGATCTGAATGTTGCAGATCCGATGACTAAACCTCTTCCAAGGGCTAAACATGAACAACACCAGAACTGCATGGGTGTTCGATTCATTACAATGTAAATCACATAGTGATGTGAACTAGATTATTGACTCTAGTGCAAGTGGGAGACTGTTGGAAATATGCCCTAGAGGCAATAATAAATTGGTTATTATTATATTTCCTTGTTCATGATAATCGTTTATTATCCATGCTATAATTGTATTGATTGGAAACTCAAATACATGTGTGGGTACATAGACAACACTGTGTCCCTAGTAAGCCTCTAGTTGACTAGCTCGATGATCAAAGATGGTTAAGGTTTCCTAGCCATTGACATGAGATGTCATTTGATAACGGGATCACATCATTAGGAGAATGATGTGATGGACAAGACCCAAACTATAAACGTAGCATATGATCGTGTCCGTTTATTGCTATTGTTTTCTGCATATCAAGTATCTGTTCCTATGACCATGAGATCATGCAACTCCCTGACATCAGAGGAGTACCTTGTGTGTATCAAACGTCGCAACGTAACTGGGTGACTATAAAGGTGCTCTACAGGTATCTCCGAGGGTGTCTGTTGGGTTGGCATGGATCAAGACTGGGATTTGTTACTCCGTGTGACGGAGAGGTATCTCAGGGCCCACTCGGTAATACAACATCACAATGAGCCTTGCAAGCAATGTGACTAAAGTGTTAGCCACGAGATCTTGTATTACGGAACGAGTAAAGAGACTTGCCGGTAACGAGATTGAACTAGGTATAGAGATACCGACGATCGAATCTCGGGCAAGTAACATACCGAAGAACAAAGGGAACAGCATACGGGATTAACTAAATCCTTGACATAGAGGTTCGACCGATAAAGATCTTCGTAGAATATGTAGGAGCCAATATGGGCATCCAGGTCCCGCTATTGGTTATTGATCGTAGAGGTGTCTCGGTCATGTCTACATAGTTCTCGAACCCGCAGGGTCTACACACTTAACGTTTGGTGACGATTAGTATAGTTGAGTTATTGTGTTGGTGACCGAAGGTTGTTCGGAGTCCCGGATAAGATCCCGGACATGACGAGGGTCTCCGGAAGAGTCCGGAGGTAAAGATTAATATATGTGATAATAGTGTTTTGATCTCCGGAAAGGTTCCGGAATTCACCGGAAGGGGTTCCGGGTGTTTACCGAAGTGTTCGGGTGCAGCAACACTTTATATGAGCCAAAGGGGTAAAGCCCATGAGGTATTGGAAAGTGCAAAAGGAAGTTTTGCTACTGCCTTAAGCGGTACTACCGCTGGTAAAGGCAGTACTACCGCGTAAGCGGTACTACCGCTTGTTGGAAGCGGTACTACCGCCCAAGCGGTACTACCGCTTGTGTGAAGCGGTACTACCGCTTGTGCGCGGTACTGCAGGGATCCGAGTTGGACTCTTTCCCTGCGGGCCAAACCGACCTTGTGCGGGCAAAACCGACCTGGAGGATGCTTTCACTCCAAGTTTAGACCCCAAGGCTCAACATATAAATAGAGGTGCAGGGCTAGCACACGGGACACATTAAGATTTCCCAAGCCGTGTGTCGGCAACCCTAACCCTCTAGTTCTCCCGTCATAATCTCCGTAGTGCTTGGCGAAGCCCTACAGAGATTGTTCCTCACCAACATCACCACGCCGTCGTGCTACCGGAACTCATCTACTACTTCATCATCGCTCGCTGGATCGAGGAGGTGAAGGCGTCATCAAGCCGTACGTGTGTTGAACGCGGAGGTGCCGTCCATTCGGCACTAGTTCGTGATCGGATCGAGGGACGACTTGCGATTTGGATCGCGGAGACGTTCGACTACATCAACCGCGTTTCTTAACGCTTCCGCTTAGCGATCTACAAGGGTATGTAGATTCACTCTCCCTCTCGTAGATGCTCATCACCATGGATAGATCTTGCGTGTGCGTAGGAAATTTTTTGTTTCCCATGCAACGTTCCCCAACACCAGCCTCCACCCGCGCCGGGTTGCCTAATGAATAGGCGCATTGGCCTGCCATCCCCACGGTCCGGTCTGCTTCAGCACATCGAGGAAACATGAGAGTCGGCCATGGAGGAATAATACCTGGAGAAGTCAGGAGATCCGGCCACAGTAGAGCCGGCAATTCAAAAGCCGGCAGCGGAGAAATAGAAAAGAAGAACGGCCCTGGAGGAGCCAGGAGAGCTGTACCAAGAGGCGTACGAAATCACTTTGGGCAAAAACGTCCCTGGAAGGTCATCAAGTCGCCACATCGCCTCCGGCTTCAATAAATTCTGGTTTTCAGCTGTCGACTCTCCGCCAGCTTATGCCACAACTAAATATGAAGAATCTCAAGCCGACTCCTCGACTCGACTTAAGACTCGGGGGCTACACAGACATGACTCGACAGATTTGGCCGGTTTCAACGAATACATGAACCCTGGGTCGTTGAAGGAAAGACAACCCGGTCCCGGGGACTGCTGCCTTGTTGGCGAAAAAGTAAAGGTTGCCAAAGAGGACTAGCTGCCATGATGCGCAGTTCAAACATAGGTATCCTGCCTCATTGGCGAAAAATTAAAGGTTGCCAAAGAGGACTAGCTGCCATGATGCGCAGTTCAAACATAGGTATTCTGCCTTATTGACGAAAAGTAAGGTTACCAAAGAAGACTAGTCGCCATGATGCACAGTCTAAACATGGGTATCCTACTCAATTTTGATCAATGAAATAAAGCTGGCATCTCTGGATAAGAGAGTTTGTCGTTTTGCCTCAAATTGTGTGTTGAGTCTTTATTCTTTGATCATTGGTTACTTGAGGGCTTCCAACTCATCGAGTTTAGCTATTAACATCCCTCTTAACCCGGCATATGCCATTAGATACTTGGTTATACCTGCCTGTTAGCAATATGCTACTCCGACAAGGTGACCCGGTGAACGCCTGATGAATCAATCACAGAGGTGACCCTGAACTCATCAAAGTTAAAACACTGGTTAAGTCACGTGAGAGCCGGCTTTTAGAGAGGTAGAACAAACCAGAAGAGGCCAAAAAGCCTGCTTCACAGAAGCGAATCAGACTCGAGCCTTGAAAGCCGGTCTTTATGTCGTGCCTTGAAAGCCGGCTTAATATTTAAGTTATTTTTTATGTCATGTTATTTCTTTTATATATCTCTATCTATGCATTTTCTTTTCAGGTATCAATTTTCATACATACGAACCGGGTTATAAATAGAAACCGGGTCACAGAAAATTCCGGGTCACAGAATTGACCGGATCTTGGGACATTTGATTTGTGCTTTGTATTACAATACAACACTTCTGGATTTCTCAAACATATATTTGCCGGGTTGCACTGTAATCACGGCCAAGGTTTCAATTAACATCAAAGTTTATATGACCAGGTTGAGCAAACTGGCATGATCAGAATATTTTTTTCGTCAGATTGTCATCAGCTCAAAAGCTAACATACTCAATGCGCGAAGGCATTGACAGATTACAGAGTTTTGCAACAACTATTACAAAGCCACAAATGGGCCGTTTTCAACAAGTTTCTATCACAATGGGTTAAGCCGATGAAATTTATGGCTGAAAGCCAGTAGCTGGATTGTCCGGGTTGATGTGTTGCTTGATTTGTCTCAGCATTAGTCGTCGCCGGCCTTTATATTTCAAGTGTCGAGCCTCGAAAGCCGGCCTTTATTTGGTTAGGCTACAATTCCAGTCAGGGATTCATATTAAGCAATCAAGATAACAAGTTTTTGAGGATGATCTTTGGCACAAATATTTCAAAAGTGCATGATGGCATTGCTTGATAAAGCAACAAGTCCTGCTTCTTCAACTCAGAAATTCCAGAGCCGGCCTGATTCAGCATTGCTTGTATACATACAAATGGGTTATATTATTCTCACACAGTCCCAAGTCACTGCAAGCTTGCGACCTGACACTTGGGGGCTACAGACTATCTGTTTTTTTACTCTCAATTAACAATCAAGGATATTCACAAGAAAGTCCCAAGTCGCTGCAGGCATGCGACCCGGCACTTGGGGGCTACAACATTCAGTTGTTTAAACAGATTATAAGATCCAAATTGAAGACCCAGCCCATCACATACTGATGAACCGACCCTTGGGGGCTACACATGTGAAATGCAAAACATTCAGTTTATGACTGGAGACTCAAATGAACAACCCAGATTTCTCCAAAGTTGCAACATTTATATTTAAGCAAGTCTTAAGCTATCATTCCGTTCTACTCTTAAAGACTTGGGGGCTACACTGGCTGAAGTCTTATAAGTATAAGACAATTACAAGTCCCAGGTTGCTGCAGGCAAGACAACCCGACACTTGGGGGCTACACAGTCAAGATATTATTTCTATGCAAAGCACCAAGTCATCATGAACTGATAAACTCGGAGCTTGGGGGATACAGGTAATATGGAGATAAAAATAGAAGAACAACTTCAAGCTGTCAATTTTGAGCGAGCCGGGTCTCATTTTCTTGGTGGAGGCTTGCAAAGATCATCTCTTCTAAGTTATTCATAGAAGGCCTAGAAGCATTGAAAGCCGGCTCAACATCAGACGGATTTCTTTTTTCCCAACATTTTTATCAAGCCAAAGCACTGGAAGCCAATTCAAAATGTCAGATGGGTTATTTTTCCAATATTTTTCTGCATGGAACCAGTGTCAGCAAGTTGATTCTGAAGCCGGCATGTTGATATGACAAAGAGACCCGGATTTTTCGAGGAGTCGGTTCATTGAGTGAACCGGCAAGCTGAGTGCGCCGGTCCTTTAACATACTAATTATTCTTATTTCAGGAGCTTAGCATGAATAAATTCAAGCTAACCTGGGGGCTAATGTCGGGGGAATTACCCGCGGCTAGACCCGGCATCCCAAGGCATAACCCGACAGGATCAAAGGGCCCATAACCGGGTCACGCGTGGCATTAAACGGGCCGGCTCTCTATGGGACTGGACCCTGAAAGGAACCTGGTAAGCAAGACCCGGCCTGGGTAGACCCGGCTCGGAGAGAAGACCCGGCTCGGAGAGAAGACCCGGCCTGGAGAGAAGACCCGGCCTGGGTAGATCAGTTCGGAAGAAAAGACCCGGACTAGGATCCGACTTGTAATAGAAAATAGACTAGTTGTAGTCTTACTAGGACTCTACATGTAAGCCGGCCCCTTCAACTTATATAGGGAGGGGCAGGGCACCCCAAGAGGGACAAGTAAGGATAGACAGACAAGTTTCAGACAAGATCAAAGTAGACGCTCTCACTACTGGAATCAGGGACTTTGCCATCTGCCAGCTCTTTGCCGTCTGCTGGCAGATGGCAAAGAGGTTGTTTGCCGTCTGCTTTGGGAAAGCAGACGACAAAGATCTGGCTGATGGCAAAGACACTGTTTGCCATCAGCCAGCTCTTTGCCATCTGCCAGCGGACGGCAAAGTTTCTTTGCCGTCTGCTAGCAGACGGCAAAGAGGTGGGGTGGGGCCCAGTGGAGGCCAGTTAACTGCAACGGCCCACCCCACCTCTTTGCCGTCTGCTAGCAGACGGCAAAGAAAATACCTACTAACGGCCCTAACGTCCCACCCCCCCTCCACTCTCTCCACTCTCTCTGCCTCTCCCCTCCCGACCCCGACCCCACGCCGCCGCCGCACCCGCCGCCGCCCCCGACCCGCCCCGGCCCGTCGCCCGCCGCTCGCCGCCGCCGCACCCGCGACCGCCGCTCGCCGCCGCCGCACCCGCGACCGCCGACGCCGCCCACTGCCCCGTCCCACTACCCCGCCCCGTGTCCGCGCGGCCGCGCCCAGGCCTGCCCCTCGCCGCCCCGTCGCGGCCCGGACGCCGGCCAGCCCCGTCGCCGCCCCCTAGTCGGCCAACCCCTCTGCCCCCCTCTGGTGAGCTCCCCCTCCTGCCCCTTTTTTTCTGTTTTTTTTATTTTTTCTGTTTAGGTTTTAGATATTTAGACATTTAGGAGTTTAGATACTTAGATGTTTAGGTTTTTAGATATTTAGACATTTAGGTAGAAAGAAACCTAGAAGAAAGAAAAAGAAGAAAAGAAAAAGGAAAAAAAGGAAAAAGAAAAAGGAAAAGAAGAAAAAATAAGAAGAAGAAGAAGAAGAAGAAGAAGAAGAAGAAGAGGAGGAGAGGAGGAGAAGAAGAAGAGGAAAAAGGAAAGGAAGAAGAAAAGAAGAGGAGGAGGAGAAGAAAAAAGAAGAAGAAGAAGAAGAAGAAGAAGAAGAAGAAGAAGAAGAAGAAGAAGAAGAAGAAAAAAGAGGAGAGGAGGAGAAGAAGAAGAGGAAAAAGGAAAAAGGAAGAAGAAGAAGAAGAAGAAGAAGGAAAAAAGGAAGAAACGGAAGAAAAGGAAGAAGAGGAAGAAGAAGAAAAGGAAAAAGAGGAAAAAAAGACCCCGACACCCGGACCCCGACCCCGACATGACACCTCGACCCCGACACGACACCCCGACACCCCGACCCTGACATGACACCCCGACATGACACCCCGACACGACATCCGACACACCCCGACACCCCGACACCCCGACACCACGACACCCCGACACCCCGACCCGACACCCCGACACCACGACAGCCCGACACCACGACACCCCCGACCCCGACACCTCTTCGGCCTCCTGTTGACCGAAAAGGTGCTCTTCGGCCTTCCAGAGGCCGACGGGGTCATATATTTCCCTATTTTGTTATGAAAAACATCATATATATTTGTGTTGATCGGGTGGATTTAAATGTGCAGTTCTTTCGTTGCTGCGAGGGTCTGGTGTTCGACGACCTCCCCGTGCGTACGACGAGCTCCGCCCCTGCGTTCGTGGGTGAGCACAAATGACATCTCCTCCTCCCCCCTTCATTTGCTCTATTCCGGTCTTCGTGCCGATGAAACTTGCTAGCTATAGGTGTCAATCATCAGTATGCGTGACCACTATGCGTCTCCCGTTCGAAAGGGTTACATCTATAAATATGCATGCATTTGCATATTTATAACCGTGATTCTTTCGAATTGTCCAACGTTATCCATGGACAGCCCGAGTATGTGTAGATTGGGTTCATTTTCCCATATGCTCTACTCCGGATCCGATGCAGAATTTCGTCAGTGCCTCCCTGTTGTTCTCCGGGTACACATCCTCTCTGCTTATTGCCGAGACGTGTATCAGGAGAACAGCGGGGAGGTGCTGCCGAAATTTTGTGTCGGATCCGGAGCCGAGCATGGGAAAATGAACCCAATCTACACATACTCGGGTGGGATTAGGACCTATCTTTACCTACTAGCGTCTAGGTTGCATGGACGTAATAAAACTGACAAACTCTATTAACTGATGAATATGGTTTGCTGAATTATGTATATATTTCTTGTGGGTCCAGTAGCTAGGCAAGATGAGTGATCGTGCGTGGATGTACACCGGTCACACTAGTCAGAAAGACATGACCCATGAATGGATAAGAAAAACAAGGGGTTTGTGAGAGCCGCATTTGCAAATGGACAGGAAACAACCTGGTGCCCCTGTGTCGAGTGCGACAACTTTCATAAGAAGTCAGAGTTTGAAATGATCAAACACCTGCAGAAGTTGGGTTTTACGCCTAATTATACGGTCTGGACATTTCATGGTGAGCCTGCCCAACGTGCCAGAGCTGAGGAGGGCCATCGTCGCACCGACGAGCATGGTACCGGGATGGAAGACATGGTGGAAGACTTTGATGATGCTCGGGATTCGGACGATGAGATGGAGGAATCTGCAAAGGCCTTCAATGATATGTTGGAGTCTTCAAAACGTCCTCTCCACGAGCACACTGAGCTTTGTCAGCTGGATGCCATCGCACAAGTAATGGCTCTGAAGGCTCAATTCAACTTGGGCAGAGAATGCTACGATGCGATGATGACACTATTTGGACGTTTTCTACCCAAAGGCCATGTAATGCCTGCAAACCTGTACCAGTCGGACAAAATCCTCTGTGTACTTAAGATGCCCTATGAGAAGATAGATGCCTGTGAGAAAGGATGTGCCTTATTTAGGCTTGAGTATGCGGACTTGAAGTATTGTCCCGTTTGCCAGTCTTCCAGGTATGCTGAGGTAGACAACGGTATGGGTGAGAAGAGTCAGACAAAAATCCCAGTTAATGTTCTTCGGTATATGCCAATCATACCAAGACTTCAACGTCTTTTCATGGTCGAAGAGACGGCCAGACAGATGACATGGCACAAATTGGGCAAAAGAACCAAACTAGATGCAGATGGGGAGCCGATGTTGGTACACACATCGGACGCTTTTGCGTGGAAGCGCTTCGATGCAATACATCATGCTAAAGCGGCAGATCCAAGGCATCCTCGAATCGCCATAAGCACGGATGGGTCAATGTGTTTGGTATGATGGCAGCCCAATACAGATGTTGGCCTGTATTTGTCATTCCACTCAATCTCCCCCCCGGACAGATTATGCAAAGAAAGAACATTTTCCTGACGTTGATAATTCTGGGGCCCAACTATCCGGGGAAGAGTATGAATGTGTACATGCAGACGCTTAAGGATGAACTGCAAGAAGCTTGGGATAATGGGATCAAGACATACGACGCCGCTACAAAAAAAAAACTTCCTAATGCGTGTGTGGTACATGTACTCGATGCATGACTTGCCGGCGTATGCGCCATTCGTTGGCTGGTGTGTGCATGGAAGGTTCCCGTGCCCCACATGCAAGGCAGCTCTTGAGTTTCGTCGGCTGCAGGCGGGTGGCAAGTTTTCTTGCTTCGACATGCATAGACAGTTCCTGGATCCTCGCCATAAGTTCAGAAAAGACAAGAAGAACTTCATCAAAGGTAGAGTTGTCAAAAACTCTGCACCACCTGCGTTGACAGGCCAACAGACCCTGGATCAGTTAAACTCTCTCGAGCCGGATCCAGAGTGTCCAGGGTATTTCAAGGGGTATAATTCGGAACACGCCTGGACTCACAAGACATGCTTGTGGGATCTGCCTTACTTCAAAGACCTCCTTTGCCCACACAACATCGACGTGATGCACACTGAAAAGAATGTCGGCGAGGCCCTCTTTGGTACATTGTTCGGCATAGAGGGGAAAACAAAGGATAATCCTAAGGCTAGAGTCGATCAGCAGGCTCTATGTGATAGACCGCTACAAAACATGCGACAACCGAAAGGAAAGAAGAACTGGATGAAGCCAAAGGCATGGTTCAATCTTGGAAGGCCAGTTATGAGGGAAATACTCCTGTGGGTGAAAAATGAGTTGATGTTCCCCGATGGGTATGCAGCGAATCTAAAGAGGGGAGCGAGCCTTGAAAAATTGAAAATATTTGGTCTCAAGAGTCATGATTGGCACATATGGCTTGAGCGGGTAATGCCGGTGATGTTGCATGGCTTTATCCCTGAGGATGAATGGCTAGTACTGGCAGAGCTGAGCTATTTCTTCCGTGTTCTTTGTGCGAAAGAACTATCGCCTGGCTTGCTAGAAGAACTGGAAGAGTTGGCACCGGAGTTGATCTGCAAGTTAGAGAAGATCTTTCCACCGGGCTTCTTTAATCCAATGCAGCATTTGATTTTGCATCTCCCGACCGAGGCACGATTGGGGGGGACCGAGCAGAATCGTTGGTGCTACGCAACTGAGAGGATGCAGAAGACGCTTCAAGAAAAATGTAAAAATAAACGTCGAATTGAAGCATCGATGGCCGAGGCATTCATTACTGAGGAGGCGGCAAACTTCGTGACAGCACACTACGAAGCCAAAAATCGTCATTTGCATAATCCGAAGCCTCGGTACAATGCTGGCGACCCTAAAAAGGGTGGATCCAACCTCAGCCTATTCAAAGGGAAGCTCGCACCAGCCGGTGCTTATACTTCCTTACCGTTGGATGTCGACGAATGGCGGACCATTACGTTGTATATCTTGAACAACCTAACAGAAGTGCGGCCGTACATCGAGTAAGTTCTCGGTACATTGTTTCGCAACCTCTAATTCCTTTGAATTGCTCTTATTCCCGGATATTTGATACAGTCGATATGTCGCCGAATTCTCATATGGAGCGGTGATCCAAAAGGATTCCGTCGAAGAGTATGAGCTTCTGGCAATGCATGGAGGCGGCTATCCCGGTTTCATCTCTTGGTTCAAACAAACGGTAATTTCCATTAGACCATTTCATTTCTTCGTCTAATTTCCGGCTAATGCAACAATCCTTTCGTATTAAACTTGTAGGCTAGTTCAGAGTCTATGGACGCCGAATTGAGACAAGTCGCAAATGGTTTTGACTATAAGGTCCGTTCATTTGACAAATACGACATCAACGGGTATCGCTTTCGTACCTATGGCAAAGAGCTATCTATGGCCGACCAAAAGTCTACAAATTGTTGTGTCTCTGCTATCGGCGAAGGAGGTACCGAGTATTATGGAAGAGTTGAAGCAATTTATGAACTTCTATTCTATGGTGCAAACCCACCGAACGTCGTAGTCTTCAAATGTTATTGGTTCCAGCCGAAGGAGACTAGGACTCATGAACATCTAGGGCTAGTTGAAATCAAACAAAGCACCCATTTGGATGTTCCCGATGTCTATATTACGGCTCAACAGGCGACCCTAGTTTTCTATCTACCGTGGGCCTGCCAAACTGATCCAAATCTGAATGGTTGGGATGTCGTTTATGAAGTGCCGCCACGTGTTAGACCACCTCCCCCCAATGAAGAGGATTATGAACCTCACATTAACCCAGACACATATGAAGGAGAATTCTTCCAAGAAACACGTCTTTCCAAAAAACGTTTCAAGAACCGCTCTACTTCACACTAGAACATTGAAGTAGACAGCGGCAGTGAATCCGAGCCTAAGCCGGAACAAGAAGAGCCGGAACAAGAAGAGGTTACTGCTGCGGATGACCTGTCAATGCTTGACCGATTACGTACAGGAGGCCTTCCACATGTTGATGCATTTATTGATGATGATGATGAGCACGTCATTACTGATAGTGATGATGATGATGATGCATTTATTGACCCCGAAGCATATATAGACGATGATGATGCATTTATTAATGATGACGATGAAGATTAATATTATAGTTCATGCCAGGTATTCAATTATTATTATGTAAATATATATTATTAATTAGTTCATGTTAGGTATTCAATTTTTTATTATGTTCATGATGATGATACACTTAAATTATATACATATTATTCATGTCAGGTATTCATTCTTTAACCTAGGATAGCTCTAAAATGACCTATACTTAGCATTTATTCCTCCAAAATGAATTTATATGCTTAGCTAGCTCAAAAATTACATAACAACCTTAATTAGCTCCAAAATGACCTATTTAACCTAGGATAGCTCTAAAATGACCTATACTTAGCATTTATTCCTCCAAAATGACTTAATATGCTTAGGTAGCTCAAAAATGACATAATAATCTTAATTAGCTCCAAAATGACCTATTTAACCTAGGATAGCTCTAAAATGACCTATACTTAGCATTTATTCCTCCAAAATGAATTTATATGCTTAGCTAGCTCAAAAATGACATAATAACCTTAATTAGCTCAAAAATGACCTATTTAACATATGATAGCTCTAAAATGACCTATACTTAGCATTTATTCCTCCAAAATGAATTTATATGCTTAGCTAGCTCAAAAATTACATAACAACCTTAATTAGCTCCAAAATGACCTATTTAACCTAGGATAGCTCTAAAATGACCTATACTTAGCATTTATTCCTCCAAAATGACTTAATATGCTTAGCTAGCTCAAAAATGACATAATATGCTTAAGAAATGACCTATTTAGCTCAAAAATGACTTAATATGCTTAATTAGCTCAAAAATGGCATAATTACTTATGTTAGCACAAAAATGACCTATACTTAGCTTTTTTAGTTCATTTATGATATACTTAGCATATTTAGGTCAAAAATGGCCTATTTACCTAGGTTAGCTCTAAAATGGCACAAGTAAGCAATAAGAAGAAGAACAAGAAGAGGAGAAAAATTCTAGTCTTCTTCTTCTTCTTCTAGTCTTCTTCTTCTAACTTTCTTCTTTCTCATTTTGCAGATTTGATTCACTTCACGGAAGCTTGCGTTCATGGAGTCCTTGTCCTTCCATTTTGTTTTGATTTTGTAGGATCAACAATGTGACACTTGCATATGTATGTATAGATGAATGAAACTTGCATATGTATGGATGAGACTTGCATATGTTTTGATTTGGTATGTGTTGGATGATCATATCCATATGGCTTGCATATTATTTGCATATGTGTTGTTTATTATGTGGTGGATGAGACATATTATGTGGTGGATAAGACATAATGTTTTGCCTTATTATGTGATTCTGAATATATATATATATGTGTGTGTGTTTGAATTTCTGTGAAAATGAATTGATATAAGAAAAAACAGAAAAAACAGTTGCTATATAGCCACTTTGCCGTCTGCTAGCAGACGGCAAAGAGGTTTGCCGTCTGTTAGCAGACGGCAAAGTGGGCACGTGGCAGCAGCCTGTGCAACCTAGGCTGGCCTATTTGGCCTCTTTGTCGTCTGCTGCCAGACGGCAAAGACCTTTGCTTCTTTGCCGTCTGCTGGCAGACGGCAAAGAGCCTGCATTGGCCCAGCTGACGCATGACGTCAGCTGCAGCTCTTTGCCGTCTGCTGGCAGATGGCAAAAGCGCCGTTAGCCCCCTAACGGGGCTGGCACCTTTTGTCTGCCGTCCAGGTGCTTTGCCGTCTGCCAGCAGACGGCAAAGAGGCCTTTGCCGGCAGCCGTTCAGCCGGAGTGTTGGCCGTCTGCTGGCAGACGACAAAGGCTTTGCCGTCCGCAAAGTATGCCTTTGCCGTCTGCTATGGCAGACGGCAAAGCAGCTGATTCCTGTAGTGTCTCGAGACTAGAGGTAGCGAAATAGCACCCTTGTAATCGAGATCATCATCATCATCAATAGCAATCAAGCGGGATGTAGGCTTTACGTCCACCGTGAGGGGCCGAACCTGGGTAAACTCGCGTCTCTCGATTCCGACCAACCCCGTTCAAGCCACCACCTAGTTGCGATGGCCTCACACCTAAGTTCTCCTACAAGGACATCTGCCGTGACAAAACCACGACAGCGTACAAGGATCGCAAATCCTTGACCGCGAGGTGGAGGAGATCAGCGGCGGGGCCTTCAAAGAGATTGACGACGGTTGAACTAGAGGCATTGGGGATGGACCACTTAACCTGTGACATGGCCCGCGTGAAGCCATCGTTGTCGACGAGCTTGATGTCATAGCCGGCTGTCCTGAGATACAGGAATACGCAAGCCCGCAGACTTGAAGCCTTCGGCATGGAAATGTAGTCAACATCCTCGCCGGCTTCCACGACGAGGTGTTCCTCCGGCAGCGACAGGTCGGCACGAACGGCAGCCACCTTGCCATCGTCCGGCGGAGAGGCCATGATAGACCTCTTTTTGGCCGTACGCTCCTCGGGCTCCCTGGGATATCTGGTCGGGCTTAGGCTGCACTATCTGGAGTAGGGGATGGGGATCTGGGGGGAAGGGACACAGCATGCCTCATCTAAAAACTTAGGGCGGCGAGGGTATGGGGATCGGTGGGTAACCTAAACTTATCTAAGCTAGGAGGCACGGGCAGACCGACAGAGGTTGGTGGCGGAGGGCGGTGGTGGCGAGCTAGGGTTCAAGCGGGAGGGGAGGGGTGGGTGTGTGTGGACTATGGAGGGGGGCGGGTGGTGTTTAAGGATATGCCGCGGCTACTGAAAATTTTAGTAATGGTGGGTGGAGATGGTGGTGGACGACGGAGGGCGACGATTGAAATGCATCGGCTACTGAATTTTTTACTATAAGGTCGGTGGTGGACGAGTGAGGGCAATGGTTGAAATACCGCGGCTACTAAAATTTGGGTAAATGAATTGAAGCGGGGCGGGAGCAACCAAGATCGCACACGGTCCAAACATAATAATTGTGTGCGATAATAAGGAAAAGCCGCGGAACCACCAATTTTTGCATCGCTCAAGGCAGGTAGCTTTTCTGAGATTTCTAGCTAGCTGGTTCATCGCACACGGTTCATCCTAATTTTCAGATGCAGACGTGGAATTCATCCTAAATTTCCAGTGCACATTACCCCTTTACCCTAGCTGGCGCTTGCGAGGTCGTGGCCAGTTGCCACGAGTGCACTGTGCTGATTTTACAGGGCATGAGCATTGCACACGGTTAGGCCGGTGCACTTGTGTCCGTTGCATATACATTCACAAACCGTTTTTTCATCCGAGTCATCTGCTATTTTATATAGCACCATTTGGCAACAAAAAAAGCCAAAAACGTGGCCCAAATATATATGTATGAAAAGGGTGGTGTGTGATGTTCAAATTACCAATGCACAACTTTGATGTGGCACATGATGCATATATATGCATACATAAAAGCGTCTAGTGCGACAGAAAATGGTTCATGGCATGAACGTAGGGTGCTGGCCCCTCCACTTCGTGCCGGAGGAGGGAATACTATATATGAACACATGTACATGACCTAGCTCAAACATTGTCTGGCATTTAGCCATGACTTGCCGTAACACAACCAAGAGAATCTATCTTTTGGTCAAACCAGACCCTCTCGATGTCGGTCATGAGGGGTAGACCGTGCGGGCCCACTGGTGGGTGCATCATCGAAGATCGGGTGAGATGGGCCAGAAGACCACCACCACCTGGCCGGAAGTGGCCAGATATATGTACGAAAAGGGTGGTGTGATGTTTAAATACACAATTCCCAACTTTGATGTGGCACCTGCCTCGCAGACCGAAAAGCCCCCTTGGATATGTATAATGGTAGGTTAAGGTCGTAGGGTGCCTGCCCTAGTTCGTGTTGGCGGGACGCATGCACACATACTTTGGTCGGACATGCATGTCACCATGACCTACCATAACACGGACCAAGTGAATCTATCTTGGTCAAGCGACCATTGTTGTTGTCGGTCAAAAAGGGATATAATAGACCGCGCGGGCCCACATATGGGACCACCATCAAAAATCGCACGAGAGGGGCCAGAAGACCAGCACCACCTGCATGCGGCCCAAATTAATGTACGTAGGAAGGGGTGATGTGTTTTAAATATACAATGTACAATTTTGATTGGGCACCTACCTCACGAACCGGACAATGCACATGAAAGCTATGTAATTAAGGACGACGTGCGTAGGGTGTCGGTCCACCCACCAATTCGAGCACATGGGAGGGAATCCTGGGAACGCGTGAGCTCAAACTTTGCTCGGGCATGTCACCATGACCCACCATAACACGAACCAGGAGGAATCCATTCATGGTCGTCAAAACCCCCTCTTGTTGTCGGTCAAAGGGATGATATATATAGACCCTAGGGGCCCACATATAGGCGTGTCGTCGAAAACCGCATAAGGGAGACGGGGTCGATCATAAGACCTATACCATGCATGCGCCCCAAATATATGTATGGGTGGCGTGATGTGTTCAAATCCCCAATGCACAACTTTGATGTGGCACCAGCTGCCTCACAAACGGAATACCGTACCCCCCAGGAAGCCAGGTTCAAGACGTAGGGTGCCGGTTCCCGCACTTTGAGCCGGCGGGAGGGAATCCAACGCATGTGCTCAAACTTAATTTGGTCTGACATGCCACCATGACCTATCATAACACAGACCAAGAGGAACCCGTCATGGTCAAAACCTTCTCGTATGTGGTGGGTCAAAGGGATAGACTGCGCGGACCCACAGATCTATTGTCGTGGAAAGCCGCACGATGGGGGTGGATTAGAAGACCACGTACTAACGCCACCTGCGTGTAACCAAAATATATATACATGTACGTATATGATAGGGTGGTGTGATGTTTAAATAGCCAATGCAACTTAATTTGATGTGGCACTGCCTCACAAAACAGACCCCGAGGAAAGCTATGGTAAAGGACACACGGTGCCGAGATATGTTGAAATAACTAAATTTCATACTCAAATTTTTCAAAACAACAAATAAAAAACCTTATTGAAATCAATTAAAAATCACATTATATGTTGAAATAACAAAAATCATTCTCCAAATTTACAAAACAAGGACCACACGGTTTATTTAATCGACATGACAGGGCACTACAGACACATTTAGATGCTAAATGTTTGTAATAATCATATCATATCGCTTAAATGAAGCTTGAGATATAGCAACCTCCCATTCGGTCACCCATCCTTACACTGCTCCAGCCACATCACGCTTATCCTGTGCGTTCTATCCGAATCGGCTAGCGGAAGGGAAGCTGCACCTTGCTGATAAGAGTTCCCTCCTCGCGTTTAAGACGTACCCTGATGGTCACCGTGTGGGACCTACTCCCTATCACACACGTTTGTGCTTTTGGAAACTGTGTGCAATCTTTACATACCGGACCACTTCCATTCAAACTTACATAATTTTTTACATGAAACTGGCCGGAAGAAGCAAAAGCTGTGACTTTTCATTAATTAAGTAGAAGATGGTTGCCCAGTTAATTGCGGAAAACCGGGTGAAAACTGATACAAACAGGGCCTAAACCTACCGGAGTCCATGACCCTTGCCTACGGGAACTCTTGGTTGAGCATGAACTGGTATATGTCTTCGCCCACCTGTCTGATACGCTCGCGGAACTACTGTACCGCGATATCGATCTCCGCCCAGGATATTTCCTCGGCGACGGTCCATTCCAAGCCGCGACGAGCATTTTGCTCTGTTTCGTTGTTGGCGGCACCTGGGGGGCCAAGGAGGTCGAAGAGCCAATCGACCAGCCCGTTGGCGTCATGGCGGCAGATCCTGGCAGTGCGTACGCCGTCGGGGGCAATTATGGCACTGATGGTGGCTGCCCATTCCTGGCGGGCAACCAGGATGCTTTCCGTCCCTGGAAACGACCTCTCGACTGGTTGAGTCAATAGGATGCTGACACGGCTCCGCTCAAGTAATGCGATGCACCGCACCTGATGTGTGGCGGTGCTCTCGTGCTCTTGCGCGGCAGCGCTTTGCCGCTCTTGCTCTCCTCCGTTCCATGGGCGGCGACGAACACATGTGTAGACATCGGCCCGCTCAAGCACTGGGGCGCGATGATACCGCTCACGCTCGGCGGCGCGCTACCGCTCTTACTCGGCGGCGCGCGGCCGTTCTTGCTCTCCGGCCTGCTTCGGCTCGTTCTCCTCGTCGAGGAGGTTGATGACAAGGGCGGCGCTTCGCTGGATTGGCATGCTTGGAATGGTATACAGCGGTATGGCCGGTGTGTCGCCACCTAGCCTTTTAAGCTCACTGACAGTGGTGGCGGGAAACTGATGGGGGGAATGGAGGGAAACTGATTGGGGGAGTGGCGGGAAACGGTAGCGTGTTTGGATATATAACACCATTAATATGGAAAACTTGGGAAAGAAGGAAACACGAGCTCAACACGACGCGTGTGCACACAGTGCTTACCCACGGGTGCCAGACGGTTGAATAGAACTGCTTTAAATTATTCATGGTTCGTTTGGCCTTTTTTATAGATTAATTGAGTTTTCTAGGAATTTATTGTGCAAAATTCAAATTTGAACCACAAGCACATGCTCCAGTGCACCAAAATGGGTTGAAAAATCATTTTTGTGTCCTTGGGTGCATGTTTAGGTCCCATGCAAGAAATGGGAATGAATTACAAACATCTCGGCGTCATGGCTCGGCTGCAAACATTGAGAAACTTGGTTTTTAAATCCCCGTAAATCCAAAACTCACCTGAAATTCATGAAACTTGGCATGGTGTCATGACATGGCACGTATATGCCGTGGTAAAAAAATTGTCCAATTTGGGGCAAGTTTTGGTACAAGCCTCTTACAAACCGGAGCTTCTCACAAGAAGCCTCGTGGTTCTGATAGGGAACGTGTCACCCTTGTGGACGAAACGACATTCCCTGCATCTTCTCGCCTTGGATTTTTTTTCTAGAGGCAACATAGACCAATAGGAGTGTCGTGCTAAAATATGGAATTATTCAGGGTTTGGTTGGCTTTTTTATAGATTAATTGAGTTTTCTAGGCATTTAATGTGCAAACTTCAAATTTGAACCACAAGCAAATTGCAACGTCCCCATGTAATAGCTACATTAATCACCCTTTTGATAATGCCATGTCACCATGATTAACCATGCTTGATACTTCATTTCAACTCCAATTTAAAATTGCAATTCAAATTTAAAGTAAAAATAAAAGTTGTTCAAAACCAGAAACTAAAATGTTCAAAATATTGTAAATAATCCAGAGGCAATTATAAAAATACAACCAACATTAATTGAATTAGTTAAGTGACTCTATCAACCTGAACCAGTAGCAAACAACAACATTTTAATACATTTTATTTAATCCAATTTACAAATGAAATTATATTTTGCCCAAACCAATTTCTGATGGTAGGGCATATTTCACTGTAATATTTGGACTAGGCCACATATTTTACAAAAGTCAGTTAGTAGTCTAACATTTTGCAAAACAGAGTGAATAAAAGAAATAGAAAATAGAAAAAGAAAAATGGTTAGACGTTACTGTGCGACTGGGCCTTAGACGAACAGTAACCGGCCCAGCCCGTTAAGCCGCATCGTCGTGCTCCTCCCGCGCTGTCGCGCGCGCGCGCTGACACGGCGATGGCCGTCGCGCTGTCGGCTATCGGGCGGCTCCCCGACGCCGTTAAGGGCCTCCCCGAGCCGCTCTCCCCTCCCCTGAAACCCTAGCTGCCCCCAATCGCCCCAATCGCCCTCTCTCTCTGTCTCGCCCCTCACCCGAGAGCTCGCCGCCACCGTTGCTCGATCCCACGGCCACCGCCGCCGCATTGCCTCGCCGCCGTGCCTGTCGGATCCGCCTCGCTCGACTCCTTCGTCTGCACCTCGCCGTTGAGCTCGAGGAGCCCCACACGCGCGGATCGACCTCGACCTCTCCTTCTCTGTCGCCGGCGATCCCCGCCGTCCCCGACGACCTCTGCTGCTCCAAAGCTTTCGCAGGCTTTTTGTAGCCGCTAGGTGAGCTCATCCCTTCCCCCATTTCTCTTCTCGCGCCGCGTGCCTCGCCGTAGCTAGCTCGCCCGCGAAGCCGAGCTCCGCCGCCCGCCATTGCCGTCGTAGCGCTCGCCACCGAGCTCCCCCGCTCGAACCAGCAGCGCCGGCACGCTTCTGGCGAGCTGCTGTTTCCACCCAGCCACTTAACGCGCTCGGAAACGAGCTGCAGCCCCGCGTCCGCACGAGGCCGAACTCCGGCGTCCGCTCTGCCGCTCGCCGCCGTAGTTCCCGGCCGTTTCCGTCTGCGCCGCCGCCGTGGATGGATGCGGCGTTGAATGCCCGATCGAACGCGACCTCCCGCGTCCAAAACGGTCGCCTGTGGCGCGATTCCGGTCAAGTCCGGCGAGCTCCGCCACTGTTATGGTCACCGGCGTCGAGTCTCCGGTGGCCGGCGCCGACGTGGCCGCTGGGGCCCACCCGCTGTGCCACTGCCTGGTGGGGCCGCGGGCCCCGTTGACCGGTCCACTTGCTGACGTGGCGGCCCTGTGTCGCTGACACGCGGGCCCCACCGCTTAAACGAATTTAAAAAATAAATAAAACATTAATTAAATTAATTAGTTAATTAGTCGCTATCAGAACGGGCCCACCTGTTAATTAACTTAATTAGATTAATTAAACTCTGTTTAATTAGTACAGTCACTGACCAGTGGGACCCACTGGTCAGGTTTGACTAGTCCACCGCTGACGTCAGCTATGCGTCATGCTGACATCATCCAAGTACTGTTTTGGATAATGTTGAATTAAATAAATCCAGAAATTCCAGAAAATTAATAAAACTTTGAAAATTCATATCTTTTAAACCGTAAGTCAGATGAAAATAATTTATATATGTAAAATGATCAGAAAAATATGAAGATTCTGAATGTGTAATCAAAATGCCTGTCCAACAATCCTAGCTAGCTGAACATGGAACAATTTGCCTGATTTCGATAAATGAATAGTGCTCTACCTTAATAAAATAAATCCAAATAAATTCCTAAATTAACAAAATTATTTAGTTAGGCAATAAAACACATCTGCATATCATTTTAGGCTTGTCATGCATAGTGATTGCATTTTTGCCGTGAAATTTATTGTTTTTTCCCCCTCCTTCTCTCTCGATAGACGCCGAGACCGATGCCGTTGCAGCAGAGTTCGACTACACCCCCGACGAGCAGCCTACTGTCGATCAGCCACTCTCTGCAGAGCTTCCAGGCAAGCAATCCCCCTTGACGCATGCCGTTGTCTCCTATTCTTTCTTCCTCCTGCTTGCACTAGAAATTGCCGCTGCCATGCTTTAACCTATTCTGATGCATAGCCTGATTTTGTCGCCTGCTACTAATACATTACATGTTATCCCATGATGCCTAGTTAGCTATGCTGCTGTTCCATCTTTGGCCCTTCGCCTTGTCCGTATGCCATGCTTGTTACCGGGCCGTGATCACTCTGGGTGAGGATCACGGAAATGCTTACATTACTACATTCATTTACTGTTACGGGGCTGAAGGGCTGGTGGTACCATCCAGTCAGAGATGGACCTGAGTCCCGACAGTGCCCAATGTTAAAGTCGGGCTGGCCCCAAGGGTGCCCGTGAGTGAATATCATTAAAGACGGGTCGGCTCCAAGAGCACCCGCGCGTCATGTTTTACCAAGTCGGAGCGACAGAAACTCTGTTAGTCTCTGCGAGTTACTAAATACGCCTAACGGAACTGGGTATTTGATCTAAGTGGGTCGTCGTGCCCTTTACGCACTACCACCACGTGGGTAATGGTTTAATGGGGCCCTCTACGTCGTAGCATCAGCCGAAAGCTCTTCAGACGTCACAGTTTGGAGATGCGGCCTGATTGTCGGGATTGGGCTGGTACTTCACTTGTGTATACAGTGTCACGCCTGCACCCCGACCAGCCACGCAACGTGCAGGAGTGCAAAGGGTGATGGGCCCAAGACCCCTTCGCACTTAGGATTTAGACCGGCGTGTTGACCTCTCTGCTGAGCCTAGGTAGGACTGCGTCGTGTCGATCACCCGAGGCCGGGTATTACCCAGCCAGTGTGTCCGGCCAGAGGTAATCGAGCGTGTTGGGTAACAGTAGTGCACCCCTGCAGGGAAGTTATCTATTCGAATAGCCGTGTCCACGGTAACAGGACGCTCAGAGTTGTATCCGGATCTATGACAACTACAAACTGATGATGATACATATTAAACTGTTACTACTGCTCTCGGGATTACTTTCTCGCGGGATAGTCGAGAAAGGATCTCAGGGAGTTGCTACCATACAACCACTATTATATGCTACTATATTCTACTCTCTTCTGATGCTGCAAGATTGCTTGAAGATGCTAGTCTTCGATAGGCTAGGTTTCTCCCCCTCTACTCTGGCATTCTGCAGTTCAGTCCAAAGATATAGCCCCATACCTTTGATACCATTGCATAACTAGCATAGTTCTGATGTCAGTCTTGCGAGTACTTTGGATGAGTACTCACGGTTGCTCTGCTATTCTTTTTCCCCCATATCCATTTGATGATACATCAGACGATGGCGCCCAGGAGCCAGATGCCACCGCAGGAGCTTACTACCAGGAGGGTCCCGACGGCACTTACTACTGGATCGAGCCAGCCGACCAGGAGTAGTTAGGAGGCCCTAGGCAGGAGGCCTTCGCCTTTCGATCTGTATCGCTGTTTGTGCTAGCCTTCTTAAGGCACCCTTGACTAACTATGTCTGTACTCAGATATCATTTGTGTGTGTGACTTATGTATTCGGGCCTCCGTGCCCCCGGTTTGTAATATGATGTTTTATGTTTAATTTGAGTTTAGAGTTGTGTTGTGATATCTTCCCATGAGTCCCTGTGCTTGATTGTGCACGTTTGCGTGTATGATTAGTGCACGATTAAGTCGGGGGCGTCACAAGTTGGTATCAGAGCCGACTGCCTGTAGGAAGCCCCTCTCCAACTCCTTGGCCGCAGTTGAGTCTAGTATTTCCGAAAACTATTTTACTAACATGGCTGTGTGGCTTATGGGCCCACGTCGCCAACTGGGTGGTATTAGGATCTTTTATTCCTCTTCTATACTCTGGGACTCTGAACTCTCTTCCTTTCGGGTTAAATGAATTTTACTAACACCGACACTAGGATCTCATAATCTCGTCCACCCGGAGAGCTGGATTATCTGTGCTTGTTCCTTACCATTGATCTGATTAGTCTGATAATCATATTTTCCTTTACATTGGCTTGCTTAACCTTTCTCTCCAAGTTATTATACTTCTCATTGTCATTTGACAATCCTGAATTTCCTCTGTTTCAGATGGACCGTTTGTTTCCGCCGCGCTTTGCGACGCAGCTTGTGCTTCGCACTTGGGCTCGTGATGCCCCTGGTTTTCCAGCTGTCCTGATCGCCCTCCTGACCAGACTGGGTTACCGCTGGTACCCCGAGTATATGGTTTACGAGGATTACCGCGAGTTCAACCAGGAGCAGTACCATGCTGATGTTTGTATCTTTGATCAGAGGGACAACTCCGACACTGGGTTGCACATCTTTCACGGTATCGGTGTGACGATTGAGATGGCAGTCCATGATGCTGCCTATTCTGCTGTCGCACGACTCCGTGGAGAGCATAGTAGCTTGGATGCCTCTGAGTTCCGATACATTCCGTATGCACTTACTGGAGATGCTACCGGATACTACACAGCTATCTGTGCCCCTTACGAGCGTCGTCGATACGACCCGCACGTGTTGATTCAGTGCACTCAGGCTCTGGATCGCACTAACCGGGCTCTTGCCGTCGAGCTGTTTGCCACTCGAGCACGTCTCTACGATGCTATGACACAGTTGCTACCAGTTGTTCGTGCAGGGATACATCCGGAGTATATCCTTTACCCGCGCAGGACTCAGATGCCGGCAGGTATCGATTGGCCCGCTGTTGTAGGTCATACACCTGCACGTGGACCTCTTTTTTCAGTTCGAGACCGGGTTCTGCATCAGAGTGCACACGGAGAGCAGGACTTTTCTGCCTTAGAGACTCATCGTCCGCACTTGCAGTTACCCCGTTTCAGTGGTTTTTCTCCGACGTTGATATAGCCTTTGCTATGTCTCGTTGTGTATTCCTCACCGCGTGCCTGCGCGCCGCCTAGTATGTCTTTTTCTTTAATTTTACGCCGTTATGCTGTCCGCGTGTAACCAACTCTGTGTATGGATCTGTATGTCTTAATTGACTACTGTTATGTATCTATTGCACTGCTTATTCATTGTCGTGTTACATTAAGCTTATCGTTAAACACTCGCAAGTGCTTTTTCTAAACTACCCCTTGTTGAAATTTAGCAGGATGGTTAGGCCAGGTGCTCGTGGTCGTGGTCGTGGCCGTGCCCTCGAAAACCCACCACCACCAGACTATATGGCAGCTATGATGCAGCAATTCAAGCTGAACCATCAGTTCATGACTAATATCATGGCTCAGTTTCCGCATCAGAACAATCAGAACCAGAACCCAGCTTCAATAACACTGTCAGAGTTTGTGCGTCTCAACCCCACTATTTTCCACAACTCTGAACAGCCACTGGATGCCGATGACTGGCTTCGCGACATCGCCTTCGAGATGGAATCTGCCAATGTCGCCCCTAAAAGCCTTGTCGCCTTCGCGACCTACTTCCTGAAGGGACCCGCTGCTCAATGGCGGTCCACTCACAAGCGTACACTGCCTGCTGGGACAATCGTTACTTGGGATGAGTTTCAGACTGCCTTCCGTGCTCGCTATATTCCTCAGGGAATCATAGACCGGAAGAAGACCGAGTTCCGCAACCTCGTTCAGGGCAACAAGACCGTCAAAGCCTATCAGCGGGAGTTCCTTAACTTGTCCCGCTATGCTGAAGAAGACATTCCAACTGATGCTCGTAGACAAGAGAAGTTCCGTAGTGGACTCCACCCAGACCTCGAGCTTGCACTTGCTGCTCAAGACTTCACCGACTTTGCCACTCTCGTGAACAAGGCTATTCTGGTTGAGACCGCTCAGATCAAGCACAAGGAGTCGCAGAAGCGCTATCGTGACATTGGCTCATCTTCGAGCTCAGCACAGAAACGTCGTATCTGGATTCCCAATAGTGTGTACCGTCCAGCTGCTCCTGCGCCGAGGCCCTCTTATGCTGCACCCCGTCTGCCTCCTCCACCACCGAGGCAGCCAAGAGCTCAAGCTGCTCCACCCAGTGCTCCTCTTCGTCCTGAAGATGGTCTGTGCTTCAAGTGCCGCAAACCAGGTCACCTTGCTAAGGACTGCCGCCAGACTCAGAATCAGTTGGCATTTCCTCGTAATGGCCATGGCAATGGTCGTGGCAACAATCAGACCCGCAACTATAATACTGGGTCTGCTGCTTATGGTCGTGGACATGCTTACAATATTGACATTGAAGAAGTTCAGGATCAGCCTGCTATTGTGATGGGTACCCTCCTCGTAAACTCAGTACCCGCTTCTGTTTTATTTGATTCAGGAGCATCACTTTCATTCATGTCGGAAACATTTGCATTATCACATGACATTGCATTTGATAACATGAACCTGCAAATGGTTGTTCGCACCCCTGGAGGCCACTGTCGTACCTCCATGATGGCACACAATATCCCTGTTGAAATCGAAGGGTTGGAATTCCTTGTTTCACCCATTATCCTGAAGTCTTCCACCATAGACCTCATTCTGGGAATGGATTGGTTGAAAGCTCACGTTGCTTCGATCAATTGTGCTACCAAAGTCGTCCAACTTCTTCATCCTTCCGATGAGATAGTGAACTACGCCGCCCGAATCACCCGGAATGCCAAAGCTCAGATATATGCTCTGAATGCTTTGAATGCCTCACCTCTTGAGGGGATTGAGAACGTTCCGGTCGTCCGTGACTTTCCGGACGTCTTTCCGGAAGAACTTCCAGGAATACCCCCGGTTAGAGCTGTCGAGTTCGTCATCGACTTGAAGCCTGGCACTACCCCTATTGCGAAGCGCCCTTATAAGATGCCTCCGCATGAACTTCTCGAGCTCAAGGAAGAAATCGACAAGTCACTGAAAAAGGGTTTCATTCGTCCCAGTTCCTCTGCTTGGGGAGCGCCTTCTCTCTTTGTTAAGAAGAAGGATGGAACTAACCGATTGGTCCAGGACTATCGGCCCATTAACCAAGCCACAATCCAGAACAAATATCCACTGCCCCGGATTAACGATCTTTATGATCAGCTTGCTGGATCCTCTGTGTTCTCGAAACTCGACTTGAGGTTGGGTTATCATCAGATCCGAGTTCGTAAGGAGGATATTCCGAAGACTGCATTCGTTACTCGTTATGGATCATACGAGTACACCGTTATGTGCTTCGGATTAACTAATGCTCCAGCAACCTTCTCCCGATTGATGAACTATATCTTCATGGACTACCTCGACAAATTCGTCGTGGTCTACTTGGATGATATCCTTATATTTTCCAAGAATGAAGAAGAACACGCTGAACATCTACGGCTTGTATTGGAGAAACTTCGAGAACACCAGTTATATGCCAAGTACTCTAATTGTGAATTCTGGTTATCCGAGGTGACTTATCTTGGTCACGTGATTTCCAAGGATGGCATTGCCGTTAGCCCCGAGCGAGTTCAGGCTATTCTTGACTGGACTCCCCCGAAGAACGTCAAGCAAGTCAGGAGTTTTCTTGGACTCACTAGTTATTGCCGCCGATTCGTCGAGAACTTCTCGAAGATTGCAAAGCCATTAACTGACCTGCTCCACAAAGGTGTTAAATTTGAGTGGACAGAAAAGTGCCAAGAAAGCTTTCAGACGCTTAAAGATAAGTTGACATCTGCCCCAGTGTTAGCACCCCCGGATTCTCAAAAGGACTTCGTGATTTATTGTGATGCATCTCGTCAAGGATTAGGCTGTGTCCTAATGCAAGAGCGCAAAGCAATTGCTTATGGCTCTCGTCAATTGCGTCCTCACGAGGAAAATTATCCGGTACATGATCTCGAACTTTCTGCGGTTATTTATGCTCTAAATCTATGGCGACATTACCTCCTTGGTAATCGTTGCGAGATATACACGGATCATCAGAGTTTGAAGTATCTGTACACTCAGCCAGACCTGAACCTTCGTCAACAAAGATGGCTCGAGACAATAGCCGATTATGATATGAATATCTCCTATACCCCTGGCAAGGCTAATGTAATGGCCGATGCTTTGAGCCGCAAGGCTTATTGCAACAACCTCATGGTTCAGGAAGCACAACCTATGCTTTATGAAGAGCTTCACAAATTGAACCTTCGCATTGTTCCTCCGGGTTATCTCAATACCCTGGAGGTTGAGCCAGACCTCGAGCGCAACATCAAGACCAGACAGAAATATGATTCTGAAGTCGAGAAGATTAAGAACTTCCTCTCCAAGGGTAATCCTTCTTTCTACCATGTTGGTGAGGATGGTGCCTTGTTCTTCAAAGGCCGCCTAGTGGTCCCCAGAAGGCATAATCTGGACTCCCGTTCGGATGTCATGAAAGAAGCACATGACACGCCTTTGTCTATTCACCCTGGTAGTACCAAAATGTACCAAGACATTCGTCAGCGGTACTGGTGGCCCGATATGAAACATGATATTGCTAAATATGTTGCTGAGTGTGACGTTTGCCGTCGCATCAAGGCAGAACATCAAAGGCCTGCTGGAACTTTGCAACCCCTTGAAATACCTGAATGGAAATGTGACAAAGTCCAAATGGACTTCATTACTGGTTTTCCCAGATCGCAGAAGGGTCATGATGCTATCTTTGTCGTCATCGACCGATTCTCAAAGGTTGCTCACTTTCTGCCTGTCAAGGAGACAATCATTGCTAGTCAGCTAGCGGACTTGTATGTTTCCTGAATTGTGTCACTCCACGCTGTTCCGTTGGAGATCAGTTCAGATCGTGGCAGCCTCTTTACTTCCAGATTTTGGAACAGTTTCCAAGAAGCCATGGGAACTCATCTGTCCTTCAGCACTGCTTTTCACCCTCAGTCTCAGGGTCAAGTCGAAAGAGTCAACCAAGTGCTTGAAGATATGCTTCGAGCTTGTGTCATCTCATTCGGTAAGAAATGGGAGGAATCTCTTCCGTATGCCGAATTCTCTTACAACAATGGCTATCAAGCTAGTCTGAAGATGGCACCGTTTGAAGTTCTTTATGGACGTAAGTGTCGAACCCCTTTGAACTGGTCAGAAACTGGGGAACGTTCACTCGTTGGACCGGACATTATTCAGCAAGCTAAAGAACAAGTCCGCATTGTCCGTGAACATTTGAAAGCTGCTCAGTCTCGTCAGAAGAGCAACTATGACCGAAAGCACAAGGTAATGGTCTATCAACCTGGCGAGCAAGCTTACCTTCGTGTCACTCCGATGAAGGGCACTCATCGGTTCGGAATCAAGGGCAAGTTAGCTCCTCGCTACATTGGCCCGTTCCGCATTCTCGCTCGTCGAGGAGAAGTGGCATATCAATTGGAATTGCCGCCAAACCTTTCTCAAGTGCATGATGTCTTTCTTGTATCGCAACTTCGTCGCTGTTTTAAGGATCCTATCCGAGCTGTGGATCATGAAGTGCTTGAATTGCGAGAAGATCTGTCTTATCCAGAATATCCGATCCGCGTTCTTGATCAAACTGAACGTCAAACTCGTCAGAAGTCGATCAAGTTCCTCAAAGTTCAGTGGTCAAATCATTCTAAAGATGAAGCCACTTGGGAACGCGAGGACCGTCTTCGTGAAGAATACCCTGCTTTCTTTCAGTCTTCCTCTTAATTCTCGGGACGAGAATTCTTGTTAGAGGAGGAGAATTGTAACGTCCCCATGTAATAGCTACAGTAATCACCCTTTTGATAATGCCATGTCACCATGATTAACCATGCTTGAGCATCATTTGCATCATACTTCATTTCAACTCCAATTTAAAATTGCAATTCAAATTTAAAGTAAAAATAAAAGTTGTTCTAAACCAGAAACTAAAATGTTCAAAATATTGTAAATAATCCAGAGGCAATTATAAAAATACAACCAACATTAATTGAATTAGTTAAGTGACTCTATCAACCTGAACCAGTAGCAAACAGCAACATTTTAATACATTTTATTTAATCCAATTTACAAATGAAATTATATTTTGCCCAAACCAATTTCTGATGGTAGGGCATATTTCACGGTAATATTTGGACTAGGCCACATATTTTACAAAAGTCAGTTAGTAGTCTAACATTTTGCAAAACAGAGTGAATAAAAGAAATAGAAAATAGAAAAAGAAAAACGGTTAGACGTTACTGTGCGGCTGGGCCTTAGACGAACAGTAACCGGCCCAGCCCGTTAAGCCGCATCGTCGCCCTCCTCCCGCGCTGTCGCGCGCGCGCGCTGACACGGCGACGACCGTCGCGCTGTCGGCCATCGGGTGGCTCCCCGACGCCGTTAAGGGCCTCCCCGAGCCGCTCTCCCCTCCCCCGAAACCCTAGCTGCCCCCAATCGCCCCAATCGCCCTCTTTCTCTGTCTCGCCCCTCACCCGAGAGCTCGCCGCCGCCGTCGCTCGATCCCGCGGCCACCGCTGCCGCATTGCCTCGCCGCCGTGCCTGTCGGATCCGCCTCGCTCGACTCTTTCGTCTGCACCTCGCCGTTGAGCTCGAGGAGCCCCACACGCGCGGATCGACCTTGACCTCTCCTTCTCTGTCGCCGGCGATCCCCGCCGTCCCCGACGACCTCTGCTGCTCCAAAGCTTTCGCAGGTTTTCGTAGCCGCTAGGTGAGCTCCTCCCTTCCCCCATTTCTCTTCTCGCGCCGCGTGCCTCGCCGTAGCTAGCTCGCCCGCGAAGCCGAGCTCCGCCGCCCGCCATTGCCGTCGTAGCGCTCGCCACCGAGCTCCCCCGCTCGAACCAGCAGCGCCGGCACGCTTCTGGCGAGCTGCTGCTTCCGCCCAGCCACTTAACGCACTCGGATACGAGCTGCAGCCCCGCGTCCGCACGAGGCCGAACTCCGGCGTCCGCTCCGCCGCTCGCCGCCGTAGTTCCCGGACGTTTCCGGCCGCGCCGCCACCATGGATGGATGCGGCGTTGAATGCCCGATCGAACGCGACCTCCCGCGTCCAAAACGGTCGCCTGTGGCACGATTCCGGCCAAGTCCGGCGAGCTCCGCCACTGTTTTGGTCACCGGCGTCGAGTCTCCGGTGGCCGGCGCCGATGTGGCCGCTGGGGCCCACCCGCTGTGCCACTGCCTGGTGGGGCCGCGGGCCCCGTTGACCGGTCCACTTGCTAACGTGGCGGCCCTGTGTCGCTGACACGCGGGCCCCACCGCTTAAACGAATTTAAAAAATAAATAAAACGTTAATTAAATTGTTAATTAAATTAATTAGTTAATTAGTCTCTGACAGAACGGGCCCACCTGTTAATTAACTTAATTAGATTAATTAAACTCTGTTTAATTAGTACATCCACTGACTAGTGAGACCCACTGGTCAGGTTTGACTAGTCCACCGCCACTGTTGACCGCTGACGTCAGCTATGCGTCATGCTGATGTCATCCTAGTACTATTACGGATAATGTTGAATTAAATAAATCCAGAAATTCCAGAAAATTAATAAAACTTTGAAAATTCATATCTTTTAAACCGCAAGTCAGATGAAATTTATTGTTTCTTCCCCCTCCTTCTCTCTCGATAGACGCCGAGACCGACGCCGTTGCAGCAGAGTTCGACTACACCCCCGACGAGCAGCCTACTGTCGATCAGCCACTCTCCGCAGAGCTTCCAGGCAAGCAATCCCCCTTGACGCATGCCGTTGTCTCCTATTCTTTCTTCCTCCTGCTTGCACTAGAAATTGCCGCTGCCATGCTTTAACCTATTCTGATGCATAGCCTGATTTTGTCGCCTGCTACTAATACATTACCTGTTATCCCATGATGCCTAGTTAGCTATGCTGCTGTTCCATCTTTGGCCCTTCGCCTTGTCCGTATGCCATGCTTGTTACCGGGCCGTGATCACTCTGGGTGAGGATCACGGAAATGCTTACATTACTACATTCATTTACTGTTACGGGGCTGAAGGGCTGGTGGTACCATCCAGTCAGAGATCGACCTGAGTCCCGACAGCGCCCAATGTTAAAGTCGGGCTGGCCCCAAGGGTGCCCGCGAGTGAATATCATTAAAGACGGGTCGGCTCCAAGAGCACCCGCGCGTCATGTTTTACCAAGTCGGAGCGACAGAAACTCTGTTAGTCTCTGCGAGTTACTAAATACGCCTAACGGAACTGGGTATTTGATCTAAGTGGGTCGTCGTGCCCTTTACGCACTACCACCATGTGGGATAATGGTTTAATGGGGCCCTCTACGTCGTAGTATCAGCCGAAAGCTCTTCAGATGTCACAGTTCAGAGATGCGGCCTGATTGTCGGGATTGGGCTGGTACTTCACTTGTGTATACAGTGTCGCGCCTGCACCCCGACCAGCCACGCAACGTGCAGGAGTGCAAAGGGTGATGGGCCCAAGACCCCTTCGCACTTAGGATTTAGACCGGCGTGTTGACCTCTCTGCTGAGCCTAGGTAGGACTGCGTCGTGTCGATCACCCGAGGCCGGGTATTACCCAGCCAGTGTGTCCGGCCAGAGGTAATCGAGCGTATTGGGTAACAGTAGTGCACCCCTGCAGGGAAGTTATCTATTCGAATAGCCGTGTCCACGGTAACAGGACACTCAGAGTTGTATCCGGATCTATGACAACTACAAACTGATGATGATACATATTAAACTGTTACTACTGCTCTCGGGATTACTTTCTCGCGGGATAGTCGAGAAAGGATCTCAGGGAGTTGCTACCATACAACCACTATTATATGCTACTATATTCTACTCTCTTCTGATGCTGCAAGATTGCTTGAAGATGCTAGTCTTCGATAGGCTAGGTTTCTCCCCCTCTACTCTGGCATTCTGCAGTTCAGTCCAAAGATATAGCCCCATACCTTTGATACCAATGCATAACTAGCATAGTTCTGATGTCAGTCTTGCGAGTACTTTGGATGAGTACTCATGGTTGCTCTGCTATTATTTTTCCCCCATATCCATTTGATGATACATCAGACGATGGCGCCCAGGAGCCAGATGCCACCACAGGAGCTTACTACCAGGAGGGTCCCGACGGCACTTACTACTGGATCGAGCCAGCCGACCAGGAGTAGTTAGGAGGCCCTAGACAGGAGGCATTCGCCTTTCGATCTGTATCGCTGTTTGTGCTAGCCTTCTTAAGGCACCCTTGACTAACTATGTCTGTACTCAGATATCATTTGTGTGTGTGACTTATGTATTCAGGCCTCTGTGCCCCCGGTTTGTAATATGATGTTTTATGTTTAATTTGAGTTTAGAGTTGTGTTGTGATATCTTCCCGTGAGTCCCTGTGCTTGATCGTGCACGTTTGCGTGTATGATAAGTGCACGATTAAGTCGGGGGCGTCACACACATGCTCCAGTGCACCAAAATGGCTTGAAAAATAATTTTTGTGTCCTTGGGTGCATGTTTAGGTCCCATGCGAGAAATGGGAATGAATTACAAACATCTCGGCGTCGTGGCTCGGCCGCAAACATTGAGAAACTTGGTTTTTAAATCCCCGTAAATCGAAAACTCGCCTAAAATTCATGAAACTTGGCATGGTGTCATGACATGGCACGTATATGCCGTGGTAAAAAATTTGTCCAATTTGGTGCAAGTTTTGGTACAAGCCTCTTACAAACCGGAGCTTCTCACATGATGCCTCATGGTTCCGATAGGGAACGTGTCACCCTTGTGGGCGAAACGACATTCCCTGCATCTTCTCGCCTTAGATTTTTTTCTAGAGGTAACATAGAACAATGGGAGTGTCGTGCTAAAATATGGAATTATTCAGGGTTTGTTTGGCCTTTTTTATAGATTAATTGAGTTTTCTAGGCATCTAATGTGCAAAATTCAAATTTGAACCACAAGCACATGCTCCAGTGCACCAAAATGGGTTGAAAAATCATTTTTGTGTCATTGGGTGCATGTTTAGGTCCCATGCAACAAATGGGAATAAATTACAAACATCTCGGCGTCGTGGATCGGCCGCAAACATTGAGAAACTTGGTTTTTAAATCCCCGTAAATTCAAAACTCGCCTAAAATTCATGAAACTTGGCATGGTGTCATGACATGGCACGTATATGCCGTGGTACAAATAATTCCAATTTGGGGCAAGTTTTGGTACAAGACTCTTACAAACCGGAGCTTCTCACAAGAAGCCTTGTGGTTCCTATAGGGAACGTGTCACCCTTGTGGGCGAAATGACATTCGCTGCCTCTTCTCGCCTTGGATTTTTTTTCTAGAGACAACATAGAGCAATAGGAGTGTCGTGCCTAAATATGGAAGTTTTCAGGGTTCGTTTGGACTATTTTATACATTAATTTAGTTTTCTAGGCATTTAATGTGCATAATTCAAATTTGAACTATAAGCATATGCTCCAGTGCACCAAAATGGCTTGAAAAATTATTTTTGTGTCCTTGGGTGCATGTTTAGGTCCCATGTAAGAAATGAGAATGAATTGCAAACATCTCGGCGTCGTGGCTCGGCCGCAAACATTGAGAAACTTGGTTTTTAAATCCCCGTAAATCCAAAACTTGCCTAAAATTCATGAAACTTGGCATGGTGTCATGACATGGCACATATATAATTTTTTTGTCCAATTTGAGACAAAGCGCACACGTTAACAGCAAACGTAGGCATTTTGGCACAAATAGCTGCCACGTTATTATCGCAAACGGTTGTACTATTTGAACCGTGGGCGTTTGATAACCCACAAGTATAGGGGATCAGTTGTAGCCTTTCTCGATAAATAAGAGTGTCGAACCCAATGAGGAGCTAAAGGTAGAATCAATATTCCCTTCAAGTTTATCGACCACCGATACAACTCTACGCACACTTAACGTTTGCTTTACCTAGAACAAGTATGAAACTAGAAGTACTTTGTAGGTGTAATGCTAGAACTAATTTGCAAGAATAAAACTAGGAGTACTTTGCGAGAATAAAACTATGAGTAATTTGCAAGATAATAAAAGTTAGTTGTTTAGTAGAAAGCTTTTGTAACACAAGAGAAAGATTTGTCCCTAGGCAATCGATAACTAGATCGGTAATCATTATTGCAATTTTATATGAGGGAGAGGCATGAGCTAACATACTTTCCGTACTTGGATCATATGCACTTATTGTTGGGGGGATGACCCCCGGGTAGGCTCAAGAAGACAAGACGACATTTCAAAACTTTGCCAGGGGAGCGGCCCCTGGCTGAAACTCGGCTGGCTGGCAACCCAGCAACCCGGCTGGCTGGCCACCCAGCAACCCGGCTGGCTGGCAACCCAGCAACATGTCCGGCTGGCAACCCAGCAACACGTCTGGCTAGCAACCCAGCAACCCGGCCGGCTGGCAACCCAGCAACCCGGCTGGCTGGCAACCCAGCAACCCGTAGGACTGGCCACCTGGAGCCAGCTGGCCTGCCACACGAAGTCAACCACAACATCCCGTCGGACCTGCGCAGACGAGACGGCCATGTGGGCCACCCCTTGTCCCCTGGGCACCCCTTTATAAGGTGCACCAGGGAGGAGCTCTTCCACGGGCTCACGAAGCGCTCACTCCCTCTCGTTCTCACTCTCACAGGAGAAGAGGAGAGCACAGTGCCACCTTCCTCCCCCAGACAGCTCCAGGAGCAACCATGTACAACCATATACACTCCATATACATCAGAGATGCAGGAGTAGGGGTGTTACCTCCCACGGAGGGCCCCGAACCTGGGTAAACCAAAGTGTACAGTTGCCCAAACCCGTCCCGGATCTCCACTCTAGCCTTGCTCTCACCTCTTTAAGCCATCCCATGGCATCTACCGTGATCACGCATTCCCCGTGAGAATACCACGACAGTTGGCGCCCACTGTGGGGCTAGCTGCTGTTGGAAACGCGGTCCGGGCGGGACCCTCTTCGTGACCACTACCGCGACGTCACCGCCGGCGGCGGCATGCTCGCGCTGCTCCGCCTGCGGCCGCGAGTCCGCTCTCCACCGCGGCAGCCTCATGCACAACGTCGGCCGCCGCCTCTGCTCCAGCCATGGGCACCTCCCGCTCGGGGCTCACCATCGACCTCGCTGTGGTCATTCCGCACGGCTGTCCGCCCGTCCTCCCGGGCGCGCGTCCACCCGTGCTGCTCCGCGCCGCTCGGGCCTCCTGCGCATCCGAGCGCCCGCGGTCGTGCATCTCCTCTGCTCGTAGCCCCGCTGCCGAGTGCCTCCTCCCGCACGCTCGTCCCTGCCTCCTATGCTCTCTTGTTGTAGCTCTTGTGCACATCCACCCCCCTCCTCTGCACCACGGCCCCTGCCGTGGGCTCTCCCGGCCATCTCCAGCGAGTTTGGCCGCCTAGCTAGCCACCCAACGACGCAGCTCTCGCTCAACCTCGCCTCCCCTCGCCCGGCCTACAGGCTCGCACACGCTCGATCTCTCTTCCTCATTCCTCCCTTACGCACTAGTACAAGCAAAAACAGAGAAAAACACCCAGCGGGTGCCCGTCGCAGCGCCCGACAGCGCCTCCTCTGCTCCGCCCGCGCCCGGGCCGCGCCTCCGCCTTCTCCTCCGCGCCCGCGCTCCCTGGCCACGGACGAGCTCCCGGCCTTCGTCTCCACCGTCTCTGACGCGTGCCCCACCGACAAGACCCCGCTCCGGCGCCACTCGCTCCGCCTCCTCGTGCTCGTCGCCGCGTCACACCCGTGCGACGCCGTCGCGCAGCTGGTCCCGCGCATCCTCGCCGCGGCCTTCCGCCGCGTCCGCACCCAGGACTCGTCCGCGCGTGGCGCGCTCGTCGACACCGCCCGTGCCCGGCCCCCCGTCGTCGCGCTCCACCCTCGCGCCTGCCCCACCCTCTCCGTCGCTGCTCCGCCCCCGAGCGTCGCCCGCGGACTCGCGCTGCTCCGCCTGCGCACGGCCACGTCGCGCCGCTCTACCCATGGCGCCCCCGCGCCCTTCTCCTCCCTGGTTCCCCGCCGGCCACCGCCCTCTCCCCACCACGGCTGAGCGCGCCTGGCCTCCCCCGCGCTCGGCCGCGTGCTCCTCGGCCGCGCAGCGTCGCCCCGCCCCTCCGCGCCCTCACGGACGCGCGCTTCTCCACCCACGCGGCCATCGCTCCGGCGCCCGGCCTCCTCCTCCCACGTGGCCGCGCGCCCCGCATGCCGGCGCCGCCCCGGTTCGCGGCTGTGCACCCCGGGTTCCCGCTCCGCCCACCCCGCCGCCTATCGTGCCGGCTCCCGCTGCCGAAATCGCTGTGGCCGGCTGCTCCTGAAGGGGCCGGCTGCCCCAGCTGGCTAAAATAAAAAAGACCTACAGCTGCGCCCGCTTCGACGCCTTCCCGCTCCGACGCCCGGCCGGCTGTGCCAGGCCGGCTGGGGAGCCAGCCCGGCTGCCTGTCCGCTTCGACGCCCGGCCGGTCGGGCCCGGCCGGCTGGCGCAGCCGTCGACCGCCCGGAGGCTACACCCAGTGGGTGCGCCGGCGCGCCTCGCTGGGAAAACGCCATGCCGGTTGCAGGCCGACCGCCGGCTGCAACCGGCACCCTCGACGCCACCGTCTGCTCCAACAACAGCGAAGACCCTCCGCCCGACTCTTCGAGTCGCCCAGAGGCTCGGAGGCTACACCCAGTGGGTGCGCTGGCACGCCCCCACTGGAAGCAAGCCGCACCGGCTGCAAGCCTGCAGCCGGCTGTCATCGACAACCCCCGCCTCGCCTACATGAAAATCAATGTGAGCTCCCATCCGCATATCGTTACATAGCGCACAAAAATGGATAACCCCGAGCGACCCTCGGGGGCCACCTCCGCTTCTTTCCAGTTGCACTGCTGTTCACCCCAGCGCCAGCCAGTCTCGGCCCGGGGGCTGGCCGCTTGGCCCGATACGTTCTTCCCCGCAGACGGCTTAGTAGTGTGCACGGTACCGAAGGCCCACTCTTCCTCTCAGCTACAGACCGGCTCCCAGCTGTCCAGCTAGCGAGAGGAAAAGTTGGAGGTCACCCCACGCGAAAAACGTCCGGGGAAGAAAACGGCTTGGGCGACCCGGTCGTTTCCTTTATGAGTATCTGCTCGGTCGAATCTACTCCCAGAGTCCGAGTACTGTACACTCTACTCCGCGGCCCACTCTTCGCCTCAGCTACACACTGGCTCCCGGCTGTCCGACTGGCAAGAGCAAAAGCCAAAGATCGGAGGGGACATGAAAAAGACTGAAGGGGGCTCGGACGAAACCGAGTCGGCACCCTCTGCATAAAACTTGCACTGCAAAAAACCAAACATTCGATATATCTGCGCTGGCTAACTCTGTCTTCTGCATGATCATTTCCGTGGGGACCCCCCCCCTTCCTCGCCCGGAGGCTACACCCAGTGGGTGCCCCGGCGCGCCCCGCTGGGAAAACGCCTCGCCGGCTGCCGCCGAGAACCTCGACGCCACCGTCTGCTCTATCGACAGCAAAGACCCTCCGCCCGACTCGTCGAGTCGCCCGGAGGCTCGGAAGCTACACCCAGTGGGTGCGCTGGCGCGCCCCCACTGGAAAGACAGCAAAGCTCCGCGCCCACCTGCCGGTGGACTCCGCTCCGCGCCCACCTGCCGGCACACCCCGCGTCCGCGCCCGGCGGCGCCTCGCGCCCACCTGCCGGCGGACTCCGCGCCCATGCCCGGCGGCGCTCCGCGAGCGTCTGCTCCACGACAGCGAAGACCCTCCGCCTGACTCTTCGAGTCGCCCGGAGGCTCGGAGGCTACCCCTAGTGGGTGCGCTGGCGCGCCCCCACTGGAAGCAAGTTGCGCCGGCTGCGGCCCGCAGTCGGCTATCATCGACAACCCCTGCTACCACATCAGTGTACACCCTCCGCCTGACTCTTCGAGTCGCCCGGAGGCTCGGAGGCTACTGTCGGGGGGATGACCCCCGGGTAGGCTCAAGAAGACAAGACGACATTTCAAAACTTTGCCAGGGGAATGGCCCCTGGCTGAAACTCGGCTGGCTGGCAACCCAGCAACCCGGCTGGCTGGCCACCCAGCAACACGTCCGGCTGGCAACCCAGCAACCCGTCTGACTGGCCACCCAGCAACCCGGCTGGCTGGCAACCCAGCAACCCATCCGGCTGGCAACCCAGCAATTCGGCTGGCTGGCAACCCAGAAACCCGGCCGGCTGGCCACCTGGAGCCAGCTGGCCTGCCACACGAAGTCAACCACAACGTCCCGTCGGACCTACGCAGACGAGACGGCCATGCTCTACAGTGGAGCACTGTTGATGAACAGCAGACACTGTTCATACGTCATGTGTCGCCTCAAATAGTGTATAGTTGGCCATGTGGGCCACCCTTGTCCCCTGGGCACCCCTTTATAAGGTGCACCAGGGAGGAGCTCTTCCACGGGCTCACGAAGCGCTCACTCCCTCTCGTTCTCACTCTCACAGGAGAAGAGGAGAGCACAGCGCCTCCTTCTTCCTTCCCCAGACAGCTCCAGGAGCAACCATGTACAACCATATACACTCCATATACATCAGAGATGCAGGAGTAGGGGTGTTACCTCCCACGGAGGGCCCCGAACCTGGGTAAACCACCATGTACAATTGCCCAAACCCGTCCCGGATCTCCACTGTAGCCTTGCTCTCACCTCTTTAAGCCATCCCATGCCATCTGCCGTGATCGCGCATCCCCCGCGAGAATACCACGACACTTATGATTGGAACTCTAGCAAGCATCCGCATCTACCAAAGATCATTAAGGTAAAACCCAACCATAGCATTAAGTAACAAGTCCTCTTTACTCCCATACGCAACAACCCCCTTACTCGGGTGTAAGATTCTGTCACTCTAGCCGCCCACTATAAGAGAATTATGAACATATTGCAAACCCTACAGTGGGAATCCCTCACGCTTGCGCGACACGGAGGGCACCATAGGACAGCACCAAAATAAAACATACAACTCAAACCAATCACGATCATCAATCAACCCATAGGACAAAACGAATCTACTCAAACATCATAGAATTGCCACATATCATTGGATAATAATATATAGCATTAAGCACCATGTTTAAGTAGAGATTACAGCGGGGAGAAGAGATGTTACACCGCTGCATAGAGGGGGGGAGAGCTGGTGTTGACGGCGGCGAAGTTGTTGGTGTAGATCGCCGTCACGATGGTTGCCCCGGTGGCATTCCGACGCCACCGGGAGAGAGGGGGAGAGAGCCCCTCTCCTTCTTCTTCTTCTTCCTTGGCCTCCCCCCTAGATGGGAGGAGAGTTCCCCCTCTGGTCCATGGCCGCCATGGCTTCCGGAGGGGAGGAGCCCCTCCGAGATTGGATCTCTCTCTCTGTTCTCTTCTGTTTCGCGTTCCTGTTTTCTGGCGGAAAACCGTTTCTTATATTCCCAGAGATCCGTAACTCCGATTGGGCTGAAATTTTGAGGAGATCTTCCGGATATTATCTTTCTTGCGGTAGAAGAAGGGCCCCGACCACCTTACAGGGGCGCCACAAGCCTGCCCGGCGCGCCCAGGGTAGGGGGGCGCACCCCTCGAGCTTGTGGGCCCCTCGAGCATCGTCTCGCGTTGATTTTTCCCCCAAAAATCGCATATATTCCAAAATAAATCTCCGTAAATTTTTATCGCGTTTGGACTTCGTTTGATATGGATTTTCTGCAAAACAAAAAACATGCAACAAACAGGAACTGGCACTGGGCACTGGATCAATATGTTAGTCCAAGAAAATCATATAAAATGTTGCCAAAAGTATGTGGAAATTGTAGGATAATGGTATGAAACAATCAAAAATTATAGATACGACAAAGACGTATCAGCATCTCCAAGCTTAATTCCTGCTCGTCCTCGAGTAGGTAAATGATAAAAAAATATAATTTTTGATGTGGAATGCTACCTAGCATAATCTTGATCATGTAATCTAATCATGGCATGAATATTAAGATACGAGTGATTCAAGGCAATAGTCTATAATTTGATATAAACACATCAATACTCAGGCATACCAACAAACAATCATGCCTTTCAAAATAAAAATGCTAAAGAAAGTTATCCCTACAAAATCATATAATCCTGTCATGCTCCATCTTCTTAACATAAAGTATTTATCGTGCACTACCCCGATGACATGCCGAGCAATTGGTTCATACTTTTTAACGTGCTTCAGCTTTTTCAACCCCCACGCAATACATGAGCACAAGCCATGGATATAGCACTCTGTGTTGGGGATGTTTCCCGGCGTGTAGACCCGGCAGGATGATGACCCGGCCATAGAACTGAAGGGCTCAGCGGGTTATCTCACTGCAGGGCTAAGATGTTTGATGGGCCGGCTTGGCAGAGGCCCGTGAAAGCACATTTGCTCCCTTGGTGGTTTTGGTAATTCATGCCAACATACATGTTGTTGGACTAATGCTTTTATCTAGTGAATTTCAGACAAGTTCAACAATGGCGTGGCATGGACAAGAGGACGTGGAACCCCTTCAAAATGCTAAGGACAAGGATTGACAAAAGCTCAAGGCTCTGCATTTTTGCTTTAGTGATCCAAGATCACATTGATTCCATAGGAAAGCCAATACTATTAAAAGGGGATGAGGTGTTGCTTAATGGTCTATTTGCTCAAGTGCTTAGTGACAGTACTCCTAAACCCTCAACCACTCTCTCTACCCAAATATGTCCTAAACCTACAGTCCAACTCGCCCCACCGATATTTCCTATCCGGCCCCACCGAGTTCATCCAAGACTTAGCCACTGCCAAACCCTAACAAATCGGATCCACCGAAATGGATCTCGGTCCCACCGAGATGGCCTTGCCAACTCTCTGTAATCGTTTGCACTTACTTCGGTCTCACCGAGTTATGCAAATCGGTCTCACCGAGATGGCTTGCCAAGTCTCTGTTGCCTTATTGCTTCACTTCGGTCCTACCGAGTTGATGCAATCGGTGCCACCGAGATGAGGATTGCCCTAAGCCATTGCACTTCGGTCTATCCGAGTTGTCCATATCGGTCCCACCGAGATTCCTAAAGTTCATATCTTTTACACAGTTCGGTGCTACCGAGATTATCGTTTCGGTGCCACCGAGTTGGGTCAAAAGTGTGTAACGGTTGGATTTTGTGTGGAGGCTATATATACCCCTCCACCACATCCTTCTCAGTAAGGAGAGCCATCAGAACGTTCCTACACTTCCACCATACATTTTCTGAGAGAGAACCACCTACTCATGTGTTGAGATCAAGCTATTCCATTCCTACCATTTGAAACTTGATTTCTAGCCTATCCCAAGTTGCTTTCCACTCAAATCCCTCTTCCACTATAGCCAAATCTGTGAGGAGTTGTTTGAGTGCTGGGAAGACTATCATTTGAAGCACAAGAGCAAGGAGTTCATCAACAACACACCATCTATTACCTTTTGGAGAGTGGTGTCTCCTAGATTGGTTAGGTGTCACTTGGGAGCCTCCAACCAGATGTGGAGTTGAACCAAGGAGTTTGTAAGGGGAAGGAGATCGCCTAATTCGTGAAGATCTATCCCGAGTGAGGCTAGTCCTTCGTGGACGTAAGCCATGGTGGAATAGACAAGGTTGCTTCTTCGTGGACCCTTCGTGGGTGGAGCCCTCCGTGGACTCGCGCAGCCGTTACCCTTCGTGGGTTGAAGTCTCCATCAACGTGGACGTACGATAGCACCACCTATCGGAACCACGCCAAAAACCACCGTGTCTTCATTGCGTTTGATATTCCATACTCTACCTCTTTACTTTCCGTACTATTGCATGTTTTACTATTTCCGCTGCTCAATCTCTAGATATGCATGTGTAGAAAGTGTTGGAGTGATCTTAACTTGAGCCAAAATCTGCCTAAATTCCAAGAGAAATTAAAAACTGCACCTTTGGCTGGTTAGGAGTCTATTCACCCCCCCTCTAGACCTATCTCCTCGATCCCACAGCCCGGTAAGAAAGGCCGGCTCAGGCTACGGGCCGGCTCAAGAAGATGAACGACTTCAACGTTGTCTTGGAGAATAAGTAGGAAAGAGTAGGAGATGGGTCAGGATTATGACCCGGACTCTCGTGTAAATCTAGGGTTCCACCTGTATATATAAAGGGGAGCACCTAGGCGAAAAAGACTAAGTTGCAATCTCTCAAAGCTAGGTTAGCAAATCCGCATCCTTGTAATCGAGATCCACAGCAATATAATCAAGTGAAAGGATCGATACGGTCGACTAGAGGGGGGGGGGGGGTGAATAGGAGACTACAAATTTTAATCTTTCTTGTCAATTTTAAGGTTTAGCGGATAAATAGGGTTCACTAGATATGCAACTAGGTGAACACAACCTATATGACAAGCAAGCTCCAAGCTAAATATGCTAGGCAACAATCTACTTAGCAAGCCAACAAGCATACAAAGCAAAGTAAAGTGCGGGAAAGGATTAACCACAAGTGAGACGATGACGCGGAATTTATCCCGAAGTTCACTCTTCCTTGGGGAAGAGCTACTCTCCGTTTAGAGCGGTGCCGGAGCCAAAGCTTGCGGAACGCCACCTAAGGCTCACCGTAATCTCTTTCAAGTCACCCCCAACGGATGAGCCTCGAATCACTCGGGGTTGGTCTTGAAGGCGACCACCACACCTTTATAAATTTCTCCGGAGCACACCACAAGCAAGGAAGCTTCCGGAGGAACCTCTAACCGCCTAGGAGCCCAAGCTCCAAGAGTAACAAGTCAATGGTGGATGAATGTTGCGGGGAACACGATTTGGTTTGGTCAAAGTGTAGATCGGGTCTTGCTCTCCCAATCCCCAAAGTTTCAACAAGTTTGGGTGGAGGGATTGAGAGTATTGAGCAAAATGAGGTGTAGCAATGGTGGAGCTCAACAAGACATTAGGGTTAGGGATGGAGGAGGAAGAAGGCCTCTTTATATAGTGTTCTTGGCTGGGTGGGGTTTTCTGCCCGTTGGACCCCGTGCGCACGGGCTAAGTCAGCCCCGTGCGCACGGGGTACTCAGAGCCCAAACCACCACCCCGTGCGCACGGGGGTCAATAGACCCCGTGCGCACGGGGTATCCAGGGAGTTACGCAGTACCCCGTGCACACGGGGGTTAAAAGACCCCGTGCGCACGGGGTATCCATGGAGTTACCCAGTACCTCGTGCGCACGAGGGTCAAAAGACCCCATGCGCACGGGGTACCCAGGGATTTACGCAGTACCCCATGCGCACGGGGGTCAAAAGACCCCGTGCGCACGGGGTACCCAGAACTTCTCTGTTGTAACTTTCTGGATACCACAGCAAGCACACTAATGGACATATGGTGGTAGGAGCTAGACAAGAGGATGCGCGCTCGAAGCATCATCATCATCATCAAAACGCCACCCTGCCATCGGAAAGGAACGAGCTGTGGCCACACTGTCGTTGTCCTCGGACCCTGGGCCAACCTCCTCACCAGCTGCAGAACGCTCAGCCTTCTTCTGATGCCTCACCAACTTGTCCTTGTTGATCTCCTTGACCTTACGGCGCTGAATGGACTGACACATCTTGAACAAGTTGCTCATGGTCTTGAACAGAGACCTCTTCTCTCCTCCGGTGAAACTAGCCTCAGACACCACCTTCTTGCCCTTACCACGTGGGATCCGTGCGGTGGAGGACATGCCAGGAGTGAAAGTGGCACGCTCATCAGGCCTCGGATTGCGTCCCTTCTTGGGAGGCACATAGGGAGTAGGAGCAGCAGGAGTCCAGTTGGAGTTGCGCTTAGGCAACGTCGTCTTGAACTGAGAGATGTAGCTAGCTGGGCAGACTGACTCAATCAACGCCTGGATGAACGGAGCATAGATCAAGGACTTGTTCTCTTGCACACACTGATGAAGCTCATAGAACATGAAATCCAGAACATCCACTTTCTTCTTTTCATGCAAATACACAAACACATCCTACATGGAACTCCTCAAGTTATGCGAGTCACCGGCCTTAGGAGTGAGAGTGTACCTAAGGATATGGCGCATAGTATCATACATAGGCAGGAAATCCTTGATGGAACCGGTGACAAAGGACTTCTCTTGTTTATAAGCAAATGCAATCTCATCCTTGTGGCGCTGCCCACTTTCACGAACACGGCCAAACTCATCATTTGCTGCCTCTTCATCAATGAACGGGTAAGGAATGATCTCAGAAAACTTGGCCATAGAAGCAGAGCATTGATGCATCCCAGACATCCAAGTGAGGGTGCGAGCAGAGTCATTGGTGAAGTACACGATAGCAAAGAACTGCATCACAAGATCCTCATTGTACGGATGGTTGAAAGTGACAGAAGGAAGAAGGCCCGACCTCCCAAGAGCAGAATATATGCCAGGGTAGAGATGATCATTGTCCCGGAGACCCTCAACATTGACTTGCTTATGCGGAGCAAACTTCTTGGCCTTTGTCTTAAGCAACTGATGGTAAACTCTCTGCTGAAACTCATTCTTGAAACGGGGATCAACACCCAAGCTAGTGGCAGCAGCATATGGATTAGCCTGCCTCTCAGCCCAGATCTCTGGCTTGCTCCATTTGGAGAGAGGCACCCCCCTAAGATCTCGCCTGCCTGGAATGGCTTGCTCGGGACTCGACTCACCTTCTTCGACATCATCACCATCAAAAAAATCTGCCTCTGCTTCAGCCTCTGCGGTGTGATCATCCATGGAGTCATACTCCTCTTCTGAATCCTCGGAGGCCTCAATTACGGGCTGCTTGGTGGTAGCATGGCGAACACGGCCCTGCTCAGAACCCTAACCAATTCCTTCTGACGGCTGACGACGAGCAATAGTGAATTCCCTGGAACTTGCCTTTGGGCGCTTCCGACGGACCTTGGACCTCTTGTCAACAGAGTCTGAAACACAAAAGCAACAACAACACAACACGCAAGAGACACGAATGAGTACAAGTGCTTGAGATGCTGCCGAGGAAAGGAGACAGAGAAACAGGACCGGCACCACAGAGTACCCCGTGCGCACGGGGGTATGACCACCGTGGACACGGGGGTCCCGTGCGCACGGTACACGGCCGTGGACACGGGGCTCCGTGCGCACGGGCATCAAACACCCCGTGGATACAAGGTTCGCCCAGCGGCAACCACTTACAGATCGAGATCCGGGAGTGAGTGCGGCAGGGAGAACCTCCACACATTTGCACAACCGTTTCTAGTCTAGTAGAAGAGGAAACCCTAACAACTAACAAGGATCCATGGAGGAAAAGGAAGAACAAGGGGAGGGGGATACCAGAGGAGGACCCCATCCTGGGAGATCTCCACGGAGAGCGAAGTCCCACGGCGCACGGAGGAGCACCGGGCGACGAGGAGGCGACGGCGGCAGCCTGGAGGCTTCCTGGGCGTGGAGGGGGGCGACAGGGTGGGAATGAACCCAAGCCCCCCCACGTCCCACCTCTTCAGGGCCAGAAACGCAGACCCCGTGCGCACGGGGCCAACTTGGCCCGTGGACACGGGGGTCCCGTGCACACGTTACAAGGCCCGTGGACACGAGGGCCCCGTGCGCACGGTACATGCCCGTGGGCACGGGGTGACCAGAGGATTTTGACAGAGAAATTTATCCTAAGTCCTGACTGGATGTAAATCCTTGCCAAGGCTCAAAATGCACTTCCGTCTCACTTCTGAGTCCGTCGCGAGAGAGAGATCCAACACTACTAGAAAGATATATGAGGAGCACTTGCACCAGAAGAGAAACTACCAACACAAAGCACAAGAAAAACAACAAAAACAAGGACTAAACAAAAACACGAAAAGAACCAACCTCCAAAAGAGGGTGGTGGCCGAAGCCACCATGTTTGAGTTTATTTGGTATGGCACCGCGAAGATATGAACCTTGGGCCCAAGACCAATACTCATCTTTGAAGCACAAGTGCCACCTTAAAGTGACTAATGTGAAAGATTTTGTTCAATTTATGCACTACTAGGATGAGATAGCTCATGAGTTGAGCTACCCCCCTAGATATGTGCCTACACCTAAACAAGATATTATATGAGTATGTGTGCGTATGCAAAAACCTCAATCCAAGTTACTTATATCCACGATATTCAGCTCATGCCTTAACTCGCGGAATCTTGCTTCATCAAGTGGCTTGGTGAAAATGTCGGCAAGTTGCTTCTCGGTGTTGACGTGGAATATATCAATGTCTCCCTTGGCCACATGATCCCGAATGAAGTGATGACGAATCTCAATATGCTTGGTTCGGCTATGTTGCACTGGATTGTCGGCGATCTTGATTGCACTTTCATTGTCACAGAAAAGAGGCACTTTGTCACATTTGACACCGTAATCCATCAAAGTTTGCCTCATCCATAGTAATTGTGCACAACAACTTCCGGAGGCAATGTACTCGGCTTCGGTGGTTGAAAGAGACACACAATTCTGCTTCTTTGAAGACCAACTTACCAAAGACCTCCCTAGGAATTGACATGAGCCGGAAGTGGACTTGCGGTCTACCTTATCTCCGGCCCAATCCGAATCCGAGTATCCTATTAACTTGAAAGTTGCTCCTTTGGGATACCAAAGGCCCAAGTTTGGGGTATGAACCAAATATCGAAGGATTCTTTTCACTGCCGAATAATGGCTCTCCTTGGGAGCGGATTGAAATCTTGCACACATGCATACACTCAACATAATATCCGGTCTAGATGCACAAAGGTAAAGCAAAGAACCGATCATAGAGCGATATACCTTTTGATCCACATCTTTACCATTGGGATCAAGATTAAGTTGGCCATTGGTGGGCATGGGCGTCTTCATGGGCTTGACATCTAGCATTTTGAACCTCTTGAGCATGTCTTGAATATAAAGTGCTTGGTTGATGAAGGTTCCTCCTCTCAATTGCTTCACTTGAAATCCGAGGAAGAACTTCAACTCTCCCATCATGCTCATAGAAAATTCCTTGGTCATAAGATTCTCAAACTCAACATTAATAGCATGGTTAGTGGAACCAAAAATAATATCATCAACATATATTTGGCACCTAAACAATTCTCCTTTTACCCTCTTCGTGAAGAGAGTGGAATCTATTAACCCGATCTGGAACCCCTTCTCGTTTAGGAACGCCGTAAGGTGATCATACCAAGCACGAGGTGCTTGTTTAAGTCTGTAGAGCGCCTTATGGAGTTCATAAACGTGAGAGGGGTGATCAGGATCTTCGAAACCGGGAGGTTGTTTGACATACACCAACTCCTTAAGAGGACCATTAAGAAATGCACTCTTCACATCCATTTGATACAATTTTAAATCATGATGTGAGGCATATGCAAGCAAGATACGAATGGACTCAAGACGAGCAACGGGGGCAAAGGTTTCACCGAAGTCCAAACCTTCAACTTGGGTGAACCCTTGTGCCACTAACCTTGCCTTGTTTCTAGTGACTTGTCCGTGCTCATCTTGTTTGTTCTTAAAGATCCACTTTGTTCCAATGACATTATGATATTCTTTGGGTCTCTCCACAAGAGTCCATACTTTGTTGCGGGTGAAGTTGTTGAGTTCTTCATGCATGGCATCTACCCAATCCGGGTCGTCAAGGGCATCTTCAACCTTAAGGGGCTCAACACAAGAGACAAACGAGTGATGCTCACAAAAGTTTGCCAAACGTCTATGAGTAGTTACCCCCTTGTTGATGCTTCCATAAATGTTGTCGGTGAGATGTTGAAGATGCTTTAGCTTTGCGGCCGCCTTTTGAACTTTGAGTGCAAGCTCTTCTTCACTTGGTTTTGAACTTGTTGAAGAAGCTTGACCTTGAGAATGTTTTAGCCTTGGAGACACCCTTCTCTTCACAACCTCAAGCTCTTGAACACTAGGATGTGATGATGTGGAAGACACTTGACGTTGGGATTGATCTTGATCTTGATCTCGAACTTGAGCTTGATCTTGAGCTTCAATAATTGATTCTTCACCATTTGGTTGAGCTTGCTCGGGAACATGAGGGACTTGCTCTTGTTCTTGGATCGGTTCATGATCTCCCGTAGCATCTTGCACTTGAGGTGACGGTGATGACTTCCCTTGTGGTCAATCCACAAGAGGGGCTCTTACTCCTTCTTCTTCTACTTGGACTTGGGGTGTTTCTTGTGGGCGAATGTGACCTATCCCCATAGTCCTTATAGCTTGTGAAGGAGCCTCATCACCTACAACACAAGGAACAATTTGCTCCGCACGGGAACCGTTATCTTCATCAAACTCCACATTTACCGTTTCCTCAATACACCCGGTGGATTTGTTGAGAACTCGGTAAGCGTGAGAGTTTGACGAATATCCAACAAATATGCCCTCATAAATTTTAGGCTCAAACTTTGCTAAACGGGATTTTTTGTTTAGAATGAAACACTTACAACCGAATACTCGAAAGTATTTGACGTTAGGCTTTCTCCCGATTAGGAGTTCATAAGGGGTCTTGTTCTTGAGCATGCGAAGATAAAGCCGGTTTGAAGCATGGCACGCGGTGTTGATGGCTTCGGCCCAAAGCTTGTATGGAGACTTGTACTCGTCAAGCATGGTCCTAGCCATCTCAATGAGAGTCTGGTTCTTCCTCTCTGCAACACCATTTTGTTGAGGAGTGTATGGTGCGGCATATTGATGCTTGATTCCTTCTTCACTCAAGAACTCGTCCATCGTGTAGTTCTTGAACTCGGTGCCGTTGTCACTTCGAATTGCCTTGATCTCACAGTTATGTTGACGTTGAGCTTCTTTGGCAAAGTTGATGAAGGTGTCTTGTGTTTCATCTTTTGTCTTGAGAAAGAACACCCATGTATATCTTGTATAGTCATCGACAATTACAAGGCAATACCTCCTCCCTCCCATGCTATCATAAGATGGAGGCCCAAAGAGATCCAAGTGAATGAGCTCAAGAGGCCTCAAAGTGGTAATGATAGTCTTCACCTTATGTGCTTTTTCATGTAGTTTTCCGGCAATGCAAGCACTACAAGGACGATCTTTGGCAAAAGACACATCGGTTAGTCCAAGGATGTGCTCCCCCTTTAAGAGAGCTTGTAAATTTCTCATGCCAACGTGGGCTAGCCGTCGGTGCCATAGCCACCCCACGTCGGCCTTGGCCATTAGGCATGTTGCAAGATGAGTTTTCTCTTTTGAGAAATCAACCACGTAAAGGTTGTCTTCAACATGCCCAACAAAGACCACTTTGAGATTGCTCCTCTTAAAGATGGTCACATGAAATTCACCGAAATGAGAATCATAACCGGCACGAGCCAATTGAATTGTTGAAAGTAGATTATAGTGAAGGGATTGAACAAGCATGACATTCTTAAGTTATGTATCACTAGAGATTACCACCTTGCCCAAACCCAATACCTTGCCCTTGCTATTGTCGCCAAAGGTGATGTTTGAAGAAGTCTTGAGCGAATCAACGAACTCCACAAGCATCTCCCTCTCTCCGGTCATATGATTGGTGCATCCACTATCGATCACCCATTGTGTTCCACCGGCGGTATAGTCCTACATGAATCAAGCTTTGATTTTAGGTCCCCATTTTGCAATGGGTCCTAGAGAGTTAGCAACAAGGGTCTTAGGAACCCAAATAGTCCAAGTATAATCATCATAGTTAGTGCCAACAAATTTAGCAAAGGTATAACCATCATCTCCTCTCATGAGGACATAAGATGGGTTGTTCTTGCCGGCAAAATCTTTGGGAATGGCCTTGTACCTAGTGACCTTGCCATCCCCAACATTCCCTTTTTTCTTCTCCAACTCCTTGTGCCTTTTGTGCACAAATACTACCTTGTGTTGAGGAGGAGTAGGACCGATCTTCTTCTTGTGGCTCTTCTTCGGGTTCTTCTTTTTCTTAGAAGAGGGGTCAAACCCAATTCCCTCCTTGGCAACACATTCCTTTTGGTTGCTCAAGAGGTCATTGAGGTTTTTCTCCCCTTGAATGCACGACACAAGCCCTTTCTCAATTTGGGCTTTCAACTTCTTATTTTCCTCTTGGAGAGAGGTGCAATCATGAGCAAAGTTAGCCGTACATGATTCATCATTTAAATCAATATGAGGGACGGAAGTAAGAGCCTTAATGGTTGTAGCTTTAAGTTGAGCATAAGACTCGGTGAGGGCAATGAGGTCACCTTTGACAACCTTGGAACTAGTCACAAGGAGCTCATATTCCTCAACAAGTCTCGTGTGATCAACTAGAAGCTTTTCAACCCTTACTTTAAGGGCATCTTTGTTCTCAAGAGCAACTTGCAAAACATCATTGGTTTTAACAAAGTCAATTTCATGAGAAGACAAGGCTTCCTCAAGTGATGCTCTCATGACACTCTCTTCATGTAGTTCGTGCTTGAGGAGTTCGACTCTCTCTTTTTCCTCTATGAGGAGGGTTTCAACGTTCTCAATAAAGTCATCGCGTTCGGCAAGTGACTTAAGGAGATCACCAAAACTAGCACGAGCTTCACCATGAAGAGTTTTCATGAAAGCCATCAAGGATTCCTCATCATTATCCACACCATCATCACACTCATCGTCCACTATCTCACATGAGACATTGGAAGTGTGGATGGAGGGTTTTAGAGATATGGACTTTGTTTTTACCTCTTTGGCCATGAGGCAACGATGAGTGAAAGGCTTGTCCTCGTTGGGAGAGTCGAAGAGGCCGGTGGTGGAGGAGGAGGTAGTAGTGGCATGCATGGCAATAGCGGCCGTGCCCACATGATCATCATCACCATCATCTTCATCTCCGGACATGTACTCCTCATGAACAAGAGCCCTATCATCTTTCCTCTTGGTGAACTTGGTGAACTTCTTCTTTTTGAGCACAAGCTTCTCGGACTTGTCTTCACGTCTCTCATATGGACAATCATGCACAAAATGTCTTGGGCTATCACAATTGTAGCATTTCCTTCGTCCGAACGATCTTCCTTGAATGTTCTTCCCTTTGTTTGCCATGGTCCCGGAATATTTCTTTACCAAGAGAGCCAAGTCTTCCGCAAAGTCATTTGCCGGGCATGAGGTGTCAACATCTTCCTCACAAGTCTCTTCAACAACTTCTTCATCCCTTGAGGGTTGAGCAATTATTTTCTTGGCCTTCAAAGCAAGATTTGAGTTCTTGGTTGCTTGAGCAATGGCAAAGGTCTTCTTGGACTTGGTCTCCAAAAGAACATGAGTTGAGAAGGTGGATACAACTTGTGCCGCGGTTAACTTGTGGTAGTCCGGGCGTTGATGTATCATCATCACCATGGTGTGTTCCGTGAGAACCATAGCATCAATGAATTTGTCCTTAATGAAATCATCATTTGCCCAAGTGCACCCAAAGGTCCTCAAGTTGAGCACAAGTGACTTCAACCTTCGATATAGCTCTTCCGCGGTCTCGCCCTCATTCCTCACAAATAGGTTGACTTCTTGCTTGAGCAATGCCAGCCGAGATCTTTGAATTGCTTCATCACCTTCGAGGGCCTCCTCAAGGCAATCCCAAATTTCCTTGGCGGTCTTGAGAAGAGCAATGGAGTCACTATAGTCATCGGTCACCGCGGTGCGTAAAATGTTGTGGGCGGTAGCATTGAGTTGATCATCAACGGCTTCTCTTGGAGTGAGATTCATGGGATCCTTGGGGTTGAAACCGTTGACCACAATCCACCACAGTTGTGTAGAAGCACTGCGAATGTGAGACTCCATATCTAGCTTCCATTTAGCAAACGCGTTAGCTTTCAAAGGGGGCGGAGGCCCAACAGGATTAATGCGAGGGTGCTGCAAAGGTTGAGGAGAGTAAAAGGGTTCCACGGCATTGTACTTAGGAACTTGAGTGCGAGCCGGGGATGCAAGGGGTTCTCTCGAATCATCCGCATCATGAACGTTATTTGGATCAAATGAGTTTGATGCGGATGTCGAGGGCTTTAAGCGAGCATCAATTTCCTCCTTGACCGAGGAACGAACTTCTTTCAACATCGCGGTTTTGAGGTCCGCAAACATTGAAAGAATGTCGGCCACGGGTAAGGGGGCACTCGGGTTAATGGGGGCGACGGGAGCAACGACCGGAGCAACAAGTGCGTCGGCCGCGGCGGGGGGTAGGTTTTGACCATCCACCGCAAGTGGTGTGCCACCTCCCTCATTCCCTAGATCGTCCATATCCTCTAAGGTTGTAAAACTTTATATTAGAGCACGAGGCTCTGATACCAATTGAAAGGATCGATACGGTCGACTAGAGGGGGGGGGGGTGAATAGGAGACTACAAATTTTAATCTTTCTTGTCAATTTTAAGGTTTAGCGGATAAATAGGGTTCACTAGATATGCAACTAGGTGAACACAACCTATATGACAAGCAAGCTCCAAGCTAAATATGCTAGGCAACAATCTACTTAGCAAGCCAACAAGCATACAAAGCAAAGTAAAGTGCGGGAAAGGATTAACCACAAGTGAGACGATGACGCGGAATTTATCCCGAAGTTCACTCTTCCTTGGGGAAGAGCTACTCTCCGTTTAGAGCGGTGCCGGAGCCAAAGCTTGCGGAACGCCACCGAAGGCTCACTGTAATCTCTTTCGAGTCACCCCCAATGGATGAGCCTCGAATCACTCGGGGTTGGTCTTGAAGGCGACCACCACACCTTTACAAACTTCTCCGGAGCACACCACAAGAAAGGAAGCTTCCGGAGGAACCTCTAACCGCCTAGGAGCCCAAGCTCCAAGAGTAACAAGTCAATGGTGGATGAATGTTGCAAGGAACACGATTTGGTTTGGTCAAAGTGTAGATCGGGTCTTGCTCTCCCAATCCCCAAAGTTTCAACAAGTTTGGGTGGAGGGATTGAGAGTATTGAGCAAAATGAGGTGTAGCAATGGTGGAGCTCAAAAAGACATTAGGGTTAGGGATGGAGGAGGAAGAAGGCCTCTTTATATAGTGTTCTTGGCTGGGTGGGGTTTTCTGCCTGTTGGACCCCGTGCGCACGGGCTAAGTCAGCCTCGTGCGCACGGGGTACTCAGAGCCCAAACCACCACCCCGTGCGCACGGGGGTCAATAGACCCCGTGCGCACGGGGTATCCAGGGAGTTACGCAGTACCCCGTGCGCACGGGGGTCAAAAGACCCCGTGCACACGGGGTACCCAGGGAGTTACCCAGTACCCCGTGCGCACGGGGGTCAAAAGACCCCGTGCGCACGGGGTACCCAGGGAGTTACGCAGTACCCCATGCACACGGGGGTCAAAAGACCCCGTGCGCACGGGGTACCCAGAACTTCTCTGTTGTAACTTTCTGGATACCACAGCAAGCACACTAATGGACATATGGTGGTAGGAGTAGGCAGGCTGGTGTATATGGTTTTAGGATGGCATTCCCACACGACATAAATCCACAAATGACCCCTCTTTGTAGTGCGGTTTTTCCTACGACTCAAATCGAACCAAAACGAAAACCTTCAAGTCGCCGGTAAACCACGCCTTTGATCTTTTTGAATTGGGGGGTCGCATACCTCCATCAGAGACAACTTGAAACCAATATCCTGAGATAAACTATAGCAACCGATATTAGTTCCACTAACCACATTGTCATCACACCAAAATATAATTTAAGTGACACTTGCACTTTCATCAAGCATGACGTAGGCTTTTACCTCGATCGTGAGGGGCTGAACCTGGGTAATCCCGTGTCATCTCGTTCCCGATCAACCCCGTTAAGCTTCCACCCTTATGCGATGGCCTCATCTCCAACTCCTTTTACAAGGGCATCTGCCGTGACAAAACCACGACAGTTGATGCCCACCGTGGGGCCTGCGCACGGTGGAGTTGAGTTCTTAGCGGGATCTCTCCCAGGGTTTGGGAAGTATGCGGTTGGCTTGATGACAAGGAGCCGCCGCGGGAACTCCTACATTAATGATTCATACTCGGGCCCCGACGCCGACTCAATTGAGTACGGATACCGGGTCCCCTTCGGCAAGATCCACACCTTCATCGGCATGGTCGGCGAGTCGGTCGCCGGGTTGGAGAACATCACCGGCGTCGAGTCGGCGGGCCGCGCTGGTCTGAGCCAGGCAAGACCCTGCCCGCCTCAAGCCGGCCGGAACCATGTCTTCGTACGGTTCACCCAAGGGGTGGCCTTGTCGGAGAACTCCCTGTCTGGAGATGATACGCTCGTTCAATCTGACGGTGAGTCCTCGACCGGAGAAACTGAGTCGATCTGTCCTCTATGCGATGGAAGGCTGGGGCATACTGACGAAGTCTTTCCAGAAATCCCTGAGCCTCCTCATTTTGCGGCAGTGTACATGGCGGGTAGGCAAGATCCAGTGCATGATCCGGCCGATCCAGCGGCTGGACAGAACCTCACCCTTGCCGGCTCAGGAGGAGCCGGCGTGTCGACCGCCGGCTCTCAGAAAACCGGAGTACAGGCGCTCGCGGACTTGATGAATATGCTGATAGCCCTGTTGGCCGAATCGGTTACTATGGAGAACGCAGCGGCGCGCAACACGGAGATCATGAAGTGCCGCGAGCAGATGGCCAAGATCCAAGAGGACATCAATACTGAGAACGCCCATTTGGCAGAGGCGCAGGCCCGGCTTACCGAGGAAAGATGGCGCCTTGATGAGGAGGCTCATTATTTGAGCCGCCGGCAGGCCGAGTCAGAGCTCGTCCACCGGAGGCGTCATCAAAGCCGGCTTCTGGCTAATATTGAGCCGACTCAGCTGTTCCCCACACCAGTCAACCCACCAGGTCCAACGAACCCAGGGGCTGGAGTTGTCCCCCCAGGAGGGCCGCCTTTGCAATAGCCGGTTCTGCAGAGGGAGCCGGCCCAGCATCATACGCCAGATCGGCAACAGCAGCCGCCGGCTCACCAGTTCCAGACCCCGATTGGACACTACTCCAACCTGGTCGATAACGTGCTGGCTGCGACCCACAATTTGGCGGCGATTCCGATCGAAGGAGATGGTCCGGTTCAAACAGAGGCCAGGAACACGATTGCGATACTCAAGACAGCAGTAGTACAGCAAGCCAACTATTCACATAGCCAGCATCAGCTTCACTCGACCCCTCACCAGAGCCACACCAGGAGCCAGCGTCCAGAGTCACCGACGGTTTCCAGCAGTGCACACCGTAGAAGGGCCGCCCAACCACTGGCTGATCAGCACCAGCCCAGAAATCCCGAGTGCGCAGGACATTGTGGACACCGCTCTGGCTCTATGAGCGTTGGAGGAAAACACGCGTGCGGTGTATAACCCGTCGCCGAACATCAAGCCGCCGCTAGCGCACGACCCGCCCGCCGCAACCCAGACAGCTGGCTGGCTTGGGAGCTTGTCAAGCCGCATGATTGGAACTCCTTGTTTAGTCCCGGTGTTGCGAGATGCGCGCATGCCCCCAGATTTCAAAGGTCCTCGCAAGGTTCCTAATTACTCAGCGAATCTGGAACCAACCGAGTGGATTGAGAGTTACGAGCTGGCAATGGACTTGCTGGGTGCAAGTGAGGCAGTGTGTGCACATTATCTACCTCTCATGCTGGAAGGCCCTGCACGCACTTGGTTGAAAAACCTGCCGGTGAATTCTATCAACACATGGCAGGAACTGAAGGAGCGCTTCATCAAAAATTTCCAGGGAACCTGTAACAGGCCGACTACAATTGTTGATCTTGAGCGTTGTGTTCAGCGGGAGGACGAGTCGGCACATCATTGGGCTCGCCGGGTTGCGGAAGTTATACACAGTTTAGATCGCATCTCGGCTGCACAGGCGGTGCTCGTTCTGGAGCGAACAAGCAAATTTCAGCCGCTGGTTCAAAAATTAGGACGGCTCAAGAGAAAGGCCCAAGACATGGGCGATCTCATGGATGTCTTAACCCGGTATGCTGAATCGGATAATACAAAGGATCCGCCCTCTGATGAGGACAAATCTGGTAAGAGCAAGAAAAACGGTGGCAAGGGTCCCCAGCAGAACAACGGCAATGGGCAAAACAACAATGGTGGTAAGCGCAAAGGTTATGAAAGTGGCTCCGATCTGGTGGCAAACACAAATGCAGGTAACAAAAATCAACGTCAGAACGATGGTTCTAGGAGGCAGTCCTTCGGCAATCGCCCTCTCAGCTTCGAGGAAGCTCTCAAGGGTCCATGCCCAAAACATAGTTACAATGGTAAGCCGTCCAGCCACTCATGGGAAAATTGCTACATCATGCAAGAGTTTTCCAGACGGGTCTTCCAGAATCATCATAACGGGGGTGGCAACGGCGGACAACCTGGCAATCAGGGATCCGGCTTCCAGGGAGCCGGCTCACAAGGGCCCTTCGCAGGTCCCGGGTTCCAAGGGAACAACGGGCACAACGCCGGGTTTCAGGGGGCTGGTAATACTGGAGTAGGCAGTCAACGGAACAACCAGGGAAATCAGCATCAGGCCGGTCAGTCAGGATTCCAGAGTAATCCGAAGCAGTTGAATAGTGGGCAATATCATGTCTTCACCACTAGTACCTGCAAACGGGATAGGAAGGTGCAGCGGCGAGCCGCCAACTTGGTTGAGCCGGCAGCCCCGTACTATCTCAATTGGTCAGAGCAGCCGGTCACGTGGAGCCGGGCGGATCATCCAGTACTCCTTGATCACCCTGGTAATCTGGCATTGGTTGTGACACCTCAAGTCAGTGGTTACAAATTAACAAAAGTTCTCATGGATGGCAGGAGCAGCATCAACATATTGTATTATGATACTTTCAGGCGGATGAATCTGTCAGATAAGCAGTTAACTCCGTCCTCCACAGTGTTTCATGGCATCGTCCCTGGCAAGTCGGCTTATCCCGTGGGCAGAATATCCCTGGAAGTAGCCTTCGGCTCAGAAGATAACTACCGTTCTGAATTTCTGTCCTTTGAGGTGGTCAAGCTTAAAAGCCCATACCATGCCTTATTCAGCCGGCCGGCTTATGCACGGTTCATGGCACGGCCGTGCTACGTTTACCTAAAACTGAAGATGTCAGGACCAAGAGGAACCATCATAGTTGAAGGAAATCGGAAAATTGCACTCGAATGTGAGGAAGGAGATGCAGCATATGCCGAGACGGCTTGCGCTGCGAAAGAATTGCGGTATTATAAGGACAATGTTGACCCGGCGGATAGGACCTCTCTGAAGAAGCCCACGACGGAGTCAGACCCTCTGCTCAAATTTAAGTCTGCCAGGGACACTAAGCAAGTTGATTTCACCCCGGGCAATTCTTCTGAACAGTTCACCATCGGGGCAAATATGGATCCCAAATAGAAAGCGCGCTCATCGAGTTCATCCGTGAGAACCGGGACATCTTCGCATGGAAACCTTCTGACATGCCAGGTGTACTGAGAGAACTCGCCGAGCACTCCCTCAATGTGGATCCAAAGTTTAAGCCAGTTCGCCAATATCTCCGTCGCTTTAATGAAGAAAGGCGGAAAGCTATTGGTGAGGAAGTGGCCCGGCTCCTAGCTGCCGGGTTCATTATCGAAGTCTTTCATCCTGAGTGGCTAGCCAACCCAGTGCTTGTTCTGAAGAAAAAGGGACCTGGCGGATGTGTGTCGACTACACGGACCAAAATAAGGCTTGTCCTAGTGACCCCTTCGCTTTGCCCCGTATTGACCAGATAATCGATGCTACGGCGGGTTGTGAGTGTTTATGCTTCTTGGATGCGTACTCTGGTTATCATCAGATCAAAATGAAGCAGGAGGACCAGGAAAAGACGGCTTTCATCACACCCTTTGGGGCTTTCTATTATACGACCATGCCGTTTGGTCTGAACTGTGCACAGGCGACTTACCAGCGTTGTGTCCAAAGCTATTTTCACAAACAGATCGGGTGGAATGTTCATGCATATGTTGATGATATTGTGGTTAAATCTCGGAAGAAAGAAACCCTGTTGGAGGATCTCAAGGAAACATTTGACAACCTCCGTGTCTACCAGATGAAACTTAACCCGGAGAAGTGTGTCTTTGGTGTCCCTGCAGGAAAGCTTCTGGGATTTCTTGTTTCCGAGCGTGGCATTGAAGCTAACCCGGAAAAGATCAAGGCAATCACGACCCTGGCTAAGCCGGCCAATCTTAATGCCGTGCAGTAGCTGGCCAGACGGGTTGCGGCGTTAAGCCGGTTTATAAGCCGGCTTGGGGAGAAGGCAATCCCGTTGTATCAATTGCTCAAGAAATCAGATGACTTTGTTTGGAGCGATGCTGCAGATCAGGCTTTCGAGGCCCTCAAGAAGTAGTTGTCTGAGCCGCCGGTCCTTGCTGCCCATCGTGAAAAGGAACCAATGTTGTTATATATTGCTGCCAACAACAAGGCTGTCAGCGTTGCAGTCATTGTGGAGCGCAAGGAGGACGTCAAGGAATATCCGGTTCAACACCCTGTGTATTATATCAGTGAGGTATTAACAGAGTCCAAACAGCGATATCCGCATTGGCAGAAGCTGGTCTACGGAGTGCTCATTACCATTGATATGAAAAGTGATCTTGCTTTTGTTGCAATCAATAACAGCCCCTGCAGTATTCAAGAAGGGTCTACCAAGGATAATCGACATGTTGTCATCCTCGGGCATATCAAGTATAATAAAATCTGTTAGAATAGTAATGTTTGCAACCACAACGGGCACATCCTCACAAACACCGATAGGTATGGCAGTTGATTTGTCGGCCATTCGCAATGATAATTCAGTGGGAGTGAGTTTATTCAAATCAAGTCTTTTGTATAAAGAGAAAGGCATAACACTAACACCGGCTCCTAAATCACACAAAGCAGTTTTGACATAATTTCTCTTAATGGAGCATGGTATAGTTGGTATTCCTGGATCTCCTAGTTTCTTAGGTACTCCATCTTTAAAAGAATAATTTGCAAGCATGGTGGAAATTTCAGCTTCAGGTATCTTTCTTTTATTTGTGACAATGTCTTTCATGTATTTAGCATAGGGAGCCATCTTTATAATATCAGTCAAACGAGTACGCAAAAAGACTGGCCTAAGCATTTCAGCAAAGCGTTCAAATTCTTCCTCATCTTTTTTCTTAGATGGTTTAGGAGGAAAGGGCATGGGTCTTTGAACCCATGGTTCTCTTTCTTTACCATGTTTTCTAGCAACGAAGTCTCTTTTATCATAACGTTTATTTTTAGATGGTGGGTTATCAAGATCAACAACGGGTTCTATTTCAACATCATTATCAGGTTCTTTATCATTATCTTGTTGGGTATCCACATGAGCATCATCATTATTATTATCATCGAGTGGTTGTTCATTACCAGATTGTGTTTCAACACCAGAAATAGAAACATCATTACTATCCTCCAAGGGTTTTTCTACCTCGGGTTCACTAGAAGTATGCAAAGTCCTATCATTTTTCTTTTTCTTTTTCTTTTTATATGGACTAGGTGCATCAACATTAATTCTTTGGGAGTCTTGTTCAATTCTTTTAGGATGACCTTCAGGATAAAGTGGCTCCTAAGTCATTCTACCTCCTCTAGTCATTACTCTAACAGCATGATCATTCATATTGTTATTCATTTCATTGAGCAATTCACTTTGAGATTTAGCAACTTGTTCTAATTGAGTTTGAACCATAGATGCATGTTTACTCACACCTTTGCATCATTAGCAATTCTAAATAACAAGTCACTCAAGCGATCGATCATGTAGGCATTTCGTTTCAATTGTTTCATAACATTTGCATTGAAGTGATCTTGCTTAATAATATAATTGTCAAATTCATACAAGCATTGACTAGGAGGTTTGTTATAAGGAATATCACCTTCATCAAACTTTATAAGAGAATTTACCTCTACTACCTGTGACGGTTTGTCAAGACCATGTATTTCTTCAATAGGTGGTAGATTCTAACATCTTCAGCTTTAATACCGTTTTCCTTCATACATTTCTTTGCTTCTTGCATATCTTCAGGACTGAGATATAAAATACCCCTCTTCTTCGGAGTGGGTTTAGGCGGTGGTTCAGGAAGTGCCCAATCATTATCATTCTTCAATATATTATTCAATAATTCCTCAGCTTGTTCAATAGTCCGTTCCCTGAAAACACAACTCGCACAACTATCTAGGTAGTCCCTAGATGCATCGGTTAGTCCATCATAGAAGATATCAAGTATTTCATTTTTCTTAAGAGGATGATCAGGTAAAGCATTAAGTAATTGGAGAAGCCTCCCCCAAGCTTGAGGGAGATTCTCTTCTTCAATTTGCACAAAGTTAAATATTTCCTTTAAGGCAGCTTGTTTCTTATGGGCAGGAAAATATTTTTCAGAGAAGTAATAAATCATATCCTGGGGACTACGCACACATCCAGGAGCAAGAGTATTATACCATTCTTTAGCATCACCCTTTAATGAGAAAGGAAACAACTTAAGAATATAGTAATAGCAATTTTTTTCCTCATGAGCAAATAGGGTGGCTATATCATTTAATTTAGTAAGATGTGCCACAACGGTTTCAGTTTCATAACCATGGAAATGATCAGATTCAACCAAAGTAATTAACTCAGGATCGACGGAGAATTCATAATCCTTATCAGTAACAAATATGGGAGAGGTAGCAAACTTAGGATCATATTTCATTCTCTCCCTCATAGATTTTTCTTTCATATCAGCAAGCAACTTTATAACTTCATGTCTATCATTACAAGCAAGGATGGCTCTAGCTGTCTCCCTATCAAAGCAATGTTCATCAGGTGTTTCAACTCTAGTAGGGGAGCTAGGCATAATAGGTGAATCATAACTCTCAAGAGTTTCAACATTTTCAATTTCTTTAGCTTTAGCAATTTGTTCAGTAAGAAATTCACCAAGTGGCACAACATTATCAAGCATAGTACTAGCATCATCAGGAGTATCATTCATAGCAGAAGTGGTATCATCAATAACTTGCAACATACCAGAATTAAAAGCATGTGGTGGTGTTGCAAGTTTACTCAAAACAGAAGGTGAATCAAGTGCAGAGCTAGATGGCAGTTCCTTACCTCCCCTCATCTTAGAGGGAATGATCTTGGTCTTAGCGTCTTTCAGATTCTTCATAGTGATCAACAGATATAAATCCCAAGTGACTTAGCAAATAAAGCTCTGCTCCCCGGCAACGGCGCCAGAAAAAGGTCTTGATAACCCACAAGTATAGGGGATCGCAACAGTTTTTGAGGGTAGAGTATTCAACCCAAATTTATTGATTCGACACAAGGGGAGCCAAAGAATATTTGCAAGTATTAGCAGTTGAGTTGTCAATTCAACCACACCTGGAGACTAAATATCTGTAGCAGAGTGATCAGTAGCACAAGAGTATGATAGTTTGATAGCAGTAGCAATCATAGTGACAGTAGCAGTAACGGTATTGTAGCAATTGTGACAGTAGTAACTTTGCAAAGAACAATATGTAAAAAACTCGTAGGCATTGGATCGGTGATATTGTTGGATAACATTCATCATGTAACAGTCATAACCTAGGGCGACATAGAACTAGCTCCAATTCATCAATGTAATGTAGGCATGTATTCCGTATATAGTCATACGTGCTTGCGATAAGAACTTGCATGACATCTTTTGTCCTACGCTCCCCGTGGCAGCGGGGTCCATAAGGAAACTAAGGGATATTAAGGCCTCCTTTTAATAGAGAACCGGAACAAAGCATTAACACTTAGTGAATACATGAACTCCTCAAACTATGGCAATCACCGGAAAGAATCCCAATTATTGTCACCTTGGGGTATGCGGGTCATAACACATAGGAGGTGCGTATAACTTGCAAGATCGGAACAAGAACACAAATATATTCATGAAAACATAAAGGGTTCAGATCTGGAATCATGGCACTCAGGCCCTAGTGACAAGCATTAAGCATAGCAAAGTCATAGCAACATCAATCTCAGAACATAGTGGATACTAGGGATCAAGCCCTAACAAAACTAACTCGATTACATGATAAATCTCATCCAACTCATCACCGTCCAGTAAGCCTACGAAGGAATTACCCAGTCCCGGTGGTGAGCATCATGAAATTGGTGATGAAGGATGGTTGATGATGACGATGCCGAAAGATCCCCCTCTCCGGAGCCCCAAACGGACTCCAGATCTGGCCTCCCAATGAAGAACAGGAGGTGGCATCGGCTCCGTATCGTGAAACGCAATAAAACTTCCTATCTTCTTTTTTTCTCTGGAATTGTGAATTTATAGCGTTGGAATTGGGTCAGACGGAGCCACGTGGGCCCCACGAGGTACCAGGGCGCGCCTGGGGGGGGTGGCGCGCCCTGGTGCCTCGTGGGCACTGGGTGGCCCCCCTCCAGTGGGTCTTGGTTCCAGTATTTTTTATTTATTCCATATAAAATCTCCAAAAAGTTTCATCCAATTCCAAGAACGTTTATTTCTGCACAAAAAACAACACCATGGCAATTCTGCTGAAAACAACGTTAGTCCGGGTTAGTTCCATTCAAATCATGCAAATTAGGGGCCAAAACAAGAGCAAAAGTGTTTGGAAAAGTAGATATGACGGAGACGTATCAACTCCCCCAAGCTTAACTCATTGCTTTGCCTCAAGCAATTCAGTTGACAAACTAAAAGTGATAAAGAAAAACTTTTACAAACTCTTTTGTTCTTGTATCCATATATATGCTTGAATAGTACCCAAGTTTCAGCAAAGATTATAACTAACCATGCAAATGATAACTCTTAGAAATTATATTCACTCATATCAATGGCATAATCAACTAGCGAGAAATAATAAGATATATCAAATGCCAACACTTTGTCAAAATGATCATGATATAATATGACAACATGGTATCTCGCTAGCCCTTTCTGAGACCGCAAAACATAAATGCAGAGCACCTCCAAAGTTCAAGCACCGACTAAACATTGTAATTCATGGTAGAAGAGATCTAGTCATGATGCACACAACATTAACTATTCACAATGCATGAGAATGACAATAGTGCTCTCAGGACTGGTGCTTATTTGAGAAGGTGATGACCCAACAATAGAAGTAAAATAACATAAAAGTAAATAGATAGGCCCTTCGTATAGGGAAGCATGGATTTGCAGAGGTGTCAGAGCTCAAAGCTTAAATCAGAGATAAATAAATTTTTGGGAGGTATGCCTTTCCTGTCAACGTCACGACCGAGAGTTTTCAATATCTTCCATGCTAAACACATTAGCGACGGTTCCCAAGCAGTAAAGTAAAGTTTACTCCCCCTCCACCAACAATCACAAGCCATGGCTAGCCGAATCCTCGGGTGCCCTCCATACCAAAAACTTTCCGGGGGAGTTTGTTTTATTATTTTCAAATTTTAATAATGGGACTGGGCATCCCGATTACCAGCCCCTCTTGTGCAAGGACAAGTGAATCAACACTCATCATGAGAATAACCCGCTTAGCATGGAAGATACTAACCGCCCCCTGTCGCTCCATGAGCGGTACGGGCACACAAAACAGATGTTCATTTGAATATTTAGAGGTGGCACATGCAAATTTACTTAGAACGGCAGAGTAATACCACATATAGGTAGATATAGTGGACTCATCTGGAGTAACTTTAGGTTTAAGGGTTTTGATGCACAAGCAGCATTCCCGCTTAGTACATGCGAAGGCTAGCAAATAGATTGAGAAGCGACCAGCTAGAGAGCGAAAACGGTCATAATCATGCATTATGAATAATCAACATTGAATACTAGCATGAGTAGGATATAAACACCATAAACATAAATATCGTGAAGGCTATGTTGGTTTTGAATCAACTACATGCGTGAACATGTGCCAAGTCAAGCCACTTGAAACATTCAGAGGAGGATACCATATCATCATACTACATCACAATCATTTTAATGCATGTTGACACTCAAGATAAATCATTATCCACTCCTAGCTACTTAAGCATGGCATGAGAAACTATAATCTCTAATTGTCATCATAAACATGTTTAATCATAACATGATGAATCATGGATACTGAGTTAAACATATTTACAAAAACAAAGAACAAGTTGAGTTCATACCCGCTTTTCCTTGCCACAATCACTTCATCAAATCATCGTCATTATTGCCTTTCACTTGCAGAACCGAATGATATGAAAATAATAATAGTGCAAGCATGCCGTGGACTAAGCTGGAATCTACAAGCATTTTATTACAAGGAGAAGACAAGGTAAAATGGGCTCTTTGCTAGATCAACAACAATGCATACGAGAGCCACTCAACATTTTCATCGTGGTCTTCTCCTTACAATGACTCAACAAAAGAAAAGAATTTCAGAGAAACACACTGAAATATTTTTGGAGTTTTTGGTTTTTCTGAAGGAAGCGAAATAAAGAGGAAAATGAAAAACAAGAAAAACTATTTACACGGGAAAGCTCACAACAAGTAAAAGAAGAAACAAGAAATCTTTTTGGGCTTTCTTTTACTACTACGAAACTACAACTAATTAAACTAGAAAGAAAAACCAAAAAGAAGAGAGAAATGTTTTTGGATTTTCTCAAAGTTTTTCAAACACACAAGAAGAAAGCGAGAAAATCAAACTAGCATGGATTATACAATGAAAAAGTATGAACACCGACAACTGGAATGAAATGTGTGAACATGAATGTAATGTCGGTGAGAAATACGTAATCCCCCAAGCTTAGGCTTTTGCCTAGCTTGGTCTACTGCCATTGCTGTCCTGGATAATAATCGAAATGGTAGCTCGCAAAGGCGTTCTGAACCGCCTCCTCAGCCAGACGAACAGCCTCGACAGCCGCATTGTACTCGTGCACCTCACTCTCATGAAGAAAATATCTCTGTTTGTTCTGAAAAGCAAAGAGGGCAGGAGCAGGCAAAGCAACATACACAGAGTGATATTTATTAAAAACTAAGTTATATTCATAACCCTGTGCGTTGCATTTTAAAAACCTATGTTCTCGCATTGTTTCGAAATTCAAATATTTATAAGGCAAGAGGGGATCATTGAACTTGGGAGACACCCCTAACTTTGCAGCTAAACGAGAGGCATAAATTCCTCCATACAAATCACCATTACCCGCATTACACTGCAGCCTACGTGCAACAATAGCCCCAAGATTATAAAGCTTGCTACCAGTCAAAGCTGTATGAATAAGACTCAGATCAGGGGCACAAAGTGCACTACAGTCTTGCTTACCAACAACGCATTTACCATTAAAAATCGCAAAATACCGAATAGCGGGAAAGTGAATGCTAATTATTCTAGCCTGCGTAATTCCCCTATCCTCACCGTTGTAAAGGCTATTAAGAAAAAACTCATAATCAGATCTTGGTGGTTCATCTAACGAACCCCAATATGGAATTTTGCATGCATCACAGAATTCTTCTAGAGACATATTATAGGATTTGTCATAGAGGTGAAATAAAACTCTAGAAGTGCGCGGGTGATAATCAAAGTTTTGAGTAAAGGAATGAGTGAGGTTGTAATGCCGTGGTGGCTTATCTGCGATAAAGGCGGAGAGCTCGGCATTGTGAATATATTGGTCAAATTCTTCGTTGATGCCTGCACCCAGCATGAACTCGTTGCACGGCCATCGACACGATTTTGCTTCGGCACCTCGCACTGAACTTGCCCTGGTTCCTCATATGATTGGCATGCCGAGCTTTCACTTGATGACGCTTCCGAGGGCCTCCTCCTCAAAAAACTTCTCCGAAAAATATTCATTTTCCTAAGAACAAATTTCTGAAAATTTTTGGGCCACAAAATGATATCAATAAAACTTCACAAGATTGATAGCAACTACTCATATGGATGTCTAGAGGCTATATCAAGCATTCAAAGTACTTGGAACTCAAAGAATTCAACATGCAAGCTCATTTTCAGTAGCACCAAGAGCAGCTAATTATGCAAAATATAATCCACTAGAGCAAAAACTAATTGGAGCAATGGAGGAGTCACATACCAAGGAGCAATCTCCCAAAACAGTTTTGGAAACGGAGCTCCGAGCAAAGAGATCGAAAATTTCAGGTTTGTGAGCAAGAACACGAGAGAGAGAGAGAACTACCAGGAATTTTTGCAAGAGGTAAGAGATGAAGTGAGCTGAAGGGATAAGTGAGGGGGTCCCTGTGGGGCCGACGAGGTACCTGGGCGCGCCAGGGGGGTGGCGCGCCCTGGTGCCTCGTGGGCACCTGGGGCACCACCTGGTATGATTCCAGTGCCAAAAATTCTTAAATATTATATAAAAATTCATATCAAAATTTTATTGCATTCTGAGCACTTTTATTTCTGGGCACTTTTTTATTGCACGGATAAATCAGAAAACAGGATAATCATGGTATTTTATTGCATTTAACTAAAAATAACAGAAAATAAAAAGTGGGTACATAAGGTTGTGCTTACAAAATTCATCGACCACATGCCCCTAAAAAAGAATCCATTAATAAGGTTGATCAGGTCTTATTAACAAACCATTTCTGAGTAACATGAAACCGAAGAACTTTCGTATAACACTAAGTTACCTCAACGGAGATATGCATCTCCCCGATAATTAGAGTTTCATATTTCTTTTTAACTGTAGGAAGAGGGATTTGAAAGCTTCCTATAGTAATTGTCGGAGTCTTTTCAATAATATGAATACCATTTACTTGAAATTATTTCTTCGGAAAGTGCACCGTATGCTCATTACCATTGATATGAAAAGTGACCTTGCTTTTGTTGCAATCAATAACAGCCCCTGCAGTATTCAAGAAGGGTCTACCAAGGATAATCGACATGTTGTCATCCTCGGGCATATCAAGTATAACAAAGTCTATTAGAATAGTAACGTTTGCAACCACAACGAGCACATCCTCACAAACACCGATAGGTATGGCAGTTGATTTGTCGGCCATTTGCAATGATATTTCAGTGGGAGTGAGTTTCTTCAAATCAAGTCTTTTGTATAAAGAGAAAGGCATAACACTAACACCGGCTCCTAAATCACACAAAGCAGTTTTGACATAATTTCTCTTAATGGAGAATGGTATAGTTGGTATTCCTGGATCTCCTAGTTTCTTAGGTACTCCATCTTTAAAAGAATAATTTGCAAGCATGGTGGAAATTTCAGCTTCAGGTATCTTTCTTTTATTTGTGACAATGTCTTTCATGTATTTAGCATAGGGAGGCATCTTTATAATATCAGTCAAACGAGTACGCAAAAAGACTGGCCTAAGCATTTCAGCTAAGTGTTCAAATTCTTCCTCATTTTTTTCTTAGATGGTTTAGGAGGAAAGTGCATGGGTTTTTGAACCCATGGTTCCCTTTCTTTACCATGTTTTCTAGCAACGAAGTCTCTTTTATCATAACGTTTATTTTTAGACGGCGGGTTATCAAGATCAACAGCAGGTTCTATTTCAACATCATTATCAGGTTCTTTATCATTATCTTGTTGGGTATCCACATGAGCATCATCATTATTATTATCATCGAGTGGTTGTTCATTACCAGATTGTGTTTCAGCATCAGAAATAGAAACATCATTACTATCCTCCAAGGGTTTTTCTACCTCGGGTTCACTAGAAGTATGCAAAGTCCTATCATTTTTCTTTTTCTTTTTCTTTTTAGATGCACTAGGTGCATCAACATTAATTCTTTGGGAGTCTTGTTCAATTCTTTTAGGATGACCTTCAGGATAAAGTGGCTCCTGAGTCATTCTACCTCCTCTAGTCATTACTCTAACATCATGATCATTCATATTGTTATTCATTTCATTGAGCAATTCACTTTGAAATTTAGCAACTTGTTCTAATTGAGTTTGAACCATAGATGCATGTTTACTCACACCTTTGACATCATTAGCAATTCTAAATAACAAGTCACTCAAGCGATCGATCATGTAGGCATTTCGTTTCAATTGTTTCATAACATTTGCATTGAAGTGATCTTGCTTAATAATATAATTGTCAAATTCATACAAGCATTGACTAGGAGGATTGTTATAAGGAATATCACCTTCATCAAACTTTATAAGAGAATTTACCTCTACTACCTGTGATGGTGTGTCAAGACCATGTATTTCTTCAATAGGTGGTAGATTCTTAACATCTTCAGCTTTAATACCTTTTCCTTCATACATTTCTTTGCTTCTTGCATATCTTCAGGATTGAGATATAAAATACCCCTCTTCTTCATAGTGGGTTTAGGCGGTGGTTCAGGAAGTGCCCAATTATTATCATTCTTCAATATATTATTCAATAATTCCTCAGCTTGTTCAATAGTCCGTTCCCTGAAAACACAACTCGCACAACTATCTAGGTAGTCCCTAGATGCATCGGTTAGTCCATTATAGAAGATATCAAGTATTTCATTTTTCTTAAGAGGATGATCAGGTAAAGCATTAAGTAATTGGAGAAGCCTCCCCCAAGCTTGAGGGAGATTCTCTTCTTCAATTTGCACAAAGTTAAATATTTCCTGTAAGGCAGCTTGTTTCTTATGGGCAGGAAAATATTTTTCAGAGAAGTAATAAATCATATCCTGGGGACTACGCACACATCCAGGAGCAAGAGTATTATACCATTCTTTAGCATCACCCTTTAATGAGAAAGGAAACAACTTAAGAATATAGTAATAGCGAATTTTTTCCTCATGAGCAAATAGGGTGGCTATATCATTTAATTTAGTAAGATGTGCCACAACGGTTTCAGCTTCATAACCATGGAAAGGATCAGATTCAACCAAAGTAATTAACTCAGGATCGACAGAGAATTCATAATCCTTATCAGTAACAAATATGGGAGAGGTAGCAAACTTAGGATCATATTTCATTCTCTCCCTCATAGATTTTTCTTTCATATTAGCAAGCAACTTTATAACTTCATGTCTATCATTACAAGCAAGGATGGCTCTAGCTGTCTCCCTATCAAAGCAATGTTCATCAGGTGTTTCAACTCTAGTAGGGGAGCTAGGTATAATAGGTGAATCATAACTCTCAAGAGTTTCAACATTTTCAATTTCTTTAGCTTTAGCAATTTGTTCAGTAAGAAATTCACCAAGTGGCACAACATTATCAAGCATAGTACTAGCATCATCAGGAGTATCATTCATAGCAGAAGTGGTATCATCAATAACTTGCGACATATCAGAATTAATAGCATGTGGTGGTGTTGCAAGTTTACTCAAAACAGAAGGTGAATCAAGTGCAGAACTAGATGGCAGTTCCTTTCCACCCCTCGTCTTAGAGGGAATGATCTTGGTCTTAGCGTCTTTCAGATTCTTCATAGTGATCAACAGATATAAATCCCAAGTGACTTAGCAAATAAAGCTATGCTCCCCGGCAACGGCGCCAGAAAAAGGTCTTGATAACCCACAAGTATAGGGGATCGCAACAGTTTTCGAGGGTAGAGTATTCAACCCAAATTTATTGATTCGACACAAGGGGAGCCAAAGAATATTTGCAAGTATTAGCAGTTGACTTGTTAATTCAACCACACCTGGAGACTAAATATCTGCAGCAGAGTGATCAGTAGCACAGTAGTATGATAGTTTGATAGCAGTAGCAATAATAGTGATAGTACCAGTAACGGTAGCAGCAATAGTATTGTAGCAATTGTGACAGTAGTAACTTAGCAAAGAACAATATGTAAATAACTCGTAGGCATTGGATCGGTGATATTGTTGGATAACATTCATCATGTAATAGTCATAACCTAGGGCGACACAGAACTAGCTCCAATTCATCAATGTAATGTTGGCATGTATTCCGTATATAGTCATACGTGCTTGCGATAAGAACTTGCATGACATCTTTTGTCCTACCCTCCCGTGGCAGCGGGGTCCATAAGGAAACTAAGGGATATTAAGGCCTACTTTTAATAGAGAACCGGAATAAAGCATTAACACTTAGTGAATACATGAACTCCTCAAACTATGGCAATCACCGGAAAGAATCCCAATTATTGTCACCTTGGGGTATGTAGATCATAACACATAGGAGGTGCATATAACTTGCAAGATCGGATCAAGAACACAAATATATTCATGAAAACATAAAGGGTTCAGATCTAGAATCATGGCACTCGGGCCCTAGTGACAAGCATTAAGCATAGCAAAGTCATAGCAACATCAATCTCAGAACATAGTGGATACTAGGGATCAAGCCCTAATAAAACTAACTCGATTACATGATAAATCTCATCCAACTCATCACCGTCCAGCAAGCCTACGAAGGAATTACTCACTCCCGGCTGTGAGCATCATGAAATTGGTGATGAAGGATGGTTGATGATGACGATGCCGGAAGATCCCCCTCTCGGAGCCCCAAACGGACTCCAGATCTGGCCTCCCAATGAAGAACAGGAGGTGGCAGCGGCTCCGTATCATAAAACGCAATAAAACTTCCTCTCTTCTTTTTTTCTCTGGAATTGTGAATTTATAGCGTTGGAATTAGGTCAGACGGAGCCACGTGGGCCCCACGAGGTACCATGGAGCGCCTGGGGGGGGTGGCGCGCCCTGGTGCCTCGTGGGCACTGGGTGGCCCCCCTCCTGTGGGTCTTGGTTCCAGTATTTTTTATTTATTCCATAAAAAATCTCCAAAAAGTTTCATCCAATTCCAAGAACTTTTATTTCTGCACAAAAAACAACACCATGGCAATTCTGCTGAAAACAGCGTCAGTCCGGGTTAGTTCCATTCAAATCATGCAAATTAGGGGCCAAAACAAGAGCAAAAGTGTTTGGAAAAGTAGATACGACGGAGACGTATCACGGTGCTTTGGAGCATACAGACTACTCCCAACCGGTCAACAGGCTATACGCCGTTTTTCCTGGTCTATGGGGCAAAAGCCGTACTTCCAAGCGATATTCGTCATGACTCCCCTCGAGTGGCGGCTTATGTGAAATCTGATAATGAGCAAGCTCGACAAGACGCTCTTGATGCGCTGGAAGAAGAACGCGAACTTGCCGCGTCCAGATCAGGAATTTATCAACAGGACCTACGTCGCTATCACAGCCGTAGAGTTCGAAGCTGTACTTTTCAGGAAGGTGACTTAGTGCTCCGTCTGATACAAGACCAGACAGGCATGCATAAGTTATCACCTCCTTGGGAAGGACCCTTTGCGGTCAGCAAGAATCTGAACAACGGGTCATATTACCTGGTTGATATACGTGAGACTGATAAGTCACGAACCTCTGAAGAGGATACAAGCCGGCCTTGGAACATTGCCCATCTTCGGCCATACTACACCTAAGTCACAGACTGGGTTACATCTTTGTACAAACCTTATATTATGTATATACATATTTTTTGATCAATGAAATAAAGATAGACAGCTCTGTATCAAAGAGTTTGTCGTTTCGCCTCGAAATTGTGTGTTGAGTCTTTATTGATTGATCATTGGTTACTTGGGGGCTTCCAACTCATTGAGTTTAGCTTACAAAACCCTTTAACCCAGCGAAAAGCCAAACGCTGGTTAAACCTGCCTGTTAGCAAGATGCTACTCCAAAAAAGTGACCCGGCGTACGCCTGATGAGTCAATCACCAAGGTGACCCTCAATTCATCAGAGTTAAAACGTCCAATTGGTCGCATGAGAGCCGGCTTTCAGAAAGCGAGGATAAACCAACAGGCCAAAGTGCCAGCTTCATGAAAGCTATTCAGACTTAAGCTTTATAAGCCGGTCTTTCATGTTGTGTTTTAACAACCAGCTTATTACAGTTATGTTCTCTTTTGCATTCATCTCATCTGCATGCATACATGCATTCATACATGGCATCTACCTTAGTTAACCTTTGATGTTTCTGAGTTATTACAAGTAGTAACACGGTTGCTATTTATCTGTATGATATTCAACAATCACAAATTATTGCTATCTATAGTTGTTATTGTTTGTGCAGAATCACTCTTGTTGCAAAAACCGGCTCTAGAGGCTGAAAAGAGGATTCACAATGACAAAAAGGCATGTATAATTGCACAGGCAAGGCATCCACAAACATTTTTGTACACGCAATAGCAGTACAGTGCATGATGGTACTGGCATCAATAAGAGTTTTGGACACAAAGTTATTACAAGTCGCCCATCGGGCTGCAGACTTAAATAGTGTTTTTCCAAAATCCTACTGCAAAAAAGAGAAGAGCCGGTTTTGCCAAAGTTAACGGTGCTGGAGGATCAAGAAGCGCTTGGTCCCGGCTCTTCGCAGTTGTCGTCATCCTCTGCCCCTTCCTGGCTCGTGTATTCGTCGATCGACCACTGAATGGAGCGCAAGGCTTCAAACATTGCATCGACGGTAATCACAGAAGAAGGATCAACTTCAGGAGCAAAGGATTGCTTACACGCACGAGTGAGAGCCATAGCTGGCAGGTTAGGCGGTTCGATCGGCTCATTATTCTCAGAATATCCGGCTTGATACTTGGACAAGTTTGCCTCTTCAGCAATGGCAGTGGCGGCAACCCGTGTTTCCTTCAGGCAGCGCCAGAAGTCCTTCTCGGTGAAGGGGGAGTCGTCAACGTTGAATTCAGGGTACCCGCCAACGATCTGTGCCGGGTCTAATTCTGGCACGTACGCTTTGGTGCGTGCCAATACCGTCAGGGCCCCTGTTGTGGTTTTGTCACGGCAGATGTCCTCGTGAAAGGACTTAGTCGTGAGGCCATCGCAGCTAGGTGGTAACTCGAACGGGGTTGATCAGAATCGAGAGACAAGGGTTTACCCGGGTTCGGCCCCTCGAGGTGGAGGTAATAGCCTACGTCCTGCTTTGGTTGTATTGATGATGATCTCGATTACAAGGGTGCGACTTGGCTAACCTAGTACTCGAGAGCTTGTAACTTAGTCTTTTCCGCCTCAGGGGCTCGCCTTTATATACAGGTCGAGGCCCTGGGTTTACAACAGAGTCCGGGTCGAAGAGACGACCCGTGTCATACTCTAATTCCTACTCATCTTGTTTCACAAGTAAGAAAACTCTTCGGGCGCCTTAGATGGAAAGGCTCTGGGCCGTGAGCCGGCATCTCCTGGGCGGCTTATCCTCTGGACTCCGGTCTTCTGGATCGTCGCGGCCCACCTGTAGAAGCCTTCCTCTAAGTCGCCGTGCAGTGACCCGGCCCTAAACAGGCGGGTTGTATCCAGGGGTTATATCCCCGACATTAGCCCCCAGGTTGATTTGAATTTATTCATGTCAACCTTCAAAATAGGAATAACCCGGACTGATCTTCTGGGTCGTGGCCGGCTTACATTTGCCGGCTTACAACATGCTTCGTACTTATCATATCTTTCCTTTGAAATCCATGACTCCATTCAACTGATATCCGCAAATCTTGCGTGAAATCATTCCAAATCTTGAGTGGACCTGACAAGCCAGATAATCGAGGCGCCTTTTATCACTACGTCGCCTTGATTCTCGTGCTTTCCGTTTCCTCTTCTTTCTTTTCCCTTATAAATATTCCCGAGGGGGTCATCATTTCCTTTTTACCACTTTGACCGCCCACTGCTTCTTCTCCCTCGCGACGCGTCTGCCTGTGTCAGGAACTCCGCCGCCGTATGACCCCGACGCGCGCCGGCGATCTCATCCGCATCATTTTCTTCGCACGCGCCGTCGTCGAGGCCGCTCAGGATCATCTCAAAGCCATTCACCGCATCCAGGTACGCTCCATTGCTCCCTTAAATCTGTAGCAGTAGCTCACCCTAGTTCGTCGGTGTTCTTGCACAGGCCGTATCGCCATTGCCGCTGTTTAGATCTATTTCTAAATGCCTTCTTTATAGAGATATTCCTCCTCTACCCATAGTGCCATTTTGCATCTAGGAGCCTCAGACCTTTACTAGAAATCCGGAGTAGATCAGACTCTGCTTCCACTGTATGAACTAGGTATAGTAAATATTTCTCTTTTTAAGCTGTTTTGTAGATCCATAATGGTACTTGTTATTTTTCGAAACTTGTTTCTGCAACACTTGGGATAAATTGGAGAACCTTGGTCTTAGAATGAGCCGCCCTTACTCTTGGCGACTCATGTCCACTTATTATGATCCGCCCAATTTTGATAATCATAGCTAAAATCCCAGTCAGGCGACTTACTGAATCATGGTGACTCGCCCATGTACCTTTAATTGTATGATGCGAGTTCATGAGTAACCCTGCCATTTATGTTTTTGCATTCCTCGTTCATATTTAGGTGACTTACTATGGCGAAGACCACAGTCTTCAACTGGGTGTGTTCTCAAGTCTCTGACCTTGTACTGAACGATTTTAAAGAGCAAGGCTTCCTACCGGCTCATGAAGTAATTGGCTATCGAGCCCCTCAAGCAGCAGAAAACATCCCTCACCCCCGCGAAGGGGAAGTCGTGATTTTTACAGACCATCTCCTTAGGGGTTTCTCTCCACCCGGGTCAAAATTCTTCCGGGATATTCTACACTTCTTCAACCTTCATCCTCAAGACATTGGTCCAAACTCTGTATCCAACCTGTGCCAATTTCAAGTCTTGTGTGAGGTATATCTGCAAACAGAACCCACCGTTCCTCCCTTCAGAGAGTTCTTCTATCTCAACCGCCCAACTGAGTGCGCTGATGGCCCCTGCCTAGAACTTTGCGGGGTCTCAATTCAAATACGAAGAGACGTTCCTTTTCCTTCAGCTGTTCTGCCGAGTCACCCTAAAGGTTGGAACAAAACGTGGTTCTACAGCAAGAACACAACTCCAGCTGATGAAAACCCTCTGCCGGGCTATAGAACTAAACGCCTTCCCCCAACCTTTGAACTTCCTGGCTGGGCTTCTCAAGAAGAATGTGCCCAAGTCGCCCACGTATATCCAAAGTTGAGGGCTTTGCTAGCCAATGGTCTGACTGGTGTTGACTTGACCCGGTGCTGGCTTACCTGGAAGATCCTGCCCTTAAGCCGCCGAGACGACTTAATGTGTAATTATTCTGGCGAATCAACCGACCCACAATGGTTCAGTCCCATTGATATGTCAGGTGATGATATAAATAAGGCTACGAAGAAGCTACTCGGGGAACCTCAAGAAATATGCAATAAGACCGGACTGAAACCATTCTATGCCCTCAACCAATCTCCTCCAGTAAGCATTCTTTGTATTTGTTTTATCCGACTTATCAATCCATAACTTATGCTTACTTGTTGATCTCGTTAAACTGCAGGTCAACTCTTCATTCTGGAACAAGAAAACGAAGAAGGCAGTCGCCAAATCCAAGGTTGTGCTGGCTCAAAAAAAGATTAAGCCGGCCGCTGAACATGAGACGGCAGCTAGGGGCCAGTCGCCATTGGCTGATGATGAATTAGAGGTAGAACTTGACTCCCTTGGCCGTCTTTTTATTGAACTTGTTGACGCCTCTTATTCCCAGGGCGATGCTGATATAAGCCGGGCTGATGACGTTGAGGTAATTTCTATCTCTTCCGACTCGGACACCTTTGTTCCCCAAAAGCTAAGAAAAACTGTGAGGAAAGTGCCCTTTTCTCATCCACTTGCTTACTTAGACATAAAATTGTCTTTAAATAAATCACAGCATGCCGAATCAATAAGGCGCCAGACGCGAAGTGGCTCTGGAGAGCTTTTGGGCGGCTTATCTGATACGCCAAACCCCCGCAAGCGTCGAAATGAGGTGCCTCATAGTCCAACTCCATCTCACCCACTTGCCGGTCTTTTTAAACAACCACGTAACCCGTCTGATTCGGATTATCAGGAGTCGCCACCATCATCTGGCGACTCATCTGCCACTCAACTGTCACCCTTGGTCATCAAACAAGGGTAAGTGCTTTTCGATGAGTCATGCTTTGTTATACATGTTTGTATTATTTATCTGAATCTGCTTGTGCTTTCGCAGGGCCAAGGCCAAGAAAAGGAAGACTGGCGAATTACCCTCGACCTCAGAAAAACCCGGATCCGAAACTCCAGAGTTGGTAACCCCTGAAGGTCAAGTTGAAACTGTAAAGGACCAGGCTAACGAGAGTGTTGAGCCGCCGCCACAGAATAAGCCGCCATCAACTAGAAAGGTGGACACTCAAACCTGTGTGACAGACGAGGTGGGAGACGTCAACCCGCCGAGTCCTGACCGTGCTTCGAGCCCAACAAAGGCGGCGGAAAATGTAGTGGTGTCGTCTCCCCCAGCCGCCGACAAGGTCACCACCACAGGAGCATCCTTGAAAGCTCCAGAGCCTTCAACCGCTTTGGCGAAACATGTACTGCCAAGCCTTGAAGAACTTAGCGCGGCTGACCTTCATGAGGCGTACTTGACTCGGCTATCCACAAGCCGGGACATGGAAGCCAGCATGGTTAACATGCTGAAGAGGAAATATGAGGAAAGAAAACATCTCTTTTCCATACTGTATATATCATATGTAGCCGCCAAGTCTTAGACAGAAAACAAACATGATTGTGTGAAAGACTTTAAATATGCTTATCTTTTCCTTGAACCGTAGCCCCCAAGGGCCGGGTTGTTATGCATATAACAAGCTGGTGCTTAAACTTCGTCTTTTAAACTGAATTGACATGTAGCCCCCAAGGGCCGGCTTGCTTCTGTGAAATTGCCGGATCTTCAACAATTATAGAGCAAAATGTTGTGTAGCCCCCAAGGGCCGGCTTGTTTCTGTGAAACAGCCGGGTCTTCATAATATTGATTCAGTATGTAGAAGAGAATTGACTGTGATAGCCGCCAAGGGCCGACTCATTGTACTGAGTTGAGTTGGAGCTTTCCCTTGATATTTGTAAAAAAAATGAACTTGCATTAGCCCCCAAGTGCCATGTAGATTGCTAGCAACTGCTTGGGACTTCAATTGAGAAAGGTGTGGTTGTATCATAGTCCCCAAACACCAAAGTGGCCAATTTTGTAGGCTCATTGTACTGATGTGACCTGGTTATGATAGGATCTGCTGAATGATGCTGAGTCAAGAGCGGCCGGCTTGCAAGAGCAACTTAAGGCGGAGAAGAAGCTTCGAGCTGATGCCGAGTCAGCAGCCGCGTCTCTAGAAGAATCAGCATCAACTACTGCCGAAAAACTGAGAGCGTTGATGGCCTCTCATGAGAAAGAGAGAACCTTGCTGTTGAAACTTGCTAAAGAAGCAGAAAACAAACTCAAGCCCCTGTCCGATGAACTGGCCGGGTTAAAGCATCACCTCAATCACATGACCCAGGCCATCTTTGGTAAGTGACCCTCCAATTTTACTGATAACTCTCATGCGAACTGTAATCATTAATTGATTTATACTTGGGGAAAAAATTGCAGGGAACCAGACTGTAAATCTTGGACAAGAGCCGCTGGTCAAGCTGAAGGCGATGTACACCTTTGTTGAGCAACTCTATGCAGGGAGTTTGTTCACAATTGTGTCAGTGATGAGACATAAAGAGCCGCCAAAATATATCAAAGACGTGTTGAATCAGCTTTCCACCGTGCCGAAGTACATTGAGGAGCTCAAGAAATCAGCCGCCCGATCAGCCAGCATGCTATCCCTGAGCCGAGCCAAGGCGTATGTGCCGGATATGGACTTGTCTGAGCTTGCTGGCGGGTTTCCGGAATTTAAGACGGACGGCAAGGAATTCAGTTCGTCTGACTATTCCCGCTGTTTGAAAGAAACTCGTGTCGTGGCAAGTCAAATTGTTGAAGAGGTGGACTTGAAGAGGTACCAGGCGGCTTATACTGAAGATAACCAATGGGTCACACCGCCAATCTTCGAACCAATCGACATGACGCCAGCTCACAGTAAGCACAACTTTGCTCCTGATGTTGATCCATCAATTATCATGGGAGAGGACGCCGAGTTCCAAGCCTTGACCACCCTCGACTGGGACTTAGAAAATCTTCAGATAAGAGGAAAAGCAGAGCCGGCGCAGGGTGACCCGGAGACTCAAGCCGCCAAAAAGCAGCAAGAAGAAGTGGACCCGTCAACGAAAAACCCGAAAGGCGCAGAAACGGGTGCTCAATAGTAGTTGACCCAAAACTGTGAGCATAGTAGAACCCAGTGGAGGCTTGTGTAATAGGATAGTTAAAACACTTGGGTGCTCTGACGTGCCTTCGCGCACTTGAATATTTTGCAGTATTTTGGATGAAACAGCTGCACTGGTGTGATTGAATATTAACCCGCCCAATCTCCTTTGGAAGAAACTGCTTCGTTGAATATCAGAAGGGCGAGTCATGTTTGTATGAACGAGCAATAGCTTATCCTGCTCTGCAGAACACAGGCATAGAATAATCCGGGTCGCTTAATAGCTGTCCGGCTCGTGGTTAGCACGTCTGAAATAACCTGTTTAGGATTTTTGTTTAACCCGGCTTCATCCATGATCCGGCGGCTCATGGCCAAAGGGAAACAAAGATAACCCTTGTAAAAGTTCAACAGAAATCATGAATAGATATCAATGTTGAGTCGGCTTTCGAGGCACGAAAATATAGACCGGCTTTCGAGGCTCGAGTCTTGCTTCAATGAAGCTGGCGTGATAGCCCATGGTTTATCCTCGTTGTCTGTAAGCCGGCTCTCACGTGACATCCGATGTTTTAACCAAGACAAGTTCAGGGTCATAGAGATGATTGACTTGTCAAGAGTACACCGGGTCACCTAATAGGAGTAGCATCAAGCAGACAGGCAGGTTTAACCAAGATAATGTGGCGTTAATTGCCGGGTCAAGAGGGTGAGATAGCTAAACTCGGTGAGTTGGAAGCCCCCAAGTGACCAATGATCAAAAACAAAACGACTCATGCACAATATTGGAGATGAAACGACACAGGCCCCGAGTTTCGAGGGTGCCGGCTTATGTTTATTGATCATAATATAGACAAAGGTATGTACAAGCAAACTTGAGCCGGTGGCTCTAAGTGTAATAAGGACGGAGATGAGCGATATTCCAAGGCATGTTGGTCTCCTCCTCCGACGTACGTGATTTATTGTGCTCACGTATATCCATCAGGTAATATGAACCGTTGTTGAGATTCTTGCTGATGACAAAAGGCCCTTCCCAGGGAGGGGAGAGCTTGTGCATACCCGCCTGTTCTTGAATCAGATGGAGTACTAAGTCGCCCTCTTGGAAAGTACGGCTGCGAACCCGACGGCTGTGATAGCGATGTAGGTCTTGCTGATAGATTGCAGAGCGTGCTGCTGCTAAATCACATTCCTCCTCCAATGCATCGAGAGAATCTTGACGAGCCTGCTCGTTATCTGCTTCGACATAGGCAGTGACCCGGGGGGAATCATGACGAATATCGCTGGGTAAAACAGCTTCTGCACCGTATACCATGAAGAAAGGTGTAAAGCATGTTGATCTGTTAGGGATAGTCCGTATGCTCCAAAGGACAGAAGGAAGCTCCTCAACCCAGCAACCCAGCGTGCGCTCGAGGGGGACCAGAAGCCTTGGCTTGATACCTCATAAAATCTCTTGATTAGCACGTTCTGCTTGGCCATTGGACTGAGGGTGTGCTACTGATGCAACATCAAGCCGGATATGCTCCCTCTGACAAAACTGCTTCAGAGCTCCTTTTGAAAAGTTTGTGCCATTATCCGTGATGATGCTATGTGGATAACCAAAGCGAAAAATCAACTTTTTCAAGAACTTGACTGCTGTGGCTGCATCACAATTGCTGATTGGCTCGGCTTCAACCCACTTGGTAAATTTATCAACAGCAACCAAAAGATGGGTCTTTTTGTCTTTGGACGGCTTAAACGGACCAACCATATCGAGCCCCCAGACTGCAAAGGGCCAAGTGATTGGGATCATCCGAAGCTCTTGAGCCGGAACATGAGCCTGGCGCACAAACTTCTGGCAACCATCACACTTTTGTACAATATCCTCAGCATCTGCGTGAGCCGTAAGCCAGTAAAAACCATGCCGAAAAGCTTTTGCCACCAAGGATCTTGAGCCGGCATGATGACCACAATCTCCAGAATGAATCTCATTGAGGATCTCTCGCCCTTCATCAGGAGAAATACAATGCTGGAAAACTCCTGTAATGCTTCTCCTGTGTAACTCGCCATTGACAATGGACATAGACTTGGAGCGACGGATGATCTGTCGAGCCATGAGTTCATCTTCAGGGAGCGCGCCTCGAGTCAGATAATCCAGATAAGGAACTGTCCAATCTGGAATAGTGTGAAGAGCCGCCACCAATAGTGCCTCCGGGTCAGGAACAGCGAGATCTTCCTCGGAAGGTAGCTTGACAGAAGGGTTATGGAGCACGTCAAGGAACACATTAGGAGGGACCGGCTTACATTGAGAGCCGAGTCGTGACAATGCGTCAGCCGCCTCGTTAAGTCACTGGTCGATGTGATCGACTTGATATCCTTTGAAGTGTCCAGCCACATTGGTTACTTCTTGCCGATAAGCTTCCATAAGCGGGTCCTTGGAATCCCACTTTCCTGAAACTTGTTGAGCGACCAAATCTAAGTCGCCCAAGCACCTGACCCGGCTGAGATTCATCTCCTTAGCTATCCGAAAACCGTGGAGGAGAGCCTCATATTCAGCTGCATTGTTAGTACAAGTAAACAGAATCCTCAAGACATAACAAAATTTATCACCTCGAGGGGAAGATATGACGACTCCAGCCCCCGAGCCTTCTAGCTGCCTGGAACCATCAAAATGTATAGTCCAATATGTATTATCAGGCTTCTCTTCCGGAGCTTGGAGTTCAGTACAATCATTGATGAAATCGACAAGTGCCTGGGACTTGATGGCCGTGCGAGGCACATATTTAAGATGATGTGGGCCAAGCTCGATCGCCCACTTGGCAACCCTACCTGTAGCTTCCCTGTTCTGGATGATGTCTCCCAAGGGTGCTGAACTGACCACAGTAATGGGGTGCTCCAGGAAATAATGCCTAAGCTTGCGACTAGCCATAAAAACGCCAAACACCAGTTTCTGCCAATGTGGGTACCTCTGCTTGGACTCTGATAGAACTTCGCTGACATAATAGACTGGCCGCTGCACTGGATATTCTTTCCCTGCCTCTTTCCTCTCGACAACAACTGCAACACTTACTGTTTTGTTATTGGCAGCAATGTACAGGAGCATAGGTTCTTTGGCGATGGGAGCAGCGAGAACAGGCGGCTCAGCCAGCTGCTTCTTGAGGGCTTCGAAAGCTGCATCAGCTGCATTACTCCAGACAAAGGTATCAGTCTTCTTCAACATCTGATAAAGGGGAATCGCCTTTTCGCCAAGGCGGCTTATGAACCAGCTCAAAGCAGCGATCCGACCCGCCATCCGTTGAATGTCATTTATATTTTCCGGCTTTGCAAGTGAGGTTACTACCTTGATCTTGTCCGGGTTGGCTTCAATGCCTCGTTCCGATACTAGGAAACCCAGCAACTTGCCTGCAGGAACACCAAAAACACACTTATCCGGGTTAAGCTTCATCTGGTAAGTCCGAAGATTAGCAAAAGTTTCTTTGAGATCATCCAGCAAGGTCTCCCTCTTCAATGACTTGACCACAATATCATCCACATAAGCATGAACGTTGCGCCCAATCTGCTTATGAAAGCAATTCTGGACACACCGCTGATAAGTCACCCCTGCGCTTTTGAGCCCGAAAGGCATAGAGACATAGCAGAAGGCCCCAAAGGGTGTGATGAAAGCCGTCTTCTCCTGATCCTCGACAGCCATCTTTATCTAATGATAGCCGGAGTAAGCATCCAGGAAACACAAACTCTCACAACCCGCCGTGGCATCGATGATCTGATCAATGCGAGGGAGGGCAAACGGGTCTTTGGGACAAGCCTTGTTGAGATCGGTGTAGTCAACACACATGCGCCAAGTGCCGTTTTTCTTTAGAACAAGCACTGGATTAGCCAACCACTGAGGGTGAAAAACTTCAACGATAAACCCGGCAGCTAGGAGCCGGGCTACTTCTTCCCCAATAACCTTGCGTCTCTCCTCGTTAAAACGACGGAGGAATTGTCGAGCAGGCTTCATTTTTGGATCCACATTAAGGTGGTGCTCAGCGAGTTCTCTCGGTACACCTGGCATGTCAGAAGGTTTCCACGCGAAGATGTCCCGATTCTCACGGATGAACTCGATGAGCGCGCTTTCCTATTTGGGATCCATACCAGTAACAATAGTGAACTTCTTGGACGGGTCGCCAGGGACAAACTCAACCTGCTTGGTGTCCTCGGCCGACTTAAACTTGAGTGGTGGGTCAGACTCTGCGGTGGGTTTCTTCAAGGGCGTCATATCGGCCGGGTCAACATTCGCAGTGTAGAATTTCAACTCTTCCGCGGCGCAAGCTGTCTCGGCATAGGCTGCATCCCCTTCCTCGCACTCACGGGCAATCTTTCGATCTCCGTTAACTGTGATGGTGCCTGCTGGTCCAGGCATCTTGAGTTTGAGGTAGACGTAGCAAGGTCGAGCCATGAAGCGAGCATAAGCCGGCCGCCCAAACAGGGCATGATAAGGGCTCTTGATTTTGACCACCTCAAAGGTCAATGACTCACACCTGTAGTTATCTGTTAGCACTCATTTTTGGCAGAAGGCGGTTCAAGGCTGATGACCCGCCCCCAGAGGTGACCCGGCGTGGTTATGACTCGACTAGCAATGGCTTAAAGATCATTGCTGGAAAGGCGCCAATGTGGAGGAGATACAGCCGCCCAGAGAGGTCGGTTATCGGCTCAATAGCTCAGTAACCCGGCGACAGAGATCAGCTCAAGTTCACAAGGATTATCAAAGGCTGGAAAGACCAAGACTCGGCAGGTGACGATGACCCGGCATGAAGATGACTCGGCAAGCCGTCAGGACAGCCTCTCGAGCGGTACTACGGTGTATTTACTACCGCTCTACTACCGTTTAAGAAAATACTTCTGGACCCCCGAGTGGAAGTAGTATGGCACTTAGCCGTGCCCGGAGCGGTAGTATCGTGCCCATCGAGACCCGGCAAGGCGGCTGACCAGCAAAGCGGCGGATTACGAAGCAAAGTGAACTGGCATCAACACAGAAGAGCTACGGGCGACTCAGGAAGCCAAGAGCTATGGGTGACTCAGGAGACCAAGAGCAACGGGCGACTCAGGAGGCCAAGAACAAAGGGCGACTCAGAAAGCCGGCTCTATTAGCCGACTCTACGGCTCAGGAGAGGGAAAGCTGACTGCGAAAGGCTAAAGATGGACTCAGAAGACCAAGGCCGGCCTACACTTTCGGCGACTCACACTATAAGCCGGCCCAACAGAGAGTCCGAGCCCAAGACGGCCCTGGCGGGTGCCTTACCTAGTTAAGGCTAGAAACCGACTCTGATTGTAACTTGTAATCCGTGTAGGAGTCTCTTACTTGCACGGGAAGTCCAGCCGCCTCATATATATGTGAGAGGTGATGGCCGATTGAATCAAGCAAACAATCGACATATCAATACAACCTACTTTTTACCCCTTAACCCTTGTTCATGCTTCCGTTATTCGGCGCCTTCGCGTAAGTTCATCGGATATCGACAACCGAGCCGGGGCCGAGCGAATCGACCCGGTTCAGCCAATCGTCGCCGGTTTCCTCCGACGGGGTCCCTCCCGAGGAACTGGGGCGTCTGGTCTCAAAAGCGCTGGCTTACTGTCTTGCGTATCGCGCTGTGAGCCGGCCTCCCGCGGGGCGAGTTGCGGTGCATCACCCCCGGCCTTGCGGGTACACGTTGACGTGTTCGTGTGCGAACACACTTTTTGGCGACTCCGCTGGGGACGATTCGATCGAAAAATTGGACAGCAATGACCAATTCTAAGACCGACTCCGCTGGCATCAGCACTGACAACATCATCAAACTAGCTCTTGAAGAGCTGTCAGAAGCACAACGCCAAGGCTTGGCGGCTTGGGAAAAGAAGCGTGACGAGGAGTTCAAGGTGCTGCGGCAGAAGCAGGCTGAAGCAGATCGGGAGCTATATCTGGCGAGTCTCAAGAAGGATCGGCAAGCAGTCATCTCGCCGATCAAAGAGCCGGAATACGTACCTCTGAACATCAAGATCAGCCAACCCGCCGTAAGCAATAGCCCCTTTACTCCTGAGCAATTAGCCGAAATCCATTATCATATTGGACAAAGTACAAATAATATTTACGATGTGATGCTGGAACGTGATAAGGCTAAAGAAAACACGCCGCTAAGCCGGCCATCGGAGTTACAGCCGATGAGCCAGAATAAAGATAACCGGCTTATGCCTATGCTGTCAAGTCCGACTCCCATCCAAAGCATACCTTATTCGGCTAGACAGCCGGATCAAGCAGTACGTTTTGGAGATGAGCCGGCGCCGACTCGGAATTCGGCTCTCTGGGCACAAGCCGCCCCTTTGACCAACTCATCCACTGTGCCGGCTCAGTCGTACAACATGGACGATATGGTGGCCAAGCTGAGGAGTGAGTTGGATCAGATGGCTTACGATAAATTCGGGATAACACTAAAGCCTAGAAATTATACTAAGCCCTATCCCGAATATTTTGATTTACAACCTTATCCCCCTGGTTACCGAGTTCCAGAATTTTCTAAGTTCAATGGGGTGGATAATAAATCAACATGGGAACACATTAGTCAGTATTTGGCTCAACTAGGTGAAGCCAATCATGAGCATCATAAAGTTCGCTTGTTCTCATTATCTTTAACCGGCACTGCTTTTTCATGGTTTTCTGCTTTAGCTCCCAATTCCATACATACTTGGTTTCATTTAGAGCGGAAGTTTCATGAACACTTTTTTGCCGGAGAAATTGAGTTAAAATTGTCCCACCTTACATTGGTTAAGCAAAAGCATGACGAGTCGGTATCCGACTATGTCAAAAGATTTAGGAACACGAGAAACCGGTGTTATAGTTTAGCTATAACTGAGAGAGATATGGCCGACTTAGTACTTAATGGTTTATGATCCCACTTAAAAGAAAAATTAGAGGGGTATGAGTTCCTAAGTGTCGGCCAAGTGCAAGAAAAGGCTCTGGTTCAGGAGAGCCGGGCCAATGAGATGAAAGAGTCACATCGGGTGAGCCGGAGCCGACTTAACACCATCGAGGGGAGTGCCGGCTCAGACGAGGAAACCGATATTTATACTGCTGAGTTTGTTTGGCCGGGTAAAGCCAAACCTTATGTGTGTGATGATCTTAAGCCGGTTCGTAAGAATCGGGAAGATGAGTTTAAATGTACTTTCGACGTAGGCAAGTGTGATAGAATATTTGACGCCTTGTTGAAAGACAAAATTATAAAGATCAATCATGTCATACCACCGCTTGAAGAGACAAGGCGGCGGGCTTATTGCAAATATCATCATTCTTTCTCTCATGCCACTAACGATTGTAATGTTTTTCGTCAACAGGTCCAATCGGCCCTTAATGACGGACGATTGTGCTTTGCTAGCATGGCAATTGATCAACTGCCGTTCCCAATGAACGCGCTAGACCTGGAGGGAAAAAGGGTACTCATTCGGCCAGAGACGGCCGGATCATCTAACAAAGCTAACGTTGTTGTTGGTGAGCCCAGGGACACGCAAGCCAGCAACATGGTGACTGGGAGGAAGGCGACTATAAGTCGAGAACCCGGCGGCAGGGAGGTTATCAAGATTACCATCAGCAATCCTACGCTCGGGGGGCAACAGGAAGAGCCGCCCAGATCACCGCAAAGGTTTATTAAGCCGAAGAGCCCGGAAGTCGGCCAGTGGTGGGTTAACACAGCTAATGCTAGGTACAAACGCATTAAGCCGACTTTCGACATGTTGATGAGCAAGTATGTCAGACAAGCCGGCTCAAGCACAAGCCGGCCCTATGGAAAGAGTTCAAGGTCGCCGGCAGAGTTCAGTCGGTACGTTAAGCCAGTTGTAGCAAAGACGCCACCTCTGAAAAGCACTTTTGACAAAAGCCGGCTAGGGCCAGTAAGCCGGCTCAAGGAGCATATGCCAAGTCCAGAGAGAGGAAAGGTGTGGCGTATCAAGCCGCGAGCTGTTAGGGCTGGTGGGCCGGAAAACATGTATGGCGGCTCACTTACCATCGGCAGCCAGATACTGAAGATAAAAGAACCGGTTATAGAGCCGGCAAGAGGCAGGCCGATACTTGTTATCGGGCCTAACGGCGCGGCGAATGACCATGAAGCTAGCTCCAGTCAGACTGAGCCGCGTGACCCAAAATACACTCGACCAAGATGGTGCCCTGCCGGGTTAACCAAGACGCAGAAGAGAAAACTGCAAAGGTTGAGGAATCAAGAGAAGGCTGCAGAAGAAGCTGAGCGGCTCAGGGATGCAGGTTTTAACAAGGATCGCCCAATGATACGTTCTCAAGTCTGGGTGCCTAAGCCGGCAGAATTCATAACCCAAACACCCGGCGTACTGGACTCTGCGCTGGAGAAGGGCTGATGAGGTTGAAGCTGCAGACCTAGCAAGAGATAAGCCAGCCACTGACGAGTCGGTAATGTCACAACTCACCTCAGAGGATTCAGCGGTGAATGAGTCAGCAATGACAGAACCAATGCTGAGAGAGCCGGTGACCATAGACTCAGCCATGGATGACCTGTCTGGCGAGTCAGCGGCTGACGAGGAGCTTCCAAACCTCGTGACCAACGAGCCGCCAGTCCCTGGAGAGTCGGCCATTCATGACCCGCCAGGCGAGTCAGCAGATGATGAAGAGCTTCTGAACTATGAAGGAACGCCGACTCACATGAGCATGGACATTAACATGGTATACTATCTGTCTGATGAGTTTCGTGCCGTTGACGAAACCGGTTCAGTAGCTCAAATTAACTTCGGACCCAAGAACGTCATCTTCGAGAAGCCAGAGGAACCGGTTAAGCATCTCAAGCCTTTGTATATCAAAGGGCACATCAATGGGAAGACGGTTACCAGGATGATGGTTGATGGCGGTGCTGTGGTCAATCTGATGCCTTATTCAGTCTTCAAAAGGTTACAACTTGATGATAATGACTTGATGAAGACGAACATGGTACTCAACGGGTTTGAAGGCGGAGAAGGAGTGGAAGCTAAAGGGGTTATCAGCTTAGAGCTCACCGTTGGAAACAAGACCTTGGCCACTGCCTTCTTTGTTGTTGAGGTGCAAGGGAATTACAATGTGCTACTAGGACGAGACTGGTTACATGCAAACCAGTGTGTTCCATCTACTCTGCATCAACTACTGGTTCAATGGGTTGACGATGAAGTGGAATCGTCCCTGCAGATAACTCGGCCTGCATTGCATTGGCCGAGTCATTAGTTGACTGGCAACACTCAACTGCTACATGTCTTTCGGGGCGTGACTTGTCCGGGTTTGATTTCCTAAGCGCTACCAGAGACGGGTTTGTGCCAGTATCTTTAAAGCCGGTTGGTGAAAACCGGCTTAGACTCAAGTGAATGGATAACAACGATGAGTGGCTCCAAAGCCGGCTTGACAAGTATCGGGCCAACAGGAACGATATGTTTGAAACTATTGAAGAGCCTGGCGACTTGGACAAATTGGGGCAAGGCTTTACGTCGGCTGACCCGCTTGAAGAGGTGGACCTTGGAGACGGCACAGTGCCAAAGCCGACGTTTATAAGCCGGAATCTGGAAGGCGGCTATAAGCAGGAATTAGTCGCCCTGATCAAAGAGTATGCAGACTACTTCGCATGGGAGTGTCATGAGATGCCTGGGTTAAGCCGCCAGCTCGTTGAGCATCGGTTGCCCATCAAAGCCGGCTTTAGACCTTACAAGCAGCCGGCTCGAAAGTTCAATCCACAGATATATGGCCGGGTCAAGGAAGAGATCGGCCGGCTTATCCAAGCAAAGTTCATCCGGCCCTGTAAATATGCTGAGTGGGTTTCAAATATTGTCCCGGTTGAGAAAAAGGGGTCAGGAAAGATAAGGGTATGCATAGACTTCAGAGATTTAAATCGAGCTACACCCAAAGATGAGTATCCTATGCCAATAGCCGATATGCTTATCAACGAAGCCTCAGGACACAAGATTATCAGCTTCTTGGACGGTAACGCAGGGTATAACCAGATATTCATGGCCGAAGAGGACTCGGCTAAGACGGCATTTCGCTGCCCCGGCTTTGTTGGTCTATTTGAGTGGGTAGTGATGACCTTTGGATTAAAGAACGCTGGTGCTACTTATCAAAGAGCGATGAACTTAATATTTCATGACCTTCTTGGAGTCATACTAGAAGTCTACATTGATGACGTGGTGGTTAAGTCGGACGGCGGGTTAAATCATTTGGCCGACTTACGACTGACGTTTGAGAGGATGAGAAAGAATGGGCTCAAGATGAATCCGTTGAAGTGTGCCTTTGGCGTATCAGCTGGGAAGTTTCTGGGTTTCATCATACATGAGCATGGCATAGAGGTTGACCCGGAAAAGGTTAAAGCTATTCAAAAGGTACAGGCGCCGGCTTGCAAAAGAGACATGCAGAAGTTCCTCGGTAAGGTCAATTATTTGAGGCGGTTTATTGCTAACCTGTCCGGGAAAGTCGATGCATTTACTCAGATTCTTCGGCTTAAGAACGATGATGAATTCACTTGGGGGACAGAACAGCAAGAGGCGTTTGAAAGGATAACGACGTGCTTATCAACCCCTCCGGTTCTAAGAGCGCCGGCTCACGGTCGGCCATGCCGGCTCTACATTGCTGCTGAAGAGAGAGTGATAGGAGCCGCCTTAACCCAAGAAGCCGAAGGGAAAGAGTATGTCATCACATACATAAGCCGCCGTTTGATAGACGCCGAGTCAAGATACAGCTTTGTGGAAAAATTGTGCTTATCCCTTTATTATGCCTGCACTACGCTACGCCACTACCTCTTATCTAGTGAGTGTAAGGTGGTGGGTCAGACCGATGTTCTCAGACACGTGATTCAAAGGCCGATTCTCAGCGGACGAATCGGCAAGTGGGCGTATGGGTTAATTGAGTATGACCTGGCTTATGAACCTCTCAAATCTATGAAAGGCCAGGTTGTAGCTGATTTCATTGTTGAGCATCGGATTGACCCGGAGCAAGAAGCCGGCTTACACGCTGTGTCGGCTAAGCCGTGGCGGCTCTATTTTGACGGCTCAGTTTGCAAGAATGGGCAGGGAGCCGGCGTTGCATACATCTCGCCCCACGGTACTGTATTTGAGGCCTCCTGCCGGCTTAACTACTTTTGTACTAACAATCAAGCCGAATATGAAGCACTTCTATTCGGGCTCGAGCTTTTAGTTAATACAAGAGTCTCTCATATCAAGGCATACGGTGATTCGTTACTAGTTGTTCAACAAGTGGCAAAGGTGTTTCAGTGCAATGACGAATCACTCAATATGTACCTTGACAGATGCTTAGACATTATAGCAAGTTTGGATTATTTTTCTATCTCTCACGTGTCTAGGCAGGATAATTGGCTCGCCAATGAGTTAGCGCAACAGGCATCAGGCTATCATGTCGACAGAAGCATGTTCTTCATAACAGAAAAGCCGATGCTGATTGCTGCTGACTCAGAGAAGGCCGGCTCAGGTGAGTCGGCTGGCGAAGGAAAGACCGGCTCAGGCGAGCCGGCTGATAAGGGAGACGCCGGCCTAGATAAGCCGGCTGATAGAGAAGAAGCCGGCTCAGATGAATCGGCTACTGAGGAAGGGGCAACCCGGATTTCTGACTGGAGAGCACCTATTGTGAGGTATCTGAAGAACCCGAGTCAGAGAACAGACAGAACCGTTCGGCGACTTGCTCTCAAGTATACACTGGATAATGACGACTTATGCCGCCGAACGGCTGATGGTCTTCTGCTTAAGTGCTTAGACGAGGATCAAGCTAGAGTCGCCATGGGAGAGGTACATGACGGCTTATGTGGAACACATCAGTCGGCTCACAAGATGAAGTGGATGCTCCGGCGAGCCGGATTTTATTGGCCGACGATGATCAATGACTGCTTCAAGTATTACAAGGGGTGCGAAGCTTGCCAGAAGTTTGGGGATATCCAGCTAGTTCCGGCTTCCAAGCTCAATCCTATCATAAAACCATGGCCCTTCCGGGGTTGGGCACTTGACTTTATCGGTATGATTCATCCGGCTTCATCAAAAGGGCATCGGTTTGTGTTAGTTGCCACAGATTATTTCACCAAGTGGTCTGAAGCAGTACCTCTCAGGAACATGACTCACAAGGAGGTAATTCAATTCATTACTGAGCATATTGTTCACAGATTCGGTATTCCACAGACTCTCATCACGGATCAAGGAACTTCCTTCATGGCAAAGGAGGTTAAACAGTTTGCCGAATCACTTGGGATCAAGATGCTCAGTTCATCTCCGTATTATGCTCAAGCCAATGGACAGGCCGAGTCTAGCAATAAGATCTTGATCAAATTGATTAAGAAAAAGATCAAAGACCATCCAAGGCGGTGGCATGAGATACTGTCCGAAGCATTATGGGCTCACCGGGTCTCAAGGCACGGGGCTACCAAGGTGACTCCTTTTGAGTTGGTATATGGGCAAGAGGCCGTCTTACCAGTTGAGGTGAATCTGGCCGCCTTAAGGTTTGCTAAGCAGAACGATTTGTCGGTCGAAGACTACTACGGCTTAATGATGGATAACCTAGACGATGTGGCTGACAAACGATTAAAGGCTCTAAGGGACATTGAGAAAGAGAAGCTGCGGGTGGCAAAGACTTACAACAAGAGAGTCCGGCTCAAAGATTTTCAAGTTGGCGACTTAGTGTGGAAAGTTATACTACCAGTCGGCTCCAGAAGCCGGAAATTTGGCAAGTGGTCACCGAGTTGGGAAGGACCGCTGCGAGTCGCCAGAATAACACCCGGCAACTCTTATCTGGTGGAGACTTTGGAGGGCGACTTACTACCTCGAGCTGTCAACGGGAAATACTTAAAGAAGTTCCACCCAAGTGTGTGGCAATCCGCCTGAGATCATGCTAATGGCCGATGAGCATAAACATCGCCCTTAGGCCACATGGCCGATGAGCGTAAGCATCGCCCTTAGACCACATGGCCGATGAGCATAAGCATCGTCCTTAGCCAAAAATCCTACATGGAATATTTTCTAGCACGCAAGCTCTGCTAGAAAACAGGGGGGCATATGTTAGCACTCATTTTTGGCAGAAGGCGGTTCAAGGCCGATGACCCGCCCCCAGAGGTGACCCGGCGTGGTTATGACTCGACTAGCAATGGCTTAAAGATCATTGCTGGAAAGGCGCCAATGTGGAGGAGATACAGCCGCCCAGAGAGGTCGGTTATCGGCTCAATAGCTCAGTAAGCCGGCGACAGAGATCAGCTCAAGTTCACAAGGATTATCAAAGGCTGGAAAGACCAAGACTCGGCACGTGACGATGACCCGGCATGAAGATGACTCGGCAAGCCGTCAGGACAGCCTCTCGAGCGGTACTACGGTGTATTTACTACCGCTCTACTACCGTTTAAGAAAATACTTCTGGACCCCCGAGCGGAAGTAGTATGGCACTTAGCCATGCCCGGAGCGGTAGTATCGTGCCCATCGAGACCCGGCAAGGCGGCTGACCAGCAAAGCGGTGGATTACGAAGCAAAGTGAACTGGCATCAACACAGAAGAGCTACGGGCGACTCAGGAAGCCAAGAGCTATGGGCGACTCAGGAGGCCAAGAGCAACGGGCGACTCAGGAGGCCAAGAACAAAGGGCGACTCAGAAAGCCGGCTCTATAAGCCGGCTCTACGGCTCAAGAGAGGGAAAGCTGACTGCGAAAGGCTAAAGATGGACTCAGAAGACCAAGGCCGGCCCACACTTTCGGCGACTCACACTATAAGCCGGCCCAACAGAGAGTTCGAGCCCAAGACGGCCCTGGCGGGTGCCTTACCTAGTTAAGGCTAGAAACCGACTCTGATTGTAACTTGTAATCCGTGTAGGAGTCTCTTACTTGCACGGGAAGTCCAGCCGCCTCATATATATGTGAGAGGTGATGGCCGATTGAATCAAGCAAACAATCGACATATCAATACAACCTACTTTTTACCCCTTAACCCTTGTTCATGCTTCCGTTATTCGGCGACTTCGCGTAAGTTCATCGGATATCGACAACCGAGCCGGGGCCGAGCGAATCGACCCGGTTCAGCCAATCGTCGCCGGTTTCCTCCGACGGGGTCCCTCCCGAGGAACTGGGGCGTCTGGTCTCAAAAGTGCCGGCTTACTGTCTTGCGTATCGCGCTGTGAGCCGGCCTCCCGCGGGGCGAGTTGCGGTGCATCACCCCCGGCCTTGCGGGTACACGTTGACGTGTTCGTGTGCGAACATTATCATCAGTGCCAAACGCGACGTCCAGCTTGATCCGCCTGATAGGATATGCAGACTTTCCGGGAACAATCCCGTGAAACACGGTGGAAGACGACTGGAGCTGTTTTTCAGACAGATTCATCCGTCGGAAAGTGTCGTAGTACAAGATGTTTATGCTGCTTCTTCCGTCCATGAGCACTTTCGTGAGTGAATAGCCGCCCACTTGAGGTGCCACCACCAAAGCCAAGCAACCCGGACTGTCAACCCGGGGAGGATGGTCCTCTCTGCTCCATGTAATGGGCTGTTCCGACCAACGTAGATATTCCGGGGCCGCCGGCTCAACAACACTGACGGCTCGTTTCCAGAGTTTGCGATCTCGCTTGTCAGTATGGGTCGTGAACACGTGATACTGCCCGCTATTCAACTGCTTGGGATTGCTCTGAAAACCAGACTGATTGCCATGTTGGTGATTGCCCTCCTGTTGACTTCCTTTCCCCGAATGCTGATTGCCACCGTTGTTGCCAGAACCCTGGTAACCTGCACCTGAGCCGCCCGGGCCATGAAACCCCGGGTTATGAAAACCACCGGACGAGCCGGCTCCAGGCTGCCCCGGGTTGCCCCCACCGCCGCCTTGACGGTTCTGAAAAAACTGCTCGCCGAAAGCCTGCACTATGTGATAGTTCTCCCAAGAGTGGGTTGACGGCTTATTAGGGAGGTTGTGCTTTGGGCATGGGCCTTTGAGGGCTTCCTCAAAATTACGGGGCTTGTTGCCACTATAGGATCTTCCCGAAATATTCCCCTTCGGGTATTTGTAACCAGCGTTGGTATTAGCGACCAAATCTGATCCTCCTTCCTGATTCTTACGCTTCCCTCCATTGCCATGATTTCCATTGTTCCCTGAATTGTTCTGCTGGTTACCCTTGCCACCATTGTTTTTCTTTCCCTTGCCAGTCTGGTCATCGTCTGGGCTGGAATCCTTCGTGGTGTCTGACTCGGCATACCTGGTGAGGACATCGATGAGCTCGCCCATATCCTGAACCTTCCGCTTGAGCCGGCCCAGTTTCTGCACGAGCGGCTCAAAGTGGCAGTTTTTCTCCAAGATCAGAACCGTCTGAGCCGCCGTGATGCTGTCGGAGGCGTGAATAATTTTTCTGACCCGGCGCGTCCAGTGATGGGCCGACTCACCCTCACGTTGGATGCAGTGCTGAAGATCGATGATCATCATTGGGCGCTTGCAGGTTCCTTGGAAGTTCTTGATGAAACGGTCCTTCAACTCCGCCCAGGTGTTAATAGAGTTAGGGGGCAAGTTTTTCAACCATGTACGAGCCGGCCCTTCCAACATCATCGTCAGGTACTTGGTGCAGACAGCGTCGCTGACATCCAGCATGTCCATGGCTATCTCGTAGCCCTCAATCCAAGTGGCCGGCTCAAGGTCAGCCGTGTAATTTGGAACCTTACGAGGGCCTTTGAAGTCCTTGGGCATGCGCTCGTTGCGTAAAGCTGGCACCAAACACGGTACCCCGATGGTCCTGCTACTGGAAGTCAATTGGGTTGTGACAAGCGGCGCTTGAGCCGCCGCATTCGCCGCCTCCGCTGCTCGCTGAGCCCGAGCCGTGTCAACGATCTCCTGGGTGTGAAGGGGCTCACGGCGCGGCGGGTCATGAGGCTGCTCACGATGTCGACGAGCACTGCTAGAGACGGCCGGCGACTCATCATGGCGGCTCCTGCTATGGCTCGGAAGCGGGGTAGAGTGCTTTCGCTGCCAACTGTAGGAGTAGTTCGCCTGCTGGGCGACCGCAGTTTTTAACATCTCAATGAAATTCCAGGCTTCGATCTCAACCGGCGAGTTTCCCGTGATTGGGAGCGCAGCCAGGTTGATCGCTGCTGCCACCAAGTTATCCAAAGGGTTGGTGAAGTGACCCGCCGGTGTGAGGAAACGATGCGGAGGCGTCTGAACCGGCGGGAGTCGCTGGGCCGGCTCTTGCGGGCGCTGCTGAGCCGGTTGATGGAGTTGACCAGGCGGCGGCTGCCTGCCTCCGCTCGGGGGTACAAACGGAGCTTCCGGGGTGCCTGCCCCAGCCCCCTGAACAGGTGCATCCTGCGGCATATTAAACAGACGCATGGGCTCGTAGTTAGGCGGTAGACGGCTCATATGCCGCCTCTGATGGACCGCCTCTGAGGCACTCTGACGGAGCCCCATGCGCCAGGCTTCAGCTTTCAGGCGCTCTACCTCGGCTTGGACTTGAGAATGTAACTCTGCCATGCGAGTGTTTTCGGTGTTGATATCTGCCTATACCTTAGCCATTTGCTCGCGGAGTTTGGTTACCTCTGTGTTGCGTTCCGCCTGGTTCTCTGCAGTCACCGGTGTCGCAAGAAGTGTTGTCAGGGCGGTTGCCAATTCTGTCAAGGCCTGAGCCGGCCCCTGAGGTACCGGTCCCCGTTGCGGCGCCGGCCACCGTGGAGTTAAGGGCCGGGGCTGAGCCGGCCATATAAACAGCAGCCCGGGGGGCGTGTCGAAGGAGTCCTGAGCCGCCGGATCGTCGGAATAGCCCCCAAGCCCGCCATCGTAAAGCGGGAGGATCGACTCGGTCTCGCCTACCGAGGACTCGCCATCAGAGTAGACGAGGTATCGCCGCCGGATACAGAGTTATCTGCAAGGTCCACCCCCTGAGTGAAACCGACGAAGACGTGCTTCCAGCCGGCTTGAGCCTGGGCAGGTTGCGCGCGCCGAGCCGGCTCGACGATGTCGGTGCAGATGTCTGGCTCGGGTTCAGATCCGCCGGCTTTGCCGATGAAGATGTGGATTTTGCCGAAGGGGACCCGGTACCCGTACTCGATTGAGTCGGCCTCGGGGCCCCATCCTGAATCGTCGATGTAGAGCTTGCCGCGGCGACTCTTGGTCATGCGGCCGATTATGTATCCCTCGATCCCTGCGGGAGTTCCCTTCAAGTACTCAACACCACCGAGCGATAGCCCCACGGTGGGCGCCAACTGTCGTGGTTTTGTCACGGCAGATGTCCTCGTGAAAGGACTTAGTCGTGAGGCCATCGCAGCTAGGTGGTAACTCGAACGGGGTTGATCGGAATCGAGAGACAAGGGTTTACCCAGGTTCGGCCCCTCGAGGTGGAGGTAATAGCCTACGTCCTGCTTTGGTTGTATTGATGATGATCTCGATTACAAGGGTGCGACTTGGCTAACCTAGTACTCGAGAGCTTGTAACTTAGTCTTTTCTGCCTCAGGGGCTCGCCTTTATATACAGGTCAAGGCCCTGGGTTTACAACAGAGTCCGGGTCGAAGAGACGACCCGTGTCATACTCTAATTCCTACTCATCTTGTTTCACAAGTAAGAAAACTCTTCGGGCACCTTAGATAGAAAGGCTCTGGACCGTGAGCCGGCATCTCCTGGGCGGCTTATCCTCTGGACTCCGGTCTTCTGGATCGTCGCGGCCCACCTGTAGAAGCCTTCTTCTAAGTCGTCGTGCAGTGACCCGGCCCTAAACATGCGGGTTATATCCAGGGGTTATATCCCCGACAGCCCCCGCACGGCAAGCCGCCTTCTTCCATTCCTCCAACCATGCAGGCACCACAGACAATTCCTTTAGCATATCAGAGATCAACTGTGGTGGTGCCTTGGTATTTTTTGCAGCCATTATGCAACGGGAGCCGCCTATGTACAGCTACTCCACAAAGGTATACACTGCTTTCAATTTCACTAGTGGTTGCTGCACAAGGGTTTGGTTCCTACGGCCTTCAAGGATAAGTGCACAAGGTCAGTAAAGCCGGCTTAGCATATTAAGCTGATATAATTGAGTAATTCTAGTCTTGTCACTTACCGAAGATGGCCCTGCACATGGCTGTGATCTAGCCCTTTAGATTGGATAGCTCTTGTGTTACCGGTTCCAATTTTGCCTCGGCTTCCTTAGCACGTTTGGCTAGGGCGCCTCTTTCCGCTTCAGTTTCTTTCAAAGTGCTCCTCACAAGGAGCAGAGACTTGTTGGCTTCGGCAGATGATTCTTCAGCCTCTTTACGCAGTTTTTTCTCCTTCCTTGCTTCCTTTCGGAAGAAAGAAGCCTGAGCCTCCACTTGATTCAGCATGTCCTGCAAGGCAACTTCTGTTATACATCATATAAGCATGTCCTGAGCCGCCCTTCCGGCCGACCCGACACATGGGGGCTACATGTTTCAGCGCTTCTCAAAAACAGAAAAGCAAGTTCCATGCAGATGCAGGCATTCTACATGGCACTTGGGGGCTAATGCATAAATTCGTTCTATCTTACTACATATGGAGACCTGCCCGTCGTAATATGACGAGCCGGCCTTTTGAACGCCTCCATTTGAAGATTATGCATGCAAGAAGTTTTTGAAGTCCCGGGTCATCATCTGATAATGACCCGGCCCTTGGGGGCTACATATATATATATATATATATATATATATATATATATATATATATATATATATATATATATATATATATATATATATATATATATATATATATATATATATATATATATATATATATATATATATATATATATGAATATCAACAGAGGGCAAAAGTTACCTCATATTTTCGCTTCAGCGAAGTTATCATCGCAATCTTTGTGTCACGGCTTTCAGACAGCCGGGTCAGCACAGATTGGTGCAACGAGTTGGCGTCTTGGTCTTCAAAGGAAGAAAAGTCAAGAGTCGCCTTCCCCTTGTTCTTAACGGGTGGCTCACCCTTCGCAGGAACCTTGGTGAGAGCAGTAGAGGCGTCCGGCGGAGCAGTTTGCCACTCACTGATCACCACTACTTCATCTTGAGCCGGTGCCGTGGGTTGCTCTTCGGGCTGCTCTTCAGTTAAATTTTCTTTCTCCTGAGTAACAGGAGAGGAAGCGTGAGCCGGGCTCACAGGAGTGTCTTGGGGCGGCGGGCTGCTCTGAAACGCCGGCTCATCCTGGATGTCCAGGGTAGCTGTTGTCTCTTGCTGGGTAGGACCTGTTGGAATGACCGGGTCAGATGACCCAACGGTGATCTTCTTCTTAATGGCCTTGGCGCTATATGAGGAACAAAGAGTTATTCAATTAAAGGGTAAAGGGCAAGAAATCATTGTGTGATACAGGAATAATCAACGTGCTTACCCCGGGTTAATGTTGAAAGCCGGCGCCTGAGTAGCGCTTGACTTGTCCGAGGAGGGGGCGTCTGATATGCCGAGTCATTTAAATGTAAGGTCTCTTTGAAACGGCCAACTAGAGGAAAATAGGGGGTTGGACTAATAAGCACCTCTATCCGCGCTTTACGTGCTGGCGGCTCATATGGTAGCCCGCCACTCAACTCTCCTTCACTACTCCGGGTCTTCCTTTTGGATGTTCCGGCGTGCTGTGTTTTCTTCAAAAGAAATTGGGGATCCAAGTGAGCATCTTAATGTGAAAAAGGGACTTTACGGATGGTAACCCGGGGTTTTCTTCAGAATTTGCGGACTACAGCCCGGAATTTCTTTCGAACAGGTTTTGGGGAGCCAGAGTCTGAAGAGATCAAGGTTACCTCTGGCTCGACGGTGTGGCTAACTTCAGCTTCTTCCTGAGAGGAGTGAGCATCAACAATCTGATTAAAAAGGAGGCCAAGAGAATCAAGTTCTACCTCATTATCCTCGTCATCGTCTGGATCCTCTTCTTCATTTTCCCAAGGAGGAGTAGGGTCTTGAACCTCAACCCGCCACCAGTCATCGTTCTCCTGTATCATGGCGGGTGAATGGAGTTACGACAAGGACAAAACAGTATTGACAAAGCGAAAGGTGACAAAGACGGCTTACCTCAGGTGCCGGGTTGTTTGAGTAAAATGGGGCGAGTCCCACGAGTTTGATGTCGTCCTTTGTTTCACCAAGGAGCTTCTTGGCAAATTTTAGGACGTCTTTCTCCTTGAGATTAACCCGGCTAAATCAGAGTGGATCTTCTGGATGGCCAGTGTAGGCGTGCATAAGCCGGGTCCTAAAGCTAAGTGGCTGAATTCGCCACTGAATCCAAGTCCGGGTCAGATCGACGCCGGTGAGACCATGAGCAATCAATGCATTCATCTTGGGATATAAGGGTTCCAGGTTCTCTCTCTCTTCCATGGAAGCAAGACCCGGGAAGGCTGCATTGGCCGCAAGCCGGTTTGCCCTATAACCCGGCAGTGGGTGTTGCCCCTCGGGGGAGGTGTCCTTGCAGTAGAACCAGGTTCTGTGCCACCCTTTGGGGTGGCTGGCCGACTTGGCTTCAGGAAAGACTGTATATTTCCTTCGTTGGATGGAGACCCCGCCAAGTTCAATGCTGGGACCATCCTTATGCTCTGTTTGGTGGTTCAGATAAAAGAACTCTCTGAACAGATCGATGAACGGCTCAAGCTGCAGATACACTTCGCAGAAAACTTGGAATTGACATAAGTTGAAGATGGAATTGGGGGCCAGGTCTTGAGGCCTGATGTTGAATAAATGCAGTACATCTCTGAAAAACTTCAAGCCGGGGGGACGGAAGCCCCTCGAGACATGTTCAGCAAATACGACGATCCCCTTCTGATCCGGATGAGGATGGATTTCCTCTTCAGGAGCATGCCATTTAATCATTTCCTTGGATGGCAATAACCCGGAATCCACCAAGGCCTGCAGACTAAGCTCAGACATGCTGGATTTTGCCCAGTTAATGATCTTGGGTTTGGGAGCCATTGTTTCAGTTTCTATAAAAAAGGGGAAAATGTCATAAGCCGGCAAAGCATGAGTTTGGTTTATTATCAGTGGAAGAAATGAGCCGGTGGTCGAGATATTTTGCCGGGTTACGAAGGGGATGCAAATAAAATCCGGGTCAAGGTTCTTGACGAAGATAAGCCGGATGCTACGTATCACGGATTTTTACAAGTGTTGAAAATGGCCTGGACTACGAGTCAGCGAACAAGTTTCTATTGGGTGAGAAATTTCTACGGATCTGAGAAATGGATAAAAATGAAAAAGTAAAGACTAGGTATGTTCTTCGCGTTATGAGATGAAAGATAATGGGGTCTATCTAAGGCAGTACAACAGATCTATCAATGATGAAAATACCACGGAGCGACCGTGTGAACTAAAAAGGAGAGGGACCAAATGCATTTTGGATCTACAGCAGCTGTGGCAAAGAACACGGAAGAACAGTGATGAGCTAGTGACAATGAGGAGAGGAACTTACAGATCTGGAGGTCAAGCTCGAGGTCTTCAAGGTGCGGTGGATGCGGCCGCGCGATGATGAATGGCTCTGGCGACGAGGAGGCGGCGCGACTGGTGCTGGCTCCGGTGACGACGAGCTTGGGCAGTGCGGCGGCGTTGGAGCAGAGGAGAAGATGAAGAGCGGGAGGTAAAAGAAAGCAATGGGGGTGTGCTGGCCTATTTATAGGCATGGTAAGAATTGGAACGATGAGTGCGGAGCCCCAGGCGGCGCAGTAAATTTCGGCCATGGGCTCCTCGATTTTCACGCCTGACAGGACAATACGAACCCACTCAAAGATTTGATATGATGTCACCCCGGATTTTGCGGAACTGGATTGTGACGTCATAAGGAAAAGTGGTGAATGAATACTGAGTTATGGAAGGTGATAATCCGGCAAAATGATTGAGCCGGCGGATTTGAGTACAGATGAAGGACACTGAAGAACCGTCTTAAGAAACAGATTTAGAGCTCCTTCACAGATTTTTTGATTTATTTTATTTGTTTTTCAGGTTGGAGTTTAACATGGATAAATCCAAGTCAAACTGAGGGCTAATGTTGGGGATGTTTCCCGGCGTGTAGACCCGGCAGGATGATGACCCGGCCATAGAACTGAAGGGCTCAGCGGGTTATCTCACTGCAGGGCTAAGATGTTTGATGGGCCGGCTTGGCGGAGGCCCGGTAAGAAAGACCGGCTCAGGCTACGGGCCGTCTCAAGAAGATGAACGACTTCAACGTTGTCTTGGAGAATAAGTAGGAAAGAGTAGGAGACGGGTCAGGATTATGACCCGGACTCTCGTGTAAATCTAGGGTTCCACCTGTATATATAAAGGGCAGCACCTAGGCGAAAAAGACTAAGTTGCAATCTCTCGAAGCTAGGTTAGGAAATCCACATCCTTGTAATCAAGATCCACAGCAATATAATCAAGCAGGACGTAGGCTTTTACCTCGATCGTGAGGGGCCGAACCTAGGTAATCTCGTGTCTTCTCATTCCTGATCAACCCCGTTAAGCTTCCACCCTTATGCGATGGCCTCATCTCCAAGTCCTTTTACAAGGGCATCTGCCATGACAAAACCACGACACTATGGGTGGAATAGAATGATGATAGAGATTAATAAGGGGAAGTCAAAAAAATGGAAGATAGTCTCACATCGACGAGGCTAATCAATGGGCTATGGAGATGCCCATCAATTTATGTCAATGTGAGGAGTAGGGATTGCCATGCAACGGATGCACTAAGAGCTATAAGTGTATGAAAGCTCAAAATAAAAACTAAGAGGGTGTGCATCCAACTTGCTTGCTCATGAAGACCTCGGGCATTTGAGGAAGCCCATCATCGGAATGTACAAGCCAAGTTCTATAATGAAAAATTCCCACTAGTTATATGAAAGTGACAACATAGGAGACTCTATATATGAAAAACATAGTGCTACTTTGAAGCACAAGTGTGGAAAAGGAAAGTAACATTGCCCCTTCTCTCTTTTTCTCTCATTTTTTTGTTTTCTCTTCTTTTTCTCTTTTTTCTCTTTTTTTTGTTTGGGCTCTTTTTGGCCTCTTTTTTTTTTGTTGGGCTCTCTTTGGCCTCTTTTTTTTTCTTTTTTTTTCTCACTGGGACAATGCTCTAATAATGATGATCATCACACTTCTATTTACTTACAACTCGATATTACAACTCAATAAAACTAAAACATATGACTCTATATGAATGCCTCTGGCAGTGTACCAGGATGTGCAATGATCTAGCGTAGCAAAGATATCAAAAAAGGACAAGCCATGAAAATATCATGCTAGCTATCTTACGATCATGCAAAGCAATATGACATTGAATGCTCAAGTCATGTATATGATGATGATGGAACTTGCATGGCAATATATCTCGGAATGGCTATGGAAATGCCATAATAGGTAGGTATGGTGGCTGTTTTGAGGAAGATATAAGGAGGCTTATGTGTGATAGAGCGTATCATATCACAGGGTTTGGATGCACCGGCGAAGTTTGCACCAACTCTCGAGGTGAGAAAGGGCAATGCACGGTACCGAAGAGGCTAGCAAATTGCGGAAAGGTGAGAGTGCGTATAATCCATGGACTCACATTAGTCATAAAGAACTCACATACTTATTGTGAAAGTTTATTAGCCCTCAAAGCAAAGTACTACTACGCATGCCCCTAGGGGGATAGATTGGTAGGAAAAGACTATCGCTCATCCCCGACCGCCACTCATAAGGTAGACAATCAATAATAAATCATGCTCCAACTTCTTAGCATAACGACAGACCATACGTGCATGCTTCGGGAATCACAAACCTTAACACCAATATTCTTACTAAACCACAATCATTCACAAGTACCTCCCACATATTACCATCTCAATATCGCAAAACTATTGCAAAGAATCAAACATATCATATTCAGTGATCTACAAGTTTTATGTATGATTTTATGACTAACCATGTGAATGACCAATTCTTGTTGACTCTCTAAATAGATGTAAGTGAAGCAAGAGAGTTTAATTCTTTCTACAAAAGACTTGCCCATGCTCTAATAAATATAAGTGAAGCAAAAGAGCATTCTACAAATAACGGTTTTCTATATGTAGAGAAACATGCATCCAAACTTCAAATGATATAAGTGAAGCACATGAAGCATTCTATAAAGCCATACTCAAAAGATATAAGTGAAGTGCACAGAGCATTATATAAATCAACCAAGGACTATCTCATACCAGCACGGTGCATTATTAAAAGAAAAAGAAAAAGCACACGCCGCTCCAAGAATTTACGCATATCATGTGAACAAAACAAAAACCGAGACATACCGATAATTGTCGAAGAAAGATGGGATGCCTTCCAGGGCATCCCCAAGCTTAGACGGTTGAGACTCCTTGAATATTTACTTGGGGTGCCTTGGGCATCCCCAAGCTTGAGCTGCCTCTCCTTATTCTCCTCGTATCGATACCTCCTCGATCTTCGAACACTTTATCCACACAAAACTTAACCGAACTTTTTATTAGAGGGGTTAGTACATATAACATCAAATCCCATCATGTCCTAATGTAACATTATTGTATAATTATAATCAAACATTACCCACTGTATGATATCACAATTCTATGGCTCCCAAGTCAATGGGGCTCAACAAGATTTCAAACATACGCAAATAAAGAAACTATAACAGCAATCTGTGAAAACAGGACAATATGTAAAGATATAAATGAAACATATACTTATGTAACTCAAAAAAATCTGAAAAACTAGGACAAAATAAAAAAATTGCATAGAAGTACTGTGCAAAAATTTCAGAATTTTTCATGTTCCAGTAAAATATAGGAATTCAAACACTACAGCAAAAGTTTCTGTTTTTGCACAGCACACACCAAACAAGCAATTTAAACATCCTAAAGGTAAATCTTGGCACATTATTTTTATAATACAATGGATTTGTACAAGGGGATAATTATTTTTGTTGAAAAGTTTCTGTAATTCAAGATTCACAAAGTTTCCATAGGCATGAACAAAGTTCAAGGCTAGCCCCCACTTCCACATTGCTCATATGTCTCACTTTCACTTTTCTTTTTGAAAAAGTTTTAGGTTCCCCTCTATATTTTTTTGTTTTTAAACTTTTTAAAAGCACACAACAGAATAAAATGACTCTCTAAAACTTCCGGGTTGTCTCCCAGGCAGCGCTTTCTTTAAAGCCATTAAGCTAGGCATAAAGTGCTCATGCTACCGATCCACCCGGATCCCAAGGTATATCAAAGCCAATTTTAATTAACAAAGATTTGTAATTTAGTATTGAGCACAAAGCAACATATATCATGCAATGAACAAGTCTAACTCTCTTCCTATGCATCGGCATGTCATAAAAGAACAATTCATGCACATCAAGTAAAGGCCAATGCATAGTATAAACAGTTTCTTGCAATTTTATCGTATTGGAAACATAGAGAGGTGAATATGTGGTTCCTCTCTCATAATAATTTCAATTAGGAGCAGCAAGCACATGCATTTTATATAAACGCAACCCATCAATATAATCCTTAATAAGCACAAACTTCTCCGATATAGTGTAGTTTGGAGAATTCAAAAAGATAATAGGACTATCATGTGTGGGTGCAATAGAAACAATTTCATTCTTAACATAAGGAACTATAGCAAGTTCATCTCCATAAGCATAATTCATATTGGCATCTTGGCCACAAGCATAGCAAGCATCAATTTCATCAAAAAGGGATATTTCAGATGAATCCAAGGGATCATAGCAATCATCCTTCGATAAGCACGAAGGGAAATTAAACAATGTATGAGTTGAAGAGTTACTCTCATTAGAAGGTGGGCACGGGTGATCAATCCGCTCTTCCCCCTTTTGTTATTCGCTCCCCTCCTCATCTTTTTCATCTAATGAGCTCACAGTTTCAGCAATTTCTTCTTCCATAGATTCCTGCAAAACATTAGTCTCTTCTTGGACAGCGGAGGTGTCCTCAATATATTCTTTAACATAAGCATTAGAAGCATAGTTTTCATAGCAATATTTAAGTATGGCAAAATTTTCAGATTTGTAAAGAGTAGCATCACACTTTTCAATCAAAGAAGCAATTTCATATGCACCCATAAAAGCAACAAATTCTTCTATTTCTTCAATATCATAGTAACTATAAACACCCTTGGCATAAGAAGATAAGATTGCATTATCCTTAAACTCACATTGGTATTGAAGGTGTTTTTTAGGGTCTTCAGAACAACAAGTAAAATCCTGTATTTCGCATAAACTCTAAGCATAGCATTGCAAATAATTAATTTGATACCTTAAGAGTTTCCCTTTTTGAGACAAGCGGTGTTGCACAAAATAAGCATGCTCATCTAATGATTTTCCCTCAACTAAGTTAGTTGGGTTTTCAGCATGAGCACAAACGGATCGAAGATGATCCAAGTAGAAAGCTTCAGCAGTATGATAGATTTTGGGTGGTTCTTCAACCATTGGTTTAGCAAGTACAACTAATTTTTTTGGTATTTTATGTTTCCTACCCATAACTAAAGATAGAAAAAAGGAGCACAAAATAAAAACTACTTAGTGATAAAGCAAACAAGCACACAAGATAATATCAACCCCATGCTATTGCTCCCCGGTAACGGCGCCAGAAAAAGGTCGTGATAACCCACAAGTATAGGGGATCAGTTGTAGCCTTTCTCGATAAATAAGAGTGTCGAAACCAATGAGGAGCTAAAGATAGAATCAATATTCCCTTCAAGTTCTATCGACCACCGATACAACTCTACGCACACTTAACGTTTGCTTTACCTAGAACAAGTATGAAACTAGAAGTACTTTGTAGGTGTAATGCTAGAACTACTTTGCAAGAATAAAACTAGGAGTACTTTGCGAGAATAAAACTATGAGTAATTTGCAAGATAATAAAAGTTAGTTGTTTAGTAGAAAGCTTTTGTAACACAAGAGAAAGATTTGTCCCTAGGCAATCGATAACTAGATCGGTAATCATTATTGCAATTTTATATGAGGGAGAGGCATGAGCTAACATACTTTCCGTACTTGGATCATATGCACTTATTGTTGGGGGGATGACCCCCGGGTAGGCTCAAGAAGACAAGACGACATTTCAAAACTTTGCCAGGGGAGCGGCCCCTGGCTGAAACTCGGCTGGCTGGCAACCCAGCAACCCGGCTGGCTGGCCACCCAGCAACCCGACTGGCTGGCAACCCAGCAACATGTCCGGCTGGCAACCCAGCAACACGTCTAGCTAGCAACCCAGCAACCCGGCCGGCTGGCAACCCAGCAACCCGGCTGGCTGGCAACCCAGCAACCCGTAGGACTGGCCACCTGGAGCCAGCTGGCCTGCCACACGAAGTCAACCACAACATCCCGTCGGACCTGCGCAGACGAGACGGCCATGTGGGCCACCCCTTGTCCCCTGGGCACCCCTTTATAAGGTGCACCAGGGAGGAGCTCTTCCACGGGCTCACGAAGCGCTCACTCCCTCTCGTTCTCACTCTCACAGGAGAAGAGGAGAGCACAGTGCCACCTTCCTCCCCCAGACAGCTCCAGGAGCAACCATGTACAACCATATACACTCCATATACATCAGAGATGCAGGAGTAGGGGTGTTACCTCCCACGGAGGGCCCCGAACCTGGGTAAACCAAAGTGTACAGTTGCCCAAACCCGTCCCGGATCTCCACTCTAGCCTTGCTCTCACCTCTTTAAGCCATCCCATGGCATCTACCGTGATCACGCATTCCCCGTGAGAATACCACGACAGTTGGCGCCCACTGTGGGGCTAGCTGCTGTTGGAAACGCGGTCCGGGCGGGACCCTCTTCGTGACCACTACCGCGACGTCACCGCCGGCGGCGGCATGCTCGCGCTGCTCCGCCTGCGGCCGCGAGTCCGCTCTCCACCGCGGCAGCCTCATGCACAACGTCGGCCGCCGCCTCTGCTCCAGCCATGGGCACCTCCCGCTCGGGGCTCACCATCGACCTCGCTGTGGTCATCCCGCACGGCTGTCCGCCCGTCCTCCCGGGCGCGCGTCCACCCGTGCTGCTCCGCGCCGCTCGGGCCTCCTGCGCATCCGAGCGCCCGCGGTCGTGCATCTCCTCTGCTCGTAGCCCCGCTGCCGAGTGCCTCCTCCCGCACGCTCGTCCCTGCCTCCTATGCTCTCTTGTTGTAGCTCTTGTGCACATCCACCCCCCTCCTCTGCACCACGGCCCCTGCCGTGGGCTCTCCCGGCCATCTCCAGCGAGTTTGGCCGCCTAGCTAGCCACCCAACGACGCAGCTCTCGCTCAACCTCGCCTCCCCTCGCCCGGCCTACAGGCTCGCACACGCTCGATCTCTCTTCCTCATTCCTCCCTTACGCACTAGTACAAGCAAAAACAGAGAAAAACACCCAGCGGGTGCCCGTCGCAGCGCCCGACAGCGCCTCCTCTGCTCCGCCCGCGCCCGGGCCGCGCCTCCGCCTTCTCCTCCGCGCCCGCGCTCCCTGGCCACGGACGAGCTCCCGGCCTTCGTCTCCACCGTCTCTGACGCGTGCCCCACCGACAAGACCCCGCTCCGGCGCCACTCGCTCCGCCTCCTCGTGCTCGTCGCCGCGTCACACCCGTGCGACGCCGTCGCGCAGCTGGTCCCGCGCATCCTCGCCGCGGCACTCCGCCGCGTCCGCACCCAGGACTCGTCCGCGCGTGGCGCGCTCGTCGACACCGCCCGTGCCCGGCCCCCCGTCGTCGCGCTCCACCCTCGCGCCTGCCCCACCCTCTCCGTCGCTGCTCCGCCCCCGAGCGTCGCCCGCGGACTCGCGCTGCTCCGCCTGCGCACGGCCACGTCGCGCCGCTCTACCCATGGCGCCCCCGCGCCCTTCTCCTCCCTGGTTCCCCGCCGGCCACCGCCCTCTCCCCACCACGGCTGAGCGCGCCTGGCCTCCCCCGCGCTCGGCCGCGTGCTCCTCGGCCGCGCAGCGTCGCCCCGCCCCTCCGCGCCCTCACGGACGCGCGCTTCTCCACCCACGCGGCCATCGCTCCGGCGCCCGGCCTCCTCCTCCCACGTGGCCGCGCGCCCCGCATGCCGGCGCCGCCCCGGTTCGCGGCTGTGCACCCCGGGTTCCCGCTCCGCCCACCCCGCCGCCTATCGTGCCGGCTCCCGCTGCCGAAATCGCTGTGGCCGGCTGCTCCTGAAGGGGCCGGCTGCCCCAGCTGGCTAAAATAAAAAAGACCTACAGCTGCGCCCGCTTCGACGCCTTCCCGCTCCGACGCCCGGCCGGCTGTGCCAGGCCGGCTGGGGAGCCAGCCCGGCTGCCTGTCCGCTTCGACGCCCGGCCTGTCGGGCCCGGCCGGCTGGCGCAGCCGTCGACCGCCCGGAGGCTACACCCAGTGGGTGCGCCGGCGCGCCTCGCTGGGAAAACGCCATGCCGGTTGCAGGCCGACCGCCGGCTGCAACCGGCACCCTCGACGCCACCGTCTGCTCCAACAACAGCGAAGACCCTCCGCCCGACTCTTCGAGTCGCCCAGAGGCTCGGAGGCTACACCCAGTGGGTGCGCTGGCACGCCCCCACTGGAAGCAAGCCGCACCGGCTGCAAGCCTGCAGCCGGCTGTCATCGACAACCCCCGCCTCGCCTACATGAAAATCAATGTGAGCTCCCATCCGCATATCGTTACATAGCGCACAAAAATGGATAACCCCGAGCGACCCTCGGGGGCCACCTCCGCTTCTTTCCAGTTGCACTGCTGTTCACCCCAGCGCCAGCCAGTCTCGGCCCGGGGGCTGGCCGCTTGGCCCGATACGTTCTTCCCCGCAGACGGCTTAGTAGTGTGCACGGTACCGAAGGCCCACTCTTCCTCTCAGCTACAGACCGGCTCCCAGCTGTCCAGCTAGCGAGAGGAAAAGTTGGAGGTCACCCCACGCGAAAAACGTCCGGGGAAGAAAACGGCTTGGGCGACCCGGTCGTTTCCTTTATGAGTATCTGCTCGGTCGAATCTACTCCCAGAGTCCGAGTACTGTACACTCTACTCCGCGGCCCACTCTTCGCCTCAGCTACACACTGGCTCCCGGCTGTCCGACTGGCAAGAGCAAAAGCCAAAGATCGGAGGGGACATGAAAAAGACTGAAGGGGGCTCGGACGAAACCGAGTCGGCACACTCTGCATAAAACTTGCACTGCAAAAAACCAAACATTCGATATATCTGCGCTGGCTAACTCTGTCTTCTGCATGATCATTTCCGTGGGGACCCCCCCCCCTTCCTCGCCCGGAGGCTACACCCAGTGGGTGCCCCGGCGCGCCCCGCTGGGAAAACGCCTCGCCGGCTGCCGCCGAGAACCTCGACGCCACCGTCTGCTCTATCGACAGCAAAGACCCTCCGCCCGACTCGTCGAGTCGCCCGGAGGCTCGGAAGCTACACCCAGTGGGTGCGCTGGCGCGCCCCCACTGGAAAGACAGCAAAGCTCCGCGCCCACCTGCCGGTGGACTCCGCTCCGCGCCCACCTGCCGGCACACCCCGCGTCCGCGCCCGGCGGCGCCTCGCGCCCACCTGCCGACGGACTCCGCGCCCATGCCCGGCGGCGCTCCGCGAGCGTCTGCTCCACGACAGCGAAGACCCTCCGCCTGACTCTTCGAGTCGCCCGGAGGCTCGGAGGCTACCCCTAGTGGGTGCGCTGGCGCGCCCCCACTGGAAGCAAGTTGCGCCGGCTGCGGCCCGCAGTCGGCTATCATCGACAACCCCTGCTACCACATCAGTGTACACCCTCCGCCTGACTCTTCGAGTCGCCCGGAGGCTCGGAGGCTACTGTCGGGGGGATGACCCCCGGGTAGGCTCAAGAAGACAAGACGACATTTCAAAACTTTGCCAGGGGAATGGCCCCTGGCTGAAACTCGGCTGGCTGGCAACCCAGCAACCCGGCTGGCTGGCCACCCAGCAACACGTCCGGCTGGCAACCCAGCAACCCGTCTGACTGGCCACCCAGCAACCCGGCTGGCTGGCAACCCAGCAACCCATCCGGCTGGCAACCCAGCAATTCGGCTGGCTGGCAACCCAGAAACCCGGCCGGCTGGCCACCTGGAGCCAGCTGGCCTGCCACACGAAGTCAACCACAACGTCCCGTCGGACCTACGCAGACGAGACGGCCATGCTCTACAGTGGAGCACTGTTGATGAACAGCAGACACTGTTCATACGTCATGTGTCGCCTCAAATAGTGTATAGTTGGCCATGTGGGCCACCCTTGTCCCCTGGGCACCCCTTTATAAGGTGCACCAGGGAGGAGCTCTTCCACGGGCTCACGAAGCGCTCACTCCCTCTCGTTCTCACTCTCACAGGAGAAGAGGAGAGCACAGCGCCTCCTTCTTCCTTCCCCAGACAGCTCCAGGAGCAACCATGTACAACCATATACACTCCATATACATCAGAGATGCAGGAGTAGGGGTGTTACCTCCCACGGAGGGCCCCGAACCTGGGTAAACCACCATGTACAATTGCCCAAACCCGTCCCGGATCTCCACTGTAGCCTTGCTCTCACCTCTTTAAGCCATCCCATGCCATCTGCCGTGATCGCGCATCCCCCGCGAGAATACCACGACACTTATGATTGGAACTCTAGCAAGCATCCGCATCTACCAAAGATCATTAAGGTAAAACCCAACCATAGCATTAAGTAACAAGTCCTCTTTACTCCCATACGCAACAACCCCCTTACTCGGGTGTAAGATTCTGTCACTCTAGCCGCCCACTATAAGAGAATTATGAACATATTGCAAACCCTACAGTGGGAATCCCTCACGCTTGCGCGACACGGAGGGCACCATAGGACAGCACCAAAATAAAACATACAACTCAAACCAATCACGATCATCAATCAACCCATAGGACAAAACGAATCTACTCAAACATCATAGAGTTGACACATATCATTGGATAATAATATATAGCGTTAAGCACCATGATTAAGTAGAGATTACAGCGGGGAGAAGAGGTGTTACACCGCTACAGAGAGGGGGAGAGAGTTGGTGTTGACGGCGGCGAAGTTGTTGGTGTAGATCGCCGTCACGATGGTTGCCCCGGCGGCGTTCCGGCGCCAGCGGGAGAGAGGGGGAGAGAGCCCCCCTCCTCCTTCTTCTTCCTTAGCCTTCCCCCTAGATGGGAGGAGAGTTCCCCCTCTGGTCCATGGCCGCCATGGCTCCCAGAGGGGAGGAGCCCCTCCGAGATTGGATCTCTCTCTCTCTGTTCTCTTCTGTTTCGCGTTCCTGTTTTCTGGCCGAAAACCGTTTCTTATATTCCCGGAGATCCGTACCTCCGATTGGGCTGAAATTTTGAGGAGATTTTATTCCAGATATTATATTTCTTGCGGCAGAAGAAGGGACCCAACCGCCTTACAAGGGCGCCACAAGCCTGGCCGGCGCGCCCAGGGTAGGGGGCGCGCCCCTCGAGCTTGTGGGCCGCTCGAACATCGTCTCGCGTTGATTCTTTTTCCCAAAAATCACATATATTCCAAAATAAATCTCCGTAAATTTTTATCGCATTTGGACTTCGTTTAATATGGATTTTCTGTGAAACAAAAAACAAGCAACAAACAGTAACTGGCACTGGGCACTGGATCAATATGTTAGTCCAAGAAAATCATATAAAATATTGCCAAAAGTATGTGGATATTGTAGGATAATGGCATGAAACAATAAAAAATTATAGATACGACAGAGACGTATCAGCGTTCCACTGACCATTTACGTGCCGCCACACGTCCCACTATTTATTGGAATGGAGGTGTTTGATTAGACGGGACGAGTTTGAGAAGTTCGCCGTGCAGGCTCGACGGGACAGGTGTGAGCAGTCCACCGCGCAGACTCGTCGGGACGCGTGCGAGCAGTCCGCCGCGCAGGCTCAGTGCGACACGTGCAGGCTCACCGGGAAGCGAGCCCTTTGACCTCCACCCGCCGCCCGCCTCGCTCCCAACTTCTCCATTAATGGCGGTCGAGCCACTGTTTAACATGCGGTTAATGCACCTGGACGGAGGTTGTTTGCTTGTGATCCCATGGCCCCGCTCAATGTTTAGCATTGTTTTGTTGGTGCCTCGCCGAGAACGCGCCTTTTAGCCTGTTTTCGACTCGTATACATGTACAATACCTATGAACGAAATAATACGAAGACAAATTTACAATGGCAACAGATAATAATTGTCTTACATATTTAAGATAATTTAAAATGCCACATGTGGCAACGCCCGAAAGACACAGGGGCAAGAGAAGAAGGAAGACGCAGAGAACGATCTGGGTCGCTGCTCTCTACTTCTTGATGGGTTGCTGGGTGCGAAGTTCCTCCATCTCCTTCTTCATCGCCTCCACGACCTTCATCTCCTCTCGCCTTTCCCCCGCCATCTTTCGCTTTCAGAATTTTCCCCGAGGCACTGCTCTTCTCATGCTGCTTCATCTAGCCGGCGATCAGCTCCCCCTGCTTCTCGTACTCGTCGAGGAGCTTCGCATTGTGAGCCATTTGTTGCTGGATGAGGCCGGTTGCCTTGTCAACCAAGGCATTGGTCTCCTCCAGCAGCTTCACCAAGCAGGCATTCACCTCCTTTTGCTTATTGAGCTCAGTGCGCATGTCATCGCTGGCTAAGGAATCCACCACTGCCGGCTCATCCAGTTCGTCTCCGCGGCGAATGCACTTGTGAGAGCCCTTGCCTTTCTATGAGAGATCGTTCGAGGCCTCCGCGGCGTCGCAGAACATCTCTGTTGCGGCTAACGCGGCGCGGTAAGACCTCTCTGTTGCTTCCGCGGCCTTGGTCTTTGCTTCCTGGTTATATGTCGACCCAGGACTCCTACCGGCCATGGCAGACGCAAGGTACGACTAACCTGAAAGACCTGTTTGTTTGGTGATGAGGAGAGGAATGTGCAGTAATTTTCAAGTGGGTAGTTTTTAGAGCCGACTAGTAAACAACTGCTAAGTGGGAACACGCTTAGGTTTCATAGGTGTGAATAGACTAGCAATTAATTATTGCGTGGTAATTTGGAATGTGATGGGAAACAAGCTCAAAATTTATTGATGGTTTTGGGTTCGAAGCCCAAAACGGTTCCCGGATGGCGTACGTGGGCCCGCGTTCTCGGTTGTGTACGTGTCTGCCCACTAGCACACACGGTCCAGATATCGTCATCGTGTTCGATGGATGGACCGTCGCACCTCCCATGGGTGCCAGACGGTTGACCAGAACTACTATACGTAGGTTGTTGCTCGCCGTTGAGGCGGCCGTGGCGCGCTCTGCTTGTGTCCCTCCGCGCGCTCTGCTCGCCGTTGAGGCGGCCATGGCGCGCTCTGCTAGAGTCCCTCCGTGTGCGCTCTTTCAGCGGTTGGGGCCGGCGCACGATCACGTTTTGGGCGCCATATGCATGCAGTTGCGCCGCGCCGTCGCCATGATGCAGTTAAGACGTGTGACACGATGGAGTTACGCGCTACAACAACTACCATCCAGATGTGCCGATACTCCAGGCCATTCGGCCTCCCCATTTATTCCTGCGACCATTATAACCTTAGTCTCTTCAACCTTTTGATCGCGCCCCACAACACAACAAGCACACCCACAACGACACATACAGAGAGGATATCTAGCGGCGCTCCAATGGAGTTCGGCGTGTATCCTGTGGACACCCATGTGAGGGAGAAGGACCTCTCGATGGTGTACACCAATGACCTGGTCGTGGTGGACGAGTCTATCAACACCATGGAGCAGTTGCTTGCTGACGATGACAAGTACAAAGTGGTCGGCTTTGACCTCCAGTACACCGGCTGTCAGGCCCGTGGAACCCGGGGTATCCCGGCCCGTCTACCTTTGGCCCAGGGCGCAACGCCTGGCGGAGGCCCAACAGGCGGCCACCAGCAGGCATCTCAGGCACGACCCCTCATGAGGCCCCGGCCTCCTGAGGACCCCTCCTCAGGGAGCGAGTACACAAGACTCAGCCACTTCACCGAGAGCCTCGCGAGGCGGCCTCCCAAGGCAACCTCCCGAGGGCGCGCAGGACAAGTGCTGTTCGGCTCGGTCGCGCGGTCTCATGCCCATCACGTGGGTGACACGCGCGGCGACGAACGGCGACAGAGGCCGTGCCAGCAAGCGCGGATGGAGAGGATTTCCCCTTTTGTGCTAAGGAAGCAAGGCCAGCAATCCACTTCCCAAAGCAACCCCCAAAGAAGACCAAGATGGCGGGCGCGCAGGGCGGAGGTCATCCCCGAGCCCACCGGTGCGTCATGGACGTTCACTTTGCAGATGAAGACCACCTTTTGTCAGGATAGACTATACCCCTGTCCCCCTTCAAATTTGCCGTTGTGTGGCAACCCTTCCCGCCAATGTTTTCGGGGGAAGAGGACCAAGGCATGTATAAAAGGAGGGCAGGGTGCCGCTGTAGAGACCCGGCCCCTGGATCATCTCCTACCTTGTACAGAAGAGCATCATCTTGCCCAGAGCAATCCCAACCAAGCAAGAGTAGGGTTTTACACCGCAAGGTGGCCCGAACCTGGGTAAACTGCCGAGTCCACGGTCCGCTCCCGCTAGCACGCTCGCGTCGTAGCTTCGCCGCAGCTTAGCCGTGCTAGGGAACGAGGAGGTAGGAACGAGCTCACCCTAGTGTTCGAACCTTTGGGTCCCCGGAGCCCGAACTCCGACATTTGGCGCGCCAGGTAGGGGTGCGCTACTGTTCTTCCTCTCCGTCCTCCGTCTCCAGCAGCCTCATGGCCGACGCTCGCCGCAAGCGCGCCAAGCGCAAGGCTGGCCGCGTGGCTCAGACGGAGCCGGTGGCCCGCGGCAACCGCCGTTGCCCTGTCGAGGCCGCTGCCGCCACTGACCCTGCCGCCCGGGAGCAGCAGGACTCCTCCCTGCACCCCTCCGTGCGGGCAGAGGGCCACACCGCCACGGCCTCCTCCTCCCTCGCCTGTCGTGGGCCGCCAAACGCGCAGGCCGCGCTACTCATGGCGCGCGAGCTACTCCACTACCGTCCAGCTGACGCCGGCTACGACACCTGGCTTGGTCGCATCACCGAGCTCGTCAACGCCGCCGGGGACGCTCCGCCGCCCTCCCACTCGCTCCGCCCTCTGCCGTTTTGCACTGGGGACGTAGCGCATGGCGCTCCCCCGCCACCTCCTCTGCGCGACGAGCTCACCGGGCCCCAGCGCAACGCGCGGGCGCACGAGCCGTCCCGCGGCGCTTCCTCGCCGGTCCGAGACGAGGCCAGCTGCCAGATCATCCGCCGCGCGCCACCTGATGCACGTGTGCTCCTCGAGCAGCAGCGCCGGCGCCAAGACCGGGCCATCCAAGAGGTCGCGGCGGTTGGCCGCCAGAATCGTGCCGCACTCGCCGGCGGTGTCCCCTCGAGCGGCATGGGCTACCGTGCCTTCACTCGCGAGCTACATCGGGTGGTGTGGCCCGCGAAGTTCAAGCCGGAACTGGCTCCACGCTACGACGGCACCCCCAACCCCACAGAGTTCCTTCAGCTCTATGCGCTGAGCGTTGAGGTGGCGAACGGCGACGACAAGGTCATGGCGAACTAGTTCCCCATGGCCCTCAAGGACGGCCCGCGCTCCTAGCTCATGAATCTCCCTGAGGCATCGATCTCATCATGGGCCAAGCTCTGCAGCCAATTCATCGCCAACTAAAAGGGCACGTACGACCGCTCCCTCACCATCAACGACCTGTGGCATGTGCGACAGTGCCCAGACGAGACCCTCCGCCAGTACATCCAGTGCTTTAGCCAGGTGCGCAACAAGACTCTGCGTGCCTCCGACGCGGCCGTCATCTCTGCGTTCTCCACCGGCGTCACGGACGTCAAAATGCGCAAGAAGCTCGCCATCAACGACGAGCTGGACTCGGTGCTTGAGCTGTTTGACCTCGCCGACAAGTGCGCCAAAGCTGAAGAAGGTCGCCTCTTCGTCCACAACGACCCCGATGCGCGCCCGACGCCACTGAGGCCAATAACAAGGACATCAAGTGCAAGGACCCTGCCGTGCTTGCGGCGGAGCCCGAGCAGAAGCGCGGCCACGACCACGACGAGCCCAGGAAAGACGGTCGCCTACTCTGCGCCTACCACAACGTGCGCTCCCGCAGCACTAAGGATTGCCAGGAGCTCAAGCTGCTTTGCGACGAGCGCCAGGGCCATCGAGGCGACCGCAACGACCGTGGCGCCGGCCGCGGAGGTGGCCGCGGCGGCAACCGCTGGGACGGCCGCAACGGCAACGGTAACTTCCGCCAGGACTGGCACGACCAGCCTCGCGAGGCCGCCTAGCGCGACCAGCCTCGTGAGGCCGCCTGGCGCGATCAGCCTCGTGAGGCAAACCCTCAGGCCAACGCCGCTCTCCCGCCGCTGCCGCCGCCACCCCGGAGGAACGACGTCAACCAGCCTGACGAGGGCGCTGGGGGCTACCAGGAGCCTTGCGCGGTTGCCTGCATCCTTGGCGGGGCTCAAGCTCCCGTGTCCAACCGCCGCTTCAAGCAGCTCTCTCGCGAGGTGAACGCCGCCCTCCCGAAGCCAGAGGCCGCGCGGCCCCTCAAGTGGTCGCAATACGCCATCACCTTCGACTCCAAGGACCACCCCAAGTCCATGGCCACCGCAGGCATGCTCCCCATGATGTGCACTCCCACCATCAGCAACGTCGCAGTCACCAAGACCCTCATCGACGGAGGCGCCGGCCTAAACGTGATCTCCATCGAGACCTTCGAGACGCTCCAAGTGCCCTACAACCAGCTGATGCCGACCAGGCCCTTCTCCGGAGTGACCGATGGCTCCACCATCCCTCTGGGGCAAGTGCGCCTTCCCGTCACCTTCGGCACCTGCAAGAACTACCATACTAAGCACATTGACTTCGACGTGGCGCACATCGGCCTGCCGTACAATGCCATCTTGGGCTACCCAGCTCTCGCCAAGTTCATGGCGGCGACCCACCACGCCTACAACGTCCTCAAGATGCCTGGCTGCAGCGGCATCATCACCGTCACCTGTGACGAGAAGGATGCGGTCTGCTCCCTCGAGCACGCCTACAAAGCCGCCGCTGCCGCGCATCCGGCTAACAAGGACGCGATTGAGCCTCCTGAGGCCGCACCCACGAAGAAGAAGAAGCAGGTATTCTCTCAGGACCGTGCCGAGACGAAGAAGGTGTAGGTTGACGGCAGCGGCTCAGGCCCTGCCTTCACCATCGGCACCTGCCTCCCTCCTGCATAGGAAAGCGTGCTCGTTGCCTTCCTTCGGGCAAACTCGGATGTTTTCGCCTGGAAAGCATCTGACTTGTCCGGTGTACCGAGGGAGGTGATCGAGCACCACTTAGCGATGTGCCCCAACGCACGCCCCATCGAGCAAAAAGCACGGCGCCAGGCGCCCGAGAAGCAAGAGTTCATTGTTCAAGAAGTACACAAGCTGCAAGAAGCTGGAGTAATCTATGAGGCGCGCCATCCCGAATGGCTCGCCAACCCAGTCGTCGTCCCCAAGAAGGGCGGCAAGGAACGTATGTGCGTCAACTTCACGAGCCTCAACAAGGCCTGCCCTCAGGACCCCTTTCTGCTGCCGCGCGTCGGCCAGGGCGCAGACTCCGCCACCGGCTACGCCCGCATGCCCTTCGGCCTAAGGAACGCCAGCACCACCTTCCAGCGGCTGGCGCGCTTCGAGCCCCCTGGGCCTCAGGAGCCCCTCGGTTCCTGAGGAGCGAGCTTCCGCGGCCAACCCCGCTGAGTGACCCGCACACTTCTCCAGCACATTAGTACCAGGTGATTTTTGGGTTGTTTAATTGAGGGCGCCTCACGGGCCGCACCAACCTCAAGTTGACCCATGCCGGACACGGCAGACGCACCTCTTTTTGGTTGTGTAATGAATCCTACTGATTATGCTCTAATAAGTTTATGTTGCTTACATAATTGCGTATTTGGTATGATGCCGTCTCGAGAGCGCCGCACGCTCGCGACCCCTCTCCTGACCGTTCCATGAGCGGGGGCTAGGCACAGCGCCTGTTCTCGGGTCCGTCTCTGCAGCGCCGCTAAAATCCAAGTGACTGAGCACTGGCTCGCGGGCCTGCTCCCGTGCACGTCACCTCACCAAGGTCCTTGGTGCCTCATCTCCTCACGCAACGGCCACGAGCAAGCTAGCAAGCGCACGTCGCTCCCCCATTGTGAGATTTGTCGACATGCAGTTGTCTCAGGAGGCAAGCCGCTCGGAAGCCTCGCGGGCGGCGTCTCGTGAGCCGGCATGCGGTGGTCGCCTAATCGGAAGGCCTCGCGAGGCGAAGACTTTGAGGGCCAGGCCTTGAGAGGCACGCCTCGTGAGGCACGCGCGCCCCGCGTGCCTCGTAAGCTGCGGCTCGCCCGATGCTACCCTCCGCGAAAAGCTAAGTCTAACCTCCTCGCGAGACGCCCTCACTATCACTCGAGTTACCTCCCTTCGCGATCTCGCTAAGTGCTGGCATTTCTCTTTCGCGCGAGCCGCTTGCACGCCAAAGGGTGGCTTCCTAAGCATCGCGCCTCAGGAGCCCTCACTAGCTCCCGGTGCCCCTCACCTCCTGGCTTTGTCTAGGCATCGCGACCTGACATACCAGCGACGGCTGCAGGCCCGCTCGGGGGCTGGGTCCTGACGGCATAGAGCGCCGAGGCAAACGAGAAAGAGAAAAACATGCCTCGCGAGAGGACTTCGGGAGGGAACACACACGTTCCAAACCACAAGAGCATTAAATTAAAACATAGAGGCCACCGTTTTCACACCCCCATGGGGATACATTGATCCAGTGCAAGGGAAAAGAAAAAAGAGAAAGAGGCCTAGGCGGGGCGCCGTCGTCCCCGAGACTCCAGCACAGACGCCGCGCGCGCCTAGTCGGAGTCTTCATCTTCTCTCTTGACGCGGGGGGAGCTGTCGTCACTCCCGCTTCCACCGGAGGAGGCTGCGCCGTTGTCGCTGTCGTCCTCGCTGGAGGAGCCGCTGTAGCTACCATCCTCGCTCTCCGCGCAGCACTCCAGACGGCTGCCGGAGATCCCGAAGATCTTCACGAAGAGCGTGGTGGCCCGTCGTACTTGAACTGAAGGACGTGGCCCCGCTTCAGGCCGCGAGCAAGGGCAAATGACTTCCATCCCTGCTTCAAGAACATGAAGCCGGAGGGGGTGAACTCCGTCGCCACCCAGGAGGGGCCGTTGCAGCAGCCATCTGCCTGCACCCACGGGCCCAAGGGCGCGCGGTCCGCCATCGCCTCCGCGAAGGAGTCGGGAAGCCGGAGCCAGGTGCAGGGCCGGCGATGCATGTTCACTATGAACTCGTGAGCCGCCTCCGCTGAGTGGCTCCCTGCCTCGGGAGGTAGGGCGGCTGTGGCCGCGGGCACCGCGCCATCCGCGCCCGCGGGCGGCACCCCTTCCACGGCCGCTGGGGCCGGCGCCGGCAGCCATCGGAGAGCGCCCGCGCCCCGGGGCGAAACCCTAGATGCAGTAGCGGAAGCACAAGCTCTACCTCTCCCCCTCGCCATCGCCGCGGAGGCCTGCCTGGATCGTGGAGTAGGAGGGAGGAGCTGGTGGAGAAGATGGGCGGGGAGTCCTTCCCCTTCGCCTTTATAGCACTTGAGGGAGGCACGCTCAACGCCGCTCTGCCTTCGGCGTGCGGGGAGACGGAATGCGCGAAGGAAGGCAATGATGGCCTTGCGTCGTGCGCGGGCAGGCTTTATGTCAGCGCGGGCGGTTACCGAGGCGTCGTGGGAGAAGTGGGGGCGTCCCCCGTCACATCGCGCGCCACGCGTCGCGCCTGGCCCGCAGGCGGTTAGGGACCGCGTCGTTTCGCCCCCGAGTAGGCGGGAACGTGCGCGTCGCAGGCCCAGGGGCTACTGTCAGGCCCGTGGAACCCGGGGTATCCCGGCCCGTCTGCCTTTGGCCCAGGGCACAACGCCTGGCGGAGGCCCAGTAGGCGGCCACCAGCGGGCATCTCAGGCAAGATCCCTCATGAGGCCCCGGCCTCTTGAGGACCCCTCCTCAGGGAGCGAGCATGCAAGACTCAGCCTCTTCACCGAGAGCCTCGCGAGGCCCTATCGTGAGGCGGCCTCCCGAGGCTGCCTCCCAAGGGCGCGCAGGACAAGTGTTGTTCGGCTCGGTCGCGTGGTCTCATGCCCATCACGTGGGTGACGCGCGTGGCGACGAACGGCGACAGAGGCCGTGCCAGCAGGCGCGGATGGAGAGGATTTCCCCTTTTGTGCTAACGGAGCAAGGCCAGCAATCCACTTCCCAAAGCAACCCCCAAAGGTTGCCCGATCGGTGAAAGAAGACCAAGACGGTGGGCGCGCAGGGCGGAGGTCATCCCCGAGCCCACCGGCGCGTCATGGATGGTCGCTTTGCAGATGAAGACCACCTTTTGTCAGGATAGACTGCGCCCCTGTCCCCCTTCAAATTTGCCGTTGTGTGGCAACCCTTCCCGCCAATGTTTTCAGGGGAAGAGGACCAAGGCATGTATAAAAGGAGGGCAGGGTGCCGTTGTAGAGACCCGGCCCCCGGATCATCTCCTACCTTGTACACGAGAGCATCCTCTTGCCCAGAGCAATCCCAACCAAGCAGGAGTAGGGTTTTACACCGCAAGGTGGCTCGAACCTGGGTAAACCGCCGAGTCCGCGGTCCGCTCCCGCTAGTGCACTCGCATCGTAGCTTCGCCGCAGCTTAGCCGTGGTAGGGGATGAGGAGGTAGGAACGAGCTCACCCCAGTGTTCGAACCTTTGGGTCCCCGGAGCCCAAACTCCGACACCGGCGGTTGTCCCGGGTATGATCAGAAGGTTGCCGTCACCCAGTTGTGCGTGCGCCATCACGTCCTCGTCTACCACTACTACCTGGCCACAAGGCCTTGCGTGTGTTTCGCCAGGTTTGTCAACAGCCCCGACTACAAGTTCGCTACGGTGGACACCATCGATGATGTAAAAGTGCTCGCGACTTCGGGCTTGGCCTGCCAGAAGCTTGTCGACATCCATGGCCACTACAGGGTCTGGGGCAACATTAAGCAGAAGGCATCCCTGGTTGACCTCGCCGAGGCCATCATCGATCCCTACTACAGTAACTTGAAGGATGCCTCCAAGATCAGTCATGTACTCTGGCACAGGGCTTGGGTGCGGAGGCTGGATGAAGATCACCTCAAGTTCGCGGGCAAGAATGCGTACACATGCTACGAGATGTACAGGCGGATCCTTGACATGAGGAAGTGCCTCCTTCCTGTAGAGGACGAGGGATTGAGCCACAAGCAGAGCAGTGGCGGCAAGCATCACAAGAAGAAGTAGATGATGATTCGTTTCTCCTAGTTTATTATGCATGTAATTGTTTACTTTGGTGTGTGCAAATGTTATGTGTGTAGTCACTTATGTAATTGGATGTTTAATTTGGTTATGCAATCATGTTCTTATAAGTATATATGTTGTTGTTCTGTAGACAGAGCATAGATGTTGTGCAGACTGAGAAAATCACATCGCATACGGAATAAACTACGGAGGAATCGTCTACCAGCAACCGTTTGACCACAACACACACAGCTTATTAGGAGGAATCGTCTATGTTATTATCGGTCTTCCCACACAATTCTGATTACTGACCTGTTTGCCGGGTATCACACACATCTAGTTAAGCTAAATTGTTTTTGTTGTTTTGACTTATCGCAAACAGTTCATCCAAGTGACATGTATGCCGCCTATCGCACACACATAGATCTGGCTAATCGTTTATGTTGTTTTGACTCATCGCAAACAGTTCATCTGAGTGAACTGTATGCCATCTATCACACACACACCTTGATCTGGCTGACCGTTTCTGTTGTTTTGGCTCATCGCAAATGGTTCATCCGAGTGAACTGTATGCCATCTATCGCACACACCTTGATCTGGATGATCGTTTATGTTGTTTTGGCTCATCGCAAACAGTTCGTATGGATCAACTGTATTCCACGATTCGCACACGCAACTCGTTTCTGAATCGTGCTTGATGGATCCGCCATCGCACATAGTTCATTTTATTGGTGACGGTTTTATTACGATACCGTTTGCGATTAATGCATCGCACACAGTTTGGTTGATTGGTCTCCTATACATGTGTCGCGTTAGGACCATCCTGCAATAGTGTAGGCGTCCACCACATTAAGGGCATTAAGTTCCTGACCGGAGAATACGGAGTGCCTTACAGATGTTTTCCTTCGCCGATGATTCACCACACTTTCGATTTCAGAATTGGTAGTTGAGTATGCTCCCGAAGTCTCCGGTTGAGCGTCTTCGGAGATAACCCTTGGAGGAGACACTTGCACGGCATCTGACCTCGGAGAAGGGGCGTTTATGTCCTCCATATTATCTGGTGGAGGCTGATGACCCACAAGTATAGGGAATCAATCGTAGTCCTTTCGATAAGTAAGAGTGTCAAACCCAACGAGGAGCAGAAGGAAATGACAAGCAGTTTTCAGCAAGGTATTCTCTACAAGTACTGAAAGTAGCGGTAACAGATAGTTTTGATAGCAAGATAATTCGTAGCAAGTAACAAGTATAATAAAGTGGAGCAAGGTGGCCCAATCCTTTTTGTAGCAAAGGACAAGCCGGAACGAAATCGTATAATAAGCAAAGCATTCTTGAGGACACATGGGAATTTCATCTAGTCACTTTCATCATGTTTGTTTGATTCGCGTTCGCTACTTTGATAATTTCATATGTGGGTGGACCGGTGCTTGGGTGATGTTCTTACTTGAACAAGCCTCCCACTTATGATTACCCCATCTCGCAAGCATCCGCAACTATGAAAGAAGAATTAAGATAACTCTAACCATACCATGAAACATATGGATCCAAATCAACCCCTTACGGAATAGCGCATAAACTAGGGTTTAAGCTTCTGTCACTCTAGCAACCCATCATCTAATTACTACTCCACGATGCCTTCCCTTAGGCCCAAAGATGGTGACGTGTCATGTAAGCGACGTTCACACGACACCACTAAAGGAAGTAACAACATACATATCATCAAAATATCGAACGAATACCAAATTCACATGATTACTTATGACAAGACTTCTCCCATGTCCTCAAGAACAAAAGTAACTACTCACAAATCATGTTCATGTTCAAGATCAGAGGGGTATTGAATAGCATTAAGGATCTGAACATATAATCTTCCACCAAATAAACCAACTAGCATCAACTACAGGATGTAATCAACACTACTAGCAACCCACAGGTACCAATCTAAGGTTTTGAGACAAAGATTGAATACAAGAGATGAACTAGGGTTTGAGATGAGATGGTGCTGGTGAAGATGTTGATGAAGATTGGTCCTCCCACGATGAGAGGATCGTTGGTGATGTCGATGGCTTCGATTTCCCCCTCCCGGCGGAATCGATCTGCCGGAGAGCAAAATAGCTCCTGCCCAGGTTCCGCCTCAAGACGGCGGCGCTTCATCCCAAAAGCCTTCTCTTGATTTTTTTTCTAGGGCAAATGACTTCATATAGCAGAAGGAGGGGGCCAGACGCTAGCTGTAGGCCCCACAAGGCAGTAGGGCGCGCCCAGGGGGGGCGCGCCCTACTGCCTTGTGGGCAGCTGGTGGGTCCCCTCTGTTATCTCTTTTCTCCAGTATTTTTTATATATTCAATAAAAAATCTCCGTGAAATTTTAGGTCAATTGGAGCTCTGTAGAATAGGTATCTCTGATATGGCTATTTCAAGTCCAAAATTCCAGCTGTCGGCATTCTCCCTCTTCATGTAAATCTTGCAAATTAAGAGAGAAAAGGCATAAGAATTGTACCATAAAGTGAAATAATGATCAAAAACATAATAAATAACAGTAGGAAATCATGATGCAAATTGGACGTATCAACTCCCCCAAGCTTAGACCTCGCTTGCCCTCAAGTGAAAAGTCGAAATCGATAATCATGACCACATGTTTAGAGAGAGAGACGTCAATAAAAATAAAATACGGACATGGAGCACCATGATCTTTATTATAACAACAATATATCATCATAAAACTTCTCATGAAAAAGTGACAATTCATCCACACGTTAAAGTATGAACCATAAACCAAATTGAAAACTAACAAACTATGATCTCAGTCACTTAAGCAATTGCAATTCATCATATTATCAGAAAGAGTCTATGTAAGAGCTTTGTTTAGCAAGTTCACATACTCAACTATCATTTAGTCTTCTATGATTGCTGACACTCACGGCATACTTATGGAGCAAAAGTTTCAGTCGGACACATAGAAAGATAGGGGCTTATAATTTCGCCTCCCAACGTTTTTACCTCAAGGGTAATGTCAACAATAATAACTCATGATCACCTACATTCAACTGGATATATATGCATGGATCAATCCCCACCACATGATGTTTGACAAAAGAGAAAATAAAAACGGAATAGAGAAGAATACTATTGACTCTTGCATGAAAGTAAATACATAAAGTAAAAGATAGGCCCTTCGCAGAGGGAAGCAGAGGTTGTCATGCACTTTTGTTTTTGGATGTGCGAGCTCTTAATGTAAAGGAACGTCACTTTATATTGCCCCTTGTTATAGCGACCTTTATTATGCAGTCTGTCGCTTTTATTGCTCCACCATCACAAGATCGTACAAAGCTTATTTTCCCTTACAATAAAAGTTCATACATATTTAGGAGCAATTTTTATTGCTTTGCACCGATGACAACTTACTTGAAGGATCTTATTCAATCCATAGGTAGATATAATGGACTCTCATGACATGAAACTGGGTTTAAGGGTTTTTGGATGCACAAGTAGTATCTCTACTTGGTGCGGATTTTTTGGCTAGCAAAGATAGGTGGCAAACACCACATTTTAGAGGATCCAAAACAATATAACTTCTATGTGAATATAAGCAAACATAACCCATTACGTTGTCTTCCTTGTCCAACGTCAACTAATTGTCATAGAATATTTGATGGGGGCTCACAATCATAAAAGATGTCCAAGATAGTATATTTATATGTGAGACCTCTCTTCCTTTATTACTTTTTCATGAATTGCTACAATGACCAATGCTATGTTTGTCAACTTCCAACAAGTTTTATCAATTATACTTCTTTTATGTGAAGTCATCACTCCCCATGGGATTAGCATATGATCTTACTTTTTATTCTTTATTTCTAAGATTGGATCATCAAAAGCAAAACACTCAACTCAAACTAATCTTTATTATATAACTTTCACACACGATTATATAGATAGATAGATCACACAGCAAGCACTCGAAACTAAATCATACTAAAACTTTATTCCTCTAAATCACGAAATAACTAAGGATCGAACTAAGATAGATAATGATGATGAGAAAGTGATGGTGATACGATACCGGGGCGGCTCCCCCAAGCTTGGCACAAGCCAAGGGGAGTGCCCATACCAATGTACTCAAGTCTCCTTCTTCGGTGATGGTGGTGATGAAGTGGTGGGCTTGTCCTCCGTCTTCCAAGGCATATGCTCTCCATCATAAAAGGATGAACGTGTTTCCGGAGTCCTGAAATTTGCAGCTAAACTCATACCTTTGAACTTGGCCTCGTACTCAAAATTTTGGTTTTGTAGATCATATATTTGGGCCTGAAGATAGTCAATCGGATCATTGAGCTTGAAGATGACGTCCCCAATATTCTTGCCGTCCACCTTGTGCTCATGGATGAATTCCGTGATCATGGAGTGGTTAGCACAAAGTCCGCGCTCCACCTTGCCCTGGCACTTGAAGATCTCCTGTTCCACCGCTTCCAGCCTGGCCTTCTCGCTCCCGGTCTTCTTAGGTCCTTGAACATCCCGGATGTGGAGCACCCCCTCACGCATCTCAATGGTTTGAGGGTGCTTCATCACCTCCGGTAGGTACGGGTTGATGACCTTCTCATAGAACTTGTCCTTGGACGAGCTTGGAGACGTCATGGCAACCTAGATCTGTCAGAAAAATAGCCCGAAACAAGAACAGAGGAGAAACTTGCGATGCGGTGGTCAAAACAGATGGGAGTATATATAAAAAAATTATCTTGCAAAACAAGCATACGGGAAGAAAACGGAGTCGGGAAGGCACACGTGGGGCCCACAAGGCACCACAGCGCGCCCCAGGGGGGTCACGCCCTTCTGCCTTTTGGGCAGCACGTGGGTCCCCTCGACTGTTTCTTATTTTTGTAATTTTTTTAATATTCCAAAACTGACAGAAATATTTTTTATGGAATTTTTGGAGTCGGTTTACTTACCGTATCACATACCTAACCCTTTTCAGGGTTCTGGAGCGTTCTGGAAGGACTCTTCTATGTACTCTTTCGGTGTAATTGTTTCAATAATATTAGTTTCAACATTAATGGGAGTACCTGAATTATAATGCTTAATTCTTTGCCCATTCACCACTCTCAGATTATTACCTTCGGAGTTGTTTATTTTGATGGCTCCGGAGCGATAAACTTCTTCGATGATATACGGCCCTTCCCATTAAGAGAGGAGTTTTCCTGCAAAGAATCTCAAACGAGAATTGTATAATAGAACATGATCACCTACTTTGAATTCCCATTTTTGAATTCTTTTGTCATGCCACCTTTTAACTTTTTCTTTAAACAACTTAGCATTATCATAGGCTTGGGTTCTCCATTCATCTAAGGAGCTAACATCAAATAACCCCTTCTCACCGGCAAGTTTAAAATCATAATTAAGTTCTTTAATTGCCCAATAAGCTTTATGTTCTAACTCAAGAGGTAAATGACATGCTTTTCCATAAACCATTTTATACGGAGACATACCCATAGGATTTTTATATGCAGTTCTATAAGCCCATAATGCATCATCAAGTTTCTTAGACCAATTCTTTCTAGATCTATTAACGGTCTTTTGCAAAATCAATTTTATTTCCCTATTAGTTAATTCAACTTGACCACTAGACTGAGGATGGTAAGGAGATGCAATTCTATGGTTAGCATCATATTTAGCAAGCAACTTACGGAAAGCACCATGAATAAAATGTGAACCACCATCAGTCATTAAATATCTAGGGACTCCAAACCTCGGGAAAATGACTTCTTTAAGCATTTTAAAAGAAGTGTTATGATCAGCACTACTGGTTGGAATAGCTTCTACCCACTTAGTAACGTAATCGACAGCAACTAAAATATGAGTATACCCATTGGATTTAGGAAAAGGTCCCACATAATCAAAACCCCAAACATCAAATGATTCAATAACAAGTGAATAATTCATAGGCATTTCCTGACGTCTACCAACATTACCAATTCTTTGACATTCATCACAAGAAAGGACAAACTTACGTGCATCCTTGAAAAGAGTAGGCCAATAAAAACCAGATTGTAATACCTTGTGTGCAGTTCGGTCTCCCGCATGATGTCCTCCATAGGCCTCGGAGTGACATTTACGTAGGATTTGTTCCTGTTCATGCTCAGGTACACAATGTCTAATAATACCATCTACTCCTTCTTTATATAGATGTGGGTCATCCCAAAAGTAATGTCTTAAATCAAAGAAAAACTTTTTCTTTTGTTGATATGTAAAGCTAGGTGGTATGTATTTAGCAACGATGTAATTAGCATAGTCTGCATACCAAGGAGTATTACGAGAAGCATTTATCACAGCTAATTGTTCATCAGGAAAATCATCATTAATAGGGAGTGGGTCATCAAGAACATTTTCCATTCTAGACAAATTATCTGCTACGGGATTCTCAGCTCCCTTCCTATCAACAATATGCAAATCAAATTCTTGTTGCAGAAGAACCCATCTAATAAGTCTAGGCTTAGCATCTTTCTTTTCCATAAGGTATTTAATAGCAGCATGATCAGTGTGAACAGTAACCTTGGAATCAACAATATAAGATCTAAATTTATCACATGCAAACACAACTGCTAAAAATTCTTTCTCAGTAGTAGCATAATTTCTTTGAGCGCTGTCTAGAGTTTTACTAGGATAATGGATAACATTTAATTTCTTATAAACTCTTTGTCCTAGAACAGCACCAACAGCATAATCACTAGCATCACACATAATTTCAAAAGGTAGGTTCCAATCAGGTGGTTGAACAATAGGTGCAGAAATTAAGGCTTTCTTAAGTATTTCAAAGGCTTCTACACAATCATCATCAAAAACAAACGGAACATCTTTTTGCAAGAGATTGGTAAGAGGTCTAGAAATTTTAGAGAAATCTTTTATAAACCTTCTATAGAAACCAGCATGACCAAGGAAACTTCTTATACCTTTGATATCTTTAGGACATGGCATTTTCTCAATAGCATCAACCTTAGCTTTATCAACCTCAATACCTCTTTCAGAAATTTTATGCCCAAGGACTATTCCTTCATTAACCATAAAGTGGCATTTTTGCCAATTCAAGACAAGATTAGTTTCTTCACATCTCTGCAAAACTCGATCAAGGTTGCTTAAGCAATCATCAAAAGAAGTTCCGTAAACGGAGAAATCATCCATGAAAACCTCAACAATCTTTTCACAAAAGTCAAAGAATATAGCAGTCATACATCTTTGAAAGGTAGCAGGTGCATTACATAAACCAAAAGGCATACAACGATAAGCATAAGTTCCAAAAGGACAAGTAAAGGTGGTTTTCTCTTGATCTTCAGGTGATACAGGTATTTGAGAGAAACCAGAATAACCATCTAGGAAACAAAAGTGTGTATGCTTAGACAATCTTTCTAACATTTGATCAATAAAAGGCAAGGGGTAATGATCTTTTCTAGTGGCTTTATTTAATTTCCTGAAGTCAATTACCATCCTATAACCAGTTATAATTCTTTGTGGGATGAGTTCATTTTTATCATTAGGAACAACGGTAATACCTCCCTTTTTAGGAACACAATGAACAGGACTTACCCATCTACTATCAGCTATGGGATATATTATACCTGCTTCTAGAAGCTTTAATATTTCAGTTCTCACCACATCCTTCATTTTAGGATTCAGCCTTCTTTGATGGTCAACAACGGGTTTAGCATCAGGCTCCATATGAATTTTATGCTGACATAAAGTGAGACTAATGCCCTTAAGATCATCAAGAGTATATCCAATAGCGGCACGGTGCTTCCTCAGAGTTTTAAGTAATCTCTTTTCTTCATGCTCTGAAAGGTTAGCACTAATAATAACAGGATATATCTTCTTTTCATCAAGATAAGCATATTTAAGGGTACCAGGTAATTGCTTCAATTCAAACATAGGGTCACCCTTGGGTGGAGGTGGACCTTCCAAGGTTTCAACAGGTAGATTATGTTTAAGGATAGGTGCTTGTTTAAACAATAATTCATCTATTTCATTTCTTTCACTCATATGCATGTCATTCTCATGATCAAGCAAATATTGTTCTAGCGGATCAGTAGGAGGCACAGCAATAGAAGCAAGACCAATAATTTCATCCTTACTAGGCAATTCTTTATCATGAGGTTGTCTACGAAACTTAGAGAAATTAAACTCATGAGACATCTCACCAAAATTAACACTAACAATTTCTTTAGTGCAATCAATCTTAGCATTAACAGTATTCAAGAAGGGTCTACCAAATATAATGGGACAAAAATCATCTTGTGGCGATCCAAGAACAAGAAAATCAGTAGGGTATTTGATCTTACCACACAAGACTTCAACATCTCTAACAATCCCAAGCGGTGAAATAGTGTCTCTATTTGCAAGCTTAATAGTAACATCAATATCTTCAATCTCAATGGGTGCAATATCATTCATGACTTCTTGATAGAGAGTAAACGGAATAGCACTCACACTAGCACCAATATCACATAAACCAAGATAGCAATGATCTCCAATTTTAACAGAAATAACGGGCATGCCAACTACAAGTTTATTTTTATCTTTAAGGTCTGGTTTAGCAATTCTAGTTGCTTCATCACAGAAGTATATGACATGACCATCAATGTTATCAACCAAAAGATCTTTAACCATTGCAACACCAGGTTCAACTTTAATTTGCTCAGAAGGTCTAGGTGCTCTAATTTTACTCTTATTGACTACAGTTGAAGCTTTAGCATGTTCCTTAATCCTAACAGGGAAAAGAGGTTTCTCAATATAAGCAGTAGGCACAACTGAATCAACATGGTAGACAATTATTTCTTCTTTAATACTAACAGGTTCTTCTTTCAATTCAATAGGTGGATGATATTTAAACCATTTCTCCTTAGGGAGATCAACATGAGCAGCAAAAGATTCACAAAAGGTAGCTACTATCTCAGAGTCAAATCCATATTTAGTACTAAACTTATGAAAAGCATCAGTTTCCATAAAAGATTTAACACAATCAAACTCAAGATTTATACCTGACTCATTACCTTTGTCGATTTCCCAATCCTCATAATTGCGTTTAATTCTTTCAAGAAGGTCCCATCTGGATTCAATAGTTTTCTTCATAAAGGAACCAGCAGAAGAAGTATCGAGCATGGATTGATCATTATGAGAAAGCCGAGCATAAAAGTTTTGAAGGATTATTTCCCTTGAGAGCTCATGATTGGGGCATGTATGCAATATATACTTAAGCCTCCCCCAAGCTTGAGCGATACTTTCTCCTTCACGAGGCCAAAAATTATATATATAATTCCGATCATGATGAACCAAATGCATAGGATAAAATTTCTGGTGGAATTCCAGCTTCAACCGGTTCCAGTCCCATGTATCAGTATCATCACATAGCCTATACCATGTCAATGCCTTTCCCACCAAAGATAAAGGGAATACTTTCTTCTTAACTCCATCTCCGGATAAACCTGCAAGCTTAAACAATCCACAAATTTCATCCACATAGATCAAGTGCATATCAGGATGTACCGTTCCATCTCCTGCATAAGGATTAGCTAGCAATTTCTCTATCATACCCGAAGGAATTTCATAATAAATATTTTTAGTATGTTCAATAGGTGGAGGAGCAACTCTTATTTCTTCCGGTCGCGGTGAAGATACCCCGAACAAGCCCCTCAAAGGATTACTTTCCATAGTGACAAGTGACAATAAATTTCAGCACGTAATATAAATGTTTCCTTACCAAATTCCACTCACCAAAGGCGCTTCACTCCCCGGCAACGGAGCCAGAAAAGAGTCTTGATGACCCACAAGTATAGGGGATCAATCGTAGTCCTTTTGATAAGTAAGAGTGTCGAACCCAACGAGGAGCAGAAGGAAATGGCAAGCGGTTTTTAGCAAGGTTTTCTCTGCAAGTACTGAAAGTAGCGGTAACAGATAGTTTTGATAGCAAGATAATTTGTAGCAAGTAACAAGTAACAAGTATAATAAAGTGCAGCAAGGTGGCCCAATCCTTTTTGTAGCAAAGGACAAGCCGGAACGAACTCGTATAATAAGCAAAGCGTTCTCGAGGACACATGGGAATTTCATCTAGTCACTTTCATCATGTTTGTTTGATTCGCGTTCGCTACTTTGATAATTTGATATGTGGGTGGACCGGTGCTTGGGTGATGTTCTTACTTGAACAAGCCTCCCACTTATGATTCCCCCTCTCGCAAGCATCCGCAACTACGAAAGAAGAATTAAGATAACTCTAACCATAGCATGAAACATATGGATCCAAATCAGCCCCTTACGGGATAGCGCATAAACTAGGGTTTAAGCATCTGTCACTCTAGCAACCCATCATCTAATTACTACTCCACAATGTCTTCCCTTAGGCCCAAAGATGGTGAAGTGTCATGTAGCCGACGTTCACACGACACCACTAAAGGAAGTAACAACATACATATCATCAAAATATCGAACGAATACCAAATTCACATGATTACTTATGACAAGACTTCTCCCATGTCCTCAAGAACAAAAGTAACTACTCACAAATCATGTTCATGTTCAAGATCAGAGGGGTATTGAATAGCATTAAGGATCTGAACATATAATCTTCCACCAAATAAACCAACTAGCATCAACTACAAGATGTAATCAACACTACTAGCAACCCACAGGTACCAATCTGAGGTTTTGAGACAAAGATTGAATACAAGAGATGAACTAGGGTTTGAGATGTGATGGCGCTGGTGAAGATGTTGATGAAGATTGGTCCTCCCACGATGAGAGGATCGTTGGTGATGTCGATGGCTTCGATTTCCCCCTCCCGGCAGGAAGTATCCCCAGCGGAATCGCTCCGCCGGAGAGCAAAATAGCTCCTGCCCAGGTTCCGCCTCGAGACGGCGGCGCTTCGTCCCAATGCTAGGGGGGCCGCGCCCTACTGCCTTGTGGGCAGCTGGTGGGTCCCCTCTGTTATCTCTTTTCTCCAGTATTTTTTATATATTCAATAAAAAATCTCCGTGAAATTTCAGGTTAATTGGAGCTCTGTAGAATAGGTATCTCTGATATGGCTATTTCAGGTCCAGAATTCCAGCTGCCGGCATTCTCCCTCTTCATGTAAATCTTGTAAATTAAGAGAGAAAAGGCATAAGAATTGTACCATAAAGTGAAATAATGATCAAAAACATAATAAATAACAGTAGGAAATCATGATGCAAATTGGACGTATCAGAGGCACTCGGGCAGGTTGCCTACACGTCATTCAATTCGGCTATTAAAGAGTACTCAGTACGATAACTGTTTAAAGGAAGTTGTTGTAGCAAAAGCCTACCTGTTGGAAGTAGGCACAACTTGTGTTGCCTACTTGGCCACCCGACACCTGGATACATCGCGGGTATTCCATGTCTGGTTCCCTCAAGGGGTCGGATCGGTTTTTCGACATGTTGAGCGACGACCCATGGGGAGAGATGTCAGAGTGCACAGCGCTGTAGGAGCGGCTGATTTCTCTCGGGGGGAAGCTGGAGGAGCACTTACCGTAGAGGACGGCAGAATCCCTGGTAGATCAAGGAAAAGAGATACTTTGGAGCCGTCAATACTTTCTTGATAAAAGAACCCATCTTTAAAGATGAGGGAGAGCTCGGAATCCTCCTGAAAACTAGGATCATCGTCGCGAGCATAAGACTCCAGCTGTGGGGCTGGATAGCTCACCGTCTCAACCCCGCGCTTCCACTCCTGCTCGGATATGTTGAACATCTAGTCAGTATTAATACACTGCTCGGATGGACGAAGTGTTTTAAAAGAAACTCACCGCCTCGACGGGATGATAGTAAGAGAGGCCATCCAAGAATTTTCACCGGGCAAAATCCTTCTCCTCTCCCTTATAGATACCTGTCAGCACGGCTGCCACGGCTACTTGGTCCTTGAAGCCTTTCCTAACGGATCGAGTGGCGTCATCTATCCCATTATATTCCCATAAGGGATGGATGCGTTGCCGGAGAGGTTGGACTCCCCGGAGGATGGCAATGGCCATCACGTTGATGATGGTCAAACCATTGTGAGCTAGGCAGGACACTTGAGTGGTGAGGTGAGCCACCTCGGCGTCATCCCTTTGAGATGAACTCCTCGGCCGCTAGTTGAAAGCTTCCTCGGAGGCGCATGGGAGAAGGCAGGGAGCCCGGGGCGGGCTGGGTCATAAAGCGGAAAATCAACAATATAGAACCATTCGGTGGCCCACGTCTCGACCCTCCTTAGGGGTGCCTAGGAGATAGCCGGCCCGACAGTTTGGCACACCACGACCCCTCTGACCTCATGGATTTTCCCATCTCCGGAAAAGGGCATTAGCAAAAATATTTCCTCCATAACCCGAAGTGGGCCTCGCAGCCAAGGTACATCTCGCAGAGGGTAACGAATCCCACGATATGGAATATGGAATTGGGTGTGAGATGGTGGAGTTGGATCCCATAAAACTCTAATAGACCCCTAAGGAATGGATGGATAGGGAATCCAAGACCTCGCAGAAGGAAGGGGACGAAACAAACTTATTCCCCCCATGTGGTGTGGGGTGATTATTGGCATGCACCTTGCCATCTATGGACATCAGGCCAGGGCGAGTGGATGTAAGCTCGGAATCGGGCAAATAGCCCTGAGTGGCAAGCCGATCTAGTTGAAGACGGGTGATGGAGCAACTTCCCCATTCACCCGGAAGAGGCCCGTGGGGACGCTTCGACGAACTCGGGGCGCCTGACATTGCTAGAGCTTTTGAGCTTGTTGAAAGGATTTCGTGCTGGGGCGAGATGGGGAAATGATGGGGAGATACATTCGCTGTGGCCCTAGCTAGTTAAATACCCTGGTAGGTCAGGCGGTAAGGGACCTTTCGATATCCAGCCATCAATACGCCTGTTTCCAGTCGCGCAAGAATCAAGGAAGATTATAAAAATAATACTTGGGACCACATTTGGTGGGTCCCGTATACCAGTCCTAGTAGCAAGTCTTCGGATTGCTCAGGGCGAAAGTTTTCTGGTCCGAAGTATGTGGATGCATGGACTCTCGAGCCGAGGGAGCTGTAAAAGACCTCGGATCCGAGTACAAATCATCAAAGGAGGAACTCGCCTACCAAGCCGAAGATGCCAAGACTAAAGAAACTATTCCGAGGATGGAGTTGTAGTCTCCGGCTTCGAAGACTAGTTCAGGGGCTACTGATGGTGTCCTGGACTAAGGGGTGCTGACCTGTACGGCCCATAGTCCACGGGCCAGGCTAAGGGCCCACCGATCACTAAAAGGAAGGACTACCGAAGCCACAAACCCCGGCGTGATCAAGATAGAAACCTCCGAAGACTTGGCGTGTACTTCAAGGATTGCTCTGTAGCCGGCGTATTAACAACCGACCATGTGTGTAACCTAGGTACCCCCGGTGCATATATAAGCCGAGGGGTTTAGTCTTTAGAGGCACAATTACCAGCCTTAGGGTTTAGAACACAATCATATGATCTCGAGGTAGATCATCTTGTACTCTGTACCCCATCACGTCAATCCAATCGAAGCAGGACATAGGGTTTTACCTCTTCGAGAGGGCCCGAACCTGGGTAAACATCGTCTCCCTTTGTCTACTTTTACCATTGTTCCTAGACCTACAGCTCGGGACCCCCTACCCAAGATCCGCCGATTTTAGCACCGACACTTTGTCTGTGTGAATCTCCTATTGGTTCGATAACCTTGGTTCTCTACTGAGGGGAATACTATCCGCTACTATATTGCTTCACCCTTCCTCTTCGGGGAAAATCCCAACGCAGCTCACAAGTAGCAAGGTCTCATGTCTAGCCTGTTGCTGCTAGATCGAAGGTGGTGCGACAGTGGCGGGGGGCAGGTGGTATGGGACGTCTGTCTTCTAGTGTCTTCTCTAGAGGTATCTGGTTATCGAGGCGTTGGTACCCGGATAAGGGATGATGGTACATACGACTTCAATGACGACTTTATGCACTCCGGTGGAAACACAAGATCTATAATCAGGCTATGTCGATGCGTGCCTACGTCGTGTCCTTGCTGAAGGTGGTGGATTGAAGCTTGGCTTTGGGGATGAGAATCCAGAGTTCAACCTTGTGTTGGACTCGCCATCATCAGCGCACGTGCGGCGATTCCTTCTTAAAGGCGTAGCCTAAGAGTTGTCTATTTTTCGTTTTGTTGTCATCTTATAACATAGGTATAGTGGTTATCTGGTGGAGTTACTATCACGAGGCATGCGGCCTCCGGTTTCCTTTTTGCTTTATTTCCGAGTCGATGTTGTTTGCCTGCTGGATTTTGCATTCTTAATAATATATGGTTGTATGCATCGTCCTGATGTAGAGGCCGGGGGTTATCCTCCTTTTAAAAAAACTAGCAAGACAAGGGGCTTGACAACCCTCTTGCCACATTGGGTGCAAGTTTTTATTTTGTTTGTGTGCAGGTGTTGCTTTATCTTGTTAGCTTAGAAGCTCCTACTGGTTCGATAAACCTTGGTTCTTAACTGAGGGAAAACTTTGTTGCTATCCTACTTCACCCTTCCTCTTTGGGGAAACCCAACGTCTCCTGCGGGAGTAGCAAGGTCGGTGTAGTCGATGCATTGCGCCATGACATGTTCTCCTTTCTGATCATTACTGGGTTGGCCAGCCATTCGGGGTGGGAGACCTCCCTAATGAAGCCGGCAGCTAAGAGCTGGACGATTTCTTCTCCGATTGTGCGGTGTTTCTTAGTAGCAAAGCGCAGCAAGGCTTGTTTGACCATCCTCGCATCCTTACGGACATCTAGACTATGCTCAACGATGTGTGCGGGGACGCCAGACATGTCAGCGGGTCTCCAGGCAAAGATGTCCCAATTGTCCCATTGAAACTGTACGAGCTTGGCTTCTTGTTTTAGGCTCAGATCTCCTCCTATGTTGTGCACTTGGTACTTATCGGTGTCCTCTACAGGCTGAAAGGCGAGGCCGGCCATAGACTTCCTGGGAAGTGAAGTGGTTCTTGATTTCTTCTAGTTCTGCTGACACCAAGGCGGCTTCGGCGCGCTCCAGGGTATGACCTCCGCTTCTAGTGCCCTATCGGCGTCGGCGCCGACGGTGATCATGTCGTTCGGGCCTAGCATCTTCAGTTAGATATGCATAACAAGGCAGCGCCAAATTTGACGTACACTGGTCGGTTCAAGAGGGCGCAGTAACCGCTCCGGAACGGGATGATCTCGAATGATAAGGTTTTGGATCAGAAGTTATCTTCGTCCCCGAAAATAACATCGGATGATATCTGACCCAGGGGCTCCACCTTTTGTCCCGGCACAAAACCGTGGAAGCCGCTTGGGATTTAGGCGGTTCCTGGAGATCCCCGTCTTGGCTAGTGTGTCGATGAAGAGTATGTCGATTTTGCTACCCCTGTCCATGAGGACTTTGGGTAGGTGGAAGCCACCGACGATCGGGTCGAGCACCAGGGAGAATTTCCCCGGGTGGAGGATGTAGTCTGGGTGATCGGACCGGTCGAAGGTGATGGTGGAGTCGGACCAATCCAAGTATTCAATTTTGGTGGGCGTTGTGGTGTAGATCGCTCTGCGTGCAAGCTTTTGGGCTCTCCATGTATCGGGAGTCCAGAAGATCACGTGCACTCCTTGCGTTAGGGCGAGCTGGTGGGCTGCTGAAGGCCCAGCCGTCGTTGGTGATGCCGAGTGGATCTTTAGCTCCATGGGGAGTATTTCGGAGAACATCAACTGTTGCGTGTTGCCGCATTGACGAACACCGCTTTGGCTTTGGTTGATGGCGCGTGGTTTAGGGCTCTTGCTTGAAAGAGACCGGTCAGTAGCAGGTGACAGGCTAGTGTAGAGTCGGCCCGTCTGATCTACGATGAAGGTGAAGGATCAGAAGACAAAGCTCTGGCCCGGTGTGAAGCTGTCGGCTTGAGGTTGAGATCCAATCTAGATAGATTTTCGATCGGCGTATCCCTGCCTGGCCCGCCAACTGGCATACTAAAAACCGTAGTAGCCCAGTAGGGTGGAGAACGCGACCGGATGTTCCATATGGGATCACACATGATGAATTTACCCAGGTTTGGGCCCTCATGATCGATGTAACACCCTACTCCTGCTTTTTTTTGGTTGATTGTGGGGAAACGCCTCATGTGAGGGGGTTAAAATATGAGTGGATTTGTTGCTATCGATACGATGACAAGATATCTGATGATCCCGAACTAACTCCTAGCCTCGCCTTATAAAGAGGGACGAGGTCTATGGTTACATTTTTCCTAACCGACCTAGAGCCCCAATCGGTTGAGGGCTCCTTGGCTTGCATGCCAAGACGGGCCCTTGCCGCACCCTGGCCTACTGGGCCATCCCCGGTTTAGTACACCGTCACAGTCTACCCGTCTGGCAAATTTCAATGGTGGATATTCCACCAAAAGGCTCTGTAGCGATCTTGTAGAACGTCTGAAGGGGAAACTAAGAATACTAAGTTCTATGCAAGAACGTGGTCAAGAGACGAGATGCTCTGATTATTTAGAGGTATTCCAAGTTTGTCCTGGTTTGGACAAAAAACTCACTAAGTACCCCACATGCAGGCTCTGGCTAACAGGGACTGGTTTCCTATGTTAAATACTTCAAGGAGATCATGTTTGAATTCATGACAAGCCAAGCTGACGACCTTAAGTTGACTACTACATAGCAGAGTAAGATCAGACATCACCATGATCTACCTATACTCACATTTGAGCTATCATCACGCTCTATTGAGTAGTTCTGATCAAAGAAAGCACTTAAACTCATTTTGGAACAGATAGAAGATTCTCGAAATATCCCTCTGACGAGCCCTGGCTAGAACAATCGAACTATTCCTAGATATTTCATGAAAATCTTTGTCTGAATTGATGACATACCCAACAGAGGGCAACAAGCCAACTTCTGCCAGACAGAATAAGATCATACATCACCAGAATCAGTCTGCCAACTAGGAAACATACGATATATAACTCTAGCCATCAGGTTGAGGGTCTATTAGATCCCAAATATTTCTAAGAATATTATTTCAGGTGCTTTCGATCTCATCATAGGTCTATGGATCGGAGAAAATCAAGCGCGTTCAGTCCGGTCGTCATCTAGGAACCATTCGGACAAAAAAAGGATCAACAACCAAAACCCCTAAGAGCTCGGGGGCTAATGATGGTGCCATGACCCCCGGGTATAGCCACATAGGACAAAAGAGGCCCAATGACAATAGGGCGGCCCAAGCCTGCAACTCAACGTCCATCGACAATCCGAAGCGCATCACCACCTCAGGGGACAAGACGTAGACTCCTCTCCGTATTAGGCTAGGAAATCGTCTGTATACGACATATATTAACCGACCCTGGTTGTTACCAAACGTAGCTTAGGATAACTCCTCGATCAACTTGGGACTTGTAACCCTACCTCGCCCCCTCCCCTGATAAGCACCTGATTCTAGCTGACATATGAGACTTCAACCCCTAGACAGTATTGCGATCGACCCCTTGTAAACACATACCCTAGTTCTCATACGAGGCTAGATCATCAACATAGACAAGCACGAAGTAGGTATTACCTCTCCAAGGGCCTAAACCTGGGTAAATCGTCCTCGTGTGCACCACCCGGATCTTTGTCACATAAACTATCCTCAGATGGGTATTGACAGAAAAATATCACGTCAGCAAGTGGCGTGGTTTGACCATTGATGGTTGCACCTAGCATGGGCAGTGCTTACGTATCATGTCCTTGTTGAAGGCATTGCTTGCTCTCCAGGGGTGAAACCACAAGATCCGAGTAGTTAGATCTTGAGATGACGGGACTATGAGTGTGTGTTGCTTTCGAAGAACCTTTCTCGTATTTCGTGTGGGGTGAAGGACGGTGGATGGTGTTGGTGCTTGTTTGTTGTGTTTCGTTGGGCGCGTCGCTTTTGTTTTGTTTTACCTTCTTATTATTTTTTAGTTGTGTGCATACTCCATGCCTCGACTAGTTTTCGATAGTGTTATTGTAGAGACAGGATGTAATTCGTATCATCTTGATATTAGTGTATTATCTTTTGTCAAGAAAAAAAAACTCATGAAAATTAGATGTAGATTCAAATAGGATAAGACTCACCTGTAATTCTGTCGGTTTGGCAAGATCTCTCGTAATTGGTCCTACTTTTTTAAGGAACACATGTAGTTTTATTCATACTCATAACAATTATGAGTACACTGATTTGGATTTAAGATAAAAAAATCGTCTACAAGTTTAAGCGGGCTAGCTAGGATCGCTCTGAGGGCATCTGCCCGATTGATGTCTCTGACATGTGGACCCACGTACAACTTTTTTTTAATGGAACGTACGTACAGCTTGCTGAAGCATTTGGGGACTGTGCTCCTTTGGTACGTGGGCCCGTCTTCACGCCAGCGCAACACAATCTTTTTCTGAGAAATAATAAATAATTCTCTCTCGCTCCCTCTCCCTGAATCTTTGTCACTCTGGATTTTCGAAACTACTTTGCGAACGACAGATGCGTGGCCGATTCAGGGACGATGCAAAATCTGACGATGTACTGAAGTTTGCTTTCTAACACCAACGGCTTGATTAACAGTGTCGTCCATAAATCGTGGACATGATGTCGTGTGTATAGCAATGTTCCTGGATTTTTCATGTCGTGGAGCCGCGGAGGAGATAAGAAGGCAAGTCACGGAAAGGATTAAAGATTACATCACCAACCTCGTGTGTATCGCTCATGGGACCGGAAAGTAAATATGCTATGGGCTGATTAGTGGGCGCTAGGTCTAAAAAAATTAGGGCATGGTGTATCTACACAATTTCTATCACTCAAAAAAAATGAAAATCAAGACAATTTCTCACCCTGCGAAAAAATCTACAAAACTAAGTAGTATTTTTTTTCGAGAGAGAATTTTCCGATCTTTCATACAGTACATAGAACACTAGAGAGGTAATAATAATTACAACCAGGTCCATGGACCACCTAGCGACGACTACAAGCATTGGAGCGAGCCGAAGGCGCGCCGCCGTCATCGCCCCTCCCTCACCGGAGCCAGGCAAATCATGTTATAGTAGGCAGTCGGAAAGTCGTCGCATTAAGACCCCAAAGAACCAGCGCACTAGAGCAGCAACCATCGCTGTTGAAGAGAGTTGTAGATCGAAAAGATCAAATCTGTAACCACACGAATGAAGACAAACAAAAACGGGATCCAAATAGATTCGTCGAAGACCAGCACCGACCGAGTCCCGTGAAATCCGACGGAGACACACCTCCACACATCCTCCTCCGACGCTATTCGCACCATCGGGGCGGGATCGGACGTGGGAAACATTATTTCTACTGAGGGACATCGCCACCGCACACAGCCCAACCAAGACACTAAGTATGTTTCATGTGTTGTTGTCCTTTTGAATTTGTCAACTATACATTTTTTAGGCATTATTTTATAATGTTATTTATCTATTGATTACTGTTGATAGTACATCACATTTGTAGTGATGCAACATATATAATCTTGCTTTTCGTCAAGATAGCGCCTCCATTCATATATGTTGTATGTAACTTGCTCGAATGTAGAGAAATGAAAAAGTGGTCACGTTCTTATAGGAATGTGTAGTTTAGTTATGCGAGCCCTGCCTCCAGATGATTGCGCTATGCGGTGCTAGCAGCGTTGTGTTCCTACTAGCGCTGAAGGAGCGCGGCGCACGCCGCGCCCGTGGCCGATTTCGTCTGTATTTTATCGAAATAAGCAAGAAAACAACACATATTTTTATTTTTTTGGTTATTTCTATTAGATTATTGTCCACGTGAATGCATAGTGCTGGTTTACTATTTTTATTTCTTCTGAATTTCTGTTCACGTAAATGCATAGTGCTGTTTTTTTCTTGTTCCGGTTTATTTGGGTGTATTGTTTTGGTTTAAAATTCGGTTACTGTTTCAGTTTTATGGTTCGTGTGGGTTAATGTTTTCGGTTTATTTAGGTGTTGTTCCGTTTTACTGGTTTTATTGCTCTTTATTATTTGAGGTTGTTGTTTCGGTTTATTTGGGCTATTGTTTCGGTTAGTAGCCCTGAGTTTATTCGGATAATGTTTCGGTTTTTGTTCGGGTATTTGTTAGTGCACTTTTAACTGTTATTGTATTGTAAAAATGGGCAGTAATCGATCAAGAACTTATTTTTCCCATGGATTATTGTTCATGCGAATATACAGTTTCAGCCTACTGTTTTTGTGTCCTGGCAGCACTATCATCGGAAAGTATCAGCAGGCGATTAAGGCGGCTGTGCATCGGTACGCCGGTGTTGAGAAATGATGTATAGAAAATTTTAAATCCTAACTCTCTATATAAGGACGCGAGGGTGGAGGAAGGGGAGAGAAATGATGTGTAAAAAAAATCCCAGTTTTTTTATAAAAACGTGCGTATTTTTTCTTCGGTGAAAGCTAAAAGAAGTAAGGGGAGGAAATCAGATTATTTGGAGCACTGGTTAAGCAGAAGTACCGGTCATCAGAGATGACTGTTCACTCGCGGTTACTGTTCACAGACTATTACTGTTCATGTATGGTATTCTTTGTCACTATTGTTCACTGGAAACGTACGTATTTTTCTTCAGTGAAAGCTAAAAGAAGTAAGGCGAGAAAATCAGATTATTTGGAGCACTGGTTAAGCAGAAGTACTGTTCATCCGAGGATGGCGGTTCACCCGCGATTACTGTTCACAGACGATTACTGTGCGTGTATGGTCCCGTTCGTAGGTGATTATTGTTCACAAACGGTACTGTTCATATACGATACTGTTCACTGACAGCGACGGAAAATGAGTAGTAATCTTTAAAAAAAACAGAAAAAGGGAATTCTTCCCGCTTTAATATTAGTACTTTCGCTCGTTTTATTGCTTCGGATTATTCGGGGTTGTTGTTTCGGTTTATTTGGGCTATTGTTTCGGTTAGTAGTCCTGAGTTCATTCGGATAATGTCCGGTTTTTGTTTCGGTTTATTCGGGTGTATTGTTTTGGTTTAAAATTCAGTTACTGCTTCAGTTTTATGGTTCATGTGGGTTAATGTTTTTGGTTTATTCAGGTGTTATTCCGTTTCGCTGGTTTTGTTGCTCCGGGTTATTCGGGATTGTTGTTTTGATTTATTTAGTCTATTGTTTCGGTTAGTAGTCCTGAATTCATTCCGATAATGTCCGGTTTTTGTTTAGGTATTTGTTAGTAGATATTGTTTCGGTTTATGATTCGGGTGGGCTAATGTTTTCGGTTTACTCCGGTGTTAGTCCGTTTCACTGGTTTTACTGTTTCGGGTCTAGGGAGGAGGAGTTCCAGTTTTTTTGGTTTTTTTTAATATATTTTTATGGATTTCTGTTCACGTGAATGCGTAGTGTTTTTTTCTTCTTTTTTTAGTTATTTCGGTTTATTCGGGTGTATTGTTTTGGTTTAAAATTCTGTTACTGTTTCAGTTTTATGATCCGTGTGGGTTAATGTTTTCGGTTTTATTCAGGTGTTGTTCCGTTTCGCTGCTTTTATTGCTCCGGGTTATTCGGAGTTGTTGTTTCGGTTTATTTGGTCCATTGTTTCGGTTAGTAGTCCTGAGTTCATTCGGAAAATGTCCGGTTATTGTTCGGGTATTTGTTAGTGCACTTTTAATTGTTGTTGCGTTATAAAAATGGGCAGTAATCGGTCTAGAATTTATTTTTTCCACGGATTACTGTTCGTGCAAATATACAATTCCGGCCTACTAATTTTGTGCTCTGTTAACACTATCATCGGAAAGAATTAGGAGACGATTGAGGCGGTTGTGTATTGATACGCCGATGTTGTGCATCGGTACGTCGGTGTCGAGAAATGATGTATAGAAAATTCTAAATCCTAACTCTCTATATAAGGACATGATGGTGGAGGAAGGGGAGATAAATGATGTGTAAAATATATTCTTTTTTTAAAAAAAATGCATATTTTTTCTTCGGGGAAAACAATTTTTTATAGAGAAAAAGCAGTGTTTATAGGGGTACTGTTCACGAAGGGCACTGGTCGCACGCGCTCACTGTCCGGCAGTGATTACTGTTCACGGATACTGTTCATCAGTGATTACTGCTCATGCGTGATTACTGTTTATACGTAATTACTGTTCACTGACGGCATTGCCGGGAAATACGAACAGTAGGCGCCGAAAAAAATTCAAAAAAACCAGAAAAATCAAACCCTTCCCGCTTTAGTTATAGTACTGATGTTAATGTAACACCTAAAAATCATGTACATATTTCTCCAAAACATGGGTCATGCAAATAGTGTTTGATCTTTGAAGTGGTACAATGAGGGTGACAAAAATCAATGGCACGGCAATTGAGGAACACTGAACCAACACTTAAAGAAAAGGGTGATTCATCAGGCGCAGCGGAGCGCGCCAACCCACCTAGTACAAAGTAACTCTTATGACTAAGAATCACAATAAGATCTCTTGAAAACACCTTCTTTGTGGTATCAATCCTTGCTAGAAGAAATACTCCCAAGACTTCGATAAAGAGGCTTCAATTGGACTGAAGCAACGATGTTGTCACTCTTTCTTCCATACGAACATTAGCAATGAAGGTTTTTGAAAGCACCTTGAGTCGCCCATCCAAAAAGATGAAAAGCCTCGACCAATGAACGTACTTTGGCCGGGGATGATCTCCTAAAAGTGCAGGCCGTCGAATCACAAAATCTTCACCATGGTGATGAAAGATTTCACCTCCACAAAGAATCAAACTAACAAAAAAAGCTTGACACACCAGCATAAACTCATCAGATCTGAATAATCGGATCTACGAGGACACAAAACTCTCTAACCTCATGACACCGCCAAAAGAACAAGAGTAATTTTGTTCTCATAAAATACGATAATCACGAGACGTTGACGAAGAACATAGAACTCTTGAAGACGTTGACCAGAGTAATTGGTCCTACTTTTTAGTTGGATGTGCAGCATTACGAATGTCTCCTATTTTAGTTGGATGTGCAGCATTACAAATATCCACACCATGGATGGGCACCGACGGTGAAGAGGATCTCGGGCTCATCTAAAGCTTCAGATACTTTGAGCATGGTGATGTATCCAGAGGAAAGCATACATGGTGATTCCTGCTATCAGTTTACATCCTATTTTAGTTGGATGTGCAGCATTACAAATGTCCACACCATGGTGATGTATCCAGAGGAAAGCATACATGGTGATTCCTGCTATCAGTTTACATCACCATGTATGCTTTCCTCTGGTACTTTGCTTGATGGAACTGCTGTTAAAACCATGATGGTTCTCTAACAAAAAATCAGCCATTGTTTGAGAAGAACATTTCTAACAGCGGCGCTTTCAGATTTGTGGAATGTGCTTTCTGGAACTTTAGGCGTCGTCGGCTGCATTCGGGCATAGTTGACTGCCTTTTGTTCCGCTGACATCATTTCACGTCTGGTACATTTTAGCAAGTGATGGATCTGGACCTGTGAGTTGTGACAGCGTCAGCAAAACAATCGCATTTGTCAAAAAATTGCGGCCTGGTTAGCATGTCGAATAAAATCCTAGATTAAACAAACGAATTTGCTGTGAAACGTTTGGAGGAATTTATTCCTGCATCAGCAGGTTGTGCAATATTTGCACAAAATCTTGTTTCTCCAAACACCCGGATGATATGATTCAGTTCTGAAAAATATCGCCTTTGACGGATTTTTCTCCACAAGACTTCCTTTGCCCGACTAAAGCGACAGTTAAAAGATAAAATAATATTGAGGCATTTATACCAAATATCACAATCACAAATATATGCTCAGAGAATGCTGACATTCTTGTGTAATGGGGGCTCAAAATTCCCCATGCTACACTTTGACTGGTCCAACCACTTGCTCGCGATTATAGGCATAATAGCATAGACTCACTTGCCAAAGTTCCCAGTAATGCGTTCATGAAATCCACTAACATCCTCATAGTACTAGCCATCAGTTCTATTATAGCATCCTTCAGAAACCTGAGGCTGAGTTCAAGGAGAACAAACGTTACCACACAACAGCAAATATATACGACATGCCCCAGTGAATCACCTCATCTATTTCAGTTCAAGAAAAAATCACCTCATCTGGACTTGGACTGATCATTTTGCATGAACTGTGAAAATCTGGGATCTTGGTGGATGTAGTACATCACAACCAACAACTAAGTAGCATGTCATCATCATGGCCCACTAAACTATTTAGTGGATTACCCTTACTATAATGGTCATGAACATCAGTCTGCTTCAGAACTCTCAAAAGTTGATTAAAACATCTAGCTATGTGAATAGGTGATGCAATACCTACTAGCTATTATTCACCTTTACTTTTCACAAAAATGCTCCCCATATAATTCGTTAGAGTACTCCTCTGCAGGCATGGCAAGGTATATTCCATGGCAAATAATTGATTTCTTTTAAAAAATTCATTTCCATTGAGTGGCATGACTCGAGCAAAGATTCTTTCTGGCATGGAGAGAGATATGATGCTAATTGGAGATTACATGCAGCCTTAACACTTAAATGATGCAACTACCAAGAGAAACAATAAGGAATGCATAAAAAAATCATGTGATTTACCGATTCCACATTCAGTCACAAAAGTGGCACCCTGACTGCACAATACAATGAAGAGCCATCGAATTTTTTAGTATGTTACCAATCTCCCCTGCAAACTTAAAGCAAAAATGTTAGAAGTTCTGCAGAAGCAAGGTATCCTCTTTCGAAGAAAAAAAATACTATAGCACATCCTCCTATGCTTTTCTGTGAAAATATATGTCACAAATCACAATGACATACCATGGATGCGAAGTTGGACTATGAAGATATATGCACCACAAAGTTTGTTCGATTCAATATTCAATAGATGCCATACAACAACACTTCCACATACTAACGCAAACACAGTACAAAGTAACTAGTGCTTCGGATATGATAGCTGCATCTAGAAAAGGTATAAGATATATTCTTATACATGTGCAGAGATACAAACATATTGCTTGAGTAATTAATTTACACAGAAGTGACATTTGACATCTAAAAATTTGAAGAAACCATGCAGCTTGGCAAATTTTGAGCCCTCAACACGATGATGCTTCCTGACATAGAGTATGCCTGCAATCTAACTGTAATATCTTCATCACATCAGGGTACCATAGCAGCCCAGTTATAAACATGCCAAGTTCCCAGAGTTCTCAACACAACTAGTTGCAAGGATGCATTTTCATATGAAAATAGTCAGGCTAGATATTGTTAGTGCAGAAATCTCAATAAAAACTCGTTGAAGAATACTTTCTTCATACGAAAACAAATGAAACAGGACTAAAAGTCAGAAACAAGCTGAGATCAGCAAGGACTGAAATGTCACAAAATGCCAGAGCAAAACAGATGTCAGATGTTTTGATGTCGAAACAGAAATAGATGAAATGTTCCACTATGATGGAAGCCACTGTGTATTCACATTTAAGTCATATCAAAACATCAAAGCAATACACACTAAAAATTGCCCAGTAACAGAAGGCTGAAGGCTGAAAGTCTTTCAAAAAAAAAAACAGAAGGCTGAAAGATATTTGATTATGTTCATGCGATCACAGAACATCTCTGTTGCTCTACCACTAAAGCAGAACATGAAGGAGCTAGAAGGATACTCAAGTAAATCATATCAAAGCAATTGTATTGTTCCATATGGTATATCACTGAAATGATGAATAAAGAAGGGTTATGGAACTTTCATGCTATCTTCACCACCAGCAAGACTTCTGTAACCGTCACCATCTTATATACAAAGACTAATCTTGATAGCCAGTGAAATTTCTTTGTCCATCTGAAGATGAACCAGCCATCCCTAAATTATGCAAAAACAAAAAAGATGAAAAGGGTCAGAAGTTACTTTGGTTAATGGCAGTTTAAAACAAAGATGAGATAATGCCCTAATAAATTACCTCATCAAAATGGGATGGAATTTGCAGTGTGTGATGTCACAGTTAAGCAGATAATGACCTAAATTAGCTGCCACTATTGACAAATAAAGTTCTACTGACTCTTTAAAAAGGTTGTGCTTGCGTGAGTGCAATTTGACTGCATACAGTGTACTGAAGGTTTTCAATCATCATCATCATCAGCAGCAGCAGCAGCAGCAGCAGCAGCCATACATGTAGCTTAAGAATCAATCTTATCTCTTTGCAGTGCAGTGCTACTCCATGTCCTGGTTGCTGTTTTTCTTCAGTCATCCATGAGTTGCACATTTCTGTCTCAGGGTGACTGGATCACACCACATCTTACAGCAAAGCATAAGACGTAGAGATGCGACTTCTTATGGGAGAAATTTGGAGTTATAATGTACACTAAGGTATCACAGCTCTACCCTCCATCACAGAATTTGTTACCCTGCCAGTTCACACCCTGGTCCAATATGAACTATTAGTAGTCATAAAAGACTAAACTATGCAACAAACTAAGCATTGGATATAACTCTTCCCAAAAGTAATTTGGTATCTAACAGGAAATTAGAAGGTAGCTCCTGTCCACTTCAAGCGGGAAATGCAATATGAAACCTAACTGTAGAGGCTGTTTAAGGCATATTACAGGTGCTCTTCAGTTTGAATACACAATTTGAGGGTGAACTAAAATTAGCAGAATAATTGTGCCCAAACAGGCATGCTATATTTACCAGGAAAGCTATCTAAGTGGAGCATTACTGCTGATGGATATTATGTGGTTGACAACAGTTCATCTATAGCAAAATAAAAGCAGATGATAAAGAGATGTGTTCGAACAGTATATGCAAGAACTGGACTGACCTCCTGGCATATGCCATAACACAACTGAAGAGCTTCATTCCACTTGTTCATTTCAATTAGTCGCTTTACGAGACAAACAAAGGCACTTAAATCTGGTACAATGCCTTTCCTGGTCATTTCACTATATAATGCAATTGCTTCTTCAACTTGAGATGATAAACAAAGTGCCTGGATTAATGAGGTGTGCATGTCCTTGCTGGCCATATTTAGGGATGACGAGACTTCCATCATCTCTTTGTGCAACTCCAAGGCTGTCTCCAGTCTACCAGCCTTGGAGAAACTATCAATGAGCATCCCATAAACAGGAGCTATCGGTGCTGTGTCATGTGATTCCATCGCCTCCAACAAACCAAGAGAAGCGAGAAACTTCTTGCTGAAACCCTGAACTGTGCTGCGGTATCCTTGCAGATACTTTGGCCAGTGGGTCTGTTTCATCTCATCAAGCAGTAAATGGGCATCTTCCAAAAGACCAGCAGCACAACAATGGTTTATCAGTATTCTGTATGTAACATAGTTGGGAGCACATCCTTTTGTCTTCATTTGCATAAAAAGCTTAAGACCTGCATCAACTTTACCAGATTTCCCTAGTCCGTCTATTAGGGCAGTGTAAGTTACAACATTTGGACTGCATCCCTTCTCTTCCATCGATGACTGCAGGTTTAGGGCTTTTTCAGTTTCACCTGTTTTACAGAGCCCATCAACCATAGCTGTGTAAGTGACGACGTTAGGATTACATGAATCCTTTAGCATTTGAGACAAAACTTTCATTGCAAGATCAAGTCTCCCATCCTTGAACATCCGGTCAATCAAGGACGTGTATGTATGCACACTAGGCAAGTAACCACACTTAGTCATCCGCAGAAATACCTCCTGAGCACTATCGATTTCTCCAACTTTGCAAAAACCATCAATCAGAGCATCATACACAATCTGGTTGGGCTCACAGCCAGATGATAGCATAGCATCTAGCAACTCATGAGCATCAGCCACCTTTTGAGCTTTGCACAAACCATCTACGAGTGCACCATAGGTGACAACATTTGGAGAAATGGTGTCTGTGTCCTTGCCTTCAAAGTAGAAATCAGATTCTATACTGTCAGAAGTTCCTATTAATTTGGCATAGACTTCGCAGGCCTTTTGGATTTCGCCTGCCTTACAGAGGCCATCAATTAGTGCACTATATGTAACAGCATTTGGATAACAGGAATCATCAACCATTCTGTGGAAAATGATATTAGCCTGACAGAGCTGCTTAGATTTCAGGTAAGCATGAAGCAATGCAGTATATGTCACTACATTTGGTGAGCATCCTGCACTTCTCATCTCATCAAACCAGCCCTGTGCTTGTTCAATGAGACCAGCCTTACAAAAGCTATCGATCAAAATTGTGTATGTGTACACATCCGGATTAACACCTACCTTCTTCATCTCTTGAAATAAAAGGAAAGCCTTGTCTACCCTCTTAGCCTGGCACAGAAAAGTAATCACCTTAGTGTACGTGCTTGCATCAGGAACGAAGCCTTTCCTCATCATCTCCTTCATGATCTGAAATGCCTTCTCAAATTTTCCCACACCACAAAGGCACCGAGCAAAATTGGCAGTGTTAATCTTATTGAGAACGCAACTAGCAACCAGCATCTCCTCGTAAACTTTCTCTGCCAAATCCAACAACTCAGGATTTGGCAATTCTTCTCGACCACAAATACTTCCAATAAATATGTTGTATACAACATAACCAGGAGGACAACCGCAGTTATTCATCCTATTAAACAGTTTATATGCATATGCATAATCCTCAGCATTGCAGTAAGTATGCACAAGGGAATTGAACAATGAAGGATTTGGATTGCAACCCTCTGTCATCATCATGTTAATGATTCTCTTGCACCAGCCAAGCTGCTTCTTTTTCAGAAATCCTGAGAGCAGCGTCCTATAAGTTACCACATTTGGGATATACGAGTTGCACCGCATCCTATGAAGAAATGACATGGCCTCATTGAAAAGGGAGGCCTCCATCAGTCCACTGATCATCTGGGTGCACAACACCGTGTCGAGCTTAAAATCCTCCCTCTCTAACATGTCAAGTGCATCGCCCCAACGCCCCTCCTTGCACAGCACCTGCGCAAAGGATCCGACTGTGGACCTGTCCATGCAGAACCCTGATGCCGACATCTCCTTCTGCACCCGGAACCCCATTTCCATCTGCCCCGCGCTCGCGAGCACCTGCACCAGTGCATTGTAGGTCACCGCGGACGGCCTGTACCCTAAGTCCTTCAGCCTCCCAAGCTCCTCCAGAGCCTCGCCCCACAGGCCCTGGCGGCAGCACCGCCGCACCAGCACATTAAGCAATCTGCCGAGCACATCACGATCATCCTCCCCAATCTCCCTAAGCAGCCTCTCAGCGGTCCTGGCACAGTCTTCGAACCCCAAAACCTCGGCGAGCACGTCGTAGCAGGCACCAGTGTGGCTGTAACCCACCTGCCGCTCGGCCCAGAGGAAGAACCTGAGGCACAGCTCCGGGGAGCGCACCGCCCTGAGCACCGCGACCACGACGGAATCAGTAAGGAACTCGCGGTACCGTCGCAGGAACCGCTCTGCCTTGCCGTCGAAGTCGGCGCCGTAGGCCCGCACCGCCTTGGAGATCAGGATGGCCTCCGGGGGAGGGAGGGCGGCGGCGGGAGGCGCAGGGGCAGGGTCCCTAATAAAGGCAAAGTCGTGGTGGGAGAGGTGGGTCCCGGGGCGCGGCGTGGGTGGGTCGACGAGGCCAGGCAGGAGGTCGCCGGAGTCGGCGGCGTGGGAGGAGCAGGCGCGGCGCAGGGAGGCGCGTAGGGCTACCGCCGCCGCACGGCGGGCTATCATGGGTCGGCGGGGGCAGTGGTGGGAGTGGGGAGGGACGGTGGATGGGTCGTGGAAATGGAGGCAGAGGCGGCGAAGGCGGCGGGGGCGGAGGCGGCGGTGGTGGGGTTTGGTGGCGCCCCGGCCATGGAGGTTTTGGGGGTGGCGGAGGTAGGGGATAAACCCTAGTGGAGGAGGGTATTTCGGTAACAAAAAATGCTTCTGTAACCGTAATGTGTAATCTAGCTCAGGGCTCTGACGGTGGGGCCTCAGTCACACAGATGGCGAAGGTCGCCGTCCCGCATAGACTAGTCCGCCACACCACACCTCCCTCATCTCTCCCCTTCCTCTCGGTCTCAGTCTCAGTCTCAGCCTCGCTTCTTCATATTTTTCCTTAATTCGTTTCCTCCTGATCTCTTCCGTTTCTCGGCTAAATCTGGCCGCCTCCGTAAGTGCGATCGGGGGAGTGAATTGCCAACCCCCCTGTCCTGAAACACTTGATTTCCTGGGTGGTTGTGGCTCGCGCGCCAACTGCTCGACGCAATTCCACTGCAGAATCTTCTCTGCCATTTGGAGTCGCGCAGGTGAGCTTGAACTTCATCCCAGAGGCAATCCCTTGTTGTTTAGTAGCGCTTACTTTTAGGCATATGGCATTCACAGGCTTTAGTCAAGTGTTAGCAAATTCATTGTTCTGTCCGTCGGAAGTTCTTGCTGCGTGATAGTTCCTTTTGCCAGATCTGTTAATTGGGGATAGTGTGCGCTGTCTTAGCTGGCCGAGATTGTCAGGATTTTCAGCCGAAATCGCTGTGGGGTTGCTTTCTGGCTGCAGAATGTGTGTAATCATATTTTCTTGAGATAATATTTCGTGGGCAACTAGAAATTGAGTCACATTTAGAGTGCGGTGTGGCATGAATCGAACTGTGGCATACGCTGTCGTCGCAAGATACACTTTACCCACTTTAACATGCTTGATGTCTGTGAAGTGTGAACCATTGCAGGTGTTCCCCTGTGATTTGGACTCTGGAATTGCTAGCAAGCTTTTTTTTTTTTTTTTTTTTTTGAACATAGGAATTGCTAGCAAGCTAATGCATCGTTCTGGTCTAGCATTTTTAGCTGTTGGAAATGGCTTGGTATAGTTCCTAGTAGGACCTCCAAGGAAATACGGCATTTCTGAATTATCATACTTTGCAAACAATTGGCTAAAACATTACATATTTCTTTACCTGGACTTTTCGTTTCTCTTCTCTAGAAACTGCAAACTGCATCTTTGGTTTCTTCAGATATGTGCCTGTAGGTGACACTAGTATTCGTTGTTCTTTCTTTTCCTATGACACTTGTGTTCACCTTCTCGTTATTCATTCTAGTTTCTACCATTACTTGTCTGCACCTTCTCTCCTGACATGCTTCGTCTCTTTCCTTTTCTCGACTTAATCATACTTGTTTCCTGCTAATTATTGCCGTCGGTGCAACAATATCATCTCTAATTGCAGTCTGCATTTTTATTTGGAAACAAATCTTCAGGCGGTGACGGTGTTTCTTATGGCGTGTGCTCCAAATTCTATTGCCATTGGCCTTGCCAACTATGGGTTATATACGGGGACAAGGGTACTCTCACCGAGCTACAAGAACTTCCCACGGAAATCCTCCTACAAGTTTCTGAAGGTCCGTGCCCTGCAGGAAAATGATGGTCGTAGAAGGCTGGTTGACATAATCCAAACCATCCCTCAGCTGTCAAGAAACTATTTCAAAAGCGGGTCCAGAAGAGCTCTTTTTGGCGGCATCGCACTGCTGGGTGGCTTTTATGTTGCGCAGACAATATCCCTGTCATTCGGTGCTTTGGCCGTGAACGATGTTATAGCGGCGGTTGTGTGTGTCCTCCTGACCGAGTACGTGACGAAGTTCTACTACAGCCGACCTAAGGTTACGTTCCCAGTCGCGCTCCTCAACAATTTCAAGATGGGCTTCACATACGGCCTCTTCATTGATGCCTTCAAGCTTGCTAGCTGATGTACGTCACCTCCTGCGGATGCTTCACATGCATTTTCATCACGCTAAGTGGGCAAACATGGTGAGAAAACGCAACACCATGTGATGTGTTACAGGGATATATGCCTTTCTTGGCCTTGTATCTCTGTATGAAGATTGACCCATTGCTGGTATAGAACATGGTGTGATGATACTGCGGGGCCAGTTTGTAGCCCTCAGCTTACACGAAATTGATATCTGGTTTGCGTAAGGCATACCTCTGGCTATCCTAGTTTTGAGTAGAGCTTTGCTTTGAAATTATTATTAGTCAATTAATTAAATCTGTGGCACTTGTGGCTATCCAATCTAGAGTAGAGTTTGATTTGCAGGCAGTCTGTAGCTTAGCCCACTGTGTAGGCAGTGTGTAGTTTCTGTTCATATTCTCTGATAAATTGCTTGAACCAAAGTACCAGGCGGATCGCATGCTGTTTTGATCTTGGTTTGCAGCTAATTTATGTTTAGTACTATCAGACAATTTTCTCCCAGTACGAGACTTTTTTTTCCAATGCAGCAAGGTGTGTTACCTCAGTTGTCTTCTCTTGTTCCCAGTATGCATATTTGCCGCAACATCTCAGAGTACTGTAATGGTGCGCACTAGCACAGTTGAACCTCGGTGGTGGTGTCGAAAATTTGAGTAGCAGATTTGCTTCGGTAGCAACTGGACGTGCAAATTGTAGATGTGCCATCAAAGATCAAACTGCAGTGAAGTGCCGTACCTCAGCCTGCTCAGGAGATATTTAAAAAAAATGATGTGGATGCCAGACTAGCAAATATATTCTCATATAAAAAGCTTACATACCCCGCAATAAAAAGCTTACATAATCCAAACTATGCAATTAGTGCATCATGTTGCAGGTGAACGTGGTTTTCCAATATAATTTTTTACTTTTTTTAGGCTAATAATTTATTTTACTATGTAAGGTTACCATTAGCGCACCCGCAAAAAAAATTACCATTAGCGAGAAATAAAGCCTCCTTTCTGAAGAAGAAAAATGAGGGAAGCTTACTTTTCTGATGGACAGGTCCGCGTAAAAGCGCACCATGTCATGTTCCTGCCCACCGCACGCTCAGCCCACAGCCCACAGCCCACTACTGCGAAGAATTTGTCCAAATCCCGTCTGCCGTGCGGGGAACCGGGCAAGTGCGATTCAATCTCTTTTTCTACCGTGCTGTGCACGAGTGCGAAATGACACGCCCGAAATGATTTTGTTGCGGTAAACTGTCGGCGAAATGGGACAATGCGAGGTGTGAAGTGTTTGTGTCGCCACATTTCAGCCAGGTTTCCAAACCTGCTCCTGAGACAGAGAGAGGATTCCCTCCTGATAATGCCCCCCCCCCCCCCCCCCCCGCGGCGGCGACCCTCCCTTGCGCACCCCCGCCGACGAGCCCATCCCCCGGCGATTGAGTGGCGAAGGACGGACCCCGCGGCGCCGAATCCCATCTCCGTGCTCAGGAGCAGGTTTGGCGGTGGCAATCGGGGCTTCTCCGAAGCAATCTCGCGGAACAAAGTCTGCATCAGAGGGCGTGGTTCTGAGATCTGCTGATGGATCCGGATGGCGGAGCGGCGGCGGATCAGGAGATTCCGCGGTTGCTGGCAGAGGTGGCTCGCCGGGAGCGCGCGGCGGAGAGGGCTGCAAGGTCGGCCGATCAGGCGTCTCGAGACCTGGCGGTGGCGAGGATGAATCTAGCACTAAGGGCGATGGCGAACACCTCAGAGATGGAGCGCGCTCGGATTTTTGCTCGGGGGCAGCCTCTCTCCCCCGCCTTGATCCTATCATGGGCGGCGAACGAGGCGACCTTGTCTTCGCGGCTTCAGCGGCGGTGCTGGAGGCCTTTCAGGAAAGATGTGCTGTGACGGAGGCTGCGCCGGCGACCAACAAGGGTATATGCTCTGATGCGGTCAATACCTGTTTTCCTCTGCGGGTCTCGCCGGCGAACCTAGCTCGCCGGAGATCGACATCTCCGCCGCCTTTTGTTGTTCTGCCACCTAGGAGAATAGTCAACGGCTCTGGTGTGGGGAGACCCAAGCGGACCCCCCCTGTCAGTTGCGGCTCTGAGACTGCCGGTAGGGCTCACCCGTCAGACCTCGGTGCTGATAAGATCAGACCCCGACACCAGCTTACCAAACCCAACAACCACAGATCGGATCCCCAGGCTGCTAGGGTTCGGCGCCGCCCACGGCGTCGTCCTCCTCCTACATCTCTGTTTTGGGTGAGGCGAGACAAGTTTGTGAGCGGGGATTTTTCAGCGGATGATTGCTTCCCTGTTGGCACTACGGACTACCTAGTTGAGCCAAAGCGATTCAGTTTCTCTGTTGATTTCTGGGCTAGAAGGGAGAATAGACCGACGTTTGCTGCTGTTGTGCGAGGGATGGCTGGAGCTGGTGCTCCTTAGGGGTCCCGAGGTGGTAGATACGCTGGTGGCCGGAGCCGGAATGAGGGAATTCGCCCCACAATCCAGCAGCTGGCTGCGGATCCCCCTCCTACTATCCCTCCTGGACCTGTGTCTGCTCGTCCTTCTATGGCCCCCAATCAGCCTCAACACCAATCTCCCCCTGTCTCTATCTTTGCTAAACCTCCCCTCGTGCCTATGGCTACTGCCCCTTCCATGATGTATCCTGCTATGGGACAGATGTACCCTGGTTTTGCTGCGGCTGGCTATCAACAATACCCAGCCAACCCATGGCCGCAGAATTCTCAGCAGCCACATTTCCAATTCCCTTACCTGGGGCCCTCCTCAGTGTGCTTCTAACCCTTACCCACAAAACTTCCCCCAGCCGGCTGTGATTGGTGGTAGTGCTTCTGGTGGTAGTGGCCAAACTGGCTCTAGCAAGAACAAGAAAAAGCAAAAGCAAGCTGCTGGAAAACAAGCTTTGAAAGCTATTTCTGTTTCTGTTGAATCTTCAAAAGATCCTAATTCTGTTGCTGCTGACATATTCAATGTTGACCCTAAATACATTGGTGCAATCTGCTACAATTGTGGCCTCCCTGGCCACTTTGTGGGAATGTGTCAAGCCCCCAAAATATGTTTCATTTGCTCCACCCCTGGCCATCACATGGATGTTTGTCCTAAATGGTACAAGCCATACCCTGCTGCCCAATTCTGGGGGAGTGCCGGGAATGGGCTAGGGTTCTTCCATATTGAAGCTGGAGACAAGAAAGACAGTGATTGGCTTAATTTTGGTAATGTTGGTTTGGTGGTCATTGAAGATGGGGTGATATCTGCTGATGAGCTTGGATCATGCTTTGCTAGTACGTGGAAGACCAACTGGCCATGGCAAATCAGACCTTATGATGAATCCCAATACCTTGTCAGATTCCCTCCCAACAAAAAGATTTCTGATCTAGTTGCCTATGACTCCATTAACCTCAAACAGAAAGGGGTCACTATTTCCTTCAAGAACTGGCATGGTGAGTTACCTCCCTATGATACCCTGACAGAAGTGTGGATTGAGATAGTTGGCCTGCCTCCTGTTTGGTGTTCTTGGATGGTTATAGCACAGATTGCTGCTTCTCTGGGAGTGATTACCAATGTGGACTGGCATGGCATTTTCAGAAGTTTCTATGAGGTGGTTAGAGTTCAGATTGCTGTCAGAGACCCTTCCCTTATTCCTAGAGACAGGATCTATGAGATCCAGCAAGAACTTTTCCTTCTTACCTTTAAAGTGGAGGAAGATGCCCCTGCTCTCTCCGATGATCCTTCTGACCCATCTGACCCTAAGAGAGATGGTGAAGAGAGGAACAAGAATCATGATGAGGTAGATGATGACAGTAATGACGATCTTTTGGGTGAAGAGATGGACCATGATGTTGGCACAAGCAGGAATGTTAGGACTGGCTCTGCTCCTGGTGGATCCAAGAATAAAAATACTGCCCCTACTCAATCCTTATTGCTGTCCAAGTCCCATGTGGCTCAGTCCATCCCTTTGGAGAGATCTGTCTTCTCTAAAATACAAGGAGCTCCCCTGACCAAAAGTTACCTTCAGGCAGTGAAAAGAACTCCTCTGGAGAACTGTGGCAACATTCTTCTGCCACAGTTTGATGCTGCTGACAAAGTGGATACTACCATAAGCAGGACTTGCTCTGTTTCTCAAGATGCTTTGATCCCTTGCCCTAAAACCAACAACATGCTTAATAAAGCTGGAGTTGGGAAATGGGGCCATGTTGTTCCTCCCAGAATGAGCAACAGAATCAAGAGAGATGGTAAGCCATCCTTGATCAGAGCTCAGGAAATCAAGCAGGTGCAGAATCTAGAAATACCCAAAGGTAATAAACCTAGAGTGTTTCAGAATTCCTTTGCCTGTCTTGATAATGACATTCTTATCTCTAATGCTGATAAAGCTGGTGTGAGTCTGGGTAATAACCCTACTCAGATCAATCACAACATTGATGTTATTAGGAAAATAGAAAAAAATAGGCTTGAGAAATTCAAGCAGGAAAATCCTGATTTATTTTTGCCTCCTGACATTGATGTCTCTGGGGAGGATTATAATATTGTTATTCCTGATTCTGATGGTATAGAAACCATTGGCCTTGACCAAAATACCAAATCTAATACTGATGATGGTACTGGCTTGGACTCCTCTTGGTCTGAGGTAGTCAGTCAGAGGTCTAGGAAATGTCAGGCCAGAATATCTAACAGATTTAAATGATTGGTCTATTTTGGAATGTGAGGGGATTAAATGGGTCCCCTAAGATTACTAGAGTGCAAGAGCTCATTAGAGCTCAATGCCCAGATTTTCTTTGCCTTTTTGAAACTAAAAAATCTGATTTCAGCCTTAATCAGTTGGATGCCATTGATACTAGAAATGGCTATGATTGGCACTAGCTGCCTGCTAATAATACAGCAGGTGGTATCCTTGTGGGATTTAAAGTAGACCTATTCGAGCTGCTGAATTGTGATATTCATTCCTTTTGCATCTCCTGCCTTCTGAAGAATAAAAATAATAATTTGGTTTGGAGATTGGTTTCTGTTTATGGTTCTGCTTATGATAATTTTAAACTAGATTTCATTAATGAGCTGCACAATGTATTAGCTGGTTGGTCTGGTCCTACTCTCATAGGTGGTGACTTTAACCTAGTTAGATGTGATGAGGACAAGAACAATGGTTTGATTAATCAACATTGGGCAAATCTTTTCAATGACTGGATTAATAAATTTGGTCTAATTGAAATTAAGAATGCTGGTAGGAAGTTTACTTGGGCTAATAATCAGGATAACTTGATTATGGCTGCTATTGATAGAATCTTTGTTTCTGTTGACTGGGAGGGCTTATATCCTGCTTCCCAGGTCAAAGCCCTTCCCAGGATTGGGAGTGATCACACCCCCTTAATCTTTAATTCTGAAGCTTTTTCTTTTCCTAAGACTAAAACCTTTAGGTTTGAGAAGTGGTGGTTGGAGGTTCCTGGTTTTGATGATATAATTCACAAAGCTTGGAATATTGACTGCCAGTTCACTAAAGCCATTGACAGGTGGCAGTTTAAAATCAGGAACACTAGGAAAATTGCTAAAGGGTGGAGTGCCAATTATGAAGCCTCTCAAAACAAGAAGAAACAATCTGTGGTTGCTGAATATAATTGTTTAGATATTATTGCTGAATCTCAACCTTTGTCTCCTGTTTCTAAAGCTAAAATGAAAAATATTTCAGGAGAGCTTAATGAAATATGGAAGAAGGAGGAGATCAAGTCCAGGCAGAGGGCAAGGGAGAGAGACATTCTTGAAGGTGATCTTAATTCTGGATACTTTCAGGCTATGGCTAATCAAAAAAGGAGGAAGAAACACATTGCCATGTTGGAAACTCCTGAAGGCCCTGTGGAGGATCAAGAAGGTATTATGCAAACTGTTGTTTCTTATTATAAAAAATTATTTGGTTACTCTCCTGCTATTGACATTAGTCTTAAAGAAGACTTCTGGGATCAGCCTAGCTTGGCCACTGCAGAACATATCAGGATTTTGGAAACCCCCTTCTCCGAAGAGGAGATTAAAAATGCAGTTTTTGGGTCTTATGCTGAGGGTGCCCCTGGCCCAGATGGTTTTCCTTTTCTTTTTTACCAACACTTTTGGGAGCTGATTAAGAGTGACCTTTTTGCTTTATTTAGAGACTGGGAGAAGGGGGAGCTGGATCTACACAGACTCAACTTCTCCCTGCTTACTTTAGTACCTAAAGATACTAATGCTGTGACCATGGATAGGTTCAGACCTCTGGCCATGATCAATTGCAGCTTTAATATTTTTGCCAAGTGTGCTTCTAATAAATTTGGTCATGTTTGCAATGATTTGATTTCCCCAAACCAGACTGCCTTTATTAAAGGTAGATTCATTCTAGAGAGCATTGTTTCTGCCCATGAAGTAGTGCATGCTGTAGTTAGTAACCATTTACAAGGTTTCTGTTTTAAATTAGATTATGAAAAAGCTTATGATATGATTAATAGGGAATTTCTTTTGGATATGCTCAAGAAGAGGGGTTTTGGACCTAAATGGATGCATAAACTGGAAACCCTTCTTCATAAAGGATCTGTTGGTGTCAGAATTAATGACACCAATAGTGACTTTTTCATTACTGGGAAGGGGGTGAGACAAGGGGATCCTGTCTCCCCCTTACTCTTTAACATAGCAGCTGATGTATTCACTAGAATGCTAGTTAAAGCTGCTGACATGCAACTTATTGCTGGGGTTTTCCCTCCTTCTAACCCTGCTGGTGTCATCAGTATGCAATATGCAAATGACACCCTGCTTTTCCTGGACAATAATTTAGAGCATGCTAGAAACTTAAAATGGTTATTATCTTGCTTTGAACAAATGTCTGGGATGAGAATTAATTTTCATAAATGTGACCTGGTCCCATTAATGTTGATAGAGATGAGGCTGTGGTCTTTGCTCAAATATTAGGCTGTAGGTTGGGTACTTTCCCTATTAAGTACCTTGGTGCCCCCCCTCCATCCCCAAATGGGCTATTAAACTCATTAACTCTCAGTTAGCTCACTGTTTTTGGGATGATTATGAAGGTCATCACAAATACCATTTAGCCAACTGGGGTTCCATCACTTTGAGAAAAGAGTTTGGAGGCTTGGGGATTACTGACCTAGCTGATATATATCTTTGTTTATTAGCCTCTTGGGTCAGTGGACACCACAGAGATGAAGGGAAAATTTGGAAAAGCATCATTGATGCTAAGTACAACACCCAGAATCCTAACATTTTCACCTGCTCTCCTGTGGGGGCTTCTCCTTTCTGGAAAGGAGTTATCTGGGCTACTAAAGCTGCCAAATTTGGCTACTCCTGGATGATAGGAAATGGCAAGAGTGTGAGATCCTGGGAAGATCACTGGTTTGGTACTGCCCCCCTAGCCACCCTCTATTGGGACATCTACATCCTTGCCAATGAGCATAATATAACTATCGACAGGGTGTGGGATGGCACTGATCTGATGATCAATTTTAGGAGATGTTTTACAGAGGAGCAGCTGGGACTTTGGTTTGAGCTGACCGAAATAACCAAGACTATCAATTTTACTGATGCTGTGGATTCTTTAATTTGGGATCTTAATTCTAGTGGTGTTTACACTGTTAAGTCTTTATATAAAGTGGTTAATTTTAGAGGAGTCCTGCCTAGCAATACTCCTGCTGTTTGGTCTATTAAAATTCCTGCCAGAAATCATATTCTTATGTGGCTTTTGGCTAACAACAAGATTTTGACGAGAGACAACCTTAGTAAACGGCAGAATGTCCCTGACATTTCCTGCCCTTTTTGCTCAGATGCTGAGTCTTGTCATCATCTTTTCTTTGGCTGTGCCATTTCGATTGAGTTCTGGAGAAATATCTCTGACATTACTAGCTACAGGGGGGACCAATATGCTTTCCTTCTCTGATCTTTGGGCTAGATGTGGTAAATTTGCTGCTATGAATATTATCAATGCGGCTGGTCTGTGGGCCATCTGGAATATCCGGAATGACTTAATTTTCAATCGCACTGGATGGACCAATATGCAGGTCTTCTGGAGCAGAACTGCCTCATACATTGCGCTGTGGGAGCCGCTGTCCTCAGATCCTGTCAAAACCCAACTTCGTGCAGCGGTGCGGAGTCTGGAGCAGCTGGCAAGAAAACCTCCGCCGTTGATGTGGCCAGACCCAGGCTGAGGGGGTGCAGGTTTACCCAGGTGTGAAAATTGCTTCTCAGGAGAAAAGCCAACAGCCAGGGGACAGTAAAAAATAGGGTAGCTTGATAGCTATATTTCGCCCTGTGTTGGCTGGATGTTTGCTGCCTGTATGCAGTGGTTACATTTCCTTTTCAGTTCAGTTTAGTTCTGTACTTTCCGTGAGTGATTGTTGCATGCGGGCTGGATCTGTAAGACTATGGTTTCTTTGCAATGCAATGGAACCGGGGCTCCGCCCTTTTCCTCTAAAAAAAAACAATGCGAGGTGTCCGGATATCCCGTTTTCTTTTGTGGGAGAGGAAGATATGGCTGATGATCAGTGTGTATCGTCGCGACGTTGATCCCGTCGGCCGTCGGGTCTCCGTGCCTGCCAAATTGGGTCGGCGTCAGGAGTCACATCGCATCGCGTCAACTTTTCGAGGCTGACAGCTTCGTTTCCTGCATGGCCTGCCTGCCTGCCCTAAAGCTAAAGCCGGGCGAAACGCGACATGACATGGCTGATGGGTCCTCCAAATCCGAACGTCCACGCATCTTGCTGGATCAGTCAGACTCGTCGAATCGTGACAAAGGTGAGGTTTGCATCGAGGGTGCATAACAGTATTCTTACTTTTTTTATTACACAAAGAGAAACGGTAGTGTTGCTTGATCTTTTTTGTGTTGGTGGTAACGTACTACGTCTACGTGCGACCCGGTGGGGTGAACAGACCAACGGAGCCTCCACTAACGATCGGCCGCCTCAACACACGAAAGCGGAGACAGCAAACGGCAAGATGAAAAACATGTTCTTCAGACAAACGAAGGGACCAGATACACATGCACAAAATAAGATGAGAAATGCGTGATTTGCTCAGCCTCCACTGCGACACTGCACTGCACAATAGTCGTGGCGTCGTGCGTGCATGTGTCGGCCTGTACGCGCGTGGCGTAGCAGCAGAGGGCTCCTACTCCTACGAATTAGCAGAAGCAGTACGGGATTGAACTGTTCCCATTCATCCCCTGGACGCTTCCGGTGATGCACGCCGTGACGTCAGCTCAGGTATATTCCCATTTCATGGTACGCGCACAGCGAGGCAGAATGACGATGAGCCGCCGATCGTCAGTCACACAATCTATCGAGATGATTAAACTAGATACGGGTTGATTTGATGCTGGTCAGCTCTCTCGTCGTCTGCTGTTTCCTTCTAGAAGCTGTGGCGCTGGTTCATTAGACAGGGTTTGACCTGCAGTATTATAACCTTGTAGAGTACAGGATATTCTGTTGCAAGTCCGGTATGAAAATTATTACCAGTAGTACGATTAGTCCGTACGTGTGGCGATCTCGGAGTATGACTTCCACGATTAGTCCGCATGGCCTTGGTCGCCAAGGAACGGGGAGAACATGCATGCAGCTTGCTTTGCAAGCAGAATGGTGAGGCTTCGGCTGCGGAGAGGAAAGTTCGTGCTGACATTACTTAAAGTACTTTCCCGCCAAGGTTCTAGTGCTTCGTTATTCTTAGTCTTTCAGTTGCTCAACGGTTTAAGCGTGTCAAGCGAAAAATGTTTTTTTTTTTGCGGGGGAAGCGAAAAATGATTATACTACGGAGTGCTGGTAGTGGACCGGTCTAAACATGTGATTCCCAAGCCAACAAACGAAAGTATACATGAGAATTAGTGTGGAAGTTGCGCAGCTTTATGAATACTAATTTATTGTTGCTCACTGACTTTATCTTCATTTTGCTTGCTTCGGAAACTACATTGATCGTATACATGACAGTTACACAAGCAAGCTGCAAAAAGAATTCACGACTCACGAGTCACGACCTGGGATTTTTTTGGAAATGCTACTTTTTTAAAAAAAAAAATCGAAAATACGTGCTACAAATTAAAAATTTTGAGAATAGAGCACCGTCGTCTTACGCGCGGACGAAACGTTCGTCCTACGGTTGGAAGAAACGTGCATGATTCGTTTAACCGCGGGACGAAACAGATGGTTCATTGCCTGGTTGAACGAATATGCATGCTACAGGGTTGTTTCGTTGCGTGGGACAACGAAACGTGCCTGCCTGCTACAGTACCCTCACCTGAATATCCTGGCCGCACCAGAGCTCCCCTGGCCGAACCCTCGCGCCACCAGGACCGCATCGACGTGGAGAATCCATTCAGATAAAGAACAACTCGAACCGTGCATCGTGGAGGACGAATTTCGCCATTCAATCTACATCGACCGCCGCAAGACTACGTCGCATTCGGTAAGAAATTTTCTAATTACTCGCACCCATCTACTCTTCTAGATGCCGCCAACCTCCTAGACATTGTCCCTTATCCTATTGTTGTCGTTAGCCATGCGCATAGGGACGGAAGTTTATATACACACGCACTAGTGCATGCATTCTGCTAGATTGACTTCATACGTGCATGGCAAGGCTGCCTAGTGCATGCATGCATCAGGACTTGTGTGGCCGACGGCTTTGTACATGTACGTACACACCCGACCCGCACACCTAGGCCAGCATGTATAAGTACACACCCGACTAACCGCGCGATGTATGCATACATGTCTCATGTCTGAATGTCTAATTTTTTATGTATGGCCCCCTCCAATGATCATACGTGTATCATTGGCCCCCTCATATAAACTTCCGTCCCTATGCGTATGGCCAACGACAACAATAGGATAAGGGACAATGTCTAGGAGGTTGGCGGCATCTAGATGAGTAGATGGGTGCGAGTAATTAGAAAATTTCTTACCGAACACGACGTAGGCTTGCGGCGGTCGATGTAGATTGAACGGCGAAATTCGTCCTCCATGATGCACGGTTCGAGTTGTTCTTTATCTGAATGGATTCTCCTCGTCGATGCGGTCCTGGTGGAGCTCCGGTGCGGAAAGGATATCCAGGTGGGGGTAATGTAGCACGTGGGCATGTTTCGTTGTCCCAGGCAACGAAACAGCCGTGTAGCATGCAGATTCGTCCAACCAGGCAACAAACCATCTGTTTCGTCCAGCGATTAAACGAATCATGCACGTTTTGTCCAAGTGTAGGACGAAAACGTTCGTTTCGTCCGCGCATACAACGACGGTGCTCTATTCGTGAAATTTTTGATTTGTAGCACATATTTTCGGAAATTGTTCAAAAAAATATAGTATTTCCAAAAAAAAAAAATCGACCTGTACTTCACACGACAAAGCCCGCCAAAAAAAAATCACGTACGGAGTCGGTTTCCGTTAGGACGTGTCGCTGCGACGGGCGCCTACGGCAAAGATCCAATCATCAGCGTGCACAAAATCAAATCCCAAACAAATGTACACGTACTCCCGCTCCTACTTAGTACGATAAGATTTCTAGGAGTAGCATGCATGATCACTTTTCGCCTACTCACTCACGGCGTTCGTCCTAGCATGGCTATCTACTAGGACAAGCATAATCACGTACTACTCGGAGGCGTGGATGGGTCGACACAACGCACGCAAATCTAAGACGGCGCCTAGCTAACGCCAAAGGGATCGGTGGCGGGACAAAGCGCCAAAGCGGCACAGCGCGGCACGACAAAAGGGCGCCGCGCGCCGCTGGTGCACCCACGCGCCCCGCCACGGCATCGACCGGCACGGGCGCGCGGCGCCGCTCAACTCGTTTCTTTATCCGCCATGCACAGAAACAACAAAGCTTTGTCGGTTTGTCACCGTGTGGCATGGCGGCATCACCGTCTTGTTGGACCCTGCGGCAGCTGCCATCGCTGATGACACACACTGTATTGGACATCGGTCGCAGGTCGCTGTTCGTTCTTAGCGGGACCCGAGTACGTACACGACGAACGGCTCTGATGTAAACGCACGGCACACCCGGAAGAGACAAATCCAAGATGCTCTGGGTTCACGGTCCGTTTGGAGTTGGTAGATTCGTACTAGGGCGGCTGGTAGAAACAGGAGGGGGAATCGAGCTTGGTAAACAGCAGAGCGCCGGTGGTGACAGGTCGCCGTCAAAGCAGTATGGGATTTGTTTTACTCTGTCGCTACAAGGATTATAATGAAAGGAACTGTTTGTCTTGCTTCCCAAGTTGTTTCTGATACAGTATCGGGGGAGAATTCTGCACTGCACTTTAAACATGCACGACTGGTGGTTTCTGTAACGGAAGACGGCAAGGGGAGCTCGTTGTTTCAAGAAAAGGAAAGGGGTGCAGTATTTTTTATTTTATTTTTGCGGCTAGTATTTCATCATCCAGAAAAAGAAGATTAGAAGATTCATCCATTTGTCTGTGAGATAACGAGAGATGCAAAGCAGAGCACTAAGTTTACCGAATGTACACGCGAGGAGGAACCAAGGAAAGGTTGGACGAACACCCAGGGAAGGAACGATGTTGCCGTCCACTACTCTTGTGCAGATTCCTTGCACAAATACGCATTTCCTCGGGGAATAGCCGGCGGCTCGGCAGTGAACGGAACGTACCACCAAGGGTGCGTACACATGCATGTGCCACAACTGGCACTCATCATCCTCATATGGCTTTTCATTCCTCGGTCCACATGATCATGTCGCATGCACGCACGCACAAGGCACAACGGGTGACTGCACGTCATGGCCTCGTGGGTTCGGTGGTGAATGGTGCACAAGCACAGAGCTTGCTGGCAATGGCATATTCCTTTCCTTTTCCCCTCCGTGGTAGTGAGGAATAGTTGGTGACCTTGGGACCAAGGCGTCGATCTACTCGATTCCGTCCGGCGCGAGGGGGCTAGCCAGCCTCGTGTGCGTGCGTGCTTCCACAGTGCGCTCGTGCTGCCGCGGCTGCACTGGCAATGCCGTAGCTGGGCAAGTGAGCCAGGCTACCACCGTACCACGACGCCAACCCAAAGGGCGCGGCAGCAGGCAGCGATTCACCGGCCGCAGGATCCCATCTTTCTCCCGGCCGCAGGTGATGCGGGCGACTGGGGCGTTCGCGAGGGCGACGCCACGGGCGGCGGCCGAATCCCGGCGGGTAGGGGGCAAGTTCTGGGCCTTGGCCGAGATGGACGCTGACGGGGATGACGATGAGGAGGATGGCCGGTCGCCGGAATCGCCGGGGTCACCGGCCGTTGCGTCTCCTTCACCGTCGGACCACCTATGCGAATTCTTCGCGGTAGGGTACAATGAAGAGGAGGTGATGGCGATGGTTGATTCGGTGATCCCGGCGTCCGATCCGGCGAGAGCTGGGCTAGGCGCGATGGACCAAAGGGAGGTGATTCGACGCGTAGTTCACCGGCGAACGTCCTCATCGGCTCTACGACCATGGAGGGGGCCTATTCCCAAGGTTTGTCTCCCTTCTCTCACTTTTGGTGATTTCTTTAACCCGGAAGATTGGAAGACGGTAGCTCGGCACCGGAAGAAGGGCCGGCCGCCGGTGAGGTCGTCGGCACCGGAGTCAACCCAGATCTCGATCGGGGCGGCCAGACAATTGCGTTTGAATTGCCTTTTGGGCCATGGCGGGCCGATTGAACTGGGGCAAGTGATGGGCTCTGGGCATGCGGCCCAACCCACAATCTCTTCCGAGCCAGAGGCTCGTGGTACAGAGAAGGAAACCGAGAGGCTGGATGACGTGGTTGGTGTTGGGCCGATGGAGACTGCGGTCACGGCCCGACCCAACATGGCGGCTGCTAGGGTTAGACCGTCGCGGGCGCGGCCTGGCTTTCGGTCGTTCGGTGTCGGCAAGGCATCGCGGCTCTGGACGGGATCGACGACAGGCGATACTCGTTCTTTTGCGTCGGTGCTCATGGCGGCTGGGAGGGGCAACGGACCTCCGCCGCCGGCGCAGCCCGCGGCTCCAGGGGTTGCTGCACCGCACCAGGACAACGGCGCTGGAAGGGTTGGAGGTGTTGCTGCTAATGGCGGGCGAGGTGGGATTGCTGGCAGGGGGAACGGTTTTGGCGGCGGCGGTGCCGACGGCCGTGGCGCCGGTGGCGGCGCTGGTGGCAGATATTGGCCAGATGCACCACGTTTCCAGAACGATGGTTTTGGGGCGTTTGGAGATAACCGCTACTATGGCTCCTCGTCCGGAGGCGGCCGGGGCGACGTCGGAGTCCGGGAGTTTCGTGGACCGACGGGCGGATTCGTCGAAGGACCGGCGGGTCCACAGCAGTACGTGCCTCGTCGGGGCGGTCTGGCTAACCGAGGTGGACGCGGCGGCGCTGGAAGGTTCGGTAGGACGGGCGGGAGAAATCCAAGGCGTGACCCGCCGCCGCGACAGGATCCCCCGCCAAGGTGGGTTCCTCCTGCGGCTGCTACTGCTGATGCGCCGGTGGCGGTGCCCGTGGTTCCTCCGGTGCTGCCTCCCGCGGCCAATACAGAGGGAAACGCGACGCTTCCTGGAGTTGCGCTTGAGGCTGTGCGTGCCCTTGCGGCTGTGCCGGCGGAGGCGGTGACGAACGCTGCAGCCAAGGGTTCTGATAATCTTGAGTCTGATAATGCAAGCAAAGGGCAGCGTAAAAGAGAGAAGCTATACTGTTACCGTTGTGGTGAGCCTGGACATTATGCAGTGGGCTGCTCGACGGAACTATGCGATATATGTCTGAAGCCGAAGCACGAAGCGGAGTGTCCGCTTCTCTCGGCACCGAAACCGGTGGTAACTATATATGGGGTTTGTGATCCCAAGCTCATGTTCTTTGAGACTCCGACGATGAACTCGTGTAGGCCATGTCTCGAGAATGCCAGGACGGGGTTGATCCGGGTTACACATGGTACTTTGACTGAGGACCAGGTCATTCAGCAGCTTCAGAGATTGGTATCCGAATCCTTTCAGTGGTCCTTAGTGTAGATAGATGAGCAGTTGTTCAAGGTCGACTACCCTACGAAAGTTAATCTTGAGAGGATTAATAAGTTTGGCATGTGCAGAGTGCCTGGTAGTTCTTGTTATCTTGAGTTTGACGAGTGGAAGCGAAACGAGCCAGTTGGGATTCCTCTGGCTAAGATCTGGGTCAGATTCTTTGGGGTGCCACCCAAACCGCTTAATGACTTCCTCGAGGCTTGGAGCATTGGATCTCTTATTGGGAAAACTGAGGACGTTGATATACTGTTTACTCGCAAACATGGCATTGCGAGGTTGCGCGTTGGGGTGATTGATGTGGATGCGGTGCCTGCTTACTTAGCCTGGTCTTATGAGGGATTGAGTTATGATCTTCGGATTGAGATTGAGGGATACCCGATGGCAGAGGACACTGACAAAGGTAAAGGTAATGACGATGGTGCTAACGGTGGGGATGGTAAGCAGGATGACCTTATGGACCACGATAAACATGGGGACAAGCCTACATCCACTGGGGAGACAAATCAGTCGTCAGATACTACGGTGAGGAAGGAGGCTGCACCCACTTCGACACCCATGGCGGGGCTTCGGTTTGGGTCGTTTGAGGCGGTCTCGGCGCCTGGCCGTCTCTGGGCCGATCGGGTGGAGTCTGAGGATCCAGCTGAGCGGGAGCTACCTTCTTTACTTACTGCCCGTGCGGGGGACGGGGATCAGGGCGTGTCTTCTGCTACGACCAGGGAGAGGAGCCCGAGGCAGGCGGCCTCAACTCTTCACTCCCCTTCTGTTGCGGTGGTTACATCTTCTCCGTCTTCACGCGTCACTTCTCCACCGCAGTTGTCGCAGGCGGCAACGACTGTGGTGGAGTCAATGGTGACTCCTGTTCTGTCATCGGCGCCAGTTGTGGAGGTAACTGAGGCGCCGCTCAGGCCGTCGAGGAGGTGGTGGCCTTTGGAGGCATCCCAGACCCGACGACTGGAGACAGGAGGTCGAGCCGACGCATTCAGGGTCAACTAGACGCTGATGATCTTCAGATGGGGCGCGCCATGCGGGCGGCCAAGATTCGAGATTTAGAATCTTCGACAGGTATGTCAGTTAATACCAATTTTTCAGTTCTACATTTTTCCGACAATGATATAGTAGAAAGGGCTGATAAGTTGGGAGTATCTTTGGGGGGTAATGGTCGAGAAGTAGCGGCTTCAATTAATGATTTGCTTGATCTAGAGGCTGATAGAGCTATGGATATGCTTAAAAACATTGCCGCGGTTAAACCTATGGAAGAAAGTGAGATAAACGAATTGGGAGTTCGTGAGTTGGAGTTTATGTGTGAGGATCTTGTACCTACGAGTATCCTTCATACGGAGAAATTGGAGGTGGAGGAGCATGCGGCTCCTCTACAGCCAAATGAGGATGTTGGTTACGATTTCAGTCATGCGGACTGTGAGATCGAACCGGATAAGCCCAAACGCACACGTAAAAAGAAGGTATATGGCCTGTCTGCTGTGCGTCGGAGCGCTCGAATTAAATTCAAGCGAAAATTCCATGATGACCCATGAGAGGGATCTTCTGGAATAGTAGAGGTCTTGCGGACCTAGGTAAACGTAGGTTTTTGGCGGAGGCTTCCAACGAATACAGGCTTGACTTTATTGCGTTGCTTGAGACAGGACGTGATAACTTCACCTCGCAATTCCTTGGAACGATTTCTGGTGGTATGGATTTTGATTGGCATTGTTTACTGTTGGGGAACGGAGCATGAATTTCAAAAAAAATCCTACGCTCACGCAAGATCTATCCATGGAGATGCATCGCTACGAGAGGGGAGAGTGTGTCTACGTACCCTCGTAGACCGTTAGCGGAAGCGTCTCACAACGCGGTTGATGTAGTCGAACAATCCTTCGAGCTCCACCGATCGAGTACCGAACGTACGACACCTCTGAATTCTACACACGTGCAGCTCGGTGACGATCCTCGCCTTCTTGATCCAGCAAGACATCGAGGAAGTAGATGAGTTCCGTCAGCACGACGGCGTGGCGACGGTGACGGTGAAGTGATTCCGGCAGGGCTTCGCCTAAGCTCTCCGAAAATATGACCGAGGTGGAAAACGGAGATCGGGGCACCGCACACGGCTATCGGACAATTGTGTGTCTCCAAGGGGTGCCCCTCCTCCCGTATATAAAGGATGAGAGGGAGGAGGCCGGCCCCCTAGGGGTGCGCCAAGTGTGGGGAGTCCTACTAGGACTCCTTAGTCCTAGTACGATTCCACCTCCCATACGGAGTAGGAAAGGGGGAAGGGAGAGGGAAAGGAAAGAGGGGGCTGCGCCCCCTCCCCTAGTCCAATTCGGTTTGGGCAAGGGGGGCGCGCGCCTCCTCACGTGGCCTGCCTCTCCTTTTCCCGTATGGCCCAATAAGGCCCATTACTTCTCCCGGTGAATTCCCGTAACTCCCCGGTACTCCGAAAAATATCTGAATCACACGGAACCTTTCGGACGTCCGAATATAGCCTTTCAATATATGAATCTTTACCTCTCGGACATTCCGAGACTCCTCGTCATGTCCGTGATCTCATTCGGGACTCCGAACAACATTCGGTCACCAATCACATAACTCATATAATACTATATCGTCATCGAACCTTAAGTGTGCGGACCCTACGGGTTCAGGAATGATGTAGACATGACCGAGACAACTCTCTGGTCAATAACCAACAGCGGGACCTGGATGCTCATATTGGTTCCTACATATTCCACGAAGATCTTTATCGGTGAACCTCATATGACAACATACGTTGTTCCCTTTGTCCGACGGTATGTTACTTGCCCGAGATTCGATCGTCGGTATCCAATACCTAGTTCAATCTCGTTACCGGCAAGTCTCTTTACTCGTTCCGTAATACATCATTTTGCAACTAACTCTTTAGTCACGGTGCTTGCAAGGCTTCTGTGATGCTGTATTACCGAGAGGGCCCAGAGATACCTCTCCGATAGTCGGAGTGACAAATCCCAATCTTGATCCATGCCAACTCAACAAACACTTTCGGAGATACCTGTAGTGCACCTTTATAATCACCCAGTTACGTTGTGACGTTTGATACACCCAAAGTATTCCTACGGTATCCGGGAGTTGCATGATCTCATGGTCAGAGGAACGTGTATTTGACATAGTGAAAGCAATAGCATTAAACTGAACGATCATATGCTATGCTGACGGTTGGGTCAAGTCCATCACATCATTCTCCTAATGATGTGATCCCGTTATCAAATAACAACTCATGTCCATGGTCAGGAAATCTTGACCATCTTTTGATCAACGAGCTAGTCTAGTAGAGGCTTACTAGGGACTCAGTATTTGTTTATCTATTCACACATGTATTAAGTTTTCCGTCAATACAATTCTAGCATGAATAATAAACCATTATCATGAACGGGGAAATATGATAATAAACACTTTATTAATTGCCTCTAGGGCATATTTCCAACAGTCTCCCACTTGCACTAGAGTCAATAATCTAGTTTACATCTCCATGTAATTAACATCCAATCAGTTCTAGGGCTGATCATGTTTTGCTTGTGAGAGAGGTTTTAGTCAACGGGTCTGCAATATTCAGATCCGTGTGTTCTTGGCAAATCTCTATGTCATATGTAGATGCTGCTACCACACTCTGCTTGGAGCTACTCCAAAAACGACTGTCCCACTTTACGTATCCGGTCTGAGACTCATAGTCTTCCGGATCGGTGTTTAAAGCTTGCATCGACGTAACCCTTTACGACGAACTCTTTATCACCTCTATTCCCGAGAAATTCTTCCTTAGTCCTTTTCAGGTACTTCAGGATATTCTTGACCGCTGTCCAGTGATCTACTCCTGGATCACTTTGGTACCTTCCCACCAAGCTAATAGCGAGGCATACATCAGGTCTAGTACACAGCATGGCATACAAAATAGAGCCTATGGCTGAGGCATAGGGGATGACACTCATCTTCTCTTTGTCTTCTGCCGTGGTCGGGCTTTGAGTCTTACTCAATCTCACACCTTGCAATACAGGCAAGAACCCTTTCTTTGACTGATCCATTTTGAACTTCTTCAAAATCTTGTCAAGGTATGTGCTTCGTGAAAGTCCTATGAGGCGTCTCAATCTATCTCTATAGATTTTGATGCCTAACATGTAAAACAACCTTTACCTAGATTTTCAAGTCTTAGTCCACTTCACACCAGGCAAGAACTCATTTCTTTGACTTGATCCTATTTTGAACTTCTTCAAAAAACTCATCAAGATGTGTGAACTTTTATCAGGTGTTTTGATCTATCTCCATAGATCTCGATGCCCAATCTGTGGATAACTCAAAAACAGGTTTTTATTGAAAACCTCCTTTCAATTCTTTATGCTTTCCAGAAATTCTACATCATTTCCAATGAACAATATGTCATCCACATATACTATTAGAAATGCTATAGAGCTCCCACTCACTTTCTTGTAAATACAAGTTTCTCCATAAACTTGTATAAACCCAAACGCTTTGATCACTTCATCAAAGCGAGTATTCCAGCTCCGAGATGCTTGCACCAGTCCATAGATGGATCGCTGGAGCTTGCATATTTTGTTAGCGCCTTTAGGATCGACAAAACCTTCCGGCTGTATCATATACAATTCTTCCTTAAGGAATCCGTAAAGGAATGCCGTTTTGACGTCCATTTGCCAGATTTCATAATCATAAAACGCGGCAATTGCTAACATAATTCTGACAGACTTTAGCATCGCTACGGGTGAGAAAGTCTCATCGTAGTCAACTCCTTGAACTTGGTGATAACCTTTAGCAACAAGTCGAGCTTTATAGACGGTGATATTACCATCAGCATCCGTCTTCTTCTTAAAGATCCATTTGTTTTCAATAGCTCGCCGTTCATCGGGCAAGTCTACCAAAGTCCACACTTTGTTCTCATACATGGATCCAATCTCGGATTTCATGGCCTCAAGCCATTTGTCGGAATCCGGGCTTGCCATCGCTTCTTCATAGTTCGAAGGTTCACCGTTGTCTAACAACATAACCTCCAAGACTGGATTTCCGTACCACTCTGGTGCGGAACGTGTCCTGGTTGACCTTCGAAGTTCTGTAGTAACTTGATCCGAAGCCTCATGATCATCATCATCAACTTCTTCTCTGGTCTGTGTTGGTGTCACAGAAATTTCTTTCTGTGGCGTACTACTATCCAGAGGAGGTACAATTACCTCATCAAGTTCTACTTTCCTCCCACTCACTTCTTTCGAGAGAAACTCCTTCTCTAGAAAGGATCCATTCTTTAGCAACGAAAACTTTGCCTTCGGATCTGTGGTAGAAGGTGTACCCAACGGTCTCTTTTGGGTATCCTATGAAGACGCACTTATCCGCTTTGGGTTCGAGTTTATCTGGCTGAAGCCTTTTGACATAAGCATCGCATCCCCAAACTTTCAGAAACGACATCTTAGGTTTCTTGCAAACCACAGTTCATACGGTGTCATCTCAACGGATTTAGACGGTGCCCTTGTTTAAAGTGAATGCAGCTGTCTCTAATGCATAACCCCAAAATGATAGTGGTAAATCGGTAAGAGACATCATAGAACGCACCATATCCAATAGAGTACGATTACGACGTTCGGACACACCATTACGCTGTGGTGTTTCATGTGGCGTGAGCTGTGAAACAATTCCACATTGTCTTAAGTGATTGCCAAACTCGTAACTCAAATATTCTCCTCCACGATCAGATCGTAAGAACTTTATTTTCTTGTTACGATGGTTCTCTACTTCACTCTGAAATTCTTTGAACTTTTCAAATGTTTCAGATTTATGCTTCATCAAGTAGACATCTACTCAAATCATCTGTGAACGTGAGAACATAACGATATCCACCGCGCGCGTCAACACTCATCGGACCGTATACATCGGTATGTATTATTTCCAATAAGTTGGTTGCTCGCTCCATTGTTCCGGAGAACGGAGTTTTAGTCATCTTGCCAATAAGGCACGGTTCACATGTCTCAAATGATTCATAATCAAGAGATTCCAAAAACCCATCTGCATGGAGTTTCTTCATGTGTTTAACACTGATATGACCTAAGCGGCAGTGCCACAAATATGTGGTACTATCATTATCTTTTGGCATTCGTGTTATGAACATATGTATTACTACGATCAAGATTCAATAAACCTTTCATTTTAAGTGCATGATCATCAATGATATTATCCAAATAAATAGAATAACAATTATTCTCTGAAATTGAATAACCGTCTTGCAATAAACACTATCAGATATAATGTTCATGCTTAACGCAAGCACCAAATAACAATTATTTAGGTCCATCACTAATCCTGAAGGTAGAGAGAGCGTGGCGATGGTGATCACATCAACCTTGGAGACACTTCCAATGCACATCGTCACCTCGTTCTTAGCTAGCCCTCGTTTATTCCGAAGCTCCATGTTTCAAGTTGTAAGCAACTGAACAAGTATCAAATACCCAGGTGCTCCTACGAGTACTAGTAAGGTACATATCAATAACATGTATATCAAATATCTTTGTTGACATTGCCAGTCTTATTATCTGCCAGTTACTTTGGGGAAGTTCTGCTCCCTGTGACATTTCCCTTTGCAATGGGAGCACTAAGTCTCGGGTTTGGTTCAGCCTTGGGTTTCTTCGCGTGAGCGGCAACTATTTTACCATTCTTCTTGAAGTTCCCTTTTCTTTCCCTTGCCCTTCTTGAAACTAGTGGTCTTATTAACCATCAACACTTGATGCTCCCTCTTTTGATTTCTACATCCGCAGATTGTAGCATCGCGAATAGCTTAAGGATCTTCTATCCCTTGCATGTTTATAGTTCATCACGAAGATCCAGTAGCTTAGTGATAGTGACTAGAGAACTCTATCAATCACCACTTTATTCGGAAGTCTAACTCCCACTTGATTCTAGTGTTTGAAGTACTCAGACATTCTGAGTACATGCTCACTAACGGAGCTGTTCTCCTCCATCTTGTAGCTATAGAACTTGTCGAAGGTGTCATACCTCTCGACCCGGGTGTGAGCTTGAAAAACAAATTTTCAGCTCTTGGAACATCTCATATGCTCCGTGTTGCTCAAAACATATTTGGAGCTCCGGTTCTAAGCCGTAAAGTATGACGCACTGAACTATCGAGTAGTCATCTTTTCTTGTCTGCCAGACGTTCATAACGTCCTCAGACGAAGCCGTAGGGGTATTTCACTGAGCGGTGCATTAAGGACATAAGCCTTCTGTGCAGCAGTGAGGACAATCCTCAGATCACGGACCTAGTCCGCATAGTTGCTTCCATCAACTTTCAACTTCGTTTTCTCTAGGAACATAATAAAAACAGGGGAACTACAGCGCGGTCTATTGATCTACAACATAAATTTGCTAAGACAAGTAAGACTATGTTCATGACAATTGAAGTTCAATTAATCAAATTACTTAAGAACTCCCACTTAGATTAACATCCCTCAAGTTGTCTAAGTGTAACATGATCCACATCAACTAAACCACGTCCGATCATCACGTGAGGTGGATTAGTTATCAATGGTGAACATCTTTCATGTTGATCATATCTACTATATGACTCATGTTCGACCTTTCGGTCTCTTGTGTTCCGAGGCCATGTCTGTACATGCTAGGCTCGTCAAGTTTAACCCAAGTATTCTGCGTGTGTAAAACTGGCTTACACCCGTTGTATGCGAACAAAAGAATCCATCACACCCGATCATCACGTGGTGCTTAGAAGCGTCGAACCTTCGCAACGGTGCATACTAGGGGAGAACACCTATCTTGAAATTTAGTGAAGGGATCATCTTATAATGCTACCGTCGTCCTAAGCAAAATAAGATGCATAAAAGGATTAACATCACATGCAATTCAATATGTGACATGATATGGCCATCATCGTCTTGTGCTTTTGATCTCCATCAGCAAAGCACCGTCATGATCTCCATCGTCACCGGGTTGACACCATGATCTCCATCGTAGCGTCGTGACACCTTGATCTCCATCGCAGCGTCGTGGTCGTCTCGCCGGCTATTGCTACTACTACTACTGCTAACTCATAGCGGTAAAGTAAAGCAATTACATAGCGTTGGCATTGCATACAATAAAGAGACAACCATAAGGCTCTTGCCGGTTGCCTGATAACTTACAAAACATGATCATCTCATACAACAACTTATATCACATCATGTCTTGGCCATATCACATCACCAGCATACCCTGCAAAAACAAGTTAGACGTCCTCTACTTTGTTGTTGCAAATTTTACGTGGCTGCTACGGGTTTGCAAGAACCGTTCTTACCTACGCAAAACCACAACGTGGTGTAGTGATTGCTTTTTGATCTTCTAAAAGAACCCTCTTCATTGAAACCGATTCAACTAAAGTGAGAGAGACAGACACCCGCCAGTCACCTTTATGCAACGAGTGCACGTAGCGGTGAAACCTGTCTCGCGTAAGCGTACGCGTAATGTCGGTCCGGGCTGCTTCATCTCACAATACCGCCGAATCAAGTATCAACTAGTAACGGCAAGCAATATATATACACCCACGCCCACAACTCGTTTGTGTTCTACTCGTGCAAATCACATCTACGCATAGACCTGGCTCGGATGCCACTGTTGGGGAACGGAGCATGAATTTCAAAAAATTCCTACGCTCACGCAAGATCTATCCATGTAGATGCATCGCTACGAGAGGGGAGAGTGTGTCTACGTACCCTCGTAGACCGTTAGCGGAAGCGTCTCACAACGCGGTTGATGTAGTCGAACAATCCTTCGAGCTCCACCGATCGAGTACCGAACGTACGGCACCTCCGAGTTCTACACACGTGCAGCTCGGTGACGATCCTCGCCTTCTTGATCCAGCAAGACATCGAGGAAGTAGATGAGTTCCGTCAGCACGACGGCGTGGCCACGGTGACGGTGAAGTGATTCCGGCAGGGCTTCGCCTAAGCTCTCCAAAAATATGACCGAGGTGGAAAACGGAGATCGGGGCACCGCACACGGCTATGGGACAATTGTGTGTCTCCAAGGGGTGCCCCTCCTCCCGTATATAAAGGATGAGAGGGAGGAGGCCGGCCCCCTAGGGGTGCGCCAAGTGTGGGGAGTCCTACTAGGACTCCTTAGTCCTAGTAGGATTCCACCTCCCATACGGAGTAGGAAAGGGGGAAGGGAGAGGGAAAGGAAAGAGGGGGCTGCGCCCCCTCCCCTAGTCCAATTCGGTTTGGGCAAGGGGGGGCGTGCGCCTCCTCACGTGGCCTGCCTCTCCTTTTCCCGTATGGCCCAATAAGGCCCATTACTTCTCCCGGTGAATTCCCGTAACTCCCCGGTACTCCGAAAAATACCCGAATCACTCGGAACCTTTCCGACGTCCGAATATAGCCTTCCAATATATGAATCTTTACCTCTCGGACATTCCGAGACTCCTCGTCATGTCCGTGATCTCATCCGGGACTCCGAACAACATTCGGTCACCAATCACATAACTCATATAATACTATATCATCATCGAATCTTAAGTGTGCGGACCCTACGGGTTCGGGAATGATGTAGACATGACCGAGACAACTCTCTGGTCAATAACCAACAGCGGGACCTGGATGCTCATATTGGTTCCTACATATTTCACGAAGATCTTTATCGGTGAACCTCATATGACAACATACGTTGTTCCCTTTGTCCGGCGGTATGTTACTTGCCCGAGATTCGATCGTCGGTATCCAATACCTAGTTCAATCTCGTTACCGGCAAGTCTCTTTACTCGTTCCGTAATACATCATTTTGCAACTAACTCTATAGTCACGGTGCTTGCAAGGCTTCTGTGATGCTGTATTACCGAGAGGGCCCAGAGATATCTCTCCGATAGTCGGAGTGACAAATCCCAATCTTGATCCATGCCAACTCAACAAACACTTTCGGAGATATCTGTAGTGCACCTTTATAATCACCCAGTTACGTTGTGACGTTTGATACACCCAAAGTATTCCTACGGTATCCGGGAGTTGCATGATCTCATGGTCAGAGGAACGTGTATTTGACATAGTGAAAGCAATAGCATTAAACTGAACGATCATATGCTATGCTGACGGTTGGGTCAAGTCCATCACATCATTCTCCTAATGATGTGATCCCGTTATCAAATGACAACTCATGTCCATGGTCAGGAAATCTTGACCATCTTTTGATCAACGAGCTAGTCTAATGACAATTCTAGCATGAATAATAAACCATTATCATGAACGGGGAAATATGATAATAAACACTTTATTAATTGCCTCTAGGGCGTATTTCCAACATTTACCTCCTCGGGGAAGGTCAGGCGGGATCTTGCTCGGAGTTAACTGTGAATCTCTCGAGGTGTTAAACGTTTTTATGGGTGAATTCGCCGTCAAGTTTCATGTGCGATCGAAAGTAGACGGGTTTAGATGGGCTTTAGTGGTTGTGTACGGTGCGGCGCAGCCGGAGTTCAAACCAGATTTCCTTGCAGACTTAGTGAGGATATGTGGTGGTGAGACATTACCAATTTTGGTCGGCGGAGATTTCAACATCATAAGAAGAAGAGAAGAAAAGAATAATGACAATTTTGATGGAAGATGGTCTTTCATGTTTAATGCGATTATAGAAAGCCTAGACTTGCGAGAGATCGATCTCACGGGTAGGCAATTTACTTGGGCAAATAATATACAGAATCCAACGTACGAAAAGTTGGACAGGGTTCTCACAAGTATTGAATGGGAACAAAAATTCCTTTTTGTGACGGTGCAAGCGTTACAAAGAGGAATTTCTGATCATACACCCCTTCTTGTTGATTCGGGTGAGGCGGTTCATCGTGGCAACAAGAATATTTTCTCTTTCGAAACTGCGTGGTTCGAGAGAGGAGATTTCCTTGAGTTGATAGCAAGGGAATGGGCTTCTGAGCAAAGGGGTGACTCGCCTGTCGAAAGATGGCAATATAAGATTAGACATCTAAGACAGTTTTTGCGGGGTTGGGCCAAGAACAATAGTGGCTTATATAGGCAGCAGAAAGAGAGGCTGCTCAATATAATAAACGATCTTGATATAAAAGCCGAGAGTAACTTGCTAGACATTAATGAGCGAGTGGCTAAGAGAGAAGCAGAGGTCAGTCTGGCGAAGCTTCTTAGAGAAGAAGAGATCAAATGGGCGCTAAGAGCAAAAGTGAAACGGGTGGTTCAAGGGGATAACAATACACAGTTGTTCCATATGATTGCCAATGGGAAACATAGGAAAAAGAGAATCATTCAACTTGAACAGGATGAAGGGACAATTGTTGGTCATGAGAATCTTAAGATGTATATTTCGAACTTTTATAAAAAAATGTTTGGGGCCCCAGTTGAGAACTATGTCTCCCTCGATGAGAGTTCGGTTGATGATATCCCTCAACTGGGAGATGATGAGAATGAGATTCTCACGGCCCCGTTTTCAGAGAAGGAAATTTTTTAGGCTATTGCGCAAATGAAAAATAACAAAGCACCTGGTCCGGATGGGTTTCCTATAGAGTTCTATAAGAAGTGTTGGGATATTATAAAAGGAGACTTGATGCATATGTTCCATGATCTGTTTAATGGCCATTTACAACTCTTTAAATTGAACTTTGGAACAATCACCCTGTTACCAAAGAAGGATGAAGCGATTCGCATTGAGCAATTCATACCGATTTGTTTGTTGAATGTGAGCTTTAAGATTTTTACTAAAGTTGGCACGAATCGTCTGACACAGATTGCGCACTCGGTCGTGCAGCCAACCCAGACTGCCTTCATGCCGGGACGACACATCCTTGAGGGAGTGGTCGTCTTGCATGAAACCTTACACGAAATTCATTCGAAGAAACTCGATGGAGTGGTCTTCAAAGTGGATTTTGAGAAGGCATATGATAAAGTGAAATGGCCATTCCTACAGCAAGCCTTGCGTATGAAAGGGTTTGATCCGGCTTGGAGGAAGCAGGTCGAATCTTTTGTACAGGAAGGCAGCGTTGGGATCAAGGTTAATGACGATATCAGTCATTATTTCCAGACGCAAAAAGGACTGAGACAGGGTGATCCGATGTCTCCGATCCTCTTTAATGTTGTCGTCGATATGTTAGCTGTGCTCATTAATAGAGCGAAAGAGGACGGCCAAGTAGGAGGTCTTATCCCACATTTAGTGGATGGTGGGGTATCCATCTTACAATATGCTGACGACACCATTATCTTCATGGAACACGACCTAGCAAAGGCACGGAACATGAAATTAGTTCTATGCCTATTTGAACAACTGTCTGGTTTAAAGATTAATTTCAATAAGAGTGAACTGTTCTGTTTTGGACGCGCCAAGGAAGAGCAGGAAAATTATAAACAATTGTTTGGTTGTAACCTAGGTTCGTTGCCTTTCACATACTTGGGTATTCCGATTCATCATCGCAAGCTCACTAATAAAGAATGGAAGTGTATCGAAGATCGTTTTGAAAAGAAATTGAGTTGCTGGAAGGGTAAACTCTTATCATATGGAGGAAGGTTGGTTCTTATTAATTCGGTGCTCACAAGTATGCCGATGTTCCTCCTTTCCTTCTTTGAAGTACCGGTAGGGGTACGGAAAAGATTGGATTTTTATAGATCTCGATTTTTTTGGCAAATAGACGAAAACAAAACCAAATATAGGTTGGCCAAATGGAATATCATTTGTAGACCGAAGGACCAGGGTGGCTTGGGTATTGAGAATCTAGAGGTCAAAAATAAATGCTTACTTAGCAAGTAGCTTTACCGTTTGGCGGTAGAAAGAGATGGAGTCTGGATTCAGTTACCGCGTAATAAATATTTACATTCTAAAACGTTGGCCCAAGTGACCGTGCAACCGTCAGACTCTCCTTTTTGGAAGGGGCTTATGAGGACAAAAGTTGCCTTTTTTAATAGGAGCAAATTCATCGTAGGTAATGGACAAGGTACTAGGTTTTGGGAGGATACCTGGTTGGGTGATACTCCATTAGCCTTGCAGTACCCTTCCCTATACAACATTGTACAACGGAAAGAGGTATTGGTTGGTACAGTATTGGGATCCGTTCCTCTTAACATTCAGTTCAGACGGTCGTTAGTGGGTGATCGTTGGGATAGATGGCTGCATCTCGTGCGTAGGTTAATGGAAATTAACCTTACTGATGCGGCAGATTCCTTACACTGGAAGTTGTCCGTGTCAGGAGTGTTCACGGTTAAATCGATGTATACAGATTTGATTAATACCGGGCCTATCCCGAGGTCGATTCACATATGGAAAATTAAGGTGCCTTTGAAAATTAAAGTGTTTATGTGGTTTGTACACAAGGGAGTTATTTTGACTAAAGATAACTTGGCAAAGCGGAGTTGGGAAGGAAGCAAACGATGTTGTTTTTGTGATCAGGATGAAACAATACAACATCTTTTTATCCAATGTCCGCTTGCTAAGTTACTTTGGAGAACCATTCATGTATCTTTTAACGTGGTTCCGCCAGTCACAATCTCGCATCTTTTTGGGGCTTGGTTAAATGGGATAGAGTCTAAGACCGCGGCACATATTCGCGTTGGAGTGTGTGCACTACTTTGGGCCATATGGAACTGTCGGAATGACGTGGCTTTTAACAGACGAACCATCACAAATTTTTTGCAGGTCATCTTCAGGGCATCTACCTGGATCCGTATGTGGTCGTTACTCAGCCATGCAGACCACAAGGAGCTTATGGATATTGGGTGCAACCGATGGGAGATGATTGCACGGGATACATACAACCGGTTTGGATGGCGGTCCAATAATAGGATAGGTGTTTAGTCATCCTACCCTATTTTCGCCGGTTGTGGCAATTTTATTTTCGGAGCTTCATACTTTTGTTTAAGACTATGTTTTGTTTCGAAATCTTTAATAAAATGGCTGTGTGCATCAAGAGATGCAGAGGCCGGGGGTGTTCCTTCTTTTTGAAAAAAAGGCAGCGATTCACCATTCACACGCGTGCGCCTCTGTTCCATTTACTCCCACTCTGCAACTCGTCGGATGGCAGATTGCAAATTTCAAACTTGGTACTGAGTATTAAACCAACGACAAGTGATATGAATGGGAGAAAATACTGTATGTATTTCAGTACGTTCACCGTAGTAATTGAAGCCTCTGAACGCATAGCTCTCCGTAGGTACCAGCAGTGGTTCCGCGCATTTTCAGAAACTAAGATAATAGGGTCCTGGTTTGGTTTATGGCGCGACAACAGAATAGTTATTTTTAGGAAGTTGATGCCTACAATTTCCATGCTGATTCAATGTTTACCAAAAGTCACTGTACACGAAATGGAAAAACAAACGTCAAGACCGATGTGCACCTCATCTGCCTAATATTAACTGTTGATTATTCATTATGTACTCACCCCGCCAAAAAAAAAAAATCATTATGTACTCGATCGCCTCAGTAATCCTTGTATGTACGGGGCAAACGGCAAAGTATCGACCAAAAATGTGGACAAGAAGCGAAGCAAAAACGTACTCTACTCCGCTAAGCACACGATTACCTCCTTAATTATGTACTCATCCGTCTACCAAATTCCATCATATAGTAGTAGTACTGTACTACGAGTTCCCAAAGAAAATAAAATATCGTATTAACAAAATAAACCTGGCCAATCCCAACTTTTTTGGGAAGGACGTAGTGCTAAAAGCTAAAAACGCCTCAGAAAAACACGGAGAAATCGCCATCTTTCGACGGATCCATCATCCTCCGCTCACCGTCGTCGCTGGCGACGCCCCCGCCCGTCTGCGTCTCCGGCGAAGGCTTCTTGTCGTCCCCCGCCGCCGCGGCGGCCTCGACGTCACTGGCCGCGAACGTCTCGTGGACGACCTTCTCGACGTCGAGCACCTCGCCGCCGTCCTCGTCCTGGGGCAGGGCGGGGATGTAGGGCGGGCGCGCCACGCGGAGGATGCGCTCCCAGTCGACGCCGTGGAAGAAGGGGTGGGCCTTGATGCCGCGCGCGCCGATGCGCTTCGCCGGGTCCTTCTCCAGGAGGCGGGCGATGAGGTCCCGCAGCGGCGTCTTCTCGCCCACCAGCTCCGGCTGCTTGGTGAGCACGCGGTAGAAGGTCTCCTTGCGGTTCTGCCCCCGGAACGGCGTGCGCCCGTAGAGCATCTCGTACAGGACCACGCCCAGGCCCCACCAGTCCACGATGAAGTCGTGCCCGCTCCCGGCGATGATCTCCGGCGCCACGTAGTCCTCCGTGCCCACGAACGAGTTCGACTTGGCCGGCGTGCGCGCGCCGGAGACCGTGGAGGAGGCCGTGGTGGTCGTCGACGAGGCGGACGACGAGGAGGCCGTCCGCGAGGTGGATGGGGGCGACGGCGAGTCCGCTGACACGGCCGGCTTCGTGGCGCGGCCCGAACGAAACCGGAAGCACATGGCCGGCTTCTTGGGCCTCCCGGTGTTGAGAGACAGCGAGCTAGGGACAGGCGCCGGTTTAGGGGCGTCCGTCTCCGGCGGCAGAATCGGGAGCCTCGTGGAGAGGTCGAAGTCGACGAGCATGATGTGGCCGCTGTCCTGTATTAGGACGTTCTCCGGCTTGAGGTCCCGGTAGACGATGCCGATGCTGTGCAGGTACTCGAGAGCCAGCACCAACTCCGCCGCGTAGAACCTGCGAATTGGCAACGAATGGGTGAGTTCACGGATCAAATCTTGGCCAATTTGCTCTGCGTGGCATAAGGGCGTTCGCTGATGGGTTAATCGGTCAGGGACTCAGGGGGAGCGGGGGCGTACCGTATGGCGGAGTCGGAGAACATCTTCTCGGTCTGGCGGCGTCGGAGGGAGTTGAGGTCGCCGCCGCAGCAGCGGTCGATGGCGAAGCCGACGACGGCGTCGGTGGCGAGGACGCCGCGGAGGGCGGGGAGGAGCGGGTGGCGCAGGGCCAGGAGCACGTCGCGCTCGAACCAGATCCTCCGGTGGCCGTCCCCGGCGCCGCCGCCGCTCCCGCCGCTCTTCTTGTGCCGCGCGGCCTCCCGCGAGACCGCCTTGAGCGCCATGGCGATGTCGCCCCCTCCGGCGTCGTCCTCGGGCACGACGTGGAAGACGACGCCCTTGGCGCCGCGGCCGAGCACGGAGACGGCCCTGAGGTCGGCCAGGCTGAGCTGGCGCGGCTCCGGCGGCGGCGAGAGCGCCTCTGCTGCCGTCATGGTGGCACCCCAAGAACGCACGAGGACGGTGCCGCCTTGGATTGGGTGGCGGAGTGCGAGTGGGTCTGGTGCCCTGCGCCTGCGCCTGCGCGAGTGAAGGAAGGATGGGGTGGGGATTGGTTGCGGTTTGATTTTGGTATTCCCGATTCGATTCCAGGCTCGGCTCCTCTGCGTGCGTTGGTTATATGCGGCGGGCAACAGGCTCTCTCTGTCTTGCCTTGCCTTCCCTTCCCTTGGTGACGAAGCACTCTCGCCTGCGGGATTTCCTTCCGCGAAGCGAGTGTTTTGAAACGGGCAGAGTTTTTTAATCCCTTCGTCGTCGACGGACTACGGTCGTTCCTTCTCTCGTGTGGTGTTGTTGGGTGTGGGGGCAGTTTGTCAGCGAGAGAGATCGAAGGATTTTTTGGGCTCCGTCTTTGGACTGCGGTTGCGGGCGAAGCATGAGAGTAATTGCTCTAGTTCCTTCGGTCTGTCGGACAGTACAGCAGAGATTAATTTTTATGCATCAATTCAATACAATTACATCAATGCTATTCTTCAGCCAACTGATTTCGATTCGCTTTCATTCAACAAACTCTAATGTCCGGTCTCCAGCCGTAGTCTGTGCTGAACATTTTAGTCGACATTTGAATCTCTGCACGTTCGATCGCGCGATCCGATGACTATATCGTTAGCCATATCATTTACCGTTAATTTATATATATATATATATTTTGGATTAAGGTTCTGTTTGCTGGCTTGTATCATTTCACTTATAGCCATATTTTTTGGGGAAATGTTAACCAAAAAAAAAAAACCCCACCAAACTTCAGAAATTTCGCTGCCCTGCGTGAATGCCCCGTTGAACTACCGATGCGATGCATAGATCTTGGTGAGGGGTGAGGAGACACGTCAGTTCTCAAACTTGTTCACTAAACACAAAAGCGGCACGAACGATATTCTATCCAAATAGAGCTACCCACCCGACTGGCTAGCGCCTTAAACCTCCATCCAGAAGACCTAGGATTGAATCCCAGTTTCTCCTCTCTTTTTTACTAGGTGGCAAAAAATATGCACATTTTTGTTGTAGTTACTTGGCATTTTTTGAATCGACATGGAAGATTTATAAAAAAAATTAACTTGTCACATGGAAAATTTAAATGTTTTTTTTGCAATTTTCACACATGGCAAAATCTAGAAAAAAAAATCTCCTGGACCCTTTGCAAATACATACTGCTCCCTCCGATAATTTGAACTAAAATCATGACACTTATTAGGAATTGGAGCGAGTAACATTTTTTTCTTCCAAACATGGCAATTTTATGTCTTTTTGTAATGCTCCCATGATAATTTTGGAAATATTTTTTCTACATTCTCACTTGGCAATTTTATTATTAAGAGCATGACAAATTTATTTTTAAGAGCATGCAAATTTTATTTTAATGGCATGGCATTTTTATTTATTTTTTACCATGGGCAATTTCCTGTGTGTGATTTCTATGTTTTTCATAATGAAAATACAAACCATGGCAAATTCCTTGTACTTCTTTTTTTAATATGCAATTTTTTCATTGTCGAGGTACGACCAAGACAATCTATGGGATCGATGTGATCCCTTTGCGGTTCGGCTGTGAGGATCAACGTGCACAAAGAGCAGAATCAGCAAGTTTACCCAGGTTCGGGCCGCCGCGAGGCGTAAAACCCTACTCCTGCTTTAGTGGATTGATTGTGTATGAGTTCAAGTTACAAGCAGCACAGCTTGCCGACAAGCTTGTGCTAGCAGTGCAGCTACTACGTGCAAATGAGCAAAGTGTCGACCTCTAATGGTCTTAGGCTGAGTGGCCGAATGGCCGATCCCCCCTAAAGGTTGCCATGGACCTCCTTTTATAGAGCAAAGGGGTTACCACAGTGGAAAAAAGGTGAATACATGGAGTAAATAATGGCTTGACACACACATGGACGTGTGTCGATAAAGGTGTTCCTCAGGCAGCGGGCTGCCACGTGCCCCGACAAGCTTAACCTAACCACCTGCCTGCTCGACACCTGTCGGCAAGTCTCTGACAGGCCGCCGAGGTGGAGCGGTGGAGTAGCAACGAAGGGAGTTTGCCGGCACGGAGCTTGCCGGCACATCCTTGCCGGGTCCTGGCTTGCCGGCTCCTCCTTGCCGGGTCTTGAGTGTTTCTTGGTAGATTCCTTCTTGGCCATGCTTTTCTCGGTACGGAGGCTGCTACTTGCCGGTGCTTAGTAAGGAGTATGAATACCCCTGGTTTTCACTACACCGACATTCATGTATGATCTTCTTTGTCTGCATTTTTTTATCACAATATTTACTTTTGTTTTTTTTATTTCAGATTTACTCTTGCAATTTCCACTAGTTGTTTGGTAGTTTATTATGGCTATTTTTCTAGTTTTTTTTAGCGAATGGCAATTTTTCTAGTGAAAAAGGTTTTTATCAAATGTTGCTTTTAGAGGCCCAACAGGGAACCTAAAGGGGCCTATTTGGGCTGGTTCACCCTGGGGTAGTTCTGGTAGCGAATGTTTTCATTCGCTCCATCGAACCACTCGCACGGAACGATTCGTTCGCTGGAGGCACCCCAATAGACTAATTTTTTGAGGGATGACTCTTCTAACCACTTAACTTTTTTTTTCATTCAGAAGAAAGAGAATACAATGCAAAAAAAGACATGACCGATACATCATCAAATAACACCAACATCACCACCTTGTGTCACAAAATGGCACGAATTGACCATATAACATTTTGAGTATGCTTATTTTTGTGCATTTCTATATTTATAGGACTTCATTTTCTAATTTTCGGAGCTAAATTCGGCAAATCCCGCGATAGGGTATCCTAGCTAGATGACTTCGCACGATGGTAACAGGGGCAAGGTTTTACCTAGGTTCAAGCTCTCATAGAGGAGATAATACCCTACATCCTGCTCATGTATATTGCTTCGGAGCGTGTACAAAGTACAAGTAAAGCACTGCTACTCCCGTAGAAATTGTTGGATTCCCCGAAGAGGAAAGATGATGTAGCACATCAGTAGAAAATATTTCACTCAGTTAAGAACCAAGATTTATCGAACCAGTAGAAGATACCAAGGTAACAACTTTAGCAGCACCTGCACACAAACAAATAAAATTGCTTGCACCCAACAGTAGCAAGGTGGTTGTCAATCCCCTTGGTAGTGCTAGTTACAACATTAAAAGCAAATATATAGTGATAGGGAAAATGGTAAAAAGTAAATGAACATAAAGAGCAATTGTAGGGGTTTTGTATTTAATGGAGAATAGACCCGGGGCCATAGATTCACTAGAGGCATGTCTCTAGAAAGCATGTAGTGGCATGATAGACAAATTACTGTTGGGTAATTGACAGAATAGCGTAAATTATAGCTATGATCATTCATGGCATAATCTCACATAGGTGATACGTCTCCAACGTATCTATAATTTTTGATTGTTCCATGTTATTATAGTATCAATCTTGGATGTTTTATATGCAATTATATGCTATTTTATATCATTTTTTGGGACTACCCTATTAACCTAGTGCTCAGTGCCAGTTGTTGTTTTTTGCTTGTTTTTTGGTTTTTCAGGAAATCAATACCAAACGAAGTCCAAACGCTACGAAACTTTTTGACGATTTTTTTCTAGACAAAAGAGACCCTAGAAGCTTCGGGAGGAGGCCAGAAGCCTCACGAGGAAGCCACAAGGCAACCCCACGCGCCCCCAGGGGGCGTGCCAAGATGCCTTGTGGGACCCTCGTGGCTCCTTTTGACCTAATTCCAGTTCTATAAATTCTCAAATATTGGAAAACAAACAGAGAGCCCCACGAAATAACTTTTCCGCCGCCGCAAGCTTCTGTTCTTCCGCGATCCCATCTGGAGGCCTTTTCCGGTACTCTGCCGGAGGGGGAATCGATCACGGAGGGCTTCTACATCAACCTTGCTGCCCCTCCGATGATGTGTGAGTAGTTTACCACAGACCTACGGGTCCATAGCTAGTAGCTAGATGGCTTCTTCTCTCTCTTTGATCTTCAATACAATCTTCTCCTCGATCTTCTTGGAGTTCTATCCGATGTAATCTTCTTTTGCGGTGTGTTTGTTGGGATCCGATGAATTGTGGGTTTATGATCAGATTATTCATGAGAAATATTTGAGTCTTTTCTGAATTATTTTATGCATGATTGTTATAGCTTTGTATTTCTCTCCGATTTATCCATTTGGTTTGGCCAACTAGATTGATTTATCTTCAGCGGGAGAGGTGCTTTGTAATGGGTTCAATCTTGCGGTGTTCTATATCCCAGTGACAGAAAGGGATAAGACACGTATTTGTATTGTTGCCATTAAGGGTAAAACGACGGGGTTTATTTATATTGATTGGGTTTACTTTGTCTACATCATGTCATCTTGCTTAAGGTGTTACTATGTTTTTATTAACTTAATACCCTAAATGCATGCTGGATAGCGGTCGATGGGTGGAGTAATAGTAGTAGATGCACGCAGGAGTCGGTCTACTTGTTGGGGAACGAAGCATGAAAACCAAAAAAATTCCTACGAACACCCAAGATCTATCTAGGAGAAGCATAGCAACGAGAGGGGAGAGTGTGTCTACGTACCCTCGTAGACCGTTAAGCGGAAGCGTATATCACACGGTTGATGTAGTCGTACTCGTCATGATCCAATCGCGATCCAATCCGATGAAGTACCGAACGGACGGCACCTCCGCGTTCAGCACACGTACGGCTCGATGACGTCTCCTCCTCCTTGATCCAGCAAGCGAGGGAGGAGAAGTAGATGGGATCGCCGGCAACACGACGGCGTGATGGCGATGGTGGTGGAGTAGTTCTGGCAGGGCTTCGCCGAGTGCTACCGAAAACACTACCGGAGGAGGAAACGGAGTAGCGGGAGAGGGAGGGGCTGCGCCAAGGCTTGTGTGTCCTCTTGGGGGCGCCCCTTCCCCTCTATATATAGGTGGAGGGGCATGGTGGCCAGCCCTCCAAGCCCTAGGGCTGGCGCACCAAGGGGGAGGAGTTGGACTCCTAGTCCAATTCCCTCCTTTCCATACACAGGTGGACTTTCCACCTTTCCCAGCCACATGGGCCTTGAGGGACTTGTGTGCCTGGCCCAATAAGGCCAGGGCGCCTCCCCTCAGCCCATGCTGACCCTTGGGATGTGGTGGAACCCTTGGTGGACTTCCGGACTCCTCCGGAAATTTTCGAAACCTTCTGGAAGCTTCCCGGTACAATACCGAAAAAAATTGAAACTTTTTTCGGAACCCTGAAAACAACTTTCCATATATAAATCTTTACCTTCGGACCATTACGGAGCTCCTCGTGACGTCTGGGATCTCATCCGGGGTTCCGAACAACATTCGGTCACCAACGTACATATCCCAATACTACTCTAGCGTCGCCGAACGCTAAGCGTGCGGACCCTACGGGTTCGAGAATCATGTAGACATGACCGAGACACCTCTTCGATCAATAACCAATAGCGGAACCTGGATGCCCATATTGGTTCCTACATATTCCACGAAGATCTTTTATCAGTTGAACCATGATGTCGAGGATTCGGTTAATCCCGTATGCAATTCCCTTTGTCCAGCGATATGTTACTTGCCCGAGATTCGATCGTCGGTATCTCCATACCTAGTTCAATCTCGTTACCGGCAAGTCTCTTTACTCGTTCCGTAATACGAGATCCCGTGACTAACTCATTAGGCACATGGCTTGCAAGCTCTTTACGATGTTGTATTATCGAGAGGGCCCAGAGATATCTCTCCGTCATACGGAGTGACAAATCCCAGTCTCGATCCATGCCAACCCAACAGACACCTTCGGAGATACCTGTAGAGCATCTTTATGATCACCCAGTTACGAAGTGACGTTTGATAGCACACAAAGTATTCCTCCGGTATCCGGGAGTTGCATGATCTCATGGTCTTAGGAATAGATACTTGACATGAAGAAAGCTATAGCAATAAACTCAGTGATACGATCAAATGCTAAGCTTACGGTTGGGTCTTGTCCATCACATCATTCTCCTAATGATGTGATCCCGTTATCAAATGACAACTCATGTCTATGGTTTGGAAACCTTAACCATCTTTGATCAACGAGCTAGTCTAGTAGAGGCTTACTAGGGACATTGTATTTGTTTATGTATTCACACATGTATTTAAGTTTCCGAGTCAATACAATTATAGCATGAATAATAAACCTTTATCATGAACAAAGAAATATGATAATAACCAATTTATTATTGCCTCTAGGGCATATTTCCAACAGTCTCCCACTTGCACTACAGTCAATAATCTAGTTTACATAGTTATAAATCTAACACCCATGGAGTCTTGGTGCTGATCATGTTTTGCCCGTGGAAGAGGTTTAGTCAACGGGTCTGCCACATTCAGATCCGTATGTACTTTGCAAAGTTCTATCTCTCCATCCTTAACATAATTACGAATGGAGTTGAAGCGGTGCTTGATGTGCTTGGTTCTCTTGTGAAACCTGGGCTCCTTGGCAATGGCAATAGCTCCAGTGTTGTCACAAAAGATAGTCATTGGATCCTATGCACTAGGTATTACACCCAGATCGGATATGAACTCCTTCATCCAGACTCCTTCTTGCGCTGCTTCCGAAGCAGCTATATACTCCGCTTCACATGTAGATCCCGCCACGACGCTCTGCTTGGAACTGCACCAACTGACCGCTCCACCATTTAATATAAATACGTATCCGGTTTGAGACTTAGAGTCATCCGGATCTGTGTCGAAGCTAGCATCGACGTAACCCTTTACGATGAGCTCTTCGTCACCTCCATAAACGAGAAACATGTCCTTAGTCCTTTTCAGGTACTTCAGGATATTCTTGACCGCTGTCCAGTGATCTACTCCGGGATCACTTTGGTACCTCCCTGCCAGACTTATGGCAAGGCACACATCAGGTCTGGTACATAGCATGGCATACATTATAGAGCCTATGGCCGATGCATAGGGAATGACTTTCATCCTTTCTCTTTCTTCTGCTGTGGTCGGGCTTTGAGTCTTACTCAACTTCACACCTTGCAATACAGGCAAGAACCCTTTCTTTGACTGATCCATTTTGAACTTCTTCAAAACTTTGTCAAGGTATGTGCTTTGTGAAAGTCCTATTAGGCGTCTTGATCCATCTCTATAGATTTTGATGCCCAATATGTAAGCAGCTTCACCGAGGTCTTTCATTGAAAAACTCTTATTCAAATATCCTTTTATGGTTTCCAGAAATTTTATATCATTTCCAATCAACAATATGTCATCCACATATAATATTAGAAATGCTACAGAGCTCCCACTCACTTTCTTGTAAATACAAGCTTCTCCGTAAGTTTGTATAAAACCAAAAGCTTTGATTACCTCATCAAAGCGAATATTCCAACTCCGAGATGCTTGCACTAGTCCATAGATGGATCGCTGGAGCTTGCATACTTTGTTAGCATCCTTAGGATCGACAAAACCTTCTGGTTGCATCATATACAACTCTTCCTTAAGAAACCTGTTAAGGAATGCCGTTTTGACGTCCATTTGCCAGATCTCATAATCATAAAATGCGGCAATAGCTAACATAATTCTAACAGACTTAAGCATCGCTACGGGTGAGAAAGTCTCATCGTAGTCAACCCCTTGAACTTGTCGGAAACCCTTTGCAACAAGTCAAGCTTTATAGACGGTGACATTACCATCAGCGTCTGTCTTCTTCTTAAAGATCCATTTATTCTCAATGGCTTGCCGATCATCGGGCAAGTCCACCAAAGTCCATACTTCGTTCGCATACATGGATCCTATCTTAGATTTCATGGCCTCAAGCCATTTGTTTGAATCCGGGCTCATCACAGCTTCTTCATAGTTCGTAGGTTCGCCGTTGTCTAACAACATGACTTCCAGGACAGGATTACCGTACCACTCTGGTGCAGAACGTACCCTGGTCGACCTACGAAGTTCAGTAGTAACTTGATCCGAAGTTTCATGATCATCATCATTAGCTTCCTCTTCGGTTGGTGTAGGCATCACGGGAACTGCTTTCTGTGATGTGCTACCTTCCAATTCGAGAGAAGGTACAATTACCTCATCAAGTTCTACTTTCCTCCCAGTCACTTCTTTCGAGAGAAACTCCTTCTCTAGAAAGGACCCATTCTTGGCAACAAAGATCTTGCCCTCGGATTTGTGGTAGAAGGTATACCCAATGGTCTCTTTAGGGTATCATATGAAGACACACCTCTCCGCTTTGGGTTCGAGCTTATCAGGCTGAAGCCTCTTGACATAAGCGTCACATCCCCAAACTTTTAGGTTTCTTGCCAAACCACAACTCATACGGTGTCGTCTCAACGGATTTAGATGGTGCCCTATTTAAAGTGAATGCGGCTGTCTCTAATGCATAACCCAAAACGATAGTGGCAAATTGGTAAGAGACATCATAGAATGCACCATATCCAATAGAGTACGATTACGACGTTCGGACACACCATTACGCCGTGATGTTCCAGGTGGCGTGAGCTATGAAACAATTCCACATTGTCTTAAATGCATACCAAACTCGTAACTCAAATATTCACCTCCACGATCAGATCATAGAAACTTTATTTTCTTGTTACGATGATTCCCCACTTCACTCTGAAATTCCTTGAACTTTTCAAATGTTTCAAATCATCCCCACTTCACCCATATCTACTCAAATCATCTATGAAGGTAAGAAAATAACGATATCCACCGCATGCTTCAACACTCGGACCGCATACATCGGTATGTATTATTTCCAATAAGTCACTAGCTCGCTCCATTGTTCCGGAGAACAGAGTTTTGGTCATCTTGCCCATGAGGCATGGTTCACATGTCTCAAATGATTCATAATCAAGAGATTCCAAAAGTCCATCAGCATGGAGTTTCTTCATGCGTTTTACACCAATATGACCTAAGCGACAGTGCCACAAATATGTGGTACTATCATTATTAACTTTGCATCTTTTGGCATCAATATTATGAATATGTGTATCACTACGATCGAGATTCAACAAGAATAAACCATTCACAAGGGGTGCATGACCATAAAAGATATTACTCATATAAATAGAACAACCATTATTCTCTAACTTAAATGAATAACCGTCTCGCAATAAACAAGATCTAGATATAATGTTCATGCTCAACGCATGCACCAAATAACAATTATTTAGGTTTAAAACTAATCCCGGAGGTAGATGTAGAGGTAGCGTGCCGACGGCAATCACATCAACCTTGGAACCATTTCTGACGCGCATCGTCACCTCGTCCTTAGCCAGTCTTCGTTTATTCCGCAGCTCCTGTTTCGAGTTACAAATATTAGCAACCAAACCAGTATCAAATACCCAGGCGCTACTACGAGCACTAGTAAGGTACACATCAATAACATATATATCAAATATACCTTTGTTGACGTTGCCAGCCTTCTTATCTGCCAAGTACTTGGGGCAGTTCCGCTTCCAGTGACCATTCCCCTTGCAGTAGAAGCACTCAGTCTCAGGTTTGGGTCCAGCCTTGGGTTTCTTCATGGGAGCGGCAACTGTCTTGTCATTCTTCTTGAAGTTCCCTTTCTTTCCCTTGCCTTTCTTGAAACTAGTGGTCTTTTTAACCATCAACACTTGATGCTCCTTCTTGATTTCTACCTCCGCGGCCTTAAGCACCGCGAAGAGCTCGGGAATCATTTTCTCCATCCCTTGCATATTATAGTTCATCACAAAGCCCTTATAGCTTGGTGGCAGTGACTGGAGAACTCTGTCAATGACCGTGCCATCTGGAAGATTAACTCCCAACTGAGTCAAGCGGTTGTGAAACCCAGACATTCTGAGTATATGCTCACTAACAGAACTGTTCTCCTCCATCTTGCAGCTAAAGAACTTGTCGGAGGTGTCATACCTCTCAACCCGGGCATGAGCTTGAAATACCAATTTCAGCTCCTGGAACATCTCATATGCTCCGTGGTGCTCAAAACATCTTTGGAGCCCCGGTTCTAAGCCGTAAAGCATGGCGCACTAAACTATCGAGTAGTCATCAGAACGTGCCTGCCAGATGTTCACAACATCCACAGACGACGCTGGAGGGGGTGCGGCACCTAGCGGTGCATCAAGGACATAAGCCTTCTGTGCAGCAATGAGGATAATCCTCAAGTTACGGACCCAGTCCGCATAGTTGCTTCCATCATCTTTCAACTTAGCTTTCTCTAGGAATGCATTAAAATTCAGGGGAACTACAGCGCGGGCCATTGATCTACAACACAAATTTTGCAAAGACAATTAAGACTAAGTTCATGATAATTAGTCCAGTTAATCTAATTACTAATGAACTCCCACTTAAATCAACATCCCTCAAGTTGTGTAAGTGATACATGATCCAAATCAACTAACCCATGTCCGATCATCACGTGAGATGGGGTAGTTATCAATGGTGAACATCTCCATGTTGATCATGTCTACTATATGACTCATGTTCGACCTTTCGGTCTCTTGTGTTCCGAGGCCATGTCTGTACATGCTAGGCTCATCAAGTTTAACCCAAGTATTCTGCATGTGTAAAACTGGCTTACACCCGTTGTATGCGAACGTAGAGTCTATCACACCCGATCATCATGAGGTGCTTCGAAACGATGAACTTTTGCAACGGTGCATACTTAGGGAGAACACAATTTCTTGAAATTAAGTGAATGGATCATCTTATAATGCTACCGTCGTCCTAAGCAAAATAAGATGCATAAAAAGATAAACGTCACATGCAATCAATATGTGACATGATATGGCCATTATCATCTCGTGCCTTTGATCTCCATATCCAAAGCACCGGCATGATCTCCATCGTCACCGGCATGACACCATGATCTCCATCATCGTGTCGTAACGTGGTTGTCTCCGCCAACTATTGCTTCTACAACTATTGCTAACGCATAGCGATAAAGTAAAGCAATTACATGGCGATTAATAAATTAAAGACAACCCTATGGCTCCTGCCGGTTGCCATACTCATTGACATGCAAGTCGTGAACCTATTACAAAACATGATTATCTCATACATCAACATATATCACATCACGTTTTGGCCATACCACATCACAACATGCCCTGCAAAAACAAGTTAGACGTCCTCTACTTTGTTGTTGCAAATTTTACGTGGCTGCTATGGGAAACTAGCAAGAACCGTTCTTACCTACGCAAAGCCACAACGGTGATAATCAAGTTGCCTTGTAACCTTCTACAAGGACCGCCTTCGTCAAATTAGATTCAACTAAAGTAGGAGAGACAGACACCCGCTAGCCACCTTATTGATACGTCCAATTTGCATCATGATTTCCTACTGTTATTTATTATGTTTTTGATCATTATTTCACTTTATGGTACAATTCTTATGCCTTTTCTCTCTTAATTTGCAAGATTTACATGAAGAGGGAGAATGCCGGCAGCTGGAATTCTGGACCTGAAATAGCCATATCAGAGATACCTATTCTACAGAGCTCCAATTGACCTGAAATTTCATGGAGATTTTTTATTGAATATATAAAAAATACTAGAGAAAAGAGATTATAGAGGGGACCCACCAGCTGCCCATAAGGCAGTAGGGCACGGCCCCCCTGGGCGCGCCCTAGTGCCTTGTGGGGCCCACAACTGGCGTCTGGCCCCCTCCTTCTACTATATGAAGCCATTTGCCCTAAAAAAATAGGGAGAAGGCTTTTGGGATGAAGCGCCGCCGTCTCGAGGCGGAACCTGGGCAGGAGCTATTTTGCTCTCTGGCAGAGCGATTCTGCCGGGGATACTTCCCTCCGGGAGGGGGGAATCGAAGCCATCGACATCACCAACGATCCTTTCATCATGGGAGGACCAATCTTCATCAACATCTTCACCAGCACCATCTCATCTCAAACCCTAGTTCATCTCTTGTATTCAATCTTTGTCTCAAAACCTCAGATTGGTACCTGTGGGTTGCTAGTAGTGTTGATTACATCTTGTAGTTGATGCTAGTTGGTTTATTTGGTGGAAGATTATATGTTCAGATCCTTAATGCTATTCAATACCCCTCTGATCTTGAACATGAACATGATTTGTGAGTAGTTACTTTTGTTCTTGAGGACATGGGAGAAGTTTTGTCATAAGTAATCATGTGAATTTGGTATTCGTTCAATATTTTGATGATATGTATGTTGTACTTCCTTCAGTGGTGTCATGTGAACGTCGACTACATGACACTTCACCATCCTTGCGCCAAAGGGAAGGCATTGTGGAGTAGTAATTAGATGATGGGTTGCTAGAGTGACAGAAGCTTAAACCCTAGTTTATGCGCTATTCCGTAAGGGGCTGATTTGGATCCATATGTTTCATGCTATGGTTAGAGTTATCTTAATTCTTCTTTTGTAGTTGCGGACGCTTGCGAGAGGGGGTAATCATAAGTGGGAGGTTTGTTCAAGTAAGAACAGCACCCAAGCATCGGTCCACCCACATACCAAATTATCAAAGTAGCGAACGCGAATCAAACAAACATGATGAAAGTGACTAGATGAAATTCCCATGTGTCCTCGAGAACGCTTTGCTTACTATACGAGTTCGTTCCGGCTTGTCCTTTGCTACAAAAAGGATTGGGCCGAGTGGCCATGCTGATGGTGGCAAGGATGAGTGTACTGATAGTGAGGGCGAGGTGGTTAAGGGGGCCACCGTGTACCAGCGTGGTGGTACACGGCTCCCGCCCCTGCCGGCGACCCGCGAGCAGAGGCCGGTGATTAGGCCTGATGGGGAGAAGTAAGTGCATTTACTATTTTTGTACATTTTGCCTTCACGTTTCTTCAAATATCTAATGCGTTGGCCTTGTCATACTGCAGGGGTTGGGTACACGCCAGTGACGTCCGCAGGTCCAACACAGTCCTTGGTGTGCTTTGATTGCATACCTTCTACAGGTGTGAGGAGGGATACTGGGAGGACGCGGCAAAGGTTATCGATCACGAGTGCAAGCGCCTACTACAAAACTTACAGCACGAGGCTCGGCCGCAGGCTGTTCGAGACTACTACACCAAGCGTGGTATTAAGAAGGACAAGTCGTCGTGCCGGGCTAAGTTTCTGAAGAAGGATCAGTACATGAAGGTAATTACCTATTCTTAAGGCATTGTACTTAGTTTCCTTGATTTGATTCGTAGGCGTAGCGCTCAAATTTCTCTTTACTAACTTAGGTGCCCCCGAGATGGTGTGCGGATAAGATGGATTGTTGGGAGGCGTTGGTGGATGAGTGGTGCACAGGCCGCTGGCGAGCCATCCACGACGATGCCAAGGACCGGCGTGCCCAAATGGTTGGTGTGCCACACCATCAAGGAAGCGCCAACTTATATCAGTTCGGGCGGAACTGGGTATGTGGTTTGCTTCATGATTCATGCAATTCATTCTTCATGCTAGCTTGAGCCCTTTACTAATACTTTGTTCCTCTCTTTTAGGCGTGACACAATTACACAGAGGTGCCTGAGGTGTACGACCTCTATGCCATGGCCCATACTGCCTCGTACAAGAAGGCCAAGGCATTCTCTGAGTCTGACCTCGATCATCCAGAGAATTTCACCAACATCTCCTCCCACCACAAGCTCGTGAGGTACAACAAGGAGGCGAAGGCGAGGAAAGGGGAGGACTATAACCCGAGCCAGAATCCTATTGATCCAGAGCTGGTGATGATATCTGGTGGCGGGAGGCCCCATGGCTCATTAACCATTGGAGATGGACTGATACGTTGTCCTCTCACTCCCCCGGAGATCAAGGCGCGCCAAACGAGCTCCTGGCCTGAGATAAGGACTCGTCCACGGCCAGTCGATCTCGCCATCGAGGTTAGTTATACAGACTCAGATATCTTTCCTCCATTACATTGTGTGTGCGGCCATCGATGATTACAATGCTAACGAGGAGTGGTGTTGCAGGCTGCTCTTCAGAAAGTGAGAGCGACAACCCAGGCGCTTCTGGAGGAGAGGGACCGGGTGGCGGCGGAGAAGGAACCGCCGGTGGAGGAGAAGACGGCTAGGTTGTTGGAGGAGGAGAGGAATCGGAATGAGCTGGCTCACCGGGCCATGTACGAGCTCCTCGTGGTAAGTTTCTTCTGCATATTAGCCAAATCATGCATGTAATGTTTGTTTCATTACTAACTAATATGACTGACTCATCAAAACCAAATGTGCGGTCTATGTGCGAGAAGACCGGTCATACCCCTCCGCCGATGCCAGTCATTGCTCAGACGGGAACGGTGAGTTTCATTTGAATGGTCATTAGTTACTAGTCTTAACATTTGAGTGTCATCATGCTAACGAGACATTGCAAATGATCTTTGGTGCAGCATAACTCCCGAGCCGCATCGCACACCCCTTCTCCAGGGCAACCTTCTCCAGGTGATCGCGACTGCTAGAGCAACCACGGTGCTTGACCTCCGTGATGACGACGACGGTAAGTTTTCTCTAATGTTTTGCTTAACAAATGCATACTTAGCTTCGTACATGCTAGTTAGCCCTAATATGCCACATATTTAGCTTATTTTCCCCAAAAAAGACATACTTAGCTAATTATCCTCCAAAATGACATAATTAGCTTATTTAGTTCATTTATGACATAATTAGCTTAGTTAGGTAAAAAATGGCATAATATTAACCTTGGTTAGCTCATAAATGTCATATACTTACCTTATTTTCCCCCAAAATGACATAATAAGCTAAGTTAGCTAAATAATGACCTATGCTTACCTAAGTTAGCTCAAAAATGACATAACTACCTAAGTTAGCACAAAAATGACCTATACTTACCTTATTTTCCTCCAAATTGACATAATAAGCTTAGTTAGATGAAAAATGACATAATTACCTAGGTTAGCACAAAAATGACCTATACTTACCTTATTTTCCTCCAAATTGACATAATTACCTAAGTTAGCTCTAAAATGACCTATACTTACCTAAGTTAGCTCAAAAATGGCATAATTACCTAGGTTAGCACAAAAATGACCTATACTTACGTTATTTTCCTCCAAATTGACATAATAAGCTTAGTTAGCTCAAAAATGGCATAATTACCTAAGTTAGCTCTAAAATGACACAAATAAGGAATAATAAGAAGAAAAACAAGGAAGAGGAGAAAAAGAAAGAATAGAAGAAGAAAGAGAAGAAAAAGAAAGAATAAAAGAAGAAGAATGAGAAGGAAAAGGATAAAAAGATAGAAGAGAAGAAGAAAGATGAGAAAAGGAGAGAAGAAGAAGAAAATATATTCTTATTCTTCCTTTTTCTCTTCTTTCTTTTTCTCCATCTTCTACTCCTTCTTATTCTTATTCTTTTTCTTTCTTTCTTCTTCTTATTCTTCTTCTTCTTCTTCTTCTTCTTCTTCTTCTTATTCTTCTTCTTCTTATAGTCTTCTTCTTCTTCTTCTAGTCTTCTTCTTCTTCTTCTTCTTCTTCTTCTAGTCTTCTTCTTCTTCTTCTTCTTCTTCTTCTTATAGTCTTTTCTTCTTCTTCTTCTTCTTCTTCTTCTTCTTCTTCTTCTTCTAACTTTCTTACTCCCATTTTTGCAGGTTTGATTCACTTCATGGAAGCTGGCATTGATGGACTGCTAGTGTTTAGTTTTTGTTTTGATTTGTATTGATGAACAATGTGAAACTATGTATGTATATATGGATGAACTCCGTGAAACTATGTATGTATTGGATCTTTTAATACCCTATGTATTCTCTTGCATTGATGGACTGCTAGATGTTGGATACATGGCCTATGCATTGATGGACTGCTATATATATATATATATCATATTTGTGTTTTGAAAATGCAGGGAAATAACAGAAAACAAACAAAACAGTGGCAATACAGGCACTTTGTCGTCTGCCAGTGCATGGCAAAGCCCTTTGCCGTCGGTCGGCGGACGGCAAAGATGCCACGTGGCTGCAACCTGTGCAACCTGGGAGCGTCAGGTGTGACCATTTGGTCATTTTGCCGTCTGCTGGCAGACGACAAAGACCAGCCCTGACAGACGGCAAAGACCAACCCTGGCAGACGACAAACACTAAGCAAAAGTCACGGTTAGCCACGGGTCTGCTGACGTCATAGGGCTGACGGCAAAGTTTGCCATCCGCCGACAGACGGCAAAGTCTGCCGTTAGCCACCTAACGGGGCTAACAGCTATTCTTTGCCGTCCATGATCTTTGCCGTCAGCTTGGGCAGGAAAGCAGACGGCAAAGTTCTTTGCCATCCGCTGTCGTTAGGCAGACGACAAACAAACTCATTACCGTGACTTTTAGTGCCGGAAGTGTTTGCCGTCCGTGGCAGACGGCAAAGCCCTTTGCCGTCGTTGTTCTTGTTTTTGCCGTCTGCTATGGCAGACGGCATATTAGCTGATTCCTGTAGTGTGATTTGGATCCATATGTTTCATGCTATGGTTAGAGTTATCTTAATTCTTCTTTCATAGTTGTGGACGCTTGCGAGAGGGGGTAATCATAAGTGGGACGTTTGTTCAAGTAAGAACAGCACCCAAGCACCGGTCCACCCACATACCAAATTATCAAAGTAGCGAACGCGAATCAAACAAACATGATGAAAGTGACTAGATGAAATTCCCATGTGTCCTCGAGAACGCTTTGCTTATTATACGAGTTCGTTCCGGCTTGTCCTTTGCTACAAAAAGGATTAGGCCACCTAGCTACACTTTATTATACTTGTTACTTGTTACTTGTTATGAATTATCTTGCTATCAAAACTATCTGTTACCGCTACTTTCAGTACTTGCAGAGAATACCTTGCTGAAAACCGCTTGTCATTTCCTTCTGCTCCTCGTTGGGTTCGACACTCTTACTTATCGAAAGGACTACGATTGATCCCCTATACTTGTGGGTCATCACTTTTGCAAAACAAGTTGCATGTCAGTCGGTGGAACCGGTCTCATGTGCGAGGACATGTAAAGTTGGTCCGAGTTGCTTCATCCCACAATACCACCGAATCCAAATAAGACAAGAGAGGTAAGCAATTTGAGTATCAACGCGCACAACTTTTGTATTCTACTCGTGCATATACATCCACGCATAGACCTAGCTCTGATACCATTGTTGGGGAACGAAGCATGAAAATCAAAAAAATTCATACGAACACCCAAGATCTATCTAGGAGAAGCATAGCAACGAGAGGGGAGAGTGTGTCTACGTACCCTCATAGACCGTTAAGCGGAAGCATATATCACCCGGTTGATGTAGTCGTACTCATCATGATCCAATCGCTATCCAATCCGATGAAGTAAACGAACGGACGGCACCTCCTCGTTCAGCACACGTACGGCTCGATGACGTCTCCTCCTGTAGCGACCCGACCCAAAAAGGATCGAAGTCTCTGTGCTTACCGTGCTAGTCCCTGGATCGACTTGCTAGCACACACAGTACTCGATGAAATAACAGAAATAACACACATCTTTATTACATCGATAGTCCAGGAGTAATACAATTATTACAAAAATATGGCATAAGGCCATTAAACAAATACTATGGAAGCAAAGAAGTAAATGAGCCCATCAACTCCATGAGCAAAGCTGAGTGCAGAGCATCGACCTAACGCACCTTAATCCTCGTCGGATATATCTGCAACATGATAGGTTGCAGCCATGTAGGTCAGTACATGGAATGTACTGGCAAGTCACATCACAAGTATAATGAACCTATTTGTACATGCAATTTGGCTAGTGGAAGCTCTAAGTTTAACTTTGCATAAAGCTGGTTTTTCCCTATTGTAAAGAAATTATTCTACCACTACAAAATAGCATAGGATGAGTTGGCAACCCCAACTCAATCCATTCCCAAAGTTTATTTAAAACCCACTGATTAAATTAAGGGTGATGAGATCTCCCGGCATTTCCACTACCAAAAGCACAATTTGTCCATAACCGGGGACACGGCTAATCGATTAGGTTTGACACTCTGGAGAGGTTTGCGCACTTTTCCCCACAAGACTCGACGACCTCCTTGATCGAAAGATCGAGACATAGTCTTTCGAAAGCATTCCCTCTTAACCCACGGATAGGCCGGTACACCTACTCATTCTACATCTGCTAGTCTATCCCGGAAGAGGTCACACTAACTACTCAACTAAGCCAGAGCCCATATTGGCTTGTGGCTGCACACGTAAGCTTCTAGACATGAAAACACGTTTGATCCCTTTGAGCCTGGGCGGCAGACCACTAGTGGTGCACCACCATGAATTTCCCATGCATGCTCCCACTGTACTTCGCCACCATTCAAACCAATTCCGCCCAGGTAGTTCATTTAAAAGTCTTGGTCCTGATTACTACTTTGTCACTCATGTCTCACCATGAACACTCCCCAATCCACGTCTACATTAGCGGGGCAAAAATAATCCTACACGGTGGTGACAAATGTTGTATAGTTCAGGCCTACCTCAAATGAACTACTAGGTAAAAGCATAGCCATCCGGCATAAAATTCCTACCATGCAATCCTACCACAAAGGACTAAGTGCATATATAAAACATAGGTAATTGAAAGAATGGTCAAATGTGAACTTGCCTTCGTACCGCTGGTTCAACTCTAGAGACTGATAATATTCTGCCTCGCACTCCGGACAATCTATCGTCAAAATAAATAAACGCACATAAGCATTCATTTCAGAGAACCAAAATAACTTGCAAAAACAAAAAAGGCTCCGAAAATCCAAATGAACACACAACACACTTAACTATCACAAAAAATATATTCCAAGTGCAAAACAACATGTGACATGGGGTTCAAAATTTGTGATGTGAACTATAGTGCATATAAGGCATACGAGTAAAATATTCATGGACAGATCCTAGTTGTTTGAAAAGTTCCATGACATTGGTGCAAGTCATAGGATTTGGCTACGGTGACATAGTGCAAAAAGAATTAATTTAAACGGAGCTACGGTTTAGGAGATATGGCCAAATTGAGTTTGAATTCAAATCTAAAAAAATCAAATTTGAAATTGGAAAAAGCTTGCAAAGATGGGTTCTCTGGATAGATCTAATCAAGACGAACATTTTGCCGCTGGTTTCATCTAATTTGGATCTACGGCTGAAAAGTTGTGACTAAACGAAGTTTAGGGGCTGATCTGTAAAAAAACTACTACAAATAAGTCCCTGGCCACGTGGCGGGTTCCTACTGGTGCATACCCGTTCGCTGCATAGCTAAACCAGCGGACGGCCGCAATCTAGCACATACAAAATAAATAAAAACCTAACTAATCTGAGTCGTAGATCTAAGATCTAACGGATGGGAGACGGGGCGGTGGCTCACCGTGGGCGACGGCGACGAACGACGGCGGCGCGGCGTCGGTGACGGAGAGGGCGGCGGCTACGGTGGGTTCCGCCATCAGGGAAGTAGTTGGGGAGGTCGAGCGCGACGAGGGCGTTCGGGTGGTGGGGTCGGCGGTCGTCGGCGTGCACAGGACGGGGCGGGGCGAGGACGGCGGCCTTCGGTGCTCCGGTGGGGTCGGGTGTCGATGAGGGCGTCGGCTCCGGCGCACCTAGGCGACAAAATTATGTCAAAACAATGCGCACGGACACGAGGATCCAATTGACAGAGAAATGGGAGGTCGGGGTGGCTTACGGGCGTCGGAATGCTCCGGCGAAATGTGTTCGGCCGGCGAGATTCAGACGTCGGTGGCGACAGCTAGGGGCGGCGGGGGGAAGAGCGAGGTGGCGGGATTGTATGAGAGGGCCTCGGGGTTTATATAGGCGAGGCGAGGGCGCGCGGGTGCCGCGGATAAGCTCATCCGAGCGGGAGGCGGACGGCGGTTTCGGGCGGGCGCGCACGCGAGTGCTTATCCGGCGGGACGAGCGGGAGGTTGGGGACGATAGGGGCGGGCCCCACCAGTCAGTGGCGGCGGCGGGAGACGAGCGGGTGAGAGAGAGAAGCGGGCGGCCGGCGCTAAAGGGTTTCGGCGCGGGAGCGGCCTTGTGCCAGAATGCGCTGGCTGGGCCGGCAGCTGGCGCTGTGCCTGGCCCGCGGTAGGTGTGCGTGTGTTCGTTTTTTTTAACAGAGAACACTTAGTGGCCCTAAACAAATTCAAATGAATTTCTAAAAATACCACAATAATTTATAAAATCACTAATGATATTATAGAACACAGTGAACGTTAATTTAAGCACAGATAATTTTAAAAATATTTTCCTAATGCAATTAATGCACTTTTGGCAAATAAAATAAATACCAAATAAATCTCAAAAATCCCAAATAATATTCTAATAAATTTTCCAACTCTTCTATATTTGAGGAAGTCATTTTATCCCCTCTCTTTTATTTTTCTTGAGTGGAAAATAATATTTGAATATTCAGAAAACTCCAAAATGCAATAAAATATGAGATGCATTAATGATTCTATTAACATCCAAATTTAATAAAATTGGGATGTTACAAACCTACCCCCCTTAAGATGAATCTCGCCCTCGAGATTCGGGTTGGCGAGCAAAAAGGTGGGGATGGTCCTGCCTGAGATCTTCCTCTCGTTCCCAAGTAGCTTCCTCCTCGGTGTGGTGACTCCACTGAACCTTGCAGAACTTGATGATCTTGGTACGAGTGATTCTCTCTGCAGTCTCAAGAATCTTAACAGGCTTCTCCTCATAAGTCAGATCGCTCTCCAAGTGAATTGCCTCCAGTGGCACTGTATCTCTCAAAGGAATGCCTGCCATCTCTGCATGACACTTCTTCAGCTGGGAAACATGGAACACATCATGAACTCCTAACAAAGCCTCTGTTAACTCCAACTGATATGCAACCTCTCCTATGCATTCCAGAACTCTGTATGGCCCCACAAATCGTGGTGCTAACTTTCCCTTGACTCCAAATCTCTTAATACCTCGAAGTGGAGACACTCGAAGATATGCTCTATCTCCCACTTCATAGATCACTTTCGTCCATTTAGCATCGGCATAACTCTTCTGTCTGGACTGAGCTATCTTAAGTCTGTCACGAATCAACTTGACCTTCTCCTCAGAATCTCTGATCAAATCTGGTCCAAACAGTTTGCGATCTCCAACTCCATCCCACATCAAAGGTGTCCTGCATTTCCTCCCATACAATGCCTCAAAAGGAGCCATCTTCAAACTGGCTTGATAGTTGTTGTTGTACGAGAACTGTGCGTAAGGTAAGTTATCATCCCAACTAGACCCATAGTCTAGCGCACAAGCTCTCAACATGTCCTCCAGAATCTGATTGACTCTCTCTGTCTGCCCATCCGTCTGCGGATGGAAGGCTGTACTAAACTCAAGCCTGGTACCCAAAGTTTCGTGTAACTGATGCCAAAACTTTGAGGTAAACTGTGTTCCTCTATCTGATACGATGGTCCTCGGAACTCCATGTAGACATACGATCCTGGTCATATATATCTTTGCCAGCTTAGCACTTGTATAGGTGGTTTTCACTGGAATGAAGTGAGCAACCTTCGTCAAACGATCAACTATCACCCAGATGGAATCATAACCTAAACGGGTCCTGGGTAATCCCGTGATAAAGTCCATACCAAGTCTGTCCCATTTCCAATCAGGTATCGGCAATGGCTGAAGTAAACCTGCTGGTTTCTGATGCTCTGCCTTTACTCTCTGACATACATCACATATCGCCACATACTCAGCAATTTCCCTCTTCATACTAGTCCACCAAAAACTTTCCTTCAAGTCCAAATACATCTTGGTGTTGCCTGGGTGTATCGAGTAGGGTGAGTCATGAGCCTCCTGAAGAATCAACTTCCTGATCTTTGGATCATTGGGTACACAAATACGCTGCTCAAACCATATGGTTCCATGCTCATCCTCACGGAATCCTTCCGCTTTCCCTTTGCTCGTATTTTCCTTTATCTCAGCAATACATTTGTCCAACTTCTGGGCCTCTCTGATTCTTCCCAACAAGGTGGACTGAACATCGAGTGCAGCAACATAACCTCTTGGAACTATTCCCAATTGAAGGTCTCTAAGCTTGTCACATAACTCCTGAGGTAAACCTCCTGCTGTAAGGGTGTTAACATAACTCTTACGGCTCAAAGCATCCGCCACTACATTGGCTTTCCCTGGATGATAATGCACACTCATGTCATAATCCTTTATAAGTTCCAACCATCTCCTTTGCCTGAGGTTCAACTCCTTCTGCGTGAAGATATACTTCAAACTCTTGTGATCCGTGTAAATATCACAACGATTTCCAATAAGATAGTGTCTCCAAGTCTTGAGTGCATGCACCACGGCTGCTAACTCCAAATCATGCGTGGCATAGTTCAACTCATGAGGTCGAAGCTGTCGTGAGGCATAAGCTACAACTTTTCCCTCTTGCATAAGAACACCTCCAAGTCCCTGACGTGAAGCATCACAATACACCTGAAAATCCTTGTGTATGTCAGGCAGAACTAGCACTGGGGCTGTAACCAAATGCTTCTTCAACTCCTGAAAGTTGGCTTCACACTCTTCAGTCCAAACGAACTTGGTGTCCTTCTTCAACAACTCTGTCATGGGCTTTGCAATCTTGGAGAAATTCTCAATAGACCTCCGGTAATATCCTGCAAGTCCAAGGAAACTGCGAATCTCACCGACTGAAGTGGGTGCCTTCCATTCGCTGACGGCTTCTACCTTGGATGGGTCGACTGCAATCCCTTCACTTGACACAACATGTCCCAGAAATCCCACTTCCTTTAACCAAAACTCACACTTGTTGAACTTGGCATAAAGTTGATGTTCTCTGAGCTTTTCTAGAACTAAGCGCAGATGTTCGGCATGTTCCTCCTCATTCTTGGAGTAAGCCAATATATCATCAATGAATACCACAACAAACTTATCCAAGAACTCCATGAATACCTTGTTCATCATACTCATAAAATAGGCAGGGGCATTAGTCAAACCAAAAGACACGACTGTATACTCATAAAGCCCATACCTCGTGGTTAAAGCTGTCTTGGGTATATCCTTCTCATGGATCTTCAAGTGGTGATAACTGGATCGAAGATCAGTCTTGGAGAAAACACTTGCTCCCTCTAGCTGGTCAAACAAGTCATTAATCATCGGCAGAGGATACTTGTCCTTGATGGTCACCTCGTTCAAAGAGCGGTAATCCACACACATCCTCAAGGTTCCATCCTTCTTCTCCACTAAGAGTACTGGGGCTCCCCAAGGTGATGAACTCGGCGAATATACCCTTTCTCCGGCAACTCCTTAATCTGCTTCTTGACTTCTTCCAAATCATTAGCAGACATCCGATACAGCCTCTTGGAGATAGGTCCTGTGCCTGGCAGCAGCTCAATCAAAAACTCAATCTCCCGATCTGGTGGCATACCTGGTTAAATCCTCTGGAAATACATCGGGATAACCCTTCACCACTGGCACTTCTTCCTGGACAACTCCCGTAAGAGAGTTCACCTGAGTCCTCTTAGGTTTAAACCTGGACACATACTTGATCCTTTTTCCCGCTGGGGTGGTGAGAAAAATTGACCTACTGGCGCAATCAATACTTCCCTCATACTTGGACAACCAATCCATGCCTAAGATTACATCCAATCCTTGTGACTCAAGTACGATCATATCTGTGGGGAAGACATGCCCACCTATGTTCAGAGGTACAACATCCCTGACTAACCATAGACTCTGCTCCCGGAGAACTCACTAGGATGAGTGACTTAAGAGCTACGGTAGGCAACTTATGCTTATCCACAAATCCCCTTGATATGAATGAATGCGATGCACCAGTGTCTAAAAGAATGAGTGCTGGAAATGAATTAACCAATAACTTACCAATCACTGCATTAGGCTGCTCATAGACTTCCTCCACGTTGACATGATTCACATGCCCCTTAGTGAAAGGATTAGGCTTCTTGCCTCCAGAACTCCCATTGCCATTTCCATTCTGCAGCTCGGGACACTCGATGGAATAGTGCCCTGTTTTCTTGCATTTGAAGCAGGTGATGTGACTCAGATCCTTCCTCGCTGGTGTAGCAGCACTGGAATGCTGGTGATTGCCATTTCCTCCATTCCCATTGCCATTCTTGTGGCCATTGTGGTTGTGGCCATTGCCTCCATGCTGAAAATGACCACCATGGTTATGATGGTTGTGCCCTCCAAACTTACTGGATCCTGAACCAGCATATCCCGGGAGCGGGGTGTATCGGGGCTTCTGCTGAGCTCCAGACTGAAACTTGCCCTGACCATATTTCCTCTTGCGGCTCTCCATCTGCTGATGCTTGCCCTCGAGAATGATAGCCTTGTCAACCAACTCTTGATAGTTCTCAAAAGTCTCTACCATCAATTAAACTCCCAGCTCGTCATTCAGTCCCTCCAGAAACTTCTCCTGCTTGGCTGCATCTGTGGCCACGTCTCCTGGAGCATAACGGGCCAACTTGCTGAACTCATCAACATACTCTCCCACTGAACGGTTCCCCTGGCGTAAGTTGCGGAACTCCCTCTTCTTGAGATTGATAGCTCCAGCTAAAACATGAGCAGTGCGGAACGCCTGTTGGAACTGAGTCCAAGTCACACTCTCCATGGGGTACATGGTGGTGTAGTTCTCCCACCATGAAGCTGCCGGTCCATCCAGCTGGTGAGCGGCAAACCTCACCTTCTCTGCATCATTGCACCCTGCTATGGCGAGCTCCCTTTCTATCTTGCGAAGACAGTCATCCGTGACGATCGGCTCCGTGCTGCTGGAGAACACGAGTGAGTTCAGCCTCAGAAAACGGGTAAGACTGTCAACTGGGGGTGGCGGCGGTGGGTTGTTGTTGTTGTTGTTGTTGTTGTTGTTCTGGTTCTGATTCTGGTTCTGGATAAGCATCTGCATAAGGGCATTCTGGTACTGAATCAACTGAGTGAGCTCTGGTGGAAAGTTGGATACCGAGTCACGTCTCGGAGGCATCTGATGGGTTTAGAGTGGGTGAGAAATTAGAATAGAACAAGGGTCTAATGAGGAAAATCACACTACCCATATGCAAATGATAGCAATAAAACTTCAAATCACACCAATTCAATTTCAATCAAAGAGGTTCACACAAATCATCAACCTAAGATAAGCCATGTCACAAGATTTGAGATGGTCTCACAAATGAATAAAACTAATCGAATCCCTAAACTCTCATGGTGGACTAAAATCTAACTCTCATCGGATGATGACCAGTCAACCATGTTGACGTCGGGCGTTCTTGCATCACTGTATGTGTCGTCATCTCCGAGCTCGTCATCTTGGTCCTTGTCCTGGTTGACATAAGCTCCATAAGAGTGATCCTCCTGGATGTCTTCTCCCTCATCCAGCTTCTCCTCGGCCTCCTCAAGCTGAAGCTTCAGGTCGTCGACCTTCTCTTGCAGCGCATCGATCTCTCCCTCGTGCTCGATGCGAGCATCCTGGAGCTCCTCCTCGAGCACGGCCTTGCGGGTCATGAGGTTCTTGGTGACGATCAGGTTGTGGTCTAGCTCTACCTCCATCCTGGGAATGTGCTCCTCCATGTCCTGGATATGGGATGCTATTGTCTCGTCCTCTAGGGTACGCACCACTTCTCCATTCGCGTCGTGGCGCGTGTACATGACAAAGGAGGACTTCTTGAGTTCCTCGGCGTACTCCTCCCGAATGCGGCCAAGAGCAATATGAGCAGCAATGCCCTTGCCCAAGCCCCATGATCCAACATCCAGATAGAAGTCAATGGGCTCGGTGTGGACTCCGATGGTGCGTCCGGGGATATGGACATCAATTCTCCAGCATGTCTCCTCGGGCAAGGTGGCCGTGAAAGTTCCCGTGAGTGTGGGCAGCGCGAACTTCAGGTGCTTCACGATCTTCATCAGCTGCCTCCCAAAGGGCATGGTCTCATCGGGCTGCTCAAACTCGACAATGGCGGCCGACATCTACATTTGGAAGAGAGGAGAAATTAGTAATGAAGTAGAGAAAAGTACGAGACCAATGGATATATAGGGAAATTTTAAAATAGAATTTTCATCCTATGGCTTTTCCATTTTCTAGGGGTTGTGTCCTACAGTCAACGTGTGCTCTGATACCATCTTGTAGCGACCCGACCCAAAAAGGATCAAAGTCTCTGTGCTTACCGTGCTAGTCCCTGGATCGACTTGCTAGCACACACAGTATTCGATGAAATAACAGAAATAACACACATCTTTATTACATCGATAGTCCAGGTGTAATACAATTATTACAAAAATATGGCATAAGGCCATTAACCTAATACTGCGGAAGCAAAGAAGTAAATGAGCCCATCAACTCCACGAGCAAAGCTGAGTGCAGAACATCGACCTATCGCACCTTAATCCTCGTCGGATATATCTGCAACATGATAGGTTGCAGCCATGTAGGTCAATACATGGAATGTACTGGCAAGTCACATCACAAGTATAATGAACCTATTTGTACATGCAATTTGGCTGGTGGAAGCTCTAAGTTTAACTTTGCATAAAGCTGGTTTTTCCCTATTGTAAAGAAATTATTCTACCACTACAAAATAGCATAGGATGAGTTGGCAACCCCAACTCAATCCATTCCCAAAGTTTATTTAAAACCCACTGATTAAATTAAGGGTGATGAGATCTCCCGGCATTTCCACTACCAAAAGCACAATTTGTCCATAACCGGGGACACGGCTAATCGATTAGGTTTGACACTCTGGAGAGGTTTGCGCACTTTTCCCCACAAGACTCGACGACCTCCTTGATCGAAAGATCGAGACATAGTCTTTCGAAAGCATTCCCTCTTAACCCACGGATAGGCCGGTACACCTACTCATTCTACATCTGCTAGTCTATCCCGGAAGAGGTCACACTAACTACTCAACTAAGCCAGAGCCCATATTGGCTTGTGGCTGCACACGTAAGCTTCTAGACATGAAAACACGTTTGATCCCTTTGAGCCTGGGCGGCAGACCACTAGTGGTGCACCACCATGAATTTCCCATGCATGCTCCCACTGTACTTCGCCACCATTCAAACCAATTCCGCCCAGGTAGTTCATTTAAAAGTCTTGGTCCTGATTACTACTTTGTCACTCATGTCTCACCATGAACACTTCCCAATCCACGTCTACATTAGCGGGGCAAAAATAATCCTACACGGTGGTGACAAATGTTGTATAGTTCAGGCCTACCTCAAATGAACTACTAGGTAAAAGCATAGCCATCCGGCATAAAATTCCTACCATGCAATCCTACCACAAAGGACTAAGTGCATATATAAAACATAGGTAATTGAAAGAATGGTCAAATGTGAACTTGCCTTCGTACCGCTGGTTCAACTCTAGAGACTGATAATATTCTGCCTCGCACTCCGGACAATCTATCGTCAAAATAAATAAACGCACATAAGCATTCATTTCAGAGAACCAAAACAAGTTGCAAAACAAAAAGGCTCCAAAAATCCAAATGAACACACAACACACTTAACTATCACAAAAAATATATTCCAAGTGCAAAACAACATGTGACATGGGGTTCAAAATTTGTGATGTGAACTATAGTGCATATAAGGCATACAAGTAAAATATTCGTGGACAGATCCTAGTTGTGTGAAAAGTGCCATGACATTTGTGCAAGTCATAGGATTTGGCTACGGTGACATAGTGCAAAAAGAATTAATTTAAACGGAGCTACGGTTTAGGAGATATGGCCAAATTGAGTTTGAATTCAAATCTGAACAAATTCAAATTGAAAATTGGCAAAATTTTGCAAAGATGGGTTCTCTGGATAGATCTAATCAATACGAACATTTTGCCGCTGGTTTCATCTAATTTGGATCTACGGTTGAAAAGTTGTGACTAAATGAAGTTTAGGGGCTAATCTGTGAAAAAAACTACTTCAAATAAGTCCATGGCCACGTGGCGGGTTCCTACTGGTGCATACCCATTCACTACATAGCTAAACCAGCGGACGACCACAATCTAGCACATACGAAATAAAAAAAAATCTAACTAATCTGAGTCATAGATCTAAGATCTAACGGACGGGAGACGGGGCGGTGGCTCACCGAGGGCGACGGCGACGAACGATGGCGGCGCGGCGTCGGTGACGGAGAGGGCGGCGGCTACGGCGGGTTCCAGTGTCAGGGAAGTAGTTGGGGAGGTCGAGCGCGAAGAGGGCGTTCGGGTGGCGGGGTCGGCGGTCGTCGGCGTGCACCGGACGGGGCGGGGCGAGGACGGCGGCCTTCGGTGCTCCGGCGGGGTCGGGCGTCAGCTCCGGCGAACCTAGGCGACAAAATTATGTCAAAATGATGCGCACGGATGCGAGGATCCAATTGACAGAGAAATGGGAGGCCGAGGTGGCTTACGGGCGTCGGAATGCTCCGGCGAAATGTGTTCGGGCGGCGAGATTCAGACGGCGGTGGCGACGGCTAGGGGCGGCGTGTGGAAGAGCGAGGCTGCGGGATTGAACGAGGGGGCCTCGGGGTTTATATAGGCGAGGCGAGGGCGTGCGGGTGCCGCGGATAAGCTCATCCGAATGGGAGACGGGCGGCGGTTTTCGGCGGGTCGACCGGGAGGTTGGGACGATAGGGACGGGCCCCACCAATCAGTGGTGGCGGCGGGAGACGAGCGGGTGAGAGAGAGAAGCGGGCGGCCGGCGCCAAAGGGTTTCGGCGCGGGAGCGGCCTTTGGCCAAAATGCGCTGGCTGGGTCGGCGGCTGGCGCTGTGCCTGGCCCGCGGTAGGTGTGCGTGTGTTTTTTTTAACAGAGAACACTTAGTGGCCCTAAACAAATTCAAATGAATTTCTAAAAATACCACAGTAATTTATAAAATCACTAATGATATTATAGAACACAGTGAACATTAATTTAAGCACAGACAATTTTGAAAATATTTTCCTAATGCAATTAATGCACTTTTGGCAAATAAAATAAATACCAAATAAATCTCAAAAATGCAATATAATATGAGATGCATTGATGATTCTATTAACATCCAAATTTAATAAAATTGGGATGTTACACCTCCTCCTTGATCCAGCAAGCGAGGGAGGAGAAGTTGATGGGATCGCCGGCAACACGACGGCATGACGGCAATGGTGGTGGAGTAGTTCCGGCAGGGCTTCGTCGAGTCCTACCGAAAACACTCCCAGAGGAGGAAACGGAGTAGCGTGAGAGGGAGGGGCTGCGCCAAGGCTTGTGTGTCCTCTTGGGGGTGCCCCTTCCCCTCTATATGTAGGTGGAGGGGCGTGGTGGCCAGCCCTCCAACCCCTAGGGCTGGCGCACCAAGGGGGAGGAGTTGGACTCCTAGTCCAATTCCCTCCTTTCCATACGTAGGTGGAGTTTCCACCTTTCCCAGCCACATGGGCCTTGAGGGACTTGTGCGCCTGGCCCAATAAGGCCAGGGCGCATCCCCTCAGCCCATGTTGACCCTTGGTATGTGGTGGAACCCTTGGTGGACTTCCGGACTCCTCCGGAAATTTCCGGAACCTTCTGGAAGCTTCTCGGTACAATACCGAAAAAACTGAAACTTTTTCCGGAACCCTGAAAACAACTTTCCATATATAAATATTTACCTCCGGACCATTCCGGCGCTCCTCATGACGTCCGGGATCTCATCCGGGACTCCGAACAACATTCGGTCACCAACGTACATATCCCAATACTACTCTAGCGTCACCGAACGTTAAGCGTGCGGACCCTACGGGTTCGAGAATCATGTAGACATGACCGAGACACCTCTCCGGTCAATAACCAATAGCGGAACCTGGATGCCCATATTGGTTCCTACATATTCCATGAAGATCTTTTATTGGTTGAACCACGAGGTCGAGGATTCGGTTAATCCCGTTTGCAATTCCCTTTGTCCAGCGATATGTTACTTGCCCGAGATTCGATCGTCGGTATCTCCATACCTAGTTCAATCTCGTTACCGGCAAGTCTCTTTACTCGTTCCGTAATACAAGATCCCGTGACTAACTCATTAGGCACATTGCTTGCAAGCTCTTTACGATGTTGTATTTCCGAGAGGGCCCGGAGATATCTCTCCGTCATACGGAGTGACAAATGCCAGTCTCGATCCATGCCAACCCAACAGACCCCTTCGAAGATAACTGTAGAGCATCTTTATGATCACCCAGTTACGAAGTGATGTTTGATAGCACACAAAGTATTCCTCCGGTATCCGGGAGTTGCATGATTTCATGGTCTTAGGAATAGATACTTGACATGAAGAAAGCTATAGCAATAAACTCAGTGATACGATCAAATGCTAAGCTTACGGTTGGGTCTTGTCCATCACATCATTCTCCTAATGATGTGATCCCGTTATCAAATGACAACTCATGTCTATGGTTAGGAAACCTTAACCATCTTTGATCAACGAGCTAGTCTAGTAGAGGCTTACTAGGGACATTGTATTTGTTTATGTATTCACACATGTATTTAAGTTTCCGGTCAATACAATTATAGCATGAATAATAAACCTTTATCATGAACAAAGAAATATGATAATAACCAATTTGTTATTGCCTCTAGGGCATATTTACAGCACTACTTGTCTCGGACGTGATACCTATATACATGATCATTGCCATGGATCCGTTATAACTATGCGCTTTTCTATCAATTGCCCAACAGTAATTTGTTTACCCACCGCATGCTATTCGTTCGAGAGAGAAGCCTCTAGTGAAAACTATGGCCCCCGGGTCTACTTAAATCATATAAAAAGAAACCTAAAAATACCTTCCTGTAATTTATTTACTTTTATTTTCTTTTGCAATTTATCTATCTACCATTACAAGATTTAATCCTTGCAAATAACGAGTTCAAGGGGATTGACAACCCTCTTGCCCGCGTGGGTGCAAGTATTTGCTTTTGTGTGTGCAGGTGCTGCTCACGAGGTTTTGCGTGGTTCTCCTACTGGATTGATACCTTGGTTCTCACTAAGGGAAATACTTATATCTACTGTGCTGCATCACCCCTCCTCTTCGGGGAAAATCCCAACGCAATTTACAAGTAGCAGGAAGAATTTCTGGCGCCGTTGCCGGGGAGACATCATCAAAACCTATCAAGTAACTTCGCACAAACTATCATCTACTTGCTCTACTTTTATTTTCTTTTTATTTGCATTTGCCTCTCATTTTCATCTCCCCCACTTCTCATAAAAATTATAAAAACACAAAAATATTTTATTTGCTTGTTTGCTCGTTTGCTTGCTTTGTCGCTATGTCTCAAGAAAACACCAAATTGTGTGATTTTTCAAATACTAATAATAATGATTTTATTAGTACTCCGATTGCTCCTCCCGCCGCTAGTGCGGAGTCTTATGATATTAACGCTGCTTTGCTAAATCTTGTTATGAAAGAACAATTTTTTGGAACTCCTAATGAGGATGCTGCTTCCCATCTTAATACTTTCGTTGAATTATGTGATATGCAAAAGAAAAAGGATGTGGATAATGATATTATTAAGTTGAAATTATTTTTGTTCTCACTAAGAGATCGTGCTAAAACTTGGTTTTCATCCTTGCCTCGCAATAGTATTGATTCTTGGGATAAGTGTAAGGATGCTTTTATTGCCAAGTATTTTCCTCCCGCTAAGATTATTTCTTTAAGAAATCAAATAATGGATTTTAAGCAACTAGAGCAAGAACACGTTGCACAAGCATGGGAGAGAATGAAATTAATGATTAGAAATTGTCCCACTCATGGTTTAAGCTCATGGATGATCATACAAAAAATTTATGCGGGACTAAACTTTGTTTCTAGAAATCTTCTAGACTCTGCTGCAGGAGGTACTTTTATGGAAATTACATTGGGAGAAGCTACAACTCCTTGATAATATTATGACAAATTATTCTCAATGGCATACCGAAAGGGCTCCAACTGGTAAGAAGATAAATTCTGTCGAGGAGATCTCTACTTTGGGTGATAAAATGGATGTTATTATGAAAATGCTTGCTAGTAAAAATGCTCATGTTGATCCTAATGATGTGCCATTGTGAACTTTGATTGAGCAAAATAATGATGCTATTGATGTGTATTTTGTCTCTCGAAATAATTTCAACAACAATGCTTATAGAGGGAATTTCAATCCTAGACAGTTTCTTGGAAATTCCTCTAACAATTATGGCAATTCCTATGGTAATTCATATAGCAATAATAATAGGATACCTACTGATCTTGAAAACAATATTAAAGAATTTATAAATTCTCAAAAGATTTTTAATGCTATGGTAGAAGAAAAATTGAATAAAGTTGATGATATGGCTAGGAACATGGATAGAATTGCTCATGATGTAGAACATCTTAAAATTAAAACTTTGCCACCAAAGCATGATATTAATGAGTCTATTAAAGCTATCTATGTATCCATTAATGAAAGTAAAGAGAGAACCGCTAGGTTGAGAGCTAAGCGAGAATTCTTAGAAAAAGCTATTCCACCCGGTTTTTATCATAGTAATGATGAAGATATTAAAATGATTGGTGTCTCACCTATTGAATCTTTATTTAGTAATATAAAACTTGATGAAAAAGGATTGGAGATGAGTCAACTTTAGTTAGAAGGCGTCCCAATTGTTCGGAGGGTGATGATCTTAATGGTAAAAATGATTAAAGTGGGTTTGGAGAGGTCAAGACTTTAAATAGTGATGTGCCCACTACTTTGGATTACAAGGACTTTAATTTTGATATTTGTTATTTAGTTGAATGTATTTCCTTGTTGCAATCCATGATTAATTCACCCAATGCCTATGAACAAAATAAAGCTTGTACTAAACATATTGTAGAAGCTATGATAAAAGCCCATGAAGAAAAGCTTGAGTTGGAAGTTTCAATACCTAGAAAATTGCAAGATGAATGTGAACCTACTATTAAAGTTAAAATTAAAGATTATGAATGTAATGCTTTGTGTGATCTAGGTGCTAGAATCTCTACTATACCAAAATATTTATGTGATGTGCTAGGTCTCACCGATATGGATGCTTGTTCCCTTAATTTACATCTAGCGGATTCCACTATTAAAAAACCATTGGGTAGAATAAATAATGTACTTATTCTTGCTAATAGAAATTATGTACCCGTGGATTTTATTGTACTTGATATTGAATGCAATCCGTCTTGTCCTATAATACTTGGTAGGCCTTTCCTACGAACCATAGGTGCTATTATTGATATGAAAGAAGGTAATATAAGATTACAATTCCCATTAAAGAAAGGGATGGAACACTTTCCTAGGAAGAGAATTAAGCCACCATATTAATCCATTATGAGGGCCACCTATGGAATTAATTTGTATGATGATAATACTTGAAACTATGAATTATGCCTAGCTAGAGGCATAAAATAATAGCGCTTGTTGAGAGGCAACCCAATATGTATCTTAAATTTTTTGCTTTGTTTTCTATTATTTGTGTTTACACAATTTTAGCCTCTGTTATGATTGTGTTTTTATATTTTAATTAGTGTTTGTGCCAAGTAATGCCTTTAGTATGATTTGGATGATAGTATAATTGATGCTGTTTGGAAAACAGAAAGTTTTGTGCCCAGTTCTGGATTTTTGGTTCTGTACTGGAATGTCAGAAAAATATTAAATTTTTACACAGTATTGGTATGTGAATTGTTTACGTTTTCCTATTTTTTCAGAATTTTTGGAGTTACAGAAGTATAGCTTTTAAATAGATCTTTACAGACTAATCTGTTTTAGATAGATTCTGTTTTCTATTGCATAGTTTGCTTATTCTAATGATGCTATGGATTATATCGGGGGGTATAAGTCATGGAGAAGTTAGAGTAAAGTAGCATTATGCAAGAATTAAATATGAATCAATTTATAACAGTACCTAAAGTTTAAGATTTGTTTGTTATACTAACGGATCTCACGAGGTTTCAGTTGAGTTTTGTGCGCTGAAGTTTTCAAGTTTTGGGTGAGATCACGATGGATGAAGGAATAAGGAGTGTCAAGACCATAATCTTGGGGATGCCCAAGGCACCCCAAGGTAATATTCAAGGAAGACCCAAGCGTCTAATCTTGGGGATGCCCCAGATGGCATCCCCTCTTTTGTCTACAATCTATCGGTATATCACTTGGAGCTATATTTTTATTCATCACATGATATGTGTTTTACTTGGAGCGTCTTGTGCCATAGTTTTATTTTATTTTTTTGCTTTTTAGTTTGCCACAATCATCTTTTGAACACACCTTTTTGAGAGGGACACACATTTATCGTGATTTTTTAGAATACCCTATGTGCTTCACTTATATCTTTTGAGCCAGGCAGTTGCTCTAGTGCTTCACTTATATCTTTTAGAGCACGGTGGTGGTTATATTTTAAAAAAAAAGTTGCACTCTCATGCTTCACTTATATATTTTTGAGAGTCTAATAAATAGTAATGGAAATTTGCATGTGTTAAAAGAATGGTCCTGATATGATAAGGTATTCAAGGGGGATATAATAAAAACTTTCATGTAGATCACTAAATATGAAGTGTATGGTTAATTTTATTAATGTCGTAATATGAAAGGATGTAGGTTCATGATCATTGATTAGTAGAAATATAGGTATTAAAGTTTGTTATTAACTACTCATCTAAGTATTGGTCGTGGCATGAGGAAGTTCGAGCATTTATAGTTCTCAAATGAAATCCTTGAGTGATGTTACGATCGGGGGCGCGCGATGGTTAACTCCTACCAACCTCCCTCCTAGGGGCATGCGGTTAGTACTTTGCTTCGAGGGCTAACAGGCTTTCACAATAAGTATGTGAGTTCTTTATGACTAATGTGAGTCCATGGATTATACGCACTCCTATCTTTCTACAATTTGCTAGCCTCTTCGGTACCGTGCCTTGCCCTTTCTCACCTCGAGAGTTGGTGCAAACTTTGCCGGTGCATCCAAACCCCGTGATATGATACGCTCTTTCACACATAAGCCTCCTTATATCTTCCTCAAAACAGCCACCATACCTACCTAATATGGCATTTCCATAGCCATTCCGAGATATATTGCCATGCAACTTCCACCGTTCCGTTTATATGACACACATCTTCATTGTCATATTGCTTTTCCTGGTCATATAGCTGACATAGTATTTGTGGCTCAGCCACCGTTCATCATTTGTATACATGTTACACTAGACCATTGCACATCCTGGTACACTGCCAGAGGCATTCATATAGAGTCATATTGTTCTAGTATCGAGTTGTAACATTGAGTTGTAAGTAAATAAAAGTATGATGATCATCATTATTAGAGCATTATCCCAGTGAGGAAAGGATGATGGAGACTGTGATTCCCCCACAAGTCGGGATGAGGCTCCGGACGAAAAATATATATATAAAAATAGGCCAAAAAGAGCCCAGCAAAAAAAAAGAGAGAAAAAGAGAGAAGGGGCAATGTTACTATCCTTTTCCACACTTGTGCTTCAGAGTAGCACCATGTTTTTCACATAGAGAGTCTCCTGAGTTGTCACTTTCATATACTAGTGGGAATTTTTCATTATAGAACTTGGCTTGTATATTCCGATGATGGGCTTCCTCAAATGCCCGAGGTCTTTGATACATCTCCAACGTATCTATAATTTATGAAGTATTCATGCCATGTTTACAACAATTTTATATGGTTTTGGTATGATTTGAATGGAACTAACCTGGACTGACGCTGTTTTCAGCAGAACTACCGTGGTGTTGTTTTTTGTGCAGAAATAAAAGTTCTCGGATTGGGCTAAAAATTTATGGTGATTTTTTATGGACCAAAAGAGACCCCCAAAGCTTCGAGGAAGGACCAAAAGCCTCACGAGAAAGCGACAAGCTCAAGGGGTGCGGGTCCCCCCTAGGGCGCGCCTACCGAGCTTGTCGCTCCCTCGTGGGCCCCCCTGGTGTGAATCCAACGCTGAAAAATCCTATAAATATAGAAAACCCCAAAAAGAAACCTAGAACTTCAACGCCGCCGCCGCAAGCCTCTGTACCGAAGTGATCTCATCCGGAGGCCTGGTCCGGCACTTTGCCGGAGGGGGAAATCATCGCCGGAGGCCATCTTCATCATCCCGGCGGTCTCCATGACGAGGAGGGAGTAGTTCACCCTCAGGGCTGAGGGTATGTACCAATAGCTATGTGTTTGATCTCTCTCTCTCTCTCTCTCGTGTTCTTGATTTGGCACGATCTTGATGTACCACGAGCTTTGTTGATATAGTTGGATCATATGGTGTGTCTTCCCTCTCTATCTTCTTGTGATGAATTGAGTCTTTCCCTTTGAGGTTTCGTTATTGTTGGATTGAATACTTTGGATTTGACAACACTTGATGTATGTCTTGCATGTGGATACCCGTGGTGACAATGGGGTATTCTATTGAGTCACTTGATGTATGTTTTGGTAATCAACTTGTGGATTCCCGTGACCTTGGGGTAATCTAGGCATATGGGTTGGTACACGTTTTCATCCCCCTTTCTTCGATAGAAACTTTGGGGTACTCTTTGAAGTTCTTTGCGTTGATTGAATATTATGAATCTGAAACTGTTTGATGCATATCGAATAATTAACTCACGAATACTTGTGGTGACATTGGAGTATCTAGGTGACATTAGAGTTAATTGATGCGTATCATATGGTGTTATTTTAGTATGAACTCTAGGGCTGTTTGTGACACTTATAGGGATGGCTCAATAGATTGATCGGAAAGGATAACTTTGAGGTGGTTTCGTACCCTACAACAATTTCTTCTTATCTTCTCCGCTAGATAAGAACTTTGGAGTGACTCTTTGTCGCACGTTGAGGGATTGTTATATGATTCAATTATGTTAGCACTATTGAGAGATTGCACTAGTGAAAGTATGAACCCTAGGCCTTGTTTTCAAGCATTGCAATACCGTTTGTGCTTTGTTTTATTACTTGCTACCTTTCATATTACAAAAACCTATATCTGCTATCCATACTACACTTGTATCACCATATCTTCGCCGAACTAGTGCACCTATACAATTTACCATTTTATTGGGTGTGTTGGGGACACAAGAGATTTCTTGTATTTGATTGCAGGGTTGTTTGAGAGAGACCATCTTCATCCTACGCCTCCCACGGATTGATAAACCTTAGGTCATCCACTTGAGGGAAATTTGCTATTGTCCTACAAAACTCTGCGCTTGGAGGCCCAACAGAGTCTACAAGAATAAAGTTGCATAGTAGACATCAAGATCTCATGAGCAAGCAAGTTGGATGCACACCCACTTAGTTTTTAGTTTGAGCTTTCATACACTTATAGCTCTTAGTGTTTCCGTTGCATGGCAATCCCTACTCCTCGCATTGATATCGATTGATGGGCATCTCCGTAGCCCGTTGATCCGCTAAGTTGATGCGAGACTTTCTTCTTCTCCTTTTACCGTTATTGATCCCTATCACCGCATTCTATACCACCTAGTGCTATGTCCATGGCTCACGCTCATGTATTGCGTGAAGTTGAAAATGCTGAAGCGCGTTAGAAGTACGATCCAGTTGCCTGGTTTAACAACGGGGTGCTCATGATTTATATATTTGCGGTGAAGATAGAGTCATGCCATTGCTAATATGAGAACGTGAGTAGGGATAACACTCACTAAGGATCATATATTTTGAAAGTTTAATGATTATGCTTCTTATGTTCATGGATATTATTATGTTGATATTGTTAATTCATGGCTTCACAATATTTATGCCGTAAAAGAGATTACATGATAGACATGTTAGGTAGCATTCCACATTCTGTTTTGATCATTTACCTACTCGAGGACGAGAAGGAATTAAGCATGGGGATGCTGATACGTCTCCAACGTATCTATAATTTTTGATTGTTCCATGCTATTATAGTATCAATCTTGGATCTTTTATATGCAATTATTTGCTATTTTATATCATTTTTGGGACTAACCTATTAACTTAGTGCCCAGTGCCAGTTGCTGTTTTCTGCTTGTTTTTGGTTTTTCAGGAAATCAATACAAAACGAAGTCTAAACGCTACGAAACTTTTTGACAATTTTTTTTCTGGACAAAAGAGACCCTAGAAGCTTCGGAAGGAGGCCAGAAGTCTCACGGGGAAGCCACAAGGCAACCCCACGCGCCCCAGGGGGCGCACCTAATTCCACTTCTATAAATTCTCAAATATTAGGAAACCAACAAAGAGCCCCACAAAATAACTTTTCCGCCGCCACAAGCTTCTGTTCTTCCATGATCCCATCTGGAGGCCTTTTTCGGTACTCTGCCGGAGGGGGAATGGATCACTGATACGTCTCCAACATATCTATAATTTTTTATTGATCCATGCTATTATAGTATCAATCTTGGATGTTTTTATATGCAATTGTATGCAATTATATATCATTTTTTGGGACTAACCTATTAACCCAATGCCTAGTGCCAGTTGTTATTTTCTGTTTGTTTTTGGATTTTCAGAGAAACAGTACCAAATGAAGTCCAAATGCCACGAAACTTTTTGGAGATTTTTTGTTTGGACAAAAGAAACCTGGGAAGCTTCGGGAGGAGGCCAGAAGCCCCACAGGAGCTTCACAAGGCACTAGGGCGCGCCCCTGGGGGGGCGCCGTAGTACCTTGTGGGGCCCACGTGACTCCTTTTGACCTAATTCCACTTCTATAAATTCACAAATATTGGGAAACCCCTAGAGAGCCAGAATAGAAAACCTTTCCGCCGCCACAAGCCTCTGTTCTTCCATGATCCCATCTGGAGGCCTTTTCTGGTACTCTGCCGGAGGGGGAATCGATCACGGAGGGCTTCTACATCAACCTTGCTGCCCTTCCGATGATGTGTGAGTAGTTTAACGCAGACCTACAGGTCCATAGCTAGTAGCTAGGTGGCTTCTTCTCTCTCTTTGATCTTCAATACAATGTTCTCCTCGATGTTCTTGGAGTTCTATCCGATGTAATCTTCTTTTGCGGTGTGTTTGTTGGGATCCGATGAATTGTAAGTTTATGATCAGATTATTCATGAGAAATATTTGAGTCTTCTCTGAACTCTTTTATGCATAATTTTTATAGCTTTGTATTTCTCTCCGATCTATCGGTTTAGTTTGGCCTACTAGATTGATTTATCTTGCAACGGGAGAGGTGCTTTGTGATGGGTTTAATCTTGCGGTGCTCAATCCCAATGTCAGAAAGGGACATGACACGTATTTGTATTGTTTCCATTAAGGATAAAAAAGATGGGGTTTATTCATATTGCTTGAATTTGCTTCTCTACATCATGTCATCTTGCTTAAGGCGTTACTCTGTTTCATACTTAGTACCCTATATGCATGCTGGATAGCGGTCGATGGGTGGAGTAATAGTAGTAGATGCAGGCAGTAGTCGGTCTACTTGTCTCGGACGTGAAGCCTATATACATGATCATTGCCATGAATTCGTCATAATTATTTGCTTTTCTATCAATTGCCCAACAGTAATTTGTTTACCCACCGTATGCTTATGTGCTCAAGAGAGAAGCCTCTAGTGAAAACTATGGTCCCCGGGTCTATCTTTATCATATAAAAAACCTAAAAATACCGCAATTTATTTACTTTTATTTTAATTAGTAGTTTAGTTTATCTACATACCTCGATAAGATTTAATCCTTGCAAATAACCGCTAAGAGGATTGACAACCCTCTTATTCGCGTTGGGTGCAAGTGTTTGCTCTTGTGTGTGCAGGTGCGCTTTAACGGAATTTTGCTTGGTTCTCCTACTAGATTGATAACCTTGGTTCTTAACTGAGGGAAATACTTATCTCTATTGTACTGCATCTCCCTTCCTCTTCAGGGAATTACCAACGCAACTCACAAGTAGCAGGAAGAATTTCTGGCGCCGTTGCCGGGGAGACATCATCAAAATTACCAAGTACCTTCGCACAAATTATCATTCACTTCCATTTACTTTATTTACCTTTTATTTTCATTTGCCTCTTGTTTTCATCTCCCCCACTTCTAAAACAATTTTACAAAAACACAAAAATATTTTATTTGTTTGCTTGCTTTTATTGCCATGTCAACACTCAAGAACAGTAAGTGAAACAAAAATTTAAGATCACTATGGATCCTCATCCACTTGCTAATATTTTCAAAAGATCCAATTATATTGAACCAATTGCTAGTGATTTGAGTGCTCTTGATTTTCTCTATGAAGTTTTGCTTGAAAATCATGAATCTGAAAATTGTGATGAAGTGTTAGAAGAAGAAATTTATAAAGTGATTCATGATAGCTCCTTGATTGAAAAGCACGATTGCAATGATGTTACTATAAATTCTATTAATGTGAATTGTGCTAATAATATGCAAAACTACAAGCTTCGGGATGATAATTTTATTATGTCCACTACTTATTGCAGTGACCATGATTTGGGTGATAATGCTTCTTATGATCTTGAAAATTTATTTAAGCCTCCTGATGAATATGTTATTGATAATAATGTTTGCCATTCTATTAAAAGTGGGTTTGGAAGAGCGTCAACTTTAGGTAATAATGATCCTACTACTTTGGAGAATTATCAATCTTATGAAATTTTTGATAAAAGTGGGTTTGGAGAGGTCATGACTTTAGTTGATGTTAATCCCACTATCTTGAAAGATTATAAAACTTTTATGCATGTGGATCATGAAGATAAAATTGTATATGATAGCTATATTGTTGAATTTGATTATGATCCTACATGTAATTATTATGAGAGAGGAAAATATGGTTATAAAAATTTTCATGTCACTAAATTACCTCTCTTTGTGTTGAAATTTTTAATGCTTCATTCTTCCTATTTGCATATGCTAGATATTGCTTGTCTTGATAATTTGTTCTCCTATAAAATGCCTATGCATAGGAAGTATGTTAGGCTTAAGTGTGTTTTTCATATGCTTCAAGATGCTCTCTTTGTGTTTCTATTATTATCTTTCATGAGAGCATCATTGAAATCTCAAGCCTATCTTAATGGCTATAAAGAAAGAGCTTGTTGGAAGACAAGCCAATGGATAAAATAAGTTCTTAAGTGTTTGCATGATTATAGCTTCTGTTAGGATTATGTTTTTATGTTTTAATTAGTGTTTGTGCCAAGTAATGCCTTTGGGATGATTTGGAAGATAGTATAATTGATGCTGTTTGGAAAACAGAAAGATTTGTGTCCAGTGTTGGAATTTTAATTCTGTACTGGAGCGTCCGAAAAATCTGAAATTTTTACACAGTATTGGTATATGAATTTCCCACGTTTTCCTAATGTTTCAGAATTTTTAGAGTTACAGAAGTATGGCTTTTAAATAGATCTTTACAGACTATTCTGTTTTAGACAGATTCTGTTTTTGTTGCATAGTTTGCTTATTTTGATGAATCTATGGATCGTATCGGGGGGTATGAGTCATGGATAAGTTGGAGTACAGTAGCATTATACCAATATTAAATATGAATCAATTTACAACAGTACCTAAAGTTTAAGATTTGTTTGGTATACTAACGGATCTCACGAAGTTTCTGTTGAGTTTTGTGTGCTGAAGTTTTCAAGTTTTGGGTGAGATTACGATGGACAAAGGAATAAGGAGTGGCAAGAGCCTAAGCTTGGGGATGCCCAAGGCACCCTAAGGTAATATTGAAGGAAGACTCAAGCGTCTAAACTTGGGGATGCCCCGGAAGGCATCCCCTCTTTCGTCTACAATCTATCGGTAACTCACTTGGAGCTATATTTTTATTCATCACATGATATGTGTTTTACTTGGAGCGTCTTGTGAAATAGTTTGTTTGCTTTTGTTTGCTTTTTAGTTTGTCACAATCATCTTTGCTGAACACACATTTTTGAGAGGGACACACATTATTTTCGCAATAAGTATGTGACTTCTTTATGACTAATGTGAGTCCATGGTTCATGATAGCTCCTTGATTGAAAATTGTGATGAAGTGTTAGAAGAAGAAATTTATAAAGTGATTCATGATAGCTCCTTGATTGAAAAGCACGATTGCAATGATGTTACTATAAATTCTATTAATGTGAATTGTGCTAATAATATGCAAAACTACAAGCTTCGGGATGATAATTTTATTATGTCCACTACTTATTGCAGTGACCATGATTTGGGTGATAATGCTTCTTATGATCTTGAAAATTTATTTAAGCCTCCTGATGAATATGTTATTGATAATAATGTTTGCCATTCTATTAAAAGTGGGTTTGGAAGAGCGTCAACTTTAGGTAATAATGATCCTACTACTTTGGAGAATTATCAATCTTATGAAATTTTTGATAAAAGTGGGTTTGGAGAGGTCATGACTTTAGTTGATGTTAATCCCACTATCTTGAAAGATTATAAAACTTTTATGCATGTGGATCATGAAGATAAAATTGTATATGATAGCTATATTGTTGAATTTGATTATGATCCTACATGTAATTATTATGAGAGAGGAAAATATGGTTATAAAAATTTTCATGTCACTAAATTACCTCTCTTTGTGTTGAAATTTTTAATGCTTCATTCTTCCTATTTGCATATGCTAGATATTGCTTGTCTTGATAATTTGTTCTCCTATAAAATGCCTATGCATAGGAAGTATGTTAGGCTTAAGTGTGTTTTTCATATGCTTCAAGATGCTCTCTTTGTGTTTCTATTATTATCTTTCATGAGAGCATCATTGAAATCTCAAGCCTATCTTAATGGCTATAAAGAAAGAGCTTGTTGGAAGACAAGCCAATGGATAAAATAAGTTCTTAAGTGTTTGCATGATTATAGCTTCTGTTAGGATTATGTTTTTATGTTTTAATTAGTGTTTGTGCCAAGTAATGCCTTTGGGATGATTTGGAAGATAGTATAATTGATGCTGTTTGGAAAACAGAAAGATTTGTGTCCAGTGTTGGAATTTTAATTCTGTACTGGAGCGTCCGAAAAATCTGAAATTTTTACACAGTATTGGTATATGAATTTCCCACGTTTTCCTAATGTTTCAGAATTTTTAGAGTTACAGAAGTATGGCTTTTAAATAGATCTTTACAGACTATTCTGTTTTAGACAGATTCTGTTTTTGTTGCATAGTTTGCTTATTTTGATGAATCTATGGATCGTATCGGGGGGTATGAGTCATGGATAAGTTGGAGTACAGTAGCATTATACCAATATTAAATATGAATCAATTTACAACAGTACCTAAAGTTTAAGATTTGTTTGGTATACTAACGGATCTCACGAAGTTTCTGTTGAGTTTTGTGTGCTGAAGTTTTCAAGTTTTGGGTGAGATTACGATGGACAAAGGAATAAGGAGTGGCAAGAGCCTAAGCTTGGGGATGCCCAAGGCACCCTAAGGTAATATTGAAGGAAGACTCAAGCGTCTAAACTTGGGGATGCCCCGGAAGGCATCCCCTCTTTCGTCTACAATCTATCGGTAACTCACTTGGAGCTATATTTTTATTCATCACATGATATGTGTTTTACTTGGAGCGTCTTGTGAAATAGTTTGTTTGCTTTTGTTTGCTTTTTAGTTTGTCACAATCATCTTTGCTGAACACACATTTTTGAGAGGGACACACATTATTTTCGCAATAAGTATGTGACTTCTTTATGACGGGCTGAGAACAGCACATCACCGCACACCCCCTAAGTTGCTCGTCTCTGCAGAGCTGGCATCGAGTGCCGAGGGTGATACCTCTTATCTCACTTTTGATGATGCCTCTGTAGAATAGCTATACGGATGTGAGTTACCGAGGGTGATTCCTCTTTCATCACCTCCGATAAGCTCCCGTCGTGTAACTCCTCGAGTGAGAATCAATCGAGGGTGATTCCTCGGACTCCTCCTCGATACTTGGACACACGGTTACTTTGACCTTTGATACAGGCGGGTCCACCTGGAGAGGTACCCGCGGGGAAATGTAAAGTCGGGCTGGCCCCAAGGGTGCCCGCGAGAGAACAATGCTAAAGTCGGGTAAGCACTAAGAGTACCCGTGAGTGATATCAAGTCGGAGCGACAGAAACTCTGATCGTCTCTACGAGTTGCTAAATACGCCTAACGGAACTGGGTATTTGATCTGAGTTGGCTACGTGCCTATACGCACTACCATCACGTGGGATAATGGTTTAATGGGGCCCTCTGCGTTGTACGTTTCTCCCGAAAGCTCTTCAGACGTCACAGCTCAGACATGCGGGCTGATTGTTGGGGTTGGGCTGGTTACGTCACTGGTGTATTCAGTGTCGCGCCTGCTCCCCGGCCAGTCACGCAACGTGCAGGAGTGCGAAGGGGGATGGCCCAAGACCCCTTCGTGCTTAGGATTTAGACCGGCGTGCTGACCTCTCTGCTGAGCCTAGGTAGGATGCTGCTTCGTGTTGATTACCCGAGGCCGAGCATTACCCAGCAAGTGTGTCCGGCTAGATGCAATCGAGCGTGTTGGGTAACAGTAGTGCACCCCTGTAGGGAAGTGATCTATTTGAATAGCCGTGTCCACGGTAACAGGACACTCGGAGTTGTATCCGGTACCATGACAACTACAAATTGATGATGATTCATATTAAACTGTTAATAATGCTCTCGGGATCGCTTTCTCGCAGGGTGTCGAGAAAGGATCTCAGGGCATTGCTGTTGTATAATCCACATGTATGCTACTATTATCGACTCTCTTCTGATGCTGCAAGATTGCTGGAAGATGCTAGTCTTCGATAGGCTAGGCCTTTCTCTCTATCCTGGCATTTCTGCTATATAGTCCACAGATACAGTCTTTTGCTTGATCAGATGAATAATAAAATGAATGATCATGCTGTTAGAGTTGTTACTAGAGGAGGTAGAATGACTCAGGAGCCCTTGTATCGTGAAGGTCATCCTAAAAGAATTGAATAAGATTCTGAAAGAATTAATACTGATGTGCCTAGTCCATCTAAGAAGAAAAAGAAAAAGAAAAATAATAGGACTTTGCATGCTTCTAGTGAACCTGAGCTAGAAAAACCTCCTGAGAATCATAATGATGCTTCTATTTCTGATGCTGAGACACAATCTGGTAATGAACATCCACCTAGTGATAATAATAATGAAAATGATAATGATAATGATAACGATGATGTTCATGTTGATGCTCAACCAGATAATGATGTAGAAATAGAACCTGCTGTTGATCCTGATAACGCACCTCCTAAGAATAAAAGATATGATAAAAGAGACTTTGTTGATAGAAAACATGGAAAGGAAAGAGAACGATGGGTTCAAAAACCTATGCCTTTTCCTACTAAACCATCTAAAAATAAAGATGAGGAAGACTTTGAGCGCTTTGTTGAAATGCTTAGACCTGTCTTTTTGCGCACTCGCTTGATTGATATGTTAAAAATGTCTCCTTACGCTAAATACATGAAAGATATTGTCACTAATAAAAGGAAGATACCTGAAGTTGAAATTTCCACCATGCTTGCAAACTGTTGTTTTAAGGGTGGAGTACCTAAAAAGTTAGGAGATCCCGGAATACCTACTATACCATGCTCCATTAAAAGAAGTTATGTTAAAACTAACCTATGTGATTTGGGAGCCGGTGTCAGCGTTATGCCTTTCTCTTTATATAGAAGACTTGATTTGAATAAGCTCACACCCACTGAAATATCTTTGCAAATGGCTGATAAATCAACTGCTATACCTATTGGAATTTGCGAGGATGTGCCCGTTGTTGTTGCAAATGATACTATCTTAACAGACTTTGTTATACTTGATATGCCCGAGGAAGAAAACATGTCGATTATCCTTGGAAGACCCTTTTTGAATACTGCAGGGGCTGTTATTGATTGCAATAAAAGCAAGGTCACTTTTCATGTCAATGGCAATGAGCATACAATTTATTTTCCGAAGAAACAAAGTTCGGTGAATGGTATCAATTGTATTGAAAAGGTTTCGACAATCACTATTGGAGGATTCAAATTTCCTCTTCCTACTGTCAAAAAGAAATATGAAATTCTTATTGTTGGGGAGATGCACATCCCCATTGAGGTAACTTAGTGTTATACGAAGATTCTTCGGTTTCATGCCATTCGGAAATAGTTTGTTAATAAGACTTGATCAACCTTATTAATAGATTCTTTTTGAGGGGCATGTGGTCGATGAATTTAGTAAGCACAACTTTCTGTAATCTGAGTTTGCTCTCTGTTATTTATAGTTTAATAAATTAAAATGCCATGGTTATCCTATCTTCTGAATTATCCGTGCAATAAAAAATGGACCAAAAATAAAAGTGCTCATAATGCAATAAAAAATTATCATGATTTTTTCTGGAATATATAAGAATTTTTGGCACTAAAAACAACCCCGGGGGTGCACCTGTTGCCCACATGGCAACAGGGCGCGGCCACCCCCCCAGGGCGCGCCAAGATGCCTTGTGGGTCCCACAGGGACATACTCAGTCATTCATTCAGCCCACTTCATCTCCTACCTCCAGAAAAAAATCGTGGTAGCTCTCTCTCTCTCTCTCTCTCTCATGTTCTTGCTCCCAAACCTGAGATTTTCGATCTCTTTGCTCAGAGCTCCGTTTTCGAAACTGTTTTGAGGGATTGCACCTTGGTATGTGACTCTCCCATTGCTCTGATAACCCACAAGTGTAGGGGATCAATTGTAGCTTTTTCGATAAATAAGAGTGTCGAACCCAACGAGGAGCTAAAGGTAGAATTAATATTCCCTTCAAGTTCTATCGACCACCGATACAACTCTACACACACTTAACGTTCGCTTTACCTAGAACAAATATGAAACTAGAAGTACTTTGTAGGTGTAATGCTAGAACTACTTTGCAAGAATAAAACTATAAGTACTTAGTGGGAATAAAACTACGAGTAAATTGCAAAATAATAAAATTAGTGTTTAGTAGAAAGCTTTTGTAACACAAGAGAAAGATTTGTCCCTAGGCAATCGATAACTAGACCGGTAATCATTATTGCAATTTTATATGAGGGAGAGGCATGAGCTAACATACTTTCTGTACTTGGATCATATGCACTTATGATTGGAACTCTAGCAAGCATCCGCAACTACCAAAGATCATTAAGGTAAAACCCAACCATAGCATTAAGTAACAAGTCCTCTTTACTCCCATACGCAACAACCCCCTTACTCGGGTGTAAGCTTTTGTCACTCTAGCCGCCCACTACAAGAGAATTATGAACGTATTGCAAACCCTATAGCGGGAATCCCTCACGCTTGCGTGACACGGAGGGCACCATAGGACAGCACCAAAATAAAACAAACAACTCAAACCAATCACGATCATCAATCAACCCATAGGACAAAAAGAATCTACTCAAACATCATAGGATTGCCACATATCATTGGATAATAATATATAGCGTTAAGCACCGTGTTTACGTAGAGATTACAGTGGGGAGAAGAGGTGCTACACCGCTGCATAGAGGGGGAGAGAGTTGGTGTTTATGGCAGCGAAGTTGTCGGTGTAGATCGCCGTCACGATGGTTGCCCCGGCGGCGTTCCGGCGCCACCGGGAGAGAGGGGGAGAGAGCCCCCCTCCTTCTTCTTATTCCTTGGCCTCCCCCTAGATGGGAGGAGAGTTTTCCCTCTGGTCCATGGCCGTCATGGCTCCCGGAGGGCAGGAGCCCCTCCGAGGTTGGATCTCTCTCTCTGTTCTCTTCTGTTTCGCGTTCCTGTTTTCTGGCCCTTCACCGTTTCTTAAATTCCCGGAGACCCGTAACTCCGATTGGGCTGAAATTTTGAGGGGATTTTTATCCAGATATTAGCTTCCCTGCGGCAGACGGACACCCTCAACCGACCTACAGGGGAGCCACAAGCCCCCTAGGCGCGCCCAGGGGGCCCGCGCCCTCCAGGCTTGCCGTGTCCTCGGGCATCGTCTCGCGTTGATTCTTTTTCCCAAAAATCACATATATTCCAAAATAAATCTCCATAAATTTTTATCGCATTTGGACTTCGTTTGATATGGATTTTCTGCAAAACAAAAAACATGCCACAAACAGAACTGACACTGGGCACTGGATCAATACGTTAGTCCAAGAAAATCATATAAAATGTTGCCAAAAGTATATAAAAGTTGTAAAATATTGGCATGAAACAATAAAAAATTATAGATACGACAGAGACGTATCAGCATCCCCAAGCTTAATTCCTGCTCGTCCTCGAGTAGGTAAATGAAAAAAAGATAATTTTTGATGTGGAATGCTAGCTAGCATAATCTTGATCATATAATCTAATCACGACATGAATATTAAGACACGAGTGATTCAAAGCAATAGTCTATAATTTGATATAAAGACATCAATACTCAGGCATACCAACAAACAATCATGCCTTTCAGAATAAAAATGCTAAAGAAAGTTATCCCTACAAAATCATATGATCCTGTCATGCTCCATCTTCTTAACACAAAATATTTATCATGAACAACCCCGGTTTTAGCCAAGCAATTGGTTCATACTTTTTAACACGCTTCAACTTTTTCAACCCCCATGCAATACATGAGCGCAAGCCATGGATATAGCACTATGGGTGGAATAGAATGCGGTCGTAGGGATCAATAAGGAGAAGTCAAAAAGGGAGAAAGTCTCGCATGAACTAGGCGGATCAATGGGCTATGGAGATGCCCATCAATCGATATCAATGCGAGGACTAGGGATTGCCATGCAACGGATGCACTAAGAGCTATAAGTGTATGAAAGCTCAAACTGAAAACTAAGTGGGTGTGCATCCAACTTGCTTTCTCATGAAGACCTCGGGCATTTGAGGAAGCCCATCATCGGAATATACAAGCCAAGTTCTATAATGAAAAATTCTCACTAGTATATGAAAGTGACAATATAGGAGACTCTCTATATGAAAAACATGGTGCTACTGTGAAGCATAAGTGTGGTAAAGGATAGTAACATTGCGCCTTCTCTCTTTTTCTCTCATTTTTTTGTTTTCTCTTTTGTTTTCTCTTTTTCTTGGTGGGCTCTTTTTGGCCTCTTTTTTTTAGAACAGTCTCATGGACCTCATCCCCACTTTTTCAAGGACTCATTAGTCTCCACCATTCTTTCCTCACTAGTACAATGCTCTAATAATGATGATCAACACACTTTTATTTACTTACAACTCGATAAAAACTATACAAGATGACTCTATATGAATGCCTCTGGCAGTGTACCAGGATGTGCAATGATCTAGCGTAGCAAAGATATCAAAAAAGGACAAGCCATGAAAATATCATGCTTGCTATCTTACGATCATGCAAAGCAATATGACAATGAATGCTCAAGTCATGTATATGATGATGATGGAAGTTGCATGGCAATATATCTCAGAATGGCTATGGAAATGCCATAATAGGTAGGTATGGTGGTTTTTTTGAGGAAGATATAAAGAGGCTTATGTGTGATAGAGCGTATCATATCACGGGATTTGGATGCACCGGTGAAGTTTGCACGAACTCTTGAGGTGAGAAAGGGCAATGCACGGTACCGAAAAGGCTAGCAAATTGCGGAAAGGTGAGAGTGTGTATAATCCATGGACTCACATTAGTCATAAAGAACTCACATACTTATTGCGAAAGTTTATTAGCCCTCTAAGCAAAGTACTACTATGCATGCCCCGAGGGGGCGGTTGGTAGGAGTTAACCATCGCGCGCCCCGACCGCCACACAAAGGAAGACAATCAAGAATAAATCATGCTCCAACTTCTTAGCGTAACGACAGACCATACGTGCATGCTTCGGGAATCACAAACCTTAACACCAATATTCTTACTAAACCACAATTAACTACTAGTACCACCCACATATTACCATCTTAATATCGCAAAACTATTGCAAGGAATCAAACATTTCATATTCAGTGATCTATAGGTTTTATGTAGGATTTTATGACTAACCATGTGAATGACCAATTCCTGTTGACTCTCTAAATAGATATAAGTGAAGCATGAGAGTTTAATTCTTTCCACAAAATACTTGCCCACGCTCTAATAAATATAAGTGAAGCAAAAGAGCATTCTACAAATAACGGTTTTCTATATGAAGAGAAACAGGCATCCAAACTTCAAATGATATAAGTGAAGCACATGAAGCATTCTATTAAGCCATACTCAAAAGATATAAGTGAAGTGCAAAGAGCATTCTATAAATCAACCAAGTACTATCTCATACCAGCATGGTGCATTATTAAAAGAAAAAGAAAAAGCACACGACGCTCCAACATTTTACGCATATCATGTGAACAAAACAAAAACCGAGACATACCGATAGTTGTCGAAGAAAGATGGGATGCCTTCCGGGGCATCCCCAAGCTTGAACTCTTGCCTCTCCTTATTCTCCTCATATCGATACCTCCTCATTCTTAGAACACTTCATCCACACAAAACTTAACCAAAATTTTTATTAGAGGGGTTAGTACATATAACATCAAATCCCATCATGTCCTGCTATAACATTATTGTAAAGTTAGTGTTTAGTAGAAAGCTTTTGTAACACAAGAGAAAGATTTGTCCCTAGGCAATCGATAACTAGACCGGTAATCATTATTGCAATTTTATATGAGGGAGAGGCATGAGCTAACATACTTTCCGTATTTGGATCATATGCACTTATGATTGGAACTCTAGCAAGCATCCGCAACTACCAAAGATCATTAAGGTAAAACCCAACCATAGCATTAAGTAACAAGTCCTCTTTACTCCCATACGCAACAACCCCCTTACTCGGGTGTAAGCTTCTGTCACTCTAGCCGCCCACTATAAGAGAATTATGAACGTATTGCAAACCCTACACAGGAATCCCTCACGCTTGCGCAACACGGAGGGCACCATAGGACAGCACCAAAATAAAACATATAACTCAAACCAATCACGATCATCAATCAACCCATAGGACAAAAAGAATCTACTCAAACATCATAGGATTGCCACACATCATTGGATAATAATATATAGCATTAAGCACCATGTTTAAGTAGAGATTACAGCGGGGAGAAGAGGTGTTACACTGCTGCATAGAGGGGGATAGAGTTGGTGTTGACGGCGGCAAAGTTGTTGGTGTAGATCGCCATCACGATGGTTGCCCCGGCGGCGTTCCGGCGCCACCGGGAGAGAGGGGGAGAGAGCATCCCCTCCTTCTTCTTCTTCCTTGGACTCCCCCCTAGATGGGAGGAGAGTTTCCCCTCTAGTCCATGGCCGCCATGGCTCCCGGAGGACAGGAGCCCTTCCGAGATTGGATCTCTCTCTCTCTGTTCTCTTCTGTTTCGCGTTCCTGTTTTCTGGCCCTTCACCGTTTCTTAAATTCCCGGAGATCCATAACTCTGATTGGGCTGAAATTTTGAGGGGTTTTTTATCCGGATATTAGCTTCCTTGAGGCAGAAGGACACCCTCAACCGACCTACAGGGGATCCACAAGCCCCCTGGGCGCGCCTAGGGGGGCCCGCGCCCTCCAGGCTTGCCGTGTCCTCGGGCATCGTCTCGCGTTGATTCTTTTTCCCAAAAATCACATATATTCCAAAATAAATCTCAATAAATTTTTATCGCATTTGGACTTCGTTTGATATGGATTTTCTGCGAAACAAAAAACATGCAATAAACGGGAACTGGCACTGGGCACTGGATCAATACGTTAGTCCAAGAAAATCATATAAAATGTTGCCAAAAGTATATAAAAGTTGTAAAATATTGGAATGAAACAATCAAAAATTATAGATACGACGGAGACGTATCATGCTCCAATTAGTTTTTGCTTTGGTGGATTATATTTTGCATGAATTGCTGCTATTGGTGCTACTGAAAATGAGCTTGCATGTTAATTTCTTTGAGTTCTAAGTAGTTTGAATGCTTGATATAGCCTCTAGACACTTGTGTGAGTAGTTGCTATCAATTTGGTGAAGTTTTGTTAACATCTTTTTGTGGTCCAAAATTTTTCAGAAATTTGTTTGTAGGAATATGAACCTTTTCAGGAGGAGTTCTTCAAGAAGGAGGTCCTCTAAAGCATCATCGAGCGAGAGCCCGGCATGCCAATCATATGTTGAACCAAGGGCAAGTTCGGTGACGGGTGCTGAAGCAAAATCGTGTCGATGGCCGTGCAACGAGTTCATGCTAGGTGCAGGCATTAAGGAAGAATTTGACCAATATATTCACAACACCGAGCTCTCAGCCTTCATCGCAGATAAGCCGCTGCAGCACTACAACCTTACTCATTCATTCACTCAAAATTTTGAGTATCACCCTCGTACTTCTAGAGTTTTATTTCATCTCTATGATAGATCTTATGGTATGTCTCTAGAAGAGTTTTGTGATGCATGCAAAATTCCATTTTGGGGTTCACTTAGCGAACCGCGGCAATCTGAATATGAACTGTTTCTCAATAGCCTTTGCAATGGTGAGAATAGGAGAGTTACGCAAGCTAGAATAAAAGGCATTCACTTTCCCTCTATTTGGTATTTTGCGCTCTTTAATGGCAAATGCATTGTTGGTAAACAAGACTGTAGTGCACTTTGTGCTCCTGACCTGAGCCTTATTCACGCTGCTTTAATGGGTAGCAGACATTATAATCTTGGGGCTATTGTTGCACGTAGGTTGCACCGCAACTCGGGTAATGGTGATTTGTATGGAGGAATTTATGCCTCCCGCGTAGCTGCCATGCTAGGGGTCTCGCCCAGGCCCAATGACCCTCTTTTACCTGATAAATATTTGAATTTTGAGGCAATGCAGAACCATGAGTTTATTAAGCGCAACACTCACATATATGACTATGACTTGATATTCGATAAATATCATTCTGTGTTTGTTGTTTTGCCTGCTCGTGTCCTCTTTGATTTCTAGTACAAACAACGATATTTTCTTCAAGAGAATGAGGTGCACGAGTATAACGCGGTAGTTGAGGCTGCTCGTCTCGCTGAAGAGGCGGCTCAGAACACCTCCACGAGCTACCACTTCGATTATTATCCTGCTCAGCCATGGCAGTAGACCAAGCTAGGCCAAAAGCCTAAGCTTGGGGGAGTACGTATCTCTCACCGACATTACATTCATGTTCACACATTCATTCCAGTTGTCGGTGTTCACCCCATTTCATTGTATATCCATGTTAGTTTTATTTTAGCTTTCTTCTTGTGTGTCTGAAAAACTTCAAGAACCCAAAACTTCTCCCTTCTTTTCGGTTTTTCTTTCTTGTTTGTTAGTTTGTAGTGTTAAAAGAAAACCCAAAAAGATTTCTCGTTTCTTCTTTTTGCTTGTTGGGAGCTCTCCCGTGTAAATAGTTTTTCTCGCTTTTCGTTTTCTTCTTTAATTTGCTTTCTTCAGAAAAACTAAAAACTCCAAAAATATTTCAGTGTGTTTCTCTGAATTTCTTTTCTGTTCGTTGAGCTGTCGTAGGGAGAAGATCACGATGAAAATGTTGAGTGGCTCTCATATGCTTTATTGTTGATCTAACGAAGAGCCAGTATTACCCTGTCTTCTCCCTTGAATAAAATGTTTGCAGATTCCAGCTTAGTCCGTGGCACTCTTGCACTATTATTATTTTCACATCATTCGGTCGTGCAAGTGAAAGGCAATAATGACGATGATTTGATGAAGTGACCGTGGCAAGGAAAAGCTGGTATGAACTCTTCTTGTTTTTGTTTTTGTAAATATGTTTAACTCAGTATCCATGATTCAGCATATTATGAGTAAACATGTTTGTGATGACAATTAAAGATTATAGTTGCTCATGCCATGCTTAAGTAGCTAGGAGTGGATAATGATTTATCTTGGATGTCAACATCATTAAAATGGTTATGATGTCATATGTTAATATGGTATCCTCCTCTGAATGTTTCAAGTGGCTTGATTTTGGCACATGTTCATGCATGTAGTTGATTCAAAACCAACATAGCCTCCACGATATTTATGTTCAGGGTGTTTATATCCAACTCCTACTAGTATTCAATGTTAATTATTCTCAATGCATGATCATGACCGTCTTCGCTCTCTAGTTGGTCGCTTCTCAATCTATTTGCTAGCCTTCGCCTGTACTAAGCGGGAATACTGCTTCTGCATCCAAAATCCTTAAACCAAAGTTGTTCCAGATGAGTCCACTATATCTACCTATATGCGCTATTACTCTGTCGTTCCAAGTAAATTTGCATGTGCCACCTCTAATCATTCAAATAAACATTCGTTTTGTGTGCCCGTACCGCTCATGGAGTGACAGGGGGTGGTCAGTATCTTCCATGCTAAGTGGGTTATTCTTGATATGAGTGTTTATTCACTTGTAATTGCACGAGAGAGGCTGGTATTTGGGATGCCCAGTCCTACGCTCAAAATGAAAATACATAATGCAAACAAACTCCCCCGGAAAGTTGTTGGTATGGAGGGCACCTGTGGATTCGGCTAGCCATGGCTTGTGTTGGTATGGTGGAGGGGGAGTAAACTTTACCTTTCCGCTTGGGAACCGCCTATAATGTGTTTAGCATGGAAGATATTGAAATTTTTTGGTCGTGACGTTGACAGGAAAAGTACACCTCCCAAAATTATTTTTCATCTTTGATTTAAGCTTCGAGCTCTCGCACCTCTGCAAATCCATGCTTCCCTCTGCGAAGGGCCTATCTATTTACTTTTATGTTCTTTTACTTTTATTGTTGAGTCTCACCCTCTTGTTATAAGCACCAATCCTGAGAGCACTATTGTCATCCTTATGCATTGAGTTAATGTTGGGTAAATCATGACTGGATCTCTTCTACCCTGAATTACAATGTTTAGTCGCTGCTTGAACTTTGGAGGTGCTCTGCATTTATGTTTTGCGGTCTCAGAAAGGGCTAGCGAGATACCATGTTATCATATTATATCATGATTGTTTTGATAAATTGTTGGCATTTTAGATATGTTATTATTGCTCGCTAGTTGATTATGCCATAGATATGAGTAAATATAACTCCTAAGTGTTATTATGAGCATGGTTAGTTCATGATCTTTGCTGAAAACTTGGGTACTATTTAAGCTTATATACGGATACAAGAACAAAAGAGTTCGTAAAAGTTTTTCTTTATCACTTTCAGTTTGTCAACTAAATTGCTTGACGAAAAGCAATGAGTTAAGCTTGGGGGAGTTGATACGTCTCCATCGTATCTACTTTTCCAAACACTTTTGCTCTTGTTCTGGACTCTAATTTGCATGATTTGAATGAAACTAACCCGGACTGACGCTGTTTTCAGCAGAACTACCATGGTGTTGTTTTTGTGCAGAAATCAAAGTTCTCGGAATTGGACGAAACTTTTTGGAGATTTTTTATGGAATAAATAAAAATTACTGGCGCAAGAATCAACACAATAGGGCGCGCCCTGATGCCTTGTGGGGCCCACAGACGGCCGTCTGACCTAATTCCAACGCTATAAATTCACTTTCCCCGAGAAAAAAATAAGAGAAGAAGTTTCATCACGTTTTACGATACGGAGCCGCCGTCACCTCATGTTCTTCATCAGGAGGGCTGATCTGGAGTCCGTTCGGGGCTCCGGAGAGGGGGATTCGACGCCGTCGTCATCATCAACCCTCCTCCATCACCAATTTCTTGATGCTCACCCCGTGCGTGAGTAATTTCTTCGTAGGCTTGCTGGATGATGATGGGTTGGATGAGATTTACCATGTAATCGAGTCAATTTGTTAGGGCTTTGATCCCTAGTATCCACTATGTTCTGAAATTGATATTGTTATGACTTTGCTATGCTTAATGCTTGTCACTAGGGCCCGAGTGCCATGATTTCAGATCTGAACCCTCTATGTTTTCATGAATATATTTGTGTTCTTGATCCTATCTTGCAAGTTATATGCACTTATTACGTGTTATGATCCTCATACCCCAAGGTGACAATAATTGGGATTCTTTCCCGTGATTACCGTAGTTTGAGAAGTTCATGTATTCACCAAGTGCTAATGCTTTGTTCCGGTTCTCTATTAAAAGGAGGCCTTAATATCCCTTAGATTTTCTTATGGACCCCGCTGCCATGGGAGGGTAGGACAAAAGATGTCATGCAAGTTCTTACTATAAGCACGTATGACTATATACGGAATACATGCCTACATTACATTGATGAATTGGAGCTATTGTGTATCGCCCTAGGTTGTGACTGTTATATGATGAATGTCACCCAACATAATTATCCATCACTAATCCAATGCCTACGCTTTTCACATATTGATCTTTGCTAAGTTACTTTTGTTGCTGCTGCAGTTACAATCATTACAAAACTCCATCTGTTACTGTTCCCATTACTATTGCTACCGTTACTACTGCTATCAAAACTATCATACTACTGTGCTACTAAACACTTTGCTGCAGATATTTAGTTCTCCAGGTGTGGTTGAATTGACAACTCAACTGCTAATACTCGCAAATATTCTTTGGCTCCCCTTGTGTCGAATCAATAAATTTGGGTGAAATACTACCCTCGGAGACTGTCGCGATCCCCAATACTTGTGGGTTATCATGCCTATATACATGATCATTGCTATGAATCCGTCATAACTATGCGCTTTTCTATCAATTGCCCAACAGTAATTTGTTTACCCACCATATGCTATTCGTTCGAGAGAGAAGCCTCTAGTGAAAACTATGCCCCCCAGGTCTACTTAAATCATATAAAAAGAAACCTAAAAATACCTTGCTATAATTTATTTACTTTTATTTTCTTTTGCAATTTATCTATCTACCATTACAAGATTTAATCCTTGCAAATAACGAGTTCAAGGGGATTGACAACCCTCTTGCCCGCGTTGGGTGCAAGTATTTACTTTTGTGTGTGCAGGTGCTGCTCGCGAGGTTTTGCGTGGTTCTCATACTGGATTGATACCTTGGTTCTCACTGAGGGAAATACTTATCTCTACTGTGTTGCATCACCCCTCCTCTTTGGGGAAAATCCCAACGCAGTTTACAGGTAGCAATAGGCATTATGTTCGTGATAAGTAGACCGTTAAACTTACTAACGTCTACTCCACCCCAAGACCGCTATCCAACATGCATATCAAAGTATTAAGTTCATAAGAAACAGAGTAACGCAATAAGCAAGATGACATAATGTAGACATAAGAGAACCTAACAATAAGATTAACCCCATCGTTTTATCCTTAGTAGCAACAATACAATACGTGTCTTCGTCCTTATTGTCACTGGACAAGATCACCGCAAGATTGAACCTACTACAAAGCACCCCTCCCAGTGTAAATAAATCAATCAAACTTGGCCAATGTAGACGGATAGATCGGAGATAAATATAAAGTTATAAAATTACGCAGGAAAGAAACTTCAAAATATTAATATAAATTTAATGAATAATCTGACCATAAATCCACAATTCATTGAATCCCAACAAACATGCCACAAGAATTACATCGAATTGATCTTAGAGAAGATCATTGTATTTAAGATAAAAAAAAGAGAAAGTCATTTAGCTACTATTATGGACCCGTAGGTCCTAATGAAACTACTCACATATCATCATGGAGGCAGTAAGGTTGTCAATCCCCTTGTTTTCGCTAGTTACAATGTTAAAAGAAAATAATGGATAGATAGATAGCAGTAATGTAAACCGGCAAATAAAAAGAACAATAATAAAAGAGCACTTTGTATTATGAAGTATTTATGGAGAATGGACCCGGCGGCCATAGGTTCACTAGTGGTATCTCTCTCTAAAGCAGGCAAATGGCATGATAGACAAATTACTATTGGACAATTGACGGAATATTAGCATTTATAACTATGATCATACATGGCATAATCTCTTATAGGCATTGCGTCCGTGATAAGTAGACCGTTATCAACTGCATTTACTACTATTGCTCCACCCCGAAACTGCTATCCAACATGCATTTCAAGGTATTAAGTTTACTACAAACAGAGCAATACAATAAGTAAGATGACATAATGTAGACAGAAAGAAATCTAGCGATAAGATTAAACCCCGTCATTTTATCCTTAGTGACAATAATACAAATACGTGTCTTGTCCCCATTCTGTCACTGGGATATAGAACACCGCAAGATTGAATCCACTACTATGCACCGCTTTCTCTGAATAACTACCCATCTATCTTAGGTCAGAGAAGACAAATAGATCGGAAAGTATACATAGCTACTCAATTATACAACAAAGAAACTTCAAAAGATTCAATAGTATTCAATGAACAATCTCATCATAAATTCACAAATTCATCGGATCCCAACAAACACACCACAAAAATTACATCGGATTGATCTCGATCAATGAGAACATTATATTGAAGATCAAAAAGGGAGAGAGAGAGAGAGAGAGAGAGAGAGAGAGAGAGAGAGAGAGAGAACCATCTACCTAATACTATGGACCAGTAGATCCTAAAGGAACTACTCACACATCATCATGGAGGCAGCAATGTTGATGAAGATGGCCCCTCCAATGGCTTCCCCCTCAGGCAGAGCTCTGGAGCAGGACTCCAGATGGGATCTCTTCGGAACAGAGACTTATGGTGGCAATAAAACTCTTCTCGAGGCACGATGAATGGTTTCGGGATTTATAGGAATTTATGACGGTGGAATCAGGTCAAGTCGGTTCCCGTGGGGCCCACAAGCTCAGGGGGCGCGACCACCCCCTTGGCCGCGCCACCTTCCCTTGTGGGCCCCACGTGGCTCTTCTTGATCTCTCCCGAAGCTTCCTGCATTTCTTGTTGTCCAAAAAAATCGTGTTAAATCGGCAATATATTTTGACCTTCGTACATATTAATTTTCCGCGAAATAAAAAATAAGCAGAAAACAAAAACTGGCACTAGGCACTTATTAATAGGTTAGTACAGAAAAATAATATAAAATTATTATAAAAGTATATAGAAATGATAATATAATAGCATGAAACAATCAAAAATTATAAATACATTTGAGGCGTATCATTAACGTTGAAAATAAACTTATAAAAACACGATTGAAGAATTGCACCTCTGCAGAAGAAGCCAAAAAAGCCTTGGAAGCGGAAAAAAAACTCGAATACGACTGTATGCTCCAAGATGCTCACAAGAAGGCAGAAAAGGCTGAACTTCAACTAGCTGAGTAGGAAGAACTCATCTCCGACAACCAGCAATACAAGAAGGAGAACAAGCGTCTTCTTACGGAAAAGAAGAAAGCCATGACTTCCAATGAAGAGCTTCAAAGGCAGTTCGACAAGCTAGTGGAGATCAATGGCGACCAAAAGAAGTGCCACGAAATGGAGCTGGAGAAATTGAATCCAATCCAGGCTTTGAGAGTTGCATCGTCTATGGACTACGGTCTTCTCTCATGTGTGGTGTTGGGCGTGCGAGTAGTTTGTTTATCAGCGAGAAATCAAAGGACTTTGTGGGCTCCGTCTTTGGACTACGGTTGGGGGCTCGGGGTTGGTCCCTCGTCTTACGCCGAGCTTGTTGCTCTTGCGGTGATTCTAGAAGGAAGCATGAAGAGGAGTTCCTTCCGTCCATCAGACAGTACAATAGAGATAACTTTTTATGGATCAAATTCAATACAAGTACATCAGTGCTATTTTTGATCCAATTGCTTTTAATTCGCTTTCATTCGAACTCTCTGAATGCTCGATCTCCACATGTAATTTGTGTTGAATTTTTCAGCTGACTCGATTTCTTAGCCTTCATTTGAGTTACTGGGCGTTCAATCGCGCGATGCTATGGCTATATGATTTCATCGTAATTTCGTTTTTATATTTTGTATTTACGTTTTTGTATGTAGGGTTATATCATTTCTCTTCTAACCGTATAACTTTTTGGTTGCTGCTTAGTTTCAGGTTGTGTCTGTCTGAGACGTCTTTTTTCAAATTATGTTCTGATTTTACGCATTTCTAACGATTCATTTTTGCTAGTCTATAATTAACATGGTCAGTTTTTGTTTTTATAACTGTGAGGTACCAAAGCTTTTGGTAAAAAAAAAGGTACCAAAGCTGTAGTTTTTATTCTGTTGTGTGTTTAACTTGAATTATTATTGGACCCGGGATTTTTTGATGATTCATTCTTGTTCTCCCATATTTACTGTTTCTCAGTGCATAGAATAGTTTATAGTTGTTGTATATAACTTTTGTATTATTGCAAGTCTTTGCATATTAGTCTGGATTTTTATGATTAAAAAATTGAGTGGCCCTGTTTTTGGTTTTAGTCGAATGTCACCTGTCATGCTTTTATTGGCTGATTTTTTTTATTAAAGGTAAGTTTGTTTTCGGTCAATTGTGAAAGACGCTTTCGCCAAATTGACGAAAACGAAACCACGCTGTTTGTTTCTGTCGGTCCAACACATTTGAATTTAAGTAGTTGTTGGTTTCCTCTTGCCATCCAACTATACTGTACTTAATTATTTTGGACAGGCCTTTTCAAAAAATAATAATTTTGGACAGGCTAACAAATTAGGAACGCGTTAATTAGGACTCCACATCACGCTACACCTTAATATACACATGATCGATTTTACTAAAATCGACGCGCCTTTATCCGTGCGTGCACTCGAGTGCATGCTCTACTTTGTTCACGGAGGCCGCTTTTGCAGTTTTGGGGTGTTTGGACATGTTTGGGAAGGTGTATTTTAAAGCTTCAGCTACCCCATTACATGCATGCATGATCAGCCAGGTTTGCTTTGCACTGAAACGTGACTCCTCTCCATTGTCATGGAGTTAATTGCACGGAAGTACCATAATTGGGGCACACGTGTAGATTGGTACCAACTTTGCTAATTTTCGCATGTCAGTACCAACTTTGGGGCGGGCCGTTGCAAATAAAGCTAAACGTTGCGTTTAGACGTATTGACGCCCAAACTGACCGGTCGGGCCCACCTGTCAGGTGCCACGGTGGCGCTGATGAGGACGAGTCCGGCTCGGTCGCTCTTAGCCCGGTCTGGTCGAACCAGTTCGTCCTCCCCCACCCCCATCTCTCCCCTTGAACCCTAGGTCTCCCGAGCGGCTATGACGTCGTCGACTCCGGCAGGCGGCGGCGAGGGCATCGACGGCGGCGGAGACCTCCCGTGCTTACGTAGCGGCCCGGCTGGCGGAATCTATGGCGAGGGCGGCGACGACTCCAGCTCTGCGTACTCCACCGACGATGACGATCTTTCGGAGCCGTTGTTGTCCATGGAGCAGCGGTTGCGGATGGCGCAGCTTTGGGTGGCGAACCCTAGCACTAGACATCACTGGACGCATGGAATCGGCGGCGTGCTGTAAGTATCCTAGTCCATGTTGTAATCTGCCCTCCTCCTCCTCTGATTTCTGCAATTGGGGATTAGGGTTTGTTCATCCTCTGCTTTATAACAAATTTTAGTCCAATTAAAGTATCCTAGTCCAATTAAAGTATCCTAGTACATTTTAGTCAAATCAAAGCATCCTAGCCATTTAGTTAAGATGTTTATTTAAATAGTCAGATTTTTTTCCTTGTGTTACTTTAATTTGCTAGTGTACTCTCAAATTTGCTAGGGTAGTGCACTGCTTCCTCTCTAATTAGTTCAGATGTTTATTTAATTAGGCAAGTTAATCCTTGTGTTACTCTCAAATTTGCCAGAGTACTGCACTGCCTCTTAATTGTTTTCTCTTATTGTTAAATGAAATAGGAAACTATATTGATTCATGTTATGTTAACTGTAATAGTAAACTTATTTGAAATTTCCTTTCTTTTGTAGTATCTATGTTAACATAAAATTGTAAACTATATTGTTTTGTGTTCTGTTATGTTAACTAAAATTGTAAAGTTACTGCAAATTTACTTTAAAGTCTTTAGTTTTTAGTTAAGAGAAAATTTAGAGTTAGGGTACTGAATACTTGAAATTTCCTTTGTTTTGTAGTTTTAATGAAGATATTTGGGAAGTTAGGATCCATTTTGATGCTCAAGAACCATTGAAGAGGAAGCTGTGCAGTTTAGATGTTACTTATCTGAATATTGTTGCACTGATGGAAACACAAGGATTTAGTGTATATGATTGTCTGTATCACATTGAGAATCCAGGTTTAGGAGAGCAAGGGCTGGAAATGGTAGATAGTAATGCTGAATTACAGATGATAAAGAGGCAGAATAAGGATACTTTGGTGCTTAATTTGCTAGTTAGGGCTTGTCCACCCCCTGTTAGTGAATTTGACATGCAACAATGTCATAAGCAAGAATTGTCCCCTATTGTGTATGAAGAGCCTGTTGTGCTTGATCTGAGTGAGCCTCCTATCTTAGCTGTTGATCAACAAGGAGTAGTGTTTGAAAGTCAGTGTAGCAGCTCTACTACAGCTCAGGCTCCTGCTGTTTGCACACAAGAAAGCAGTAATGTAAATGCCAAGTTGAAAGCTGTTTTGGAAGAAGAAGAAGAGGGATATCAGGGATATGAGGCATATGAGGACAGTGATGCTTGTGCCTCTGATAATGAAGGTCAAATTGGAAGTGACCCTATGTGTGATGCTGAAGATCTAGAGATGCAAGAGGGAAAGAGACAGAGAGAGGAAGAAGTAGAAGAGGAAGAAACAGATGATGAACAGTCAGAGGAGGAAGAAGTGCTGCATTATGAGGGTGACACTGAAGTTGAGGAATTATTTGAGCTAGAGGAAGATAACACATTGGTTTCAGAAGAACAAGAAACTATAGTTGTACCTACAAAGAAGAAGCAGAAGCTGCCAGTTAGGAGAGAACCAACAACAAGGTCACATTCAAGTGTGTCACAATAGGTGGAACCAGATTTCAAACCTTCATCAGATGAAGAAGAGAAGGGTTTGCTGAAGGAGAGTGATGATGATGGTTATGAGCCAATTTCGTTTGTCGTACCAAAGAAAAGGAAGAGTAGGGCAAAGAAGAGGCCTGCTAGAAAATGGTACAATGAGAAAATGGAGCAACCACATCAGCAACTCTGCCTACACTTGTGTTTTAGGGATCAACATCAATTCAGAGATGCTTTGTTGAACTTGCACATCACTCAGGCCAGAAACTTCAAGTATCACAGGAACTCAGACCAGAGGATAATTGTTCAGTGTAAAAAATAAACAGTGCAAGTTCTTTATGGTGACAGCAGTTATAAAAGGGGAGAAAACCTTTGTAATTAAGAAGATGAGACTAGAGCACTCTTGCCCTAGTAGTACAGAGACCACCAGGGTGAGTGCTAAGTTTCTGGCATAGAAATATGAGGACCTCTTCAAATCTGATCCAACTACTGGCATTCAGACTATAATTGATGCCTGCATGGAAAAATATGGTGTAGATGTGCCCAAGTCCATGACATATAGGGCAAAGAACATAGCTATTGATGCTGTGTTAGGAGATCACAAGAAGCAATATCCTAGGCTTAGAGACTATGCTCAGACTATCATGGATACAAACCCTGGGAGTAGAGTAATAGTCACTACTGTTACTCCAACACCAACTGAAGAAATTCCCCACCCAGGACCCAGATTCCATGCCATGTTCTATTGCATCAATGGAGCAAGGGAGGGGTTTCTCAAGGGGTGCAGACCATTCATTGGTTAGTTTCTGAACCTTGTGCACTACTTACATATTGTTTCTCATTCAAATGTATTTAATTGTTTGAAATGTTGATAATGTAGGTGTTGATGGATGCTTTATTAAGCTCACTACTGGTGCTCAACTCCTTGCTGCCACTGATAGAGATGGCAACAACAATATATATCCACTGGCATTTGGCATTGTTGGACAAGAGGACACACCTAGTTGGTGTTGGTTTCTACACCAACTCAAAATTTTCCTAGGGGGAGAAGTGGGACAGTTTGGACCATATACTATAATGTCAGATAGACAAAAGGTATGTGTATGCACATTTCATTTTGTTTTGCACAAGTGTTTACATTGGCTTGCAACACTTCAATTTGTTATCTTTGTGCTAGCTAGTAGCTTAGACTGTTAAATTGTGTGTACCAGGGGTTACTAAATGCAGTGAATCTTGTGTTTCCAAACTGCAACCAAAGATTATGCCTTAGACATTTATATGCAAATTTCCAGAATGCTGGGTTTAGGGGGGAAGATCTTAAGAAGTGCATGGATAATGCTAGCTATGCCTACAATGAACACAAATTTAATATTGCAATGAATGATCTCAGAGCTGAAAGTGAGGAAGCTTGGAAGTGGCTTAGTGCAATACCAAAAAAAACATGGGCAAGGCATGCATTTGACACAAACTGCAAGACTGACTTGGTAGTTAACAACTTGTCTGAGGTGTTTAACAAGTACATTCTAGATGTTAGGAAAAAACCTATAAGGACAATGTGTGATGGGATAAAAGATAAGTAGATGGTGAGGTGGCACAGGAACAGAGAGAGTGGAAAGACAGCAAGATGGGAGATAACACCTCATTACAGTGAGAAGCTAGAGATTGAGAAGGAGAGGACCAGATATTGCAAGCCAATACAAGCTGGGGTGAACTTATGGCAAGTTACAAGTGGGCAGCAAACACATGCTGTGAACTTGGAACTTGAGACTTGTGGATGCAGAAAGTGGGACCTTACTGGCATCCCATGCAACCATGCCATCTCTGCAATAAACAAGGCTAAAAGGTTTCCACGGGATTATGTTAGCAAATTCTTCAAGAAACAATTTTATGTGGCAGCTTATGAACCATTGATCTTTCCTGTTCCTGGTGAGCATGATTGGACAAGGACCCCTGGTCCAGACATAGAACCACCTGCATTTAAAGTGAAGAGAGGAAGAAAGAAAGAAAAGAGGATCAAGGGGAAATTTGAAGTACCAAAGCCAAAGGACACATCAAGAATGGGGACTATAACATGTGGCAATTGTGGTCTCCAAGGGCATAGGTACACAAGCTGTCTTAAACAGTTGAAGCCTGAGCTAGCTTTGAGGAAGAACAAACATGTGGTAATAATGTTTCCCCTTCCAATATACTACTTTTTCCTTTCTTGTACATTTCTTTCCTTCCAGTATTATTAACTGTTTTCCTTGTGTATGCAAAGCTACTCCAAGCAACTCACAGCCAAGAGCTGCTGCTCCTGCTCCTACACCACCACCAAGACAGCCAAGAGCTGGTGCTCCTGCTCCTACACCACCACCAACATAGCCAAGAGCTGCTGCTCCTGCTCCTACACCACCACCAACACAGCCAAGAGCTGGAAGAGGAGGAGCTGGCAGAGGAGGAGCTGGGAGAGGAAGTGCTAGAAGAAGTGGTGTTGGAAGAGGTGTTGCTGGAAGAAGTGGTGCTGGAAGAGGTGCTCCAAGGCCATTCACTGCCCCCAGGCAATCTGCTGCCTCCACTTCTGGTGCTCTTCCTTCTTATGGTACACACACTGGATGGATGGCCTACTTCAGTGCTAGTGGTAACACCTAGATGGCATGATGTGCCATGTAATGTTTAACTGATGCTACAGTTTGTTGTTATTTTGGTTCATGCTACAATGTGCTGTTATGCTAGAAAGTGATGCTACAATGACTGAACTTGATGGTGTTGTTCATGGATTGATGACATCAGTCTAATTGATGGTTGTGAACATGATTTGATGCCACTGCTGTTTTTTTTGTTATGTGGATGCATATGTTGATGATTATGTTGATGGATATGTTGATATATTGATGATCATGTCAAAGGATATGTTGTTATTTGTCCATGGATATGTTGATGTGTTGATGATTACGTTAAAGGGTGACTCGTGGTCGACGGAACCACCTGAACCTACCATTTAGGTTTTAGGGTGCCTCGGGGTCGACGGAACCACCTAAACCTACCATTTAGGGTTTAGGGTGACTCGGGGTCGACGGAACCACCAAAACCTAGTCTTTAGGGTTTAGGGTGCCTCGGGGTCGACGGAACCACCTAAACCTAGTCTTTAGGGTTTAGGGTGCCTCGGGGTCGACGGAACCACCAAAACCTAGTCTTTAGGGTTTAGGGTGCCTCGGGGTCGACGGAACCACCAAAACCTAGTCTTTAGGGTTTAGGGTGCCTCGGGGTCGACGGAACCACCTAAACCTACCATTTAGGGTTTAGGGTGACTCAGGGTCGACGGAACCACCAAAACCTAGTCTTTTGGGTTTAGGGTGCCTCGAGGTCGACGGAACCACCTAAACCTAGTCTTTAGGGTTTAGGGTGACTCGGGGTCGATGGAACCACCTAAACCTAGTCTTTAGGGTTTAGGGTGCCTCGGGGTCGACGGAACCACCAAAACCCATTCTTTAGGGTTTATGGTGGCTCGGGGTCGATGGAACCACCAAAAACCTAGTCTTTAGGGTTTATGGTGGCTCGGGGTCGATGGAACCACCAACACCTAGTGCATGATATATCATAATTTTTAGTCTAGCAATCATGGCACATAATATTGAGGCACTACAACATAAGCATCTACTATATCTGATCCATCTTCCAATGCATGATATATCATAATTTTTAGTCTAGCAATCATGGCACATGATATTGAGGCACTACAACATAAGCATCTACTATATCTGATCCATCTTCCAATGCATGATATCTCATCATTTTTAGTCTAGCAATCATGGCACATAATATTGAGGCACTACAACATAAGCATCTACTATATCTGATCATCTTCCAATGCATGATATCTCATCATTTTTAGTCTAGCAATCATAGCACACAATACTTAGTGCAGTTCAACAGATTATAGGCATACACAACCATTGTTCACAATACATAGTGGAGTTCAAATGCATACTTCGTCCTTTTCTCACAAAAGGATGAATAGCATAACTACTAGATACATACACAGCCAGAGTTCACAATTAGTACAACCATACACTACACAACCATAATTCAAAGTTACTAGGTCATTACACAACTATCCTTTCCCAAAAGGTCAGCAATGCCCACTAATCTCATATTCATCTTGTTCAGTTCTCTAAGATGGCCTGGATCCCCTTGATCTTCTCCTTGAGCTTCTCCTCTCCCTTCATGAGGTCAGCAATCTGAAGCTCTAGCTGGCCCTTCTCTTCACTATGTTTTTCCTTTCCCTTAAGCAGATCAGCAACCTGAAGCTTCAACTCTAGCTTCTCTTGGGTGAGCTTCTCCTCAGACTTTGTGAGCTCTACATTCTTCAACTCCAAATTCATTCTAGCTTCACTCAGCAATTCCTTCTCTTTCATATGCTTCAACTTCAAGTTCTGGATGACAGTTGCTTGAGCTCTTGTCAGATTAACCATGAGTTGATACTTCTGATTAAGCTTCTGGGTCTCTGCATCTTTCTTTGCCATCTCTGCCTTCATATCAGCCACCAGTTCACTTCTGCATTGCTGCTGATATGTAAGGTTAGACTGCAGATAACTGAAATCCAGCACCCTTTCCTCCTGGAAATTCATAAGTTCATGCACATCTTGGACTAACTTGTCATAGCTGGCCTCCACCTTGTTCTTCTCTTCTGTCAGATGGTGAATAGCTAAAGCACTTTCAAGATTATCATTCACCCTAGCACTCTTGCTATCTTCAACCATTGCCCACAACTTCAACAATGCATTCTGCATTGTTGGGGGTCACTGGTGATCAACCCATTCAACAAACCCACAATTATGACCTTCCTGCAAAAAGAGCAAGAAGAGCAAGTGAGTTCATACCCCAGGTAAATAGAGAAGAAGAGCAAGAGCACTGCAAATTAACAGTAACCTAGCTACATTGGTAATAAGAAATGCATCAATTATTTTAAACCATAGTTTACTTTAAAGCATAGTTTGGAAACAGTACCCTAGCTACATTGGTAATTGTATCTACCCACAAAATAACAGCATGTGCATCCCAAAATTCCAGCACCATCCAGCTAAAGATTTTAACTACATTTTGGTACTCAGCTACAAAACAAGAGGAAGCTCCAACTGCAAAATTGTTCAACTGCAAAGGCATATGCACTACATAGTCCATGTTCATCATTCAACACTATATTGGTAATCAGCTCAAACTGCAAAAACATATGCACTACATTTTAACTACTCAAGCTAAATTGTTCATCATTCAACACTGTGTTGGTAATCAACTCCAACTGCAAAAGCATATGCACTACATGGTGTCAAGCAAAATATCTAGCATCAGAACAAGAGCATATACACTACAAAATAAAACTACCATTGAACTAATTTTTTTGCATCACTACAAGAGCATATGCACTACATAGTGTCAAGCCAACATTGGATGATCCATAAATAAACAAGCCTGTACCAATGCAAAATAACTCTCAATTCAACTACAAGAGCATATGCAAAACCAGGTTAACTGACATTAAACTACATAAGCTACTGGATTAGCTAATGTGAATAATCAGCCCTAACAAACTGACTATAAAGATCAGAGATTCACAATGGTTAGCAATGAAAATATGCATCATTCATACCACTATCAACCAAAACAACTATGCCCTTGTACTGATGTTAAATATGCCACTGTCAAACTAACAAAAATATGACACTATCAACCTAAAAATAATATCCAACTATCAACCTACAATTCATATCGGCTCTGCACATGCTAAAAACCTCCTGCATGTGTCTGTTCCTTCAAAGGCAACAAGCCTCTCAGATGCCTTGCCGTGCTTCTCACAGAATACCATCAGATCCAGCTCAAGCCCCTTGTAATCGAGATCTTCAAGGCTGAAAGGGACCTGCAGAGCTCGTACAAACACAATGCCAAATCAAAACCCAGCTAAATCACCCAAATAAAAAAAAACCAATTCTGAAACCCTAATCCTAAACCTAGCTCAAGTGAACTGACCTGGTTAAGCCCATCGGTGGAGGAGGAGGAGTGCATGTACGGGAGGCTCGACTGGTCGTCGCTGCTTTCGTCCTCGAAAACCATGGCGGCGGCGGCGCCGTGCTGCGGGCGGCGGTCGGGAACGCGGGCGGCGGCGAGGGAGCAAACGAGCGAGGAGGAAGAATCGTGGGGTGGGGGGGGACGGGGTTCGACCAGACCGGGCTAAGAGCGACCGAGCTGGAATCGTCCTCGTTAGCGCCACCGTGGTACCTGACAGGTGGGCCCGACCGGTCAGTTTGGGCGTCAATACGTCTAAACACAACGTTTAGCTTTATTTGCAACGGCCCACCCCAAAGTTGGTACTGACATGCGAAAATTAGCAAAGTTGGTACCAATTTACACGTGATGCCCCAATTGTGATACTTCCGTGCAATTAACTCATTGTCATGTGAGGAGATGAAAACTCCACGTCTTTGAATAATGCATGTCAGTAGTAGTAGTCGTCGTGCGGACTCACGCCACGCCCCCCACAAGTCTAAGTCCAGCTTATTGCTTGATTTTTAAAACCCGGTAGTACTACTTATGATTTGATTGGAGCCGTTGTACCGAACCATGATGCAAACCCTCCTCACTCACCGGCACCTTTCACACTTGAAGCTTTTTTTTTGGAAATGGAGGCGTGCCCCCGGCCTCTGCATCATGACGATGCATGCTTAGCAGGAGCCCAATCGGCAACGCTGACAGGGAAGGCAAGGCAAGGCGGTGGCTCTTAACTCCGGCTGGTTGGCGTTGGAGGGCATACCGTCCAACAATACGTCCAATCAGTCACTCAGTCCCTCTGTCATCATCGTTCATCTTCGCACGCAGTCACGCACGGCCGAACGTGAGAGGCGCTACGACGCGCGCTGGAGTGGAAGCGAGCAACGGCACGTAGACATGGTGATACATACTGATACTGGAGTGGGCAGGAGGCGTTTGTTTCGGGCGCGCGGTCGCGGTCGGGGCTGTTGGGTGTTGGCCGCTGAGGCGAGGGCAGGACGAACTACGGAACGAACGACCGACCCCTGCCGTGCGTGCGCCTGCTTTTCCACACCACGGCCACGGGCTTGGGCTTTACGTCGAGCAGATCCACCGTGGAAAAGGTAGCGGTTACCTGGGTGAGTTTTATCTTATCTATGTTGAGACGTCGTCCTAGGTAGGCGCCCCGTCTTATCAATTTGGGCTGTTAAAATGCACGGCGGGCAGGCGATGGATCGGGGATTCGACTTTGGCTTGGCTTTTGCAGCGCCGTCGCGATCAGTGGAGCAAGCAATTAATACCGCGGGTGTTGTAGAGATTTATAACAGTGACGGGGATAAGCTAGCTAGCCAGACGTGAAAGGTACCCTGGTGGTTCACGGGCATGGAAGACGGTTCCGCTGTAGTAGCTGTGGAGACAGGTTAATCAACAGCGTAACGCGTGGAGCAGTCCATAGCCGTGCATGCATGTGATCCACTGTGGGGCAGCACGTAGTACGCGATCGAGCTTTCCCTTGAAAAGCTAGCTCGTGAGCTTGAGCTACACGAATGCACTGCACGTACGCCCCCCGCGCGCGCGGCGGCTTTTCTCCATTTCTCCCAAAGTCTAGGTCGCTTATCACCCTGGAGCACAGAAAAAGGGAAACGTCTCGTCCACTCATCTGATCGCCATCGAGTTCCATTTTCCCGAAACACCCGCCACAGAGATTTCCCGTTTCCCGTTTGGGTAACTTTTAGGACGACGGCCCTCGTGAGTCAGGAGCAGAGAACGTACGCGCACGGAGGCTAGGCATGCACGCCAGGTTTAGCTAGGAAGTCGATCGAGGGGAGGGGGACGCGCGCACCGCAGGAGGAAAGAAAGGGCTTTGCGACACTGCACGCGCTCTGTTTGCCGATAGAGCGGTCAGGAATGACGGACGTGATGCAGCGCCCCACAAGCTGCTCGTTTGTTTCGTGTCGTGTCGTTTCGTGGGTGAGTGGGTTGGCGGTGTTGGAGAGTCCTAGTCCGGCTGCTACAGATAGAATTCCTAATATAGATCAAGTCGGTTTGTATCCTACCTAAACTTGTAACTCACGTTGATTGCCATGTACTTGTATATATATATATGACATAATGAGAAGAGAGGAGGCGTGCAATCTTAGCAGCCCCGATTCATATCAGTTTTACATGGTATCAGGCAGATCGATCCTCTCTCTCTAAATCCTAAACCCGATCCTCGTCGCCCCCTCCCCCCCCCTCCCCCAAACACCACCTCCTGCTTCTCCTTCTCCCCCACCATGAACGCCGACGAGTTGAAGAAGCTCGAAGAGGAGCTCAAGAACCGCGAGTCCATCATCAGGACCCGCGAAGAAGAACTCAAGCGCCTTGCCACGGAGCCAGGCAAGGCCGCCGTCACACCCTCCGCCGCCTCCATCCCCGCACCCTCGTCCTACGTTGCCTCAATCAAAACCTATGTGCCCATCACCCTCGATCTTCAGGACTCTAACTACTCCAAGTGGCGTGAGCTTTTTCTCGTAGCTCTTGGGCACTATGGTCTCTCCAACCACGTCATCGGCGACGCCACCGCCACCCCCTGATGACTACACGGTGCTCTCTTGGATTTACGGCTCGATTTCCATCGAGTTGTTCGGCATCATCATGGCTCCGGGCTCCACGGCACGGCAAGTGTGGGACTCCATCGCCAACCTCTTCCACGACAACAAGAAAAGTCGCACCCTCGCCCTCGACGCTGAGTTCCGCAACACGCCACAAGGAGACATGTCCATCCACGACTACTGCGCCAAGCTCAAGTCTCTCTCCGACGCTCTCGGCGACGTCGGCATATCCATCTCTGATGAGACGCTCGTCCTCACGGTGCTCCGCGGCCTCAACGAACAGTTCAGCCATCTACGGTCCTTCCTTCCGTTTCAGGTGCCGTTTCCATCTTTCCTCCAGACGCGCTCGGCCCTTGTCCTTGAAGAAGCACAGAATAAAACAGATGCAAAGAACGCCGCCGCCACTGCGCTCTGGGCAAGCGGCAACAGTATCTTGCCACGCGCGGGCGGCGAACGCGTTCCGCCGTCCGGAGGCGGACGCGGCTACGGCGACCAGCGTCCTCTCGGGCCCTCCTCCAGCTGGTCCAACAGTGGTGGTCGCGGCACCTTCACCAACAATCGCAGCCGTGGCCGCGGCGGCCGCACACGGGGCCGCTCCGAGCCCTGGATGTACAATCCCTGGACCGGCCTTCCGACGCGCGCACAGCTTCAACAACAGCCTACTCCAGCGCCGTGGCAGCCACAGCCGTGGCATGCTCCTGGCGTGCTTGGTCCACGACCTGCTGCTGCTTCCCCGCAGGCGTACGCGGCCTACGGCACGGCTCCAGCAGCTCCCGCGTACAACTTCCATCAGCAACAGCAGGCTCCAACAGCTCCCACGTACAACGGCAATCAGCATCAGCTCGACCCAGCACTTCTGAACGCCCTCAACAGCATGCATCTTCCCGAAAACCAGGAGTGGTTTATGGACACAGGAGCTTCTTCTCACATGGCATCTAATCACGGTACTATCTCCTCTCTAAAACCTTCCACTCAAATTGTCACAGTGGGCAACGGCCAATCCGTTCCTGCTACTCATGTCGGTCAATCTACACTTCCCTCTTCCGCCCAACCCCTCTCTCTTCGTAATATTCTTATTGTTCCTCACATTATTAAAAATCTTCTCTCTGTTCGTCAACTCACTACTTACAATTTTTGTGCTGTTGAATTTGATCCTTTTGGATTCTCGGTGAAGGCGCTTCCTTCCAGGGTCGTGATCCTTCGCTGCAATAGTCCCGGGCCCCTCTATCCCGCCTGCCATCCCCGACAAGATGAAGCCCTCCTCACAACCACTCCGTCATCACTCTGGCATCGCTGCCTCGGACATCCCGGTCATCACACCATGTCACGTCTGCAACAATCCAAGTTTATTTCATACAATAAAGATGGGCAGCCACTTTGTCATGCTTGTCAGTTAGGAAAACATGTTAGGCTTCCGTTTAATGATTCTCAAACATATACAGTTCGTCCGTTTCAACTTTTACATTGTGACCTTTGGACATCTCCTGTTCCTAGTACCTCTGGTTTTTGCTATTATCTCATTGTTGTGGATGATTTTTCCCACTATGGAGTTTCTCGCTTCGAAAGAAATCAGATGTTTATGTCACACTCGTCGCTTTTCACGCCTATGTTCATACACAATTTAACCTACCCATCTTAGCTATCCAATGCGACAACGGCGGAGAGTTTCTTAACACTCGTCTCGACACCTTCAGTTCCCAACATGGGATTCTTCTTCGTTTTTCCTGTCCTCACACCTCTCAACAAAACGGCAAGGCCGAACGTGCCATTCGCACTACCAATGATGTTATACGTACACTATTGCTTCAGGCCTCACTCCCCCCTTCTTTTTGGGCCGAAGCTCTCTATACTGCCACATATCTCATCAACATCCGTCCTACCGCAGCCACAAAATTCTCCGTACCATACACAACTCTTTTCGGTACCACACCACCCTATAACGATCTTCTTGTTTTTGGTTGTCTTTGCTATCCAAACATCGCCTCTACTACACCTAACAAACTCTCTCCTCGGTCGGTCAAATGTCTCTTTCTTGGATACCCCCCACGACACAGAGGCTATCGTTGTCTTGACTTAGACACACGACGCATTATCATTTCCCGCCACGTTATTTTCGACGAAACAACTTTTCCCTACGCCCCACCAGCCCAACCTCCAGTCTCCACATCACCAACAGAAGCCACCACTTCCCTTATCCCTCCTCTCCTCCTTTCACATCCATCACCCCCTATGCATGCGCCCACTATGGCCGCACCCACTATGCATGCGCCCGCTACCCCCGCACCCGCTATGCATGCACCCGCCACCCCTTCATCGACTCCACCTACGCCCGATAGCCCGCCCAGTCTGGCTGGCTCGCTCACTCCCATCAGCCCGCCTAACTCCGCTGCCGCATCTCCCTCTCCGGGCCCCGCCAGCCCGTCGCCTACGTTCCCGGTACCTGACACAGTACCTCTTCATCGAACTCGCTCAACGACCGGTCGTTTACCACCACCAATTGATCGCCTTAATCTTTCAGCCGCCCATACCTCATAATTATCTCACGGCTCTTCGTGACCTATCATGGCGCAGCGCGATGCAAGAAGAGTTTGATGCTCTCACTTTAAACAACACCTGGTCACTTGTTCCTTCTCCTCCCGATGCAAATATCGTTAGCGGTAAATGGATTTTTCGACACAAATATCATTCTGACGGCTCACTTGCTTGTCACAAAGCCTGTTGGGTAGTCCGTGGTTTTTCCCAACAGCCCGGAGTTGACTATGATGAGACTTTTAGCCCTGTTGTTAAGCCAGCCACTATACGGTTGGTTCTCTCTATTGCTCTCTCTTCTTCTTGGCCCATTCATCAACTAGACGTTAAAAATGCCTTTCTTCACGGTCATCTTGATGAGGTCGTCTATAGTCAACAACCCTCTGGTTTTATCGATCCTCGCTATCCTGACTATGTTTGTCGCTTGCATAAATCCTTGTACGGTCTCAAGCAAGCTCCTCGAGCGTGGTTTCAGCGGTTTGCAACCTATGCTCGTTCTATTGGTTTCGTTGAGTCTAAATCTGATGCTTCCTTGTTTATTCTTCACAAGGGAAACATCACTGCATATTTACTTCTATATGTCGATGACATCATCCTTACTGCCTCCTCTCCTACTTCTCTCTCATCGATTATCACTTCCTTTGCTAAAGAATTTGCTATGAAAGATCTTGGACCTCTTCATCACTTTCTCGGAATTTTTGTCTCTCGCACAACCAGTGGCTTACAACTCTCCCAGCGACAGTACTTTCTCGACATTCTCTCTCGGGCTGACATGCGTGACTGTAATCCTGTTTCTACTCCAGTTGACACTAATGCCAAACTCTCATCCACCACTGGTTCCCCGTTTCTGATCCTTCACTATATCCTAGTCTTGCTGGTGCTCTTCAGTATGCCACCCTCACTCGCCCAGATATTGCCTATGCTGTTCAACAAGTGTGTCTTCATATGCATGATCCTCGCGAACCCCATCTTCTCTTCCTTAAACGTATTCTTAGATATCTAAAAGGCACACTTGACCTTGGTTTGACACTTCATATCTCTTCCTCTCATAAACTCATTGTCTATTCAGATGCCGATTGGGCTGGTTGCCCCGACACTAGACGCTCCACTTCCGGGTTTTGCATGTTTTTTGGCGATAATTTGATTTCATGGTCTTCTCGGCGGCAGACTACCGTTTCCCGTTCAAGTGCGGAAGCCGAATATCGAGTTGTTGCAACTGCAGTAGCCGAGTCCTGCTGGGTCCGTCAGTTACTACATGAACTTCATCGCCCAGTCACCAGTGCCACCGTTGTGTTCTGCGACAATGTTAGTGATGTTTACCTTGCTCATAATCCAGTACAACATCGTCGGACCAAACACATCGAGCTTGACATTCATTTCGTACGTGAGAAGGTTGCTGTCGGCGACGTTCGTGTTCTACATGTTCCATCTTCATCCCAGTATGCTGATATTTTCACGAAAGGGCTACCGTCTGCACTCTTTCGTGAGTTTCGATCCAGTCTTCACGTCGCTTCTCTCCACAGTTCAGACTGCGGGGGCGTGTTGGAGAGTCCTAGTCCGGCTGCTACAGATAGAATTCCTAATATTGATCAAGTCGGTTTGTATCCTACCTAAACTTGTAACTCACGTTGATTGCCATGTACTTGTATATATATATATATATGACATAATGAGAAGAGAGGAGGCGTGCAATCTTAGCAGCCCCGATTCATATCAGTTTTACAAGCGGGGGCTCTGAATTTTTCTTCTCATAACTAAACCACTGTAGGCTACATGATGAATCGACCGGTGATGTACTCCCTCCGTTCCTAAATATGAGTCTTTGTAGAGATTCCACTATAGACCACATACGGATGTATATAAATGCATTTTAGAGTGTAAATTCACTCATTTTGCTCCTTATGTAGTCTATAATGAAATCTCTACAAAGACTTATATTTAGGAACGGAGGGAGTATGATACAGTAGTATGGTCCAAATCCACTGTAGCCTATCTCCTTTTCTTTCCCTTTGTTTTTTTCTCTCTCTTTTCAAACAACAGGTCTATTCCCATGAATTTCTTTTCTCGGACGGCTTATATAACTAATCCGCTGGGGACTGCATAATGATTCGACTAATGATGGTCCAAATCAATCACTAAACGAGCGAAGAAAAAAGTTCATATCTCCTCGCTCTTTTTCCTTTTCTTTTTTCGTCCCTCTCTTTTGAAAGACAGGTCTATGCGTGTCCAAATGGTCCAAAAGCAATTTAGAGATGCGTTTTCCCTTCCCGCAAAAAAGAAAAAGAAAAAAAGAGATGCGTTTTCCCTCACTGCACTCGACCTGACCCCGTAGAAACAAAACAAAAGAGCATCTTTCTAACGAGATCGAAAAACACAGGAGATCACAAGGTTGGTGACCCCTAATCTCTGATTCCACATTGTTTAAAGGAAAACTAGTGACATGATCGATCCGGACGGCAGTCAGGTGACATGATCCAGACGGACGCTCTTTTCTTTACACAATATATATACATTGGGGGTGGGGGATCTCAGCTGCTTTAGCTTCTCCATGGTCAAATTATTCCTTCCCTGCGGCACTAATTACATGCCTATACCCGGGAGTGCATGCGTGACTGACTAAACTATAGGTGCAAGTGCAACAAGTACCAACTTTGATCACTAGATTGGCGAGAAGAGAGGATAATGTATGTTACTCTGGATTGTGGGGACTTACGTAAGTCTCACTTGACATCATCTTTGCACGCTTCTCTACCGGGAAAATATCTGGTGATACGGGAGCACCTAAGCTTAGGTGCTCCGATGCGACCTCAGCCGTAGATCTGCGATCCAATGGCCAGCATCGCGGGGATGTGGACCAAAGCGTCATTTCGGAGATGTTCGGGGGGTTTTCAACAAAAATCGCATTGACCAAATGCTGCCCGTTTGATCGGAGATCCAACATGCCGACGTCACATCGGAGCATGGGAGCAGGAGCATCCTTGGGAGCACCTGATATCCTCCCCTTCTCTACCTATTGCAAGCTATTGCGCTTGTCTAGCGAGTAGGCATCCGATAGTTGTTGCACTAATTGTTGGTCACAACTTTATCCCCCCACTCAGAGGATGCGTTTAGAGATTCCTCGACCCCGAGAAACAAGTCGCTACAAAGCTTTGTCAACTTTTCAATGGTGCAATGTTCTAACGCATTATGAAGGGGAAAGAGGGACCGAACTATCGGGACACTTCCTCTCACAATCGTGTTGACCGTTCTTTGCCCCTGGTACTTTTGTGTTGTTCCTCAGGGAAATGATGTTGTTCTTAGAAAATCCGTTCGAAAATAATTGACGCCGACTTTAAACTGAAGTAAAGACTACTTCGTCAGTTATTTCGGAACGGAGGGGGTATATGTTCCATGTAGGCTCTTGTGCTAGCCTCTGCAGTCTGCAGTATGGACAAAAAAGTTGGCGTCGGCGACAGCGATAAAAGAGGGCACATATTTAACCTATCATTAGTAGTGCAAATTGAGGAAATGGTTGCAAGGTATGTGATAATTGACCAATCATCTGATTCTGATCCTAGCCCTTTTTGAATGGCATCGCTATTAACCTGGCAGTTGTCCGAGCGACCAGACCCATGCGGCCGGGGAGCCCGTGAAAACTGATAACTCAAGCGCAAAAGTAAAGGGAGAGAAAAGGGGCGCTCTCGGCTCTCGCTGCTGCAAGTTGAGTGCGGCCAGCCGCCATGCATGAGAAAGGAAAAGATGAGCGGAGTGGGAAAGCGACCTTTGAGAATGCAAAGCTGAGTGCGGCTAGCCGCCGTGCATGAGAAAAGACAGTTGATGGATGAGATGAATCGCGACTGCAGGTTGGTTGTGAATTGTGATCCCAGCTCGCTTATTAGCACTACGTACCTTTTTCCTTTCCTTTGCTGGGGATCGTTCACCTATCATGCATGCATGCATGCATGCAAACCTGCAGGAAACGTATGGTTATACTACTCAGGTCATGGAAATCTCGTGAAGCGGATAGCCGCGCGTGAAGTCGACCACTCATGTATGCACGATCAACTCCGTACCACCTATGGAATTCCGTGAAGGGACCGGAGCTAGCATCGCTCAAAGCTAGGGCCAACGAACAATGGCTGCTAATTTCCTTACTACAGCACTTAGGGCATCGCCAACGCTGATCCCTAAATGGACATGGTATTTGTCCGAAAATCGGTCCGGACACGAATACAGGAGCCATCCATCCAATCATATACCTCAAATATTCGTCCGCCTTTCGCCAAACAGCAACAACCATCCGCCAAATATATTTGTAGCAAGCACTTGAAAAACAAAAAAGAGAGGGCAAACAACATGCATGCAAGCTTACTTTCCGCCAACAACATGCATGCATGTTAAACCTTCCGCCAACTACATACATGCATGCTAAACTTTCCGTTAAACAACATGTATGCATGCTATAACCTTCCGCCAAACAACATTGCTATTTGATCACTTTCCGCCAAAGCAACATGCATCAGCCAAAGAGCAGCGCAGCCTTCCGCCATCCGGACAGAGGGTACGTGGTGGCAGATGTCCGGACTCCTACAAAGCCCCCCTTGTTTGGTTCCGATCTACGAGAAACAGACATCAAGGCGCGTCGGCGGACCGATATGGGTCTGCGTTGGATGGTAATCTGCGTCCGGATAGTGCGGTCCAGATGCTTACAGGAGGTTTGCGGTCCGCTTTGAAGATGCCCTTATATCACTTGTGCAGATCTCTCATGCACCACTCTTCCAAGACTGGCTCCGCCAATCTGCAGGAAGAAACTGAAAGAGTCTAGAGCTTATTAGTGAAATGTGATCTAAACGCTCTTATATTTTTTTACGGATGGAACTATACTATACAGGGCAGAGCGGCGTAGGCACTAGGCGTTGACGCGTCCGCGAGCTAGACAAAGCAAAAGCAGGAGAGGCAAACTGAACTGGCCCGTGCAAGAGGGGACGTGCAGGGGCGGAGCTTTGTAGGGGCAAACCTGGGCCATGGCCTGCCCAGGAATTTGACAATTTTTTTTACTACTAGTCATCGTAGCCCAGCCCACTGACTCACTTAGCCCACACACGCACAACCGCACTGGCTATCCCCATCGGGCCATCGTTTCCTCATCTCACGCACAGGACTGCTCACGCACGCTGCACGCGTAGGCACACGCACGGTTATGGCTTCCCCAATTCCCCATCTCACTATCAGACTCATGTAGCCGCGCCGCCGACGCCGACCGCCGAGGACAGGGAGCACAGTCCACCGGAGCGCGCCGCCCGCCGTCTCGCGGAGCAACCACCGTAGCGATGCCTGCCGGGATCTCGCCTCGCCCTGCCCTGCTCCCTCCCGCCCAGACTGCTCACGCCGCCCATCATCCGCCGGGATCCAGTGCGTCGTGCGTGCTACCAGCCTAATATTACTTGCTTCATGGTTACATATATGTTGTCTTGTTCTTATAACATGTCCTTATGATTCGTAGTTTGAAAGGAAAATTGTGCTATTCTTTAGGATGGCCCGCCCAACTTTTTCTTTCAAGCTCCGCCACTGGGACGTGCAATGTTGGTCCGTTTCGGGCGAGCGAGAAGCGGGACAGGAGCAGTTGGGGTTGCAACTGCAACTCCCACGTCCCAAGCGTGCCCGTGCCGCCTCCATCGGTCGCTGCCCTGCCCGCTTGCCTGATCTACCACGCATGCATGCGAAGGCGAGCGTTTGCTGGCGCTGGTCCGGATCAATAATTCTACACCTACGTAAAGGTGCTACTTAATCTTACTTAACCTTCCATAAATCCTCTCCTCCCCCCAAATTTAACCGGGTGGGACCCAGAGGCTAATCCAGACCCAATTAAACATCTCCACGTCAGCTTTTACGTATAAAATCATCACGTAAGATTACGTACGTGTAGCATTGCTCGGTCCGGATTCGGCGCCTGATTACTCAGTGGATTAGCCATGCCCATCAGCCTACGTACGCACCTGAGCCCGAATCAGGCGGCATTCATTCATTCGTGTCTCGTTCGGTGCCGCTGCCCCCCAACTTTGGAGGTGTTAATTGGAAGAGAGCAACACGCACTGTGCGTGCGAGTTGGATCTTCTGAATGACTAGCAGTCGGTCGTTGCCTTTTGAGAAAAATTCACCCACAGTCCATAAACTTGCGTTGAAACCCACTTTACACCCTCTAGTTCCAAATACCCAAAATACGGTTCCTAAACTTGTCAAAGGGGTTCACCTACGGTCCCTTATACGATTTTGGATACGTATTTGCTGATTTGGCGCTGGTCAAATGATACAGCATGGCATTTGTCGTGGTTTTGTCACGGCAGATGTCCTCGTGAAAGGACTTAGTGGTGAGGCCATCGCAACTAGGTGGTAGCTTGAACGGGGTTGATCGGAATCGAGAGACGCGAGTTTTTACCCAGGTTCGGCCCCTCGCGGTGGAGGTAAAAGCCTACATCCTGCTTGATTGATATTGATGATCATAGTCTCGGTTACAAGGGTGTTGTTTCCCTGACTCTGTCTCGAGAGCTATCAAAACGTTTGTCTTGAGACCTGCCAAAACATCTGTCTCCAGACTTATCTGTCTATCTAGACCTCTAAAAACTTGTCCCTCTTGGGGTGCCTTGCCCCTCCTTATATAAGTTGAAGGGCGGCTTACAAGAGATTCCGGGTTATACCCGTGATTGGAGTCCTACTCTAAGTCTTCCGTGTCAAGGGTCTCCATCGTGTATTTTGACTCCTCGCCCGGGTCACTGTAGCAGGCCGGGTTAACATCCTGGCAGTGTAGCAGGCCGGGTTAACATCCTGGCACTGTAGCAGGCCGGGTTAACATCCTCAGGACTCATCTTCAGGACTCATCTCCAGAAATGACTATGTCTCAGGGCGGCTTAACGTCAGAGATGACTTAAGTCCATGGCGACTTAACGTCATGAGCCGAGTCATATCGTGGAGTTATATCCCCGACATTAGCCCCCAGATTAGCTTGAATTTATTTATGCTAAGCTCCTGAGTTTCTTCCATATCAATATGTTGATGCTGGTTCCATGCAGAAAAAATAACCCTGATGATATTTTTGAATTGTCTTCAAATGCCTTGGCTTAATAAAAAGAAAATCCGTCTGATGTTGTGCCAATTTTCAATGCTTCAGATTTTGATGAAAAATGAATAAAAATTCCGTATGATGTTGAGCTGACTTGTCTGAATAGCTTGGAGGAGATAACCTGTAGCCCCCAAGTCTTAAGAGTAGAGCAAAGTGATAGCTTAAGACTTGCTTAAATATAAATGTTGCAACCTTGGAGAAAAAGGCGGGTTATCCGTCTGAGTCTTCAATCATGAACTGAAAGTTTTGCACTTCACATGTGTAGCCCCCAAGGGCCGGCTTATCAGTATATGATGGGCCGGGTCTTCAACTTGGACCTTTTGATCTATTTAAACAAATGACTGTTGTAGCCCACAAGTGCCGTGTCGTTTGCTTGCAGTGACTTGGAACTTTACATGTACTTCTTTGAAAAGAAAATGATGTAGCCCCCAAGCTTCGGGTCACTATTAAGGCTTGTGTACTTTGAACTTTTGACAGGAGCAATTGGTAACCCCCAAGGGCCGGCTTATCATTATGTGATGGGCCGGGTCTTCAATGAGACTAGTAAAAAATGACCTTGCATTAGCCCCCAAGTGTCGTGGTGCATGCTTGCAGCGACATGGGACTTTCATTTTTGAAATAATCTTTATTTGAATAATGTAGCCCCCAAGGGCCGGGTCGTGTGCCTGCGGCGACTCGGGACTTTTCCTTCCGTTGGAGAATAAAATCATACCCAGTCTGTGAACTGATGATGCCTTTGCGATGAAAGAAATCCTTGACCGTGGTTGCGGTGCAACCCGGCAAATATGTGTGAGAAAATCCATAAGTGTTGTAATCTTGTACAAATTACATGTTGAATAACCAAGAAACCTGGTCAATTAAATGACCAGGTATTATATGTGACCCGGCTAGATTTGTAACCCGGGAAAATAGGAGAATTGATATCTCAATCATTTAATACTGGTTATGATAAACCATGATGAAGATCCAGCCATTTTGGCTATTAAAGATTTGTTTGTTCCTGTGGAGTCATAATGTAACCCGGTTTGAAGACCGGCTCCTGCGACATAAACAAATATAGATATGCATAAATGATGCATTGTGTGATGATGCAATGTATGATGATGCAATGTATGATAATGTATGTGTATGATAACAGAGTATAAAAATGTCGGCTTTCGAAGCATGGCATAAGACCGGCTTTCAAGGCTCGAGTCTTGGTTTCATTTCCTGTGGAAGTAGGCTTTTTGGCCTCTTTTGGTTTGTCCTATCTTTCTGAAAGCCGGCTCTCACGCAACCAATCGAGCGTTTCAACTCTGATGAATTCAGGGTCACCTTTGTGATTGACTCATCAGGCGTACGCCGGGTTGCTTTTTAGGGAGTAGCATCTTGCTAACAGGCAGGTTTAACCAAGTATAATTTGGCATTTCGCCGGGTTAAAAGGGTTTTGTAAGCTAAACTCGATGAGTTGGAAGCCCCCAAGTAACCATATGATCATGGAAAAGCTCAGCATAGGATATACAGGAGACAATGCTACTACTGCAAAACATCTGGGTCTAGATAAGCCGACATTCCTTTGATCATTATTGAGCAGGCCGGGTCATCCTTGAGACCAGGTCCTGTAGCAGGCTGGGTCTTAATTGCGGTTAATTCCCCTGACAATGCCGATGTTTAGACTGTGCATCATGGCAACTAGTCTTCTTTGGTAACCTTTCTTTCTCGCCAATAAGGCAGCAGCCCTCGGGCACCTGGTTGTCCTCCCTATAACGACCCGGGGTTTTTGTATCTATTGAAACCGGCCAAATCCGCCGAGTCATGACTGTGTAGCCCCCGAGTCTTAAGACGACTCGAAGAATCGGCTTGAGATTCATCATACCTGGCTGTGGCATAAGCCGGCGTAGAGTTGACAGCCGAAAGATGAAATTTATTGAAGCCAAAGGTGCGTGGCGAGTTGATGATCTTCGCAATGCTCGTTGTATGCCCTCGGAGGCTGATAATAGATATTTTTTGCTCCAACCTGTCGGAGTAGACCGGGCCACGGGGGCGGCGACGTCCGTTTGAGCAGTTCGTGCAGACGGGCGCGGATCCGGTGTGTTGATGTAGATATGAAAATCGGCCGGTAACCCGGCGTGGACACGGGGGTCGCCCGTGGCGTTGTAGGCGCGGACGCGCGAGTCGACCGCAACATGTAAGTCGGCGCGGACGGGCGAGTCGGCCGCGGGCACGGACGGATGAATCGGCCGCGGCGTGAGCAGATGAGTCGGCCGCGTGTTGATGTAGACCGACCCGCAGAGGTGCCTCAGGGCGGCTTGCGCACACGTTCGCCGATCACTGTGACACGGTTGGATGCTGGCGCATGATAACGTTGACGCGAGCTCTGTATCCGTGGCACAACGATCGCCCTTACAGTGAATAATTGTCCTGCAGAAAAAATATCACATGCGAGAGTAATTGTTCTCGAAAGAATAAAAATGTATTAATAAAAATGGACTGGATGGATTTCACCTGACGACAGATGATTCGTATGTAGCATCCGTAGATAACCTGGTAACGGTACGGCCCATCCAGTGCAAACATAATACTTTGACGATCAGCGGTCTCAGATGTTGCCACAAATCCCTTCTTTTCTTTTTTTTCAGCACCTGGCCACTTTACTTTTCTTCCAGCTGGCCTCCTCCTGTCTTTTTCTTCAACCGGCAGGGGAGCCTGCGGTAGCAGCTGGCGCGGGGCGGGGCAGAGCCGGCTGCGGCCGGGTTGGTCGAGGCGGCTCGAGGCGAAGGCTAGAAGCCGGGCGTCACGCGGCAGAGGCGGAGGCGAGGCCGGACACAGAGGCGGCGACGGCTCGATGGAGGCCGGCGGAAGCGGCGGCTCGCGGATGGGGCGACTCGAAGCGGTGGCGAAGCCGCTGCAACGGCGAGAGGGCAGGGCCGGCTCACGGCGGCAGAGGCGGAGGCGGCGTCTTGGCGCGACGGCGAGTGAAGCCGCGGGGGCGACTCGAGGGCGGCCGGGTCGCGTGGCTCCCCCACGGCAGCTTGAGCAAGCGGTTTGAGCGGGTGAGAAGGCGGAGGCGATTTGAGGGCGAGACGGCGACTTGCGGCGGCTCAGAGGCGGAGGCGGCGTCTTGGCGCGACGACGAGTGAAGCCGCGGGGCGGACCGACGAGGCGCCGGCGGGTCGGCGTGAGGTGATGCGACGCCGAAGGGGCCACTGACCCGGAGCAAAAACGGGCGGGGGCTCGGCGGCGACTTGCAGGCAACCCGGAGGCGGAGGCGGTTTAAAGCGAGGCCGTGACGGCTTGGCACATCTGCGGCTGAGGAGGCCCCCGGCGAGGAGAGGCGAGCCGACGAGGTGGGGCTCCGGTAGTGAGGCGGCGGGCCTGGCAGGGTGAGCCACGGCGGAGACGGGCCGCAGCGGCAGAGGCCGCGGCTAGGACGGCTCAGGGTAAGGCCAGCACGGGGCGAAGGCGCCTTGGAAGCGGAGGCGAGGTGCGACGGCGACTCGCAGGCGGCTCACGGGCGTTGAGGCGGAGGCGGCGGCGACTCGCAGGCGAGGCCGGCTCGAGGTGAGGCCGCGGTTGGTGAGGTGGGCCACGGCGGCGGGTAAACGAGGCCGCGGGAGCGGAGGCGGCCGCGCGGCTCGAAGACGAGGCGGCCGAGGCGGGCGGGGCGGATTGACTCGAGGCGAGGCCGGCTCGAGGTGAGGCCGCGGTCGGCGAGGCAAACCATGGCGGCGGAGACGGCGAAGCAGGTCCGGGGCGGCTCGGAAGCGGGTGCAGGGCGGCTGATGCGGGGTCGCGGCAACGCGCAGCAGAGGCGAGGCCGGCTGCGGAACCGCGGCGACAGGGCGGCTCGAGGCAGAGGGAGGCGGCGACTCGAGGTGGCGGCAGAGGCGGCCGCGCGAGCCACGGCGGAGGTCAGCGTGGCAAGGAGAGGCCATGGCGGCTGATGCGGGGAATCCGGGTCGTGGTCGCCCACTTTTTTTTTTAGTCTGCAGTGTCCCTCGGGGCTTGACCTGATCCCATGTACTTTGGTTAGGAGTTGAAATAGCAGCAGAGCAGGCATACATGATGCAACAGGATGTTCGTGGAGGCAGTGGTTGATCGGACGTATCCTCTTCAGAAATCTGTAGGTCTCGGCGACTCGAAACCACCGAATAAATCACAGGACGGCGGCAAATTCCTCAAAAACTTTAAATCTCACGGATTGCAAATCTGGACTGATGAATTCAAAGCTGATGCAGATCCTTCCGAGCTGGGTCTTCTTCATCCGTCAATATTGCAAACTGCTCGATCCCTGGAAGGGCTCCCTCCAAGAGCACAATACCACCGTGCGCGGGCCCCACGGTGGGCGCCAACTGTCGTGGTTTTGTCACTGCAGATGTCCTCGTGAAAGGACTTAGTGGTGAGGCCATCGCAACTAGGTGGTAGCTTGAACGGGGTTGATCGGAATCTAGAGACGCGAGTTTTTATCCAGGTTCGGCCCCTCGTGGTGGAGGTAAAAGCCTACATCCTGCTTGATTGATATTGATGATCATAGTCTCGGTTACAAGGGTGTTGTTTCCCTGACTCTGTCTCGAGAGCTATCAAATCGTCTGTCTTGAGACCTGCCAAAACATCTGTCTCCAGACTTACTTGTCTATCTAGACCTCTAAAAACTTGTCCCTCTTGGGGTGCCTTGCCCCTCCTTATATAAGTTGAAGGGGCGGCTTACATGAGATTCCGGGTTATACCCGTGATTAGAGTCCTACTCTAAGTCATCCGTGTCAAGGGTCTCCATCATGTATTTTGACTCCTCGCCCGGGTCACTGTAGCAGGCCGGGTTAACATCCTGGCACTGTAGCAGGCCGGGTTAACATCCTCAGGACTCATCTTCAAGACTCATCTCCAGAAATGACTAAGTCTCAGGGCGACTTAACGTCAGAGATGACTTAAGTCCATAGCGACTTAACGTCATGAGCCGGGTCATATCGTGGAGTTATATCCCCGACAGCGTTGACTTGACACGCATGAACTGGAATACTCAGAGACTCTCAAGGGTTTTTTCGCAAGTTTGCGCCGCCTCCTCCTCCCCTTTGCCAGAACCCATGTAGCGCACGCCCAGCCGCTGCGCCGGCTCGCCGAGCGGCACCACCTGGACTGTCTTCACCTTTTTAATGGTGAAAGCCCGACTTTTGCTTGAACAAGAAGCACAGGGTCAGCTGCGTCGTCCGCGAGCAAAAAAACTTTTGAAAAACGCAGCGCAGGATCATCTGGCCATATCAAAACAACAATAAGTTAACCAAGAAAAGGCAGCAAGATCCATCCATAGCCCTCGGTTTGTCACCGGCGCGCCACGCTCGACCGCCACCTTTCCGCCCCCTGCCACACACACCCTTTCCGATCCCGTTCTCGCCGGCCGCCCGACGCGCGGACACGGACCCCGGGCGCATGAACGTCATGGCGGCGCGTGCACGCCAACCATCACGTCCGAGCCGTTCTGGACGCGGTACAACTAGGCGAGCTCCGTGTCCGGGCGCGGCCGGAGCACGGTCACGTGGAACCCGGCCCTCGCCGCCGCGCGCGCCAGCTCGGCCTCGTTCTCGATCGCGCGCGACCCGTTCCAGGACGCGATCACCAGCCGCGGCTTGTCGTCCACGAGCTCCTCCGTGCCGCTGCGAGGTTGCCTTTTCTTCGCTTCCGCTGCCGCCGGCGCCGCTTGTGGCGCGGCCTTTTCCTCCTCGATAATTGTCTTGATGCGGCCGCGGTACGCGTCGTCGAGTATCTGTCGGAAGTCCAGGATGCCCTGGTTTCCCAGCATCTGCGACGCGTCGATGGCAAGCTCGTCGTGGATGCGCAGGCCGACGACGGTTTTCGGGAAGCAGTGCGTGCGGGTGTCGTTGGAGAAGTCGATCGGCGGGAGGTCGTCCATGGCAGCGAAGAAGGGGCTGTTGGGGAGGAGGAGCAGCAGGCAGGAGACGAAGGCGAAGCCGGCGAGCATGAGGAGGAGCGCGTCGTGGCCGTGCTTCCGGTGGTCGCACGCGTAGTCCACCAGCCGGCCCCGGAGCTCCTTCATCTTGCCCCATCCCTCCTCCGCCTGCTCCTTCATCTTGTCCCATCCACCTCCTTCTCTTGACCTCCGGCTCACACTAGTTGCTTACCAAACACTACCGATAAGCCCACTTGCCTCATGCCATGGGCGCTGCCCAGAGCCGAGCGCACCCAGTGCACATGCCATGGGCACTGTTGAACGTGACTTGTACGTATGCATGCATGTATATCTCGGTCCGTTGGCATTGTAACAGCCACGACCTATTCCATAGCCTAGCTCTCCACGTCTCCTTCTTCCTCTCAGCTACTTGCTAGATTGTAGGAGTTAGTTGATCACCGAGAGCTCTCCCGTTCTTCCTCCCTCTCCTGTTCTTCCTCCTCTCAGGCAAGGTGGTGCCGTCGCAGTCCGAGGAAGAATCAGACGAACCCGACATGCCATCTTGCAAATATTTGCTCCCGAAGCTCCCTCGCCCTCGCGCTTACCTCCTTCCTTCTTATCAATTGCATGAGAGCGTTCCTCCGGCGAGCTCTTCGTCAAGCTTCCCCATCTCCGCCGTACGGAGCAGATACTGCTGTCACCCCGGTCAACCACTTTGGCCAAGACGAGCACCGCGACCGGTCTTTCTCGTCGCGCTGAGCATGGCTACGTCGTCGCTGACGCCTGTCGTCCCTCCATTCGGCCGACGGGGAAGCCCCAGTGAGTAGCTCCGCCACACATGCGCATAGCCAGGGCCACGCTGGCGGATGCCGTGCGGCCGGTTTGCTCGCCCGCCTGTGCGCCCCGCGCTGCTGGCAGCCGCGCCGGCCATGCGTGTTGCGGCGTCGCGAAGCGGGCACCCCCGCTCCTTCCTCGTGGAGCGCGGTCAGCTCGCCCGCGTCCACGTGGTTGGGCTCGGACGGAGAGGGAGGTTTTTTTGGTTCTGGCAAATTTGGTGTGGTTGGCGGACGAACGCGTCTTTTGGTTCTGGTAAATTTGCAAAAAAAACCTTGAGGCCTCGTTTGATGCAAGAGGTTTAAAGGGGATTACAGGAGAATATCCCCGCAGGGCCCAGAATCCCCAGAAAACCCCATAAGCCCATTTGATTAGCAAGGATTAAACGGGCCAAACCGCTGCAGTCCCCGCCAACCCCTCCCGACCCACGCGGCTCAACAACCTCGCGTAGCCCCTCGGGGAACGAGACCCCGCTTCGATGCCGCCCTCTCGCAGCAGCTCCTCCAACGCGAGACGGGAGGAAACGGGACTAACCAATCCTCTGAAATATTGTGGTTGGAGAGGGATTGAGGATTCAAGAGGATTTGAGAGGATTGGGTGGAAGAGAGGGATTCACCCAATCCTCTGAAATCTCCATCTCCTTTGGGGCTGGAAATCTCCCTATACCAAACGAGGCCTGAGTCTTTGCGTATTCCAGCTATTCACGCGACGTGTCGAGTCAACGCCATGCTGTATTATTTGACCAACGCCAAATCAGCAAATACGTATCCAAAATCGTATAAGGGACCGTAGGTGTACCCTTTTGACAAGTTTAGGGACCGTATTTTGGGTATTTGAAACTAGAGGGACTAAAGTGGGCTCCAGCACAAGTTTAGGGACTGTGGGTGAATTTTTCTCTGACCTTTTCTTCCGAATGATCGGCGGCCGTGGCTTGTGTGAAGATTGGATTTGCTAATGCTAGCTCGGCTATCCCGTAGACACACCGTCGTCCTCTTGCAACCCCGCCTTAATTTGCAGGCCCCTCTCTCGTGCCTGGCCAGCGGTGCATGTGAGCCGAACCAGTTAAACCAGCCACTCAGCAGTGACTCGGCGACTGACCACACAGTCCGTCCTAGTGACCCCAAAGCGTATCGCAAGTACGTCTTGCATCTGTGCGGATCGCCAAGCATAAACCGAACACATGGTGGGCGTCCGCGCACTGTACTGCAGATGGTTCAATGCCGAACTAGGCTACTCATTCCGATGGTTCCCTTGCTGCAACAACTTGCCCGTAGGCCGTGCGCTGTCATTTGGCACGGCGCATTCACGACGCAGCGCTCGCTGTTGCTGCCGCACGTTCCATGTTCCAGGGCAATGGCGAGACAGGTCATGCCCGGCCACCCACGTCCCTGAATTCCATTGCTGGGCTAAGTAACAGACCCTGTGACGGTCTGAGTGTGCATGGCATCGATCGTGGGTCTGTGTTCATTTAAACAGGAAAGTACGATTCAGAGCAACGGCGTGATCAAATCTGCAACTCACAGTTTGATGTTTAAACTACACGAGTGCAACATGATCAAGTCGCGCTCAAACCAGATCCTCCGTCCGCGCCGCCGCTCTTCTTGTGCCGCGCGGCCTCCCGCGAGACCGCCTTGAGCGCCATGGCGACGGTGCCGTCCTCGTCGTCGGCGGCGCCGTCCTTGGGCACGACGTGGAAGACGACGCCCTTGGCGCCGCAGCCGAGCACGGAGACGGCCCTGAGGTCCGCCAGGCTGAGCTGGCGCGGCTCCGGCGGCGGCGAGAGCGCCTGCGCCGTCATGGCCACCGCAAGAACGCACGAGGACGGTACCACCTTGGATTGGGTGGCGATGCGAGTGGGTTTGGTGCCCTGCGCCTCCGCCTGGGCGATTGACGGATAGGGTGGGGATTGGTTGCGGTTTGATTTTGGTATTCCCCGATTCGATTCTCGGCTCGGCTACTCTGCGTGCGTTGCGTTGGTTATACAGGCGAGAGGCTCTGTCTTGCCTTGCCTTGCCTTCCCTTGGTGATGAAGCACTCTCGGCGAGTTATTTACCCAAAACCATCACACTTGGGTCAAGGTAACAACTTGGTACCATATTCAAGTCACGGCACAAGAAACCACCAGGAATGCGTAACGCGGAGCACTGATGGTGGAATTTAGTCGCGAAAACAGCGAAACCGACAGGTGGGGCCCGCCTGTCGGGCTGACGTGGTGTGCTTATGTGGACAATTTGCTGAGTTGGACGAGGGTCCCACCTGTCAATGACTCGAGTGTTTATCTCTTTTTCATTTTTTCTTTTTCTCCTAAGCATTTTCTTCCTGGGCATTTCAACAAACAGGTAATGGGCGCTTATCTACGCATTGCACGCCGCCCTTGCCGGTCGACGGTCATCCGAGACCTTGCCGCCATTGTCAAACCGCTGGAGCTCCCCTCATCGCCCTTTTCTTTTCCTTCCTCCCTGATCTCTCTCTCCCTCAAGCCAGCTGCCATGCCCGCTGCCATGGATGAACTCGACCTCGCCGCGCTGCCCCAGCCCTCTGCCGCGCCTGGATCCGGCGAGTTTTGGTCAGGAACTCGCGCGCCCCGTGATTGAGCGCCATGGCCGCGCCCACCGGGAGGCCCTGGCCGCGCGTGCCGTCGTGGAGCGCCATGGCCACGCCCGTGCTCGTCGCGCCCGCCGGGAAACCCTGGCCGCGAGCACCGTCATGGAGCGCCATGGACATGCCCGTGCTCGCCGCGCCCGCCAGGAGGCCCTGGCCGTGCGCGCGTGCTCAAGCAAGCAGTAAGTGGCGGCGGAAGCAAGAACACACGGGAAGAGGTCTCCTGTAGTCGTGCTCCTCTTCGACTCGGCGCCAGCGCCAGGCAGCGGTCTAGGCCGCGGGGCGGATCCTCGCTGGATCCGGGCGGCCGTTGGTGCCCGATGCTGCATCCGCCTTCATGGAGGTTGTCGGAAGTCGGGCTCCGGGGACCCAAAGGTTCGAACACTGGGGTGAGCTCGTTCTACCGCTTCGTCTCCTACCACGGCTAAGCTACGGCGAGGCTACGGCGAGAGTGCGCTAGCGAGGGACGAAGCGAGGACTCAGCGGTTTACCCAGGTTCGGGCCACCTTGCGGTGTAAGACCCTACTCCTGCATGTGGTTGGGATTGCAAGGGGGGCAAGAGAGTTCTTGCGTACAAGGTAGGAGATGAAGGAATCGGTCTCCGGGGGTTTTGTCTACAATGGCAGCACTGCCCTTTATATCGGCCTTGGTCCTCTTCCCCCTGGAAACTTAGGCGGGAAGGGTTGCCACACTTGGCGATTTTGAAAGGGGACAGGCGCTCAGGCTATCCTGACTAAAGGTGGTCTTCGCCTGCCAAAGCATGATCCATGACGCGCCGGTGGGCTTGGTGATGACCTCCGCCCCGCGCGCCGGTGGGCTCGGTGATGACCTCCGCCCCGCGCGCCCGTCGTCTTGGTCTTCCTTCGTCGATCGGGCAACCTTTGGGGTTGCTTTGGAGAGTAGATAGCTGGCCCTGCTCCCTTAACACGAAAGAGGAAACCATCTTCATCCGCGCCTGCTGGCACGGCCTCTGCTGCTGCTCGTCGCCGCGCGCGTCACCCACGTGATGGGCTCCAGACCGCGCGGCACGCCGAACGGCCTTCGTCTCGAGCAGATAGCAACCCATTACATAACCAAATAAAGATGCGGCTGCCGTGTCCGGCACGGGTCAGCTTGAGGTTGGTGCAACCCGTGGGGCGCCCTCAATTACACACCAAAATTAGAAAAAGAGTGATGCCGTGTCCGGCACGGGTCAGCTTGACGTTGGTGCAACCCGTGGGGCGCCCTCAGTTGATTGTTCCGCCAGCGTGGAGCATGGGGCTTCCACAAGGTGTGGGTATGATCGCGGGTCGATCGTTTCGCCAGCGCGGAGCATGGGGCGTGGGCGGGAGCTCTCGCGGGCCCATCAGGCGAACGCAATGAGAGGCTCCGGGGCGTGTACAGCCCCGTTTCGTTCGTACGCGTGAGGGTCACGGGTAGAACTTGCGGAGGTGTTGGATGTTCCAGGCGTTAGGCGCAGGAACTCTGTCCTCCATCTCCAGCTGGGCTGAGCCGGGCCTGGAGACATGAGTAACCTGGAAAGGTCCTTCCCACGTGGGTGAGAGTTTGTGGAGTCCCTCTCGGGAGAGGATCCTGCGCAGGACGAGGTCGCCGACCTCGAGACTACGAGGGCGGATGCTGCGGCTGTGGTAGCGACGCGAGGCCTGCTGGTACCTCGCGGCACGAAGGGCGGCCTGACGGCGGCCCTCCTCGAGGAGCAGCAGATCGGTCTCCCGCGAGCCATCCTGACGCGCCTCGTCGAAGGCAAGGACTCACGAGGAGCCGTGCTTAAGCTCCAATGGGAGGACCGCTTCAGCACCGTGGACGAGGAAGAAGGGCGTCTCGCCAGTAGGCTTGCTTGCCGTCGTGCGGATGGACCGCCGCACGAACCGCCACTCGCCGAGCCAGCCCTTGCCGCTCCCGAGCCGCGCCCACGGGGCGCGCTCGCGAGACGTGCGCACGGGGCCCGGCGTCCGAAGTGTCTTCGTCTTGCGAGGCCGGCTCGCGAGAGACCGCCCGCGAGGTCCTCGCGCAGCTCGACTCCTGAGGCGCTGCATGTCGAAATATCTCACAATGGGGGGAGCGGCACGCGCTCGCTAACCCGCCCGCGGCCGTTGCGTGAGGAGGTAAGGCACCAAGGACCTTGGTGAGGTGACGTGCACGGGAGCAGGCCCGCGAGCCAGAGCTCAGTCGCTTGGATTTGGCGGCACTGCAGGGACGGACCCGAGCACAAGCACCGTGCCTAGCCCAGGCTCACGGAGTCGGCCAGGGGAGGGGTCGCGCGCGTGTGGCGCTCTCCGGTCGGCACCGAACTTAACAGGCGATTAAGCAGGTAACATAACTCATCAAGGTAGAATCAGCAAAATTCGTTACACAACCAAAAGGATAGGGTTTCGGGAGCGAAGCTCGAGAGGCGCGGCGAGAAGGAGTGAGGGCCGCGCGAGGTGACGCGCCGGGCGCACGTGGCAGAACCGCGCTGTAGTGACGTCAGACCGTTTGGCGAGGTGCGCTAAGGGAGTCCGCTCCTCCGGAGCCAGGGGGCTCGCGAGGCCCTGGCGCGAAGGGCGCCAGCCTCTGGAAAGAGGCGCCGGCGTTCCCCAGCCCGAAGCGCATGCGCGTGCTGCCGAAGGCGGGGCCAACACGCTGGCCATCTCACGGCAGCTGGAAGGGGTCATACGGGCAGAGTTGGTTGAGGCTGGTGAAGTCGACGCACATGCGCTCCTTGCCGCCCTTCTTGGGGACGACGACTGAGTTGGCGAGCCACTCGGGATGGCGCTCCTCACGAACGACTCCGGCTTCTTGGAGCTTCTGAATTTCCTTGACGATGAACTCTTGCTTCTCTGGCGCCTGGCGCCGTGCTTTCTGCTTGACCGGGCGTGCATTGGGGCACACCGCTAAGTGGTGCTCGATCACCTCCCTCGGCACACCGGACAAGCGGATGCTTTCCAGGCGAAAACATCCGAGTTTGCCCGAAGGAAGGCGATGAGCGCGCCTTCCTATGCGGGAGGGAGGCCTGTGCCGATGGTGAAGGCAGGGCCGGAGCCGCTGCCGTCCACCGACACCTTCTTCGTCTCGGCGCGGTCTTGAGAGAGCAGCTGCTTCTTCTTCGCTGGCGTGGCCTCGGAAGGCTCGGCCGCGTCCTCGTCGGCCGGGTGCGCGACAGCGGCAGCCTTGTAGGCACGCTCGAGGGTGCTGGCCGCGTCCTTTTCGTCGTAGGCGACGGTGATAATTCCGCTGCAGCCGGGCATCTTGAGGACGTTGTAGGCGTGATGGGTGGCCGCCATGAACTTGGTGAGAGACGGGTAGCCCAAAATGGCGTTATAAGGCAGGCCGATGTGCGCCACGTCGAAGTCGATGAGCTCGGTGTGGTAGTTCTTGCGGGTGCCGAAGGTGACGGGGAGGCGCACTTGCCCCAGCGGGATGGTGGAGCCATCGGTCACTCCGGAGAAGGGCCTGGCCGGCATCAGCTGGTCGTAGGGCACCTGGAGCGTCTCGAAGGTCTCGACGGAGAGCACGTTGAGGCCGGCACCCCCGTCGATGAGGGTCTTGGTGACCGCGACGTTGCTGATGGTGGGAGTGCACAGCATGGGGAGCGCGCCTGCAGAGGCCGTGGACTTGGGGTGGTCCTTGGAGTCGAAGGTGATGGTGTACTGCGACCACTTGAGGGGCCGCACGACCTCAGGCCTCGGGAGGGCGGCGTACACCTCGCGAGAGAGCTGCTTGAAGTGGCGGATGGACGCGGGGGCTTGGGACCCGCCAAGGATGTAGGCGACCGCGCGAGGCTCCTGGTGGCCCCCAGCGCCCTCGTCAGGCCGGCCGATGTTGTTCCTCCGGGGTGGCGGCGGCAGCGGCGGGAGAGCGGCGTTGGCCTGAGGATTCGCCTCACGATGCTGGTCGCGCCAGACGGCCTCACGAGGCTGGTCGCGCCAGCCCTGGCGGTAGTTGCCATTACTGTTGCTGCTGTCCCAGCGGTTGCCGCTGCGGCCACCTCCGCGGCCGGCACCGCGGCCGTTGCGGTCGCCCCGACGGCTCTGGCGCTCGTCGCAGAGCAGCTTGAGCTCCTGACAGTCTTCGGTGCTGTGGGAGCGCACGTTGCGAAAAGCGCAGAGTGGCCGGTTGTCCTTTCTAGGCTCGTCGAGGTCGCGGCCGCGCTTCTGCTCGGGCTCCGCCGCTAGCACGGCAGGGCCCTTGCGCTTGCTGACGTCCTTGCCCTTGGCCTTGGCGGCGTCGAGCGCCGCGTCGGGGTCGTTGTGGACGAAGAGGCAGACTTCTTCAGCCTTGGCGCACTTGTCGGCGAGGTCGAGCAGCTCGAGCACGGAGTCGAGCTCACCGTTGATGGCGAGCTTCTCGCGCATCTTGACGTCTGTGACGCCGGTGGAGAACGCAGAGATGACGGCCGCGTCGGAGGCGCGTGGGATCTTGTTGCGCACCTGACTGAAGGGCTGGATGTACTTGCGGAGGGTCTCGTCTGGGCGCTGCCGAACACGCCGCAGGTCGTTGATGGTGAGGGCGCGGTCCTGTGTGCCCTTGAAGTTGGCGATGAACTGGCTGTAGAGCTCGGCCCATGACGAGATGGAAGCCTCGGGGAGGTTCATGAGCCAGGAGCGCGGGCCGTCCTTGAGGGCCATGGGGAACTAGTTCGCCATGACCTTGTCGTCGCCGTTCGCCGCCTCGACGCTCAGCGCGTAGAGCTGGAGAAACTCCGTGGGATTGGGGGTGCAGTCGTAGCGTGGAGGCAGCTCAGGCTTGAACTTCGCGGGCCAGACCACGCGACGCAGCTCGCGGGTGAAGGCACGGCAGCCCACGCCGCTCGAGGGGACGCCGCCAGCGAGGGCGGCGCGGTTTTGACGCCCGGCCGCTGCAACGTCCTGAACGGCCTGGTCCTGGCGCTGGCGCTGCCGCTCGAGGAGCACTCGCGCATTGGGGGGCGCGTGGCGGATGATCTGGCAGCTGGCTTCGTCTCGGTCTGGCGAGGACGCGCCGCGGGACTGCTCATGAACCCGCGCGCTGCGCTGGGGCCTGGCGCGCTCGTCGCGCAGAGGAGGCGGCGGGGGAGTGCCGTGCGCCAGGTCCCCAGCACGAGACGGCGGAGGGCGGAGCGAGTGAGAAGACGCCGGAGCGTCCCCGGCGACGTTGACGAGCTCGATGATGCGGCCAAGCTAGGCGTCGTAGCCCGCGTCGTCCGGACGGTAGCGGAGCAGGTCACGCGCCATGAGCAGCGCGGCCTGCGGGTTCGGCGACCCACGGTGGGCGAGGGAGGAGGCCGTGGCGGTGCGGTCGTTCGCCTGCACGGAGGGGTGCAGGGAGGAGTCCTGCTGCTCGCGGGCAGCGGGGTCGGTGGCGGCAGCAGCCTCGGCATTGGGATGGCGGCGATTGCCACGGGCCACCGGCTCTATCTGAGCCACGCGGCCAGCCCTGCGCTCGGCGCGCTCGCGACGTGCGTCAGCCATGGGGTTGGTGGAGCTGAGGGCGGAGCAGAAGAACGGTAGCGCACCCCTACCTGGCGCGCCAAATGTCAAAAGTCGGGCTCCGGGGACCCAAAGGTTCGAACACTGGGGTGAGCTCGTTCTACCGCTTCGTCTCCTACCACGGCTAAGCAACGGCGAGGCTATGGCGAGAGCGCGCTAGCGAGGGACGGAGCCAGGACTCGGCGGTTTACCCAGGTTCGGGCCACCTTGCGGTGTAAGACCCTACTCCTGCATGTGGTTGGGATTGCAAGGGGGGCAAGAGAGTTCTTGCGTACAAGGTAGGAGATGAAGGAATCGGTCTCCGGGGGTTTGTCTACAATGGCAGCACTGCCCTTTATATCGGCCTTGGTCCTCTTCCCCCTGGAAACTTAGGCGGGAAGGGTTGCCACACTTGGCGATTTTGAAAGGGGACAGGCGCTCAGGCTATCCTGACTAAAGGTGGTCTTCGCCTGCCAAAGCATGATCCATGACGCGCCGGTGGGCTCGGTGATGACCTCCGCCCCGCGCGCCGGTGGGCTCGGTGATGACCTCCGCCCCGCGCGCCCGTCGTCTTGGTCTTCCTTCGTCGATCGGGCAACCTTTGGGGTTGCTTTGGAGAGTAGATAGCTGGCCCTACTCCCTTAACACGAAAGAGGAAACCATCTTCATCCGCGCCTGCTGGCACGGCCTCTGCTGCTGCTCGTCACCGCGCGCGTCACCCACGTGATGGGCTCCAGACCGCGCGGCACGCCGAACGGCCTTCGTCTCGAGCGCCCGCGGGCGGGGGCCTCGGGAGGCCACCTCGGAGAGCCGCCTCGCGAGGTTACTTCGGGAAGCCTTGTGAGAGGGCCTCGCGAGGCCGTTGATGGTGGTGATGAGTATTGCTCGCTATTTCCTGAGGAGGGGGCCTCAGGAGGCCAGGGCCTCATGAGGGGTCTTGGTGAGATGCTCGGTGGTGACGGCCCGCTGGGCCCATGCCAGGCGTTGCGCCCTAGGCCAAAGGCAGACGGTCTGGATACCCCGGGTTCCATGGGCCCGACAATAGCCCCCGGGCCCGTGGCGCGCACGTTCCCGCCTACTGAGGGGCGAAACGGCGCGGGCCCTAACCGCCTGCGGCAGGCGCGACGCGTGGCGCGCGATGTGACGTGGGACGGCCCCATTTCCCCACGACGCCTCGGAAACTGCCGCGCTGACATAAATCCTGGCGCGGGCGGCGCGAGGCTATCATTGCCTTCCTTCATACTTGCCGTCTCTCAGCTCCCTTCCTTCCCACACACGGTTCCTTCTACCTCCCCCTTGACTCCTTCGCCCCAAACCCTCGTTGTGCCGCCATGTCGCCCCCCCCCCCCCCGAAGGGAGGAAGAGACAGCGGACACGGAGGTTGAAGGGGCGGTGTCTGAGCCCGCCCTGAGTAGGCCCACAATCGTCAACGCCGAGGGGCTCAGCAAGGTGCTTCCAATGACCGCGGCCGCTTCCAACGAATGGGGGGCCACTCGCCCGGCCTCCGACCTCGACGCCACCTCTGCCGTCCTCTTCCTTCCGGCGCTCTTCGCGGGCTTGGTACCCCCATTCTCTGATTTCTTTAACGCCGCCCTTTCCCACTATCAAGTCCATGTGCTGCATCTCGAACCGAGCTCCGTCCTTCTTCTTTCTGCCTTTGCCTTTTTATGCGAGGCCTTCCTGGGCGTGACGCCCTCGGTGGCGCTCTTCCGCCACTTCTTCAGCCTACAGCTGACCGCGGCAAACCAATGTTCCGGATGCGTCTCGTTCCGCATCACAGACGAGACGGCGGGCGACGGTATTCACATGATGCTTGCCAAAAAGGTCGAGGGCTTCAGGCGGCAATGGGTGTACGTGGACGCGGCCCAATCTAGCCCCCTGCTGCAGCTGCCGTCGTCCCCGGCGGTGGGGAGCTCCGGGTGGGGGCACGAAAGGCTCGCCGACCCAAGGCTGTCGCGGGTATGGAAGAGGTTGGCCGAGCTGAGGGCCGCGAAAGTGACGGTGGTCATTTTCGTGAGGGATTTCCTCCGGCGCCGCATTGCTCCCCTCCAGTGGCACTCCCGCCCGATGTGGGCCTTCACCGGCCCGGAGGACCCGATGCGGCTGAGCACGGACAGCTTGCTGCCAGAGGTGCTGAACGGGATGCTCCAAGCCCTGACCGGCGAAGAGACGAGCGAGCCACCCATGGATGGGCTTCCCTTGTATCGCTACACGAACAAGGAGGCGCTAGCCGGCACAATGCCACGTTTCGACCAGTGGGGGCCGCTTCCAGAGGGCCTCAAAGGGCCCAGGGACAACCCCTTTCTGGCGGTCCCTGGCTCAAGCGAGTACAGTAGCGTCGGAGCTTCGGCGGGCGCTGCGGGGGGCGGAGGCAGCCCGGTTTGGCCGGCCCGCCGCCGACTCGTCCGCGAGCTTGACGGCGACGATGGCACCACCCCGCCTAAGGCCATGCCTGCCGCGTCCGTCCGGGCAGAGGGCACGGGAAGCCCCCGCGCGGCAGCTGCGGAGCTACGGGGCTCCGGAGGCGGTGGCGAGGGCGGATCCCGTGGCCCTCCCGAGAGGGGGGTCGATCGCGAGAGATGGCCCCGTGAAGGCGGCGGCAGAAACGTTCCTCCGTGGCCGCTGAAGAAGAGGAGGTGGTTTGCCAGGGACCAGTAAGCACTTGCCTTCCTTCCTCCCACACCCGGTGTGTCGCGCGCGCCTGAGTCTTTGATTCTCTTTCCTTCTCCAGGACCTCTTCGAGCAAGAAGAAGAAGAAGGAGGGGAGGCCCCCTGGCCTGACGGGGGCTACACCGCCGGTTGCCAGGCCCGGGGGGCGTGAGGGGAGCACCAGCAGCCTCGCCGTTGAGGCTGGCCTCGCGAGGGCAGAGGGGGAGGCAGTCCCTTCTGACCCGCAGGAGGACGCCGCTCGGGGGACCCGAGCAGGCGAGCCTCGGGAGGCGTCGCCAGGGGACGGCTCCGCAACTCCAGGGGCGCCCACTGCCGGGGCGGAAATCGCGGCGACGGAGACGGAGACGCCGGCTTCCACCCCCCGGAATACTGGCGACGGCGATATCGCGGGGGGCCAGCCGGACTCGACCGCGCGTGGGGCCCCGCAAGCCGGGGGGTCACCAAGCCCACGGGGTGCGTCGCCCCATCGTAACGAACAGGGGACCCCCGCGAGCTCTCCGTTCCCGACCGGCAGCGCCGGGCCCTCGCGGGAGGGCAGCGCTCGGGTGTACACCGGTTGGGCCCTGCAGCTCGTGAGCGGCAGCGCCGTGCTCAAGCGCGGGGCCCTGCAAGGCGCCAGGGCTGCCCTTGACCAGCTGGAAGCAGACCTCCGGGCGGAAGAAGCGCGCATCATCAAGGAGCACCAGCTCCTCGCGGAGAGGTGGCGCCAGCTTGGTGTGGCCATCAAATTGAGCCGCCGTCAAGACGACGCCGCACGGGAGAAGCGCGAGAAGGCCGCCCAGGACGCGAAGGAGATCTTCGAGCCGACAGGCGGCATGAGGCGGCGGAGGCCCGCGGGAAGGAGCTCCAGGACCAGAACGCCTTGCTGGAGCGACAACTCCAGGCATGAAGAAACGCCATCTCCGCCCTCGAAGAGGGGCTGGCGGCCTGCGAGGCGGACCTTGACATCCGTGAGCGGGAGATCGCGCGGTCGGCATCCGCGCAGGACTTGGAGCGCGAGCGGCTGGAGACGTTGGAGCGAGAGGTGTCCGCTGCCCAAAATTCCTACGCCGGGCGCCTAGACAAGGCCAACGCCAATTTGGCGGCCAAGGCGGAGAAGATCCAGGAGGACGCCGACAGGAGGGTTGCGCAGAGCCGCGAAGCGTTTGCCAATGAGAACAGCAAGAAGCTGAAGCGGCAGGAGGACCGCTTCAAGGCCAAGCGCGAGGAGTTCCAGCACGAGATCGCGGGCCTCAAGGAGATGCTAGCCGAAGCTGAAAGGCGGCGGGAGACCGCGCTGAAGGCCCAGGCCGATGCCGAGGCCGAGCTGTCCTCCGTCCGGTAGCAGGTGGGGGGTGTCACTGCGGTCGTGGAGCAGGCACGGGACGAGGCGGCCCGAGCGCGGGGGCGACAACTCCAGCGCTCTAAGATGTTCCGCGCCCTCGAGCTCCGGGCCCGCCGCGCCTTGGGCTCCATTTGCAAGGAGGACGTCAGCAGCCCCCTCGAGACCCACGACGGCAGCTACCTCGACTTCTTCACCAAGCTCGTGGAGCGGCTCGAGGCGGGCGCCAAGAAGGTAGGCGGAATCATCGAGGAGGAGAGCCGCGACCTCCTCACCCAGGCCGCGATACGCATCTTCAGCCATCTTCTGGATGCCGACCCCAACTTTGACTTCGGCAAGGTGATAGCTCCCGTCCCCGAGGAGGTCCATGACACCCTTGGGAAGGCGGTGGAGGACCACGTGGACGCCCTACACGAGCACTTCGCTCCTGGCGAGAGCTCGAGCGGAGTCGAGGGGGGTGACGATGACGTTGGCAGTGGCGGTGATGGCGACATGTCTTCTTAGGTCCTTCCCCATATCCTGCGCATAGCTGCTTGTGACCCCGTGGGGGTGTGAGGACATTGCTTTAGTATTTTAAGTACTTTGCTCCCGACTGTATCGAATGCCCGTGCCCTCGCAGCTCGTTTCGCTCTTTCTGCTTGTCATGGCGCTCTGCGTTGTTAGGACCTAGCCCCCGAGCGGGCCATAATCGCTGCCGGTATGACGAGTCGTGAGGGTTCCGCTCGCGCGATCTCCCGAGGCGGGGCCTGCTGGCTTCCTGAGGTCCTGAGGGGGCTACCTCGCGAGATCCTTCAGGGGACCTGCTCCTGAGATAACTGCACGCGAAGTACTCAATGACAACGCGTGCTCGTCGATTCGCTCATGGGTATTACGCGAGGAGACAGGACACCAAGGACCTTGGTGGGGTGGCGTGCACGGGGGCAGGCCCGCGAGCCAGAGCCCGGTTGCTTGGGTTCTTCAGTGCTGTTGGGACTGACCCGAGCGCAGGCACCGTGTCCAGCCCCCACTCGTGTGAGGCTCATGAGGGAGGTCGTGAGCACGCGAGGCTCGTGAGGTAAGGGGAAAACGAAACGCCATATAAGGAAATGGAAGCTTTACTGAAGCAGATAGCAACCCATTACATAACCAAATAAAGATGCGGCTGCCGTGTCCGGCACGGGTCAGCTTGAGGTTGGTGCAACCCGTGGGGCGCCCTCAATTACACACCAAAATTAGAAAAAGAGTGATGCCGTGTCCGGCATGGGTCAGCTTGAGGTTGGTGCAACCCGTGGGGCGCCCTCAGTTGATTGTTCCGCCAGCGTGGAGCATGGGGCTTCCACAAGGTGTGGGTATGATCGCGGGTCGATCGTTTCGCCAGCGCGGAGCATGGGGCTTCCACTTGGGCGTGGGCGGGAGCTCTCGCGGGCCCATCAGGCGAACGCAATGAGAGGCTCCGGGGCGTGTACAGCCCCGTTTCGTTCGTACGCGTGAGGGTCACGGGTAGAACTTGCGGAGGTGTTGGATGTTCCAGGCGTTAGGCGCAGGAACTCTGTCCTCCATCTCCAGCCGGGCTGAGCCGGGCCTGGAGACATGAGTAACCCGGAAAGGTCCTTCCCACATGGGTGAGAGTTTGTGGAGTCCCTCTCGGGAGAGGATCCTGCGCAGGACGAGGTCGCCGACCTCGAGACTACGAGGGCGGATGCTGCGGCTGTGGTAGCGACGCGAGGCCTGCTGGTACCTCGCGGCACGAAGGGCGGCCTGACGGCGGCCCTCCTCGAGGAGCAGCAGATCGATCTCCCGCGAGCCATCCTGACGCGCCTCGTCGAAGGCAAGGACTCACGAGGAGCCGTGCTTAAGCTCCAATGGGAGGACCGCTTCAGCACCGTGGACGAGGAAGAAGGGCGTCTCGCCAGTAGGCTTGCTTGCCGTCGTGCGGATGGACCGCCGCACGAACCGCCACTCGCCGAGCCAGCCCTTGCCGCTCCCGAGCCGCGCCCACGGGGCGCGCTCGCGAGACGTGCGCACGGGGCCCGGCGTCCGAAGTGTCTTCGTCTTGCGAGGCCGGCTCGCGAGAGACCGCCCGCGAGGTCCTCGCGCAGCTCGACTCCTGAGGCGCTGCATGTCGAAATATCTCACAATGGGGGGAGCGGCACGCGCTCGCTAACCCGCCCGCGGCCGTTGCGTGAGGAGGTAAGGCACCAAGGACCTTGGTGAGGTGACGTGCACGGGAGCAGGCCCGCGAGCCAGAGCTCAGTCGCTTGGATTTGGCGGCACTGCAGGGACGGACCCGAGCACAAGCACCGTGCCTAGCCCAGGCTCACGGAGTCGGCCAGGGGAGGGGTCGCGCGCGTGTGGCGCTCTCCGGTCGGCACCGAACTTAACAGGCGATTAAGCAGGTAACATAACTCATCAAGGTAGAATCAGCAAAATTCGTTACACAACCAAAAGGATAGGGTTTCGGGAGCGAAGCTCGAGAGGCGCGGCGAGAAGGAGTGAGGGCCGCGCGAGGTGACGCGCCGGGCGCACGTGGCAGAACCGCGCTGTAGTGACGTCAGACCGTTTGGCGAGGTGCGCTAAGGGAGTCCGCTCCTCCGGAGCCAGGGGGCTCGCGAGGCCCTGGCGCGAAGGGCGCCAGCCTCTGGAAAGAGGCGCCGGCGTTCCCCAGCCCGAAGCGCATGCGCGTGCTGCCGAAGGCGGGGCCAACACGCTGGCCATCTCACGGCAGCTGGAAGGGGTCATACGGGCAGAGTTGGTTGAGGCTGGTGAAGTCGACGCACATGCGCTCCTTGCCGCCCTTCTTGGGGACGACGACTGAGTTGGCGAGCCACTCGGGATGGCGCTCCTCACGAACGACTCCGGCTTCTTGGAGCTTCTGAATTTCCTTGACGATGAACTCTTGCTTCTCTGGCGCCTGGCGCCGTGCTTTCTGCTTGACCGGGCGTGCATTGGGGCACACCGCTAAGTGGTGCTCGATCACCTCCCTCGGCACACCGGACAAGTCGGATGCTTTCCAGGCGAAAACATCCGAGTTTGCCCGAAGGAAGGCGATGAGCGCGCCTTCCTATGCGGGAGGGAGGCCTATGCCGATGGTGAAGGCAGGGCCGGAGCCGCTGCCGTCCACCGACACCTTCTTCGTCTCGGCGCGGTCTTGAGAGAGCAGCTGCTTCTTCTTCGCTGGCGTGGCCTCGGAAGGCTCGGCCGCGTCCTCGTCGGCCGGGTGCGCGACAGCGGCAGCCTTGTAGGCACGCTCGAGGGTGCTGGCCGCGTCCTTTTCGTCGTAGGCGACGGTGATAATTCCGCTGCAGCCGGGCATCTTGAGGACGTTGTAGGCGTGATGGGTGGCCGCCTTGAACTTGGTGAGAGACGGGTAGCCCAAAATGGCGTTATAAGGCAGGCCGATGTGCGCCACGTCGAAGTCGATGAGCTCGGTGTGGTAGTTCTTGCGGGTGCCGAAGGTGACGGGGAGGCGCACTTGCCCCAGCGGGATAGTGGAGCCATCGGTCACTCCGGAGAAGGGCCTGGCCGGCATCAGCTGGTCGTAGGGCACCTGGAGCGTCTCGAAGGTCTCGACGGAGAGCACGTTGAGGCCGGCACCCCCGTCGATGAGGGTCTTGGTGACCGCGACGTTGCTGATGGTGGGAGTGCACAGCATGGGGAGCGCGCCTGCAGAGGCCGTGGACTTGGGGTGGTCCTTGGAGTCGAAGGTGATGGTGTACTGCGACCACTTGAGGGGCCGCACGACCTCAGGCCTCGGGAGGGCGGCGTACACCTCGCGAGAGAGCTGCTTGAAGTGGCGGATGGACGCGGGGGCTTGGGACCCGCCAAGTATGTAGGCGACCGCGCGAGGCTCCTGGTGGCCCCCAGCGCCCTCGTCAGGCCGGCCGATGTTGTTCCTCCGGGGTGGCGGCGGCAGCGGCGGGAGAGCGGCGTTGGCCTGAGGATTCGCCTCACGAGGCTAGTCGCGCCAGACGGCCTCACGAGGCTGGTCGCGCCAGCCCTGGCGGTAGTTGCCATTACTGTTGCTGCTGTCCCAGCGGTTGCCGCTGCGGCCACCTCCGCGGCCGGCACCGCGGCCGTTGCGGTCGCCCCGACGGCTCTGGCGCTCGTCGCAGAGCAGCTTGAGCTCCTGACAGTCTTCGGTGCTGTGGGAGCGCACGTTGCGAAAAGCGCAGAGTGGCCGGTTGTCCTTTCTAGGCTCATCGAGGTCGCGGCCGCGCTTCTGCTCGGGCTCCGCCGCTAGCACGGCAGGGCCCTTGCGCTTGCTGACGTCCTTGCCCTTGGCCTTGGCGGCGTCGAGCGCCGCGTCGGGGTCGTTGTGGACGAAGAGGCAGACTTCTTCAGCCTTGGCGCACTTGTCGGCGAGGTCGAGCAGCTCGAGCACGGAGTCGAGCTCACCGTTGATGGCGAGCTTCTCGCGCATCTTGACGTCTGTGACGCCGGTGGAGAACGCAGAGATGACGGCCGCGTCGGAGGCGCGTGGGATCTTGTTGCGCACCTGACTGAAGCGCTGGATGTACTTGCGGAGGGTCTCGTCTGGGCGCTGCCGAACACGCCGCAGGTCGTTGATGGTGAGGGAGCGGTCCTGTGTGCCCTTGAAGTTGGCGATGAACTGGCTGTAGAGCTCGGCCCATGACGAGATGGAAGCCTCGGGGAGGTTCATGAGCCAGGAGCGCGGGCCGTCCTTGAGGGCCATGGGGAACTAGTTCGCCATGACCTTGTCGTCGCCGTTCGCCGCCTCGACGCTCAGCACGTAGAGCTGGAGAAACTCCGTGGGATTGGGGGTGCAGTCGTAGCGTGGAGGCAGCTCAGGCTTGAACTTCGCGGGCCAGACCACGCGACGCAGCTCGCGGGTGAAGGCACGGCAGCCCACGCCGCTCGAGGGGACGCCGCCAGCGAGGGCGGCGCGGTTTTGACGCCCGGCCGCTGCAACGTCCTGAACGGCCTGGTCCTGGCGCTGGCGCTGCCGCTCGAGGAGCACTCGCGCATTGGGGGGCGCACGGCGGATGATCTGGCAGCTGGCTTCGTCTCGGTCTGGCGAGGACGCGCCGCGGGACTGCTCATGAACCTGCGCGCTGCGCTGGGGCCTGGCGCGCTCGTCGCGCAGAGGAGGCGGCGGGGGAGTGCCGTGCGCCAGGTCCCCAGCACGAGACGGCGGAGGGCGGAGCGAGTGAGAAGATGCCGGAGCGTCCCCGGCGACGTTGACGAGCTCGATGATGCGGCCAAGCTAGGCGTCGTAGCCCGCGTCGTCCGGACGGTAGCGGAGCAGGTCACGCGCCATGAGCAGCGCGGCCTGCGGGTTCGGCGACCCACGGTGGGCGAGGGAGGAGGCCGTGGCGGTGCGGTCGTTCGCCTGCACGGAGGGGTGCAGGGAGGAGTCCTGCTGCTCGCGGGCAGCGGGGTCGGTGGCGGCAGCAGCCTCGGCATTGGGATGGCGGCGATTGCCGCGGGTCACCGGCTCTATCTGAGCCACGCGGCCAGCCCTGCGCTCGGCGCGCTCGCGACGTGCGTCAGCCATGGGGTTGGTGGAGCTGAGGGCGGAGCAGAAGAACGGTAGCGCACCCCTACCTGGCGCGCCAAATGTCAAAAGTCGGGCTCCGGGGACCCAAAGGTTCGAACACTGGGGTGAGCTCGTTCTACCGCTTCGTCTCCTACCACGGCTAAGCAACGGCGAGGCTATGGCGAGAGCGCGCTAGCGAGGGACGGAGCCAGGACTCGGCGGTTTACCCAGGTTCGGGCCACCTTGCGGTGTAAGACCCTACTCCTGCATGTGGTTGGGATTGCAAGGGGGGCAAGAGAGTTCTTGCGTACAAGGTAGGAGATGAAGGAATCGGTCTCCGGGGGTTTGTCTACAATGGCAGCACTGCCCTTTATATCGGCCTTGGTCCTCTTCCCCCTGGAAACTTAGGCGGGAAGGGTTGCCACACTTGGCGATTTTGAAAGGGGACAGGCGCTCAGGCTATCCTGACTAAAGGTGGTCTTCGCCTGCCAAAGCATGATCCATGACGCGCCGGTGGGCTCGGTGATGACCTCCGCCCTGCGCGCCCGTCGTCTTGGTCTTCCTTCGTCGATCGGGCAACCTTTGGGGTTGCTTTGGAGAGTAGATAGCTGGCCCTGCTCCCTTAACACGAAAGAGTAAACCATCTTCATCCGCGCCTGCTGGCGCGGCCTCTGCTGCTGCTCGTCGCCGCGCGCGTCACCCACGTGATGGGCTCCAGACCGCGCGGCATGCCGAACGACCTTCGTCTCGAGCGCCCGCGGGCGGGGGCCTCGGGAGGCCACCTCGGAGAGCCGCCTCGCGAGGTTACTTCGGGAAGCCGCCTCGTGAGAGGGCCTCGCAAGGCCGTTAATGGTGGTGCTGAGTATTGCTCGCTACTTCCTGAGGAGGGGGCCTCATGAGGGGTCTTGGTGAGATGCTCGGTGGTGACGGCCCGCTGGGCCCATGCCAGGCGTTGCGCCCTAGGCCAAAGGCAGACGAGCCTGGATACCCCGGGTTCCATGGGCCCGACAGAGGTAGATCGAGGTCCAGCGGGGTCACTCAGCGCGGATTGTAGGTGGCTGTGGCGGTGGGGCAGCTCGCAAGTGGTGGGGTGGCTCGCCGGGGTTGGGCTCCAGCGGCGGCGCGGGATAGTGGTTGGGTCTTTTTTTTAACAGGAAGAGAGGGGAAGAAGAGATGGATCCGACAGGTTGGGCCTTGGGCCACCTCAGCGAATTATCAACATAGGCAGGCCGTCAGCCCGACAGGTGGGGCCTTGTAACACCCCTATGTAATGAGCTACAGTGATCTTCATGTTAATGCTAAGTCACTTTGATTTGCAAAGAATGATCATAGTGGAATCATATCTCATTTCAAATTCCACCACTGAAATGAATTCAAATTGCAAGTGAAATTTAAAGTTGCACAAAAGTTGTTGCAAAATAGTTCATCATTTAGCAAATATTCCATAACAATTATTTGTTAAGGAAAACAACATCAGTACATCACTAGAATTCCCAAAATGCCCCAGGGAATTATTTAAGTGGATCAGTGCTACTTGTGAGCTGCGTTGGGATTTCTCCGAAGAGGAGGGGATGATGCAGTACAGTAGAGATAACTATTTCCCTCAGTTATGAAACCAAGGTTATCAATCCAGTAGGAGAATCACGCAACAACTCGTTAGCAGTACCTGCATACAAAACAACAAATCCTTGCACCCAACGCGAACAAGGGGTTGTCTATCCCTTGGCGGTTAATTGCAAGATTAAATTGTATGGTGATAGATAAATAGATTGAACAAAAATACAAAATAAAATAAATAAATAAAGTAAAATTGCAGCAAGGTATTTTTTGGATTTTCAATATATGATTAAGATAGACCCGGGGGGCATAGTTTTCACTAGAGGCTTCTCTCTTGAAAATAGCATACGATGGGTGAAGAAATTACTGTTGGGCAATTGATAGAAAAGCAAATAATCATGACGATATCCAAGGCAATGATCATGTATATAGGCATCACGTCCGAGACAAGTAGACCGAAACGATTCTGCATCTACTACTATTACTCCACACATCGACCGCTATCCAGCATGCATCTAGTGTATTAAGTTCATAAAGAACGGAGTAACGCCTTAATCAAGATGACATGATGTAGACAAAGTAAACTCACGCATGAATAAACCCCATATTTTTACTCTTAATAGCAACGATACATACATGTCATGTCCCTTTCTGTCACTGGGATTGAGCACCACAAGATCGAACCCATTACAAAGCACCTCTCCCATTGCAAGATAAATCAATCTAGTTGGCCAAACCAAATCAATAGATCGGAGAGAAATACGAAGCTATAACAATCATGCATAAAAGAGTTTAGAGAAGACTCAAATAATATTCATGGATAATCTGATCATAAACACACAATTCATCTGATCCCAACAAACACACCGCAAAAAGTGATTACATCGGATAGAACTCCAAGAACATCAAGGAGAACATTGTATTGAAGATCAAAAAGAGAGAAGAAGCCATCTAGCTACTAACTATGGACCCGAAGGTCTGTGGTAAATTACTCACGTATCATTGGAAGGGCAGCAAGGTTGATGTAGAGCCCCTCCGTGATCGATTCCCCCTCCGGCGGAGTGCCGGAAAAGGCCTCCAGATGGGATCTATCGAGAACAGGAACTTGCGGCGGCGGAAAAAGTATTTCGTAGACTCCTCTGTTGGTTTCCCAATTTTAGAGAATTTATAGAGGTGGAATTAGGTCAAATGGAGCAGAGGTGGGCCCGCGAGGCACCATGGCGCGCCCTGGTGGCTCGTGGCCACCTCCTCTGTCTTCTAGCCCTCTCTCGAAGCTTCTATTGTCTCTTATGTCCAGAAAAAAATCTTTAAAAAGTTTCGTGGCATTTGGACTTCATTTGGTACTGATATTCTGGAAAACCAAAAACAGGCTAAAAACAGCAACTGGCACTGGGCACTAAGTTAATAGGTTAGTCCCAAAAAATAATTTATAATTGCTTGTAAATGTATATAAAACATCCAAAATTGATAATAGCATGGAACAATAAAAAATTATAAATATGTTGGAGACGTATCAATCAGCAGCAAAATACTTGACCTTTTCAAATTCTAAAAATGTTTAAACATTTCCAAATGCTTCACAATGTTGCCAGCTATTTATGTGCCAAGTTTCATATGTAGCAAAATTCATTTGATGAACCAAATAATGCAAAACAGAAAAGAAATAAAGAAACAGAAAATAGAAAAGGAAAATTGGAAAGACTCACTGTTGGACTGGGCCGCAAGTGCATAGTGCACAGCCTAGCCCAACAGCGAGTCGTCCCCTACCTCTGTTCACCAGAGGCTGGGTGGACACCGCGCGCGCGTCCGTGGCCGCGGATCGCCACGCGCCGGCCATCCCGCGGCTCCCCGTCGTGGATAAGGACCCCTGCAACGCGTTGGACGAACCCTAGCCTCCCCCCTTTCCCTCACTCGCCTCTCTCTCTCTCTCGTTTACGTCGTCACCGAACACTGCTGCCGCCGCGCCTTCACGTTGTCGCGGCCACCGTGTGTCTCGAGCCACCGAAGGATGTCTCGGAGCACCGCCGTCCTCTTCTGCACCGACGACAAGCATCGGTTTGAGCGGAAGCCCCTCCGAGCCGTCGCAATCGCCGTCTCCGCCGACTGCATCCGCCACGGTCGCCGTCTCGATCCGCTCCACCCCGAGCCTCTCCGGCCTCCCCGAGTCCTCCACGAGCTCTGCTGTGAGCTCCCGGTCCTCCGTGACCTCCCCCCCTCTCCTTCCCGTGCCCTATAACGCCATTTGCTGCTAGGTCCGCCCGTAGTCCCCGTCGGCCATCGTCGCACCCGTCGTTTCCGACCGCCCCCGCTTGCGCTGCTAGTCAAGATCGATACGGCGCCTCGCGCTTGCTTGTTTGATGCTCGCGGCCGGCCTTTTGGTCGCCAGAGCCGTCGGAACCGAGGACGCCGCCGCGTCGGGTGGTCGCCGGCGTGTGCCCCCGCGCACGAGCGCTCTGAACCGGCCCTTGTGCCACTGACTAATGGGCCCGGCTCACTGTTGCTTTTAGATTAGGTACTAACTATCCCCCACTAATCCCCACTGACAGCCGGGGCCCACGCGGATTAATTATCCTAATAAAAGCCGGTTTTATTTAATTAACCCACTGACGCCAGGGGCCCACCGCATTGTTCCTTTGGATAAGACTCGCTGAGTCAGCGTGCTGACTCAGCACGGGGACCCACATGTCAGCCTCTATTCACAGTGATGGGTACACTTTTCTGGGTACCCCTAGCATTTAACTTTTAGTAACTTTCGAATTAAAAAGAATTCCAGAAATTACAGAATATTGAATAAACTTTGAAAATTCATATAAAATAAACCGTAACTCCGATGAAAATAATTTATATATGAAAAATGATCAGAAAAATCTAACGAATCCGATTATGTCATCTGCATGCATGTTAGAATCCTCTAAGTGGGTGAACCTGTAACTTTAGGTCTGTTTCTAGCAGATGAATAGTGTCTGACTACCGGTTAATAATTCCAGTTTAATTCCTAAATGGACTAAATGGCTTAGAGATGCATTAGGTCACCCATGCACTGCATTTTGCCATGTCATGCTCTGTGTTTGCATTTGTATGCTTGTATCTATTTGTTTCCTCCCCCTCTTCTCTCCGGTAGACCTCGAGACCGACGTTGCCCCTGAGTTCGACTACCCCTCCGACGTCCAGCCTCTTCCAGCAGAGCTTCCAGGCAATCAAAACTCCCTTGATCATTGCTATATCGCCCACTCTTTCTCTCCCATGCTTGCATTAGATTTTGCTACTGTATTTGATTGCTCCTATTCTGATGCATAGCCTGATTTTGTAACCTGCTGTTGATACTTTACCTGTTGTCCTATATGCTTAGTATAGGCTGGTTAGTGATCCATCAGTGGCCCCGTACCCTTGTCCATGTTGCCATGCTTTGCTTCCGGACGTTTCGATCAACGTGACCGATGTGCAGAGACCAACACAGCACCGTACACCCCCTTAGTTGTATGACTCTACAGAGCTGCTATCGAGTGCCGAGGGTGATACCTCCTATCTCACTTCTGATGATATCTCTGTAGCGTGGCTAATCGGTTGTGGGTTACCGAGGGTGATTCCTCTTCCACCACCTCCGATGATGCCTCTTGTTGGCACCAAAACCGGTAGATCTCGGGTAGGAGGTCCGAACTGTGGGTCTTGGAGTCGATGGGTAACAGGGAGCGTAGAGACGGTGTTTACCCAGGTTCGGGCCCTCATGGGGAGGTAAAGCCCTACGTCCTACTTGATTGTATTGATATGAGGGTGTGACAATTACAGAGTTGATCCACCTCGAGATCGGATAGGCAGAACCCTAGGTGGGTATGATGGCGATGGATCTCCCTACAGACTAAACCCTCTGGTTTATATAGACACCAGAGGGACTCAGGGTTACATATGGCCGGTTTCCATCAGGGGATAAACATGACGGTTACGCTAATTATTTCTTGGAGGAGACGCCAAGTCTTCGGAGGTTTCCTTCTGGTGCACGGGGTTGCCCGCAATCCGGCCTTCCTTTGATGAGTAAAGAGCATCCCACTAGTCCGGCCTACGAGAGATAGGCCGGCAGTCCAAGTACCCCCTAGTCTGGGACACCCTCAGTAGCCCCCGAACTAGCCTCCAATGCCGAAGTAGACAGTCTCCCTCTGCTCCATGCTTCCAAGGTCTTCGGCTTGAGGGGCGAGTTCCTCCCACCTTCTGTGTTTGGCCACCAATAGCTCGGTCGCCGAAAAATCCTCCGATTGGCGAGGCATCGTGGGGCCCGCCATACCGCTTTTCTTCACCTAGAATTAAATGACGCCCCTCGATTTCTGTGCATCCGGGGAATGCGAGTGGCCCGATGGGTTTTTACAAAAATGCCCCTCTTTGAGGGGGGAGAATGCCCTTTTAATAGGCCAAGGGCATGGAGGCTAACGCACCCCGTCCCCTGCCATTCTTCCTCACATCCCCGAGAGGTCACAGCCAGCAAACAATGGCGAGTGTTCCAGGCTCTTCCTCACGCCCTCACGGCCCCCGTCAAGGTGATTGGGCGAGCTGCTCAGTATCCCACATGCAACTGGGCAGCCTCGAGACGCAGGGGTATCTTCCCGTTTTAGATCTCGCGTCCACCCTCCCCGGATTAACATTCGCAAACGGGGAGGCCCTTGCGGAGAACTTCCCTACCCCCCACGGGGAGGAAAGGGTATGCTTCGTGCCCTTCCTCTTGCGAGGCCTGAGTTTCCCCCATTCATCCCTTCCTGAGGGGTCTACTGGAGTTTTACGGGATCCAACTACACCACCTTACCCCAGGATCGATTCTACATATCTCGGGCTTCGTCGCCCTTTGCGAGATGTTCCTGGGCTGCGAGGCGCATTTCGAGTTGTGGAGGAAATACTTCTGTCTAGTCCCCCGCGCCCGAGGAGGGATAATTTACGAGGTCGGCGGGGCCGAGGTATGGCGTATTGTCGGGACGGGATATCCCATAGGGACCCCCAAGAAAGACGCCGAGGAGTGGACCTCGGAATGGTTTTATATCGAAGACGTCCCCCTATTCGATCTAGCTCGGAGGGGGTTGCCCGAATTCTCACTTGTTTCGCCGAAGAAGCGGTTCAACTGGCGCCCGAAGAGTTCTTCCCAAGAGGAAAGCGTCGAAGTAACGCGGCTGGCCTGTCAAGTGAGGTGGCTAGCCCACAACAGGCTAACCATTATCGATGTGATGGCAGCAGCCATTGCTCGGTGCGTTCAACCTCTTCAACAGAGAGTGCACCCGCTATGGCACTACAACGGGGAGAATGATTCAACCTGATACACACGGAAAGGACATGCCGATCAGGCGGCGATGGCAGCCATACTGGCCGACCTTTTCAAGGGAGAAGAGCAAGAGTTTGCTCGGTTAAGGCCCAAGGAAGGCTTCTCGAGCTACAAACCCATCGACACGGTGAGTCCAACCACGCTTCATAGCTCGGACGGCACGCCAATTTTTCTTAACCAGATTTTCAATTTGTCCGAACAGAACTGGAGGCACTGGATCGAGACAGAGAGCTGCCCTGCTCCTCAACCGAAGAATCATTCTCGTGACGACGATCGGGTTCCACGATGACCCCGAAACATCGATCGATTTCGAGGAGGGGGTCTTCTACCAGGAGAGCCTCGATGGCTCTAAGGTGGCCCTTTTGGCCGATCACCCCGGGGCGCTTCCCTCCTCCACTGTAAGTGACCAACGGGCTTCTTCTCGAAAGAGACACTCAGTTGCTGCTGCTCCGAATACACTGACTCCTACTCCCAAGGGCCGCCGTACGATGCGCCGGACAGCTGCAAGAGCGGCACCAGCGGCCCCAGCTGCAAGTGGTCGTGGGGTGACTAAACGCGCGGCCCCAACGGGGGTTACATCATCCGCGCCCCGCCCAAAGAGGTAATGCATCCGTCGTACCGTCATAGCCTTTATCTTCGACATCCACCGAGAATGCCAATAATTTTCTCCGCGGTGTCCTGTAGGCGATATGTAGAACCGCCTTCAGCCGAGGATGTTGAAGAGGTGCCGAGGGGTGACCCGAAACCGAGGTCGCCAGTTTTAGCCGGCGTTACTCCGGAGATCCCTGCCGAGGACCAACATCCCGAGGACTCAGGGGGCGTCTCGGTCACCAACTCCGAGGTTGAAAGTGTGATGAATCACCGGCGGCGCAAGGCATCGCTTCGGCACTCTGCGTTTTCCGATCAGGAGTTTAATGCTCTTAGTTCGGTAGACGCGTACCTCGGAGCTGCCCGAACGGGACTCGAGGGGGCAGTTAAGCTCATGTCTACTAATGTGCAGGTATACCGTTGGTTTTGACTACTAGTACCTAACCCAGTAGCCCCCGAGCCTTAATTTGGGTGGAACGGCCGAGTTAAGGGTCTGATTTTTATAATGCCATGCTATTGTGCAGACTGTTCGGGAGCGAAACAAAAAGCTGTCCGAGGACCTCAGGCTGGCGCAAACACAGTTAGAATCTGTGAAAGCCGAGTTAGAGGGGGTGAAGAAATTTACCGGAGAGGCACATGGTAAGTGCCGAACTTAAATTTGTGTAAGAAAAATTTGATGGAACACCTTTTCTAATGAAAGATGATTCCATAGCAGCCGAGTTTATAAATCAGCTGCAGAAGGATCTGGATACTGCCAGAGAAGCTCAAAGCTATGCGGAGTCACAGCAAGAGGCTGGCTACCACGTGTTTACCCGAAGTCATGAGGAGAGGGATAAACTCAAGGCGGAAGGTCAACAACAGGCCCAAGAAATCAAGAGCTTGAAAGCTCAACTGGCCCTATCCCAGGAGGAGAACCAGAGACTGAAGGCTGGCATGTTCGGTGAGTGCAACTTTGTTTTTCAGTTCGTAGACTATATGTAGTAGACAGCAATTTGAACAATGCCATGTCTCATTGTAGTTCTTCTGACCGGACGCCCCGAAGAGGACGCCAACTCCTTTGGACGGGACCTGCTGAAGGAACTATCCGCCGTGCATGAGCGGGCCTGAAAAGCCATGAAGAGCACGTTCAAGGCACCGTGGCCTGGCGAGGTGGCCCCGGAAGGGATGGCCGAACTTGCTAATCGATTCAAAGGAGCTCAGCACCGCTTTGAGTTATGGAAGATGTCAGCTTGTAGAGAGGGAGCATGGGAAGCTTGGGCGATGATCAAGAACCGCTTCATCAAGCTTGAACCGGAGCATTTAGCTAGGGTTGGCCCGGTAGGGCCAGATGGGCAGGAAGTGCCCGTGCATCTGGTATATGACCAGGTTATTCCCGCAGCTCGGCTGTCCCAAGCAGATTGTGCTCTGGAGACCATAATAGATGGTCTTGATCAAGAGTGACATTTGATTCTATGTATCTATGTACTTTACATCGAATAGTCTCCAAACCGTGCTTGAAGCGTTATCTTAACCGGCCATCAGCTTCTGCCCCCCCAGCCAGGGGCCGGGGAGTGCTTCCTACTATGCCATCCGAGAACATCGAAAAGACACTTCGGAGAACCAGGTAATCCGGCCATTTGGTGCAAACAGACAAAAACGCGCTCGGGGAGTTATGTTATATTACTGTTTAACGTAAGAAACATCTTCCGACGAAAATAGTCCCTCTATGGGTTCCTTTCTTCGGGTTGCCATGTTGACCATGGACGTATAACCGAATATCCAAAATAGACGGGTAATGGTTACTTCGGGAAAATAGCCCCGGAATCTTGGCAATAACTACCGATTATTTTCACTTCCCCCGTGGCCGACCAATTGTGTTCTTAAGAACGCTAGCTTTTGGCTTCACCCGTCTGAGGTACGCACCCGGGAAATCCGAACGTAACAATCGCAGAGGTGCTCCCTTTACTCCCTAGCCGACCAATCGGGAACATAGGGAGTAAACACAGGAGCGAGGCAACCCAGCTTGGCCAAATCTTAAGTCAAATTGATGCATATGATGGCTTTAGAACGATACAGGAAGGTTGCAAACATGTAAAAACTGATGGTTGCACAAATAATATATGACCGGCTCCGTAAAAGAAGCCCCCGGGTAATAGCGTGTGGTACATTCGAAGATGTTTGCCGAAGAAAAACTTAACGTAGTTCGGCCTAACCGAACACAACCTGGGAAACACTAGTCACTGGAAAAAGGAATGATATAAATCCGAGAAGGGTAGACCGAAAAAGAAGGGGGGAGGGCGCTGGTTTAGTCATAGAAGCGTCGAAGCCGAGCTGCGTTCCATGGGTTTGGTTCGAGGCGGCCGTCTTTTGGGTCGCGGAGACGATACGCTCCGCCCGCGAGTACCTGATCAATTATGAAGGTCCCCTCCCATTTGGGCGACAGCTTATGCTTCTGCTTCTCCGGGAGGCGCAGGACGAGGTCACCCATATTGTAGGCCTTTGCCCGTACTTCCGTGCTCTGATAGCATCTGGCCTGCTGCTGGTAGAAGGCAGAACAAGCCCAAGCTATGTCGCGCTCGCCCTCCAGGGCGTCCAGGTCATCCTGCCGATCCAGATCGGCCTCCCTTTCTTCATACATACGGACTCGAGGTGCGTCGTGAATAAGATCGCTGGGGAGGACGGCTTCTACCCCATACACCATGAAGAACGGTGTGTAGCCCGTGGATCGGTTGGGAGTGGTGCGTAGGCCCCACAATACGGAGTCGAGCTCCTCGACCCAATGGCAGTCAGATTCTTTTAAATATCGGACCAAACGGGGCTTAATGCCACTCAAAATCAGTCCATTAGCTCTCTCGACCTGTCCAATGGACTATGGGTGGTATACCGAGGCATAGTCGAGCTTAATGCCTAAATTAGTGCACCAGTCTTTGACTTCCTGGGCGGTAAAATTGGATCCATTGTCCGTTATTATGCTATGGGGGACACCGTAACGGTGCACGACGCCGGATATAAAATCAATGACCGACTTGGACTTGGCTGAGGTTACTGGTTTTGCCTCAATCCATTTAGTGAATCTGTCTACCATGACGAGTAGATTTTTTTTTCTTGGTCCCCCCTTTAAGTGGTCCAACCATGTCCAGCCCCCAGACCGTGAAAGGCCAAGTAATCGGTATCGTCCGAAGAGCCGTGGGGGGTATATGACTCTGATTTGCAAAGAGCTGGCATCCAACGCAATGTTGGACCAATGTTTGGGCGTCTGTTCGGGCAGTGGGCCAGAAGAACCCGGCTCGGAAAGCCTTGCGGACCAGGGCCCGAGCTGCTGCGTGGTGACCGGCCATGCCAGCGTGGATCTCGGTCAAGAGCTGTCTTCCCTCCTCTTCGGATATACATCTTTGGAGGACGCCAGTAGTGCTTTTCTTATATAGTTCGCCCTCGTGGACTTTGTAGGCTTTAGATCGCCGAATAATGCGCCTTGCCTCAGTCTGGTCATCGGGTAGCTCTTGGCGGAGGAGATAGGCGAGGAAGGGCTCGGTCCATGGCGCGATTACCGCCATGACTTCGTGAGCCGAAGACATCGTTTCGATGGCCGAGCCCCCAATAATTCCTTCATCTGGTTCGATAGGCGGAGGGACGAGCTCTCCTGAGGTCTTGGTTTCCGAGTCCTTGGCATCCTCCTGTCACACCACGGACGGCTTGAAGAGTCGTTCCAAAAAGGTGTTCTCACGAACACGGTCGCGCTTGGCGCCCATTCGAGCAAGAATATCGGCAGCTTGATTGCTGTCTCTAGGGACATGGTGAAACTCCAGTCCTTCAAAACGGGCGGAGATTTTTAGGACAGCGTTGCGATATGCTGTCATTTTTGGGTCTTTTGCGTCGAATTCGCCGTTGACTTGAGCGATGGCGAGATTAGAATCTCCCCGTACCTCGAGCTGCTGTACGCCCATTGACACCGCCATTCGAAGTCCATGCAACAGAGCTTCGTATTCGGTCGCGTTGTTAGAGTCGGTGTACATGATCTGGAGTATGTACCGAATATTGTCGCCAGTGGGGGATGTGAGAACCACTCCAGCCCCCAGCCCGGTGAGCATTTTGGAGCCCTCGAAGTACATCGTCCAATGCGAGTATGTACTGTACTCTCTAGGGAGTTCGACTTCCGTCCATTCCGCTACGAAATCTGCCAACACCTGAGATTTAATAGCTCGACGCGGTCGATATATGATTTCGAAGGGAAGGAGTTCTATAGCCCATTTGGCTATACGGCTAGTGGCGTCTCGATTGTTGATTATGTCATTTAGTGGTACCTTGGATGCCACCGTGACCGAGCACTGTTGAAAATAGTGGCGGAGTTTTCGAGACGCCATGAAAACTGCGTAGGCGATCTTCTGATAATGCGGGTACCTCGTTTTACACGGGGTGAGCACTTCAGATACATAGTACACTGGTTTCTGCACCTGGAGCTTGTGATCCTCTGTCTCTCGTTCGACGATGAGAACCATGCTGACCACCTGATTCGTGGCCGAAATGTATAGCAGCATTGGCTCGCCCAGGCGGGGTGCTGCCAAGATGGGGTTGCTAGCCAGTAGAGTTTTAATTTCCTCTAGTGCGGCCGCCGCTTCACTAGTCCACTCGAAGTTCTTCGTCCGTTTGAGCAATTTGTAGAGCGGTAAGACCTTCTCTCTGAGGCGTGAGATGAAGCGGCTTAAGGCTACTACGCAGCCGGCCAGGACGTGCTTTAGCTCAGTGGGAACCGCCAGCTGGGACAGTGCCCGTATTTTCGCTGGGTTAGCCTCTATTCCTCTATGGGAAATAATGAATCCGAGCAGCTTACCGCCGGCACTCCGAAGACGCACTTTTTCAGATTGAGCCATATATCAAAAGTCCATAGACTGTCGAAGGTTTGCCGGAGATCGTCCACCAGCTGACTGACGTGTTTGGTTTTGACAACCACGTCGTCCACATATGCCTCGACCGTTTTGCCGATCCGCTTTTCCAAACATGTTTGGATCATGCGCTGGTATGTAGCCCTTGCATTTTTTAATCCGAAGGGCATTGTGTTGAAACAGAATGGTCCATAGGGGGTGATGAGTGTTGTGGCCGCTTGGTCGGATTCCTTCATTTTAATTTGATGCTATCCGGAGTAAGCGTCGAGGAAACACAGCGAGTCATGCCCGGCAGTGGCGTCTATGATCTGGTCTATGCGGGGCAAGGGGAAAGGATCCTTGGGGCAGGCTTTGTTTAACTCCTTGAAATCGACACACAACCGCCAGGATTTGTCCTTCTTAGATACCATGACCAGATTGGCCAACCACTCCGGATGTTTGATGTCTCGTATGAATCCGGCTTCGAATAACTTTGCCAGTTCCTCGCCCATAGCTTGACGCTTGGGTTCAGAAAACCGGCGGAGAGCCTGTTTGACTGGCTTGAAACCTTTAATTATGTTCAAGCTGTGCTCGGCTAATCTACGTGGGATCCCTGGCATGTCTGACGGGTGCTAGGCAAAGATATCCCAGTTCTCGCGCAAAAATTTGCGCAACTCTTCATTGACCGCGGGGTCCAGCTGAGCTCCAATGGATGTCGTCTTGTTGGGATCCGTTGGGTGCACTTGGAATTTGACGATTTCATCCGCTGGTTTGAAGGACGTAGAGTTGGGCCTTTTGTCGAGGATTACGTCGTCCTTATCCACCGTTGAGCGGAGCGCGGTCAGTTCTTCAGCTGCGAGGGCTTCAGACAACGCTTCGAAGGCGAGCGATGCTGTTTTATTCTCGGCTCGAAGAGCTCTGTTCGGATCACTTATTACCGTGATCACGCCGTTTGGCCCTGGCATCTTAAGTTTCATGTACCCATAATGTGGGATGGCATGGAATCGTGCGAAAGTGTCGCGTCCTAATAGCGTGGTAGCCACTGTGAAAGGGCACAATGTGGAAAAGAAATTCCTCGGATCGATAGTTCTCGGGGGTTCCGAAGACCACATCGAGAGCCACTCGGCCACTACAACGTGCCTCCTTTCCGGGGATGATCTCTCGAAAGGTGGTGTGACTTTGCTCGATGCGAGATCTGTCAAACTGCATTTTGTCCAGGGTGTCCTCGTAAATGAGGTTTAGCCCACTGCCGCCGTCCATTAGCACTTTTTGGAGTCGAAATCCATCCACTATGGGATCAAGGACAAGGGCAGCAGCAGCTTGGATAGGGCGGGACCTCGGCTGATCTTGTTCGCTGAAAGTGATAGGTATGTCTGTCCATGAGTCTATTGCTGCCACATGGTGAATTTGAGCGAGCTCTCGAAGGGCTCGCTTCCTCTGTTTCTTTGAGGAATACGTCTCGTAGATTGTTAGGATCTCAGCGTCATCATCAAGGGGCGTTGCTGGACGTTTATTTGAGTACGGGCCTCCAAGGATGACTTCGCCGCTCTTGGCGACTTGCCTGACCACCCAGCAAGCTCGAAGGCTGTGGGTTGGGTTTGTGTTGAGAAGGACAAAGTGTATGGGGCATGGTTTGTCCAGTAGTTCGTCAAGGACCGTTCTGGATCCTGTCAGGGGTTTCTTCCTTTTCTCGGACGGCTCGTATTGAGGTGTCCGATGAGGGTGTGCGCGTTTTGCCCGAGCTCGGTTTGATCCCTCTGTACGGATTGACTCCGTTTGCTCGAGCTGAGCCTGCCAAGCATACTCCATGGCGCAGTATTTGGACACCAGGTCCGATAACTCAGAGAAGTTTTGGATGTGACGGCGGGCGAGGGCATTTAAGATGCCTTCGTCTCGGCAGTTCTGTCAGAAAACCGCCAGAATTTCCTTGCTGCAACAGTCTGTCATCTTGTTTTTGACGAGAAGGAATCTGGCCCAGAAGTGCCGAACTATCTCTCCGGGCTGTTGCTTTACGTACATTAGGTCCCATATGTCAGGCCGTCCTGAGTTACTTGGACAGTACTCGATGTGGGGGGTGGGTGGGATAAAAAATTTGATCCCGGCGGGGTGTGAGTCCGGGGTTTTGGCGGCCGCGTCCTGGATCGACATGGAATCCGACGTGCCGAGCTCTGGATCCGGATAGTTGGCCAGGCGCGGTTGCGTAGACTCGAGGTTGCGTGCTGAATCAGACTTCGGCTTTGAATCCTCTCCGGAGCGGAGTTCGGCTGCCGAGCTGGAAGACGAAGCTTGATGATCGGAAACTCGCACCCCATGCGCTCTCGGTTCCGGGGGGAGGGGCGAGCCCTCGGTCGAGCCTTCGATAGTGGCAACCAAGTAGGCGGACGGAGGGGTATGGATTTCCCTGTCATCGGTTTTAAGCCCGATCTGGTCGTAGACCGAGGACTGGCCATCGGTGAATCCCATGGCTTGGATCCGATCTAGTATCCCGTTTAATAGCGAGAGATCCGTCAGACCCAAGTTCTCGCAGTTTACGGGGTCAACCCGCAGTACGACTGTGACGGGAGCGTTCGGCAGTCATGTTCGGCTGAGGCCGGTCTTCGGCAGCTAAGCGCGGAGATTAGATCCGGGCTCGAGGCTGGATCCGGAGTGGCGGCCGTCCCGATAGTGGGGCTGGCCGTGCCCGAAGTCAAAGCTTCAGGATTTGCGGGTCCCCCTGGCAAGGCTGAGGACCTCGTAAGGATAAGGTCTTCCCGGGAGTCGGCGACGAACTCTAAGTTCCCGAACCTGATCTCCTGATCGGGGGTAAAGCTGTCGACCCGACAGAGGTGACCGGCCGGATCGGCGTGTAGCATGACGCTGCCGAACGCAAAGAGCTGACCGGGAACGAAGGTGTCCCCGCAGCTGGCACTGTTGCTAATGACTAAGCGAGCCATTGATCCTTGATGACCCTTCAGCGGAGCTCTCAATGAAAGCACCAATGTCGGTACCCAAACCGGCAGATCTCGGGTAGGAGGTCCGAACTGTGGGTCTTGGAGTCGATGGGTAACAAGGAGCGTAGAGACGATGTTTACCCAGGTTCGGGCCCTCACGGGGAGGTAAAGCCCTACGTCCTGCTTGATTGTATTGATATGAGGGTATGACAATTACAGAGTTGATCTACCTCGAGATCGGATAGGCAGAACCCTAGGTGGGTGTGATGGCGATGGATCTCCCTATAGACTAAACCCTCTGGTTTATATAGACACCAGAGGGACTCAGGGTTACATATGGCCGGTTGCCATCAGGGGATAAACATGATGGTTACGCTAATTATTTCTTGGAGGAGACGCCAAGTCTTTGGAGGTTTCCTTCTGGTGCACGTGGTCGCCCGCAATCCGGCCTTCCTTTGATGAGTAAAGAGCGGCCCACTAGTCCGGCCTACGAGAGATAGGCCGGCATCCCGAGTACCCCCTAGTCCGGGACAACCTCACCTCTGTCGTGCAGCCCCTCAAGTGTGAACCCATCGAGGGTGATTCCTCCAAGTTCACCTTGACGGATACATCGAGTGGGAATCCATCGAGGGTGATTCTGTTGGGGAACGTTGCAAGGGAAACAAAAAATTTCCTACGCACACACAAGATCTATCCATGGTGATGAGCATCTAAGAGAGGGAGAGTAAATCTACATACCCTTGTAGATCGCTAAGCGGAAGCGTTTAAGAAACGCGGTTGATGTAGTCGAACGTCTCCGCGATCCAAATCGCAAGTCGTCCCTCGATCCGATCACGAACTAGCGCCGAACGGACGGCACCTCCGCGTTCAACACACGTACGGCTTGAAGACGCCTTCACCTCCTCGATCCAGCGAGCGATGGTGAAGTAGTGGTTGAGTTCCAGCAGCACGACGGCGTGGTGATGGTGGTGAGGAACAATCTCTGCAGGGCTTCGCCAAGCGCTACGGAGATTATGACGGAGGAACTAGAGGGTTAGGGTTGCCGCACACGGCTTGGGGAAATCTTGATGTGTCCCGTGTGCTAGCCCTGCCCCTCTATTTATATGTTGAGCCTTGGGGTCTAAACTTGGAGTAAAAGCCTCCTCCAGGCCGGTTTTGCCCGCACAAGGTCGGTTTGGCCCGCAGGGAAAGAGTCCAACTCGGATCCCTGCAGTACCGCGCACAAGCGGTAGTACCGCTTAACACAAGCGGTAGTACCGCTTGGGCGGTAGTACCGCTTCACACAAGCGGTAGTACCGCTTGGGCGGTAGTACCGCTTCACAAAACGGTAGTACCGCTTACGCGGCAGCAAAACTACTTTTTGCACTTTCCAATACCTCGTGGGCTTTATCCCTTTGGCCCATATAAAGTGTTGCTGCACCCGAACACTTCGGTAAACATCCGGAACCCATTCCGGTGAACTCCGGAACTCTTCCGGAGATCAAAACACTATTATCACATATATCAATCTTTAACTCCGGACTATTCCGGAGATCCTCGTCATGTCCGGGATCTTATCCGGGACTCCGAACAACTTTCGGTCACCAACAAAATAACTCAACTATACTAATCGTCACCAAACGTTTAAGTGTGTAGACCCTGCGGGTTCGAGAACTATGTAGACATGACCGAGACACCTCTACGGCCAATAACCAATAGCGGGACCTGGATGCCCATATTGGCTCCTACATATTCTACGAAGATCTTTTATCGGTCGAACCTCTATGTCAAGGATTCAGTTAATCCCGTATGCTATTCCCTTTGTTCTTCGGTATGTTACTTGCCCGAGATTCGATCGTCGGTATCTCTATACCTAGTTCAATCTCGTTACCGGCAGGTCTCTTTACTCGTTCCGTAATACAAGATCTCGTGGCTAACACTTTAGTCACATTGCTTGCAAGGCTCATTGTGATGTTGTATTACCGAGTGGGCCCTGAGATACCTCTCCGTCACACAGAGTAACAAATCCCAGTCTTGATCCATGCCAACCCAACAGACACCCTCGGAGATACCTGTAGAGCACCTTTATAGTCACCCAGTTACGTTGCGACGTTTGATACACACAAGGTACTCCTCCGATGTCAGGGAGTTGCATGATCTCATGGTCATAGGAACAGATACTTGACATGCAGAAAACAATAGCAATAAACTGACACGATCAAATGCTACGTTCTTAGTTTGGGTCTTGTCCATCACATCATTCTCCTAATGATGTGATCCCGTTATCAAATGACATCTCATGTCAATGGCTAGGAAACCTTAACCATCTTTGATCAACGAGCTAGTCAACTAGAGGCTTACTAGGGACACAGTGTTGTCTATGTACCCACACATGTATTTGAGTTTCCAATCAATACAATTATAGCATGGATAATAAACGATTATCATGAACAAGGAAATATAATAATAACCAATTTATTATTGCCTCTAGGGCATATTTCCAACAGATTCCTCGGATTTCCCTTTGATGTTATGGACACACGGTTACCATGTTTTTACCTCAGTCCGTTGTTGAAGTCGGGTCGACCCCGAGGGGTACCCGTGAGAGATGTGAAGTTGGGTTGACCGTGAGGGTACCCGCGAGATAATTACGTGGCACGGCCGGGCAGGCATACCGCCCCAGGAGAGGGATGGGCCTGGCCCTTGCCGTAAGTCCACGAGACTGGGCGACCACAGATCGTGGATCACTGATCGTCTCCGCGAGCTCCCAATACACTAACGGTTTGGATATGTTATCTGAGTAGGCCTCTGGCCTTTTCGCACTAATCACCATGCGGGTTAGCACTCGGCGTCGTACGTTTCTCCCGAAAGCTCCGTCAGACGTCCAGTTCAGCATTGCGGCACGGCTGGGCCGGCGCCATCCAGGACAGAGGTGGTGCCTGGATTCGCCCTGCGCGCAACGACCCGGAGTGCAAAGGGCGATGGGCCCAAGACCCCTGAGTGCTTAGGATGTAGACCGGTGGGGACCTCTCTGCGGAGCCTAGGTAGGACTACACCGTGTCGATCAGCCGAGGCCGGGCTTGACCCAGAAAAGTGTGTCCGGCCGGAGTTAATCGAGCGTGTTGGGTAAGTTAGTGCACCCCTGCAGGGAAGTTATCTATTCGAATAGCCGTGTCCACGGTAAGAAGATGCTCGGAGTTGTATCCCGATCTACTACAACTAGAACTGGATTCTTGTGATACTAAACTGATATTATGACTCCGGGATCGCTTCCTCGCAGGGTGTCGAGGAAGGATCTCTGGGCATTACTAATATATATTTGATATTGCATGCTATGTTACTCTACTCTCTTCTGATGCTGCAAGACGCTGCAAGATGCTAGTTTTCGATAGGCTAGGCCTTCCCCTATATTCTGGCATTTCTGCAGTATAGTCCACAGATACAGCCCCTTCCCTTTGATACCGATGCATACTTAGCATAGATCTGATGTAAGTCATGCGAGTATTTTGGATGAATACTCACGGTTGCTTTGCTACCTTTTTTTTTCCCATACCGATTGCTGCGATCAGATGACGGAGTCCCGGAGACAGCTGATCCCGCCGATGACTACTACTACCCTGACGGAGCCTACTACAACGTGGAGACCGACGGCCAGGAGTAGTTTAGGAGGCTCCCAGGCAGGAGGCCTGCGCCTTTTCAATCTAGATGTCGTTGTTTTGCTCAGCCTTCTTAAGGCAAACTTGTCTAATTATGTCTGTACTCAGATACTTATGCTTCCGCTGACTCTTGTATAACTCGAGGTTATGTATTCGAGCCCTCGAGGCCCCTGGCTTGTAATATAAAGCTTGTATTATTTATTTTTTTGTCTAGAGTTGTGCTGTGATATCTTCCCGTGAGTCCCTGGACTTGATCGTGCGCATTTGCGTGTATAATTAGTGCACGGTTGAGTCGGGGGCGTCACAGGCCAGCTTGTCGGTTTCGCTGTTTTCGTGGGCAAATCAAACAATCAGTGCTTTGCGTTATGCATTAGGCGCATTCCTGGTGGTTTTTTGTGCTCTGGCTTGAATGTGGTATCAAGTTGTTACCCTAACTTAAGTGTAGTGGTTTTCGGTAAATAACTCCACTCTCGCCTGCGGGGTTTTCTTCCGCGAAGCGAGTGTTTTGAAACGGGCATAGTTTTTAATCCCTTCGTCGTCGATGGACTAGGGTCTTCTCCCGCGTGTGGTGTGGTTGGGTGTGGGGGCAGTTTATCAGCGAGAAATCAAGGGATTCTGTAGGCTCCGTCTTTGGACTGCGGTTGCGGGCTCGGGGTCGGCCCCTCGTCCTGTGCCCAGTTTCTTGCTCCTACAGTGTTTCTAGAACCCCTAAAAAATGCAGTGATTCTTTTTCTTTTGTGAATGCAAAAAAAAAAATGCAGTGATTCTAGAAGGAGTAGTTCCTTCGGTCTATCTGTCGGACAGTACGGCAGAGATAACTTTCTTTATGGATCAACTCAATACAATTACATCAATGTTGTTTTTCAGCCAACTGGTTTTAATTCGCTTTCATTCGAACTCTCTGAATGTCCGATCTCCAGATGTGATTTGTGTTGAATTTTTCAGCCGACTGGAACCTTTTAGCCCTCATGTGAGTTACCGGACGGTCGATAGTGCGATGCAATGGTTATATCATTTTCCCTTAATTTGTTTTTTACACAATGATATTTTTGTATTTAGGTTTCTGTATGTTGGATAATATCATTTCTCTTCTAACCTTATAATTGCTTGACTCTCCATTTCGAAAAAAAAATTTGCTTGACTCTTGCTTATTTTTGTGTTATGTCTATGTCTGCGGCGTATTTTTGAATTATGTTGTGAACTTAGACATTTTTTAACCCATCATTTGTTGAACTAGACTGTAAAGAAGGAGTGGAAGCTTTGACGGACAGCGGAGTTATCAGGTCTTCGTTGGCCGGGTTGATCGAGGAGACAAAGAGCCTCTTGCATGGAGTACGGCGGCATGTTTTTGCCCACGTCCGACGCACGGCCAACATGGCCGCACATTGCATGGCTCAAAGAGGACGTAGTAGCCAACGTACGATGGTTTGTCTGCAATCTGGGCCTGATGATTTATGTTCTATTTGTGAAAATGAGTGTACAAACATTACTTAATTAATGAATGCTCGTTTCACCCGCAAAAAAAAAACTTAGACATTTTTTAGCGATTCATTTGTGCTTTCCTATAGTTATTACTATTGTTGGCTATCATTTTTTTATAGAAAATGTTATTTGGCGAACGCCTTCCCTGCCGTTGCTCGGATCTTGACGCAAAGCCAGCGCCAAGTAGACATGCTAGAGTTGTTCGTTGTACCCGTTTCCTGGCGAATACTCTCTTTTCCAATGTGTGCGAGGGGAGGTTCGAACCCCGACATCCTGCTGAGGTCGCGGGCGCGCTAACAAGTGGACTGAAGCAGGGGGTTGTGAAATCTTAAGTTTAAGCCGCTATATTTTGTGTTTTAATTCAATTTTTCTTTGAAAATTCACGGATGCTTCTTTGCAGTTTTGGGGTGCTTGCACATGTTTGGGAAGATGCATTTTAGAGCTTCAGCTACTCCATATACATGATCACAACAAGTTTGCTTGCACAAAAAGTGTGACTCTCCATGGTCATGTGAGGAGATGGAAACTCCACGTCTTTGATAATTAGTCGTGTGGACCCAGGCCACGCCCCATAAGTCCAGCTTATTACTCGATTTTTAAAACCTGCTAGTACTGTTACTTATGATTTGATTGGAGCCGTTGTACCGAACCATGATGCAAACCCTCACTCACCGGCCCCTTTCACACTTGAAGCTTAGCAGGAGCCCAATCAGGGCTAATTTTCGTGTTTTGACCCTTTGCGCGAAGTTTAGCCAGATTTCACCCCGGTTTGAAAGTAGTTCGGGATCTGACCCTTTTTACTACCGCCGGGGATGTTGGCGGTAGGGTAGAACAGGCTACTGCCGGAGGCCATGGCGGTAGCCCACTCATCCACGCCAGCTGTGGTAAACGACAACCGTCTCCTGCCGTCCACCCTACCGCCAGAGTCCTCGGCGGTAGGCTATGCAACCCTACCGCCAAAGACCCTGGCGGTAGGTGCCCAACAGTTATAAACCCGCGGGGGGCCGGGGCGCGGGGCCCACCCACGAACCCCAGCCCCCATCTTCTCCCCTGCGCCGCGCCGCGCCTCAAGAACAGAGAGCAACTCCTCTCTCATCCCCTCCACTCCCCTCCCCCCCCCCCCTCCGATCTTCTTCGTTTCTCCACCTTTTTTGTGGATCGAGATGGCTCCGAAACGAGAAAAGTAAGCTCTCTCAATCCCTCCAATTCGTTTTAGTTAAAAAGCTTTTGATTCGATGCATTATTTGGCACAAGATGAACCCTATTTCATCTAGTAGATTTTGATTTTTGTTGTTTTTAGGTTTGTTTAGTTAGGAGTAATATGATGTTTGGTGTGGTTGAATATGATAGAACCCTATTTCATCTAGTAGATGAACCCTAGTCATGTTCATGTTCATAATTTTTTTTAATTGTTCATTGATGTTTGATGTGGTTGAATATAATTGAATTTGATAGAACCCTATTTCAATGTAGTAGATGAATCCTAGTTCATGTTTCTATATAGTATCAACATGAACCCTAGTTCATGTTATTTATTTTTTTGAATTATTCATTGATGTTTGATGTGATTGAATATGATTGATGCGGTGATGTGGTTGATGTGGTTGAATATGATTGATTAATGTGATATGATGGATTAAAAGGATTGATTAACTAGTTTGAAGATGAACCTAGTTAATGTTTATAGTATTTTTTTACAATTGTTGAATATGATATGATTGATGTTAGTTGAATGGTTGAATATGACTGGTTAATGTGATATGATGGATTAAAAGGATTGATTAACTAGTTTGAAGATGAACCCTAGTTCATGTTTATAGTATTTTTTTACAATTGTTGAATATGATATGATTGATGTTAGTTGAATGGTTGAATATGATACATTTGATGATTGTATGTTGATAACTAAATGTTATTGTTTTAGGAGGGCCCCCCTTGGTCCGGCGGTCGGCACTAATTACACGATGCTTGACCCGGCATTCGATAACAGTCATCGCGCCCGTTACATCGAGAACGGAGTGGTAAGAACAATGATCAAGGTCTTGCATTAAAAAATTTGGCTTGGCAATAGTTAGTTACTAACTATTTTTGTGTACACTTTGACAGATACTTCCGCCATTACGTATGGGGGGTCACACGAAGGTCGCTCAGATGCAATACGACCACCGCTACGAGCAGTATTTCAGGAGAGCTGGGCTGTTGGGTTTCGTGCTCCAGTTCAAGCGTGCACCCCCGACGCTAGTCCACACAGCTCTCACAGCGTTGGTGGACCGTTGGCGGCCAAAGACACACTCTTTCCATCTCCCATGTGGTGAGATGACGGTGACCCTCGAGGACTTCGCCATGATCACAGCCCTACCGCTCCAAGGCCATGCTCTCATTGGGCGCGTGGAGAGGAAGAACTGGCCGGACAGGGTTAACGCCCTCATCGGCGGCTGCCCTCCCATGAAGGATAACTGAACATCCGGTGTACCACTGCCCTGGCTCCTGACCCACCGGGTCGTATGCCCGGAAGATGCCGATGCGAGGACCGTGGAGCAGTATGCGAGGGCCTACTTGTGGTTTCTTCTCACAGAGGTCGTGTGTAACACCCCCTTGTAATGCAACAGTAATCCCCTGATGTTAATGCCATGTCATCATGTTTAATTAAGCATAAGCATCATTTGCATTAGGGCTTAGTTCGAATTCAAATTCAAATTCAATTCAATTGCCAAGTGGAAAATAAAAGTTGTGCAAACCAGTAACAAAAATGTTCATTAATTAGCACATAAATCATAACTAATTATTTTGAGGAAAACAACATCACCAAAATTCCACAAATACCCCTAGCAGGTTAAAACAGTACCAAAACAGTGGTATTAAATGCATTTTTAGTTAATTAAAAATATTTTGAAAGCATATTTGCACCAAATCAATTTCTGGTGTTGCCTAATATTGCACTGAATAATTTGGGCCATGTCTCATATTTTGCAAAATACAAATTTGAGCTAAACTAAAAAGGGAAAATAGAGAAAGAAATAGAATAGAAAAGAAAAGAAAAGAGCCCAGGCGGCTGGGCCTCGAGTGCACAGTGTGGCCCAGCCCACCTCCTCGGTCGCCCTCTTCCTGTTCACTCCCGGTCGCTCGCGCGCGCACCCGACCGCGCTCGACGCCGGCGAGCCGTCTCCCCCGCACCACCTCGTCGCCCGTGCCGCTACAGGGCCTCCTGGGGCGATAAGGACGGCCACCGCGGCACCCCTGGCTGCCCAGATCTTCCCCCCCCCCCCCTCGCGCAGCTCTCTCTCCCCGCCTCACCCGCAAGCTCGCCGCCGTCCTCGCTCGCCACCGCGGCCACCGTCACCCCCGAGCCCCGATGAGCCGCCCGTCAGCTCCGCCGTGAAGCCCTCTTCCTCCTCGACCACGACCCCGAGCACCAGGCCCCCTGCAACGCCCTCTCGCCGTCGTCTTCCTCCTCGGGCACCCGAGCACGTCGCCGTCGATTCCGTCGCCGGCAGCCCCTCCCCGAGCCCGCTTTGAACGGCTACGACTCGCGGTGAGCTCCAGCTACCTCCCCCTCTCCTCCTCGCGACGAACCGTAGCCCCTAGCCCCTAATTCCGCTGTCGCCCGTGTGCGCCGCCGCGGATGCTCGTCGCCGACGAGCCTCCGGTGACCATTTGGTCACGCGCGCCCGTCCATCGTCGTCGCCTTCGCGCGTAGATGCCGCCTAGCCGCTTAGCTCGCCCGATAGCGCCTCGAATCGCCGTTTGCCACCGCCGCCCGAAGACCTCGCCGCCGATGAGCTCCTGGCGCTCAGCTCCGGCCGTCCCCGCCCGCGATACCACCGCCTAACGACGCGCCGTCGTCGCCCCGTTCCAACGCGCCCATCCGCGCTTCGAACGGTGGCCTGTACGCGATTTCCGGCCACCTCCCGTGGCCGCGCCGCCGCGAAACGCGTCGCCGGCGAGATTCCGGCGACGTCTCCGGTCACCGCCGACGTGGCCTGCCATGGCCCACCTGCCAGTGACACTGGCTGGTGGGGCCGTGGGCCCGTTGACCAGTCAGCGCTGCTGACTGGGTCAGCTGGGCCACTGATAGTGGGGCCCCATCCCACTGTGTCAATGACACATGGGTCCCACACGTCAGTTAATTAATTAGTGATTTAATTAAATAAAATAAATTAATTAGGTTAATTACCCGCTGACATATGGGCCCCATCTAGTTAGTTAATTAGTTAAATTAGTCAATTAGCCCCTGAGTCACTGACATGTGGGTCCCACATGTCAGGTTTGACTCTGGTCAGCCTCTGTTGACTGCTGACGTCAGCATTGCATCATGCTGATGTCAGCATTCACTATTCTGGATAATTTCGAAATTAAATAATTAAATAAATTCAGAAAATGATTAAAACTTTATAAAATCATATCTTTTAAACCGTAACTCGGATTGAAATAATTTATATATGTAAAATGATCAGAAAAATATGAAGATTCCAAATATGCAATCAAAACACCTGTCCAACAATCCTAGCTAGCTGAACATGCAACTTTTTGACTGATTTTAATAAATGAATAGTGTCCAACTTTAATTAAATAAATCCAATTTAATTTTTATTAATTCCCAAGAGTTAACTAAATCGATTAGTTAGTCGATAAACACCGATGCATAACATTTAGACATGTCATGCATATTGTTTGTCATTGTCGTGATATTTATTGTTTCCTCCCCCCCCTTCTCTCTCGGTAGACCTTGTGCCCGCCGACGATTCTGCTGGATACGACTACGTCACCGACGACCAGGTCCCCTTCGCAGAGCAACCAGGCAAGCAAAACCCCCTTGACCATCATATATCGCCCAGTCTCTTCTCTCTTATTCTTGCATTAGAAATGCCCTGCTACCACTGTTCCGATAGTACCTATTCCAATGCATGGCCTGATTTTGCAGTTTGACATTGACACCCCACCTGCTGTCCCACAAACCTAGCTGTGCTACTTCTTCATCGGTGGCCCATCACCTTTGTCCGTATGCCAAGCTTGATACCGGGCCGTGATCTCTCTGGGTGAGGATCACGGAAATAATTAAACTGCTATATCATTTACTTTTACGGGGCTGAAGGGCTGGTGGTACCATCCAGTAGAGATGGACCTGAGTCCCAACAGGGCCCAATGTTAAAGTCGGGCTGGCCCCAAGGGTGCCCGCGAGGATTATTATTAAAGTCGGGTCGGCTCCAAGAGTACCCGCGCGTTATGAAATACCGGTACCCTGTTCGTGTTGATCTCCCGAGGGCGGACATCACCAGGAACAAGGGTGTGCGGCCGGAGGATATCACGCGTATTGGGTAGTGATAACCGAGCTTGTAACGGATCTGGGTGTTTGATCTGAGTGGGTCGTCGTGCCCTTTTTACGCACTACCACCACGTGGGATAATGGTTTATGGGGCCCTCTACATCGTATGTATCAGCCGAAAGCTTTGACAGACGTCCAGTTCAGCAGTGCGGCACGGGAGGATTGGCGCCATCCATGACAGAGGTGGTGCTTGGATCTAAACGTGTGCGCAACGACCCGGAGTGCAAAGGGGGATGGGCCCAAGAACCCTGAGTGCTTAGGATGTAGACCGGCGGGGACCTCTCTGCTTAGCTGTAGGTCGGGCTGCGATGTGTCGATCAGCCGAGGCCGGACATCACCAGGAACAAGGGTGTGCGGCCAGAGTTAATCGAGCGTGTTGGGTAACAGTAGTGCACCCCTGCAGGGAAGATATCTATTCGAATAGCCGTGTCCACGGTAACAGGACGCTTGGAGTTGTGCCCGGATCTATGACAACTATAAACTGTTGATGATGAATATTAAACTGATACTATTGCTATCGATCAGCCGAGGCCGGACATCACCAGGAACAAGGGTGTGCGGCCGGAGTTAATCGATGCAATGCTTAAACTATTGCTCTCTGGATCGCTTTCTCGCGGGATAGTCGAGAAAGGATCTTGGGAAGTTGCTATATACAACCATTATTAATTGTTATTGTATCTCTACTCTCTTCTGATGCTGCAAGAACTGCTTCAAGATGCTAGTCTTCGATAGGCTAGGCTTCTCCCCCTTTGTTCCAGCATTCTGCAGTACAGTCCACAGATATAGCCCCATTCCTTTGATACAATGCATTTAGCATAGTTCTGATGTCAGTCTTGCGAGTACTTTGGATGAGTACTCACGGTTGCTTTGCTATTCTTTCCCCCCATACCCACTTGATGATATATCAGACGACGGAGCCCAGAAGCCAGACGCCACCGCAGGAGACTATTGCCAGGAGATCCCCGGAGGCCACTTCTTCTTCGTTGAGCCAGTCGACCAGGAGTAGTTTAGGAGGCTCCCAGGCAGGAGGCCTTGCCTCTTTCGATCAGAGCTATTGTTTGTTTTCGCCTTCTTAAGGCATCTTGTTTAACCTTGTGTCTGTACTCAGATACTTTTGCTTCCGCTGATGCTTGTATGACATCAAGCTTGTGTATTCGAGCCTTCGAGGCCCCTGGCTTGTAATATAAAGCTTGTATTATTTTATTTGTGTCTAGAGTTGTGTTGTGATATTTTCAAGTGAGTCCCTAGGCTTGATCGTGTGCATTTGCGTGTATGATTAGTGCACGATTAAGTCGGGGGCGTCACAAGTTGGTATCAGAGCCGACTGCCTGTAGGAAGCCCCTTTTTCCAACTCCTTGGTCGAAGTTGAGTCTAGACGATGGAAAACTATTTAACTAACATGGCTGTGTGGGTTACGGGCCCACGTCGCCAACTGGGTGGTATTAGGATCTTTTATTCCTCTTCTATACTCTGGGACTCTGAATTTCTCTTCCTTTCGGGTTAAATGATTTTACTAGTGCCGACACTAGGTTCTCGTATTCACATCCATCCGGAGTTCTGAATTATCCCCCCTTGCTTCAAGATAAGGGCCTGGTTCTGCTGCACAACACCAAGGCCCGCAGGATCCTTTCATCGAGGAAACCCTGTGTTGTTCCTTGCAGATTCCTCTCCCCAAAAGTTTTCTCCGACGTTGATATAGCCTTTGCTATGTCTCGTTGTGTAATTCCTCACCGCGTGCCTGCGCGCCGCCTAGCATGTCTTTTCCTTAATTTTACGCCATCACGCTATCTGCGGATGTCCAATTCTGTGCATGGATCGGTATGTCTTTAATGACTACTAATTTTTCCTAATGCACTTCTTGTTCTTGCTCATGTTACATCTGCAATAACCCCATGTACATGCAGTTGTTCTTGCTAAACTGCCCCTGTTGTTTTGGCAGAATGGCTGGCGATCCTCCCCCTCCACCCTATATTGCCGCAATGATGCAACAGTTTGAGCTGAATCGTCAGTTTATGACTGGGGTAATGGCCCAATTTCCAACTCAAAATGCTCAGCAACAGTCTGCCCCAATAACACTGCAAGAATTTGTGCGCCTCAACTCGTCTGTGTTCCGCAACTCCACCAATCCTATGGATGCTGATGATTGGCTTCGTGATATTCTGTTTGAGATGGAGTCAGCTAGTGTTGCCCCTGATAGTTACGTCACCTTTGCGGCATTTCATTTGAAGGGTCCAGCTGCTCAATGGTGGGAAAGCCACAGGCGCATGCTGCCTGCTGGTTCTGTAACCACTTGGCAGGAATTTCAGTCAGTCTTCCGTGCACGATACATTCCTCAAGGTTTGATGGATCAGAAGAAGCAGGAGTTCCGCAAACTCAAACAGGGCAAGATGACAGTGGATGAATATCAGCGGAAATTCCTCGAATTATCTCGCTATGCTGAGGACGACGTCTGCACTGACGCTCGTAAGCAGGAGAAATTCCGTGAAGGACTGCATCCTGATATAAAGGTCGCACTTGCTATTTATGATGCTGCAGACTTTGCAACGCTTGTCAGCAAGTCTTTCCAAGTTGAAACTGCTTTGAATGAATACCAGGAGTCGCTCAAGCGTACTCGTGATATTGGCTCGTCTTCGGGTCATCCTACTCAGAAACGTCGAGTCTGGCTCCCGCACAGTATTTTCCACCGTCCTGCTCCAACACCGAGGTCGTCTTATGTTGCACCTCGTCCGCCTCCGCCGCCTAGACAACTGAATATTCCAAGTGGACAGCCCAATACTATGGCTCCTCCCCCTAATGATGGGTTATGTCACAGGTGTGGACAGTCAGGACACTTTGCGAACAACTGTCGCCAGGATCAGCCTCAGAACACATCACGTCCTTCTGTTGATCGGAAGCAGGGCCGTCGAAAACGTCCTTCTAAGAACACTGATGCCAAACCACATGCAAGTCAACTTATTCGTGTCAACCATGTCAAGATGGAAGAAGCTCGACAGGACACCAAAATTGTGATGGGTGCCCTTCTAGTGAATTCGATCCCAGCTTCTGTTCTCTTTGACTCTGGAGCATCGCACTCCTTCATGTCCGAAAGTTTCGCGCGGAGCCATGATATGTCTTTCGAGGAGATGTCCGCCCCTATGATAATCCAGTCACCCGGAGCAAAGTGGCAAACTAACATGGTAAGCCACGATAACCATGTTGAGATTGGAGGATTGGTGTTCCCTGTTTCTCTCATTGCTCTCAAGACTTCTAACATTGACATCATTCTGGGCATGGACTGGTTGAAACCTCATAAAGCTTTGATTGACTGTGCCACTGAAACAGTCCGGCTCACACATCCTTCCGGCCAGATAGTCAGATACTCAGTTCGGACAGTTCAAAATGCCGAAAGCCAGATATATGCTCTGAATGCATTGAATGCCTCACCTCTGGAAGGAATTGAGAACGTCCCAGTCGTTCGTGATTTTCTGGATGTCTTTCCAGAAGAACTTCCGGGAATACCCCCTGTTAGGGCTGTCGAGTTTGTCATCGACTTGAAGCCAGGCACTACTCCTATTGCCAAGCGGCCGTACAAGATGCCACCACATGAACTCCTAGAACTTAAGGAAGAAATCGACAAGTCACTTAAGAAGGGTTTCATACGCCCCAGTTCTTCTGCTTGGGGAGCACCTTCGCTCTTTGTTAAGAAGAAGGATGGTACGAACCGTCTGGTCCAAGATTACCGACCTATCAACCAGGCAACCATTCAGAACAAATATCCGCTGCCCCGGATCAACGATCTTTATGATCAGCTGGCTGGATCCTCTGTGTTCTCTAAACTTGATTTGAGATTGGGTTATCATCAGATCCGAGTTCGCAAAGAGGATATTCCGAAGACAGCCTTCGTTACTCGATATGGATCATATGAGTACACCGTCATGTCTTTCGGCTTAACCAATGCTCCAGCCACATTCTCTCGACTGATGAACTACATCTTCATGGATTACCTTGACAAATTCGTCGTGGTCTATTTGGATGATATCCTTATATATTCCAAGAATGAAGAAGAACACGCCGAACATCTTCGGCTTGTACTGGAGAAGCTACGTGAACATCAACTGTATGCCAAGTATTCTAAGTGTGAGTTCTGGTTATCTGAGGTGACTTACCTTGGTCACGTGATCTCCAAAGATGGGATTGCCGTTAACCCAGAACGAGTTCAGGCTATTCTTGACTGGACTCCCCCAAAGAATGTAAAGCAAGTCAGAAGTTTTCTCGGTCTTGCCAGCTATTGCCGCCGTTTCGTCGAGAACTTCTCCAAGATTGCAAAGCCACTGACTAATCTGCTTCACAAAGGTGTTAAGTTTGAGTGGACAGATAAATGTCAAGAAAGTTTCCAGACGCTCAAGGACAAGTTGACGTCTGCCCCAGTGCTAGCTCCCCCTGATTCTCGCAAGGACTTCGTGATATACTGTGACGCATCCCGTCAAGGATTAGGCTGTGTCCTAATGCAAGAGCGCAGAGTGGTTGCTTATGCCTCTCGTCAATTGCGTCCCCATGAAGAGAACTACCCAGTTCATGACCTTGAACTTGCTGCAGTAATTCATGCATTGAAAGAGTGGAGACAATACCTTGTTGGTAATCGTTGTGAGATCTACACCGACCACCAAAGTTTGAAGTACCTGTTTACTCAGCCAGATCTGAACCTCCGTCAACAGAGATGGATGGAGCGCATAGCAGATTACAATGTGGGTATTTCTTATACCCCAGGCAAGGCTAATGTAATGGCTGATGCTTTGAGCCGCAAGTCTTACTGCAACCACCTTCAGGTTCATAAGGTTCACCCCCTGCTTCAAGAAGAATTCCGCAAGCTGAACCTCCATATTGTTCCTCAGGGTTATCTCGTTCCCCCTCCAGCGGAATTCCAAAAGATGAACCTTCGTGTTGTTAACCAGGGTTCTTTGAGTAACTTGGTGGTTGAACCAGACCTCGAAACCAACATCAAGACAAGACAGAATTACTGTTCTGAAGTTGACAGGATCAAGAAATACCTCTCACAGGGAAAACATTCATTCTATCATGTGGGAGATGATGCTGCCTTGTACTTCAAGGGTCGTCTAGTTGTCCCCAGATCGGATAATATTGACTCTCGTTCGGATGTTATGAAGGAAGCGCATGATACGCCGCTTTCGATTCACCCCGGCAGCACCAAGATGTACCAAGACATCCGTCAACGGTATTGGTGGCCTGACATGAAGCGTGACATTGCTCAATATGTTGCTGAATGTGACGTTTGCCGTCGCATCAAGGCTGAACATCAAAGGCCTGCTGGACTCCTGCAGCCACTTGAAATTCCTGAATGGAAATGGGATAAGGTCGAGATGGACTTTATTACTGGATTTCCCAGATCACAGAAGGGTCATGATGCTATCTTTGTCGTCATCGACCGCTTCTCCAAGGTTGCTCATTTCTTGCCAGTTAAGGAATCAATCACTGCTAGTCAGTTAGCAGATTTATATGTTTCCAGGATCGTGTCACTACACGGTGTTCCGCTGGAGATCAGTTCTGATCGTGGAAGCCTGTTCACTTCCAGATTTTGGAGTAGTTTCCAAGAAGCTATGGGAACTCACCTGTCCTTTAGCACCGCATTTCACCCTCAGTCTCAGGGTCAAGTCGAACGAGTAAATCAAGTGCTTGAAGATATGCTTCGAGCTTGTGTCATTTCTTTCGGTAAGAAATGGGAGGAATCTCTTCCATATGCCGAATTCTCATATAACAATGGCTATCAAGCTAGTTTGAAGATGGCTCCATTTGAAGTGCTATATGGACGTAAGTGTCGAACCCCTCTGAATTGGTCAGAAACTGGGGAACGTTCACTTGTTGGGCCGGACATAATTCAGGAAGCTGAGGAGAAGGTCCGCATTGTCCGTGAGCATTTGAAAGCTGCTCAGTCTCGTCAGAAGAGTAATTATGATCGCAAGCATCAACCAATGGTCTATCAACCCGGCGAGCAAGCTTACCTTCGCGTCACTCCGATGAAAGGCACCCACCGTTTTGGGATCAAGGGCAAGTTAGCTCCTCGCTATATTGGCCCGTTCCGCATTCTCGCACGTCGAGGTGAAGTGGCATATCAACTGGAATTGCCGCCGAATCTCTCCCAAGTGCACGACGTCTTTCATGTGTCGCAACTCCGACGCTGTTTCAAGGATCCTATTCGAGCTGTGGATCATGAAGTGCTTGAATTGCAAGAGGATCTATCTTATCAAGAGTATCCGATCCGCATTCTGGACCAAGCTGAACGTCGAACCCGTCAGAAGTCGATCAAGTTCCTTAAAGTTCAATGGTCGAATCATTCTGGAGATGAGGCTACTTGGGAACGTGAGGATCGTCTTCGTGAAGAATACCCCTCTCTCTTTCAGCACTCCTCTTAATTCTCGGGACGAGAATTCTTGTTAGATGAGGAGAATTGTAACACCCCCTTGTAATGCAACAGTAATCCCCTGATGTTAATGCCATGTCATCATGTTTAATTAAGCATAAGCATCATTTGCATTAGGGCTTAGTTCGAATTCAAATTCAAATTCAATTCAATTGCCAAGTGGAAAATAAAAGTTGTGCAAACCAGTAACAAAAATGTTCATTAATTAGCACATAAATCATAACTAATTATTTTGAGGAAAACAACATCACCAAAATTCCACAAATACCCCTAGCAGGTTAAAACAGTACCAAAACAGTGGTATTAAATGCATTTTTAGTTAATTAAAAATATTTTGAAAGCATATTTGCACCAAATCAATTTCTGGTGTTGCCTAATATTGCACTGAATAATTTGGGCCATGTCTCATATTTTGCAAAATACAAATTTGAGCTAAACTAAAAAGGGAAAATAGAGAAAGAAATAGAATAGAAAAGAAAAGAAAAGAGCCCAGGCGGCTGGGCCTCGAGTGCACAGTGTGGCCCAGCCCACCTCCTCGGTCGCCCTCTTCCTGTTCACTCCCGGTCGCTCGCGCGCGCACCCGACCGCGCTCGACGCCGGCGAGCCGTCTCCCCCGCACCACCTCGTCGCCCGTGCCGCTACAGGGCCTCCTGGGGCGATAAGGACGGCCACCGCGGCACCCCTGGCTGCCCAGATCTTCCCCCCCCCCTCGCGCAGCTCTCTCTCCCCGCCTCACCCGCAAGCTCGCCGCCGTCCTCGCTCGCCACCGCGGCCACCGTCACCCCCGAGCCCCGATGAGCCGCCCGTCAGCTCCGCCGTGAAGCCCTCTTCCTCCTCGACCACGACCCCGAGCACCAGGCCCCCTGCAACGCCCTCTCGCCGTCGTCTTCCTCCTCGGGCACCCGAGCACGTCGCCGTCGATTCCGTCGCCGGCAGCCCCTCCCCGAGCCCGCTTTGAACGGCTACGACTCGCGGTGAGCTCCAGCTACCTCCCCCTCTCCTCCTCGCGACGAACCGTAGCCCCTAGCCCCTAATTCCGCTGTCGCCCGTGCGCGCCGCCGCGGATGCTCGTCGCCGACGAGCCTCCGGTGACCATTTGGTCACGCGCGCCCGTCCATCGTCGTCGCCTTCGCGCGTAGATGCCGCCTAGCCGCTTAGCTCGCCCGATAGCGCCTCGAATCGCCGTTTGCCACCGCCGCCCGAAGACCTCGCCGCCGATGAGCTCCTGGCGCTCAGCTCCGGCCGTCCCCGCCCGCGATACCACCGCCTAACGACGCGCCGTCGTCGCCCCGTTCCAACGCGCCCATCCGCGCTTCGAACGGTGGCCTGTACGCGATTTCCGGCCACCTCCCGTGGCCGCGCCGCCGCGAAACGCGTCGCCGGCGAGATTCCGGCGACGTCTCCGGTCACCGCCGACGTGGCCTGCCATGGCCCACCTGCCAGTGACACTGGCTGGTGGGGCCGTGGGCCCGTTGACCAGTCAGCGCTGCTGACTGGGTCAGCTGGGCCACTGATAGTGGGGCCCCATCCCACTGTGTCAATGACACATGGGTCCCACACGTCAGTTAATTAATTAGTGATTTAATTAAATAAAATAAATTAATTAGGTTAATTACCCGCTGACATATGGGCCCCATCTAGTTAGTTAATTAGTTAAATTAGTCAATTAGCCCCTGAGTCACTGACATGTGGGTCCCACATGTCAGGTTTGACTCTGGTCAGCCTCTGTTGACTGCTGACGTCAGCATTGCATCATGCTGATGTCAGCATTCACTATTCTGGATAATTTCGAAATTAAATAATTAAATAAATTCAGAAAATGATTAAAACTTTATAAAATCATATCTTTTAAACCGTAACTCGGATTGAAATAATTTATATATGTAAAATGATCAGAAAAATATGAAGATTCCAAATATGCAATCAAAACACCTGTCCAACAATCCTAGCTAGCTGAACATGCAACTTTTTGACTGATTTTAATAAATGAATAGTGTCCAACTTTAATTAAATAAATCCAATTTAATTTTTATTAATTCCCAAGAGTTAACTAAATCGATTAGTTAGTCGATAAACACCGATGCATAACATTTAGACATGTCATGCATATTGTTTGTCATTGTCGTGATATTTATTGTTTCCTCCCCCCCCTTCTCTCTCGGTAGACCTTGTGCCCGCCGACGATTCTGCTGGATACGACTACGTCACCGACGACCAGGTCCCCTTCGCAGAGCAACCAGGCAAGCAAAACCCCCTTGACCATCATATATCGCCCAGTCTCTTCTCTCTTATTCTTGCATTAGAAATGCCCTGCTACCACTGTTCCGATAGTACCTATTCCAATGCATGGCCTGATTTTGCAGTTTGACATTGACACCCCACCTGCTGTCCCACAAACCTAGCTGTGCTACTTCTTCATCGGTGGCCCATCACCTTTGTCCGTATGCCAAGCTTGATACCGGGCCGTGATCTCTCTGGGTGAGGATCACGGAAATAATTAAACTGCTATATCATTTACTTTTACGGGGCTGAAGGGCTGGTGGTACCATCCAGTAGAGATGGACCTGAGTCCCAACAGGGCCCAATGTTAAAGTCGGGCTGGCCCCAAGGGTGCCCGCGAGGATTATTATTAAAGTCGGGTCGGCTCCAAGAGTACCCGCGCGTTATGAAATACCGGTACCCTGTTCGTGTTGATCTCCCGAGGGCGGACATCACCAGGAACAAGGGTGTGCGGCCGGAGGATATCACGCGTATTGGGTAGTGATAACCGAGCTTGTAACGGATCTGGGTGTTTGATCTGAGTGGGTCGTCGTGCCCTTTTTACGCACTACCACCACGTGGGATAATGGTTTATGGGGCCCTCTACATCGTATGTATCAGCCGAAAGCTTTGACAGACGTCCAGTTCAGCAGTGCGGCACGGGAGGATTGGCGCCATCCATGACAGAGGTGGTGCTTGGATCTAAACGTGTGCGCAACGACCCGGAGTGCAAAGGGGGATGGGCCCAAGAACCCTGAGTGCTTAGGATGTAGACCGGCGGGGACCTCTCTGCTTAGCTGTAGGTCGGGCTGCGATGTGTCGATCAGCCGAGGCCGGACATCACCAGGAACAAGGGTGTGCGGCCAGAGTTAATCGAGCGTGTTGGGTAACAGTAGTGCACCCCTGCAGGGAAGATATCTATTCGAATAGCCGTGTCCACGGTAACAGGACGCTTGGAGTTGTGCCCGGATCTATGACAACTATAAACTGTTGATGATGAATATTAAACTGATACTATTGCTATCGATCAGCCGAGGCCGGACATCACCAGGAACAAGGGTGTGCGGCCGGAGTTAATCGATGCAATGCTTAAACTATTGCTCTCTGGATCGCTTTCTCGCGGGATAGTCGAGAAAGGATCTTGGGAAGTTGCTATATACAACCATTATTAATTGTTATTGTATCTCTACTCTCTTCTGATGCTGCAAGAACTGCTTCAAGATGCTAGTCTTCGATAGGCTAGGCTTCTCCCCCTTTGTTCCAGCATTCTGCAGTACAGTCCACAGATATAGCCCCATTCCTTTGATACAATGCATTTAGCATAGTTCTGATGTCAGTCTTGCGAGTACTTTGGATGAGTACTCACGGTTGCTTTGCTATTCTTTCCCCCCATACCCACTTGATGATATATCAGACGACGGAGCCCAGAAGCCAGACGCCACCGCAGGAGACTATTGCCAGGAGATCCCCGGAGGCCACTTCTTCTTCGTTGAGCCAGTCGACCAGGAGTAGTTTAGGAGGCTCCCAGGCAGGAGGCCTTGCCTCTTTCGATCAGAGCTATTGTTTGTTTTCGCCTTCTTAAGGCATCTTGTTTAACCTTGTGTCTGTACTCAGATACTTTTGCTTCCGCTGATGCTTGTATGACATCAAGCTTGTGTATTCGAGCCTTCGAGGCCCCTGGCTTGTAATATAAAGCTTGTATTATTTTATTTGTGTCTAGAGTTGTGTTGTGATATTTTCAAGTGAGTCCCTAGGCTTGATCGTGTGCATTTGCGTGCATGATTAGTGCACGATTAAGTCGGGGGCGTCACATCGTGTTTCCAGACTGCTCGGGGGACACTGCCCTATGGATGTATCTCGACTTCCTGGCCGACTGGGATGCAGGGTACAGCTGGGGGTCTGCCGGTCTCGCGTACCTATACCGTTCGGTAAGAGAGATATCTCAATATTCGTTTATGGACGTATGTGTGTGATGCTTTAAATTGTGTCATCTGATCATCAATTGTTGTTTGTAGCTGGACGACGCAACGCATAGGACCGAAAAATCGTCTGGTATGTGTGGATGTGTCTGGGCCCTCTCGATTTGGAGTTGGGAGCGGCTGCCGGTTGGTCGTCCTGAGAAGCTGAGACGGACTCTATGGATGGAGTATGACGAAGATGGCGACAGTGCTCGATACTCTACCGTCGCGTACTCTTGGGACAAGGTTAAAATATTCTCAGGCAAGGGCAGTGCGTTGTACAAGGCCTTCACCAACGAGCTGGACATCCTGACATCTTATCAGGTATACCAACGAGCGAGCTAGTAATGTAGCCACTTTCACGGTTGCTTACCAGTCTTTCTGTAGGTTAACTGGTGGCCGTATCACGATAGAGATTGGGGTTTCGAGCTGAATGAGATGTGTTCTCAGGACCACGTTGTCTACCGGTGCATTGTCCCCCTCATATGCGTGTACGCCGTCAAGTGGCACCTACCACAGCGCGTGGCCACGCAATTTGGCGTATTGCAACACACACCACCGGCACGCCCTAACGACACCGGTGGTTTCGACCTTCACTGGTATGGGCTGCCATCTCTTTTACCGTGTTTTCGTTCAGTTTGACATTCTTATGGTCTTTTATGTTTTATTGTTTGTTATGCCCTCTGCAGGAAGAGTAGGCAGCATTGTCAGTCCTTATCGGACTGGGGAAAAGAGCACGAGACTTACGTGAAAATGTGGAACGAGAGGAGGTTCCACAAAGACAAGGAGAGGCCAGGGATTGACTGGGATGTGTATGAGAACCACATGAATTGGTATGACAATGGCATCAAGTTCCGTGTGCGCCTGAGGCCACAGTGAACGGACGCGGACATCGCATCACTGGAGGAGGAGGAGAACTCTGAGGATGAAGCCTACAGGAAAAGCCTCAGAGATATGCAAGGTGATTTCAGGGAGTATGCACCCCTGATGAACAGAGTGGTAAGTTTTGTTTGATTGTTTCGAGCCGGCAGTTGGATGATGCTGACATGGTCATTCTCGCTAACTTATTCATGATCCTTACATTTGCAGGCTTCGGAGCTGAACAGAAATATTTTCGATGGCTCGAATGCGCTAAGTTATGACCCCGAGACCGTGGAATCTGACGGGAAGCTGAGGGAAGCGCTGAAGGTAACTTTGAGCCTCATGGCATTCTGTTCGAGCAACCACAAATTTGATCCATGTCATGTTCTTATTTATTTGTAACCCTAAACTTGATCCATGCCATTTTCTTCTTTATTTGTTATTTCAGAAGATCATGAACCGTTGCCGCAAGCTAACGGGCATGCTTGGGTGCGCTGCCTCGGTTGACGTGCATGCTCCTAGAGGGTCGACACGTGCCCTCGCTTCATCGAGCCACGCCAGCGGAGGTTCCTCTAGCCATGCCGCCTCGTCGTCTCGCATTGTTGAGGAGGCCGAGGGAGAAGATGATCAGGAAGAAGAGGATGAGGAGGAAGAGGGAGAAGAGGAAGGAGGTGACGACGAAGGAGGTGATGAGGAGGAGTACGACGACGAAGACGGACCTCCACCCACTCAGCCAACCCAGGATAAGAGGGGAAAACAGCCGAAGAAGGATTGGAAGAGTCCATCCCCGTTTTAGAAAGAGCGCCATCGTCGCACAAAGAAGCCGGACGAAGCCCGCTCGGAGAGAAACGAGGAGCGTGCCGCCAAGAGGGGGAGGAACAAGTGATATGGTCGTGTTGAACTCGCTTAGTTAAACTAGTTGTGAACGAGAACTTGTTTGCTATGTCGAACTACTTGGTGTTGTCGATTTGCTACCTATTTACTATGTTGAACCTATTTGATATGTCAATTTGCTACCTACCTATTTGGTGTTGTCGATTTGCTACCTATAATGTGTGAGATCACCATATTTTCATATGCAAACACTCTTTGCTGCTGTGTTGAATTATCAGTCATATTTGTAATTCAAATGGTCAAGTTTTTCTAAAAAAATAAGTGAGAGAGGACCCTACCGCCAGGGACTGCGGCGGTAGGTTCTCACAGCCTACCGCCAGAGCACCCGACGGTAAGTTGTGAAAACCTATCGCAAAAAAACGTCGACTTTCTGTTACAGAACCCTTGGCGCGCCTGGCACACCCTACCGCGTGGGCCGCGTTGGCCCAATTAAGCTTTTCTCCGTTTCTCGCAAAGTCTAGGTCACTTGTCACCCTGGAGGGCAGAAAAAGGGATATCTCTCTTGCACTGATCGTCACCTCGAGTTCCATTTTCCCGAAACATCCAATCCACCATGGGTTCACCGTATACAGAGATTTCCCGTCTTCCCGTTTGGGCAACTTTTAGGACGACTCCGGAGTCAGGAGCTGACAACGTACGCGCACGGTGCACCTGTAGGCTGGTCATGCAGCAGCAGGAAAGACGGGCATGATCGCTGGACGCGCTTTCTCTGTTTGCCGATAGAGCGGTCAGGAATGACGGACATGATGCAGCACCGAGTCCCACAAGTCGCTACTTTGTTTCGTGTCGTGTCGTGTCGTTTCGTGGGGGCTCTGAATTTCTCTTCTCACAACTAATCCACTGTAGGCTACGTGATGAATCAACTGCTGATGTATGGTACAGTGTGGTCCAAATCCATGAGTGGCCGAAAACAACAAGCATCTGCCATCTCCTTTTCTTTTTCTTTTTCCTCGCTCTTTTCAAACAGGTCTATTCCCATGAATTTCTTCTCTCGATCGGACGGCTGGTAATGATTCGACTAATGATGGCCCAAATCAACCACTAATCGAGCGGAGGAAAAAGTTCATATCTCCTCGCTCTTTTGATCTTTTTTTCGTCCCTCTCTTTTGAAAGACAGGTCTATTGCGTGACCAAATGGCCCAAAAGTAATTTATAGATTCCTTTCTCTTGGCAAGGATGGATATTCGAAGGTGACCGCGGTGCACTCGACCGGTCCCCGTAGGAACAAAACATAAGAGCATATTTCTAACGAAATGGAAAACACAGATGATCACAAGGTTGGTGACCCCTAATCTTTGATTCCGCATTGTTTAAAACCACTGGTGACATGATCCGGACGGCAGTCAGGTGACATGATCCGGCCGGACAGATGCTCTTTTCTTTACACACACAATACAAATACATTGGGGGTGGGGGATGTCAGCTGCTTTAGCTTCTCATGGTCAAATTATTCCCTGCGGCACTAATTGTGTCCATGTACCCGTGAGCGCGTGCGTGGCTGAATAAACTATAGGTGCAAGTGCAGCAAGAACCAACTTTGATCACTAGATTGGCGAGAAGAGAAGCTAATCTATGTTACTCTGGGTTGTGGCGACGTGCGTAGGTCTCGACCGCTTGACATCATCTTTGCACGCTTCTCTGCCTATTGCAAGCTACTGCGCTTGTCTATAGAGTGGAGTGATAGTTGATGCACCAATTGTTGGTCACAACTTTATCCCTCCACTTCCACGGAGAGGATGCGTTTAGAGATTCCTCGACCCCAAGAGACAAGTCGCTACGAAGCTTTGCTCAACTTTTCAATGGCATAATAATTTCCTAACGCATTACAAAGGCGAAAGAGACACCGAACTATCGGGACACTTTCTCTCAATCGTGTTTGACCGTTCTATGCTCCCGGAACTTTTTTGTCCTGTTCCTACGGGAAATGATGTTGTCCTTAGAAAATTCCTAGAATATACTCGTAGTGTGGTACTACTATGTTCCATGCATGCTCGTAGTGGTCTTGTGCTAGCCTCTGCATCTGTATGGCCTCATATTATCAACAAGAAAAGAGAGCTGATAAATTCTCATCTAGTAGCCAGTAGAACATCAGAAATCCAATTCCCATACCATAGAACATATTTAGTGAGAAACATATATAACCTATTAGTAGTAAGTAAGTACTCGCTCTGGTTGCAAGGTCTGTGATCACGGACCAATCATCTATCTGATCCTAATATAACACTTAGGCCTCGGTCGCTATTAACCTGGCTGTTGTCCGACCATACCCATGAGGCCGGGGAGCCCGTGAAAACTGATAGAACACAAAAGTAAAGGGTTCTCGCTGCTGCAAGTTGGGTGCAGCCAGGCCAGCCGCCATGCATGAGAAAAGAAAAGAGGAAAGCGACCTGGCTTTGAGGATGCAATGCAAGCCGATCGAGTGCTAGTGCGGCGGCCAGCCGCCATCGCCATGCATGAGAAAAGACTGTTTGTTGATAGTTAAACCACAGAGGCCACTGCAGGTTGGTTGGTTGTGATCCCAGCTTGCTTATTATTAGTGCAACCTTTTTGCTTTCCTCTATTGGGGATGATCGATCATGCATGCATGCATGCAAGCCTGCCAGGTCTACAGGGAACGGATGGGATGGCTACTCAGCTCAGCTCAGGGAAATCTCGTGAATCGGATGGCATCGCCATTCATGTATGATCGTCTCCGTACCACCCACAGAATTCCGTGAAGGGAACGGAGGTAGCATCGCTCAAAGCGAGGGCCAACGAACAATGCCTGCTAATTTCCTTACTATACTTATTATCACCTGTACAGATCTCCCGTGCACCACTCTTCCAAGACTCTGGCTTCGTCAATTTGCAGGAGGAAACTGAAGGAGCCACGAGCTGGGACCTAGGCACTAGGCGTTGACGTGCCCGCGAGCTGGGACAAAGCAAAAGCAAGAGAGGCAAACTGAACTGCCCGTGCAAGAGGTGACGTGCGATGCCGGTCCGGTTCGGGCGAGCGAGAAGCGGGAAGGGAGCAGTTGGGGTCGCAACTCCCACGCCCCAAGCGTGCCGGTGCCGCCTCCATCGGTCGCCTGCCCTGCCTCTGCCTGCCTGAGCTACCACGCAACGCATGCATGCGACGGGTTGGCTCCTGCTGCTCCGGATTCGGTGCTTGATTACTCACTGGATTAGCCATGCCCATCAGCCTACGCACGCACCGAGCCCGACTCCGGCGGCATTCATTCATTCGTGTCTCGTTCGCCAACTTTGGGGGTGTTAATTCGAAGAGAGCAACATGCACTGTGCGTGCGTGTTGGATCTTCTGAATGATTAGCAGCAGCCGGTTGGTCGTTACCTTTTCTTCCGAATGATCGGCGGCCGTGGCTTGCGTGAAGATTGGGATTGCTTGCTCTTGCTCGGCTCTCCCGTATCGTCCTCTTTGAGGAGCCCCGGCCTTAATTTGCAGGTCCCGCTCCGGCCACCGATTGCCATGTGAGCCCAACAACCAGCTAAACGCAGCGGTGACTCGGCGAGTGACCACAGCGTCCGTCCTAGTGACCCCAAGGCGTATCGCAAGTACGGCTCGGATCCTCATAAGCTGGCGGATCGCCAAGCATAAACCGAGCACATGGTGGGCGTCCGCGCGCTGTACTGCACAGGCAGGCAGTTGGTTCAATGGTTCAATGCCGAACTAGGGTGGTCATTCCGATGGTTCCCTTCATGCAGCAACTTGGCCGTAGGCCGTGCGTGCGTGCGTGCGCTGTCGTTTGGCACGGCGCATTCACGAGGCCACGCACGTTCCATGGTCCAGGGCATCCCACCACCAGGGCAACGGCGAGACAGGTCATGGCCGGGCCACCCATGTCCCTCGATGCCATTTCTGAACTAACTAACAAACACTGTGGCATCGATCGTGGGTCTGTGTTTAAGAGGGGAAGTACGATTGTACAGAGCAGGAACATGATCAAGTCTGCAAGCCACAGTTTGATGTTTAAAGTGCACGGGTGAAACAAGATTAATGGGGACAAGATCGATCAGCGGTAAGTACTTAGGATACTTCAGTTCAGATGGCATCCAAGCAACTCCAGGACAACCAACATACAAGATCTGTGATCCCTCATCTAAATATAAATATAAATATAGGCCGTAATATTACCCCTCCTAATTATTGTCTCTCAAGACAATGTACTACTGTATATATTTAATAATGTATACACATGTAATACAACAAAAGGCTGGCTGGCACTACCCCGCAAAAAAAAGAGGCTGGCACTAGAAATAACATCTTTACTTGGTTTGGCCATGGAACATTACTCGTGGACAAGAAATAAGCAACACATTTTCTGGACAGAGAAAGAGACTAGTATCTCAGTACAAGTAACTGCAAACTGACAAAAATGCTCCGGGACAGAACTATCAAAGTGTTTTATTAACCTCTAGGTTAAACAATCACATTTTTATTGTCACTTGTTAGTCAGTAAATCTAGCTATCTCTGCTGTGTAAATATGTACATGTTGGCATGAATTGAAAAAATGGGTATGAACAAGCAGGCGCTGCTGCACAATAATGAATGAGAACAATCGGTACTAGCAGGGGAATATCATCGATCGATACTGCCAAGGCTAGATAAGTAGAGGATATTGTTGATTGATGTGCTGTATTGCTGTGTATGAAGTCATCAGATTTCCTTTCAGCCAGATACATCACCGGTTGGTGCATGCCCATGCCCAGGCAGTCTGGCAGTGTCAATAAACTCAGCACAATGTCAGAGCGGGACCATCGCCACGCATATCTCTTGTATGCAGAGAAATAGCTGCAACTTATAAAAAACATGCTTGCGGCATAGGATGACTTGTTCCTTTCAAAGTCTTAAAGCATGGATGGTAAATTTTCCCCTGGTCAGACCAGATGTTGTACAGGTGAATCAGAATTAGCTGAGCACTGTGACGGTTGGCCTTCCAGAGTTCTCTGCATAGCAAACCGACACCTGATTTCAAAAGCATGAGATGTTAGCGTAACTTTAGGCGAATAAATCAGTGCAGATGCATAGCAACTGAGTTTGCAGCCTTTAAATGCAGCCAAGGAAAAAGGGTGAAGTACGGTATAAGCAAAGCTATGCGCTTCAATTGTCAACAGTTGTTAAACATGTTGCTTCTAGTTCTAACAAACTCCAATGCCGCCTTTTGCCTCATGGAACAATAATCCAATGAGATGAGCTTAGAGACATACTCCCTCCTTCCCAAAATATAAGGCGTGTTTGAATTTGCACGGTCTTTGATGCACAACTTTGACCATTAATATATTCCAAAATACATGGATTGAGCATGTATCAATAGTATCATCGTATTTGCCTTGCAAAACAATTTTATCTCATATGTCTTTATAATAATTTTATAGGCATACAATAAGTGAAAATCAGAGTCAAAGTTATGCGATGAAGACCAAAAAAGTCAACACGCGCCTTATATTTTGGGAAGGAGGGAGTATGTATCTTGTACTCAGACCTAGCATATTTGATATGGGAGAGCAATGCCTTTATATTTGACATGAGACAGAATGTAACTCTCCATCTAAAATTCGCTCCTAAGACCCGCCCCAGCCACAGCCTACGCACACATAGCACCTAGTCTTTGCGCTTGCTTCTCATCAGAAAAGGTTAGCCCAGTAGTGCTACAATTTGGGCCAACTAACATTACATGCTAGTGCAATTCAATGTGTACTGGCAAGTTGGTACGATAAAAGGGCCAAGGTGTCAGTGTTATTTGACTGAGACACGAGTGTAACAGACATGCATGTCCGATTCAGATGCATATTTGACACGAAAGAGTAATGGAACCTGACTATGGTTTTATGCCCTTTTGAAAGAGTTGCCCTTTTCTTTGAGAGTTGTCATTTCTATGGATGATGGTCTGTGTAAGCTATATCCTCCCCAAGAAATGTAGTAACACTCCATGACTCCAATTACTAGTTACAAAGCAAAGCTTTACTAAATTGCCTGCACTGTAAGTATTAGTTGTAGTTGGTTAAAAGCAATTTCAGTTTTACCTCCATGGTAAGTGATCCATGAACATAGAAGGAGTAACAGCAATATCCCTGAAGTTCTCTCTTTTCGCAAAAACAGCTTTATATGGTGGTTCAGCTTCCTGAGGGTTCCAGCATTTCCAAAGAGGAAAAAGGCTTCTTCTGGTCCGCACCACATGAATAATTAAGCCTGCAAGAAACATCTCTCGAGACTCAACTAGTATTTCCCCAGATGTCTGAGCCTCTTCCAAACCGGAATCATGCCCATCAAGTGGAATCCTCCGGACATCCTGATCAATTTGTAGGCTTCGATAGCTTCTGGGCTCATCTATGGATGAGTTGGGTCCACTGTAGCCACCAAAGCCATTTTGCAAATCTTGAAGGTCCGGCTCAGTATTGCATAATGCATCCTGGTGTGGAGACCGCCTTTCATGATACTTATTTGCATTCAAAATTCTGCGAGCAAGTTTTTGTATCATTGCTGTATCATCTGGAGAGTTATCTGAAAGAGTACTTATTGCAGCAGATCGTAGCCTGAGAATTGAATTGATTGAAAGGCGAGAAGAAAATTCGTCGTTGTTTACAATGCTGCAAGGAAGAGGAAACAATCAGTGAAAGATGCTAATAAACCTTGTTAAGAGGACATCACATCAAGGATGGCAGTTCCATGGATAAAGCAGGCTATAGAACAGCTTCCAGTTTACTCTTACGTGGTAACAAACTGTGAACAGGCTTCAGCTATTATCAAATCCACACAAGGAAGTGGACCATAAGCATACACATGCACGTCTGGGTATCTGCCAAAAAGCTGTCCAAGAACAAGTTAAGCTTTGAAGAGACACTAATCAGCATCTACAGGTAGGATATAAAACAAATCATGAACAGTAGTAGAAAACAGCAAGTGAAATCATATGCTTTGATGAAAGATTTATGCATATAAAGCTTGTGGGACGAATAGCTTGGCACATAATATTTAGCAGTTGTGGCAGTCATCTAAATTGCGTCAAAGTGAGTGTACACCATCAAGTTTTTTTTTTGGGGGGGGGGGGGGGGGAGGAGGCTAGAAAGAAAACAAGAGACCTATTGGGGAGAAGCCCCATGGTTCTCTTTCGAAAAGACAACAGGAAACCAGTTCGTTTCATCATTCAGAAACCGTGAAATTAATTCGCCTCACAGGAGTACCCTGGTGGGTGGAGTGACACAACTGCATGGCCACTACTGGGCTACAGCTCAGTTCCCTATAAGTTAGAAAATAAGAATAACAGTGGAAAAGGAATATAATTAACAAAGAACGCGTATGCAAATAACAGTGACGGTTCAACATGTTTTACCATCATTCCTAGGACTGTCGCAACAGCGCCTCCTAAAGAATGTCCAACGAGACGAATTTTATATCCATGACACTCACTGCCCTCCTGGACTAGCGTAGACAGAAATCCAAGTTTTCTGGAGGACGTGTTTTCTGAGTTGCCATTATCTAAGAGAGAGAGAACAGATTAGTCACCACAAATACTTTTTCACATAAAGTGGTCAATAAATACACATATTGCATCTAATCTTCCAATCCCAGGTGATAGTTTAGTAAAAACGAAATCATATATAATGAGCAGTATAGTTATGTTGCAAACCAAACCAAATCAAATAATGATACAAAATAAAATTAAAAATAGTATTAAATTAGCCCCGACTGTTCATGTGCTAACCAATAACAATTGGATGGCATGGTTCCAAAAATAGTAGCATACATTTTACCAGCACTGTACCCAGCATGTTTAAGTATAGTATTGTTAATACAGTGAAATATACTGAAACATGCAGTATACAAGATTACAAGGTATTTACAGAAAGCGGACATGAGCATGATTAAGCCATTTCAGATACCGGAACTTGCATTGCTGAACTAAACTAAATTATAAACATTTTATTTGAAAAATCAAACCTCCTGTGCAGTTGTTGAGTTGCATGAAAAGCTCCCGAGCAGCCTCTACAATTCCACCATGTCCATAGTGCGGGAATGTAGAAATAACTCTCTCCCTCGTAGTTACAGGTAATAGTTCACTACTGAAGATAAATATTAGCAAAGTGTAAAAAACAAAAGGGGTTGTGGATACGGGATATCACCCAAAAAACAGAATAATCCACTTAAATGGTCTCAAACCTCTAAGTTGGCGCCTCAAATCAGTAACTTATTAAATTTATTCTTTGTATCAGTTTTTCTACTGAAATATTACTCCACACTAAGTCACCAAGTCCAATTATCTGATTTACCTTACCATACCACGATCTTACAAGCAGCATTTGTTATGGACTCCGGCAATGATGATGTTCAAAGCGCTACATGAGCCTTTTCACCAAAATTTCACTGCTACAGTAACTGTATTTTATCACAAACACTAATAATATATTAATCTAAAGCACTGCAATATCCATTTTGTTTAACTGTGCAAACAACCAGCTATGCAATAATTGGGAAGCTGGTAATGATGGAAAAGTAAGTGAAATTTAAAATCAAGACATTTGTATAGAACGAAAAAGGAGTTCAAGGATCAAAATCAACAAAACTAAAATTCTTGGACCAAATTTTACGTTTATAAAAATTAAGATACTAACCCTATGTGCTATGGCAAGCAATCTCCAAAGCTGAGCCTACAAACACTAGCCACAGCCTACACATTAAGGAAAAAATGGCTATGGGATACTGTTATTTTGTGTCAACTGCTCAAATTACTATTAAAACGCTAACTGCTCAGTACCACTGCAAAATCCGGGTTATTTACCAGAGCACACAGGAATCACTCAAACATTATTTCTTGAGCTAATAGGAGAAGGAACACGCATGAAAAGTCTATGTTGCCCTTTGGTTCAGGATATGGTCCAGCTTATTTCCTTTGCTCTGTATATGGTCTGACCGGGTCCTTCATTCTTTCATTCATTTTGCAATTGTGCACCAAGATTAGTGTTTTACCCCATCTGGTTCATCATTTTTTATTCAAATACTCCTCCATTATGTAAGACTATCACAGTTCAACCTTACAAATTCAAGGACGCCACAACCTAACAAGTTCAAACATCACAAAATGTGGATTTATTCAACATGGCTAAATATGGTGCACAGTGCAAAATATAAAAAACAAAGGTCTAGCAGCACCATGTATAGAGCAAAGGAGCAATACACTGGAGCATGTCTTTGAACCAAAAGACAAAATAGACCTTTCACATGTGTTCTCTCAGAGCAGGTGCTCACAATGTAAACAAGCTAGTTTGAACAATATAACTAGAAACGGATAAGGTAAGAACAGAATAGGTGGCTATTAAGACGAACGTACTTTACTAGTCCATCCAAATCTTCCATAGTGAAAGCACATTCTCTGCATAGCCCATCGGTTATGAGATCCTCTGGTGTCTCTGTCCCACGCACCCCAATAAGAACAGTTTTTTTGTCATGGAGGACCACAACAAAGTAAGCAGCTTCACGCTTGCTCTGCATCGTTGAATAAAGGTGATCATCAGATTCCCTTAAAGATTTCAACGTGTTATTTTCTCTGCCACATTTTTAACTGTGTCATGATGCCTTGCTTGAAGTGAATGCATGCAGTCTTATGAAAAATTCAGCACATAATGGCAAACACAATGGATCATTCACACCAATTTCAGGTCCTCGGCTACTCAGGGTAGTTAGATGATGTATATTAGACTATTAGTACGCTCTAAAAGGACGAATTAATCCCCAAAAATTCACGAAAAACAACCACCAAGTATAAGCAGAATACAGAAACTGGCCACCAAGGGTCAGCTAAATGTAAATGAGTGCAAAATGAAAAGAGGTGTCAGCAAAGAAACATAGATTATGTTACCAATGCTATTTGTAAATGGTTAAAATAATTACGCCATCCCACTTTTATTCGACATCAATATGGCGTTACCTGACGAACACGGCCTCGAACAAGTGCTGTTGGTGCTATATTAACAAATCTAAGGAAAGCTGCAGCATGCCCTCGCCACCAGTTATCACCATCAAGTGCAGGACGCCTGAACAGAGATTGGTATGTAGTAACTGTTATGTAAGTAAAGAACAGCATAAACTGTTCTGCTTTTGGGGAAATACCACAGATCAACAATCATGAAGATGTGCATACAACATTGATTTAGATTGAGAACGCTAGTGTATAACAAGAACTTTCTACTTCAGACCAATGAGGGTAAAGAGAACAGTACAGTTTAGCTTAATTCACTAAGGCCCCGTTCGGATCTCCTCTGGCTTCTCGAATAGCCAGCTTCCCGAGAAGCCAGCCGTAGCCAGCTTCCGACGGGAGCAGCGATTCGTTCGGCAGCACTGGCTGGCCTCCTCTCCGTCAAAACGAGCTGGCAGCCCAGCAAACGAGCTTCAGGCCCAGGAAACGAGCTGGCAGCCCACGAAACGAGCTTCAGGCCCAGCCAACGAGCTTCAGGCCCAGTTCGGTGGCCAGTCACGAGAGGGAAACAGATCGAGAAGAAGAAAACGTTTCGCGGATGGCACTTCGGAAGGGCACACGAGTGTAATTTCCAGCAACTTCTCCTGGAGCCAGCTTCTCGTTTTGGAGAAGCAGCGATTCTGCTGCTCCAAGAAATTGTACGCACGGGCTCTCGATCTCCTGGAGCTGGCTTCTCGGAGACGCCGCGTTCGGCCAGCTTCTCGCCAGCTTCCGGAGAAGCGGGAAGCTGGAGGACTTCCGAACGGGCTCTAAGGATCTGTTGGGATGTCAGAACTGAATTGGGTTTGGAGAAATGGAGGTCCAATTCAATTTCAAGAAGATATCAAATGAGCTGACAAATCAAAATTTCTGTTTAGTCAGCTATGGAAACAAGAGTACAGAAATGGGGTACCATCCAAATCCAAATCATGTTTGGCTGCCAAAGAAATGAAATGGAATCACACAGGCGGTTAAGCCTTGGATGCTAGCTGGGTCACACACGTGCTGATGTCCTTGGCCTGCCAAACATGGACAACCACACATCCTGCTCAACGCGGTGTGGTGCACCAGGGATATCACGGTGTGGCCGCCGCTTTCTGGCATGGAGCACATTCACCAGAGATTAGGGAGGTGGCACCTAGTCAGCGGCGGCGATGGCGGGCAAGGACCCTGCAGTGGCGGCACAGTCGACAGCAATGGTGGGCAAAACCGGCAGTGACGGCCAAGTGCCAGCGGCGGAGGTGGGCAAGGATGCCCAGTCAGCCGGGAACCCATGGTGGTCGTGGCCTTCGAGGTTTGAGTGCCTCAAACCCGATTCTGCAAGATCCAGAGGGCAATGACTCTATTGGGAGAGACCTCACCTCACCCAGTTATGTTCCAATACCGTGGAAAGTGGCCGCAATTCCAATTCCAAATTCCAACAGCATCCAAACATCTGATATTCGGAAGACACAATTCCAGTTCCCAATTTCATAGCTCAGTTCTAACATCCAATTGAGGTGTCAGTTATTTCTCTTTCGGAATAAAGCTTTTCCAGATGAAGTTGCCAAAAATAAGATCACAAAGTAATAACAAAAAACGAGGGAAGTTTGAGAATCAACAGACACCTGAGAAAAGACATGGTAAATACCTTAGGCGCGCCCATGGAGTTAAAACGCCTTGTCGATAAACCCATGCGCATGGAAACAAAATGGGGTTCCTTCCGACATCAAGAAGTGGCCCCTGCAATTATACCTTTCCATGTCATACAAAGCAGGCATGCATAGGAAATATGTCCCAATTAGATAGTGCCCAACCGTGTAACATGCTTCAGCAAATGGATGGAGAACAGCAGCTTCTCGCATAAGCTTATGAGGTGCCTCCACAAGGTCAGTTTGCAAATCAGGCAAATTCCCATGCTTCTGCAATAGAGCAAGCCCTATAATACATACCATAGAAGAGATCTTTATTATGCTGTTAATACTAATGGAGCACATAATATAATACTAGTGGTAAATCCATGCCCTTTTGGACTTACCCATCTATGGATAATAGCAAGGGAGCTGCCTAGCCTAACCAGTGTAAGAAGGCAACTACTTGAATTAGGAGACAGGAGAAAAGGGTGACCATGGAGCTACAGTCTGAGCATCATTTTCTTCTGGTATTCTTTCTGAAATGTCACGGGTTTTACATTTTCTATCAAGTAAATGGCACCAAGCCCACCAGTACTCTGTGTAGAAAACAAATTGCAGCCAACTTCAATTATATGCAGTTACAATATTATCGTTTGTGTATTCTAAATTTGTGCAAAAAAGTCACCATCGTCTGAAATACAAAGTTAGAGCATCTATAACCACAACTCGCAAAATCCGGCCCCCAAACGCCAACGGACGCGCCCGGCCGCGTCTGCGACAGTGACTGGTCAGGACACAAAAATTTGTTTTCACAACCAGACACCCCATTTGCAAATCAGCAAATCCATACGATTACATGCAACACAAAACTACTTTAAATTTTCGCCGGCGACCGTCCTTGTTGTTCCGGCCGTGTCCATGTCCGGCGGCCGGCTGCACTCTTCGGAGTGGAGGTGCGGTCGCCGGCGAGGTAGAGTAGGACATGGGACACGCACTGGCTCACGGGACTCGAGGTGCCGACGTCTCCCATGCCCTACTCTTCCTAGTCGGAGCCCGCAGCCAGCACGTCGCCGGTGGACGTGAGATCGACAATGGATCCGTCGTGGTCGGAGGCCGACACGTCCACCACGACACAGTTGCGGCGGCAGGGGTTGCCGGTCAACCATTGCGGCGCCAGAGAGTGCGACTCCGCCTCACCGACGTTTGCCGCGAGGGCTGCTGCGGCCTCCCGCGCCCGCTGCCTCGCACGGCGGGCACGCCGCGCCATATTTGCGTCAGACATGAAGCGGTTGCGCATCCGCCATGGCGTCCGGTCCGAACGCTAGACAGACCGCACCGCCTCCAGCAAGGCAGCGGCAACGCCCATCGCGCCTGATCCATGCGCCATTTGGGCGGACGCAATGGATTCCCGCCAGATGGAGTCTGGCCGCTGTCAGGCAGACTCCTCCCGAAAGCGGCGGAGCGCAATGCGGACAGCCATCTCCTCCTCGAGGCCGCGTGGGATGAGCTCCCAGTCCATAGATCAGGAGGTGAAGGACTCGGATCCGCTGCCCGCCATGCCAGAGAAGGCCGAAGATCGCCGGAAGGGAGCTTGGGGGCGGAGAGGAGTGAAGGGGGAGTGGAGTGGAGTGGAGTGCGGCTAAGGTTTCGTCCGGAGTGCGGATAGGGTTAAATATATGTGGGGTCGGGTGGGCCACAGTGGGCCGGATCCTACGTGGCGGGCGCGTCCGGGAGTCCCCATATCCAGCCCCTTGCGGTCAGTCCGGGCGTTTGGGCCGGATTTTCCATGTCCGGTTGGGTGCCAATTTTGCCCATCCGGGCGTTTGGGGCTGATAGGGGGAGGGGGGGGGGGTCCGGTTGTAGATGCTCTTACAATCTATGCCTGTGGAAAGCTCGATTACTTATAAGAACGTTTTCTCCTCCAGTTTTCTGGGTCAAGGGATAGGAAATAAAAATATTCAACTTATTGGTTTTATATAGAAGTCGTGTTTTTTAGGTGGAAGTGGACACTGGACAGATTGCACACACTTAAAAGTGCATACTGCAAACAGGTGATTACTAAAATGTGAATTATATGTTGGATTATGGTAGTAGAACTTATATATTCTTCATTGGATAAAGTACTGATATGGCTATGCACATCTTTGGGCAGGTACATATCAAACTTTCAGTATATTCATGCAGGTTAGGCGGAAGTGTAAATGATTAGAAAATCCTAATAGGCCACCGAACATATATTTGACATGAAATTACCGAGACGGAGAGCCAACCTGCTAACAGTTCCAAATGGCCAGTCCCAGAAGCACGATATGCAACCAATTCACCCAGAAGTCTTGCCACAGAATATACCTCATCTTCTTCCAATACGGTTCTAAATCAGCACATAAGAGGAACTAGAGTAAACAGATATATTAATATTGAAACCTCACAGTGTAAAATGACTGGTATAGACTTACAGATACTTTGCACGTCCTAGGCAGCACAAAGCCTCACGAATTCCATGATCAAACACTTCCCTGTAATGAGCTTTCCATGCCATATCATGTGTCGCATAGAATGATCGCCATCTCAATACATCAGAACCCGTGAAGCACTGAAGGACGACCACAACCCAGGAAAGGATAAGAAACAAAGCAATTAATGCTCGTCTGGAGACCCGCTCAGCTCCATCCTGCCCTAGATTACAAGCAAGGCAAACTAATTATTGGAGCACAAGATAGACATATGGAAGCAAAGAAAAATTAGGCAAGTGGACACTGAATAAAATATAAGTCCTCCTCAAAATGCATAATTTACTAGTATTAATTCAGTATATTCACATTGACACCGGGTGCAACAAAAAGTAAGTAGCATGCCCTTTGTACTGTTCAACTAAAAAAATCATCTAGAAAATCCAAACAAATATATTCAACAAATGTTTTATATGAACAAGGTTTACTTGGCAGTGAGCTTACAGCAAACAAAGTCTTGAAAGGGCTAGATTCAAAGCTAGAAATACAACTGATATGTGATATCAACCAACTCAAACATACCAAAGAAACAGGACGTGGGTCTTCTTTCATTGGGAAGATCACTCACAATGACAAACATGAGATAAATTGCCCCAACCAGCTGCAATGCACCAACGGCCATACCAAATCTAGTCCACCACAACCAGCGTTTATACCTCACCTGTTCAGCAAAATGGAAGTAGCAATATGATAAATAGGTAGAAAGTATACTCTTCTCGGATCTAATTCAAGTTAAATAACCACATTTTAACAAATGTTCATATCACGTCATTAACCTGTTTACTTATTTTCTTAATTCCTTTAGCCCTTCTTTTTTGTCCCTTCATATCTGCCCTATTATCTCCGACAGAGTGTAAACATGGAAAACTGAATATAAATACTTAGATAATTCATTGACGAGCCTCAACATGGAATGCTCGATCTGTTAGCATTGCTCTGGAAGAGTTTGGTGGGAAAACATGTTAACAACGCGAGGGCGAGTGAATTATGATCCATAAGGTGTAGGCAACTGTGGTTAGTTTGGAGTGCATTTTGAGACAAAAGACCACTTGCACTAAGTACTAACCCTAATAACAACGAAAGCTACCTCCCAATCAATAGAGCAACAGAACCAACTAGATGCAGAGGGTATCAATCCCATTAGAGGGGCTTAGGGAAATCCCAGTTGGCGATCAAATATGGTAGCGTGCAGCAGCAATGAGCTTGAATTAAATTAGCACTAGAGCTGGACATGGATGAATTAAAAAAAAAAGTTAGCCCTGATTGACAGGACAAATGAATCTACATAATCTTGTGCACTTGTGTTCAACAACAAAGTTGGGTACCACAATCCTCAATGATATCATATCATTCATAAGCATATTCCAAAATAACGAGTCCTATCAAACTTGTGCATCAAATTAAGTTCTTAACAGACTGTAAGCTCAAATAAAGCCACAAACTGTAACCTCATTAGCATCTGGTTTTTATCACTAGAGGAGTACCAGACTGTAAGCTCATTCAAAGCCACGCCATCATAGCAGCATTGTCAGACGATATCTTCCATCAATTACACAACTGCATCAAACCCACCTTACAAATTGCAACTAAGCTAATTCATAAGACTGACCGAAGCAACTCAACACCAGCTGAAACTATCATCTTAACCACTCACAGATGCATAGAAGCCCCATGGGTCTGTGTAAAGTCTAACTAAAATCATCCGAATAATCCAACCTGGAATGCACCTACCAGAAAGGATCCTACTTTTGCGGGGACACCCACCAGAAAGGTCTAATCTACCAAACCGAAACCAGCAACAGGAGCTTGATTGAGTGAGTCTCACCCTGATCTCGTGGCGGGCCACGGCGTCCTCGGCAACGGAGGCGGCGCCCTCGTCGAGGTGGCGGCGAGCAATGGCATCCGCGGTGGCGTGCTGGGCCCGCGCGGCGCCGAGCATGGCGAGCACCCGGACCCCGGCCATAGCGGGCACGGCGGCGAGCGCGAGCCCCCAACCGCAGCCGGGCGGGAGCTCGGCGTCGATGAGGTAGAGGCCAAGCAGCAGCACCGCGCAGTTGAGGCCGCCGACGAGGAACGAGACGACCCGCACCATGCCGACCCGGAAGGAGGTGGCCCCGGCGCCGGCCGACGCCGCTGCCGCCGCGGCCGCAGGGGCCGCGGACTGGCCGGCGCCGGCCATGGCGGGCCTCCGTCGGTCGAGCGGCGGCGGAGGAGAGGAGCGGCGGCGGGGGAGGGGGAGGAGGAGGAGGCGGCGGATTGGGAGGAGGAGCTGGGCGGGAGGGGTGGCTGCGGGCCCGCGGCAGGGGAGGAGCGGCTTTCTAGACATCATCCGGCCGCGGCGGCCATGGAAAGCGGGGGTCGCGGGTGGTTGGGGACGGAAATAGAAACCGGGAGACGGGGGGAAAGAGTCGGCCTCCGCCTGCTGAATTGCTCCTTCTCTTTCTGGGGACGTTTCCGAGGTTGAGGCTGGCTGAGCTGATGATGATTGCTGACTGGCAGTTAGTTGCTTCAGAATTTCCTTTTCTGCCGTTTTATAGCTGGACTTTTGGAGTTGGTGGAGATCACATGCCCATGATCGGCGAGCAGGACCACCACCATGCGTGAAATTGAAGAAACGATTTCTACGATCTTTTTCTCGAACACACACCGAAATACATGTCGTTGTGAATTAGGAGAAAGAAATGTTAATAACGGGTTTCGTAGGCTGCATGAGGCCCAACAAAGCCCGCGCGAATCCATCCATCCGAAGAAGAGAACGACCATCATGCGGCCGACGGAAGAGAAATCACCCTTCTGGGCGCCTCTCCTCTGTTGTGTGTGTTTGGGGGGGGGGGGGGTCTATGTTTCATGGCATGTGTGATGAACTTTGTTATTGTGTGTGATGAATAATTTGTGTTGAATTCGATGTTATGTTTGTACTATTTGTGTTTTAAATGTTTTGGATTCATTTAAGATGAGTTTGATATTATTTGTTTCAGTATGTATGCAATTGTAATCGCCGGTTTACATCATCTGTTGGAGTAGTGGTGCCCTATTTTATATCATTTATTGGAAGAAACTGGAATGGAATAATATAGATTCATACAGAGGAAAAAGGTTATCTATTGATGCAAAATGTTGTACCTAGAGGATAGTGATGGAGGAAGAGGGAAAAAATCGACATGAAAAAAATAAAGATTAAAGCCAAAAAATTAAGTCGAAAAAGATCCCAGATTTCAAATGAAGAAATGGAAACTCGAAAAAGATCCTTCTGATTCTCAAAGAATGAGGGGCATGAGGACTGATACCAAGAAATGTTTTTTTATTATAAGACATGATTGGATATGTATATGTTTGGTAAAAGAACAATCTTCTCCTTTAATCATATCATAAATGAAAAGTGTTCAATTATAACATGAAAACGTGACTTAATTGGTCTTAGTTAGTCCTCGGGACGGAGTGAAAGAAGGGCGGAGACTCTCGAACGAGGAAAATGATCCCTTCAAAAGAATTGACGGAGGAGTCGTATGAGTGAAAAATCTCATGTACGATTCTGTAAAGGGACGACAAGGATGACTTATGTGTCGACTTTTCCACTCTCATCCCAAAAATTTCCAACTCTACCTTACGTGAAGTTGCCAGAGTAGAAGAAAAATTCTGATGCCCTAAACCTCACTGAACTCACTTTTTGTTTCCCTATTTTAAGGCAGCTCTCAAAGATGTTCTAACTACCCTCCACAGCATCCTACCGCCTGCCACGATCCCTTAGAGCATCTACAGTCGGGCGCCTCAAACCACCCTATGCGCCAAGGCGAACGGCCCGGTCACTGACCCTTAGAGCATCTACAATCGAGCTCCTCATACCGGCCCTATACGTTCGGGCTGATCGGCACCCCTCATATCCAGCTCTTATCTGGGCGGATATGGCGAGGCCCGGGCGCACCTGGGTGCGCCCGCCACGTCGGGCTAGACAGACTGACCCCACCTCAAATTGTAGCAACCCCCCCCCCCCCCCCGACCTTACCGATTCGACCTTGTTCCTCTCCTCTCTTTTCCCTCGTATGCGTCGGCCCTCCCTAGCTCCGTCGCCGTACTTAGCTCTCGGCGTCGCCAGTACCGCCACAACACTCCTCCCCTCCGTGCTCGCCGCCACGGACATTATCATCGGCTCGGACGCCGTTGCGGTACATCCGGCTACTCTCAGATTGCACCTTGCCCTCTATGTGTTTGACACATTGTCCGACCAGGTTTTTCTGTGATTGTTTTGTAGGCAAAATAATGGATTCGGATGGTTTGTCGGACGGGAAGGATGCACCCACAAAGCTTGATGGATTGATTCAGAAGGAGTTCTTTGATTCGACGAATTCGGACGTAGAAGCCGAGAGGATGATGATCATGACCATCCAACAGGAAATGGACCGGGACGTCGAGCATATTCTCAACTTCAAGGGCTCGATCAAAGGGAGAAGAGTTCTAAATCGGGATAGGGTCTCTGAAGCACGGCTACTCTACAAGGACTATTTTGCTCCCGAACCAGCTTTCCCTGATTAATGGTTTCGTTGACGCTTTCGTATGCGTAAACCATTGTTCTTGCACGTGGTGGAGGCAATGGAGGCACACGATCCCTGCTTCAAGCTCACTAGGGATTGTTGTGGACAACTATCATTCTCTGCTAAGCAGAAATGCATGGCTGATATGAGGATGCTTGCACCTTGTACCGCCGCCGATATCGTTGGTGAGATGGTTCGGATTGGGGAGAGAACATGCCTAAAGACCACTATGAGGTTTGCCCACACCATGGTGTAGGTGTTTGGAGCAGAGTATCTGAGAGAACCAAATGTGTAGGGTACAGAAAGGTTGCTAGCTATTTGAGATATTGCATTGGCAATGGAAGAACTGCCCCAAAGGTTTGCGTGGAATGTATCAAGGTCGCACCAAAGTGGCCACCATTATACTGGAAGCATTGACATCACATGACTTTTGGATTTGGCATGCTTTATTTGGAATGCCGGGTTCTCACAACGACATCAACGTGCTTTAGCGATTGACGGTGTAATACACAGGGGTGGCTTCTCCAATGAGAGCCCGACAGCAAGCCTGCCACGGCCCCCGGAAGGCCCACCAAGGAGCTGGCGACAAGAAGGAGCCCGGAGGATCGGATAAGCATCTAGAGACCATCTTGACCCCCAAGTCTGCATGACGGCGGCGAGATTGGATCTATCTCCTGTAAAACCTTGGCCCCCATCATCTATATAAGGTGGAGGCTACGGGGCTCTCATTCTCATCTACTTCCTTAGACCTAGACTCTCGAACACATCATCCCCATTGCAACCCTCGCAAGAGGCATCCCACCATGAATACAAACACAAAGCAACACATATGGTATTACTCCTTCTCGGAGTCCTGAACCTGGGTAAATTCTTCGTGCAGCCTCCGCTAGTACTTCCGGCCATGTTCGTTACCCTACCGAGGGTACTGACATAATTATGCACCGTCAGCGATCTCCCGTGTTCAGGAGACTTTGTAATGGGGAATCGCCGCCTTGCAACTACACTGTCACGACCACGACTACAGCATGGGGACTAGTATCTATCCTCAGTGGGTGGCATTTGTGAAGACCATATCTGATTCCCAAGGCAACAAACAAAGTCACTTTGCAACAATGCAAGAAACAACTAGGAAGGATTGGAGAGGGCATTCGGAGTGCTCCAAGCTTGTTGGGAAATTGTTCGTGGAGGTGCAATGATGTGCAAATCAGAGACTTTGCGGCAGTTGATGACATGTTGTGTCATTTTACTATGATTGTCGAGGATGAGGGTGACGAAGCAGCCCAAAACCATGACTTTGAGAAGTCTGGAGAACACATCCACATTCCAGAACAACAATATGCAAATCAGCTTATCAATTTCTACAGATGCATCAGAATCTTCGAGACCATCAGGTGCACGCGCAGCTACTCAGTGATCTTGTGGAGCATATGTGGACCCACAATGAAAACCAACAAGCTAAATGTCTGAATTGTGCATTTAAAATAAATTTTATGTTTGAACCATGTATTTTTGCTAACAACAAATGTTATTTACGTGTGATATTCACATGTGCATGGATTTGAGGCATGCCATACTAGGGGGCGTATAGATTTATACGACGGGGCCGGATTTGCCTAGTCCAGATGCTTTTACCCTAATCGTTTTCCGTGCCCTCTCCCCGCCGTACCCTCACCGGGAGGAGCAATGCACGGGCTGATTGTTAGCATCTTTTTTTTCGAGAGTACGCAAATTGCGTACCATAGCTTTATAGAAGAAGAGAATTGTAAGTACAAGACGACTACCACTCGCTGCGAACAACGAGTGCAGCACAACTCCACACTCGGCTAGTCCAAAGGACAGCCACCCACGACAACACAACAACACAGAAGAGCCAACCCAAAACCGAAAACCTCGCCGCGTCTTGATCAACGTCGGTCACCTCCGAAGAACATCTGCTCCCAAAAGCCTCTCTTGTCCACGCACCCCCCCCCCTTGAAGCGAAGAGGAAGGGATGATGCAGCACAGTAGAGATAAGTATTTCCCTCAGTTATGAAACCAAGGTTATCGAACCAGTAGGAGAATCACGCAACACCTCGTTAGCAGCACCTGCACACAAACAACAAATCCTTGCACCCAACACAAACGAGGGGTTGTCAATCCCTCGGCGGTAAATTGCAAGATTAAATTGTATGTGATAGATAGATAGATTAAAAAAAATACAAAATAAAATAAATAAAAGAAAAGTGCAGCAATATTTTTAGGGTTTTAGTAATATGATTTAGATAGACCCGGGGGCCATAGTTTTCACTAGGGGCTTCTCTCGAGAAAATAGCATACGGTGGGTAGACAAATTACTGTTGGGCAATTGATAGAAAAGCAAATAATCATGACGATATCCAAGGCAATGATCATGTATATAGGCATCACGTCCGAGACAAGTAGACCGACTCCTGCCTGCATCTACTACTATTACTCCACACATCGACCGCTATCCAGCATGCATCTAGTGTATTAAGTCCATAAAGAACGGAGTAACGCCTTAAGAACGATGACATGATGTAGACAAGATAAACTCACGTATGAATAAACCCCATCTTTTTACCCTTAATAGCAACGATACATACGTGTCATGTCCCTTTCTGTCACTGGGATTGAGCACCGCAAGATCGAACCCATTACAGAGCACCTCTTCCCATGGCAAGATAAATCAATCTAGTTGGCCAAACCAAATCAATAGATCGGAGAAGAAATACGAAGCTATAATAATCATGCATAAAAGAGATCAAAGAAGACTCAAATAATATTCATGGATAATCTGATCATAAACTCACAATTCATCGGATCCCAACAAACACACCGCAAAAAGTGATTACATCGGATAGAACTCCAAGAACATCGAGGAGAACATTGCATTGAAAATCGAAAAGAGAGAAGAAGCCATCTAGCTACTAACTATGGACCCGAAGGTCTGTGGTAAACTACTCACGCATCATCGGAAGGGCAGCAAGGTTGATGTAGAGCCCCTCCGTGATCGATTCCCCCTCCGGTGGAGCACCGAAAAAGGCCTCCAGATGGGATCTCTCGAGAACAGAAACTTGCGGCGGCGGAAAAAGTATTTCGTGGACTCCCCTGAGGGTTTCTGATTTTTTCTGAATTTATAGTGGAAGAATTAGGTCAAACGGAGCTCTATGGGCCCCACGAGGTACCAGGGCGCGCCTGCCCCCCCCAGGCGCGCCCTAGTGCCTCGTGGGCACCCCCTGGGGCTTCTGGCCTCCTCCCGAAGCTTCTAGTGTTTATCTTGTCCAGAAAAAAATCTCCAAAAAGTTTCGTGGCATTTGGACTTCGTTTGGTATTGATTTTCTGTAAAACAAAAACAGGGCAGAAAACAGCAACTGGCACTGGGCACTAAGTTAATAGGTTAGTCTCCAAAAATGATATATAATTGCTGTAAATGCATATAAAAACATCCAAGATTGATAATATAACAGCATGGAACAATCAAAAATTATAGATACGTTGGAGACGTATCAAGGTGGCAAGAGCATGGCAGGACTCGATCCGACCCGAGGAAGGCACCGTCTCGGATTCACCAGCGACGACCGTGCATAGCACCAGAGAAGAACGATTAGGACAGCGGCAAACACCGGAGGAGCGCAACATAGGAACTCCATGTCTCCCAGCACGATGCTCCCAACAGAGGTACGACGTCGAAGACGCCGCCATCGTACCGATCCAGCACCGAATCGAGGCTTTCACCCGGAAACACTGCCAACACCAAGCGATACGTCCATTTTGCATCATGTTTTCCTACTGTTATTTATTATGTTTTTAATCATTATTTCATTTTATGGTACAATTCTTATGCCTTTTCTCTCTTATTTTGCAAGATTCAATGAAGTGGGAGATTGCCGATAGCTGGAATTCTGGACCGGAAAGGGGTGAAACAGAGATAGCTATTCTGCACAACTCCAAATGACCTGAAAATTTACGGAGAATTATTTTTGAATATACTGGCGAAAGAATTACCAGGAGGGGGCCCACCAGGAAGCCACAAGCCTGGGGGGACGCGCCTTACCCCCCTGGGCGCGCCCCCGAGCTTGTGGGGCCCCTGGTAGGCCTCCGGCCCCCTCCTTCTGCTATATGAAGCCATTTGCCCTAGAAAAAATAAGAAGAAGACTTTCGGGACGAAGCGATGCTGTCTCGAGGCGGAACCTGGGCAGGAGCACTTTTGCTCTTCGGCGGAGCGATTCCGCCGGGGAAACTTCCCTCCGGGAGGGGGAAATCGAAGCCATCGATATCACCAACGATCCTCTCATCGTGGGAGGACCAATCTTCATCAACATCTTCACCAGCACCATCTCATCTCAAACCCTTGTTCATCTCTTGTATTCAATCTTTGTCTCAAAACCTCAGATTGGTACATGTGGGTTGCTAGTAGTGTTGATTACATCTTGTAGTTGATGCTAGTTGGTTTATTTGGTGGAACATTATATGTTCAGATCCTTAATGATATTCAATACCCCTCTGATCTTGAACATGAATATGATTTGTGAGTAGTTACTTTTGTTCTTGAGGACATGGGAGAAGTCTTGTCATAAGTAATCATGTGAATTTGGTATTCGTTCGATATTTTGATGATATGTATGTTGTTGCTTCCTTTAGTGGTGTCGTGTGAACGTCGACTACATGACACTTCACCATCTTTGGGCCTAAGGGAAGGCGTTGTGGAGTAGTAATTAGATGATGGGTTGCTAGAGTGACAGAAGCTTAAACCCTAATTTATGCGCTATTCCGTAAGGCACTGATTTGGATCCATATGTTTCATGTTATGGTTAGATTTATCTTAATTCTTCTTTCGTAGTTGCGGATGCTTGCGAAAGGGGGTAATCATAAGTGGGAGACTTGTTCAAGTAAGAACAGCACCCAAGCACCGGTCCACCCACATATCAAATTATCAAAGTAGCGAACGCGAATCAAACAAACATGATGAAGGTGACTAGATGAAATTCCCATGTGTCCTCGAGAACGCTTTGCTTATTATACGAGTTCGTTCCGGCTTGTCCTTTGCCATAAAAAGGATCGGGCCACCTTGCTGCACCTTTGTTACCGTTACTACTTGTTACTTGTTACTAATTACATTGCTATCAAACTACCTGTTACTTACAATTTCAGTGCTTGCAGAGAATACCTTGCTGAAAACCGCTTGTCATTTCCTTCTGCTCCTCGTTGGGTTCGACACTCTTACTTATCGAAAGGACTACGATTGATCCCCTATACTTGTGGGTCATCACCAAGCAAGCGAGGGAAATGGCGACACACTCGACGACACCTCCAGGGAGGGGAATGACACCCACATGTGCCATCGCCGCCGGCCCGGCCAAAACCGAACAGGATTTTCATCCGTAATGGCAAACATCTCCACTCCTCCAATGTTTCGGGCAGCACTGTCCAAGATGCCTCACACCGTCGTCACCGCAACAATCTGCCGTCGAAGCCGCGTAGCAATGAATCTCCCCCACCCGCACTGCTGAGAGAACGCGACCCAGACCACCACCAACAGCTCAAACGAGGAACAGCCGCAACCAGCCATGCCGTGCAAGGGCCAGATCCACCGTGTCGGCCTTCACCCACATTAGGGGACTGCCACCAGATCCGATTTGACCCGCACCTCCGAGCACACTCCCGCGCCAGCTCTCCCGAAGCAGCACCGAACGCCCCTTACACGGAGGCAGCTGGCGCCCGCTGCCCGCCAGGGTCCTTCCAGGCAGGGCCTCCATGGCGCCGCCGCCTCCATGGTTGAGCACGCGCCGCCGCCACGAGCAGTGCCGGCGCACCACCCTCGACCACCACCCTGCTGCGCACCTCGCCAGGCCAGGATCCACCGTCCCGCCACGCCGCGCTCCCCGCCGTGCTCCGGTGACCCTCACCGCGAATCGCGTCGTCGGCCACCCCACCACCATGGCCACCCTGGGGACGTCCCGCTCCACGCGAAGGGGGGCCGTCGAGGGGGCACAGCCAGCACCCGCCGGCGCCGGCGCCGGCAGCGGCCGGGGGAGTGGATCTGAGGTGGGGCTGGACCTAGGGTTTGGGGGCCTCCGGAGCCGCACGCGCGTACGACCCGGGAGACGAGAGCTACGGAGGGGACTTGCAAAAAGAAAGAAGAGGGGATCGATTGGTGAAATTATTGATTCTTGTTAGCATCTTTACGAAAGGATGATTTGGCAGTCCTTAATTGGATATTAGTGAGGGCGTGGGGCCCACCTTGAAATTCAGGAGGGTCAGGGCCTCGGGGCCGTTTAGTTTTGGTGAAAGGAAGTTACGTAGGAATACGTAGAAGCTTAAGTAGGTCTATGATTTTCTCACCGGGAGCACCGTCACTAGTAGAAAATAGGGCTTTCGTACTAGCCGAATCGGAGCAATAGTCCCGGTCGCATTACGAACCGGGACTAATGTGAGCATTAGTCTCGGTTCGAGCGGCTAAGACGCCGGCCGGAGCTCTGCAGGCATCAGTTCCGGTTCGAATGGGACCTTTAGTCCCGGTTCCAGACACCAACCGGGACTAAAGGGTATCGCACCCCTTTAGTCCCGGTTGGTGTCTCCAACCGGGACTAAAGGTCGGTCTTCAGTCCTGGTTTTAGACACCAACCGGGACTAAAAATTTGCCTATATATATCCTCGCCCCTGCCCGCCCTCTCCTCTGTTTTTTCCTCATAGAAGCTGAGAGGTGTGTGCTACTTTATTCTCCCTTCCTATGCACAAGAGGTGCTCGATGAAATGCCTGAGAGCATGATGCCATTTGAGTTCACACAAAACAAACATGATATGAGGTGCCCGAGCCACACTTAAGCTTTCTCCTTTCTTCTCCTCTATTCTTCCTCCAAACTCCATTTTCCCCAAGATTTGTCTAGATTTGGCGGTGCACCAATTATCCAAGTGTTCTAAAAGGTTAGCAACTTCATCCTTTCATCTCTCATTGCTAGTTTAGCTCATTTCATGCTCTAGAAGTAGAGTGATTTGTGGGTTTTAGTGGAGGAGTGTATGTGGGAGTTTATTTGATTTAGATGCACAATTTGAGCTCAAATTAACTTCTTAGTTTGCACATGTGTAGGGTGCAGTCCCGTCCCCGTCCCCGTCCTCACCGCCGTCGATCGCCCGCGCCGATCTCGTCGCCGGCACCACCGTGGTGAGCCTCTTGTTCTTATCTTTTTTTTAAAAAAAAATTCTTACTTGTATGATTTAGATAGTTACTTGTATAATTTTATTACTTGTATTATTGTTTGTTATTATATAGTGCCATGGTTTTGATATCCGCCCCCGTCGGCTCTCGCCCGGTCTATGATTCGGATGTGGTATATTATCTTTTATAACTATTTGTTTTATTTAGTGTTTATGACAATTATGCCGACCAACTTGACATAGATATTTTTATCTAGGAGGTATGTGAACCGGAAATTCCAACCGACCCTCTTGTCGAGAGGTTAAATTTAGTTGAAAAAGAAAACAATTATTTGAAAGAAAAATTGAAAAGAATTGAAGAAGAGAAGATGAAATTGGAGTTGCATGTTGCCGATGTCGTCGATCTACACAAGATCCAGATGGATGCAATGCGCTTGAAGATTAGAAAATATGCCATTGATAAAGAGGCTTGGTATCATTATGCTGTTGGATCAATTGTTACCTTAGTTGCGATTTTGATCGCATTTGTTGTCGCATTTGAATGTTTTACATAGTTGTATGTTAGTTTCAATGTATGTATCTCATATTTGTTGTTGCATTTATGAGAACTATGTATGAACTTTATGTATTTATTTTTGCAGTAATAACATTTGATCACTACTGTACTTTGGTTTTAATGTGATGAACTTGTATTAATTTGGTCATTTCTCTATTCATGATGTTCTGTAATGGTTTTTGATATACTTAATTATATAATGCAGATGAACCGGCAATGGATGTACGGTGACTGACGCACTGCCGAGTACATCACGGGCCTGCATAATTTTATCGGTGTGGCTCAGGCAAACAATCTGAATGGTTTTATATGTTGTCCATGTGTTGTCTGTCAGAATGATAAGGATTACTCTTCCTCGAAAATCCTTCACACCCACCTGCTTAAGTCCGGTTTCATGCCCAGCTATAATTGTTGGACCAAGCACGGAGAAAGAGGGGTTATGATGGAAGACAATGAAGAAGAAGAGGATGATGACAACTATCCTATGTTCCCTGAATACGGTGATACTGCAACGGGGGAAGCTGAAGATCAAGAGGCACCAGATGTGCCCGCTGATGATCTTCGCCGGGCCATTGTTGATGCATAGAGAGAATGCGAAAATGAAAAGGAGAAGTTGAAGTTCGAGCGCATGTTAGAGGATCACAAAAAATTGTTGTACCCAAATTGCGAAGATGGCAACACAAAGCTCGGTACCACACTGGAATTGCTGCAATGGAAGGCAGAGAATGGTATATCTGACAAGGGATTTGAGAAGTTACTGAAAATAATGAAGAAGAAGCTTCCAAAGGATAACGAATTGCCTGACAGTATGTACGAAGCAAAGAAGGTTCTCTGCCCTCTAGGATTAGAGGTGCAGAAGATACATGCATGCCCTAATGACTGCATCCTCTACCGCGGTGAGGAGTACGAGAATTTGAATGCATGCCCGGTATGCGGTGCATTGCGGTATAAGATCAGATGAGATGACCCTGGTGATGTTGAGGGCGAGCGCCCCAGGAAGAGGGTTCCTGCCAAGGTGATGTGGCATGCTCCTATAATACCACGGTTGAAACGTCTGTTCAGAAACAAAGAGCATGCCAAGTTGTTGCGATGGTACAAAGAAGACCGTAAGAAAGACGGGATGTTGAGAGTACCCGCTGATGGGTCGCAGTGGAGAAAAATCGAGAGAAAGTGGACGGAGTTTGCAGATGACGCAAGGAACTTATGGTTTGGTATAAGTACAGATGGCATGAATCCTTTTGGGGAGCAGAGCAGCAGTCATAGCACTTGGCATGTGACTCTATGTATCTATAACCTTCCTCCTTGGTTGTGCATGAAGCGGAAGTTCATTATGATGCCAGTGCTCATCCAAGGCCCTAAGCAACCCGGCAACGACATTGATGTGTACCTAAGGCCATTAGTTGAAGAACTTTTACAGTTGTGGGATATAAAAGGTGTACGTGTGTGGGATGAGCACAAACAGGAGGAATTTGACCTATGAGCGTTGCTGTTTGTAACCATCAATGATTGGCCTGCTCTTAGTAACCTTTCAGGACAGACAAACAAGGGATACAATGCATGCACGCAGTGTTTAGATGAGACTGAAAGTATATATTTGGATAAATGTAAGAAGAATGTGTACCTGGGACATCGTCGATTTCTTCCGATCAGGCATCCCTTAAGAAAGAAAGGCAAGCATTTCAAAGGTGAGGCAGATCACCGGAAGAAGCATGTCCACCGTACTGGTGATGATATATTTGATATGGTCAAGGATTTAAAAGTAATCTTTGGAAAGGGTCATGGCGGACAATCTGTTCTGAATGACGCTAACGGACACACACCCATGTGGAAGAAGAAATCTATATTTTGGGACCTACCCTATTGGAAAGTCCTAGAGGTCCGCTCTGCAATCGACGTGATGCACGTGACGAAGAATCTTTGCGTGAACCTGCTAGGCTTCTTGGGCGTGTATGGGAAGACAAAAGATACACCGGAGGCATGGGAGGACCAGCAACGTATGAACGAAAAAGACGGCATGCATCCAAAGCAGTATCAAGGTCCTGCCAGCTACGCTCTTACCAAAGCAGAGAAGGAAATCTTTTTTGAATGCCTGAGCAGTATCAAGGTCCAGTCTGGCTTCTCGTCGAATATAAAGGGAATAATAAATATGGCAGAGAAAAAATTCCAAAACCTAAAGTCTCATGACTGCCACATGATTATGACGCAATTGCTTCCGGTTGCATTGAGGGGGCTTCTACCGAAAAATGTTCGATTAGCCATTGTGAAGCTATGTGCATTCCTCAATGCAATTTCTCAGAAGGTAATCGATCCAGAAATCCTACCAAGGTTACATAATGATTTGGTCCAATGTCTTGTCAGTTTCGAGTTGGTGTTCCCACCATCCTTCTTCAATATTATGACGCACGTCCTAGTTCACCTAGTCGAAGAGATTGCCAGTCTGGGTCCTGTATTTCTACACAATATGTTCCCCTTTGAGAGGTTCATGGGAGTCTTAAAGAAATATGTTCATAACCGTGCTAGGCCAGAAGGAAGCATCTCCAAGGGCTATGGAACAGAGGAGGTTATTGGGTTTTGTGTTGACTTTATTCCTGACCTTAAGCCGATTGGTGTTCCTCAATCGCGGCATGAGGGGAGACTGAGTGGAAAAGGCACGCTAGGACCGAAAGCAATAATATGTAGGGACGGGCATTCTTTACTCAAGCACACTACACAGTTCTACAAAATTCTACCTTGGTGGCCCCGTATATCAATGAACATAAAAATATTGTATGCTCCCAACACCCGGGGCAGTCTGACGACTGGATTACACGTGCACACATGGTGACTTTCAGCGGTTGGTTGCAAACATATCTCATGAATAACACCACTGTTCGAGATCAGCTGTACTTGTTGGCCAGGACACCATCTTCGACTGTATTGACTTTCCAAGGGTACGAGATAAATGGGAATACATTTTACACGATCGCCCAAGATAAAAAGAGCACCAACCAAAACAGTGGTGTCCGCTTTGATGCAACAAACACCAATAGGGAAAAGGACACATATTATGGTTACATAGAGGAGATATGGGAACTTGACTATGGACCTTCTTTTAAGGTCCCTTTGTTTCAGTGCAAATGGGTCAATCTAACAGGAGGCGGGGTAAAGGTAGACCCGCAGTATGGAATGGCAACAGTGGATCTCAACAATCTTGGGTACACAGATGAACCATTCGTCGTAGCCAATGATGTGGCGCAGGTTTTCTAGAAGGACATGTCTACCAAACCGAGAAAAAGAAAAGATAAGGAAGCAAATACATCATACGATGAGCCAAAGCGCCACATAGTTCTTTCAGGGAAAAGAAACATCGTGGGAGTGGAGGACAAGACAGACATGTCAGAAGATTATGAAAAGTTTGATGAAATTCCTCCCTTCACAGTGAAGACTGACCCAAGCATCCTGTTAAATGATGAAGATTCTCCATGGTTACGGCGCAATCATAAGCAAGGGACACACGCGAAGAAAAAGTTTTATACCCCAAGATCCCACTCTGGGATGTGACCGGCTTCACCGTCATCACTTTCTCTCTAGTGAGTTTCCGGACTTATAGCTGGAAAGTCCCACTTCGGACAAACCGGAGGGAATCTTTGTAAGAGTTAGGGCATTTTGGCATTTGCAACATGATTTTTGAATAATTATTTATTAAGTTATGAATTTTCAATTATTCCTGTCCTTTTAGTATTTTAATTATACAGAGGAGTTAATCAATGCAATTATGTCCAAACAAAATATGAATGTCTTCTGAGCATTCCAGATAAGCCGCTTGAGGTTGACAGGCATAGGCCATACACCCTCACCAGTTGTAGTGATTTCACTCCCAAGTTTTGCAAGATTCCACCCCTACTGTGTGGTTTCTCTGATTGGAGGACCCCTTATGCCGAGCCAAGTCCAGATGAGAGGAGTTCTGGTTGCTTTCTGGTGAAACTGAGGACAACATATCAGATGGTAGGATTGTTCAAGTAACTGTTCGGCATATACAAGATAACCGAATAATTTGCACCTTTGATTCTGGGTTGAAAGCCATAGTTATGCTCCACAACTATTCTGATGATGGCTTTGATCTAGAATCACTGCACTTACATGAAGGCGATGTATTAACTGGCAAGATTGGCATCTGTTTTAATTTTTGGTAAATGTATGTTTCTTTCCTTGTACAAATATGCAGGTAATAGACAGATATGTGGATCCATTGGTAGGCCACCTGAAGAGCATGCTCTCTTATCGCAAATTCAGGAAAGGGTTAAAAGGTGAAGTTGATGATATGTTGAGGGCTGAGAAATCAGAGAATCCTATGAGAATAGTCTATTGTTTTGGCATATCTCATGAACATCCAGACACCTTTATATTATCTTACATCAGGAGTACAAACCCACATCATGAGTATGTTGGGTTATACCCAAAGGGCTTTAGATTCCGGAAGAAAGATTTTGACAGCATTGATCGCCTTGTGTCATATTTTCAAAAACATATTGACAAAAACTAAAATAATTTTATAAACATATTGAAAAACAAAATAGATAGCAAAACAAAACTTCAAGGAAATCCAAATAAAAACTCCTAAGGGAACTGTAGGACTTAACTACAAATAACAAAAATAGTTTTTGTCCTAAATAAAACTTAGCAGCAAAGAAAAATACTAAACTAATAACTTAACAGAAAAGAAAATATAACATTATTAGGTTAACAAAAAGTATTTTATAATATTCTTCAATAGCAAAAAGAATCAACTAAAAAGCTTTTATAAAACTCTAGTTATGATCAAAATAATATTAACTTAGAATTAAATAATAAAAATTCAACTAATAATACAAATTGTTTCTGATCTAAAGTAAAGTTAATAGAAAGTAAAATTTATCCAACTAAAATTTTCATAAAGTACTTTTTGTTAAAAACTTTAATAGCAAAAAGAATTAAATCAAAACTAGGCATGTATGCTACTGTTTTTGAATCTGTTTAAAACAAAACTAAAATAATTTTATAAATTAGGTTAGTCCCGGTTGGTGGCTCCAACCGGGACTAAAGGCCTAGCCTTTCGCGGCCTTTCGGCTACGGCCAAAAATAGCTTTAGTCCCGGTTGGTGGCTCCAACCGGGACTAAAATCCTACCTTTAGTCCCGGTTGGAGCCACCAACCGGGACTAAAGACCCTTTCGTCCCGGTTGGTGGACGCAACCGGGACTAAAGGGCTCGCGGTATTTAAGGCCCCCTTCTCCCTCCCCCAATCTTCCTCCATTTCCCTCTCGCGACGTCGTCAGGCTGCCCGACCGCGCCGTCGACGCGTCCGCTCCCGCCGCCGCTCCTCCACACGCGCGCGCCCGCCTCGACGTCGTGCCCCTGCGCGCCCCTGTCGGCGCCGCTCTCGTCCACGTGCCCGCGTCGACGTCGTGCCCCTGTGCGCCCCTGCCGGCGCCGCTCTCCTCCACGCGCGCCGCCCGAGCCCACGCCGCTCCACCACGCCGGCGCTCCTCCACGCTCGCGCCGTCGCCCGTACCTCCTCCGAGCCCGCGCCGGCGCCCCAAGTCCCCCCCCCCGCCCCGACGAGCCCATCCCCGACGCCGGCGCTCCTCCACGCTCGGCTCCCCTCCCCGACGACCGAGCCCCCTCCCCGCGGTGAGCTCCGGCCCCTTTCCTTCTGCAAGCATGTACAAAATGTGTATAAAATGTGTATGAATAAAATTGGATGTGTATAAAATGTTTAATTTAGATGTATACAAAAATGTACAATGTGTATGAATCGCCGGTGAGGAGGCCCCGACGATCGCCGGTGAGATCGCCGTTGGGGAGTCCCCGACGATCGCCGGTGAGGAGTCCCCGACGATCGCCGGAGGAGTCCCCGACGATCGCCGGTGAGGAGTCCCCGACGATCGCCGGAGGAGGCCCCGACGATCGCCGGAGGAGTCCCCGACGATCGCCGGTGAGGAGTCCCCGACGATCGCCGGAGGAGTCCCCGACGATCGCCGGTGAGGAGGCCCCGACGATCGCCGGTGAGGAGGCCCCGACGATCGCCGGAGGAGTCCCCGACGATCGCCGGAGGAGTCCCCGACGATCGCCGGTAAGGAGTCCCCGACGATCGCCGGTGAGGAGTCCCCGACGATCGCCGGAGGAGTCCCCGACGATCGTCGGTGTGGAGTCCTCGACGATCGCCGGAAGAGTCCCCGACGATCGCCGATGAGGAGTCCCCGACGATCGCCGGAGGAGTCCCCGACGATCGCCGGTGAGGAGGCCCCGACGATCGCCGGTGAGGAGTCCCCGACGATCGCAGGTGAGGAGTCCGCGAGGAAATGTGAATTTGTTTTAATAATTTGTTTATAGCATTGAAATAACTTGCAAGTCTTTGCAGAAACTATGGAACACGGCAGAGACGAAGAACAAGAAGACATGTTGGGGGAAATAATCCGCGACGGAGATGATATCACCTCACAGTTTCTGAACGACTCCGGTGAGGGAATTGAGGGAGAAGATGACAGCTCCGGTGAGGGAATGGAGGGAGAAGATGACGGCTCCGGTGTTGGAACCTTAGTTATTACAAAGTCCGGCGAGGTATATTAATTAAGCCTCTGCTGACTAGATGCATTAATTGATTTGTATATACATATATTAACGCTTCTTTCTTCTTTTAGCCCTCTGGATCGAGCCAATCTTCTATAAAGAAACGAGGCCCGAAAAAAAGGTTGGGCGATAATGAAAGGTTCAAGATCGAAGAAGTCGCTGCAGATGGCAAACCAATTCGTCCCGCGTAGAACACAAACCAATTTATAAGTCAGTGCGGAGTTATTGTTAGGGACAGCATCCCGATCAGCATTCAAGAATGGAATAAGCCAAAGGCGAATGGAGTTACTTATGTCGACGATAGATCCAAAGAAATGCTTTGGAATACGCTCATGATAAATTTCACCCTACCGCCAGAGGTGGATCCAAATAACAAAGTTATACAGCGAAAAGTCAAGGCGTGGACTCTTAAGAAGATGGCCGCACAATTCTGCAACTGGAAGAAAAGATTGCACCAAGACTATGTCCTGAAAAACAAGACTCCAACATTCACCGGAGCAAATGAGAAGATAAAAGATCACTGGCCCGCATTTGTGAAGTACAAGACATCGGATGAAGCTAAGAAAAGGTCAAAAATAAATAAGCAAAATGCTGCAAAGAAGGAATATCACCATGTTATGGGGTCAGGTGGCTACAAGGTTGCCAGGCCTAAGTGGGAGAAAACTGAGAACGACCTGATTGATAAAGGGATCGATCCAGAGACATTGGAGTGGATCGGACGGGCAAAGGCTTGGTTCTACGGGCATGGGGGAAAGTTGGACCCAGAAACAGGGAAGTGTATTTATACAAAAGATTAACTTGCAACACCCCTCAAAGCCCTTCAAGCTGCAATGAAGGACGTGCAGGACGGGAAGTTCAATCCCGACAGAGAGAACGACGAGCTGACACACGCCCTCGGGAATGCTGAACACAGTGGACGAACACGAGGCACATCAGGCTCCGTTCTGTGGAAGGTTGGGTTTCCCGACTGCAGTGACACTTATAGAAGCCGAGGGAGAAAAATGAAACAGGATGCAGACCGGCTGAAGAAGATAGAAGAAAAATTAGAGTGGCAGGAGAAGCAAATAGAGGCACTTACCAGCCAGCAAGCTACCGGCCCATCTCAGCGACACGAAGATCCTGCATTCGATACTGCCGGCCCATCATCTCAGCGGAAAAGCAGCATGGCTTCCACGGAGCTCGTTCGGCCCATAGATGATATCAGGGCTCCTCGCTACCCCGTGGATGATATCACGCAGAGGGAAAATTGTGAGCTACATGTGAAATGCATGAACATATCCGTGAAGGTGGCGGTCGGCTTTGCCTTACCTCCTGTACGTAATGGAACTTACCATTGCTCTTCGATTCCAGATGGCTATGCTGTTGTCGGGGTGGATGAAGTTATCAAGGGATTTGAGCAGCTGGAGCTTGACTTCCCTACAGGTGAAGGGGAGACTGAACTGGATGATGGCAGAAAAAGTACCATTCTATGGAAAAAGGAACGCATCGTGCTTCCACATTGGACGCCAAGGCTATCGACTCCTCAGAGTAGCAATCCAGCTCTATCTCCGCCGCCTCAGCCGTCTCCGCCGCGTCAGCAGACTCCACCGCCTCCGCCGCCTCAGCCCCGGGTGGATATACGGAAGAGAACCGCCGCTCCGGCGGCTAGTACTACAACTGCGAAGAAATCCAGAGCAGGTACAAGGAACAACGTCAAGGAGGCTCCTGCCAAGTTACCATACGAACTGACTGATGAGGAAACCAAGAAGGTCGTGGATGCCGATGTGAAACGCCAGCTTGCACCGAAACGGCCCGAGCCAAAGGAAAAAATAGATCTGACAAAAGCGAAGCAGTTTCTGGAAAACCTTACGCGACCACCGACTTCGCTGCCATCAAACTATGACCGCTCTATTATGAAGTCACATAAAGAACATCGGCAGCGGTCGGGAAGTAGTAGTGCAAGGGGGGAAACAATTCCCCAGCTCGGAGAACAGAAAAACCAATCGTGCCCCCCGCTCAAAGTGTTTTCCGATACCGATTATGATCCGGAGGTAGCGGCCACTCTTGGTCAATACTTAGGCGAGCAGGTAGGGTTCCCCATGGCTGATTTAGCATACAGATACCAGCACGGGAAGCCTCTCGTCAGACCTGAGGAGGTCCGACTTCGACCAACACAAATGCGAAGATTGCATGAGTGGTACATGGAAGCCTCAAAGGAAGGGAGCAACTATCTCATGGTGGGAATTAGAGATGAGCATTACTTCAATGGAGACGAGGAGATGTACATTGAATTTGAGGAATTATTTCAGTTATACAATCAAGACGCCATCGACAAATCTATCGTCAGTTGCTATTGTCTGTAAGTATTATTTCCGTAATTAAGTCTCTAGCTCAGCTCGTTCATTGCATGTATAATTATCCTCACTATATTATGCAGAATGAAGATTCTCGAATGCAAAACAGGACAAATCTATGACATTGGGTTCATTAACCCAAATAACATACATGAATATACGGTACAACACAACGCCAAGGAAACAGAGGATAACTTGCTAAGGGCGTTAATTGAACAACAAATCATAAGGGAAATATTATTTCCTTACAACTTCAAGTGAGTATTATTGTCTTGTACACATTCTGTTTCGCTTACTCGATGTTAAGTGTAATTGATGAGTTATGCGTGCGCAGGTTCCACTTTATTCTGCTAGTCATTCAGATTGACGTAGGAGTAGTACTTGTCATGGACTCAAAACGTAAAGACCCTAAGATGTGGGCGGACATGAGTGAACTGCTCCAGAGGTAATTTCAATCATTATCGCACTATATCGGCAACTTTCGTTCATTTCCTGATATCAAGTAATTAATAACTCCTTTATTCATTTTCTTTGCCGGACAGGGTTTGGAAACGGTTCACCAAGAAGGTTATGGGTGAATGGAAAAATGAGCTGCAATTTTGACAACTCAATGTAAGTAGTACTAGCTAGGTCCGTGCATCTCTTTGATTCTAGTTTCAATACCATTATCATGCTTGATTATTATTTTGATTGAACTCTATTCTCGTAAAGTGCTTGAGGCAGGGAGACGGGAATAATTTATGTGGATACTATGTTTGCGAATTCATTCGCCAGACGATCTGTGAGAAGGGCAGAATTTTAGAAAAACTTGAAGTACGTAAACAATATTCACAATTTTATTTTATTACCATCAATTGTGTTGAGTATCATTCATATATATTGACCTCCTTCTTTAAATTAGATCGAACGGATGCGAGACGATCTCCTACCAAAGGATCGCGTACGAGTAATTCAAGAGAAATTGGCGGGATTCTTATTTGAAGAGGTCATATCTAAAACCGGAGAATACCATCGGGAATTGAAAGGGAATTTTGGTAATTAGATATTAGGGATCGTAAGAGATATTATATTGTATATATGCATGAACGTGTACTATATGTAGTAGCGTCGAATATATATACGAAAACTTGTTGTTCGACCAAGCACGAAGAAAGAGGTCACTTCTCTATATTCATAATGATGTTGTGTAATGGTTTCTTCATTGCTATATGTAGTAGCGTCGAGTTGAATGAAAAACATAAAATAAAAATGAAAACCCTAAATGAAAAAAAATTGAATGGTAAACAAAAAAAGAAAAGGGAAACACAAAATGAAACCCCTAAACCCCTAAACCTGCGCCCACGAACAGCCACGTGAAGCCCCTTTAGTCCCGGTTCGTAACACAACCGGAACTAAAAGGGGGCCTTTAGTCCCGGTTGCTCAACCGGACTAAAAGGTCCTTACGAGGACTAAAAGTCCCTTTTTCTACTAGTGCGTGTGCGCTTCCCTTGCCTGCAGCGGCCGACGAGTCTTCCGTTTCGGCGGTGGATCCGCCCCGCCCGACGCCAAGCACGATCAGGTAAGCAGGCTCTTTCACTCTCCCGCGCATCTGCCCGCCGCCGCCAGGTCGTCTGCAAGCTGTAGGTCTCTGGCGTCAAGTCTGTTGCTTCAAGCACCGCTGTCCGTCGCCGCATGTAAGTATATCGTTGTCTTACAACTTACAAGTGGTTCCACAAATCACATAGATAGTTTGGGCAATGCTGAAGTAGGATGGTGGATCATTGGCTGCAGTGGATCAAGCTCCTCTCATCTCTTCGATTTGACCATGACTTATTCACCAACAGAGTCCCGGCAGTGTCGGAGGAAGAGTACGGCTCCATTGTAGTACCAGCTCCAAAATCTTTTAGTATTAAATTCTGTTGTTGATATTCAAATGTTCAGGCCGTCTCAACCTGAATTATCTTACATGGCTGAAGCTTAACAATTAATGCATGTGTCACTGGAAAAATCATAACACAGTAAATCCTTGCGTAGTTATATTAGCCTGGTGCCGAATGGAAAAGTGATAAGGAGGCTTGAATGTTGGCTGCATTCACATGGGCTGGCCGATGAGGGCATTCGTTGGGTAAAGTTCGGTGCTGACTATGGTGTGCACAAGATGGTCCTTGAGTTCATGGGTACATTTGCATCCTTCATTACCTTGTTTGGAACTGACGAAAATTTAAATTGCATCACAATCAACATTGAAGGAGATTTTTGCAAGTGTTATTCTTTTTAATGTCTCGCGATCTGGTGGTTTGATGAAATATATATTGTAAATCTGGTGCTACATAATCCTTTTTAACCGATATAGGCTTTCGCCCCGCTTTATGATGTTGTTTCGTATCTTTTGTAGAAATGTCATATTTTTTATACTATTTGCAAATATATCAATAGGATGTCAAATAGTACAGGCTTAATGTATATTCTATATGTAGCCCCGCCTTTTTCTCTGATCTGATTTCTGTGGCCTGGTTTAGCTTGGGTACCCCTTTAAATTTTCCAAGAAAATGGTGACATCTGTGCATCGAATAGACGCTTCAGAGTTATCATATCTGTTATTAGCCTTCCTTTTTTTTTTTTGCGGGAACTGTTATTAGCCTTCCTGACAAAGGTATTTGACATATACAACAGTAAATTTTCGGGTAGTATCCTTTGATACAATGTGCATTGCACGTGCAGCGTTACTAGTTCAATGAAAAGCTGCGCTATTAGCCTTTTCGTAAAATGGCACCATGCTCCAAAATGGATTCAGTCCTAGTTCTTCTAAGGCACCACAGCTGGATAGACTGGGGCGTCGAGAAAAACAAGAACAAGATGAATGGGAGCAACAGTTATGCCACAGCATCCCATCCAAGTGATGGATGAACACAAAGCTATAGTTGGATTTCATTTTACAGAGATTTTCGATAACCCATCACCGTGGCCTTCGGGGTTACAGTAAACTACTATGAGAAAAGGAAGAGTGGCAGTTCAGTAACCAGACTAAAAGTTAAAAAAAAAAACACCAGCTGCAACAAATGCCAAGTCGCCAACTACTAGTAGATCTTAAGAGGCACTAGCTGCAGGAGTTAAACGAGTACAGAATAACATCAGTGGTACATGGAGAACTCGAGGCAGCTTGAAACTGTGGTGTGATCAACTTCCGCAGAACCTTCCGTCTTGTAATTCCGTCAGAGAAAGAGGCTTCCAAGAGATTCACCATGCATGAACAAGGTCAATCAGTCAGGAGAAACTCCTCCGGCAAGGAATAAGGATCGAGCTCCAGACAGCCTCGAAGCTTGCCTCCTCCTTCATTTGTCAGATGGAAGCAAGGGATCTGGTGAGAGAACTTTGGGTACTCATCCTTACCTATCGTTTCCACAGTTGTCTCCCTTGTAAATACCGCCCTGTAACCATCAACCTTTCTTAACAGCCGAACTTTTATGGACGAATTAGTATGCCAGAATACCTCCACCAGTTCATAGCCACAGCTGTTAAAATCATGTGCAGTCCATCCAGCCTTCCAGTCCTTGTAAATGGCCCAGACCTCACCAAGGCGAGGCGCGATTTCATATTCGTTTCTTCTGCCAGTTGGTCTAGCAAGCACAAGGCGAGAAAAGGATTATGTTATTTCTGTACCAGTGTAATTCATAAGACCATGCACAAAGGAAACCTTAAAGGTTCCACAGCCGAGAGGCCGATCTTCTGTCACCAATCTTTTCTCCTCCTCTCCCTGGGGACACACATCAAGCCATCTTGCTTGTACTTTATTGTTCTTGAGATCAACATTCTCTATGAAGGCATAGAAATTGGGAAACTTATCGATATTGCTGTAGATGGCCCAGATCTGCCCAGGTTCGAACTTGTGAAACAGTCTTGTTTCTGAAAATTCATAGAACTCTGATTCGGGACATTCATATTCTGCTCGGACAATGACATCAGATTCCTCACCGACATGTGTACATTCTACAGCAGATGGAGTGTTATGCTCTCTCTTCTCTTCTTTTGGCATCTTTGCAAACATCGATGTGTTCATGCATGTCCCATCTTGCTTCTGTCCAACCCTAATGGATCCCTTGCGGGAGTTATTTCCACCCGATGAACATTTGGCATCAAACTCCTGGCATTTTGCTGAACTTTTTCCCGGGACAACAGAAGCAAAGGCCTCTTCCAAATGAAGGGGAAGTGCTGCAGGATCGAGTTCAAGACTTCCTTGTGGAACGCCTTCTCTTTCAGTTCCACACATCAGATGGTGAGGAACACAATGTGAAAACCTCAGCGTGTTATCCCGCGGTATCGGGTACGCACTTTCCTCTTTTGACTGCATAAATAAGCTGACGAAACCTTCTATTTTTACAAGTGGCATGACGATGATGCTAGTTCCTGTTGTGAAATCAGAGACAACTTGAACAACTTCATACTCATAGCTTGTATGGTTGCCAGCATCTGAACTCCAACCAATGTCCCTGTTGAATGGAGGACTCACAGTGGGGAAATTTCCTGAAGCTTCTATTTTTCTAAGCTAGTACCTTCAACACTCCCCCTCAAGATGGGGCGAATATATCCATGAGTCCCATCTTGCTACATAAGTTTACAAAAGACACAACACTAACACCTTTTGTAAGTACATCTGCCAATTGACTATCAGATCTAACAAAAGTAACACGAAGGCTCCCCTCATCTAACTTCTCTCTAATGAAATGTCTATCAATTTCAACATGCTTAGTTCTATCATGCTGAACTGGATTATGCACTATATTGATTGCAGCTTGGTTATCACAATAGAGTTGTAGTGGTCCTCCATCGAATAGACCGAGCTCAGATAGTAATATCCTCAACCACATCAGTTCACATAAACCAGAAGCCATAGACCTGAATTCTGCCTCAGCAGTAGATCGTGCCACCACATTTTGCTTTTTACTTCTCCAACAAACTAGATTATCTCCAATAAACACACAATAACCTGATGTAGATCGTCTATCATCTAGACATCCAGCCCAATCTGCATCAGTATATCCCTCTACCTTCAAATGTCCATGATTAGAAAATAAGATTCCCTTCCCTGGACAGCCTTTTAGATATCTCAAAATTCGATTTACTACTTCTAGATGGCCTGAACGAGGATCATGCATATAACGGCTTACAACACTAACTGCATATGCAATATCTGGCCTTGTGTGCGATAAATAGATTAAACGGCCAACTAACCTCTGATATTGGTATTTGTTTACGGGGTCACCTGAGTCTGCCAAGGTGCGATGATTTTGCTCAATAGGTGTGGCCGCTGTTTTGCATCCTAACATACCTGTTTCATTAAGAAGATCAAGTACATACTTCCTTTGAGAAAGGTAAATACCTTGTGCCCCATAAGCAACTTCAATCCCCAGAAAATAATGAAGATAGCCCAAGTCTTTAACTTCAAATATTTTAGCCATCATCTTCTTCAAGTATGATATCTCCTCAACATCATCCCCTGTGATTACTATATCATCAACATATACAGTCAGTATAGTAATCTTATCATGATGACGTTTAAAGAAGAGAGTGTGATCATCATTGCTTTGTTGATGCCCCAAGGAGCAAATTCCTTTTCTAAACCTTCCAAACCATGCTCGAGGTGATTGTTTTAGACCATAGAGGGATTTTTTTAGTTTACAAACCTTGCCTTCAGTCTCACGGCTATTGAATCCTGGAGGAATCTCCATATACACCTCTTCCTGCAAGTCTCCATGGAGGAATGCATTTTTAACATCCATTTGAAACAATTTCCAATTACGGTTTGCTGCAATTGAGATTATTGTTCTGATGGTGTTCATTTTTGCTACTGGGGCAAAAGTTTCATCATAATCTACTCCATAGGTTTGGCTATACCCCTTTGCTACTAACCTGGCCTTGTACCTCTCCACTTTACCTTCTGGAGTCTGTTTTACAGTGAATACCCATTTACAACCCACAGTCTTTTTCCCTGCAGGAAGAGTGGTGAGGATCCAAGTATTGTTTTTGTCAAGTGCTTCCATCTCTTCAAACATTGCTGTTCTCCATCTTGGGTCCTTTATTGCTACTTGCCAGTCATGTGGTATAGGATCTATAGAATCTAAAGCCGCAACGAATGACTTATACTTGGAACCCAAGGATGCATATGATACATAATTTGAGACATCATATGGAGATAGCTTTGATGGTAATTTCCCAGCAGTAGTGCGGGGTTGCTTCCTAAGAGCAATAGGAGCATCTAAATCTTCATATGGAAGAGAATGAGGAAGCATACCATCATCTAAATCATGTGTATCAGTAAGCTCTTGAGTTTCTGTACCACACTCCGGTGGGTTAGGTTCTTGTCTCTGCACTTGCTCCTTCTCAATTCTATGCCTCCGTGTAAACACTTGAACTTCTCGTTCCTCATTTGGTTTTGGCCATCTATGCCTCCGTGTAAACACTTGAACTTCTCGTTCCTCATTCGGTTTTGGCCATTGTAATGCTCCATTAGAGTCACTTTGTTGTTCCCTCTGTTCATGTTCTTGCCCTGCATCATCTTGCACATCTTCAATAGGTATAACCCCAACTATCATCTTCTCTGGTGCTACATCATTGTCTTCTCTGCTGTCATCTCCCCCTGTCTCGTTGTCCAGGCCTGTAACATCATCAGGGAAGACATCGGTTAAATCTACTGGTTCCCCATAATATGGTTCATGTTCCCTGAACACTACATCCATGCTCACAAACATCCGTTTTTCTGATGGGCACCAACATTTATAACCCTTTTGTTTTCCAGAGTATCCCACAGATACACATTTCACTGCTCTAGGATCAAGCTTGCCAACCGATGGTCTATGATCCCTCACAAAACATACACATCCAAATACCTTTGGTGGCACAACATATGTAGTTTCACCAGTTAGACACTCAATCGGTGTCTTGTTATTGAGCACCCGGGATGGCATTCTATTCATCAAATAAGCCGCTGTCATCACAGCTTCAGCCCACAAATATTTAGGAACATTCATAGCTAACATGATACACCGGGTGATTTCTAAGAGATGTCTGTTTTTCCTTTCAGCCAACCCATTCTGCTGAGAAGTACCTGGAAAACTAGTTTGATGGATAATTCCAAAGCTTGACAAATACTCATCAAATTGGTTATTTACATATTCTGTACCATTGTCAGTTCGAAATATTTTCACCCGTGCATCATATTGATTTTTGATTAAGTTGTGGAAATCCTTAAAGCATTCAAACACGTCACTTTTATTTCTCAGTACATAAACCCAAGTAGTCCTAGTGCAACAGTCAATAAATGTAACAAAAGATTTGTATCCATAAAGTGACCACACCCCACTAGGACCCCACACATCTGAGTGGATAGTTTGAAATGGCACCATACTTCTGTGATCAGATGAAGTATATATACTACGGGTTAGCTTTCCATACTGACAGGCATCACATACTAGGCTTTCTTTGCAAATTTTATTATAGAGGTTAGGATACAACTGACCCAGGGTGTTAAAGGACATGTGTCCCAGCCTGCGATGATGCAGAAGAAATTCTTCCAATGGTGACCGAGACAGCACAACAGCAGCCATAGGTGCCATATCATCATCCAAGTAGTATAGACCACCTCGCATAATTCCTGTCCCAAGGATTTTCTAAGTCCCAAGTTGCAGAAACAAACACCAAGTTGGGAAGAAAACTGCAGCACAATTAAGTTCCTTTGTAATACAGCTGATAGATAATAGATTAATTGGGAATGAGGGAACATGTAAAACAGATGACAGAGACATATTAGGTCCACACATGACAGTCCCTGATCCCATAATAGCTTGGGTAGAGCCATCTGCTAACTTCACGTCCTGCCCCATCACATTAGGTGCATATTTTGAGAAGTCCTCATAGGATCCCACCATATGTCTTGATGCACCAGAATCAATTAACCATGGTCGATCACAACTTACAGCTTTAGAGGCATTAGTCCAAGGATCAGCAGGAACAACAGAAACAGGTGCCTCCTTTGAAGAGTTTTCACTTAAACTCATCTTCTTAAACCACTGCCACTTCACCATATCTTCTGCAGTCATCCTCACACTCATAAGCTGTGTGGTTCCACTATCACCAGCTGGTCGTGTAACTCCACAAATATTACAGATTCTGCGAAAAGCAAAATTTACATTTCCACAGTTTGCATTTGGACACAGCCAATCCCCATCTCGTCGCCAAGACTTATCAGTACCAACAACACGTCTTCTGCTATACCAATTCTGCCATTGCCCAGGTTGATTGTATCCAAAGTAACTCTTATTTCTTAGGTTCATTCCAAACCTTGAATTCTCCCCCTGCTTGCGATTTGCACCAAATAACATATTGTTCCTCTTCACTTCAGGTCTCCACAGCAGCTTCGACTCACCGCCCAACTGCCTCACCAATTACCTCCTCTGCGGCACTCTGTTCTCTTGCAATTTCTATACCTCCTCTGCAACACTATCCTCACAACCAACAGCAAGCAGCAGCGGTCAGCAAGTGCAGGCAGAGAAACACCACAGCCACCCTTCTTCTCTAGCAGCAGCACCAGAACAACAAGCAGCAGTTCCAGCAAACTCAGCAGCACCAGAACGACAGACTGAGGGACGAGGTTCAGCAGCTGAAGATTGCAACAGGACAGCTTAACGCCAACAATGGAAATCTGGGCAATTTCGGTGGTCTGTCCTCACACGGAGTCAATCCACAAAGCTACCAGCGAAGCCAGATGCAACAATCTCTCCTGGCTGCTCAGCAGCTTCAGCAACTCCAAATCCACTCCCAGCACCAGCAGCCCCAGATGCACCTGCAGCAGCAGCAGCAGTCCTGTGCACACACGCACAGCACACAACCTTCTCTGGCAGCAGCAGCAACACAAGCTCCTGCTCCGCCGCCTCGTACCTCTGCTGCACCTGCGCCTCCTTCCTTCACCGGCCCACCGTCGCCGCGCAGCCGCGCCGGGAATCGGCTACCAGGTGCGCCCCTTCTCCTCTCCTCAGCAGCAGCAGCCGCGGCTCCTCCTGCAGCCACCGACGAGCTGCACCTCCTCTTCCTCCTCTGCCGCGCCCGCGCTGCTCCTCGAGCACAGCCCCGCCGTGCCTCGCGTCGCACGCTACCCACCAAGCTCCGCGCACGCGCGCGCTCGCACACGCCCAGATGCGCCGCGCTCTCCTCGCCGGACTCCGCCACCTCACCGGCGACTACACCGCCGGCGCCGCCGCCTCCAATGAACCTAGCTCCGATGCCATGTTGAATGGAGGACTCACAGTGGGGAAATTTCCTGAAGCTTCTATTTTTCTAAGCTAGTACCTTCAACAGTCCCATCCCTTAAAAATGGCCCAAACTTCACCTTTCCTAGGATATATATCATAAGAGTTTCTCATCTTGCCCTTCTCACAGGAAATAGTCTGAGAGAACATGCAAGTTTCTTGAGCTGTTTCTGACTTTCCACGCCTAAAATGTCCACAAGCAACAGGCAGTTCCCCACAAGACCAAGCCAGTTCCTTTTTATTTGTGGGATCAAACTCCAGCCAAACAAAGTGTACCATAAACTTGGGGGCCCTCTTCACCTTTGTAATTCGAGCATAAGATCTTGGCATACAGCTTCGACTATCGTAGACAGCCCAGACCTGGTTCACTCTAAACTGATTTACACCTCTAAGTTGGTCAAAGTTAAAAAATTCAGGACATAATACTTTCGCTTGGACAATATGATCAGATATCTCATCAGCATCTGTACCTCCTGCAGAAAATGGAGTGTCATGTTGTCTGTTCTCTACCATCGGTGTCTTTGTAAAGATCCCTGCATTCGTGCATGTAGCATGTTGCCCCTCCCCAACCCTCAGGGGTCCCTTGTGAGATTTATTTCCACTGGATGAGCCAGCATATTTGGCATCAAACTTCGGGCCTTTCAGTGAACTGCTTTCTGGAACAACACAGGCAAGAGCCTCTTCCAAGTTAAGGGGAAGCGCTGTAGGATCAAGCTCCAGAGCTCCTTCTGGAATGCCTTCGCTTTCAGCTCCACTCATCAGATGATATGGGACGCAATGTGAGAACCATACTGTGTCCTCCTGAGGTATCAGGTATGGAGTAGCCTCTTTAGACTGCATAAATAAGCTAATAAAGACTTTTATCTTTACAAGCGGAATGACAGCGATGCTGGTGCTTGTCGTGAAATCAGAGAGGACCTGAACAACTTCATACTTGTAGTTCTTTTGGTTGTGGGCATCTGAACTCCAACAAATATCCCATCCCTTGAGGAGGGCCCAAACTTCACCTTTCCTAGGATATATTTCATAAGAGTTCCTTCTACCAGTGAATATCGCATGTACAGGATGAGAAAAGTGTTTCGTGTCGGTGTAAATCATAATACCACGGGTGGTGGAAACCCTATAGGTTCCACACCCAACAGTTCGATCTTCTACCAATCTTTTCTCCACCTCCCCATCAGGACAAACTTCCAGCCATCTTACATGTACTTTATTGTTCTTGAGATCAACTTTCTGTATCAAGGCATAGCAGTTGGGACACTTATCTTTGTCACTGTAGAGAGCCCATACCTGCCCAGGTTCGAACTTCTGAAGCGATCTAATTTCTGAAAATACTCCTGCATTTTTCCACACCCCAGCAAACTGTTGATCTGGACCAGAAGGAACAGGTTGCTCAGTTGAAACATGTGCTATAAAGGGCTTCGAGCAATTCTGGCAACGCACAAATTTCATCAAAATTGCATGGTGGTACTGATATTTGGTGCCACAAGTTGGACAGATGGTCCAAAATGTTTGTGGCCTTGCAGAGTTTGAGCCACACAGCTGTTGTCGTTGGCACTCATTATGGAGATTCATAGTAGTATGAAGTGAGATATACTACTTCCAGATAACAAAGGACAAACAGTAGACCAAAAAAGTAACTTGTCAACCTGCAAAACACAGAATTATGATTAAGAAATTTCATGAGTACACTCTAAAACAGAAGGACAGAAGCGCTTCTTGCTATATAACAAGCAACAAAAGAACAACACTCACTTTCTTGCCACCCTAAAAAAAAATTTAAATAAAAAAGAAATACTAATATTTTTTAGCTATTGTTACCAACATGAAATACCATTAGCACTCAAAATGAAATGCATATGTTGCATTATCTAATTAGGTATCATAAGATAAGCCAATAGACTAAACATGTGGCGGATCAGTTTCTAGATATATGTGCTCAACTGATCAGAAAACACTCCCTCCCAGCAGGGTTCAGTTTCCTACATTCCAGGTAAATTCTGCAAATCACCGGAAGTTAGTCACCACTTGGTTTTCCGGTCGATTCTGGTTAACGTGTCTCTTGCTCTTCTTTTTGGTATTTTTCTCAGTTTTTTTAATTGTCCTTGAAACATTCTCCTTTATATTTTGAGGAGGAACCCTTTGACAGGTTGACTAAAGTATCTCTTCAAGGTAATGTGCCAAAAAAAAAAAATTAAGGACAATTACAACTCCACCATAGGTGCCTTGCACTCTCTGCCTTCTCTGGTGTTCTTCTTCTAATGCACAATGACACGCATTTAGATGTGTTTTCGAGAAGAAAAAAAAGGACAATGACAACTGATAGCTTGGCAAGATAATAAAGCCACTCCATCCATTACAAAAGGAAGAAAAATAATGGTGACCTTCATCAGTGACTTCAGTGAGTGGAATCCCTTGATACATCAGATGTCTCTTTACCTTATGTGCAAGTTCAGTTATACTTCAAATTCGTCTTTATCCGATCATGTATTCCTCTAATGGTCTAATTTGCATTTCTTGATTCTTTTTATTAGATAAAGGAAAAGGTCAAGTCGTCGTACTCCAGTTATCACCCCCAAACTACAGATATGTGCAGTCCACTCATCAGTGGTTGGTTCTTCAAGCTCCACTGGAGAACTCCCTTGCAGACTCTAAAGCTGCTAATCACCTCAATTGGCATGGCCGTCGTCTACACTCTCGTTAGCAGTTAACCTCACCACCAACCACGCCATATACTGCTACTTCTTGCTGGTTGCTTTATGTCATACGGGTTGAGCAAACCGGTTTTGATAATCAGTGGATGTAAAATAAACGATTCTGGAGTTGAGAGCCAAACATCTTTTGCTTTAATACCAGCAGGTGTTATATCGATGTGACTGCAGATGCTTAAAAAGGAAGTGGCATGTGGAGTACAGATAATTTACTGCAAACAAGGGCACTGGATATGGTACATAGACGAATTAAATGCAGAAAAAAATACAGAATTTGCATAAGCAAAACTTTGTAGCAAGTTCTACAATGAAGCATAACACTTCACAGCTTTTATATCTCGTAATAAAGTTTCAACGATACTGTGTGTAAATGTAATCGTTTGTGTCCTTGAAAATTGGCAGAATAATTTAACAAAAGCCTGAATCAAGAGCACATATTTTCTGCACAAAGCAATGTGATTGATAAAGCATGCCAACGAAGATTCTAATAAGGTGTCTTTAAGTTCATTAGCCATGGATTAGTGAAATATTTTTACTATAATCATCGCCATATTATACAAAGGAGGAAAGTAAAGTGAACGATCACAACATAACCAGCTAGGATTTAAACTATAATAACAGGCTCAAACATAGTGATAACTTGATTCAAAATATATTGGAATTTGAGAGGTTTGGTCATTAAGTTGTGGCACTACTAACTGATGCCAAAAGGCCCGAGGCAATATCTTGTCATGCAGATGTAGTGATGACAAACAAGCAGATGCAGAGAAATAAAATTATTTAGAACGTAGCCCAGCATGTAAATTAGCAGAGGAAACAGAGTTATATGTATCTACTTGTACATGTGTGTTTTAAAGAACGATAAGGTCGTAAACGGAAAAACAAAAGTTCATACTTACTGCAGGTAAATTTGTCTCATTAATGTTTGTTTTCGACTTACAAGGGCGCTCACAATCGTACAAACATAAAAAATAAATGGCACATGCAACCACCAACCAATATCATTCTTATTATTACTTTGCTCCATCTCATAAACACAGAAATGATAGGAAGCTAAGAGAAAAAATAGAACAGTTTTCAGTTTTCACCCTTGATATTTTTCCGAACAGAGGGAAGAGCTTCGCCTTGTCTGATTAATTAAGAAGATTGTTGCCCGATTAATCAGAGGAAAACTGGACAACAACCAGAATCAGCTTATTCGCTTTTCCGTCGAAAAGAACAGAGAAACAAAACTCTAATTTGATAACAGAAATAGGGGGTGTATATAATTTTTATTCAAGATAAAGATAATATACTACAATAGTGGCTCTGCACCCCCTCTTTTGCTAAAAAATCAATTTCCCCTGTTTTTGCTATGAAAAACATCCCCCCCTCCCCTTTTCCCCATGACAGAGAAAGGTTCTTCACATCAGAATTCAGAAGCCCACTTTGACAGTGCAGAAGCATGTTTCCCAAACGAAACCAACAGAGATATCACGCCTTCGGTGCCTAGGAGTCTGAACAAACTGAGCTCATTCATGGCTACGAGCTTAGTGATCGGCGTGAGGGAGCAAACCAAAATCAGCGCGTGAAAGGAAACGGCTCAAGTTCCTCCAAACCCTAGCCGATCAAAAAGGGGATGCTAGATATCCAACCCAGGTGGGCATCCAGATTTGCCCCCAAAACCATCACGTCAGGACCTGCGCTGTCCAATCGAACGCGGAGCCTTTTGTTGCCTCAACGCATGCACGGGAGGTGACGGGAGGGGAGGCAATGCACATACCTAAATCGTCGGCGGCCGGCAATGCGCGGCGAGGAGGGCCTCCGGCGGATGGCAGCGGCAGGGGCGACGCCGACCGGACCGACGAGGAAGAGGAGGGGAAGAGGCAGAGGGTTTAGTAGGAGGGGAAGTGATCGAGGAAGGACGGTATGGAAATGCTGGATGCATGAGAGGAACCAACCAAGATTTTTTTTTTTTTGAACACAGTACAGACGCAAGCGCTCATATACACGCGCATACACTCACCCCTATGAACGCACATACGCACACCCTACCCCTATGAACACCTCCGAGAGACTGAGCCGGCATATCATCTTGAAATTTACGAAGTCACCGTAGGCACCTCGTCGTCGACGGGAACGTCTCCTCCCACTGAATGGGCATCGCCGGAAATCCTGAAATAAATCCAGGAATAAATGCAAGCACCAGGATTTGAACCCTGGTAGGCAGGGAATACCATAGTCCCTCTAACCATCCAACCACAGGTTGGTTTGCCCAACCAAGATTAATGCTGGGTTTACTGGCCATGTCCATGTTGGTCAAAAGATCACGCCCTATCATGTCATGTCAGGCCCATCTGTCTGCTGTCCGCAGCTCTCTGGTCATTTTTTGCCTGCCCCTGCCCACAACCAACGTTTTTTTTTTGACACACAGACGCTCATACAAACGCACATACACTCACCCCTATAAACGCACGCACGCACATTCTACCCCTATGAGCACCTCTGAGAGACTGAGCCGGCAGCTCATTTTGAGATTGACGAAGTTGCTCCCAACACCTTTGTAGTCGACGGAAGACTTGAACTCTGGTGGGCTGGGAATACCACCGTTCTCATAACTATCCAATCATAGATTGGTTCGCGCCCACAACTAACGTTAGGGCAACTGCAACGTTGTGCGTCAAATTAGACAGGTCAAATGTCAAAAAAGGACACGTCAAATGTATGCGGACATTGCATATTGGATAGGGGGACAGCTATTCAACTCGATGCATCAAATGTCCGTTACTATTTTTTTCTTATATCCGAAGCACGCAAAATAATTAAAGATAAATATCATCCTTCGTTCATAATTATGTTGTGCAAATATTCCAATGCAACAATAATTCAAATATAAATATTACAATTCAATAGTTTAAATTTGAATTCAACTTATTCGGACACTTAATTTCCTTGAAGCGCCCACAAATGCTCGACCAGATCATTCTGAAGTTGATCATGAGTTGCTCAATGGCGAATATGTTGATACATTTGGATACCTCAAACATCTCCGGATTCTACTCTGGAAATTGATACATTTGGATGCGCTCAAATTCCAAACCATGGCGAACTCCCCTCATCCTCCACAATCATGTTGTGCATGATCACACAAGTTGTCATCACCTCTCACAACGTCTCTGGATCTCATATTTTTTTCAGGTCCTCGAAGAAATACAAAATGGGCTTGGAGCACTCCAAATGCCCTCTCGGCATCCTTTCTAGCTTTTTATTGTCTTTGGGCAGAGTGAGATCTTTTCTCACCCCTTGGATCAAAGATGGTATTAACCAAGGTCGCCCACGAAGGATGGATACAATGATAATAGGCCATGTTGTAGTCATGACCATTGATGATATAATTGCATGAATGAGCTTCTCTCGCACACAACCTTGCAAACAATGAAGACCACTGCAGCACGTATATGTCATTGTGAGACTCGGACATCCCAAAGAAAGTTTGCCAAATCCAGAGGTCATGTGATGCACTGCTTCAAGAACGATGGTGGGTTTCTTGCAATGGCCCTAATATTGCCCTTGTAGAGCATATGGGCAATTCTTCCATTGCCAGTGCATGCAATTCAGGGATCCGAGCATACCTGGTCACCCTCTTGCTTCCGACAGTGCCATGAGCCATGTGGTGTCTTCGACAGTTGGTTCTTTCAAGTACTCTGGTCTAAACACCTTGACAACCGCAAGCTTGACCATGGCTTCGAGACATGTGCTTTAGGACATCTAAAGATACTCGTCCCATGAATTTACGACCGTGACATAGGCAAGCATCCTCAATGCAGTTGTGCACTTCTAGTAACCAGAAAATCTAATGTTTCCAACGGCATCCTTCTTCAAAATGAAGTAGTCAACATAGGTCCGGACACCATTGTAGAGGGAATCGAACATAGTTCGCCTCATCCAGAATCGACACTGAAAGAAGGACTCGAATAGCGTAGGGACAAAGCAGTCGTCCATCAGCATCATATGGCCCCGTGCCCTATTCTGATTCATCACTTGATGCCCCCTTGATTGATCCCTCGAAATTAAGAATATACTCCTCCGCACGTTGGGCATCGTCAGTGACCACAAGCATCATCGTCCTTTCATCCCCATATTCATCCTCATCTGACGAGGACGAATCCATGAACTCGGTGTAAAAGTACTCCGCAGCTGAATCAATCGTGTTTGCTTCAAAGTAAACAACAAAAATGTCAATTAGTTTGCTATGTCATTTGGCTAAACACTTGCTGACCGTGGTGTCCCTCATGGACGACAATGTGCAGTGGTGGAGGGTACCTGGGCGACAGCCAGACCAAGGGTGAAAGGGAGGCGTAGGCATGTCAGGGTTGGTGCCCGGGTGAAGTGGCGGAGATCCGGCAAGGCCTGGGCGGTGGAGTGGGTGGTATAGCGGCGACGGCCGTCTCAGAGTACGCGGATACAGAGTAAGGGCGGAGGGAAAGAGTGAGAAAAGTGGGGCTCCGAATGGGTTTTTTGTGTGGGCCGTGGGTGTCGAACGCCTACACGGCGGCTGTCCGGACGTCCATAAACCTCCCCCGGCTTTGTGTCTGGTTTGCGGGAATTCGAACGTGCGGACATGTTCGCAGATGTTGGATGATACAAAGTGTCTGTACCGTGCTATCTAGACGTTTAACGTTTTGATGCACTTCATTGTAGATGCCTTAAGCTTAAGTTATGTGAATCGCGCCCATCTTCGGGGCATTCCGGTGAGACGCATGTTTACCCTTCATGCTGCTACTAGAATTTTTTAACTTTGCTCCCATCTATGTGGCCGGCCTTGCTTTAACTTTCCTCCGTAGTCATTTCATAGAACGCGTCTCTGTACCTGCACTTGCTTTGCAAAAGTGGTGATTTTACATGATACAAAGTGTCTGTACCGTGCTGTCCGGACGTTTAACATTTTGATGCACTTCATTGTAGATGCCTTAAGCTTAAGTTATGTGAATCGCGCCCATCTTCGGGGCATTCCGGTGAGACGCATGTTTACCCTTCATGCTGCTATTAGAATTTTTTAACTTTGCTCCCATCTATGTGGCCGACCTTGCTTTAACTTTTCCCGGTAGTCATTTCATAGAACGCGGCTCTGTACCTGCACTTGCTTTGCATCAGTGGCGATTTTACATGTAAGCTTGAGACGCATGTTTACCCTTCATGCTGCTATTAGAATTTTTTAATTTTGCTCCCATCTATGTGGCCGGCCTTGCTTTAACTTTTCTCGGTAGTCATTTCATAGAACGCGGCTCTGTACCTGCACTTGCTTTGCATCAGTGGCGATTTTACATGTAAGCTTGTGGGGTTAGCAACCTCACTTTTTTTTTAAACTACCTCATAGTTTTTGTAATTGCACTGCGCTTAGCTTTACACATATTTATAACAAAATAAATAGTTTAGAGAGTTTAGTGCACTTGACCCTACAACAGCTTGATGTTTGGTGAGGCGCCGCCAAAGCTTTGCTTTGCTTAACACAGCTGATCCCCACGATCCTGCCAAAAAAACTTGTGAAAAATAAAACAGAAAAATTGCTGGCTGTGGGGTTCGAACCCACGCGCACTTATGTGCAGAAGATCTTAAGTCTTCCCCCTTAACCACTCGGGCAAACCAGCTCCAATGTGCCAACTTCCTGACGGCATGTTATTTATTATGTAGTATATGTTTTTTTTTTTGCGGGTTATGTAGTGTATGCTGTCATGGGCCTGTGGGGCGAAATCGCGAGTAATGACTTTATTACTCCATTCCGGATGCAGCTTCGGACAGGAAAGGAGCCACGTAGAAATCCTTTGCACAACGGACGGGGTTGACCCTAGGAAATTTTTTGGACGCCAATACGCCGCGTACGTCCCGCGGTAGCGCAAACGCGCGACGGCCAGACGTGTGCCTCCAAACTATCAGGGAAAACGTTTAATTACCGACTGATTTTCTAATCGTGTAAAAGCATGGTTAATAGTATGGTGGCTGCTACAAATCAACCGATTGATATTTGCGAGTTTTAAGCCGCTTCGAAGGCCGAGCGATGAGGTTGGCTGAACCGTCAGATATTTGTCTCGCATGGGTATGTGAACGCGCGAATCACGTGCTTTGGCCCCACAAATCTCTTTCACACACATCGTTTCACCACATGCAGTGGCAAAGGGAGCACCACGCAGCTGGCCTCACCAATCACCACCACATGCAGTAGCAAAGTGAGGACAACGTAGTCCTAGCCATGGGCAGCCCGGCCCGAAAAAGCCCGACCTTGTTCATGGGCCGGGCCTGGGCCTAGAGTTTGAGCCTGAAGGCCGGGCCGAGCCAGGCCCGGGCCCGTTATATTAGCGATTTAACGAAGAGGCCCGGCCCAAGGCCCGAGGCCCGGCGGGCTTTTACACTGGTGGGCCGGGCTTGGGCCTGTTTTTTAGGCCCGATGCCCGGGCCGGGCCGGGCCCGGGCCTGGGTTTTCTGCATCGGGCTTGGTTAGGCCCGGTCCGAAGCCCGGCCCGGCCCGAGGGATGGCCAGGTCTAGGACAACGCAGATGGCCTCAGGAAGTCACGAGGTTCGACGGTGGCATACTTTTACTAGCGCTACTGTACTATGCCATCGGCAAACAAACTACAAATTGCACCATGGCTAGCTACTTGCATGAGCTCACGACATTAAATCTGTCTGTCCATTTTTGCAACAATTTCTATCGCCAAATATTATGTCGCTCCCTAAACTTTAGGTATCAAAATTTAGTCGGGTCGCCGATCGTATATCGGGCGCATCGGGCAGTCCCAACATTGCCTTCGGCTCGCCCGTACGCCTTCCAACAAGCAACCTGGTAGCAACATCCCTCACGTACCCACTTTGCAACAACATCGCAACACCTCCAACCGTCATCGTAATAACATCGGTCGCCACACATGTTGCACTCGGGGGATTGCAACATGAGTCATGTTGTGCTCGCATTGCAATGTGCCTCAGTTGTGACCCACCGTCTGCAACACGACCCATGTTGCGCTCGTGTTGGAATGTGCCTCAGGGGTTTGCAACATCGCCCATGTTGTGCTCACTTTCATCATGCCTCAATTGCGACCCATCGTTTGCAACATGATCCATGTTGCGTTCGGGGTTTTGCGACAAGACTCAGCTGCGACCCACTATTTGCAACATGGTCCATGATTTCCTTAGGGTTTGCAACATGACCCATGTTGCGCACGTGTTGCAAACACTTCTCGGCCGTGCCTCGACCTGGTCGATACACAACACGGCTGACGTTGCAGAGCACGCGTGTGTGGTCGGTGGTTGTTGCACGTCGCACGATGAAAGGTTGATCCGATGGTCATGGAGGCGATCGACGCGCGCCTAGATACCAGCCGGCTGAGCGCGAGTATTTCCCACTTTTTTGGCATCCTTGCCGCATTGTTGCATCCAGCTTGCAGCAACATCGACCAGCCTTGCAACGTCGCCGATTTTTGTAGCACGATAGTATGACATTGCAGCAGAAGAAAATAAATAGTGGTGGTCGGACTTGCAACATCACACATCCAGCTTGCAGCAACCCATGTCGGCTTTGCAGCGTCACCCATACACTTTGCATCAAAAAAAATGCAGCGGTCAAACTTGGAGGGTCAAGCGCCCCGACTTGCAGCAACATCGGTCGGCCTTGCAGCGTAGCGCATCCAGTTTTGACTAGCCTTGAAACGTAAACGAATGAATTGCAACACCAAGCATCCATGTAGCCTCGGCATGGCCCACTTTCCTATGCAATAAACTTTCATTTGATCGCAGCAAAAATATTAAAAAATAAAATATTGTACATATAGCGTAATGAGCTACCAAAGGAGAAAACACTTACGGTGTACTTCTAGCAAACACTCTAAAAACACGGTACTTAGTACTGCTTTCGCTCAGTGTGACACGGCGGGCCGCAGCGGATGCATACATATGCGCCAGGCAAAAGAAAAGCAGTGGAGTGATGGGCCTTCACCTGCGCCAGGGGAGCAGCTCGCAAAGGAAGTCGCCCGCGTGGTCTCCATGGACACGTGGTTGGACAGGAAGGCGGCAGATGCATGTCTTTAATCAGCCGGTTGATTTAAACACTTTTCCTAATAGTATAGCTAGCCGCTGGCTATATGAACATGCCATGTCATCAAGAGTTAGTACTATTAATTAGTCATACAATAGGGCTGGCTATAAGGTTGACTATAAGGTTATAACTTTTTTTTTACTTTCTCTCTATCTCTTTCCTCACATTAAATGCTTTTACCTAGGAGCAAGCGTAGAGGCTGGCTCTTGCATGAGAGCCCACTCCTCCACTTTTTCCTTGTCTCTTTCCTCCACATAGACAAAAATGCCATGTAAGCGGGCTTATAGCCCACTATTGTACGTGCTCTAAGCCGCCTGCGGCGCCGTCGGATTAGCGGTCGGGTGTGGTACACAAGTTGAGCGCGTTGCGCGTCTTTTGCATGTGGCTGGTCCCCACACACAGGTTGTCTTGATTCTTTTTCTCCTTGTTCCTTTTTCCACACAAGTCGCTACTACTAGTGTACATATTTTTTCTGCACTTACAGTACTGCTCTCACAAGGCGGAGCTAAATCGATTTCAATGAAGTATCGGTGTAATTCTTTTTGGAGAGCAAGAGCTCCACTCGTGTTCTTCCTGTTTCTTCCTTCATCATGCATCTAAGAGGGAGAGGGGCGGCCTCCCATGGCTACCATCATCCATCACTTTTTGTGACCGAAGGGGCTGAACGGGGACGACTGCCTGTTGCAGCGGCCCCCGCAAAACTACCGTCGTTTGTACTGCAAATTAGAGTGTGGTGGACCACTACGTGTTGCTGCATCCGCCATGGTCGCAACCAAGTTTGCAGCAAACAGGGAGGCGACATCGGGGAACCGCAACAACGTTGTCGCGCCGGCCGCGCATGAGCGGTGTTTTGCTGAGCCCCACATGTTTTGCCACGTCATGTAAGCTAGAGGTGACGGCAACATGGTCCATCTTGAAATGGGTGACAACATCATGTCCATGTTGCAATGGGTGATCAAAGGCCCACGTGGTTGCAATGCCATGCAAGGTGGAGTTGACTGCTACGTGGTCCATGTTGCAATGGGTGGTCGCAACATGGTCCATGTTGCAATGGGTGACCAAAGGCCCACGTGTTTGCAATGTCCTGCAAGCTGGAGGTGACACAACATGGTCGATGTTGCAATGGGTGACAAAAATCCTACGTGTTTGCAATGTCATGGAAGCTTGAGGTGACTGCAACATGGTCCATGTTACAATAAATAACCACAACATGGTCCTTGTTTCAATGGTTACCAAAGTCCCACGTGTTTGCAATGTCAAGGAAGCTTGATGTGACTGCAACATGGTCCATGTTACAATCAATGACTGCAATATGGTCCTTGTTGCAATGGGTGACCAAAGCCCACGTGTTTGCCATGCCATGCGAAATAGAGGTGGCTGGAACGTAGTCCATGTTGCAATGGGTGACCGCAACAGGATCCTCGCAATGGAGATGACCGCAACATGGTTCATGTTGCAAATGGATGACGAAAGATCCATGTGTTTGCAACGGCATGCAAGCTGGAGACGACCACAACATGATCCATATTTGCAATTAGTTATCGTAACATGGTTCGTGTTGCGATGATCCGACTCTACTTAAGACAGATCCAATGACTTGCGATCCGATCGATCTTTTGCCAAAGATGTGTTGCGTGAGTCTTTTCTAATTAGAATAGATTGCTTGCTACGTAACATTACTAGGAGTAGTGGCTAGCTATTTTTAAGAATGAGTAGTAGCTAGCGTAACATTACTAGAAGTAGTGGCTAGCTATTTTTAAGAACGAAGTAGTAGCTAGCTTTTTTTGAGAGAGACAAAGTAGTAGCTAGTTTTTTTTATCAGAGAATCCAGTAGTAGTAGCTAGCTTTTGGCAACGATAGTTAGTTTTGTAGGCACCAAGGCCCACGTAGCGTCTTGCAGTTACTATAAGGCCCACGTAATGGATGGAACAGATGCTGCGCGTGGTCAACCCTCAACGCGGATAAAGCTCAGATCAGAGTCGTTCCTCTGTCGTAGATCGTACGGCCGATGAGGCGGTTTATCTTTCCCTGGCATCAGCTGGGTGATTTGTAGCACCCGCCAGGCGCTGAGGCGTTGTGACAAGGAAAACGTTTCGAAACAGCCGGATGATTTCTTGGCTTTATCATTCGTGTCCGGCGACGTCCGATACCACAGGATCGTGTGGCTCGGAGCACCTCTCAGCCCCCACCCAAAAGTAGCCTAGACCATCATGACCGCGTAGCCGTGGCAGTATACAGCCTCAGCGCCCTGAAGCTGTGTGCTTCGCGTGTGTTTAAATGTCCGTTTCCTTACTTCTTACTAGTTCACACGTACTGCTTTGCCATGTATAGCTACACATGTATAGCAATGCATACTTGCCCTCTTAAAATCTTCGGAGTCACCGGACCGCTGTTGTAGGATCGTCGAAGCAGTCGTACCATCATTGCAGTGCTATCACGGCCGGGAAGCACGCCGTCGCAGTATCATCAAAGCAGGCGGGCCTCCGTCGCAGCATCACCGTGGTCGTCGAACCATGCTGTCGCAGCATCGACGTGGTCCTTCGAAGCACACCGCTGATAACCCACAAAGTATAGGGGATCAATTGTAGCTTTTTCGATAAATAAGAGTGTCAAACCCAACGAGGAGCTAAAGGTAGAATTAATATTCCCTTCAAGTTCTATCGACCACCGATACAACTCTACGCACACTTAACGTTCGCTTTACCTAGAACAAGAAAAAAACTAGAAGTACTTTGTAGGTGTAATGCTAGAACTACTTTGCAAGAATAAAACTAGGAGTACTTTGCGAGAATAAAACTACGAGTAATTTGCAAGATAATAAAAGCTAGTTGTTTAGTAGAAAGCTTTTGTAACACAAGAGAATGATTTGTCCATAGGCAATCGATAACTAGACTAGTAATCATTATTGCAATTTTATATGAGGGAGAGACATGAGCTAACATACTTTCCGTACTTGGATCATATGCACTTATGATTGGAACTCTATCAAGCATCCGCAACTACGAAAGATCATTAAGGTAAAACCCAACCATAGTATTAAGTAACAAGTCCTCTTTACTCCCATACGCAACAACCCCTTACTCGGGTGTAAGCTTCTGTCACTCTAGCCGCCCACTATAAGAGAATTATGAACGTATTGCAAACCCTACAACGGGAATCCCTCATGCTTGCACGACACGGAGGGCACCATAGGAAAACACCAAAATAAAACATACAACTCAAACCAATCACGATCATCAATCAACCCATAGGACAAAAGAAAACTACTCAACCATCATAGGATGGCCACAAATCATTGGATAATAATATGTAGCATTAAGCACCATGTTTAAGTAAAGATTACAGTGGGAAGAAGAGGTTTTACACCGCTGCATAGAGGGGGAGAGAGTTGGTGTTGACGGCGGCGAAGTTGTTGGTGTAGATCACCGTCACGATGGTTCCCCCGGCGGCGTTCCGGTGCCACCGGGAGAGAGGGGGAGAGAGCCCCCTCCTCCTTCTTCTTCCTTGGCCTCCCCCTAGATGGGAGGAGAGTTTCCCCTCTGGTCCATGGTCTCCATGGCTCCCGGAGGGGAGGAGCCCCTCCGAGATTGGATCTCTCTCTCTGTTCTCTTCTGTTTCGTGTTCCCGTTTTCTGGCCTTTCACCGTTTCTTAAATTCCCGGAGATCCTTAACTCCGATCGAGCTGAAATTTTAACACGGTTTTTTTTCTAGATATTATCTTTCTTGCGGCGAAAGAAGGGGTGTCAACCGAGCACCGTATTGCGTTGATTATTCTTCCCAAAAATCACATATATTCCAAAATAAATCTCCGTAAATTTTTATCGCGTTTGGACTTCGTTTGATATGGATATTCTGCAAAACAAAAAACATGCAACAAACAGAAACTGGCACTGGGCACTGGATCAATATGTTAGTCCCAAAAATAATATAAAATATTGCCAAAAGTATATGAAAGTTGTAGAATATTGGCATGAAACAATCAAAAATTATAGATACGACGGAGACGTATCAGCACCCCCAAGCTTAATTCCTGCTCGTCCTCGAGTAGGTAAATGATAAAAAAGATAATTTTTGATGTGGAATGCTACCTAGCATAATCTCGATCATATAATCTAATCATGGCATGAATATTAAGACACGAGTGATTCAAAGCAATAGTCTATAATTTGACATAAAGACATCAATACTCAGGCATACCAACAAACAATCATGTCTTTCAAAATAAAAATGCTAAAGAACGCTATCCCAAGCCCGTTATGCTCAATCATTGATCCAGTCATGATACACACTCAATATTAGCTACATCCAATGCACAAGTATGACAATAGTGCTCTCCAGTTGGTGCTTTATAAGAGAAGATGGTGACTCAAAATAAAAATAAAAATTGCATAAAAGTAAAATAGATAGGCCCTTCGCAGAGGGAAGCAAAGATTTGCAGAGGTGCCAGAGCTCAAAGCTTAAATTAGAGAGATAAAATTATTTTGAGAGGCATGCTTTTCCTGTCAACGCTACGACCGAAAGTTCCCAATATCTTCCATGCTAGACACATTATAGGCGGTTCCCAAACAAAACAAAAAATTCATTTCCTTTCCACCATTCTTTCACAATCCATGGCTAGCCATATCCACGGGTGCCTTCCATACCAACACTTTCCAAGGAATTTTGTTATTATTATTTTTGATTCATTGTGGGACTGGGCATCCCTATTACCTGCCACTCTCTCGTGCAATGACAAGTGAATAAACACTCATCTTGAGAATAACCCGCCTAGCATGAAAGATATTGGCCACCCCCTGCCGCCACATGAGCAGTACGGGCACACAAAATAGAAATTTATTTTGAATAATTAGAGTTGGCACATGCAAATTTACTTGGAACGGCATGGAAATACCGCATATAGGTAGGTATGGTGGACTCATTTGGCACAACTTTAGGTTTAAGGAGTTGGATGCACAAGCAGCATTCCCGCTTAGTACAAGTGAAGACTAGCAAATAGATTGAGAAGCGACCAACCAAAAAACAAAAATGGTCATAAACATGCATTGAACATAACTAACACTGAATAATGCACCATAAGTAGGATGTAACTTCGTTGCATAACTATAGACTATATGTGCATGCTTCGGGAATCACAAACCTTAACATCAATATTCTTACTAAACCACAATCATTCACTAGTACCTCCCACATATTACCATCTCTATGTCGCAAAACTATTGCAAGGAATCAAACATATCATATTCAATGACCTACAAGTTTTATGTAGGGTTTTATGACTAACCATGTGAATGACCAATTCCTGTTGACTCTCTAAATAGATATAAGTGAAGCATGAGAGTTTAATTATTTCTAAAAAAGACCACACTCTAATAAATATAAGTGAAGCAAAAGAGCATTCTACAAATACCGGTTTTCTATATGAAGAGAAACAGGCATCCAAACTTCAAATGATATAAGTGAAGCACATGAAGCATTCTATAAAGCCATACTCAAAAGATATAAGTGAAGTGCAAAGAGCATTCTATAAATCAACCAAGGACTATCTCATACCAGCATGGTGCATAAAAGAAAAGGTAAAAATAAACACAAAAGATGCTCCAAGAATTTACGCATATCATGTGAGCAAAACAAAAACCGAGACATACCGATAATTGTCGAATAAAGATGGGATGCCTTCCGGGGCATCCCCAAGCTTAGACGCTTGAGTCTCCTTGAATATTTACTTGGGGTGCCTTGGGCATCCCCAAGCTTGAGCTCTTGCCTCTCCTCATTCTTCTCATATCAATATCTCCTCGATCTTCGAACACTTCATCCACACAAAACTTAACCGAACTTTTTATTAGAAGGGTTAGTACATATAACATCAAATCCCATCATGCCCTGCTCTAAAATTATTGTATAATTATAATCAAACATTAACCACTGTATGATATCACAATTCTATGGCTCCCAAGTCAATGGGGCTCAACAAGATTTCAAACATAAGCAAATAACGAAACTATAACAGCAATCTGTGAAAACAGGACAGTCGGTAAAGATGCAGATGGTACATATACTTATGTAACTCAAAAAAATATGAAAAATTAGGAAAAATAAATAATTTGCATAGCAGTACCGTGTAAAAATTTCAGAATTTTTGCATGTTCCAGTAAAAAATATAAATTCACGCACTACAACAAAAGTTTTTGTTTTTGCACTGCACATACCAAACAAGCAATTTAAACATCCTAACGGTAAATCTTGGCACATTATTTTTATAATACATTAGATTTGTACAAGGGGATAATTATTTTTGTTGAAAAGTTTCTGTAATTCAATATTCACAAAGTTTCCATGGGCATGGACAAAGTTCAAGGCATGCTCCCGCTTCCACGGTGCTCGTCTTTCTTACTTTCACTTTTCTTTTTGTAAAGTTTTTAGGTTCCCCTTTATATTTTTTTTGTTTTTAAACTTTTTAAAAGCACACAACAGAAATAAATGACTCTCTAAAAACTTCTGAGTTGTCTCCCTGGCAGCGCTTTCTTTAAAGCCATTAAGCTAGGCATAAAGTGCTCAAGTAATTGATCCACCCGGATCCCAAGGTATATTAAAGCCAATTTTAATTAACAATGATTTGTAATTAAGTAGTGAGCACAAAGCAACATATATCATGCAATGATGAAGTTTAACTCTCTTTCTATGCATCGGCATGTCATAAAAGAACAATTCATGCACACATAATAAAGGTCGATACATAGCATAAGCAGTTTCTTGCAATTTTATCGTATTGGAAACATAGAGAGGTAGAGATGTAGTTCCTCTCTCATAATAATTGCAATTAGGAGCAGCAAGCACATGCATATTATATCCATCAAAATTATCATGTGCAACGGTAAAACGCAACCCATCAATATAATCCTTAATAAGCACAAACTTCTCCGATATAGTGTAGTTGGGAGAATTCAAAAAGATAATAGGACTATCATGTGTAGGTGCAATAGCAAAAATTTCATTCTTAACATAAGGAACTATAGCAAGTTCATCTCCATAAGCATAATTCATATTGGCATCATGGCCACAAGCATAGCAAGCATCAATTTCATCAAAAAGGGATATTTCAAACGAATCAAAGGGATCATAGCAATCATCATAGCATTCATCCTTCGGTAAGCATGAAGGGAGATTAAACAATGTATGGGTTGAAGAGTTACTCTCATTAGAAGGTGGGCACGGGTAGCTAATCCGCTCTTCCTCCTTTTGTTCTTCGCTCTCCTCCTCATCTTTTTCATCTAATAAGCTCACAATTTCAGCATTTCTTCTTCCATAGTTTCCTGCAAAATATTAGTCTCTTCTCGGACAGCGGAGACTTTCTCAATAAATTCATCAATAAAGGCATTGTATTCATAATTCTCATAGCAATATTTGAGTATAGCAAAATTTTCAGATCTGTAAACAGCATCATCACAATCTTCATACTTTTCAAACAAAGATTCAATTTCATAAGCACCCTTAAAAGCAACAAATTCTTCTATTTGTTCCACATCATAGTAATCATATACACCATTAGCATAATAAGCCAAGGTTTCATTATCATTAAATTTACATGAAAAGGGAAGGTGTGGAGCCTTCATCTTAGAGCAACAAGTATAATCATATCTTAAGCATAAATTCCGAGCATACCAATGCAAATAATAAATTTGATCCCATAAGAGTTTCCCTTTTTGAGACAAACGATAATCCCTAAAGTATTCCCGTTAATCCAAAGTATATCCCATTGTCAAGTTGAATGGAGATTTATCAGGATTATCAAAGTAGTATTTAATGTTTTCCACATAACGAGCATCGAGGGTTTTAGGAGGTTCCCCATTTCCATGAGTAGCAAGTACAACTAATTTCTTTGGTGTTTCGTGTTCCATATCCATAACTAAAGATAGAAAGCAAGAGCACAAAATAAAATCTACTCAGTGATAAAGCAAACAAGCACACACGAGAATATTAACCCCACGCTGTTGCTCCCCGGCAACGGCGCAAGAAAAAGGTCTTGATAACCCACAAGTATAGGGGATCAATTGTAGCTTTTTCGATAAATAAGAGTGTCGAACCCAACAAGGAGCTAAAGGTAGAATTAATATTCCCTTCAAGTTCTATCGACCACCGATACAACTGTACGCACACTTAACGTTCGCTTTACCTAGAACAAGAATAAAACTAGAAGTACTTTGTAGGTGTAATGCTAGAACTACTTTGCAAGAATAAAACTAGGAGTACTTTGAGAGAATAAAACTACGAGTAATTTGCAAGATAATAAAAGCTAGTTGTTTAGTAGAAAGCTTTTGTAACACAAGAGAATGATTAGTTCATAGGCAATCGATAACTAGACCGGTAATCATTATTGCAATTTTATATGAGGGAGAGGCATGAGCTAACATACTTTCCGTACTTGGATCATATGCACTTATGATTGGAACTCTAGCAAGCATCCGCAACTACCAAAGATCATTAAGGTAAAACCCAACCATAGCATTAAGTAACAAGTCCTCTTTACTCCCATACGCAACAACCCCCTTACTCGGGTGTAAGCTTCTGTCACTCTAGCCGCCCACTATAAGAGAATTATGAACGTATTGCAAACCCTACAGCGGGAATCCCTCACGCTTGTGCGACACGGAGGGCACCATAGGACAGCACCAAAATAAAACATACAACTCAAACCAATCACGATCATCAATCAACCCATAGGACAAAAGAAAACTACTCAAACATCATAGGATGGCCGCAAATCATTGGATAATAATATGTAGCATTAAGCACCATGTTTAAGTAAAGATTACAGTGGGGAGAAGAGGTTTTACACCGCTGCATAGAGGGGGAGAGAGTTGGTGTTGACGGCGGCGAAGTTGTTGGTGTAGATCACCGTCACGATGGTTCCCCCGGCGGCGTTCCGGCGCCACCGGGAGAGAGGGGGAGAGAGCCCCCCTCCTTCTTCTTCTTCCTTGGCCTCCCCCTAGATGGGAGGAGAGTTTCCCCTCTGGTTGATGGTCGCCATGGCTCCCAGAGGGGAGGAGCCCCTCCGAGATTGGATCTCTCTCTCTCTGTTCTCTTCTGTTTCGCGTTCCCGTTTTCTGGCCTTTCACCGTTTCTTAAATTCCCGGAGATCCGTAACTCCGATCGGGCTGAAATTTTAACATGATTTTTTTCGGATATTATCTTTCTTGCGGCGAAAGAAGGGGGTCAACCGACTTACGAGGGGCTCACGAGGCACCATGGCGCGCCACCCCCCTGGGGCGCGCCCTGGTGCCTCGTGGGGCCCACGAGCACCGTCTTGCGTTGATTCTTCTTCCCAAAAATCACATATATTCCAAAATAAATCTCCGTAAATTTTTATCGCGTTTGGACTTCGTTTGATATGGATATTCTGCAAAACAAAAAACATGCAACAAACAGAAACTGGCACTGGGCACTGGATCAATATGTTAGTCCCAAAAATAATATAAAATGTTGCCAAAAGTATATGAAAGTTGTAGAATATTGGCATGAAACAATGAAAAGTTATAGATACGACGGAGACGTATCAACCGCCCCCACGACTGCCGAAGTACCCACCACGACCGTCGAAGCACGTCGTCGCAACATCATCAAAGCAGCCATGCAGTCGTCAAAGCACGTCGTCGCAACATCAACGTGGTTGTTCGAATCAAACCACCGCCACGGTTATCGAAGCACCCACCATGACCGTCGAAGCACGCCATCGCAACATCATCGAAGAAGCTAGGCTGTCGTCGAAGCACACCATCGCAATATCAACATGGCCTTTCGAAGCACACCGCCGCCACAGCTGCCGAAGCACCCACCGCGGTCGTCGAAGCACGCCATCGCAACATCATCGAAGAAGCCAGGCGGTCGTCGAAGCACACCATCGCAACATCGACGTGGCCGTTCGAAGCACACCGCCGCCACAGGTGCCGAAGCACCCACCGCGGTCGTCGAAGCACGCCATCGCAACATCGACGTGGCCGTTCGAAGCACACCGCCGCCACAGCTGCCGAAGCACCCACCGCAGCCGTTAAAGCACGTCGTCGCAACATCATCGAAGCAGCCAAGCTGCCGTTGTAGCATTACCGCGTCCGTTGATGCATGCCGTCGAAGCACACCGCGACCATTCAAAGAACGCCATTGCTACATCGTCGCATCCGTCAAAACATGTCGTCGTAACATCGTTGAAGCAGCCGGGCTGCCGTCACACCATGCCTTGTAGCATCTCCACGCTCGTCGAGGCAGTCGGGCCGCGGTCGCAGCACGCCTCATAGCATCACCTTGGTCGTCGAAGTAGTCAGGCCACCGTTGCAACACGTAGCATCACTGCGGTCATCGAAGCAGTCGAGCCGCCGTCGCAGCATGCCTCGTAGCATCACCTCGGTCGTCGAATCAGTCGGGCCACCGTCGTAGCACGCCGTGTAGCATCACCACGGTCGTCGAAGCAATCGGGTCGTCATCACAGAGGCCATCGTCCGGTGTTGCAGCGCTCCTCTCGACCTCAAGCTGACGCCTGCAGCAGCCAAACCACTCTCACAACATGGTCGTCTCAGCCAGCAACGACTGTCATTTGACTTTCAAAGCGTCAAATATGGCCGCAAGAACTAGGCCACATGTATACTAGTCGACGACTACTGGCTGAACGGAATGGGAGGCTTTCTAGGTTGACTACGTAGCAACTTTAGTACGTAGTAGCTGGTAGGGTCCATGGAGACGAGCAATGACGTGTATAACCAGCCTTGTGGTCCCTGCTACTTGTAGCTTGCGTTGCTATTATCCCCGAAGAGGAAGGGATGATGCAGCACAGTAGAGATAAGTATTTCCCTCAGTTATGAAACCAAGGTTATCGAACCAGTAGGAGAATCACGCAACACCTTGTTAGCAGTACCTGCACACAAACAACAAATCCTTGCACCCAACGCAAACGAGGGGTTGTCAATCCCTCGACGGTCAATTGCAAGATTAAATTGTATATGATAGATAGATAGATAGAAACAAAAATACAAAATAAAATAAATAAAAGAAAATGGCAGCAATATTTTTAGGGTTTTAGCAAAATGATTTAAATAGACCCGGGGGACATAGTTTTCACTAGAGACTTCTCTCGAGAAAATAGCATACGGTGAGGAGACAAATTACTGTTGGGCAATTGATAGAAAAGCAAATAATCATGATGATATCCAAGGCAATGATCATGTATATAGGCATCATGTCCGAGACAAGTAGACCGACTCCTGCCTGCATCTACTACTATTACTCCACACATCTGTTGGGGAACGGAGCATGAATTTCAAAAAATTTCCTACGCTCACGCAAGATCTATCCATGGAGATGCATTGCTACGAGAGGGGAGAGTGTGTCTACGTACCCTCATAGACCGTTAGCGGAAGCGTCTCACGAGGGGGTCGATGTAGTCGAACTTCCTTCGGGATCCACCGATCGAGTACCGAACGTACGGCACCTCCGAGTTCTACACACGTGCAGCTCGGTGACGTTCCTCGCCTTCTTGATCCAACAAGACGTCGAGGTAGTAGATGAGTTCCGTCAGCACGACGGCGTGGCGACGGTGACGGTGAAGTGATTCCGGCAGGGCTTCGCCTAAGCTCTCCGAAAATATGACCGGGGTGGTAAACTGTGGAGGGGGGCACCGCACACGGCTAAGAGAACAATTGTCGTGCCTTTGGGGTGCCCCCTGCCCCTGTATATAAAGGAGGAGAGGGAGGAGGCCGGCCCCCTAGGGGTGCGCCAAGTGTGGGGAGTCCTACTAGGACTCCTTAGTCCTAGTAGGATTCCACCTCCCATACGGAGTAGGAAAGGGGGAAGGGAGAGGGAAAGGAAAGAGGGGGTTGCGCCCCCTCCCCTAGTCCAATTCGGTTTGGGCAAGGGGGGGCGCGTGCCTCCTCACGTGGCCTGCTCTCCTTTTCCCGTATGGCCCAATAAGGCCCATTACTTCTCCCGGTGAATTCCCGTAACTCCCCGGTACTCCGAAAAATACCCGAATCACTCGGAACCTTTCCGACGTCCGAATATAGCCTTCCAATATATGAATCTTTACCTCTCGACCATTTCGAGACTCCTCGTCATGTCTGTGATCTCATCCGGAACTCCGAACAAACTTCAGCCACCAATCACATAACTCATATAATACTAAATTGTCATCGAACCTTAAGTGTGCGGACCCTACGGGTTCGGGAATGATGTAGACATGACCGAGACGACTCTCCGGTCAATAACCAACAGCGGGACCTGGATGCTCATATTGGTTCCTACACATTCCATGAAGATCTTTATCGGTGAACCGCATATGTCAACATACGTTGTTCCCTTTGTCCGGCGGTATGTTACTTGCCCGAGATTCGATCGTCGGTATCCAATACCTAGTTCAATCTCGTTACCGGCAAGTCTCTTTACTCGTTCCGTAATACATCATCTTGCAACTAACTCTTTAGTCACGGTGCTTGCAAGGCTTCTGTGATGCTGTATTACCGAGAGGGCCCAGAGATACCTCTCCGATAGTCGGAGTGACAAATCCCAATCTCGATCCATGCCAACTCAACAAACACTTTCGGAGATACCTGTAGTGCACCTTTATAATCACCCAGTAACGTTGTGACGTTTGATACACCCAAAGTATTCCTACGGTATCCGGGAGTTGCATGATCTCATGGTCAGAGGAACGTGTATTTGACATAGTGAAAGCAGTAGCAATAAACTGAACGATCATTTGCTATGCTAACGGTTGGGTCATGTCGATCACATCATTCTCCTAATGATGTGATCCCGTTATCAAATGACAACTCATGTCCATGGTCAGGAAATCTTGACCATCTTTTGATCAACGAGCTAGTCTAGTAGAGGCTTACTAGGGACTCAGTATTTGTCTATTATCCACACATGTATTAAGTTTCCGGTCAATACAATTCTAGCATGAATAATAAACCATTATCATGAACGGAGAAATATGATAATAAACACTTTATTAATTGCCTCTAGGGCATATTTCCAACAGTCTCGCACTTGCACTAGAGTCAATAATCTAGTTTACATCTCCATGTAATTAACATCCAATCAGTTCTAGGGCTGATCATGTTTTGCTTGTGAGAGAGGTTTTAGTCAACGAGTCTGCAATATTCAGATCCGTGTGTTCTTGGCAAATCTCTATGTCATATGTAGATGTTGCTACCACACTCTGCTTGGAGCTACTCCAAAAACGACTGTCCCACTTTACGTATCCGGTCTGAGACTCATAGTCTTCCGGATCGGTGTTTAAAGCTTGCATCGATGTAACCCTTTACGACGAACTCTTTATCACCTCTATTCCCAAGAAATTCTTCCTTAGTCCTTTTCAGGTACTTCAGGATATTCTTGACTGCTGTCCAGTGATCTACTCCTGGATCACTTTGATACCTTCCAACCAAGCTAATAGCGAGGCATACATCAGGTCTAGTACACAGCATGGCATACAAAATAGAGTCTATGGCTGAGGCATAGGGGATGACACTCATCTTCTCTTTGTCTTCTGCCGTGGTCGGGCTTTGAGTCTTACTCAATCTCACACCTTGCAATACAGGCAAGAACCCTTTCTTTGACTGATCCATTTTGAACTTCTTCAAAATCTTGTCAAGGTATGTGCTTCGTGAAAGTCCTATGAGGCGTCTCAATCTATCTCTATAGATTTTGATGCCTAACATGTAAAACAACATTTACCTAGATTTTCAAGTCTTACTCCACTTCACACCAGGCAAGAACTCATTTCTTTGACTTGATCCTATTTTGAACTTCTTCAAAAAACTCATCAAGATGTGTGAACTTTTATCAGGCGTTTTGATCTATCTCTATAGATCTCGATGCCCAATCTGTGGATAACTCAAAAACAGGTTTTTATTGAAAAACTCCTTTCAATTCTTTATGCTTTCCAGAAATTCTACATCATTTCCAATCAACAATATGTCATCCACATATACTATTAGAAATGCTATAGAGCTCCCACTCACTTTCTTGTAAATACAAGTTTCTCCATAAACTTGTATAAACCCAAACGCTTTGATCACTTCATCAAAGCGAGTATTCCAGCTCCGAGATGCTTGCACCAGTCCATAGATGGATCGCTGGAGCTTGCATACTTTGTTAGCACCTTTAGGATCGACAAAACCTTCCGGTTGCATCATATACAATTCTTCCTTAAGGAATCCATTAAGGAATGCCGTTTTGACGTCCATTTGCCAGATTTCATAATCATAAAATGCGACAATTGCTAACATAAGTCTGACAGACTTTAGCATCGCTACGGGTGAGAAAGTCTCATCGTAGTCAACTCCTTGAACTTGTCGATAACCTTTAGCAACAAGTCGTGCTTTATAGATGGTGACATTACCATCAGCGTCCGTCTTCTTCTTAAAGATCCATTTATTTTTAATAGCTCGCCGTTCATCGGGCAAGTCTACCAAAGTCCACACTTTGTTCTCATACATGGATCTAATCTCGGATTTCATGGCCTCAAGCCATTTGTCGGAATTCGGGCTTGCCATCGCTTCTTCATAGTTCGTAGGTTCACCGTTGTCTAACAACATGACCTCCAAGACAGGATTGCTGTACCAATCTGGTGCGGAACGTGTCCTGGTTGACCTTCAAAGTTCAGTAACAACTTGATCCGAAGTTTCATGATCATCATCATTAACTTCTTCTCTGGTCTGTGTCGATGTCACAGAAATTTCTTTCTGTGGCGTACTACTATCCAGAGGAGGTACAATTACCTCATCAAGTTCTACTTTCCTCCCACTCACTTCTTTCGAGAGAAACTCCTTCTCTAGAAAGGATCCATTCTTAGCAACGAATACTTTGCCTTCGGATCTGTGGTAGAAGGTGTACCCAACGGTCTCCTTTGGGTATCCTATGAAGACGCACTTATCCGCTTTGGGTTCGAGCTTATCTGGCTGAACCTTTTGACATAAGCATCGCATCCCCAAATTTTCAGAAACGACATCTTAGGTTTATTGCAAACCACAGTTCATACGGTGTCATCTCAACGGATTTAGACGGTGCCCTTGTTTAAATGAATGCAGCTGTCTCTAATGCATAACCCCAAAATGATAGTGGCAAATCGGTAAGAGACATCATAGAACGCACCATATCCAATAGAGTACGATTACGACGTTCGGACATACCATTACGCTGTGGTGTTCCCAATGTTCGGGATATCGCTTCTCGTTAACTTATCGGTCGACCCAAGATAAGAGATAAATCGGCTTATCGGCCGATTTATCGATTTTATCGGTCGACTATTTATCGGCAAGGTTTTTTTTAAAAATCTCAGGTTTTCGTATCATCAGGATCAATCAACATGGCAAACTCGTAAGCCATGTCATCTGTATTTCTCTTAAACGACCTGAGATGTACCGGAAGTAGCCATCTACACAAACAGAAGGCATCAAGACTACAAAAACTAAACAAACATATAAAAAATCGGGAGCTAAATCGGTTGGGTCCCACAGATTTACCGGTGAATATCGGTGATATATCGGTTGTCAGACTGATATATCAGTCAGAGCGGCAAATATCAGCGGTATTCACTTATCTTATCGGTCTGACCCCGATAAGCGATAAATCGGCCGATTTATCGGCTTACCGGCCGATATTTTGAACAGTGGGTGTTCCATGTGGCGTGAGCTGTGAAACAATTCCACATTGTCTTAAGTGATTGCCAAACTCGTAACTCAAATATTCTCCTCCACGATCAGATCGTAAGAACTTTATTTTCTTGTTACGATGGTTCTCTACTTCACTCTGAAATTCTTTGAACTTTTCAAATGTTTCAGATTTATGCTTCATCAAGTAGACATAACCATATCTACTCAAATCATCAGTGAACGTGAGAACATAACGATATCCACCGCGCGCCTCAACACTCATCGGACCGCATACATCGGTATGTATTATTTCCAATAAGTTGGTTGCTCGCTCCATTGTTCCGAAGAACGGAGTTTTAGTCATCTTGCCAATAAGGCACGGTTCACATGTCTCAAATGATTCATAATCAAGAGATTCCAAAAACCCATCTGCATGGAGTTTCTTCATGTGTTTAACACTGATATGACCTAAGCGGCAGTGCCACAAATATGTGGTACTATCATTATCTTTTGGCATTCGTGTTATGAACATATGTATTACTACGATCAAGATTCAATAAACCTTTCATTTTAAGTGCATGATCATTAATGATATTATCCAAATAGAATAACAATTATTCTCAGAAATTGAATAACCGTCTTGCAATAAACACTATCAGATATAATGTTCATGCTTAACGCAAGCACCAAATAACAATTATTTAGGTTCATCACTAATCCTGAAGGTAGAGAGAGTGTGGCGATGGTGATCACATCAACCTTGGAGACACTTCCAATGCACATCGTCACCTCGTTCTTTAGCTAGCCCTCGTTTATTCCGAAGCTCCATGTTTCAAGTTGCAAGCAACTGAACAAGTATCAAATACCCAGGTGCTCCTACGAGTACTAGTAAGGTACACATCAATAACATGTATATCAAATATCTTTGTTGACATTGCCAGTCTTATTATCTGCCAGTTACTTTGGGGAAGTTCCGCTCCTTGTGATATTTCCCTTTGCAATGGGAGCACTAAGTCTCGGGTTTGGTTCAGCCTTGGGTTTCTTCGCGTGAGCGGCAACTGTTTTACCGTTCTTCTTGATGTTCCCTTTTCTTTCCCTTGCCCTTCTTGAAACTAGTGGTCTTATTAACCATCAACACTTGATGCTCCCTTTTTTTTGATTTCTACATCCGCAGATTGTAGCATCGCGAATAGCTTAAGGATCTTCTATCCCTTGCATGTTTATAGTTCATCACGAAGATCCAGTAGCTTAGTGATAGTGACTGGAGAACTCTATCAATCACCACTTTATTCGGAAGTCTAACTCCCACTTGATTCAAGTGTTTGAAGTATTCAGACATTCTGAGTACATGCTCACTAACGGAGCTGTTCTCCTCCATCTTGTAGCTATAGAACTTGTCAAAGCTGTCATACCTCTCGACCCGGGTGTGAGCTTAAAAACAAATTTTCAGCTCTTGGAACATCTCATATGCTCCGTGTTGCTCAAAACATATTTGGAGCTCCGGTTCTAGGCCGTAAAGTATGGCGCACTGAACTATCGAGTAGTCATCTTTTCTTGTCTGCCAAACGTTCATAACGTCCTCAGACGAAGCCGTAGGGGTATTTCACTGAGCGGTGCATTAAGGACATAAGCCTTCTGTGCAGCAGTGAGGACAATCCTCAGATCACGGACCTAGTCCGCATAGTTGCTTCCATCAACTTTCAACTTCGTTTTCTCTAGGAACATAATAAAAACAGGGGAACTACAGCGTGGTCTATTGATCTACAACATAAAATTGCAAAGATTATTTAGACTATGTTCATGATAATTGAAGTTCAATTAATCAAATTACTTAAGAACTCCCACTTAGATTAACATCCCTCAAGTTGTCTAAGTGTAACATGATCCACATCAACTAAACCACGTCCGATCATCACGTGAGGTGGATTAGTTATCAATGGTGAACATCTTTCATGTTGATCATATCTACTATATGACTCATGTTCGACCTTTCGGTCTCTTGTGTTCCGAGGCCATATCTGTATATGCTAGGCTCGTCAAGTTTAACCCAAGTATTCTGCGTGTGTAAAACTGGCTTACACCCGTTGTATGCGAACGAAAGAATCCATCACACCCGATCATCACGTGGTGCTTAGAAGCGTCGAACCTTCGCAACGGTGCATACTAGGGGAGAACACCTATCTTGAAATTTAGTGAACGGATCATCTTATAATGCTACCGTCGTCCTAAGCAAAATAAGATGCATAAAAGGATTAACATCACATGCAATTCAATATATATATGTGACATGATATGGCCATCATCGTCTTGTGCTTTTGATCTCCATCAGCCAAGCACCATCATGATCTCCATTGTCACCAGATTGACACCATGATCTCCATCGTAGCGTCATGACACCTTGATCTCCATCGCAGCGTCATGGTTGTCTCGCCGGCTATTGCTACTACTGCTACTGCTAACTCATAGCGGTAAAGTAAAGCAATTACATAGCGTTGGCATTGCATACAATAAAGAGACAACCATAAGGCTCCTGCCGGTTGCCTGATAACTTACAAAACATGATCATCTCATACAACAACTTATATCACATCATGTCTTGGCCATATCACATCACCAGCATACCCTGCAAAAACAAGTTAGACGTCCTCTACTTTGTTGTTGCAAGTTTTACGTGGCTGCTATGGGTTTGCAAGAACCGTTCTTACCTACGCAAAACCACAACGTAGTGTAGTGATTGCTTTTTGATCTTCTAAAAGAACCCTCTTCATTGAAACCGATTCAACTAAAGTGAGAGAGACAGACACCCGCCAGTCACCTTTATGCAACGAGTGCACGTAGCGGTGAAACCTGTCTCGTGTAAGCGTACGCGTAATGTCGGTCCGGGACGCTTCATCTCACAATACCGCCGAATCAAGTAACAACTAGTAACGGCAAGCAATATGTATACACCCACGCCCACAACTCGTTTGTGTTCTACTCGTGCAAATCACATCTACGCATAGACCTGGCTCGGATGCCACTGTTGGGGAATGGAGCATGAATTTCAAAAAAATTCCTACGCTCACGCAAGATCTATCCATGGAGATGCATCGCTACGAGAGGGGAGAGTGTGTCTACGTACCCTCGTAGACCGTTAGCGGAAGCGTCTCACGATGCGGTCGATGTAGTCGAACTTCCTTCGGGATCCACCGATCGAGTACCGAACGTACGGCACCTCCGAGTTCTACACACGTGCAGCTCGGTGACGTTCCTCGCCTTCTTGATCCAGCAAGACGTCGAGGTAGTAGATGAGTTCCGTCAGCACGACGGCGTGGCGACGGTGATGGTGAAGTGATTCCGGCAGGGCTTCGCCTAAGCTCTCCGAAAATATGACCGGGGTGGTAAACTGTGGAGGGGGCACCGCACACGGCTAAGAGAACAATTGTCGTGCCTTTGGGGTGCCCCCTGCCCCTGTATATAAAGGAGGAGAGGGAGGAGGCCGGCCCCCTAGGGGTGCGCCAAGTGTGGGGAGTCCTACTAGGACTCCTTAGTCCTAGTAGGATTCCACCTCCCATACGGAGTAGGAAAGGGGGAAGGGAGAGGGAAAGGAAAGAGGGGGCTGCGCCCCCTCCCCTAGTCCAATTCGGTTTGGGCAAGGGGGGGCGCGTGCCTCCTCACGTGGCCTGCCTCACCTTTTCCCGTATGGCCCAATAAGGCCCATTACTTCTCCCGGTGAATTCCCGTAACTCCCCGGTACTCCGAAAAATACCCGAATCACTCGGAACCTTTCCGACGTCCGAATATAGCCTTCCAATATATGAATCTTTACCTCTCGACCATTTCGAGACTCCTCGTCATGTCCGTGATCTCATCCGGGACTCCGAACAAACTTTGGCCACCAATCACATAACTCATATAATACTAAATCGTCATCGAACCTTAAGTGTGCGGACCCTACGGGTTCGGGAATGATGTAGACATGACCGAGACGACTCTCCGGTCAATAACCAACAGCGGGACCTGGATGCTCATATCGGTTCCTACACATTCCACGAAGATCTTTATCGGTGAACCTCATATGTCAACATACGTTGTTCCCTTTGTCCGGCGGTATGTTACTTGCCCGAGATTCGATCGTCGGTATCCAATACCTAGTTCAATCTCGTTACCGGCAAGTCTCTTTACTCGTTCCGTAATACATCATCTTGCAACTAACTCTTTAGTCACGGTGCTTGCAAGGCTTCTGTGATGCTGTATTACCGAGAGGGCCCAGAGATACCTCTCCGATAGTCGGAGTGACAAATCCCAATCTCGATCCATGCCAACTCAACAAACACTTTCGGAGATACCTGTAGTGCACCTTTATAATCACCCAGTAACGTTGTGACGTTTGATACACCCAAAGTATTCCTACGGTATCCGGGAGTTGCATGATCTCATGGTCAGAGAACGTGTATTTGACATAGTGAAAGCAATAGCAATAAACTGAACGATCATTTGCTATGCTAACGGTTGGGTCATGTCCATCACATCATTCTCCTAATGATGTGATCCCGTTATCAAATGACAACTCATGTCCATGGTCAGGAAATCTTGACCATCTTTTGATCAACGAGCTAGTCTAGTAGAGGCTTACTAGGGACTCAGTATTTGTCTATTATCCACACATGTATTAAGTTTCCGGTCAATACAATTCTAGCATGAATAATAAACCATTATCATGAACGGAGAAATATGATAATAAACACTTTATTAATTGCCTCTAGGGCATATTTCCAACAACATCGACCGCTATCCAGCATGCATCTAGTGTATTAAGTCCATGAAGAACGGAGTAACGCCTTAAGAACGATGACATGATGTAGACAAGATAAACTCACGTATGAATAAACCCCATCTTTTTACCCTTAATAGCAACGATACATACGTGTCATGTCCCTTTCTGTCACTGGGATTGAGCACCGCAAGATCGAACCCATTACAAAGCACCTCTTCCCATGGCAAGATAAATCAATCTGGTTGGCCAAACCAAATCAATAGATCAGAGAAGAAATACGAAGCTATAATAATCATGCATAAAAGAGATCAGAGATGACTCAAATAATATTCATGGATAATCTGATCATAAACTCACAATTCATCGGATCCCAACAAACACACCGCAAAAAGTGATTACATCGGATAGAACTCCAAGAACATCGAGGAGAACATTGTATTGAAGATCAAAAAGAGAGAAGAAGCCATCTAGCTACTAACTATGGACCCGAAGGTCTGTGGTAAACTACTCACGCATCATCGGAAGGGCAGCAAGGTTGATGTAGAGCCCCTCCGTGATCGATCCCCCCTCCGGCGGAGTACCGGAGAAGGCCTCTAGATGGGATCTCTCGAGAACAGAAACTTGCGGCGGTGGAAAAAGTATTTCGTGGACTCCCTTGAGGGTTTATGATTTTTTAAGAATTTATAGTGGAGGAATTAGGTCAAACGGAGCTTTGTGGGCCCCAGGCGCGCCCTGGTGCCTCGTGGGCACCCCCTGGGGCTTCTGGCCTCCTCCCAAAGCTTCTAGTTTTTATCTTGTACAGAAAAAAATCTCCAAAAAGTTTCATGGCATTTGGACTTCGTTTGGTATTGATTTTCTGTAAAACAAAAACAGGACAGAAAACAGCAACTGGCACTGGGCACTAGGTTAATAGGTTAGTCTCCAAAAATGATATATAATTGCTGTAAAAGCATATAAAAACATCCAAGATTGATAATATAACAGCATGGAACAATCAAAAATTATAGATACGTTGGTGACGTATTGATACGTCTCCAACTTATCTATAATTTATGAAGTATTCATGCCATGTTTATAACAATTCTATATGGTTTTGGTATGATTTGATTAGAACTAACCCGGACTGACGCTGTTTTCAGCAGAATTGCCATGGTGTTGTTTTTTGTGCAGAAATAAAAGTTCTTGGAATTGGATGAAACTTTTTAGAGATTTTTTATGGAATAAATAAAAAATACTAGAACCAAGACCCACTGGAGGGGGGCCACCCAGTGCCCACGTGGCACCAGGGCGCGCCACCCCCCAGGCGCGCCCTGGTACCTCGTGGGGCCCACGTGGCTCCGTCTGACCTGATTCCAACGCTGAAAAATCTTATAAATAGAGAAACCCCCAGAAATAACCCTAGAACTTCGACTCCGCCGTCGCAAGCCTCTGTACCTCCACGATCTCATCTACAACCCTTTTTGGCACCCTGCCGGAGGGGGGAAACCATCACCGGAAGCCATCTTCATCATCCCGGCAGTCTCCATGACGAGGAGGGAGTAGTTCACCCTCGGGGCTGAGGGTTTGTACCAGTAGCTATGTGTTTTATCTCTTTCTCGTGCGTTCTTGGTTTGACACGATCTTGATGTACCGCGAGCTTTGTTAATATAGTTGGATCATATGGTGTTTATTCCCTCTCTATCCTTGTTGTAATGAATCGAATCTTTTCCCTTTGAGGTTTCGTTATTGTCGGATTGAATATTTCAGATTTGAGAACACTTGATGTATGTCTTGCATATGAATACCCGTGGTGACAATGGGGTATTATATTGATTCACTTGATGTATGTTTTGGCACTCAACTCGCGGATTCCCGAGGTGACATTGGGGTAATCTATGCATAGGGGTTGATGCACGTTTTCATTATGTTTTCTCCGATAGAGACTTTGGGGTGCTCCTTGGAGTTCTTTGTGTGGATTGAATATTATGATTATGAAGTTGTTTGATGCATATCGTATAATCAACTCACGGATACTTGTGGTGACATTGGAGTATCTAGGTGACATTAGAGTTGGTTGATGTGTATCATATGGTGTTATTTTAGTACGAACTCTAGGGCTGTTTGTGACACTTATAGGAATAGCTCAATAGATCGATCGGAAAGGATAATTTTGAGGTGGTTTCGTACCCTACAAACAATTTCTATCTTATGTTCTCCGCTAATGGCAACTTGGGAGTGATTCTTTATCGCATGTTGAGGGATGGTTATATGATCCAATTATATTAGCATTGTTGAGAGATTGCACCAGTGAAAGTATGAACCCTAGGCCTTGTTTTTAAGCATTGCAATACCGTTTGTGCTCACTTTTGTTACTTGCTACCTCGCTGTTTTTATATTTTTAGATTACAAAAACCTATATCTACTATCCATACTACACTTGTATCACCATCTCTTCGCTGAACTAGTGCACCTATATAATTTACCATTGTATTGGGTGTGTTGGGGACACAAGAGACTCTTTGTTATTTGGTTGTAGGGTTGTTTGAGAGAGACCATCTTCATCCTACGCCTCCCACGGATTGATAAACCTTAGGTCATCCACTTGAGGGAAAATTGCTACAGTCCTACAAACCTCTGCGCTTGGAGGCCCAACACGAGTCTACAAGAACAAGTTATGTAGTAGACATTAAGCTCTTTTCTGGCGCCGTTGCCGGGGAGGTGAGTGCTTGAAGGTATATCTTTAGATCTTGCAATTGAATCTTTTAGTTTCTTGTTTTATCACTAGTTTGGTTTATAAAAGAAAAACTACAAAAAAAATGGAATTGAGGTTGCCTCATATTATTCGTCTTTATCATGTCTTTCTTGAAAATGATGGAGCGGAAAATTGTGCTCAATTGATAGAAGAATAATTCAATAAAATGTTTGGCATAAAATCTTTGAATGATGAGCATGATTGCATTGTTGTTAGTATGAATTCTATGAATATCCAAAATACTAATGATGATTGCACTAGTCATGACAAAAATGTTTCTTATAAGCATGTCAATTTTTGTGGAGTGCATAAAGTTTGTGAAGACATGCCTTATAGGGATGATAGATTTTGTAAGAAGCATAAACATGATAGAACCAATTTTTTGCTCAAAGTGATAGATGAATTTGCTACAAAATTATGCTCTCTTCATCCCATTACTTGTGAACTTTGCAATAAAGTTGGTCACCTTAATTTTCAATGCATACTTTTTCATGATCGAATCATGGCTAAATATTGTAATGACTTGACCGCCCTTGAACTATATAATGAGCTTTATCTATTTTTTGGGTGTGAAGAATTGACACGTAAAAGTAGTTGGTTTGAAGTATTCATTCTCAGAGACAACATTGAAACTAATCTAGAGGAAATCTATATGTTTTGTGTGGTAAATTGCAATGAGAATGCTTATATTGCCAACTACAGAAAGATGGGAAAACCAATAGAATATAAAAGGAACACTAATGAAAGGGTAAAGATTTCCACTTTCCCTCCTATTGTCTCTCATGATGAAATAGATGATGAGGAGGAGCTTCCTATTCAACCAATCTCATCAATAAGAAGCTCGGAAAAATTGATTAAACCCACACATGATGTGGTGAAGAAGAAGAAAAGAAGAAAGAGTAAAGGTAAAAAGGTATCCCTCCCAAATAATGTTGCCCCTATTATTGTTGTGCCTCATGAGAGTGAATCGAAAATAATTGTGGAAGATGATATACTTGATGATGATATTGCTTCTTTGTCTTATGGTACATTGTCCGAAGGAACTACTGAGGATGATTTTATTATGCCTATTACTCATTATGATGATTATGATTGGGAAGATAATGATACTTCTTATGATCTTGAAAATCTTTATGGCACCAACTTGGAAAATCATGATGATAATTGTTATACTATTGGTGCTATTCATACTATTAATGATGAAAGTGATTATGCTCATGATATGCAAAGCCACAAGCTTGGGGGTGCTATGTTTGATGAGAATGACATGTTTGAGAATATATTTGCTGCAATTGATGTTTGTCCCAAGCTTGGAGATGCTATACTTAATGAAGATGATCTTTTTAGTCCCCCTACTTTGAATGATCAAATTTATTATGATAATGACATGCCTCCTATCTATGATGATTATTGTGATGATACTTATGTTATGAAAAATAATGATGATTATTATTATAATACTTGTTATAATTATGAAAATCCTTTTACTGAATATCACTCTTTTAATGTGGAAACAATTTATAGTATTCGAGTTTCATACGATACTCCCACTATTATGAATGAGAATGAAATTGCTTGTGTGGAGAGTAATGAAAATTCTATGCTTATGTATCATGAAAAGAATGCTTTATGTGATAGCTATATTGATGAGTCCATTCATGATGCTACTGAAAATTATTATGAGAGAGGAACATATGATTCATGATGCTCCCGTTATGTTTCAATTCCTTACTTTTATGCGAGCATCATTGAAATCATCATGCCTAGCTAAAAATCATGCCTAGCTAAAAGGCTTTAAAGAAATGCGCTTGTTGGGAGACAACCTAATATTTATACCTACTGTTTTTCTTGTGTTCACATGATTAATATACTGTAGTAATCATGTTTCATATGTTTTATTTCAATAATGTGCCAAGTAAAGCCTTTGGGATAGTGTGGATGCTTGTTGATTTGATTCTGTGCAAAAACAGAAACTTTTGCGTCCAGTGCTGGAATTTCTATTCTGTACTGGAGCGTGCGAAAATTCTGAATTTTTTACACAGTATTGGGTTACAATGTTTTTACGTTGTCCTAATTTTTCAGAATTTTTCGACGTACATAAGTATGGTGTTTAAATCGCTCACTACATGTTGTTCTGTTTTTGACAGATTCTGTTTTCGATGCATAGTTTGCTTGTTTTAGTGTTTCCATTGCTTATATTGAGTAATATAAATTGTAGAAATGATAGAATATAGTAGGAATTATGTGAGAACAATTATGAATCTTGTCTTGACAGTACCTAAGTGGATGATTTATTTTTATCAAACTAACCTATCTCACGAAGTTCCGTTAAGTTTTGTGTGATTTTCAAGTTTTGGGTGAGATATCGATATGAGGAGAATAAGGAGTGGCAAAACCTTAAGCTTGGGGATTCCCAAGGCACACCAAGGTAAAATTCAAGGAAGACTCAAGCGTCTAAGCTTGGGGATGCCCCGGAAGGCATCCCCTCTTTCGTCTTCAACACTATCGGTAACCTCACTCGGAGCTATATTTTTATTCGTCACATAATATGAGTTTTGCTTGGAGCGTCATTTTATTTTGTGGATATTTGCTTGATGCTATAAATAATCATGTTTTGTATCTTTTAGTTCAATAAAATGCTAATTATAGCCTCTAGCATGCTCAGTTTGCAAGTTTATGTGTTGCTGTGTGAAAACAGAAAGTTTTCTGTTATGTCCAGAATATTCCTGAATAGTCAGAACATGATAAAAATCTGAAATTTTTACACAGTAAGAATGCATAAGTCCTCTGTCACGTGGTAATTTTTCAGAATTTTTGGAGTTAGGTAAGTATGAATTCTTATTCACCCTTTACATACTGTCCTTTTTTGGCAGATTGCTGTTATAGTTGCATTGTTTGCATATGTTTGCTTGTTTAATGTTTCTATTTGAGGATAGGAGTATTAAATATGCAGAGACATTTAGTATGCAATGTTTAATTATAATTTTAGTGATTTTCTACAGTAAAGAAAGTTAAGGTTTTGAGTTGATTTATACTAACTTATCTCACGAGTTCTTGTTGAGTTTTGTGTGGATGAAGTTTTTAAGATTTAGGAGAAGCCACGATATAAGAGGAATTAAGGAGACACGAAAGCTCAATCTTGGGGATGCCCAAGGCATCCCAAATTAATATTTCAAGAAGTCTCAAGCATCTAAGCTTGGGGATGCCCCGATAGGCATCCCACCTTTCTTCATCAACAACTATCGGTCAGTTTTGGTTGAGCCTAAGTTTTTGCTTCTTCACATGATATGTGCTATCCTTGGAATGCCATTTTATTTTGTTTTCTTTGCTGTTTGAATAAAATACTTAAGATCTGAAATTTTTAAATGAGAGAGAGTCCTCACATAGCTACATATTTACTAACTACTCATTTGATCTTCACTTATATCTTTTTGGAGTAGTTTGTCATTTACTCTTGTGCTTCACTTATATCCTATGAGTAAATTGTGAAAGGATTGAATATCATAAAGTTGAAATTTTATATGCTTCATATGCTTGTCCCATGGGGAGTAGTGACTTCACATACAAGAAGTATAAGTGGTGAAATTTATTGAAAGTTAACAAACATAGCATTGGTCACTTGAACAATTCATGAAAGAATTTTGAAGGAAGAGAAATTTCACATATAAATATACTATCTTGGACATCTTCTATGATTGTGAGCCCCCATTAATTATTTTCAAGCTTGATCAAGTAGTTGATGTTGGACAAGGAAGACAACGTAATGAGTTATGTTTGTTTATATTCACATAGAAGTTATATTGTCATGGATCCTCTAACATGTGGTGCTTGCTTAGGATCTTTTGCTTGCCAAAAAATCGTACTAAGTAGAGATACTACTTGTGCATCCAAAAACCCTTAAACCCAGTTTCTTGCAATGAGTGTCCACCATATCTACCTATGGATTGAATAAGATCCTTCAAGTAAGTTGTCATCGGTGCAAAAAGCAATAAAAATTGCTCCTAAAATATGTATGATCTTTTATTGCAAGGGAAAATAAGCGTTGTACGAACTTGTGATGGTAAAGAAATAAAAGCGACGGACTGCATAATAAAGGTTGCTATCACAAGGGGCAATATAACTTGACGTTCCTTTGCATTAAGGGCTTGTGCATCCAACAACAAAAAGCGCATGACAACCTCTGCTTCCCTCTGCGAAGGGCCTATCTTTTACTTTTATGCATTTACTTTTATGCAATAGTCATTAATGTTCATCCCTATTCTGCTCTATTTATTCTTTAGTTGGCAAGCATTATGTGGTAGGGAAAGATCCAGGCACATATATCCAGTTGAATATAGGTGATCATGAGTTATTATTGTTGACATTATCCCTGAGATAAATAAGTTGGGAGGTGAAACATTAAGCCCCTATCTTCCTATGTGTTTGACTGAAACGGTTTGTTCTAAAAATATGCTTTGAGTGTCAGCAATCATGGAAGACTAAAAGATGGTTGAGTATGTGGAATTTGCTAGATCAAAGCTCTTACGTAGACCCTTCCTGAAAATAAGATGAATTGCAATTGTTTGATGACTGAGAACATAGTTTGTTAGTTTTCAAGAAAGTTTATGGCCTATACTTTAAACATGTGAATAGCTTGCTACTTGATCACGAGAAGTTTTATGAGATGAGCTACTGATTATGATATATATTGATGCTAGAAAAAGTGATTGAAATTATTATTGATCAAACTTATGCATTATGCTAGCATTCACACTTCATAAATTATTTCTTTTATCATTTACCTACTCGAGGACGAGCAGGAATTAAGCTTGGGGATGCTAATACGTCTCCAACGTATCTATAATTTATGAAGTATTCATGCCATGTTTATAACAATTCTGTATGGTTTTGGTATGATTTGATTAGAACTAACCCGGACTGACGCTGTTTTCAGCAGAATTGCCATGGTGTTGTTTTTTGTGCAGAAATAAAAGTTCTTGGAATTGGATGAAACTTTTTGGAGATTTTTTATGGAATAAATAAAAAATACTGGAACCAAGACCCACTGGAGGGGGCCACCCAGTGCCCACGAGGCACCAGGGCGCGCCACCCCCCCAGGCGCGCCCTGGTACCTCGTGGGGCCCACGTGGCTCCGTTTGACCTGATTCCAACGCTGAAAAATCCTATAAATAGAAAACCCCCCAGAAATAACCCTAGAACTTTGACTCCGCCGTCGCAAGCCTCTGTACCTCCACGATCTCATCTACAACCCTTTTTTGGCACCCTGTCGGAGGGGGGAAACCATCACCGGAGGCCATCTTCATCATCCCGGCGGTCTCGATGACGAGGAGGGAGTAGTTCACCCTCGGGGCTGAGGGTTTGTACCAGTAGCTATGTGTTTTATCTCTCTCTTGTGCGTTCTTGATTTGACACGATCTTGATGTACCGCGAGCTTTCTTAATATAGTTGGATCATATGGTGTTTCTTCCCTCTCTATCCTTGTTGTGATGAATCAAATCTTTTCCCTTTGAGGTTTCATTATTGCCGGATTGAATATTTCAGATTTGAGAACACTTGATGTATGTCTTGCATATGAATACCCGTGGTGACAATGGGGTATTATATTGATTCACTTGATGTATGTTTTGGCACTCAACTCGCGGATTCCCGAGGTGACATTGGGGTAATCTATGCATAGGGGTTGATGCACGTTTTCATTATGTTTTCTCCGATAGAGACTTTGGGGTGCTCCTTGGAGTTCTTTGTGTGGATTGAATATTATGATTATGAAGTTGTTTGATGCATATCGTATAATCAACTCACGGATACTTGTGGTGACATTGGAGTATCTAGGTGACATTAGAGTTGGTTGATGTGTATCATATGGTGTTATTTTAGTACGAACTCTAGGGCTGTTTGTGACACTTAGAGGAATAGCTCAATAGATCGATCGGAAAGGATAACTTTGAGGTGGTTTCGTACCCTACAAACAATTTCTATCTTATGTTCTCCGCTAATGGGAACTTGTTAGTGATTCTTTATCGCACGTTGAGGGATGGTTATATGATCCAATTATATTAGCATTGTTGAGAGATTGCACTAGTGAAAGTATGAACCCTAGGCCTTGTTTTTAAGCATTGCAATACCGTTTGTGCTCACTTTTGTTACTTGATACCTTGCTGTTTTTATATTTTCAGATTACAAAAACCTATATCTACTATCCATACTACACTTGTATCACCATCTCTTCGCCGAACTAGTGCACCTATATAATTTACCATTGTATTGGGTGTGTTGGGTACACAAGAGACTCTTTGTTATTTGGTTGCAGGGTTGTTTGAGAGAGACCATCTTCATCCTACGCCTCCCATGGATTGATAAGCCTTAGGTCATCCACTTGAGGGAAAATTGCTACTGTCCTACAAACCTCTGCGCTTGGAGGCCCAACACGAGTCTACAAGAACAAGTTGTGTAGTAGACATCACGTATCAGCATCCCCAAGCTTAATTCCTGCTCGTCCTCGAGTAGGTAAATGATAAAAACAGAATTTTTGATGTGGAATGCTGCCTATCATATTCATCACATATTCTTTCCTTTTATTGCATGGATATTGGACTTGAATGATTCAAAGCAATTGTCTATAATTTGACATGAAGATATAAATACTCGAGCATGCTAACAAGCAACCATGTCTTTCAAAATATCAACGCTAAAGAAAGTTATCCCTAGCCCATTATGCTCAATCATTGATCCATTCATGAAACACACTCAAATATTAGCTACATCCAATGCACAAGTATGACAATAGTGCTCTCTAGTTGGTGCTTTTGTAAGAGAAGATGGAGACTCAAATAAAATAAAAATTGCATAAAAGTAAATAGATAGGCCCTTCACAGAGGGAAGCAGAGATTTGTCAAATGTGCCAGAGCTCAAAGCTTAAATTAGAGAGATAAAAATATTTTGAGAGGCATGCTTTTCCTGTCAACGAAAACGACCGAGAATTCCCATTATTTTCCATGCTAGACACATCATAGGCGGTTCCCAAACAGAAAGTAAAGTTTATTTCCTTTCCACCATTCTTTCACAATCCATGGCTAGCCGTATCCACGGGTGCCCTCCAAACCAACACTTTCCAAGGAATTTTGTTGTTATTAATTTTTGATTCATTGTGGGACTGGGCATCCCTATTACCAGCCACTCTCTCATGCAATGACAAGTGAATAAACACTCATCGTGAGAATAACACACCTAGCATGGAAAATAATGGCCACCCCCTGCCGCTTCATGAGCGGTACGGGCACACAAAACGGAAAAATTATTATGAAAATTAGAGTTGGCACACGCAAATTTACTTAGAACGGCATTGAAATACCGCATATAGGTAGGTATAGTGGACTCATTTGGCACAACTTGGGTTTAAGGATTTTGGATGCACAAGCAGTATTTCCGCTTAGTACAAATGAAGGCTAGCAAATAGATTGAGAAGCAACCAACCAAAAAACGAAAACGGTCATAAACATGCATTGAACATAACTAACACCGAATAATGCACCATAAGTAGGATATAATTTTGTTGCATAACTATTGACTTAATGTGCATGCATAGGGAATCACAAACCTTAACACTAATATTCTTACTAAATCACAATTACTCACTAACATGACTCACATATTATCATTTCCATATCGCAAAACTATTGCAAGGAATCACACTTATCGTATCCAATGATCTATATGAAAGTTTTTATTTATATCCCTCTTGAATATTCATCACTTTGGGACCAAATTCATATCTTGTGCAAATTACCATTACTATCATCAACTCTCAAAAAGATTTAAGTGAAGTATGAGAGTGCAAATATTTCTTCAAAATTTCAATCTTATCAATTCTCAAAATAATATAAGTGAAGCATGAGAATTCATTTCTTCAAAAATTTCAATCAACTCTCAAAATAATATAAGTGAAGCATGAGAGTTCATTTCTTCAAAATATAGCCACCACCGTGCTCAAAAGGATTTAAGTGAAGCACTAGAGCAACTGCCTAGCTCAAAAAATTTAAGTGAATCACATAGAGTATTCTAACAAATGATGATAAACGTGTGGCTCTCTCAAGATAGGTGTGTTCAGCAAGGATGATTGTGACAAACTAAAAATCAAACAAAGCAAAGACTCATATTATACAAGACGCTCCAAGCAAAACACATATCATGTGACGAATAAAAATATAGCTCCAAGTAAAATTACCGATGGTTGGTAGAAGAAAGAGGGGATGCCTTCCGGTGCATCCCCAAGCTTAGACGCTTGAGTCTTCCTAGAATATTACCTTGGGGTGCCTCGGGAATCCCCAAGCTTGGGCTCTTACTACTCCTTATTCCTTCATCCATCGTGATCTCACCCAAAACTTGAAAACTTCAATCACACAAAACTCAACAAAACCTTCGTGAGATCCGTTAGTATAACAAAATAAATCACTACTTTAAGTACTGTTGCAAACCCATTCATATTTTATTTTTGCATTATACCTACTGTACTCTAACTTCACCATGGCTTATACCCCCTGATACAATCCATAGATTCATCAAAACAAGCAAGTAGTGCATCAAAAACAGAATCTGTCAAAAACAGAACAGTCTGTAGAAATCTATTTAAAAGCCATACTTCAGTTACTCCAAAAATTCTGAAAAATTAGGAAAACGTGGGAAATTCATATACCAATACTGTGTAAAAATTTCAGATTTTTTCGACGCTCCATTACAGAAACAAAATTCGGGCACTGGATGCAAAACTTTGTGTTTTCCAAACAGCATCAATTATACTATCTTCCAAATCATCCTTAAGGCTTTACTTGGCACAAACACTAATTAAGAACACAAAAACACAATCATACCTGTAGCATAATTGTGAAAACACACAATAACAGAAAAAAATTATTTTATTCATTGGGCTGCCTCCCAACAAGCGCTATTGTTTTATGCCCCTAGCTAGGCATAATGCATAGTTTCAAGTATTGTCATCTTTGGTTTTAGGGAACCTAGCAATATCTATTTCACCTTCTTTGCAATTGTCAATAATATGAACCAAGTGATCAAGCTTGGTGCTAAGAATTTTTATTTCCTTCAAAACACAAAAGGTATCTACGTTTTGCTCCAAAGTATCAAACCTTCTATTATGCGACACTACATTGCAATTTACTTTGGAAACACGATTAAATATCCCTCCAAAATTGGACTCCATGCTAGCCTTAGTTTCTTTTACTAACTCAGTTTGATGATAGCTTACTAGCGTGGTAGGCTCAATTGTTTCTATCTTTGGTTTTCCAAAAATACTTTTCATCTTTTCATAGGTGTCAAATGCATTATTTCCAAGGAAATCATTTTCAAACATAGAATCTAGGACACGTCTATGAGCGAGAGGTAGACCAACATAAAAGCTTCTAAGAAGTAATTTAATGTGGCTCTTGGGCCTAGCTTTCATTTGGATTTCTAGCAATCTATCCCAAGCTTCTTTTAAAGATTCATCACTCAAATGCTTAAAATTCAAAATTCCCGAACCTTCTCCTAGATAAGGAGGGAGAGGCAAATCGGGAGGAGAACTAGCCATAATGATAAAGCAAGCAAAAGGCAAACAAGCAAACAAGAAAAAGGAAACGAAAAATATTTTTTTATTTTTGTAAAAACATTTTAGAAGTGGGGGCGATGAAAACGAGAGGCAAATAAAGTAAATGCAAGGAGATGAGAGTTTATGCAAAGGTACTTGATAGATGTTGATGATGTCTCCCCGGCAACGGCGCCAGAAATTCTTCCTGCTACTTGTAGCTTGCATTGGTATTATCCCCGAAGAGGAAGGGATGATGCAGCACAGTAGAGATAAGTATTTCCCTCAGTTATGAAACCAAGGTTATCGAACCAGTAGGAGAATCACGCAACACCTCGTTAGCAGTAGCTGCACACAGACAACAAATCCTTGCACCCAATGCAAACGAGGGGTTGTCAATCCCTCGACGGTCAATTGCAAGATTAAATTGTATATGATAGATATATAGATTGAAACAAAAATACAAAATAAAATAAATAAAAGAAAATGGCAGCAATATTTTTAGGGTTTTAGTAAAATGATTTAGATAGACCCGGGGGCCATAGTTTTCACTAGAGGCTTCTCTCGAGAAAATAGCATACGGTGGGTAGACAAGTTACTGTTGGGCAATTGATAGAAAAACAAATAATCATGACGATATCCAAGGCAATGATCATGTATATAGGCATCACGTCCGAGACAAGTAGACCGACTCCTGCCTGCATCTACTACTATTACTCCACACATCGACCGCTATCCAGCATGCATCTAGTGTATTAAGTCCATGAAGAACGGAGTAACGCCTTAAGAACGATGACATGATGTAGACAAGATAAACTCATGTATGAATAAACCCCATCTTTTTACCCTTAATAGCAACGATACATACGTGTCATGTCCCTTTCTGTCACTGGGATTGAGCACCGCAAGATCGAACCCATTACAAAGCACCTCTTCCCATGGCAAGATAAATCAATCTGGTTGGCCAAACCAAATCAATAGATCGGAGAAGAAATACGAAGCTATAATAATCATACATAAAAGAGATCAGAGAAGACTCAAATAATATTCTGGATAATCTGATCATAAACTCACAATTCATCGGATCCCAACAAACACACCGCAAAAAGTGATTACATCGGATAGAACTCCAAGAACATCGAGGAGAACATTGTATTGAAGATCAAAAAGAGAGAAGAAGCCATCTAGCTACTAACTATGGACCCGAAGGTCTGTGGTAAACTACTCACGCATCATCGGAAGGGCAGCAAGGTTGATGTAGAGCCCCTCCGTGATCGATTCCCCCTCCGGCGGAGTACCGAAGAAGGCCTCCAGATGGGATCTCCCGAGAACAAAAACTTGCGGTGGCGGAAAAAGTATTTCGTAGACTCCCCTGAGGGTTTCCGATTTTTTGGGAATTTATAGTGGAGGAATTAGGTCAAACGGAGCTCTGTGGGGCCCATGAGGTACCAGGGTGCGCCTGCCCCCCCAGGCGCGCCCTGGTGCCTTGTGGGCACCCCCTGGGGCTTCTGACCTCCTCCCGAAGTTTCTAGTGTTTATCTTGTCCAGAAAAAAATCTCCAAAAAGTTTCGTGGCATTTTGACTTCGTTTGGTATTGATTTTCTGTAAAACAAAAACAGGGCAGAAAACAACAACTGGCACTGGGCACTAGGTTAATAGGTTAGTCTCCAAAAATGATATATAATTGCTGTAAATGCATATAAAAACATCCAAGATTGATAATATAACAGCATGGAACAATCAAAAATTATAGATACGTTGGAGACGTATCAGTCCCCTGCGCCCACGTGACGTGTGTAAAGCCTACGCTTTAGCATCCACGTGAATAATCTGAGCGGGCCGATGGATGAGCTGTTACATTGTGTATGGCCTCGGGTGTCTGATGCTATGAATCACACTATTGAAAAATATTTTGGGGCTGTTTGGATTGGATCCCCGCACGCCCAGCCAATATTTTGGCGTTGACCTGGGACACTGCAGCTTGTTTGCATTGGCTCCAACGTATTGGCTCGCCAACTCACCCCGCCTTCTCCTATGTGCTTCTACGCCAATTCATTAGGAAAACTGGGGGCGGCTAAATCAGCCACAAACTTTTTGGCTCACCCGTGACGCCCACGATTTGGCGTGGCGCTCGTGGGCAACAACCAAACAGCCCCTTTGTAGCCGACGAGGTAAAGGGTGCACTTTTTGACATGCCACCGTCAAAAGCTCCTGGAGTTGACCGTTTTGCCGCTGGTTTTTACCAACGGCAGGATGTCGTAGGTGAGGATACTACTATAGTGGTGTTGAGTTTCTGAGTGGCGGGGAGCTTCCCTTGGGACTGACTGATACTGCGGTCAGTTTGATACCCAAGGCACGAAACCCATAGAAAATTTCCCAATATAGACCTATTGCTCTGTGGCAGGTGTTGTATGAAATTGCAGTCAAAACTATGACCAACCGGGTTCACCTTATCCTTGATGATGTTATTGGAGAAGAGCAAAGCGCTTTTGTACCTGGCCAGCTAATTTTCTTTTTTGAAATCGTACCCGGCCGGCTAATAACGGACAGTGCACTAGTGGCGTATGAAAGTGTTCACACTAGTAGAAGGAGAAAGAAGGGCAAACATGCGTGTTGTGCAATCAAGCTGGATAGGCTCAAAGCCTATGATAGAGTTGAATGACATTATCTCGAAGCCATGTTGTCAAAACTGGTTCAGTGATCGTTCTATCAAATTGGTCATGAAATGTGTGACCCCAGTAAGGTTCATAATAAAGGTAAACAATGAACTACTTGTGTATTTTAGTCCCTCCAAGGGGTTGCGGCATGGTGATCCATTGTCGCCATACCTCTTCCTTATCTGTGCGCAAGGTCTCACTTCTTTACTGAATAATTATGAAGGTGCATACATTGATAGAGGTATTTGGGTGAGTATCCATGCACCATGGGTAAACCACTTATTATTTGTTGTCGATAGTCTCATATTTCTCTGTGCAAAATCCCAAAGTGCAGAAAGACTCACGAAGTTCTTTGGATTTACGCTAATTGTTCAGGTCGGGCGGTGAACCGAGGCAAAGGCTCAATTTTCTTCGGTGCAAATACAGTTTAGTCCCTACGAGAGGTTTTGAAACATACTCTCGAAATCTCAATGGAAGCGTTTTCATAACGCTATTTCGGATTACCTACTGCAATTGGAAGAATCACTAGCGACACCTTCAATCATATTGATGAACGTATTCGTAGCAAGATCAATGGTTGGTCAGAGAGACATCTCGCTTGCGCAGGGCATGAGGTGTTGTTGAAGTCCGTCGCACAAGCAATCCCAACCTACAGTATGAGTTGTTTTCAATTAACAAAGGAAGTTTGTAAAGGCGTCACGCCGTCAATGGCAAAATACTGGTGGGGCAGCTCTTTAGATAAGAGATATCTTCATTGGTTATCTTGGGAGAAGTTGGTAGCGCCAAAGATCAAAGGTGGGATGCGTTTTCGGGATCTCCAATTATTCAATCTGGATATGCTTGGCAAGCAAGGTTGGCGCCTGCTAACACACCCAAACTTGCTTTGTGCAAGAATTTTGAAAGGGAAGTATTACCGACATATCGATTTTCTTCAAGCCACAGTCCCTGCATGAGCATCTTCTACCTGAAGGCCTTGGAAGTTGGTCTGATCCACCGGGTTGGAGATGGCACTAGCATATCAACATGGAATAACCAGTGGATCTCAAACGCGGCAACTCTGAAACCTATGGGTCGGATGGGTGTTACACCCTACCAAAAGTATCAGGCTTGATGCGACGCCCCATTTATAATCGTGCACTAACCATACACGCATCATGCATGACCACGAACGGTGACTCACGTCAATATTACAACACAACTCTACGACACAAATTTAAACTTAAATCTATATATTACAAGCTCGGGTCACGAGGACCCATAATACATCAGTCATAAAAACAAATATTATCTGAGTACAGACATAGTTAGACAAGTTTTGCCTTAAGAAGGCTGAGCAAAACAACGACACTAGATCGAAAGGCAAGGCCTCCTGCCTGGGACCTTCGGACTACTTCTGGTCATCGGTCTCCATGTAGTATGCACCATCGGAGTAACATGCATCCGTGGTGCTACCAGCTGTTGCAGCAACCGGGTCGAATGAAAAGAGTAGCAAAGCAACGGTGAGTACTCATCTAAAGTACTCACAAGACTTACATCAGAACTATACTAGATATGCATCGGTGTCAAAGGAATGGGGTAGTATCTGTGGACTTGTCGGTGTACTAAAGATCGGGTCCTTTAGTACCCCGTACTTGTGCACGGACAGTTGTAGCCATACCCGCGGCAAGGCCTACCGGAGGACGGCTGGAGACAGATGCAAGATATCAAGAAGGCGTTTAAGCTGAAGATCAGAAGACCGAAGGCTGGGCGTCCGGCAAGATCTTGCCGGGCTGGCCCGTCGAGCCCCGGCAAGATCAGCCCCCGGCAAGATCAGCCCCCGGCAAGATCAGCACCCGGCAAGATCCCGCCGCTTCCGCACAGTGCCGCCGCTCTAGCGCAGCGACCAGCCTGTCGTTTAGGGCTTGTCCTCCTGGTTGCGTGTCACGGCGCTGGCCGCAGAAGGGGTTAAGCGGTGCTGATGGGACGAGTCCTTTTTCTATCCCCAAGAAAGGCAGGGACACCTGTTCAGAGCATTGAATGCGTCTTGTCCTAAGACGTTTGTCCTAAGAGGTTTGTCCTAAGGCGTCAGTAGTAATCATGAGATACTGGTAATCATGAGATACTATAGATACTTTACACCTCTTGTACTTCGCCACTGTTGGAGACCCCTTGGACATATAAAAGGAGGCCCAAGGCGTAGCTACAGGGGGGGCCAGATCTCGATCCAGAATTCGACCCATTCTACATGCGTAGCTGCAGCTGTAGCTCCCAAAACTGGGCCAAGAACATCCACAGTAATACAACCAAGCAGGAGTAGGGTTTTACGCTTCCGAGCGGCCCGAACCTGGGTAAATCCCCTCGCGTTGATCGTTAGTTCCGCTCTTTGTGCTGTCCTTTCTCCCTTGCCGAACCGTAAAGGGATCCTTCGGTCCCATAGGTGTCGTTTCCCCGACATCTTTGGCGCGCCAGGTAGGGGAGAAAAGGTTGCGCGAACCCGATCTAGCGGTCGGCGCGCCGGTTCTTGATCATATTCATCGCCATGGCCCCCAAGAAGAAGGGCGCTACGGCGGTTGATCCATCTGCGTCCAGCCTCCCCGTACCTGCGCAGACGGGTGATGGCGCGGGCGCTGGTGGAGGAGGTGGAGGTCTTGAGCCTCCGCGACGTTCTGGCGATCCAAGCCAGGCGAGCGCCAGGTCCAAGGATAAGGCCGCGCTACCTACGGGTGGTGCAGCGAACTCCAAGGGCGGGACGGCGCCTTCCAAGACACCCACGCCGGTGCATGCACCGCGGCCTTCTCAAGAAGCGCGCGACGTGCAGCACCGTGACGTCGGTGGTTCCAAGCATCCCCATGGGAAAACCCCTGCGCATCACTCTCAAGATGCGCGGGGCCAAGATCCACGTCAACACGCCGGTGGAAGCCGCGCGCGGTTGCAAGACCGTGACGGTGCTCCTTCTAACCCAGTTAGGAATTTGAGCACCTCACGTTCTTCGCATCTTTCGCCGCCGCCTACACCAGCAGAAGCATTGGCGCGAGCTCAGCTGCTCCTAGACTTCCCTCCCGCTGCGGAGAAGCTAGATGAGTGGAGAGCTGCCATTCAGAGCCTCATCGGTCTAGCCAACAACGACAGGCCGCGGCAAGCAGAGCCTTCGCGGCGGCAGTCTACTGGACCGGTGCGGGCCGATGGCGAGAAGACCGGAGGCGGTGCATCTACGATACGCTCCCCTCCACCATGTCAAGAGCGGTCGCTAACTCGGCGGGTCAACGCCCGTGATGACGATTCCACGGCGTCGTCCGATCCGCGGGTTCGCCGCGATCAACGTCTGATTCTTCGGGAATGGCAGAAGGAGGACGCTCGAACTACCATCGAGCGGCGACGGGAAGCGCGCCGTCAGTCCGACAGGCGTGCGGGACCCACTGTGGACGAGCCTGCGCCAGGGTATCCTGGTAGCCTGCCTTACGAGGTGGGCTGTCCAGCGTTTACTCGTGAGCTGCGGTGAGTCCAGTGGCCCAACTCCCGCTCTTTCAAGCCGGAGGTGCCGGAGTAGTACGACGGCAAGACTCACCCGTCTGAGTTCCTGAGCATCTACACCATTGCGGTGCAGGCTGCCGGGGCTAGAGACGACAAGATTCTCGCCAACTACTTCCCGTTGGTGCTGAAGCCCAACGTCTGGTCGTGGTTGATGCATCTGCCGGAGAATTCCATTTCCTCCTGGGCAGATCTGTGTCATGAGTTTGTTGGCGCCTTTACTGGCGGCCACCAAGCTCCTGGCCAGGAAAGCGACTTGCATATCATTCCCCAGAAGGATGGCGAAACCTTGCGCAAGTACATCCAGAGGTTCAGCCGTATCTAGCATAACATTCCAGACGTTCATCCTGCCGCTGTCATCAGCGCCTTCCATCAGAATGTGCGCAACCGCAAGATGCGGGAAGAGCTTGCGATGAACAAGGTCAGGGATGTCGCCGAGCTTTACGCTCTGGCTGACAAATGTGCTCGGGCAGAAGAAGGAAGGAGACTCCCCGGCGAGAACGCTAGCGCAGGAGTCGACTCCGAAAGCGAAGACGCTGCTGCCCCGGCAAAGAAGGGCCGACGGAAGGCCAGGAAGCGCAAGGGCAAGGCCGTGCTTGCCGTCGAGGGATCCGGCAACCCCGGCACCGCCAAGAAGGCCAAGACTGACGACCCCGGCAAGGAGCTTGTCAGTTGTGTCGCATGTCAGGCCTTGGCGGCTGCCGACAAGCCGGAAGGCTCCGCCAAGCAGTATTGCAAGATCCACCGCACCAAGGGTCACGATCTCCAAAACTGCCGGCAAGTTGAGGAGCTTGTCGAGAAGCAGAGAGCCGAGTACGAAAGGCGGGACAAGGAGAGGGCCCAGGATGGCGCTGGAGGGTCCGGCAAGAAGCGCGGTCGAGGAGGTCGCCGCGGCAAGGTCAAGCAACAGAAGGACCGGCCCGCCCGAGGCCGCGACAAGGAGCAGGGGGATGATGATGATGATGCAGAGGGCGACGAGTCCAACGAACACGAGTTCCAGAAGGCGACAGAGGCCATGTGCGTTGACGGAGGCGCCTCGTTGCATTCCTCTCACCGCCAGCTCAAGCAGTGGGCGCGTGAGATTAATGCAGCTGAGCCCTCGCTCGATGCCCGGAAGCCACTGAGGTGGTCCCACACGCCTATCGTTTTTGATGCCGAGGACCACCCTGATCGCACAACTGCGGTCGGGTGCTTGCCGTTGTTGGTTTCACCAACGATTCACAACCTCCAGGTGACAAAAATGTTAGTTGACGGTGGGGCCGGCCTAAACCTGATCTCGCCCGATGTGATCAAGAGATTGCAAATTCCCGACGAAGATCTCGAGGAAACAGGCTCGTTCCAAGGGATCAATCCGGGAAGGAACCAGCCGAAGGGCAAGATCACCCTGCCAGTGACGTTTGGCAGCGAGTTGAACTTCAGGATGGAGAAGATCGTCTTTGACGTCGCCAAGATTCCATTACCCTATAATGGGATTCTTGGTCGTCCGGCGCTGGCCAAGTTCATGGCGGCATCGCACTACGCCTATAATGTGCTAAAGATGCCTGGGCCGATGAGCATCCTCACCATCCACTCCGACAAGAAGGATGCGCTTATCTGCACCGACAAGCTCTACCGGGAGGCAGTTGCAGCATCTGCCGCCAAGGCACCTGCTCCTGTCGCTGAAGCTCCCGGGAAGAAGAAGAACCCTGGCAAGAAGGATGCGCTTATCTACACCGACAAGCTCTACCGGGAGGCAGTTGCAGCATCTGCCGCCAAGGCACCTGCTCCTGTCGCTGAAGCTCCCGGGAAGAAGAAGAAGCCCGGCAAGAACTCTAGCACCCACTCCGGCAAGCGCACCTCCTCGGAGTGCTGCGCTCCCGTTGAGGACGTGCCGGAGAGCTTTGCCGGCAAGAGCAAGAAATCCAAGGCTGCTCCACCAGAGACCAAGAAGGTGCCCGCCAAGGAGGATGGTACGGGAGGAACTTTCACCATAAGTTCCACCCTTGATGACAAATAGGAAAGCGCGCTCGTTGCCTTCCTGCGGGCGAATATCGATGTGTTTGCATGGCAACCATCTGATATCCCCGGTGTTCCCAGGGAGGTAATTGAGCACCACCTTGCTGTCTGCCCTCATGCGCGGCCCGTCAAGCAGAAGATCAGGAAGCAAGCCTTGGAGCGGCAAGAGTTTATCGCCGAAGAAATCAGAAAGCTTGAAGCAGCAGGTCTGGTTAGAGGAGTCCTCCATCCGACATGGTTGGCCAATCCAGTTGTAGTGCGCAAGGCGAATGGAAAATGGAGGCTATGTAGCGACTATACTGATATCAATAGAGCCTGTCCAAAAGATCCTTTTCCCTTGCCGCGCATCGACCAGATTGTGGACTCCACTGCTGGCTGCGATTTGCTGTCATTCCTTGACGCATATTCAGGCTACCATCAGATTTTCATGACCAAAGAAGACGAAGAGAAAACCGCATTTATCACCCCATGTGGCACGTATTGCTTCATACGTATGCCTTTCGGGTTGAAAAGTGCTGGTTCGACCTTTGCAAGAGCTGTCCAGATTGGTTTCGAGACCCAGCTGCATAGAAATATGGAAGCCTATATGGATGACATAGTGGTCAAGACCAAGGACAAGGCAACTCTTATACAAGATCTAGAAGAGACGTTTGCAAATCTGCGTAGGATCAATCTGAAGCTCAATCCTGAGAAGTGCGTGTTTGGCGTTCCATCCGGCAAGCTTCTCGGGTTCTTTGTGTCTCAACGTGGAATTGAAGCCAATCCCGACAAGATCAAGGCAATTGAGCAGATTGAAGCACCAAGACGTGTCAAAGATGTGCGCCGACTTGCCGGCTGTGTTGCTGCTCTGAGCAGGTTCATCTCCAAGTCCGCTGAGCGCGCCTTGCCCTTTTTCAAAATCTTGAAGAAGGCAGGACCAATGAAATGGACTCCGGAAGCGGAGGCAGTGCTGCAGGACTTGAAGAGGTACCTCTCCTCTCCGCCGACACTGGTCGCACCTAGGCCACAAGAGCCGTTGCTGCTGTATCTAGCGGCAACGAATCAAGTGGTTAGTGCTGCGCTAGTGGCCCAGAGAGAAGCAGACGAAGAGGCAGCGGCAGCGGCAAGCCCGTCAAGCGACAAGCCAGGGCCATCCCCGGCAGAGTCTGGTGCCGACAAGACAGAGCCCGCGCAGTCAAGTGAAGCAGTGCAGAAGAAGAAGATGGTGCAGCGCCCAGTCTATTTTGTCAGCTCCCTTTTGCAGGGGGCTAGGTCAAGATATTCTGGTGTGCAAAAGCTGCTCTTCGGCCTCCTTATGGCCTCGAGGAAGCTGCGCCATTACTTCCAAGCACATGAGATTACCGTCGTCACTCGCTTTCCGCTGCAACGGATCTTGCGGAATCCAGAAGCAACCGGCAGGATTGTGGAGCGGGCGTTGGAGCTGTCATGCTTTGGCCTCAAGTTTGAAAGCACTTCAACTATTCAGAGCAGAGCATTGGCAGAGTTCATTGCAGAGTGGACACCAATGCCAGACGAAGAAGTTCAAGAGTCGGTTGTCCCCGGCAAGGAAACAGATCGCGAATGGATTATGTACTTTGATGGGGCTTTTTCTCTGCAAGGCGCCGGTGCTGGCGTGCTGCTTGTCGCACCCACCGGAGAGCACCTCAAGTATGTGATTCAGATGCACTTTCCCCGGGAGAGATCAACGAACAACACTGCAGAGTATGAAGGACTGCTCGCCGGTCTCAGGATCGCGGCAGACCTTGGGATCAAGAAGCTCATCGTCAGAGGTGACTCCCAGCTTGTCGTCAAGCAAGTCAACAAGGATTACCAGAGCCCGTTGATGGAAGCTTATGTCGATGAAGTGAGAAGGCTGGAGGAGCGTTTTGACGGTTTGCAAACAGAGCATGTTCCTCGAGCAGAGAATTGCATTGCTGACGACCTGTCGAAGCGTGCTGCCCTTAAGTTACCTGTGGAACCAGGAACTTTTGTGCTCCGCCTGACTCAGCCATCCATAACACCACCGACGAGGCCGGACAAGAGAAGGAAGTTAATGTTGGAAATATGCCCTAGAGGCAATTAATAAAGTGTTTATTATCATATTTCTCCATTCATGATAATGGTTTATTATTCATGCTAAAATTGTATTGACCGGAAACTTAATACATGTGTGGATAATAGACAAATACTGAGTCCCTAGTAAGCCTCTACTAGACTAGCTCGTTGATCAAAAGATGGTCAAGATTTCCTGACCATGGACATGAGTTGTCATTTGATAACGGGATCACATCATTAGGAGAATGATGTGATGGACATGACCCAACCGTTAGCATAGCAAATGATCGTTCAGTTTATTGCTATTGCTTTCACTATGTCAAATACACGTTCCTCTGACCATGAGATCATGCAACTCCCGGATACCGTAGGAATACTTTGGGTGTATCAAACGTCACAACGTTACTGGGTGATTATAAAGGTGCACTACAGGTATCTCCGAAAGTGTTTGTTGAGTTGGCATGGATCGAGATTGGGATTTGTCACTCCGACTATCGGAGAGGTATCTCTGGGCCCTCTCGGTAATACAGCATCACAGAAGCCTTGCAAGCACCGTGACTAAAGAGTTAGTTGCAAGATGATGTATTACGGAACGAGTAAAGAGACTTGCCGGTAACGAGATTGAACTAGGTATTGGATACCGACGATCGAATCTCGGGCAAGTAACATACCGCCAGACAAAGGGAACAACGTATGTTGACATATGAGGTTCACCGATAAAGATCTTCGTGGAATGTGTAGGAACCAATATGAGCATCCAAGTCCCGCTGTTGGTTATTGACCGGAGAGTCGTCTCGGTCATGTCTACATCATTCCCGAACCCGTAGGGTCCGCACACTTAAGGTTCGATGACGATTTAGTATTATATGAGTTATGTGATTGGTGGCCGAAGTTTGTTCGGAGTCCCGGATGAGATCACGGACATGACGAGGAGTCTCGAAATGGTCGAGAGGTAAAGATTCATATATTGGAAGGCTATATTCGGACGTCGGAAAGGTTCCGAGTGATTCGGGTATTATTCGGAGTGCCGGGGAGTTACGGGAATTCACCGAGAGAAGTAATGGGCCTTATTGGGCCATACGGGAAAAGGAGAGGCAGGCCACGTGAGGAGGCACGCGCCCCCCCTTGCCCAAACCGAATTGGACTAGGGGAGGGGGCGCAGCCCCCTCTTTCCTTTCCCCCTCCCTCCCCCCTTTCCTACTCCGTATGGGAGGTGGAATCCTACTAGGACTAAGGAGTCCTAGTAGTACTCCCCACACTTGGCGCACCCCTAGGGGGCCAGCCTCCTCCCTCTCCTCCTTTATATACAGGGGCAGGGGGCACCCCAAAGGCACGACAATTGTTCTCTTAGCCGTGTGCGGTGCCCCCCTCCACAGTTTACCACCCCAGTCATATTTTCGGAGAGCTTAGGCGAAGCCCTGCCGGAATCACTTCACCGTCACCGTCGCCACGCCGTCGTGCTGACGGAACTCATCTACTACCTCGACGTCTTGCTGGATCAAGAAGGCGAGGAACGTCACCGAGCTGCACGTGTGTAGAACTCGGAGGTGCCGTACGTTCGTACTCGATCGGTGGATCCCGAAGGAAGTTCGACTACATCGACCGCGTCGTGAGACGCTTCCGCTAACGGTCTACGAGGGTACGTAGACACACTCTCCCCTCTCGTAGCGATGCATCTCCATGGATAGATCTTGCGTGAGCGTAGGAAATTTTTGAAATTCATGCTCCGTTCCCAACAGTGGCATCCGAGCCAGGTCTATGCGTAGACGAGTAGAAGACAAACGAGTTGTGGGCGTGGGTGTATACATATTGCTTGCCGTTACTAGTTGTTACTTGATTCAACGGTATTGTGAGATGAAGCGGCCCGGACCGACATTACGCGTACGCTTACGCGAGACAGGTTTCACCGCTACGTGCACTCGTTGCATAAAGGTGACTGGCGGGTGTCTGTCTCTCTCACTTTAGTTGAATCGGTTTCAATGAAGAGGGTTCTTTTAGAAGATCAAAAAGCAATCACTACACTACGTTGTGGTTTTGCGTAGGTAAGAACGGTTCTTGCAAACCCGTAGCAGCCACGTAAAACTTGTAACAACAAAGTAGAGGACGTCTATCTTGTTTTTGCAGGGTATGCTGGTGATGTGATATGGCCAAGACATGATGTGATATAAGTTGTTGTATGAGATGATCATGTTTTGTAAGTTATCAGGCAACCGGCAGGAGCTTTATGGTTGTCTCTTTATTGTATGCAATGCCAACGCTATGTAATTGCTTTTCTTTACCGCTATGAGTTAGCAGTAGTAGTAGTAGCAATAGCCGGCGAGACGACCACGACGCTGCGATGGAGATCAAGGTGTCACGACACTACGATGGAGATCATGGTGTCAATCCGGTGACGATGGAGATCATGACGGTGCTTGGCTGATGGAGATCAAAAGCATAAGACGATGATGGCCATATCATGTCACATATATATTGAATTGCATGTGATGTTAATCCTTTTAATGCATCTTATTTTGCTTAGGACGACGGTAGCATTATAAGATGATCCCTTCACTAAATTTCAAGATAAGTGTTCTCCCCTAGTATGCACCGTTGCGAAGGTTCGACGCTTCTAAGCACCACGTGATGATCGGGTGTGATGGATTCTTTCGTTCGCATACAACGGGTGTAAGCCAGTTTTACACACGCAGAATACTTGGGTTAAACTTGACGAGACTAGCATATACAGATATGGCCTCGGAACACAAGAGACTGAAAGGTCGAACATGAGTCATATAGTAGATATGATCAACATGAAAGATGTTCACCATTGATAACTAATCCACCTCACGTGATGATCGGACGTGGTTTAGTTGATGTGGATCATGTTACACTTAGACAACTTGAGGGATGTTAATCTAAGTGGGAGTTCTTAAGTAATTTGATTAATTGAACTTCAATTATCATGAACATAGTCTAAATAATCTTTGCAATTTTATGTTGTAGATCAATAGACCACGCTGTAGTTCCCCTGTTTTTATTATGTTCCTAGAGAAAACGAAGTTGAAAGTTGATGGAAGCAACTATGCGGACTAGGTCCGTGATCTGAGGATTGTCCTCACTGCTGCACAGAAGGCTTATGTCCTTAATGCACCGCTCAGTGAAATACCCCTACGGCTTCGTCTGAGGACGTTATGAACGTCTGACAGACAAGAAAAGATGACTACTCGATAGTTCAGTGCGCCATACTTTACGGCTTAGAACCGGAGCTCCAAATATGTTTTGAGCAACACGGAGCATATGAGATGTTCCAAGAGCTGAAAATTTGTTTTTCAAGCTCACACCCGGGTCGAGAGGTATGACACCTTCGACAGGTTCTATAGCTACAAGATGGAGGAGAACAGCTCCGTTAGTGAGCATGTACTCAGAATGTCTGAGTACTTCAAACACTTGAATCAAGTGGGAGTTAGACTTCCGAATAAAGTGGTGATTGATAGAGTTCTCCAGTCACTATCACTAAGCTACTGGATCTTCGTGATGAACTATAAACATGCAAGGGATAGAAGATCCTTAAGTTATTCGCAATGCTACAATCTGCGGATGTAGAAATCAAAAAAAGGGAGCATCAAGTGTTGATGGTTAATAAGACCACTAGTTTCAAGAAGGGCAAGGGAAAGAAAAGGGAACTTCAAGAAGAACGGTAAAACAGTTGCCGCTCACGCGAAGAAACCCAAGGCTGAACCAAACCCGAGACTTAGTGCTCCTATTGCAAAGGGAAATGTCACAAGGAGCGGAACTTCCCCAAAGTAACTGGCAGATAATAAGACTGGCAATGTCAACAAAGATATTTGATATACATGTTATTGATGTGTACCTTACTAGTACTCGTAGGAGCACCTGGGTATTTGATACTTGTTCAGTTGCTTGCAACTTGAAACATGGAGCTTCGGAATAAACGAGGGCTAGCTAAAGAACGAGGTGACGATGTGCATTGGAAGTGTCTCCAAGGTTGATGTGATCACCATCGCCACGCTCTCTCTACCTTCAGGATTAGTGATGAACCTAAATAATTGTTATTTGGTGCTTGCGTTAAGCATGAACATTATATCTGATAGTGTTTATTGCAAGACGGTTATTCAATTTCAGAGAATAATTATTATTCTATTTGGATAATATCATTGATGATCATGCACTTAAAATGAAAGGTTTATTGAATCTTGATCGTGGTAATACATATGTTCATAACACGAATGCCAAAAGATAATGATAGTACCACATATTTGTGGCACTGCCGCTTAGGTCATATCAGTGTTAAACACATGAAGAAACTCCATGCTGATGGGTTTTTGGAATCTCTTGATTATGAATCATTTGAGACATGTGAACCGTGCCTTATTGGCAAGATGACTAAAACTCCGTTCTTCGGAACAATGGAGCGAGCAACCAACTTATTGGAAATAATACATACCGATGTATGCGGTCTGATGAGTGTTGAGGCGCGCGGTGGATATCTTTATGTTCTCATGTTCACTGATGATTTGAGTAGATATGGTTATGTCTACTTGATGAAGCATAAATCTGAAACATTTGAAAAGTTCAAAGAATTTCAGAGTGAAGTAGAGAACCATCGTAACAAGAAAATAAAGTTCTTACGATCTGATCGTGGAGGAGAATATTTGAGTTACGAGTTTGGCAATCACTTAAGACAATGTGGAATTGTTTCACAGCTCACGCCACATGGAACACCACAGCGTAATGGTATGTCCGAACGTCGTAATCGTACTCTATTGGATATGGTGCGTTCTATGATGTCTCTTTCCGATTTGCCACTATCATTTTGGGGTTATGCATTAGAGACAGCTGCATTCACTTTAAACAAGGGCATCGTCTAAATCCGTTGAGATGACACCGTATGAACTGTGGTTTGCAAGAAACCTAAGATGTCGTTTCTGAAAATTTGGGGATGCGATGCTTATGTCAAAAGGCTTCAGCCAGATAAGCTCGAACCCAAAGCGGATAAGTGCGTCTTCATAGGATACCCAAAGGAGACCGTTGGGTACACCTTCTACCACAGATCCGAAGGCAAAGTATTCGTTGCTAAGAATGGATCCTTTCTAGAGAAGGAGTTTCTCTCGAAAGAAGTGAGTGGGAGGAAAGTAGAACTTGATGAGGTAATTGTACCTCCTCTGGATAGTAGTACGCCACAGAAAGAAATTTCTGTGACATCGACACAGACCAGAGAAGAAGTTAATGATGATGATCATGAAACTTCGGATCAAGTTGTTACTGAACTTCGAAGGTCAACCAGGACACATTCCGCACCAGATTGGTACGGCAATCCTGTCTTGGAGGTCATGTTGTTAGACAACGGTGAACCTACGAACTATGAAGAAGCGATGGCAAGCCCGGATTCCGACAAATGGCTTGAGGCCATGAAATCCGAGATTAGATCCATGTATGAGAACAAAGTGTGGACTTTGGTAGACTTGCCCGATGAACGGCGAGCTATTAAAAATAAATGGATCTTTAAGAAGAAGACGGACACTGATGGTAATGTCACCGTCTATAAAGCACGACTTGTTGCTAAAGGTTATCGACAAGTTCAAGGAGTTGACTACGATGAGACTTTCTCACCCGTAGCGATGCTAAAGTCTGTCAGAATTATGTTAGCAATTGCCGCATTTTATGATTATGAAATCTGGCAAATGGACGTCAAAACGGCATTCCTTAATGGATTCCTTAAGGAAGAATTGCATATGATGCAACCGGAAGGTTTTGTCGATCCTAAAGGTGCTAACAAAGTATGCAAGCTCCAGCGATCCATCTATGGACTGGTGCAAGCATCTCGGAGCTGGAATACTCGCTTTGATGAAGTGATCAAAGCGTTTGGGTTTATACAAGTTTATGGAGAAACTTGTATTTACAAGAAAGTGAGTGGGAGCTCTATAGCATTTCTAATAGTATATGTGGATGACATATTGTTGATTGGAAATGATGTAGAATTTCTGGAAAGCATAAAGAATTGAAAGGAGTTTTTCAATAAAAACCTGTTTTTGAGTTATCCACAGATTGGGCATCGAGATCTATGGAGATAGATCAAAACGCCTGATAAAAGTTCACACATCTTGATGAGTTTTTTGAAGAAGTTCAAAATAGGATCAAGTCAAAGAAATGAGTTCTTGCCTGGTGTGAAGTGGAGTAAGACTTGAAAATCTAGGTAAAGGTTGTTTTACATGTTAGGCATCAAAATCTATAGAGATAGATTGAGACGCCTCATAGGACTTTCACGAAGCACATACCTTGACAAGATTTTGAAGAAGTTCAAAATGGATCAGTCAAAGAAAGGGTTCTTGCCTGTATTGCAAGGTGTGAGATTGAGTAAGACTCAAAGCCCGACCACGGCAGAAGACAAAGAGAAGATGAGTGTCATCCCCTATGCCTCAGCCATAGACTCTATTTTGTATGCCATGCTGCGTACTAGACCTGATGTATGCCTCGCTATTAGCTTGGTTGGAAGGTACCAAAGTGATCCAGGAGTAGATCACTGGACAGCGGTCAAGAATATCCTGAAGTACCTGAAAAGGACTAAGGAAGAATTTCTCGGGAATAGAGGTGATAAAGAGTTCGTTGTAAAGGGTTACGTCGATGCAAGCTTTAAACACCGATCCGGAAGACTATGAGTCTCAGACCGGATACGTAAAGTGGGACAGCCGTTTTTGGAGTAGCTCCAAGCAGAGTGTGGTAGCAGCATCTACATATGACATAGAGATTTGCCAAGAACACACGGATCTGAATATTGCAGACCCGTTGACTAAAACCTCTCTCACAAGCAAAACACGATCAGCCCTAGAACTGATTGGATGTTAATTACATGGAGATGTAAACTAGATTATTGACTCTAGTGCAAGTGGGAGACTGTTGGAAATATGCCCTAGAGGCAATTAATAAAGTGTTTATTATCATATTTCTCCATTCATGATAATGGTTTATTATTCATGCTAAAATTGTATTGACCGGAAAACTTAATACATGTGTGGATAATAGACAAATACTGAGTCCTTAGTAAGCCTCTACTAGACTAGCTCGTTGATCAAAAGATGGTCAAGATTTCCTGACCATGGACATGAGTTGTCATTTGATAACGGGATCACATCATTAGGAGAATGATGTGATGGACATGACCCAACCGTTAGCATAGCAAATGATCGTTCAGTTTATTGCTATTGCTTTCATTATGTCAAATACACGTTCCTCTGACCATGAGATCATGCAACTCCCGGATACCGTAGGAATACTTTGGGTGTATCAAACGTCACAACGTTACTGTCTGATTATAAAGGTGCACTACAGGTAACTCCGAAAGTGTTTGTTGAGTTGGCATGGATCGAGATTGGGATTTGTCACTCCGACTATCGGAGAGGTATCTCTGGGCCCTCTCGGTAATACAGCATCACAGAAGCCTTGCAAGCACCGTGACTAAAGAGTTAGTTGCAAGATGATGTATTACGGAACGAGTAAAGAGACTTGTCGGTAACGAGATTGAACTAGGTATTGGATACCGACGATCGAATCTCGGGCAAGTAAGATACCGCCGGACAAAGGGAACAACGTATGTTGACATATGAGGTTCACCGATAAAGATCTTCGTGGAATGTGTAGGAACCAATATGAGCATCCAAGTCCCGCTGTTGGTTATTGACCGGAGAGTCGTCTCGGTCATGTCTACATCATTCCCGAACCCGTAGGGTCCGCACACTTAAGGTTCGATGACGATTTAGTATTATATGAATTATGTGATTGGTGGCCGAAGTTTGTTCGGAGTCCCGTATGAGATCACGGACATGACGAGGAGTCTCGAAATGGTCGAGAGGTAAAGATTTATATATTGGAAGGCTATATTCGGACGTCGGAAAGGTTCCGAGTGATTCGGGTATTTTTCGGAGTGCCGGGGAGTTACGGGAATTCACCGAGAGAAGTAATGGGCCTTATTGGGCCATACGGGAAAAGGAGAGGCAGGCCACGTGAGGAGGCACGCGCCCCCCTTGCCCAAACTGAATTGGACTAGGGGAGGGGGCGCAGCCCCCTCTTTCCTTTCCCTCTCCCTTCCCCCTTTCCTACTCCGGATGGGAGGTGGAATCCTACTAGGACTAAGGAGTCCTAGTAGGACTCCCCACACTTGGCGCACCCCTAGGGGGCCGGCCTCCTCCCTCTCCTCCTTTATATACAGGGGCAGGGGGCACCCCAAAGGCACGACAATTGTTCTCTTAGCCGTGTGCGGTGCCCCCCTCCACAGTTTACCACCCCGGTCATATTTTCGGAGAGCTTAGGCGAAGCCCTGCCGGAATCACTTCACCGTCACCGTCGCCACGCCGTCGTGCTGACGGAACTCATCTACTACCTCGACGTCTTGCTGGATCAAGAAGGCGGGGAACTTCACCGAGCTGCACGTGTGTAGAACTCGGAGGTGCCGTACGTTCGGTACTCGATCGGTGGATCCCGAAGGAAGTTCGACTACATCGACCGCGTCGTGAGACGCTTCCGCTAACGGTCTACGAGGGTACGTAGACACACTCTCCCCTCTCGTAGCGATGCATCTCCATGGATAGATCTTGCGTGAGCGTAGGAAATTTTTGAAATTCATGCTCCATTCCCCAACAGTTAAGTACCGGCAAGTACTTCCCGGCAGAGCTTCCAGAAGCCGCCGGCAAGGAAGTTGCCGGGAACGACACGTTTGCCGGTGAGCAGCGGCTTCGCGCAGAGCCTCAGGTTCTTGCGGCAGAAGTACGCGCCCCCGCAGCTGAGGATATGCCGGTTGCCGGTGAGCAGTAGCTTTGCGCAGAACCTCAGGTTCTTGCCGCTGAAGCAAGCGCTCCCGCGGCCGAAGAGATGCCTTTAGTCCTTGTCGTCGAGCCACAGGCTCCGGCATGGGCACAGCACATAGTTCATTTCCTTCAGATAGGAGAACTCCCTGAGGAACAGGAAGAAGCGGAGAAAGTAGCCCGTCAGTCTAGTATGTACCAGTTCGTTGACGACGTCCTGTACAGAAAGAGACCCAACGGTGTGAAATTGAAGTGCATTCCTCGGGAGGATGGACTAGAGCTATTGGCAGAGATTCATGGAGGCATTTGTGGCTCCCACATAGGCTCGAGAGCTCTTGTCGGCAAGGCATTCCGGCAAGGTTTCTTCTGGCCCACTGCTCTCCAGGATGCAACTGCACTAGTAACCAAGTGTGAAGCGTGCCAGTTCCATTCAAAGCAACTTCATCAGCCAGCTCAAGCTCTTCAAACAATCCCTCTTTCCTGGCCCTTCTCGGTCTGGGGACTCGACATACTGGGTCCTTTCCCCCGCGCTGCCGGGGGCTTCGAGTACTTGTACGTTGCTATCGAAAAGTTCACGAAGTGGCCGGAAGTGGAAGCAGTGAGAAAGGTGACAGCACAGTCAGCCGTCAAGTTCTTCAAGGGAATAGTGTGCCGTTTTGGTGTGCCGAATAGGATCATCACCAACAACGGTACGCAGTTCACAAGCCGCACATTTATGCAGTACGTCCAAGACCTTGGCGGCAAGATCTTTTTTGCCTCCGTTGCTCACCCGAGAAGCAACGGCCAAGCAGAGAGGGCAAATGCGAAGTGCTGCGCGGTCTCAGGACCAGAACTTTCGACAAGCTGCACAAGTGCGGAAGACGCTGGATTGATGAGCTGCCGGCGGTTCTTTGGTCAATCAGAATGACACCAAATCGAGCTGCCGGCCAGACTCCCTTCGCCCTGGTCTACGGGGCTAAAGCAGTTCTCCCCACGGAACTCACATACGGGTCACCTCGAGTGCTCGCTTATGATGAGCTCGAGCAAGAGCAGCTGCAGCAAGATGACGCTGTGCTCCTTGAGGAAGATCGTCTTCGGGCTGCTGTGCATGCTGCACGCTACCAGCAAGCTTTGCGCCGCTATCATAGCCGCAAGGTTCATGCCCGGAGTCTTGAGGAAGGCGACCTTGTTCTTCGGCGCGTTCAGTCGGCCAAGAATTCCAACAAGTTGACGCCGAAGTGGGAAGGCCCTTATCGGGTAGTACGAGTCACCAGGCCTGGCGCTGCCCGCCTGGAGACCGAAGATGGCGTGCCAGTGAGCAACTCCTGGAATATCGAACATCTTCGTAAGTTTTACCCGTGAGGCGCGGTTGCCGGTTAGCAGCAGTTTCGCGCAGAACCTTTGGTTCTTGCCGCAGAAACGCTCCCGGCAACCACCTTTTGTACAAGTCTTGCCGATGCAGCACGTAATTCTTTGTACAAAGCCAGGCGAAGACCCTGTGCATAGTTTAATTAAGCTAAGTGTTTTACAATTCTTGTCGATTTCATGTCATTTTATATGCATGCTTATCTGAGATGTTGTATTGCGCTTGCTTCCGATAAGAGCTAATGAACCGCCAAGGTTCCATATTTTCTCTTCTTTCTTTTTCTCAAAAGGATAGAAGGTTCCCTCGCATGCAAGTTTGCCGGGGGGGGGGAAGATGGTATGGATACCGACAGGCGACGTTCAAGGTTGACATCTTGCCGGAAGAAGAACAACAACGAAAAGCTAAGTTGCAGAAACCCTTTAAAACAGATTTTTGTTGTAAGGCTATCCTCCTTGAACGATTTCGACTTTTGTATGGAAAACCTGCACGCGATGGAACCTTGTCATGATCGGTCGTGCCCTTACTCTGTTTCGAGTCCGCTCAACAGTTTAGGTGGCTGCACTGAAAACGTCAAGGTTTCTTGCCGGTAGCTGCGCCTCTAGCAGGCTGCTGAAGTCCCGAACCCAACGCTCGCTTGGGTGCGCACCGGCAAGTTCCCAGCATAAGCGTAGGGCATACACCATACAGAAAGAAATCAAACGAGGGGAATAGCATACATTAATCCAGAGATAGCAAGTTATATTACATGATAGTTGCCGCGTTTCTAACTAAAGATAAATTGTCTTTGGCATGGAGCGATGGCGACAAGATAAAGAGAAACGGCTAATCCCGACGTTCGCCTTCAACCCTCTTGACTTGGCTCACCCTGTCAACGATGGGCGCGACAAGCTCTTCAAGTACCTTGACGTCCACATCTGTCGGCAAGCGTTTGAAGACGTTGGAGAGGTTGATGCCGGGGTTCTTGTGCACAACTTTGACCAGCACCTCGCGGAGGACGGCTTGGCAGAGCTTGCGGGATTCGTTCGCCAGCTGGGATGTTCGGTCAGAGTGAAGCTGCTCCAAGGCTTCGAGCATGCGGTCAAAGAACATGGTCAGCCTGGCGCTTGTGGACACCCTGTCGTCAGAAGAATACCTGAAGCCTTGCAGACCCATGATGGACAGTTGCGCGGCAAGCTTCTCTGCAACGTCGATGAGCTTCTCAGTCCAGATCTGCACGCCTGCCACATAGTCATTGTGTGTGGCGGCAACACTCTTAAGCAGCTCCTGTTCATTGTGGAGGTCTTTGATCAAGGTCTTCTCCCGACCCCTGGCGGTCTCAAGGGTCTCCTTCAGCGTGGTCAGCTTCTGCTCCAGATCAACGATGGATTCTTTGGCGGAGGTGAGCTACTGAGTCTTCTCGGATGCGGCAACCTGGGCCTCCATCAAGCTGTGAAGAGTTTTGTATCTTTCGGCTTCGAGTGTTGAGACCTTCTTGCCGTGATCCTCGAGATCAGCCTCTAGCTTCTTCACCTTCCCCTCCAGCAAGCTCTTGGCGGCCTCTGCAGCTCCGGCAGCATCGATGGCTTCCTTCAGTTTGCCGGCGTGATCTTCAGTCAGAGCTCTGAGCGTCTCCATGTGTTTCCGCTCTAGCTCCTGGGTCCGCTGCGCGACAAGTTTCTCGATCTCCTCGTCCTTGCTGCGGAGCTTGGCGGCAAGCGCCTCCTCGCGAGCAGTAAGGTCCTCTTCGTGAGCATCGAGCCCGATGCGGCGCTCCGTCAGGCGAGCTTCTGCTGCGGCGGCCTGCTGTGCAGCCTCCTCCTGTGCCTTCTCGACATCAGATTGCTTCATGAGGAGGTCGTTCCAGTTCTCGCTCAGCTGTTCCCGAGTAGTCTTCAGCTCTTGGAAGGCCTCAGCATACCAAGCCTGCGTCTCCTCGACGCACTTTTGGAAGTCCGCCTCTGCTGCATCAACAACCGCTGCCCTGGAATCCAGCTTATCCTTCCGGGCGCGGTAGAGTGCCTGGAGCTTCTGATAGTTGTCGTGCACGGCTTGGAGTAGCTGCTCTTCCTTGGGTTCACTGCTGCTGGCGGCGGCGATGACGTCTCCATCCAGAGTTTCTCCTTCCACCGGCGCCCCAGTGCTTGCCGTCCCTGGCATGCTGACGAACAGGTTGTCGCTGGCCTTGAGGTAACTGCTTGACGGGGGCACGTCAGATGTTGACGGTTGATCTTCACCGGCAGCTAGGGGCTCCGCGACCGGTGTAGCGCCAGGCGCTCCTGCGGCAGGAATGTCGTCAGTGCGATCGTCGGTCTCCTTGCCGGTCCCCTCAGCAGACTTCTTGGTGGTTTCTTCCTGTGCGGCCTTGGCGGCCTCGTCCACTGCGACCCTGTCGGCCTCAGCGGCAGCATCCCTGGCGGTCTCCTCGATGACGGTTTCGACATCCATGGGTTCCGCCAAGAGGAAATCTGGAAGCCCAGGAAGGGAAGCAAGATGAGACCAAGATTCAAGTTCAAGAAGACAAAAAAGAAGAAGAGAAAAACAGGAATAGCAAGTACTCTGAGGTGAGCGGTTTACCTGCGTCGAGCTGCTGAGGAGGGTTGCCGAAGCTAGTGCTCGCCGGCTCTTCTTCATCGCGGTAAAGCTCGCTTGCCGAAGGCTCATCTCTGGGCGGTGTAGTCGATGGCAGCGGCACGTCAGGGACGGTTCCCATTGGTACTCCTTGTTGCCGCTCCGCTCCTGCACGCCCGGAGATGTCAGCAGTGAAGATACGCACCCCGGCACTTGCCAGCGGAAAGTGCATAACGGACTCACGCTGGGGGCTGCGTCGGGGGCTGTGTTGAGGACTGCGTTGTGGGCTCGACTCCGGGCTGATGTTGATCGTTTCTGGCGCACCAGAGGTGCTTGCCGGCAGTTCGTCGCCCATTGAGGTCTTCGCCCTCTTCGCCATCCTTTGCGCCAAGGTTTCTGCATCTCTGTGGAGACAAGCCAAAGTGAATTAGTCAAGTGAAGCCAGAAATACAGGAATTATAAGGTGCGGCAAGGCCCTTACTCTTCTTCTTCGGATTCCAAGGCAGAGAGGTCGAAAACGACTTCCGCTTCGGCACCTGGGCGAGGAGGTGGAGAAGGAGACCTGGCGCGCTTGGCTGCAGCGGAAGCAGTAGGTTGTTGCGACCCTGCTGCTCCAGCCGCTGGTGCCGTCGTATGGGACGCTCCCGCCACACCAGTTTGTGCCGCGGTCGAGCGTGTCGTACGTCGCACGGGCAGTTGTTGGGCCTCTTGCCGCTGCGCAGCCTTGCCGGCCGCCTTCTTGCTGGGAACCTCATCTCTTGAGGGAGGCTGACTTGCCGGGGCGTCTGAGCTGGCTTTCCGAAGAACGCGCTTTTTCTTCCCTGGAGCTGGGGGCTCCTCGTGCGGCTGCTCCTCAGTTGCGCCCTCGACGGTAGAGCCCCCGGAAACCATGCCGCTCTGCTCCCCGGCAACTTCCTCTTCCTCGGAAGAGGTCTCCTCTGGCACCGTCTCTTCTTCACTGGTGTCTCCTCCCGTGAAGCCAAAGTCGCCGGCCTCCGCGGCACGGTTTGCCTCTTCCGCCCTGCTAGCAATGTAAGCTATTTCTTCGTCAGTGGTGGGACGGATAAGTTTGGGATCTTCCCGGATGGCCCTCTCCGACAAGTTGTCGAAGAACTCCTGCACTTGCTCTGGAGGCGGCTCTACCCAAGTCTCGTCAAGGCCGTGGGCGTTGCACACTGGCATCATAGCAATGATTGAGCTCAGGGCAGAGTTGTTGCACAGAGGCACGACTCCAAGCGGCAACATGAACTTCCCGTCAGGCCTGAACAGCTTGTGGCAGAGATACATGTGCTGCAAGACCGTGAAGTTGTGATTCAAGCCAGGGCGCAGCCTCATAATATCTGCTGCGTTCTTGAAGTCCCAGGCTGGCCTCCCCTTATTGTGCAGAGGGGCGATGCGCCGGCGAAGGAAATCTGCGCCAACCATTTCAATCGTGAGCCCGGCAGCCTTCAGGCGGTGGATCCTGGTGATTGCAATTGTGAGCTTCTTGTCTTCAGGGTCAAGGTCGCTCCAACTCTCACCACGGGCCACCTTCTTCTGCCGGGGCACGCAGAATGGCTGAGGGTCTTTCTCCTGGATCCAGCACCACTCGGATCGCCACTCATCCCACTTCTTGCTGTAGAGACCCCCCTGGGTATATATCCTTGTTCCATGTCCTTGGAATCCAAGTGATAGATCCAGAGAGGGCGTCTCCTGCCTCGATGCGGGGGATGAAGTAGTGGCGGAAGAGGGCCGTGTTGGGTACCACTCCGGCAAAGTTTTTGCAAAGATGCGCAAAGACAGACATGCACGTTACGGCGTTCGGCGTGAAATCCAAAAGGCGGAACCCGTACGTGTACATGATGTCGACGAAGAAGTCGGAGAAAGGAGGACAGAGCCCGCAGTAAAAATAAGCAGCGAAGAAAGGGTATCTATCCGCGCCTCCCCCGGCGGAAGCCGAAAGCGCGCGAGTTTTGGGATGGCCATTTGTCTCCTTCCCCCGTACGCACCTGTACTGAGTAATTAAGGTGTGCCCGTCAAGCATCGGGTCGAAGACGGCGCGCTCTCTCCGCATCCGCACCAGATCCCCTTCATCTGCTCCTGCGGCTGAGCCGGCGGCTTTCCCCGCTTTGCCCTTGCCTGCTTTGGGCGGCATGGCGGCAGTGGAAGCGGAGTCCGAAGGTGGCGAGGGTGTGCGGGTGGTGGAAGAATGGAGGAGGCGCGTTTCAGGCTCGAGGAGGAGGACGATGGCAGCGTCCAGATTGGAAAAGATGAGAGGTAAATGAGCAGCGCCCCTGCGGATTCCTTTTTATGGGGAAGGAGCGGAGGCTGCGGTCGTTCCGCGCACGTCCCCCACGTTCCGCATTCAACGCGCGTCGTGGGAGGGCGCAGTAAATGAGAAGATTATGACAGTAACTCCTGCCACACGTGCCTGTGCACTGTTTTGGGCCTAGCCCAAGAACGCCTCGCACCCATGTATGGCCTAGGACCGGCGGCTCCTGTCGGTGTACTAAAGATCGGGTCCTTTAGTACCCCGTACTTGTGCATGGACAGTTGTAGCCATACCTGCGGCAAGGCCTGCCGGAGGATGGCTGGAGACAGATGCAAGATATCAAGAAGGCGTTTAAGCTGAAGATCAGAAGACCGAAGGCTGGGCGTCCGGCAAGATCTTGCCGGGCTGGCCCGTCGAGCCCCGGCAAGATCAGCACCCGGCAAGATCCCGCCGCTTCCGCACAGTGCCGCCGCTCCAGCGCAGCGACCAGCCTGTCGTTTAGGGCTTGTCCTCCTGGTTGCGTGTCACGGCGCTGGCCGCAGAAGGGGTTAAGCGGTGCTGATGGGACGAGTCCTTTTTCCATCCCCAAGAAAGGCAGGGACACCTGTTCAGAGCATTGAATGCGTCTTGTCCTAAGACGTTTGTCCTAAGACGTTTGTCCTAAGGCGTCAGTAGTAATCATGAGATACTGGTAATCATGAGATACTGTAGATACTTTACACCTCTTGTACTTCGCCACTGTTGGAGACCCCTTGGACATATAAAAGGAGGCCCAAGGCGTAGCTACAGGGGGGGACAGATCTCGATCCAGAATTCGACCCATTCTGCATGCGTAGCTGCAGCTGTAGCTCCCAGAACTGGGCCAAGAACATCCACAGTAATACAGCCAAGCAGGAGTAGGGTTTTACGCTTCCGAGCGGCCCGAACCTGGGTAAATCCCCTCGCGTTGATCGTTAGTTCCGCTCTTTGTGCTGTCCTTTCTCCCTTGCCGAACCGTAAAGGGATCCTTCGGTCCCATAGGTGTCGTTTCCCCGACAGGACTAAACTGCAGAAATGCCAGAATAAGGGGGGAAATCTCATCCTATTGAAGACTACATCTTTCAGCAGTAGAAGAGAGGAGCGTATATGGTATCATCTTGTACATACATATAGCAATAATCCTGCCCGGAGATCCTCTCCATGTCTCCCTGTGAGAAGGCGATCTCCGGGGGTATCTATCTATTATCTGGGTGTGTTTTAACAAGTATCCGGTTTAAGTTGTAAGAGGTCGGGATACATCTTCAAGTCGCCCTGTTACCGTGGACATGACTATTCGAATAGTTTACTTCCCTGCATGGGTGCACCACATTACCCGATACACTCGATTACCTCTGGCCGGACACACTTTTCTGGGTAATGCCCGGCCTCGGATAATCGACACGCCGTATACCTACCTAGGCTCTACAGAGAGGTCAGCACGCCGGTCTACATCCTAAGCGCGAAGGGGTCATGGGCCGATCGCCCTAAGCACTCCTGCATGTTACGAGGACGGCCAGTACCAAACCCACCTCTGTATCCAGGCATAACCGGCTCACCCGGGAGCATGCCGCTCAACTGTGACGTCTGACAGAGCTTTCGGGAGGAACGTACGACGCCGAGGGTTCCATATACCATTATCCCGCGCGACGGTTAGTGCGTTGATACGTCTCCAACGTATCTATAATTTTTGACTGTTGTTGGCGCGGAAATTCGCACCGCGCAACACAACGATAATCCTCGCACTTTCGCGGCGAGGGGCGGATGCTTTTCGGGCAAAGCAACAAAGAAGGTTCCTCGATTTCGGAGAGGAGGGACGGATGCTTTACGAGCAAAGCAACAAAGATGAAAACAGTAAACGAAAGTAAAAGTACGAAAAAGTAGTAGATGTGTTTGTTCGATTGTGTGTTTTTCAATCGGCCGTCACCCCCAACATATATAAGAGGCGGCTGGACTTCCCGTACAAGCAAATGATTCATCTAGGCTTTCCTTACAAGAAAATTACATCAATTCACGTCCTAGAGTCCTAGTTCTGGTCCCGCTCGGATTCAGCCCGAATCTGGTCCAATCTTCTGTCTTGCTCCTTGCGTGGGCCGTGGAATCTGCACATGACCTCCGATGGAGATGGTTCAAACACGAATTTTGTGCGCTTCGACGAGGCCAATAATCCGTATGTTGATCACTTTTCCAAATAAGGCTATCTTGAATACTCCACGGGGTCATCTTTAATTTCGAGTCGGACTCGGTTATGTAGCTGACTGGACCGTCCGACTCTTGCAACGTCTCTGCAGGTCGTATACTATGTCGGATGATGATGACTCCAAAAGCAAAGTTGACCGTTTCGACGTTACGAACAACTTTCATGTTGAACACTTTTTCATCCGAGGCCATCTAGATAATTATTTGAGCCCATCTTCAGCTTCTGGTCGGATTTGACAGTTTCCACCCCGGCAAGCTTTCCCCGGCAAGGTTTCCATCCCGGCAAGCTTTCACATCCCGGCAAGGTTTCCATCCCGGCAAGATTTCCCCGGCAAGGTTTCTATCCCGGCAAGGTTTCCATCCCGGCAAGATTTCCCCGGCAAGGTTTCTATCCCGGCAAGGTTTCCATCCCGGCAAGATTTCCCCGGCAAGGTTTCCATCCCGGCAAGATTTCCCCGGCAAGGTTTCCATCCCGGCAAGCTTTCTGGCTGTATCTTGCGGGTCTTTTTTGTGGCAGTAAACGACCTCGGATGAAAATGTGCCCAAAAGCAAAGTTGACCGTTTCGACGTTACGAACAACTTTCATGTTGAACGTTTTTTGATTCGAGGCCATCTTGAATGGCTAATTGCTCACGCATTGCATCAGACACTCACCAAGACGTGTCTGGTCTCCCACGTCTTATTTCGCCTCTTGACATGGCTGCATTCAGATAGCTCTAACTTTTGCATACAAACTCGGATTGAGACGATTTTTATATGAAAATCAACCGATTCGACGAGACGAAGACAATTCATGTAGAAAGTTTTCTCATATGAGATCATCTTGAGGGCGTAATCAGCCGAATAGTGTTCTGGATACAAAATCCCAGTACTTCGAACACAACTTCGGCCTTAGAGATGAGGTCGGATGGCTATGGCCCAAATATCAAAGTTTCTCCTTTTGACGATACGGAGCATTCTCACTTTGAGTACTTTTCCATTTGAGGCCTTCTTAATTACGTTTTTGTCCATGCCAAAATCTGGTGTCAACACATGCCCCCCCTGTTTTTCGGCAAAGCTTGCATGCCGAAAAATAACTTGCACAATGCTTTTTCTAAGGACGATGTCAACACTCCATTGGCCATTTATATTCTTAGGGCGATAATCATATATCGGCCACGTTTGCTCTTAGGGCGATAATCATATATCGGCCATCGCCTATTTAGGCTTCTTGCCAGACACTTGGATGGTACTTCTTCAGATATTTTCCATTGAGCGCTTTAGCCAGCTTCTCCCCTTGCAAAGATTGTACAAAATATGAATTGCCAGGGACAATCTCTACAACTTTATATGGACCTTCCCAACTCGGCGACCACTTGCCGAATTTTCTATCTTTAGTTCCAATGGGTAAAATCGTTTTCCATACTAAATCTCCTATTTGAAACGACTTTTCTTTCACCCTTTTTTTATAAGCCTTGGCTACTCTTAATTTTTCTTTCTCAATTTCTCGCAAAGCTTTTAACCTTTCTTCTGGAACGTCATCTATTCTGTCCATCATCAAATCAGTATATTCAACAGCCGACAAATCATTTTGTCTGGCTACCCTAAGAGCTTGCAACTTAAGTTCCACAGGTAACACCGCCTCCTGGCCATACACTAGCTCAAAAGGTGATACTTGAGTAGCTCCATGCTTAGATATTCTATGAGCCCATAAAGCTTCCGAAAGCACCTCGTGCCACCTTCTCGGATGTTCTTCAACTTTCTTCTTTATAAGCTTGATCAAAGTCTTATTGCTAGATTCGGCCTGTCCATTAGCTTGAGCATAATAAGGCGACGAATTCAACAATCTAATTCCATAAGATTCGGCAAATTCACGAAATTGATGGGACATAAAAGAAGCACCTTGATCAGTAGTCAAAGTTTGAGGAACACCGAATCTATGAATAATATGCTCCAAAACAAAATTAATTACTTCTCTATGAGTCATTTTCCTCAAAGGAATCGCTTCCGTCCACTTGGTGAAATAATCAGTGGCTACCAGGACGAAGCGATGTTGTTTAGAAGACGAAGGATGTATCTCACCAATAAAATCTAAGCCCCATCCTCTAAACGGCCATGGCTTAATTATGGGATTCAACATAGCTGCGGGTGCTAATTGTATGTTGCCAAATTTCTGACAAGCTTCACAACCTTTATAATAACGGAAACAATCTTCTAACAAAGTCGGCCAATAAAAACCTGCTCTTTCTATCAACCACCGCATCTTATGAGCCGACTGGTGTGTCCCACATATGCCCTCATGCACTTCACCCATGGCTAATCTAGATTGGTCAGAATCCAAACATTTTAACAATAGCCCATCTATAGTTCGGCGATGTAACTCGTCGTTAAACAGAGTATACTTCAAAGGTTGTCGCCGAATTTTTCTATCTCTCGTTTGACTTGGATCTTTTAAATGATTAATCAAAGGAATTCTCCAATCTACAATCTCCGAATTAGTAACTAATTCGGTCACTGGTGATAGTTCGTTTATTTGTAACTCGGTCTCACCCTTTGTAGCAATCAACATCGGTTTTTCTAAGACGAAGAACTTTCCTCTACTGATATTGTAACCGGATGCTTGCTGTGCCAAAGAATTAGCTCTAGAATTTTCTTCTCTAGGTATATGATGGATGGTGAATGTATCTAGAGATTTAATCATGTCCAAACATCGGTCCAAATAACTATTTAACAACCCGTCAAAACATTGGAATTCGCCTTTAATTTGTTGCACTACCAGAAGCGAATCACCAAAAGCATCTACATCCTTAACACCCATATCCAGTAAATTTTGTAAACCAAACAAAAGAGCCTCATACTCAGCTTGGTTATTCGTGCAAGGATATTCTAAGCGAACCGATGTTTCATATATAACATTATTAGGAGAAATCAAAATATTGCCGACGCCTTGTCCCTTTCTACAAACCAATCCATCAAAATAAAGTTTCCATGGGCATATGCTAACATAATTAATATCTTCTTCATCCTTAACCCTATGATCAACAATGAAATCAGCGATAATTTGACCTTTCATAGCACGCAACGACTCATATGTCAAATCATACTCTATTAGTGCATAAGCCCATTTACCAATCCTACCACTAAGAATCGGTTTTTGCAATATGTGTTTAACTACGTCGGCCTGACAAGCTACCACACAAGTACTGGACAGCAAATAAGGTCGAAACTTGGTACATGCATAATATAAGGATAAGCATAACTTTTCAATAAACACATACCGAGTTTCGGCGTCAATCAAGCGACGACTTAAGTATGCTATGATACACTCCTTCCCGTCACCTTCTTGTGCCAATTCTGCGCCGATCACTTTATCTTGTGCAGCAATATATAATTTGAACGGCGCACCAGATTTGGGTGCACGCAACACCGGAGGATTCAACAAATATGTCTTTATGTTATTAAAAGCCTCTCGTTGTTCTGCCCCCCAAGTGAATTCGGCTTCATTCTTTAGCCGAAGTATTGGAGCAAACGATTCAATCTTCCCTGCCAAGTTAGATATAAATCGTCTCAAGTAATTGATTTTCCCCAATAACTTTTGCACATCTCCTTTGCAAGTCGGCTGTTCCAGATTTTTAATTGCCTCTACTTTCTTAGGGTCAATCTCTACACCACCTTCATGAATTATAAATCCTAAGAATTTTCCAGCCGACACACCAAAAGCACATTTAAGGGGATTCATCTTCAACCCATACCGACGCATTCTTTCAAAACCGAGTCGTAAATCGGCAAGATGATGCTCAAACCCATCCGATTTAACAACTATATCATCAATGTATATTTCTAATATAATGCCTAGAAGATCATGAAATATTAGATTCATGGCACGTTGATATGTAGCACCGGCATTCTTCAACCCAAAAGTCATGACTACCCACTCAAACAAACCGACAAAGCTAGGGCACCGAAAAGCAGTCTTAAACATGTCCTTTTCGGCCATAAATATTTGATTATAACCAGCATTGCCATCTAAAAAACTGATTATTCTATGTCCCGAAGCATTATTAATAAGGATGTCGGCAATAGGCATAGGATATTCATCTTTTGGAGTAGCCTTATTCAAGTCCCTAAAATCAACACATATTCTAATTTTGCTAGTATTCTTCTTTTCAACAGGAACAATATTAGACACCCAATCCGCATATCTACATGGCCGAATAAACTTTGCTTTTATCAACCGGTCAACTTCTTCTTTGATACGGTCATACATGTTAGGATTAAAATTTCTACGCGGTTGCTTATACGGCCTAAAACCAGGTTTGATAGGTAATCTATGTTCCACTAAATCTCTATTTAAGCCAGGCATTTCGGTATAATTCCAAGCGAAGCAATCAACAAATTCTTTAAGTAACACGGTTACCTTGCTTTTCTGATCGGCTTTTAAATTAGCATTGATAAATGTAGGTCTCAGAGTGCTCCCATCACCAATGTCTATTTCTTCAAGTGGATCAGCCGATGAGAATCCATGCCCAAGCTTGTCCATGTCTTCAAATTCTTCAATAGTCTCATGCATATCGTTCTTTCCGAAACGATATTCTTCTGTACGTTTTTGTAACCATTTAATGCTATCTTCTTTATTCATCACTTACATAGATAGATCATTAAGCCGAGCTACATCAGCCGGCTGTACATTTATGGGTACAAAACCATCTCGACCTATACTAATGTAATCATAGTCCGATAGATCTCTACCGGTCAAGCATTGCATATCACCGAGTTGCCAATCAACCGGCGCTTCTGTCAAGGCTATGCAAGTTGAGTTATCTGCCCCAATCACCTCTACATCATCATCTACCCATTGAGTTAAGCACTGATGCAAAGTAGATGGAATGCAACAATTCGCATGGATCCAGTCACGCCCTAACAGAATATTGTATCGGCCTTTGACATCAACTACAAAGAAAGCAGTCGGCAATGTCTTGCTTCCGACTGTAAGCTCCATAGATATAACGCCTTTGGCTTCAGATAGCTCTCCTGAAAACCCACTGAGTGCCATGTTGGTCTTCATGAGCTCGCTATCCTTTCGGTTCAGCTTCGAAAACACCGAAAGAGGCATGATATTCACACCTGCGCCGCCATCAACAAGCATACGCCCAATAGGCTTGCCATCAACATGTCCTTTGATGAATAACGGCTTCAAGTGTTGGTCGGGTTTTTCTAGTTTTTCGAACATAGCCTTACCCGGCCCAAGAATTAACTCAGCAACCTCAGACTCAGGTGCGCGAAACTCGGCGGGCAATGCAAAAACCATGTTAATATCCATATCAGTGAATATATTGTTGCCATTCTCCGAGTTGACGCCGTCAACCTTGTCATCCGTCATGTCATCATCTGAGTACTTGCCATCATCTTCCGAGCAATCGCCACCATCTTCCGGATTGTGAGTGGTATCTTCCGAATAACTGGTGACTGCATCAACCGAGCCAGTGGGAGCATCAACCGAGTTATCGGCAACTGCATCTTCTTCTTTTGATATGCGCTTTTCTCTCCACACCAGTCGGGGTATCATTGGTCTATCCTCATTGAATTGCTCATCCCGCTTTTTCTCGGCTATTTCTTTTTCGATTTCCAACGCTCGCAGCCGCTGCACTCGGCGTTTCTGAGTGTGATTTAATCCTGTCGGACACCATTGAGGTTCTGGTTTGGTCCCTGGAGCGACAGATTTGCTGCCCCCCGAACTACTCGGCATTTTCTGACGTACTGTCCTGTTGCCCCCCGAGTAACCCGGCCTGTACTGACTGCTTCCTGAGTATCTCGGCATGTTGCTTCTCATGTAACTCGGCCTGTTCCGAGTAGCCGAAACACCCTTCTGCTGATGCGATACACCCCCTGCTGCAAATTTCTGGCTTCCATTAGTACTTGGGTTCCCATGATTGAGCGAGCCAAAAATAACTGGAGACTGTCCAGGGGATGCACGTGAGCTGTTCTCTTTGATGAGTGGATCAATTATCACACCAACCGCTCCAATTTTCCGAGTTACGCCGGCAGATTCAGTATGTGCATTAGCATCTTTTCCCTGATCAGAATTATCTTTCAACTCGGCAATGTCCTCCTTTCCTGGACTTTTCTTTTCACCGAGTTCTTTTGCAGACTTACGCACCCAAGTGAGCCCACGACCATTACTATTTTTGTCAGCCATTTGGCGCACTGGTGACCGATCCCTTCGAATCGTGTCTTCATCAAACCGAGTCCTTTTCTGACACACTGGCCCCCTATGCATATTACTCGGCTGATTCCATTCTGGCCGAAAATAACCCGGTGGCCCCATAGGGTGTGGTGCCCAAGGATTAAACCCCCACGGAGCACACGGAGGAAAATATGGGTGCATAGGAGGTGGGCATCCCCAATAAGCCGGTTGCATTGGAAAACACGGCTGTTGCTCATATGAATTTCTCCCCCAATGCTCATGATCATCAAGTCTAGGAGGGGACCTCGGACGCTTGACTCCTCCAAGCTGATTGAACACATTGCTGTTTCTACGCGAAGTGTATTTTTCCAACAGCATGTTGACAGTCGGCTTTGGTCTTGGACCTTGCTTTTTCTTTCCATTGACTTTCCATACTCCGACCTCTGGGTTCCTGGGTTTAATCATTTTTGGTGGAGCATTCTCATCAACAGTATTTTTCTCCTTGGCTGACTCGGCTTGATCCGACCGAATTAGCATCCTTTTGCCTTCAAACTCGATCACATTAACAGGGAAAGGATCACTATCGAGCTTCATCTTGGCATCCTCTATGAATGTCAATCGTCCTTCGTTAATGGCCGATTGCACCTGTCGACGGAAAAATATTACAATCATTAGTAGCATGCGAAAAAGAATGATGCCACTTACAGTAAGCTCTTCGTCCCAATTCTTCCAGAGATGGGATCACATGATTTCCTCTCAATCTTATTTGCTTCCCTTGCAATAACATATCAAAGATCTTATCACACTTGCTAACATCAAAAGTATATTTAATCTCATCTTTTTTAGCAGGTGTAGGTTTTAAAGCTGGACATGCAAAGGGTTTAGACTTTGACGTTTGGATCCACTCGGCTACACATATGTCTAGATCATCATCACTAGCCGAATCATCTTCACACTCTAAAGTATTAACAGCAGGAATAACCTTATCTTTATTTTTGTTTTCTCTGAACCGACTAGATTGCTTAACTTCTCTAGCTCGGTTTTCCTGCGCCAAAGCCTTTTGTAACACTTGGTTTACATCTAAAAATTCCTGCCCTTCTAGTTTATCTTTAATGTGAGCATGCAAACCCGAAAAAGCTAGATCAGCCAAATCTTTTTCGGCTATATTTAAGCTGTAGCAACGGTTCTTTACATCCCTAAACCTTCTAATGTAATCATGCACCGGCTCATTATACTTCTGCCTAACCATAGTTAGGTCAGAAAGCCGAAGCTCGACTTCACCGCTATAGAAGTACTCATGAAATCGCTGCTCTAACTGTACCCATCAAGAAATAGAGTTAGGAGCAAGGGATGAAAACCAAGTAAATGCAGTGCCGGTTAAAGACAAAGGAAATAGTCTAACTCTATAAATATCTGAATTACCAAACTCACTGCATTGTGCTAAGAACTGTGCCACATGTTCAACAGTAGACCTACCACCTTCCCCGGTGAATTTAACAAAATCAGGGATCCTAACACCTCGAGGATAAGGAGTGGATTCAAAGTATTCGGGGTATGGTTTCCGATAGGTACGTGCCACACCTTTCGGCGCCAAACCGTATTGACTCAGGATCTCAGTTATTTGATCTTTCACACTAACATATGTTTGTGGAACAGCATGTGGTGGATTCTTCGGCAATATGGTTTGAGCATGTGAAGTTTGCAACGGAGGATCGTTAGCTTGCGAATCAAGTACCGGCCCATATGGAATCCCGATACTGACAGCTGGCGGCATAGCCTCTGAATTATTTACAATTCGGTGAGGGTTCGTACCAAATTGATTGTAACTCGGTGGTGAGTTTGCTCCGAGTTGATTGTAACTCGGTGGCGTGGTATATGCTACTGTTTGATAGTAGGGTTGCTGCAGATTTGAATTCAAAACCCTACTTTGGTTATTGCTATCATAACTTTGTGCAACCGAAGTAGAAACGATAGGAGGAGCAACACTAGGGATAAAGTTATGGGCCGAACTATTAGTATAGTTCCGGCCACTTTGATCATTGTTTAGAACAGCATGAATTTGATCTCTGTTAGCCGATGCACTTTCAACATGTTGCCCTAATGATTGAATATGATGAGATGAACCATCCCCTAAACCTTTGCTATGTCGCTTTTCAAGTTCTTCAAATTTATCAGCCATGGATTTAGAAAGTGTGTTCATCGCATTTGTCATGTCGGATCCAAATTTGCTAGCTACGGACACATCAATTAAATGAGCAATTTCTTCGGTTGGCTTTTTTACCTCAGCATCGGAAGGACTTGGCGCAACTACCTTTTTGACGACGCCGTTCCTTGTCTTCTGGTATCCCGCCAAAAACATGTTCTTCTTTTCAGGGTTCTGTCTCTCGAGCTCCTGTTCAAACTCGCGCCGATCATCTTCCGACAGGTCATCGAACGTAACGGCGATGACGTTCTCCGGGTCGATGTCGCTCCCGTTACTGGACTCGGTATTCATCATGTCCTGAGTAGATGTTGCCCTTGTTCTTCTCGTCGCCGAGTAGATTGGAAGTACTCGGCGTTCTTCGTTCCCCAGCGGAGTCGCCAATTTGTGTTGGCGCGGAAATTTGCACCGCGCAACACAACGATAATCCTCGCACTTTCGCGGCGAGGGGCGGATGCTTTTCGGGCAAAGCAACAAAGAAGGTTCCTCGATTTCGGAGAGGAGGGACGGATGCTTTACGAGCAAAGCAACAAAGATGAAAACAGTAAACGAAAGTAAAAGTACAAAAAAGTAGTAGATGTGTTTGTTCGATTGTGTGTTTTTCAATCGGCCGTCACCCCCAACATATATAAGAGGCGGATGGACTTCCCGTACAAGCAAAGGATTCATCTAGGCTTTCCTTACAAGAAAATTACATCAATTCACGTCCTAGAGTCCTAGTTCTGGTCCCGCTCGGATTCAGCCCGAATCTGGTCCAATCTTCTGTCTTGCTCCTTGCGTGGGCCGTGGAATCTGCACATGACCTCCGATGGAGATGGTTCAAACACGAATTTTGTGCGCTTCGACGAGGCCAATAATCCGTATGTTGATCACTTTTCCAAATAAGGCCATCTTGAATACTCCACGGGGTCATCTTTAATTTCGAGTCGGACTTGGTTATGTAGCTGACTGGACCGTCCGACTCTTGCAACATCTCTGCAGGTCGTATACTATGTTGGATGATGATGACTCCAAAAGCAAAGTTGACCGTTTCGACGTTACGAACAACTTTCATGTTGAACGTTTTTCGATTCGAGGCCATCTTGAATGGCTAATTGCTCACGCATTGCATCAGACACTCGCCAAGACGTGTCTGGTCTCCCGCGTCTTATTTCGCCTCTTGACATGGCTGCATTCAGATAGTTCTAACTTTTGCATACGAACTCGGATTGAGACTATTTTTATATGAAAATCGACCGATTCGACGAGACGAAGACAATTCATGTAGAAAGTTTTCTCATATGAGATCATCTTGAGGGCGTAATCAGCCGAATAGTGTTCTGGATACAAAATCCCAGTACTTCGAACACAACTTCGGCCTTAGAGATGAGGTCGGATGGCTATGGCCCAAATATCAAAGTTTCTCCTTTTGACGATACGGAGCTTTCTCACTTTGAGCACTTTTCCATTTGACGCCTTCTTAATTACGTTTTTGTCCATGCCAAAATCTGGTGTCAACAACTGTTCCATGCTATTATAGTATCAATCTTGGTTGTTTTATATGCAATTATATGCCATTATACTATATCATTTTTTGGGACTAACCTATTAACTCAGTGCCCAGTGCCAGTTGCTGTTTTTTGCTTGTTTTTGTCTTTTCAGAAAATCATTATCAAAAAGAGTCCAAACGAGAAAAAAACTTTGGATTAATTTTTTCTGCACCAGAAGAGACCCACGAAGCTTCGAGCGAAGACCAGAGGAGCCACGAGGGAGCCACAAGCTCGGAGGGAGCGCCCTGGGAGGTAGGGCGTGCCCCCAGGCTTGTGGGCCTCTCGTAGCCCCTCCTGACCTAATTCCAGTGCTATAAATTCCCAAATATTCCCAATATACCAGAGAGACAGAAGAGAAAACCTTTCCGCTACTACAAGCCTCTGTTCTTCCGTGATCCCATCATGAGGCCTTTTCCGGTACTCTGTCGGAGGGGGAATTGATCACGGAGGGCTTCTTCATCAACCTTGCTGCCCCTCCGATGATGTGTGAGTAGTTTACCACAGACCTACGGGTCCATAGCTAGTAGCTAGATGACTTCTTCTCTCTCTTTGATCTTCAATACCATGTTCTCCTCGATGTTCTTGGAGTTCTATCCGATGTAATCTTCTTTTGCGGTGTGTTTGTTGGGATCCGATGAATTGTGAGTTTATGATCAGATTATTCATGAGAAATATTTGAGCCTTCTCTGAACTCTTTTATGCATGATTATTATAGCTTTGTATTTCTCTCTGATCTATCGATTTGGTTTGGCCAACTAGATTGGTTTATCTTGCAATGGGAGAGGTGCTTTGTGATGGGTTCAATCTTGCGGTGCTCAATCCCAGTGACAGAAAGGGACATGACACGTATTTGTATTGTTGCCATTAAGGATAAAAATATGGGGTTTAATCATATTGCTTGAGTTTACTTTGTCTACATCATGTCATCTTGCTTAAGGCGTTACTCTGTTTCATACTTAATACCCTAGATGCATGCTGGATAGCGGTCAATGGGTGGAGTAATAGTAGTAGATGCAGGCAGGAGTCGGTCTACTTGTCTCGGACGTGATGCCTATATACATGATCTTTTCCATGAATCCATCATAATTATTTGCTTTTCTATCAATTGCCCAACAGTAATTTGTTCACCCACCGTATGCTATGTGTTCGAGAGAGAAGCCTCTAGTGAAAACTATGGCCCCCGGGTCCACTTTTATCATATATTTAAAACCAAAAATACCTTGCTATAATTTATTTACTTTTATTTTATTTAGTATTTTAGTTTATCTATCTATCACTATCAGAATTAATCCTTGCAGATAACTGCTAAGAGGATTGACAACCCTCTTATTTGCGTTGGGTGCAAGTGTTTGCTTTTGTGTGTGCAGGTGCTGCTAAAGGGATTTTGCGTGGTTCTCCTACTGGATTGATAACCTTGGTTCTTAATTGAGGGAAATACTTATCTCCACTATACTGCATCATCCTCTCCTCTTCGGGGAAATACCAATGCAGTCTACAAGTAGCAGGAAGAATTTCTGACGCCGTTGCCGGGGAGACATCACCAAAATTTATCAAGTACCTTCGCACAAACTATCATCCACTTGCATTTATGTTATTTGCCTTTTTATTTGCATTTGCCTCTCATTTTCATCTCCCCCACTTCTAATTTTTTTTTACAAAAACACAAAAATAATTTTTTGCTTGTTTGCTAGTTTGCTTGCTCTGTCGTTATGTCGCTAGAGGAATTTCGCGATAGTTTCTATAACAAAAGATTGTTTGAAATTGAAAATGCAGGGCCGGTCCTGAGATTTCAGGGGCCCGGGGCAAAACTATTACTGGGGGCCCTTAAATGTATGGGTGAAAATAATAATGAATTATATGTATACATAATGTTATCAATAACACTTACAAGTGATCCAAAAGCAATATTTATATATCCAAAACATCAATATATGTTGAACCGGTAGTTTTGATTAAACATATTAGAACTAGACCATGATATCTACTACTCCCTCTGTACCAAAATATAAGACATTTTTGCAGTTCAATGAACTGCAAAAACGTCTTATATTTTGGAATAGAGGTAGTATTTGTGAATTCCTATGTTAGCAAGAAAATGAGGGTTCTCAGATTAACACGTCTGACTTGTAATTTTTGCAACCATCAAAGAACATAGTTAATTCCCCACAAATAAAACATACCCCCTTCGTCCCACAATATAAGCTAATTTGGTGTTAGTATGAAAGAAAATCAAATCCCCAAATCAGTGTGATCTTTTACCTCTCTCAGAAGATTAAAGTGGTCAACATGTCCCTTTCCATCGATGTATCTGATATGTCCATTTTGCATCATGTTTTCCTACTGTTATTTATAGTGTTTTTAATCAATATAACACTTTGTGGAGCAATTTTAATGCCTTTTCTCTCTTAATATGCAAGATTTACACAAGGAGGGAGATTGCCGGCAGCTGGAATTCTGAACCTGAAAAAGCTATGTCAGAGATACCTATTCTGCACATCTCCAAATGAGCTGAAATTTCACAGAGATTTATTTTGGAATAAATAAAAAATACCGGAAGCAAGAAGTACCAGAGGGGGCCACCCAGGTGCCCACGAGGCACCAGGGTGCGCCACCCCCCAGGCGCGCCCTGGTGGCTCATGGGGCCCCTGGCCAGCCTCTGGCCCCCATTTTCTGGTATATAAGCCCATTTGCCCTAGAAAAAATAAGGAGAAGACTTTGGGGATGGTGCGCCGCCGTCTCGAGGCGGAACTTGGGCAGGAGCATTTTTGCTCTCCGGCGGAGCGATTCTGCGAGGGATACTTTCCTCCGGGAGGGGGAAATCGGAGCCATCGACATCACCAATGATCCTCTCATCGTGGGAGGACCAATCTTCATCAACATCTTGAAAAGCACCATCTCATCTCAAACCCTAGTTCATCTCTTGTATTCAATCTTTGTCTCAAAACCTCATATTGGTACCTGTGGGTTGCTAGTAGTGTTGATTACATCTTGTAGTTGATGCTAGTTGGTTTATTTGGTGAAAGATTATATGTTCAGATCTATTATGCTATTTAATACCCCTCTGATCTTGGACATGAAGATGATTTGTGAGTAGTTACTTTTGTTCTTGAGGACATGGGAGAAGTCTTGTCATAAGTAATCATGTGAATTTGGCATGCGTTCGATATTTTGATGATATGTATGTTGTTGATTCTCTTAGTGGTGTCATGTGAACGTCGACTACATGACAACTTCACCATCTTTGGGCCTAAGGGAATGCATTATGGAGTAGTAATTAGATGATGGGTTGCTAGAGTGACAGAAGCTTAAACCCTAGTGTTAGGGCATATTTCTCCCTTAGTGATTTTGGTGATTGATGGCAATACTTTTGCGGACTAATCGTGTGCATTGAGCATTTCAGATAATCGACCATTTGGCACAAGACGATTCATGCCCCTCGGAGCTATTATGAAGACGGTGTTTTTCTTGCGTTTCTTTTTCGGTGGTTTTGAGTCGTAGGAACACCGTACTATCAAGAGGGGGTCCGCATCGGAATGGTTTGGGTGGATTCAACACGTACACAGTCATTTTGCACCCTCATTCTTTCCCGGCAATCGAGCTTTCCCTTCCTCTATGCATGAGCTTTCTAGAGCTTCTTAAGCGGTAGTACCGCCCTGATCAGCGGTAGTACCGCTCCAGCGGTACTGCCGCAGATCAGTGCTACCTCCACTTCCGCTTGTTTTTAGCTTCTGTAACTGGGCGGTAGTAGAGCGGTAGTTCAGAGCGGTAGTACCGCTCGGGCGGTACTACGGCCCTGACTACCACCCCACTACCGCAGAGTTACTGGGCCTCTCATAACTAAGCGGAAGTACCGCTCGTGCGGAGCGGTAGTACCGCCCCGGCGGAACTACCGCCGTTCCTCTTCCGCTCTGAGTACCGCTTGTTTTTTGCTTCTGGATAGCTCTGTCTCTCGAGCGGAAGTAGGGCGGTAGTACCGCCTCAGGCGGCACTACCGCCCTGCCTATCTCTACTACCGCTGGTTTCGGCTGCTGTTCAATACTAAGCGGAAGTTCCGCTAGTGGGAGCGGTAGTACCGCTCCGGTGGCACTACCGCCTCCTTGACCTGCTCAGTTGAACGTGGCGCCAGGAACTTCCGTTCAAGCGGAAGTACCGCTCACCCTAGCGGTACTACCGCTCTCCCGAGCGGTACTACTGCTTGTGCACGGGTTGTGAGTGCATAACGGTTGGTTTTTCTTCCCCTCTATATAAGGGCGTCATCTTCCCCAAGGTGACCTACCTCTTCCTTCCCCAAGCTCCATTGTTGCTCCTAAGCTCAAACTTGCCCGATCTCTCTCCCTAGCCAATCAAACTTGTTGATTCTTTAGGGATTGGTTGAGAAGGCCTAGATTTACACTTCCACCAAGAGAAATTTGATTCCCCCACTAATCCCTTGCGGATCTTGTTACTCTTGGGTGTTTGAGCACCCTAGACGGTTGAGGTCACCTCGGAGACACATTCCATTGTGGTGAAGCTCCGTGGTGGTGTTGGGAGCCTCCAATTAAGTTGTGGAGATTGCCCCAACCTTGTTTGTAAAGGTTCGGTCGCCGCCTTCAAGGGCACCACTAGTGGAATCACGGCATCTCGCATTGTGTGAGGGCGTGAGGAGAATACGGTGGCCTTAGTGGCTTCTTGGGGAGCATTGTGCCTCCACACCGCTCCAACGGAGACGTACTTCCTCTCAAAGGGAAGGAACTTCGGTAACACATCCTCGTCTCCACCGGCTCCACTTGTGGTTACTTCTTACCTTTACTTTGTGCATGCTTTACTCGTGTTGTATCTTGTGCTTGCTTGCTTGTGCTGTGATTGTTAGCATCATATAGGTTGCTCACCTAGTTGCACATCTAGACAACCTATTTTGTTGCTAACCCTAATTTGTTAAGAAAAGCTAAAAATTGGTAGTTGCCTATTGACCCCCCCTCTAGTCAACCATATCGATCCTTTCAATTGGTATCAGAGCCTCGTCTCTTTATTAAGGGTTTCACCACCCGAAGAGTATGGTTGACGACGGGGATCGGGTTGAGGAAGTGCCTGAGGCCGTGGAGTTGAACTCGGTCACCCGAGACAACTTAAATGAAGCTATGGCTTCACTTAAGACGTCTATGACGACCGAGGTCAAGTCCATGCTTAAAGATCTCCTTGAGGGGTTGAAGTCTACTCCCGATCCTTTGCTTGTGGTTAATCCCACCGCATCGGAGTCGGAGGCCAATTCCGACAGGGAAGCGGCTAAAGGCACTCAAACCTCTTCCCCTCATGGTAAGAATGGGACGGGAACCTACGCCTTGGTTCCCCCTCCCCCGGTCTATGGAGGACCGGTCCCTACACCGCATATTAACAACCTAGGTCCTCCTCCTAAACTTGTGAAGGGTGATTTTGCTAATTGGGTTTTTCGTATCAAGTCTCATTTGAATCACAGCTCAACAAATCTTTGGAGAATCATTGAGCAAGGCTTCTACCCACATGATCCAAGCAACCTCACTCCAAGAGAAGAGGCGTACAATCAATACAATCACTCCGCATTGTTCATCCTCCAATCCGCAGTGCCTCCCGAAGATCTAGCTCACTTGCGTCCCTTCTCCCGTGCAAAGGATTGTTGGGAACACATTATATCTTTGTACAAGGGGAGCTCAAGCATTCAACGGTCCAACTTTGAAGTGGTGCTTGATGAGGCCGATGAGTTTGTGATGAATGAAGATGAGGATCCTCGGGATCTCTACCGAAGATTGACAACTCTTGCGGTCACTCTTCAAGATCATGGGAGCAAGGATACGGATGATAATTGGATCAAGCGCAAGTTTCTCAAGGCCATCATGCCATTCAACAAGGCAATGTCCTCCGTGATCCGTCAAAGACCGGACTTCCACACATTGTCTTCATGTGAAGTGTTGGATGAGTTTATTGCCATGAACATCATGAACAAGACCGCCGACAATGCTCTATCTCGTGTCCGGTCAAAGAAAGCCTCACCCAACCTTGCTTTGAAGGCCAAGGGTATTCCGGAAGAAGAAGAAGAGGAAGAAGAAGAGAGCTGCCCCGAAGACACCAAATATGCTTACCACGAGCACATGGCTCTTGCGTCAAGGCAATTTTGGGGCAACAAGAGAAACACAAGGCCCAACTCCTCCAAGAACAACTCAAAGGGCAAGCAACGAGTAAGGACTTGCTACAATTGTGGTAATGTGAGTCACTTTGTGGCGGATTGTTCGTATGAGAAGAGGGAGGACAATGGTGGCAAGCTCATCCGCAAAGACAAGGTCAAGTCCTTCCCCAACAAGAACAATTTCAACAAGAAGGTGCCTCCAAAGGGCTTGGTGGCGCAAGAAGAGTACAACTCCGATGATGATGATGATGATACAAGTGGTGAAGTGTTAGCAATGGCCACCGTGGCCATTGCCACCTCTTCTCCAACCTCAGTGTCCCTCTTCGATGCCCCCAATGAGAACATCATCGCCAAGTGCCTCATGGCCAAAGGTATCAACAAGGTAACCTCCAACATCAAAACAACTACCACTACTACTCCATTGTTGGATTGTGTGGATGATAGTGAGATGGTAAAGGTTGATGAGAACGAGTTTGATAAGTTCTTGAGTAAGCTCAAAGGTGAGACCAAGAAGCACTTTGTTGCTCTCTTGGAACAATTGGGTGAGGCCAATGATATCATTGAGTCCCACGAAGAGACTATCACTAACTTGCAAGGCCATAGTCGTGATTATGCCAATGAGATTGCGGATCTTTCCATTGCCCTTGAGGAAGAGCGAGGTCTTCGTTTGGCTCTTGAGGAGTCACACAACGTTGACCTTGATCAACTAAAGAAAGATCTTGAACATGCTCAAGTTCTTACTCGTGTGCTAAAATCCGACAAGGTTGACCTTGGAGTTGGCCATGCTAGACTCAAGGAGGAGTTTGAGCTACTTGACAAATCCCACAAGGTTTTGAAGAGTGTTCATGGCTCTCTCAAAGAGTCTCATGATCAACTCCAAGTGAAGCTAACAACGGAAATAGCCACTTGTCCTCCGTTCGTTTTAATTGATAATGCCATTGATACTAACCCTTGTTGTGAGCATAAGCATCTTGTGGAGGAGAATGCCAAGTTGAAAGAGCAAATCGAGAAAGGCCTTGTGACTTGCATACAAGGCGAGAAGAACCTCAACGAACTTTTGAGCAATCAAAAGGAAGTTGTGGCAAAGGAGAGACTTGGGTTTGTGCCCAAGTCAAAGAAGAAGAAGAACAACAAGATCAAGAAACCTCTCCCTCTCAAAGAGGTATTTGTCAAGAAGGGAGAGGGTGCTCATCAGGAGAAGAAGAACAAGGTGGTGGGTGGAAATGACAAGAAGGACAAAACCCATCGAACAAAGCCGGCGACTTTAACCCTTCTCATGTTTTGTTTCGTGCTAGTGATGGACATGTTTTTGCCAAATTTGTTGGTTCTTATTATGAGTACATAGAATGGTCTATTTGGGTTCCTAAGACCCTTGTTACTAACATCAAATGACCCATTCGAGAATGGGTACCTAAAACCAAGCATTGATTTCTTGTAGGAGTTTGCTTCCGGTGGAGGATCATGGTTGCTTGATAGTGGAGCAACAAATCATATGACCGGGAGCAAGCATTTGGTGGTGGACGTGCAACCAAGCTCATCTATGCCCACCCATGTTCAATTCGGTGATGCCTCAACATCTAAGGTATTGGGTCTTGGCAAGGTTGTGATTTCTCATGATTTATCAATTGAGAAAGTCATGCTTGTTGAGACCCTTGCATACAACTTGCTTTCCGTTCGTCAACTTGCTCTTATGGGATTTGCCACATTCTTTGACCTTGATACCGTGGCCCTTTTGTGGAGCAAGACTCTTAAAGTAGCTTTTGTTGGGCATGTCGAGAACGGTCTCTATGTGGTCAACTTCTCGGAGCGACCCACTAAGACCGTGACTTGCCTAATGGCTAAAGTTTATGTGGGGTGGCTTTGGCATCGCCGACTAGCCCATGTCAATATGAGATCTTTGCAAAGTTTCCTCAAGAGGGATCACGTTCGTGGACTAACAAATGTGAGTTTTGCCAAAGATCGTGCTTGCAGTGCTTGTATCGAAGGAAAGCTACATGAGACGGCTCATCGACCCACGACTATCATCTACTCGAAGAGGCCCTTGGAGCTCCTTCACATGGATCTCTTTGGACCCCCATCCTTTGATAGTCTTGGGGGAAGAAAGTATTGCTTGGTGATTGTGGATGACTATTCAAGATACACTTGGGTATATTTCTTCAAGAGGAAGAGCGAGACCCAACAAACCGTCATCGACTTTGCCAATGAAGCTCAACGTCAACATGAGGCAAAGATATTGATGATTAGAAGTGACAACGGTACCGAGTTCAAGAACTACACCTTGGATGAGTTTCTTAGTGATGAGGGGATCAAGCATCAATACGCCGCACCATATACCCCTCAACGAAATGGTGTAGCGGAGAGGAAGAACCGGACATTGATGGACGCGCCAAGGACCATGATGGCGGAATTCAAGTCTCCGTACAACTTTTGGGCCGAAGCCATCAACACCGCATGTCATGCATCCAAACGGCTCTACCTCCGCAAAGGCTTGAACAAGACTCCATATGAGATACTTACCGGTAACAAGCCCAACCTCAAGTACTTTCGGGTGTTCGGATGTAAGTGTTTCATTCTCAAGAAAGGTACTCGTTTGTCTAAATTCGAATCTAGAGCTCAAAAGGGCATATTTGTTGGTTATGCTACAAACTCTCATGCTTACCGTGTCCTCAACAAGTCCAACAGACTTATTGAGGAGACGTGTAACGTAGAGTTTGATGAAAATAATGGCTCCCAAGTGGAGCAAAGTGGTCTTTGTGATGTAGGTGATGAAATTCCTCCCCAAGCCATAAGAAGAATGGGGATTGGTCAAATACTCCCCATTGAGGAACCCCTTGTGGCCGAAGGAGAAGGACAATGCTCTACGCAAGTGGAGCCATCACCAACCATTGACCCACACGCTTCCGAAGAACAAACCCAAGGCCCTCAACCAAGTGATCAAGATCAAGGGCAAGATCAACCTCAAGATGATGGTGATGCACCAAATGATGCCCAAGATCAAGATCACGACACCGAGCAAGCTCAAGATCAAGGGCAAGCTCATGATCAAGAGCAAGCTCAAGATGACACTCAAGATGTTCAAGATGATCCTCCTCAAGTGACTTCGGAGGAGCTATTGGAGCGTCGTGCCGCCAAGATTGCTTCTAAACTCAAGCATCAACAACATGTCTTGGAGAATGTTTATGGAAGCTTGAAAAAAGGGGTAACCACTCGTAGACAATTAACAAACTTTTGTGAGCATCACGCGTTTGTTTCTTGTGTTGAACCCCAAAAGGTACATGAAGCGCTCGAGGACACGGATTGGCTTGAAGCCATGCATGATGAACTCAACAACTTCGAGCGCAACAAAGTGTGGACTTTGGTGCCAAGGCCAACGAAGAATCATAATGTCATTGGAACCAAATGGATCTTCAAGAACAAGCAAGATACAAATGATGTTGTCACTCGAAACAAGGCAAGATTGGTGGCACAAGGCTACTCCCAAGTTGAGGGTATCGACTACTGTGAAACCTTTGCTCCCGTTGCTCGTCTTGAATCTATTCGTATGTTGCTTGCATATGCTTCTCATCATGATTTTAAGTTGCAACAAATGGATGTGAAGAGTGCATTTCTTAATGGTCCCCTTAATGAGTTGGTATATGTCAAACAACCCCCGGGGTTCGAGGATCCCAAGTTCCCCAATCATGTATACAAACTCAATAAGGCACTCTATGGCCTTAAACAAGCCCCACGTGTGTGGTATTAGCACCTTACCGAGTTGTTGCAAGACCGTGGGTTTGAAATTGGGAAAATCGATCCCACTCTTTTTACTAAGAGGATTAAAGGGAATTTGTTCATATGCCAACTATATGTTGATGATATTATCTTTGGTTCTCCTAACAAAGCTTTCAATGATGAGTTTGCCGCACTCATGACCGAGAAGTTTGAGATGTCTATGATGGGAGAGTTGAAGTTCTTTCTTGGGTTCGAAGTCAAGCAAAGAAGAGAAGGAACCTTCATCAACCAAGCCAAATATACCCAAGACATGCTCAAGAGATTCAAACTAGAAGATGTCAAACCGGCCAAGACTCCAATGCCTACCAAGTGCCAACTCGACATTGATCCCAATGGTAAAGCGGTGGATCAAAAGGTATATCGTTCTATGATTGGATCCTTGCTTTACCTTTGTGCATCTAGGCCGGATATCATGTTGAGTGTGGGAATGTGTGCACGGTTTCAAGCCGCGCCTAAGGAAATTCACTTTTGTGGCGGTCAAGCGAATCTTTCGTTATTTGGCTCATAGCCCAAACTTTGGCTTATGGTACCCCAAAGGAGCAAGCTTTGATCTCATGGGATATTCGGACTCGGATTGGGCGGGAGACCGTGTGGATAGGAAGTCAACTTCCGGAGGGTGCCAATTTCTTGGTCGCTCTTTGGTAAGTTTGTCTTCGAAGAAGCAAAATTGTGTGTCTCTCTCCACCACCGAGGCCGAGTATGTGGCTGTCGCAAGTTGTTGTGCCCAATTGCTATGGATGAGGCAAACTTTAAAGGATTACAGTGTCACTTGTGACAAAGTGCCTCTTTTCTGTGACAATGAAAGTGCAATCAAGATCTCCTACAATCCGGTGCAACATAGCAAGACGAAGCACATTGAGATTCGTCATCATTTTATCCGGGATCACGTCAAGCGTGGAGAGATTGATATTATTCATGTTGGAACTCAAGAGCAACTAGCGGATATTTTCTTGAAGCCATTGGATGAAGCAAGATTTCGCGAGTTAAGGCATGAGCTAAATATCATTGATTCGAGCAACGTGTCTTGAATATCATCACACCCCACCGCATTCATCATGATTATCTTGTTCTAGATGTAGGCATGGACATAGGGGGAGTGTTGTTCTCTCAATGAACTCTCCCTCCCCCCATTATGCATAAATTGATCAAGTCTTTCACATTAGCCATGTTTGATGGTAATTGTGCTTCAAAGATGAGTTTTGGTCATGGGCCCAAGGTTAAAATCTTCATGGTGCCATACCAATTGACTCAAACATAGGTGACCTCGGTCACCGCCCTCTCCTTGAGAAGTTTTGCCTCGTTTTGTTTGAGTTGTGCTTTCGTGCTTTAGGTTTCTTTTTTGGTGTTGGATTACTCCATGTGTGCTTGTGGTTCTGTTGCTTTTTGACCTTGGAGTACTCCTTTCCATTTGTTGTGTTTCCTTGTCTCCAACCCAAGCCTTCCCTCTCTCAAACCTCTTATAATTGCATAAGCCCCACTCTCAAATTTGATCTTAGCAGTTCTTCTGGTCACAAGCGGTACTACCGCGGGAAGGCACGGTACTACCGCTAAAGCGGTACTACCGCGCAGTCCTACGGCACTACCGCTGAGTGCAGTGCAACGACCTCCTGTCGAAGCACTGGGGCGGTACTACCGCTTGAAGTCACCGGTACTACCGCTTGCGTGGTACTACCGCTGACTCCAGCGGTACTACCGCTTCGAGGACCCGCGAGGGGGTTAAGTGGTGGGAATGGGGAGTTCTAACTTCCCCTTGCCCATTCACTTCCCCTCCTCTCGTGTTCTCTCTCTCAGGCGACCAGGAACTGCTCCGGAGGCCGTCTCCGGCCTTCCGAATCCGTGCCGTCTTCTCCATTTCCGACCGGTGGGATCGATCCCCACCCTCTCCTCTTGCCATGGATACCGGTATTGCCCTCATCTTTCTCTCCTACGGTTCTATTTTTTGAATCTTGGTTCTAGGGTAATGCATGTGGTATTCATAGATTTTTGGCTAAATCTAGGCATGAGTAGGATGTGGAATGACTGCTAGATAGGGGTATAGTAGTCTTTGCCAAAATTTTGAAATTCTACGTCACCAGTACTACCGGATCCATCCGCGGAAGTTCTCCCGTCGGGTGGGCGGTACTACCGCTTACCTTCCGGCGGCACTACCGCTCCTGTGCCCGGCACTACCGCTGGGATGTAGATTTTTCTGAATTTTTGCTCTAACTTCTATACTCATTTTATTTTTCTTGGCTTATGCAATGGCTTTACACCTGCTTTTCCCTCGCTCTGTGTTTGTGGGTTCCAGGTGATGGTAGCTCCGCTCATCAGGCTCATCGCAAGAACCCGGATCGTCACGGTGGATCCAAGCGCTATCGCACCTCTGAAGATGCAGCAGCCAGTTCCAGTGCACCTCCAAAGCAGAATGTGAAGACAACCGTCAGCAAGAAAAAGGAGAAGGAGAAGAGCACTCCTCCAGATGAGATGACTGCCAAGGAATTTGTTGCTTTCCGAGTGCGCAACCCATATCGCCGTCCACAGGACGAGGCTCTTGTTGGTCGTCCCTTCTGGACCAAGGAGCAATCTCTTATCTATTTGGATATTCTGAAGGCCAAGAAGAACTTGTATGTTGCGGTCAAGTCTATCGACATCACTCACATGGAGAAGAACCTAGCTTATTTTGGAGAAGCTCTTGCTCTTTGTCACCAGTGGGGCCTTATTCCTTTCATCTCATTCAACAAGGACTACGATGCTGAGATAGTGGCTCAATTCTATGCCACGGTTCACTTTCATGCAAATGAGGAGTGATCTATGTCATGGATGACTGGTGGGAGAAGATTGAAGGTTAATTGGAAGAACTTCATGGACTGTTTGGGCATTGCTGATGAGGGGGAAGATAACCCCGTTGGTCTCCGGCCTCACAAGGAGACCACTCCTACACACAAGTCGAAGCTTATCCGTTACTCTAGGTCTGTGACTTCTCTCAGGGGGATCACTCGCACGGAGCTCATTCCGTTCTTGGACATCATGCATCGTATCTTTTGCAACACTCTGTTCCCTCGCATTGGGAACCTGGATCAGGTACACTCTTATTTGGTGGATCTTCTCTTGGTTTGCATCAAGGAGAAGGGCAAGACCTCTACTTTGGATATCTCCCACATCATGTGGCGTGAGCTTCGTTCTGCGGTGCTTGACCGGAAGGTGCCCATCTATGGCCCTTATCTGTTTACATTGATTGAGAAGACATGGGCTGCTGAGTTTCCAGGGGAGGCTCTTCCCACTGAGCATACGGTGTCTCATGGGGTTCTGAGTTTGCGCCAAAAGGAGAACTGGGGGACCGCACCTGTTGCACCTGATGAGGAGATTGCTCCCACTGACTCGGATGATGAGCCAGAGCCAGACTATGAGTTTGTTCCTTCTTCTCAGAAGGTCCCTTCTTGGGCTTCCAAGCTCAAGTCAAAGATGAAGAAGCTCTTTTGCATTGAGGCCAAGGGTCAGTATAGAGCTCATGTGGCTGAGAAGGCACCCCGCTCTCGTCATAAGACCATGATGAGGGCTCTGGGTCAGGAGATCGCTAGTGGCTCTGAGGAGCGGGTAACAGATGAGGAGGAGTAGATCACGCAACACTGCAAGTGGTTAGATTCTGAGGTGGAGCATCAGGACGCAGCAGCAGAGGAGTCTGAGGAGCACGAGGGCTCGGATGAGCACGAGGAGTTCTGATGATCTGGAGTTCTTCATCATCCTAGACGTGTTTAGTACTCTTTGCCCGTTTGGTGTCTCGATGCCAAAGGGGGAGAGAGTTTAGGGATTTGCCGAGTCACGAGTGTGTCTTCTTTGTTGTTGATTTCGTTCTCTCGTGAACTCTTTCTCGTTGGTTTGCTTTTTTTTCGGTGTGGAACCTTCTCGTTAGTACCTTCCCATATGGTGTGATACATATGCTACCTTATCTATCTTTATCTTTATGTCTAGTACCTTATTAGCGTGTGAGTTGTTATTTATATTGTGCCCTATCTTTATGCTCACATGCTATTTCCTTGCATCCTTACTTATCTCTCTTATGTAGTTGATGCAAGTGTTTCCGGTCTATAAAATATAGGGGGAGTGTGGATCCTAGTGTGTGTACTTTGCATTCCAAAGGCAAACTTAATTAGTGCACACATCTAGGGGGAGCCCGTCTATATTTTGTAGAGCTTGGGTTTGCATATTATCTTGTTCCATCTTTGTGCAAATCCCGTGTTGTCATCAATCCACCAAAAAGGGGGAGATTGTTAGGGCATATTTCTCCCTTAGTGGTTTTGGTGATTGATGACAATACTTTTGCGGACTAATCGTGTGCATTGAGCATTTCAGATAATCGACCATTTGGCACAAGACGATTCGTGCCCCTCGGAGCTATTATGAAGACGGTGTTTTTCTTGTGTTTCTTTTTTGGTGGTTTTGAGTCGTAGGAACACCGTACTATCAAGAGGGGGTCCGCATCGGAAAGGTTTGGGTGGATTCAACACGTACACAGTCATTTTGCACCCTCATTCTTTCCCGGCAATCGAGCTTTCCCTTCCTCTATGCATGAGCTTTCCAGAGTTTCTTAAGCGGTAGTACCGCCCTGATCAGCGGTAGTACCGCTCCAGCGGTACTGCCGCAGATCAGTGCTACCTCCACTTCCGCTTGTTTTTAGCTTCTGTAACTGGGCGGTAGTAGAGCGGTAGTACCGCTCGGGCGGTACTACGACCCTGACTACCACCCCACTACCGCAGAGTTACTGGGCCTCTCACAACTAAGCGGAAGTACCGCTCGTGCGGAGCGGTAGTACCGCCCCGGCGGAACTACCGCCGTTCCTCTTCCGCTCCGAGTACCGCTTGTTTTTTGCTTCTGGATAGCTCTGTCTCTCGAGCGGAAGTAGAGCGGTAGTCCCACCTCAGGCGGCACTACCGCCCTGCCTATCTCTACTACCGCTGGTTCCGGCTGCTGTTCAACACTAAGCGGAAGTTCCGCTAGTGGGAGCGGTAGTACCGCTCCGGCGGCACTACCGCCTCCTTGACCTGCCCAGTTGAACGTGGCGCCAGGAACTTCCGTTCAAGCAGAAGTACCGCTCACCTTAGCGGTACTACCGCTCTCCCGAGCGGTACTACCGCTTGTGCACGGGCTGTGAGTGCATAACGGTTGGTTTTTCTTCCCCTCTATATAAGGGGGTCATCTTCCCCAAGGTGACCTACCTCTTCCTTCCCCAAGCTCCATTGTTGCTCCTAAGCTCAAACTTGCCCGATCTCTCTCCCTAGCCAATCAAACTTGTTGATTCTTTAGGGATTGGTTGAGAAGGCCTAGATCTACACTTCCACCAAGAGAAATTTGATTCCCCCCACTAATCCCTTGTGGATCTTATTACTCTTGGGTGTTTGAGCACCCTAGACAGTTGAGGTCACCTCGGAGCCACATTCCATTGTGGTGAAGCTCCGTGGTGGTGTTGGGAGCCTCCAATTAAGTTGTGGAGATTGCCCCAACCTTGTTTGTAAAGGTTCGGTTGCTGCCTTCAAGGGCACCACTAGTGGAATCACGGCATCTCGCATTGTGTGAGGGCGTGAGGAGAATACGGTGGCCTTAGTGGCTTCTTGGGGAGCATTGTGCCTCCACACCGCTCCAACGGAGACGTACTTCCTCTCAAAGGGAAGGAACTTCGATAACACATCCTCGTCTCCACCGGCTCCACTTGTGGTTACTTCTTACCTTTACTTTGTGCATGCTTTACTCCTGTTGTATCTTGTGCTTGCTTGATTGTGTTGTGATTGTTAGCATCATATAGGTTGCTCACCTAGTTGCACATCTAGACAACCTATTTTGTTGCTAACCCTAATTTGTTAAGAAAAGCTAAAAATTGGTAGTTGCCTATTCACCCCCCCTCTAGTCAACCATATCGATCCTTTCACCTAGTTTATGCGCTATTCCGCAAGGGGCTGATTTGGATCCATATGTTTAATTCTATGGTTAGAGTTATCTTAATTCTTCTTTCGTAGTTGCGGATGCTTGCGAGAGGGGGTAATCATAAGTGGAAGGCTTGTTCAAGTAAGAACAGCACCCAAGCACCGGTCCACCCACATATCAAATTATCAAAGTAGCGAACGCAAATCAAACCAACATGATGAAAGTGACTAGATGAAATTCCCATGTGTCCTCGAGAACGCTTTGCTTATTATAAGAGATCATTCTGGCTTGTCCTTTGCTACAAAAAGGATTGGGCCACCTTGGTGCACTCTTTGTTACTATTGCTACTTGTCACTTGTTACAAATTATCTTGCTATCAAACTACTCGTTACCGATAATTTCACTGCTTGCAGAAAATACCTTGCTGAAAACCGCTTGTCATTTCTTTCTGCTCCTCATTCGGTTCGACACTCTTACTTATCGAAAGGACTACAATTGATCCCCTATACTTGTGGGTCATCAAGGCTCTTTTCTGGCGCCGTTGCCGGGGAGTGAAGGGCCTTTGGTGTGTGGAATTTGGTAAGGAAACATTTATATTACGTGCTGAAATTTACTGTCACTTGTCACTATGGAAAGTAATCCTTTGAGGGGTTTGTTCGGGGTATCTTCACCTCGACCGGAAGAACAAATAGTTGCTCCTCAACCTACTGCACCTACTGAAAATATTTATTATGAGATTCCTTCGGGTATGATAGAGAAACTGCTAGCTAATCCTTATGCAGGAGATGGAACGGTACATCCTGATATGCACTTGATCTATGTGGAGGAAATTTGTGGTTTGTTTAAGCTTGCAGGTTTATCCAGAGATGGAGTTAAGAAGAAAGTATTCCCTTTATCTTTGGAGGGAAAGGCATTGACATGGTATAGGCTATGTGATGATACTAATACATGGGACTGGAACCGGTTGAAATTGGAATTCCACCAGAAATTTTATCCTATGCATTTGGTTCATCGTGATCGGAATTATATATATAATTTTTGGCCTCGTGAAGGAGAAAGCATCGCTCAAGCTTGGGGGAGGCTTAAGTACATGATGTACACATGCCCCAACCATGAGCTCTCAAGAGAAATTATCTTACAGAATTTTTATGCTCGGCTTTCTCATGGTAATCAAACCTTGCTCGATTCTTGTTCGACTGGCTCCTTTATGAAGAAAACTATTGAATTCAGATGGGATCTACTGGAAAGAATTAAATGCAACTCTGAAGATTGGGAACTCGACAAAGGTAATGAGTCAGGTATAATACTTGAGTTCGATTGTGTTAAATCTTTTATGGATACCGATGCTTTTCGTAAGTTTAGCACTAAATATGGACTTGACTCTGAGATAGTAGCTTCCTTTTGTGAATCATTTGCTACTCATGTTTGAAAGGACCACGATGTCGCCTAGAGGGGGGGGTGAATAGGCGTTTTAAAATCTTTTATGGATTTGGCTATATCCTAATGCGGAAATAAACTAAGCGGATACTTTTCAAGCACAAATCCTAAATATACTAGGCTCACTAAGTGCATCAACAACTTAGGATAAACAAGATGAGAACAACGAGGATATGAGTAAGCACAAGTAAGTTACACAAACTTACTCAATGTATATCACAAGATACGGAAATGAATAATACACAACCACAAGTAAGCAATACAAGCTTACACAAATTGTATCACAATATATGGAATTGAATGATACAAGCAAACTCAAGTAAGCACTACAAGCTTACACAAGTTATGTCACAAGATATGGAAATGAATGTTACAAGATAGCAATCCACACTAAGCACAAGATAGAACAATAGTAGCAAGTATAAATTGCGGACTATAAAGTGTTGGCCTAAATAATCTCTACGATATGGTAACCAACACAATATAATAAGGACAACAAGATATAGTGAATGCACGGTCAAATGACCAAAGTAAACCACAAGTAAGGAGTTAGGGTTAGGGATAACCGAAGTCACGGAGACGAGGATGTATCCCGATGTTCATTTCCTTGGAGGGAAGCTAGTCACCATTAGAAAGGTGGATGTTACCACGAAGGCACACCAACGCGACGAAGGCTAACCCTATTCTCCTTGAGATATCACCACGAAGGCAATTCCCAACCACTAGTGGTAGACCTTGAGGCGGCCTCCAAACCTTCACAAACTTTCCGGGGGACAAATCACAAGTTGATTCCTCACCGGAGCACTCCTACTGCCTAGGAGTCTCCAACCTCCAAGAGTAACAAGAACAAAGGGGAAATGCTCAAGACTTGCCCAAATCACGAATTCCTTTGGTTAAGAGGGGGAGAGGGAGTGGATCTATCCTTGGGTGAAATCTCTCTCAAGAACTCTCACAAATCTCTCCGGGATCTAAGATTTGAGGTAGGAGAAAGGAGAGGGAGCTTTTCTTTAAGTGTGGGACGGGATATTTGTGTTGCTCAACCCCTCCACGAAGTGGTGAAGGGGTATTTATAGTGTGGCCCCAAATGTGGCCGTTGGGGGAATCCTGCCCAGGTACGTGTCGGACGTCCGGTGGCAAAACAAGCACCGGACGTCCGGTGGATCACCGGACGTCCGACGGCTGTAGCATGCCAACGGATGAATGCAGTGTGATATTTGCGAAACAGGTTTGTCGGACGTCTGACACTTGCCGGACATCCGGTGTCCTGGGAGGCACCGGACGTCTGGTAAGTACCGGAAATCCGACCGTTTGCTTCTGGATACGGCGCACCGGATTTCCAGACGCTACCGGACGTCCGGCCATTAAAAAAACAGCAGGAACCCCAAAACTAAAACAAGCACAACCTTTTCATACGGACTCCGATTTTGATGATCTTGGGCTCGTTTTGAAGCTATGGAAAAACCCAGGTCCTCACATAGAGAACCACCCAAGATCAACCAAAATGGAGGATGCCAAATATGCAAAGGTTTTATCATATATTTAGGAAACCTATTTGGCTTTGGATTTTCTTTGGTATATAGGATAGGAGTGGAATTGTGTATAGAAGATGTTGACTTGAGCAAATCCATCACGAACCCCTTTGATCCCCTCTTAATAGTGCGGGATCCCTATAACTCAAGAATCATAAAAGAGCTACACTACATAGCTATCGAGAATCCATTCTTGAGTGTATATGTTTCTTAGGTGGTCATCGATCCACAACACTAACGCCAAAGGAACTAATACCTTTGACTCGAGCCTTTCACTTGAGCTTTATGTTGATGTTTCTTCTTGGATCAAGTTGAAGGCAAGACATTGGTGAAGTCTTCACGTAGCTCCCCCATACACAATGTGGGAAGCTTTGCGTTGTATTCATCTTCACTTGTCCATCATCATTACTTGATGACATCCTTTGATGAGCACCAAGCTTTATCATAAGCACCAAGCTCATGAGAATTACCTAACCCACATAACATAGACAAGACATAGTATGGGTTAGTACACAAAGTGCAATTGACACTTTCTTACCATACCACAAGATCCTGTGTGGTACATTATTTGCACTTGTGTGTTGACCATTTGGATTTCAATCTTCGAGCTTCATCTTGGTCAACCGATATCTCTACTCCATGCTTAATCTTGACATCTTGAAGGGTATATTGAATTCTTCACTTGAATAGCTTGCTTGAATACTTGATCAATCATGACTCAACACATGAGTCCATTATGATCATATCTTCGAGCCACTCCTAGAATTCATCATTCAAATCATCCTTTTAAGATCTTGATCCATTATGGCTCAAACCATATCTCTAAGCATGGCAACCCTTGAGATACTCCAATGAACTCCATTTTGATCATCTCGATGTAATTGTTGCTTCGAAGGAGTTGTCTTCCATTATTATTCAATCATTTTCCAATGGGACTAACCTTCAAATGTATATCTCAATGCAAACATTAGTCCATAAAGATTGTCATAAATTACCAAAACCACACATGGGGACTACATGTACTTTCAATCTCCCCCATTTTGGTAGTTGATGACAATCTCAACAAGAGGGTTTATATATTAAATTTTAAAACAAGTATGCAATTCATCCGAGGATAAATTGTATACTTGAGGTGGTTTTGACAGCATCAAGTTTCACAAAGATACTTGAGATTATCAAAACCGGTTGTACTATCATCAAACACTACACAAGCATTTGATGATAGCACGCCCATAATATATAGAGCAAACTCCCCCACAATATATGCATGTGTGAATGAACTTTGAATGTCATTGCATATATTGGTTGACATAAACTAGGTGAAGTTTTCTCTATATACAATACTCATCCATGCAACAAACATATGTAACAAGGGTAGGTAAGCATGAATGACAACAAGCACACTAAGAACACTTGTACAATACTCATCCATGCAACAAACATATGTAACAAGGGTAGGTAAGCATGAATGACAACAAGCACACTAAAAACACTTGTCTTTGAACCCTCTAAACTTCTCCCCCATTGGCAACAAATGCCAAAATGGAAGATAAAACATCTAGAAGACCAATATAGTATGAGTTCCTCCTTGATGTGTGCATATCACAAAATGTGAGTGAAAACTAATGCACATATTTAATGATGAACAATTGGAGGAGCTCAGAATCTATAGAATGCAACCAGATACGAAGATATGAAAACAAGCATTAGACATGTGAGGAAAACATTCAAAAGATCCAAAGAACATATTTTGGACAAGATATAATGGGAATATCCAATGTGATCATCATGTCAAGCATGGGTCCAAAAATACATTCAAAACACATGAGTGCGCAAGTTTATATGCAAAACATACAAGCACTCACGTCACAACCTCTTACCGAAGCCACCATAAGAATAAAAGGAAACAAACAAAGTGGTCGGTAAGGAATAAATGATATCAAGGAAAGATATGAACTTTCTCATGAATAAAAATTTCTAAGTGGCCAATAATAATCATGATATGTATCCACAGAGAGACTCGTATACACAAAAAAAATTGCAATTGATAAGAACATGATATCCACAAGTGAATCCACTATTATACAACTTGAGCCTAGTCATAATAGCAAGGCACATGGCACAAAGCACATGGCACAAATTGATCTCATTTGCACAACACAAAGTGAAGCAAGCAATCAAAAGATCCGACGAGCCAAAAGGATAAAAGAATATTATGATTTGGGCAAAGGAGTGTTCTAAGGAAAATAGAGAAGCTCCCCATGATTTGTGCACTATTTAGAATTTTTGTATTTGGATACAAGTGCACAAAATAGGATCATCACTCCCCCAAAATCAATAGGAACACAAAACAATTGCAAGCAAGCATAGCTAAGAAAATAAGCCTAGCATTTGCAACATACATATGGTTGAGCAACATGTAAATGAGGCAACCTAAGAATAGGCACAACCAAAATGATGTTTATGAGTCACGTCAAAGCACTTGAGAAGACTAATATAAGGATGAGAATTAAGCATCAACATAGTCTTGAGTAAATGAGATACAAGGTGCAAGACATATCCTTCCCACACACACGAAGTTAAGCAGGACACACACACATCAAGCAAATGGGTTCACACGCTCACTATTATGCAAATTAAAACTCAAAGCTTGTGACAACCCATGGTGAAGATAGAAAATAATAGGCTTGTCAAGACAAGCACGAGGACAACAATCTTCACCAAACATGAGTGCACTAAGATGCAAAGAGGTAAGACATGCACTCATACGACAAATGCTTCCATGGAGCCACCAAAGATAAAAAAGGATGAAACGGTGGACATGAAAGAATAGGGATATCAACTAGAGATGTAACTTCTCTCACGTGTATAAGATTCTAGGTAGATGACAATCATGATGATATATATCCACAAAGAAGGATGTACACATGACATAGTTACAAAAGGAAAGAATAAGATATCCAAACGGGAGTCAAAAAATATACCAATGAGATCTTTGCTTGAAAGTATAGCACATGGCTTAATATTATCTTATTGAATATTAATGAGCTCCAAACACACAACCATCAAAGACATCACAACTAGCAAACAAGAGATCATTATTGGGATGCTTTGAGAATGGAAACAAGTATCACAAGAACGAGTTAAGAAATTCATGCCATGATGCAACCTACACAAGGTTGAATGCAAAAAATGTATGCATGCAGTAAATACTTGTTACCGAGAAAGCATTGGCATGAAGTAGCAGATCAATGAGTCACCCAAACTTGGCTCTAATTCCCTCATGGTGACACCTCCTTCTTCATGCATAAGCCAAGCACACAATGCTTCTTCAATGTACCTAAATCACTTTTAAGTACAATATGGTCCCCAAACTTATTGGGTCCAAAGTAGTTAGCACAATCTACAATACAAAGTGCAAACTCCACTTAACTATGTGCATATAGATATGACTTTGAATATCGTGCACATATTAACCATTAAGGACATGATGAAGTTGCCCTTATATATTGGATCATTTAAGCAAGGCACAAAAATATACATATATTAACATGCATGCACAAGTCAATCAAGATCCAAGGAGATACAACTTGGACAAAAGATCACATACATCATGAATACTTCCAATATCATCACAAATCATTGAAATCTACCAAATTGCATCAATGAGACAAATAAACACATGATAGCACACAAAGTTCAACATATGAACTTAAGCAAAACCAATGAGCATAAAAGATATGCATTCCACACATTCTCATAGGAAAATGTCACTCAAATGGGTATAAGATATTGCAAGCAATGAGATAACAAACTCCCATGAAAACAAGATCATGCACTTCTCCTTTGCTTGTCAAAGGATCAAGAGCTTTGGTTGGCTAAGGAGGGAGATCTCCAAGAAATTGAGTTCTGAAAATGGAGGAGAGAGAAATGGAGTCGTCAAGTTCTTCGTGGGGAAGAAGAAGACTACTTATAGGTGGGGCTCCAAATCCAACCGTTGGGGCAAATTTCTGGTGCCCGGAAGTTCCGGCCATCATAGAAACTTCTCCAACTATGGCATTTGGGCACTTCTCTCCTCCAGAATAATCATACGTAGCAGTAATTGGAATGACACAAAACAATGATTTCCCAGATAAGATCTTTAAGATAATCCATGGGTAACATCGCACTAGAAATCCTTACTTACACAAATACAAAGGATAAATAGCAAAATGATGTTTATGCAATTAGGGACGTGTTGAGCTTCGCAAGCCATAAAGATATAAGGTAATCCCAAATATGAATTCGAAGTGGCACTCCTCAGTTGTTCACATTTACAAGGATTGTGATATGCACAAAGCACATCACTCCCCCATAATGTGATTATTCATATATTATCAACAAGAGGCAAGTGAAATCCAACCAAAGATAATGTTTAACCAATAGTTATTTGAATTCCACATGAGTGTGACATACCACATAGTAACTAGATAATCTCATAGTAATCATACTAGGTGGTATCAAGCATATTTACACATTCTAGGTTTGTGATGTGCACATAGCATATCACTCCCCCATAACGTGATGATTCATTAATATCTTAAAAGAGCCAAATAAGATTCACTGAGAATCAATAAAGGCTCGAACCAAAGCACACAAGTATATGAAGTGTACTGCAACCTAATCATGCTAGATAACACATATCAAGCATACTCTAGGAAGCACATCATATACAATCACATGTAAGATACAAAACCTAAACATGCAAGGGGCTAGTAAATTTCAATGTAGATAATATAAATACAAGTTACCGCCACGAGGAGCATTGGAATGACAAATATGATGATAATTCACTTGACTTGGTTTGAACCATAATGAATGGTGAGAATGATTTTTCCCATGAACTATCCAAGTCTCCAATGCCCTCCACACACCTATTGATCAAGTTAGAGCTTGATGGTCCCCAACCAAGTTGGGTCCTAAGAAGTTAGTCACAATAGGTTTGGCAACCCAAATGGTCTTATCAACTTTCAAACCACTTTGGCCACCAACAAACTTGGCAAACAAATTGCCAACATTATCCTTTCTAAGTGAATAATGATCATTGACAATTGGAGGCTTAGTGACATTACCGTTGGGACATGATGAAGATATGTGTCCCTTCTCACGGCAAATATAGCAACATGTGCTCCCCTTTCTCTTCTTCTTTACCTTCTCAACTTGGAGAACATTATCTTGGTTAGGCATGGGAAGAGGCCTTTCATTATCTTGAGATTAAACTTGAGGCCACTTCCCTTGATGCTTCACACTTGAAGCCTTCTTCTTCAATGGACAAGATCTCACATGGTGTCCAACATTCTTGCACTTGAAGCAAATAATGTTCGCCGAATTCTTGACTTGATGTTATCCCTTCTTCTTGTTCTTGGACTTCTTCTTGTTGGAGATGAAATCAAGTCCTATTTTGCCTTGAGGGTCCTTTTGCACACTCAAGATATTATCACAACATTTTTCCAAGTCTTTCTTCAAACTAGTGACTTGGGCCTTGAGCTCTTTATTTTCCTCTACAAGGTTAGTATTAACAAAAGAACTAGAGGAAGTAGAGGCTTCCTTGTTAGAGCAACAAGGCATGGTGAGCAATTCATCACAAGATGTATCAATATCATGTAGAGAGGAATTGCAAGGACTAGCACATGGCAATAAGGCATTTCGAGTAGAAGATGTGCTAATATCCACATGAGACTCACATGATTTTACCTTGGTGACCATAGCCTCATGAGCTAACTTTAGCCCATCATGAGAGATTAGAAGATCCTCGTGAGTGCCCGAGAGCTTTTCATGACTTTCTTCCAATTTCCCATAATTGCTAGTTAGCAAATCAAATTGAGTCCTCAGCTCAACATTTTCTTTCAATATTGATGCTTCACACAAGATAGAGTTAGTAGCACAAGCATCATTATCAATATGAGAGGAGCATTTAGAAACTAGAGACTCCGCATGAGTAGCTTGAAGTTCCTCATGAGACTTAGAGAGTTTGTTGAGCTCTCCTTTGACATTCTTGTAGCCAAGGTCAAGGTGCTCAAAATCCACTTTAAGTTTACAATGAGTAACTTCAATCTCTTCTTTTAAAGACCTCAAGTCACTAAGACATTGATGAGCCTTAGCAAGTTCATGTTCAAGTTGTTCACTTTTCGCTTGCTCGTTAAGAAATAAGTCATTACGTTTTTGAAAGCAAGCAAGAACATCTTGGAACCTTTTATAAGTGTTATTTTTAGCTCTATGAAGAGTTTTCCCAATCTCATAGAGATTTTGAGTCAAGTCATCATCATCATCCTCATTACAACTATCATCATTATCACTAAGAGAAGATGATACCTCGTCATTACCTCTTGCCATGAGGCACATGTGAACAAAGGGGATTGATGATGATTCTTTTGGAGAAGAGGGTTCTTCATCAATCAAGCATGCCTCATCTTTCTTGATTTCCTCTACATGGTTAGTCATAGAAAAACTAGAGGAAACCAAAGCATTTCTATCATGGCAACACGGGAGATCAAGCATATCATCACAAATGAGCTTAACATCATCATCACAAGATATTTCTTCACTCACTATGTCATTACCTTGTGGCACGCCACATGTTGGTGAAGTGGAAGATATTGAAGTGTCCAAGTAATTGGAGGTGGAAGCAATAGAGTGCTCTTCATGATTTAAAAATGTGTAGAACTCCTCCATTAACTCTTTCCAAAGAATATTATCTTCATCAAGATTGGACCCACCATATATATCTTCAAGTTTGGTCCAAGTCTCATGAGACAACTTGCAAGTCGTGACTACCTTAAACACTTCAAAGGATATAGCTTGATGAATGACACGAGAAGCTTCACAATCAAGAAGCATATCCTCAAGAGATGGAGATAGACCATCCTTTGCAATAGAAATCCCTACAACAACAATTCGCGGAACATTTGGACCCATGGCCCGAAAGTGACAAAGCATACGAATTCTCCACAGGTGATAATTTGTGCCATCAAAATCAAAGGTGTCGTTGTGCACTAATCCATTAGTCGACATCGTTACTCTCTAGGCGGTGAAGCCTAAAAAGGAGAGACCTAGCTCTGATACCAATTGAAAGGACCACGATGTCGCCTAGAGGGGGGGTGAATAGGCGTTTTAAAATCTTTTACGGATTTGGCTATATCCTAATGCGGAAATAAACTAAGAGGATACTTTTCAAGCACAACTCCTAAATATACCAGGCTCACTAAGTGCACCAACAACTTAGGATAAACAAGATGAGAACAACGAGGATATGAGTAAGCACAAGTAAGTTACACAAACTTACTCAATGTATATCACAAGATATGGAAATGAATAATACACACAACCACAAGTAAGCAATACAAGCTTACACAAATTGTATCACAATATATGGAATTGAATGATACGAGCAAACTCAAGTAAGCACTACAAGCTTACACAAGTTATGTCACAAGATATGGAAATGAATGTTACAAGATAGCAATCCACACTAAGCACAAGATAGAACAATAGTAGCAAGTATGAATTGCGGACTATAAAGTGTTGGCCTAAATAATCTCTACGATATGGTAACCAACACAATATAATGAGGACAACAAGATATAGTGAATGCACGGTCAAATGACCAAAGTAAACCACAAGTAAGGAGTTAGGGTTAGGGATAACCAAAGTCACGGAGACGAGGATGTATCCCGATGTTCACTTCCTTGGAGGGAAGCTAGTCACCGTTAGAGAGGTGGATGTTACCACGAAGTCACACCAACGCCGCGAAGGCTCACCCTATTCTCCTTGAGATATCACCACGAAGGCGATTCCCAACCACTAGTGGTAGATCTTGAGGCGGCCTCCAAACCTTCACAAACTTTCCGGGGGACAAATCACAAGTTGATTCCTCACCGGAGCACTCCTACCGCCTAGGAGTCTCCAACCTCCAAGAGTACCAAGAACAAAGGGGAAATGCTCAAGACTTGCTCAAATCACGAATTCCTTTGGTCAAGAGGGGGAGAGGGAGTGGATCTATCCTTGGGTGAAATCTCTCTCAAGAACTCTCACAAATCTCTCCGGGATCTAAGATTTGAGGTAGGAAAAAGGAGAGTGAGCTTTTCTTTAAGTGTGGGACGGGATATTTGTGTTGCTCAACCCCTCCACGAAGTGGTGAAGGGGTATTTATAGTGTGGCCCCAAATGTGGCCGTTGGGGGAATCCTGCCCAGGTACGTGTCGGACGTCCGGTGGCAAAACAAGCACCGGACGTCCGGTGGATCACCGGACGTCCGACGGCTGTAGCATGCCAACGGATGAATGCAGTGTGATATTTGCGAAACAGGTTTGTCGGACGTCTGACACTTGCCGGACATTTGGTGTCCTGGGAGGCACCGGACGTCTGGTAAGTACTGGAAATCCGACCGTTTGCTTCTGGATACGGCGCACCGGATTTCCGGACGCTACCGGACGTCCGGCCATTAAAAAAACAGCAGGAACCCCAAAACTAAAACAAGCACAACTTTTTCATACGGACTCTGATTTTGATGATCTTGGGCTCGTTTTGAAGCTATGGAAAAACCCCAGGTCCTCACATAGAGAAACACCCAAGATAAACCAAAATGGAGGATGCCAAATATGCAAAGGTTTTATCATATATTTAGGAAACCTATTTGGCTTTGGATTTTCTTTGGTATATAGGATAGGAGTGGAATTGTGTATAGAAGATGTTGACTTGAGCAAATCCATCACGAACCCATTTGATCCCCTCTTAATAGTGCGGGATCCCTATAACTCAAGAATCATAAAAGAGCTACACTACATAGCTATCGAGAATCCATTCTTGAGTGTATATGTTTCTTCGGTGGTCATCAATCCACAACACTAACGCCAAAGGAACTAATACCTTTAACTCGAGCCTTTCACTTGTGCTTTATGTTGATGTTTCTTCTTGGCTCAAGTTGAAGGCAGGACATTGGTGAAGTCTTCACGTAGCTCCCCCATACACAATGTGGGAAGCTTTGCTTTGTATTCATCTTCACTTGTCCATCATCATTACTTGATGACATCCTTTGATGAGCACCAAGCTTTATCATAAGCACCAAGCTCATGAGAATTACCTAACCCACATAACATAGACAAGACATAGTATGGGTTAGTACACAAAGTGCAATTGACACTTTCTTACCATACCACAAGATCCTGTGTGGTACATTATTTGCACTTGTGTGTTGACCATTTGGATTTCAATCTTCGAGCTTCATCTTGGTCAACCGATATCTCTACTCCATGCTTAATCTTGACATCTTGAAGGGTATATTGAATTATTCACTTGAATAGCTTGCTTGAATACTTGATCAATCATGACTCAACACATGAGTCCATTATGATCATATCTTCGAGCCACTCCTAGAATTCATCATTCAAATAATCCTTTTTAGATCTTGATCCATTATGGCTCAAACCATATCTCTAAGCATGGCAACCCTTGAGATACTCCAATGAACTCCATTTTGATCATCTCGATGTAATTGTTGCTTCGAAGGAGTTGTCTTCCATTATTATTCAATCATTTTCCAATGGGACTAACCTTCAAATGTATATCTCAATGCAAACATTAGTCCATAAAGATTGTCATAAATTACCAAAACCACACATGGGGACTACATGTACTTTCAATGTTGATCTCCCTAAGGAGAAGTGGTTTAAATATCATCCCCCTGTTAAAGAAAAGATTGAGGAACCCGTTAGTGTTAAAGAAGAAACAATTGTTCACCGTGTTGATCCAGTTGTGCCTACTGCTTGTATTGAGAAACCACCTTTTCCTGTTAGGATTAAGGAACATGCTAAAGTTTCAACTGTGGTTAACAAAAGTAATATTAGAGCACCTAAACCCTCTGAACAAATTAAAGTTGAACCTAATATTGCTATGGTTAAAGTTCTTTTGGTCGATAATATAGATGGGCATGTTATTTACTTCTGTGATGAAGCAGCTAGAATTGCTAAACCAGATCCTAAAGATAAAAATAGACCTGTAGTAGGCATGCCTGTTGTCTCTGTTAAAATACGAGATCATTGTTATCATGGCTTATGTGATTTGTGTGCTAGTGTGAGTGCTATTCCGTTTACCCTATACCAAGAAATTATGAATGATATTACACCTGTTGAAATAGAGGACATTTATGTTACTATTAAACTTGCAAACAGAGATACCATTACACCGCTTGGGATCGTTAGAGATGTTGAAGTCTTGTGTGGAAAAATAAAATACCCTACGGATTTTCTAGTTCTCGGTTCTCCAGAAGATGATTTTTGTCTCATTATATTTGGTAGACCTTTCTTGAATATTGTTAATGCTAAGATTGATTGCGCTAAAGAAACTGTTAGTGTTGATTTTGGTGGTATGTCTCATGAGTTCAATTTCTCCAAGTTTCGTAGACAACCTCATGATAAAGAATTGCCTAGTAAACGATATTTGCTAGACCATGAAAACGATATGCATATGAATGAAAGAAATGAAATAGATAAGATGTTCTTTGATCAACCACCTATCCTTAAACACAATTTGCCTGTAGAAACTCTTGGAGGCCCTCCTCCACCTAAGGGTGAACCTGTATTTGAATTGAAGCAATTGCCTAATACATTGAAATATGCTTACCTTGATGAAAAGAAGATATATCCTGTTATTATCAGTGCTAACCTTTCAGAGCATGAAGAAAAGAGATTACTAAAAACTCTAAGGAAGCACCGAGCTGCTATTGGATATACTCTTGATGATCTTAAGGTCATTAGTCCCACTCTATGTCAGCACAAAATTAATATGGAGCCTGATGCTAAACCAGTTGTCGACCACCAACGACGATTAAATCCTAAGATGAAAGAGGTGGTAAGAACTGAAATATTAAAGCTTCTGGAAGCAGGTATAATCTATCCCATAGCTGATAGTAGATGGGTAAATCCCGTTCATTGTGTCCCTAAGAAAGGAGGTATTACCGTTGTTCCTAATGATAAAAATGAACTCATTCCACAAAGAATTGTAACTGGTTATAGGATGGTAATTGATTTTAGAAAATTAAACAAAGCTACTAGAAAAGATCATTACCCCTTACCTTTTATTGATCAAATGTTAGAAAGATTGTCTAAGCATACACATTTTTTTCCTAGATGGTTATTCTGGTTTCTCTCAAATACCTGTATCACAACCCGATCAAGAGAAAACCACCTTTACTTGTCCTTTTGGAACTTATGCTTATAGACGTATGCCTTTTGGTTTATGCAATGCACCTGCTACCTTTCAAAGATGTATGGCTGCTATATTCTCTGACTTTTGTGAAAAGATTGTTGAGGTTTTCATGGATGATTTTTCTGTTTACGGAACTTCTTTTGATGATTTCTTAAGCAACCTTGATCAAGTTTTGCAGAGATGTGAAGAAACTAATCTTGTCTTGAATTGGGAGAAGTGCCACTTTATGGTGAATGAAGGTATTGTCTTGGGGCATAAAATTTCTGAAAGATGTATTGAAGTTGATAAAGCTAAGGTTGATGCTATTGAGAAAATGCCATGTCCTAAAGATATTAAAGGTATAAGAAGTTTCCTAGGTCATGCTGGTTTTTATAGGAGATTTATTAAAGACTTCTCTAAAATTTCTAGGCCTCTTACCAATCTCTTGCAAAAAGATGTTCCATTTGTTTTTGATGATGATTGTGTAGAAGCCTTTGAAACACTTAAGAAAGCCTTAACCACTGCACCTATTGTTCAACCACCTGATTGGAACTTGCCTTTTGAAATCATGTGTGATGCTAGTGATTATGTTGTTGGTGCTGTTCTAGGAAAGAGAGTTGATAAGAAATTAAATGTTATCCATTATGCTAGTAAAACTCTAGACAGTGCCCAAAGAAATTATGCTACTACTGAGAAAGAATTTCTAGCAGTTGTGTTTGCATGTGATAAATTCAGATCTTATATAGTTGATTCTAAAGTAACTGTTCACACCGATCATGCTGCTATTAAATATCTTATGGAAAAAAAGATGCTAAACCTAGACTCATTAGGTGGGTTCTATTGCTACAAGAATTTGACTTGCATATTATTGATAGAAAGGGAGCTGAGAATCCCGTAGCAGATAATTTGTCTAGAATGGAAAATGTTCTTGATGACCCACTACCTATTAATGATGATTTTCCTGATGAACAATTAGATGTCATAAATGCTTCTCGTAATACTCCCTGGTATGCAGACTATGCTAATTATATTGTTGCTAAATTTATACCACCTAGTTTCACATGCCAACAAAAGAAAAAGTTCTTCTATGATTTGAGACATTACTTTTGGGATGACCCACATCTTTACAAAGAAAGAGTAGATGGTATTATTAGACGTTGTATACCTGAGCATGAACAGGAACAAATCCTACGGAAGTGTCATTCCGAGGCTTACGGAGGACACCATGCGGGAGACAGAACTGCACACAAGGTATTACAATCTGGTTTTTATTGGCGTACCCTTTTCAAGGATGCTCGTAAGTTTGTCTTATCTTGTGACAAATGTCAAAGAATTGGTAATGTTGGTAGACGTCAGGAAATGCCTATGAATTATTCACTTGCTATTGAACCATTTGATGTTTGGGGATTTGATTATATGGGACCTTTTCCTAAATCCAATGGGTATACACATATTTTGGTTGCTGTTGATTACGTTACTAAGTGGGTAGAAGCTATTCCAACTAGTAGTGCTGATCATAACACTTCTATTAAAATGCTTAAAGAAGTTATTTTCCCAAGGTTCGTAGTCCCTAGATATTTAATGACTGATGGTGGTTCACATTTTATTCATGGTGCATTTCGTAAATTGCTTGCTAAATATGATGTCAACCATAGAATTGCATCTCCCTATCACCCTCAAACTAGTGGTCAAGTTGAATTGAGAAATAGAGAAATAAAATTAATTTTGCAAAAAACCGTCAATAGATCTAGACAGAATTGGTCTAAGAAATTTGACGATGCATTATGGGCTTATAGAACTGCTTATAAAAATCCTATGGGTATGTCTCCTTATAAAATGGTTTATGGAAAAGCATGTCATTTACCTCTTGAGATAGAACATAAAGCATATTGGGCAATTAAAGAACTCAATTATGATTTTAAACTTGCCGGCAAAAAGAGGTTATTTGACATTAGCTCACTAGATGAATGGAGAACCCAAGCTTATGAAAATGCCAAATTGTTTAAAGAAAAAAGTTAAAAGATGGCATGATAGAAGAATTCAAAAATGGGAATTCAAAGTGGGTGAGCAAGTTCTATTGTACAATTCTCGCTTGAGATTCTTTGCAGGAAAACTTTTCTCTAAATGGGAAGGACCGTATATCATTGAAGAAGTTTACCGCTCCGGAGCCATCAAAATAAACAACTCCGAAGGCACTAATCCGAGAGTGGTGAACGGGCAAAGAATTAAGCACTATATTTCAGATACCCCCATTAATGTTGAAACTAATATTATTGAAACAATTACACCAGAAGAATACATAAGAGAGACCTTCCGAAACGCTCCAGAACCCTGAAAGGGAAGAGGTACGTGATACGGTAAGTAAACCGAGTCCAAAAAATCCATAAAAATACTTTCTGTCAGTTTTGGAATATTAGAAAAAATACAAAAATAAGAAACAGCCGAGGAGACCCACCTGGTGCCCACGAGGCACCAAGGCGCGCCACCCCCCTAGGCACGCCCTGGTGGCTCATGGGCCCCTCGTGAGCCTTCTCGACTCCGTTTTCTTCTGGAATACTTGTTTTGCAAGATAAAAATTCTTTATATATACTCTCGGATGTTTTGACCACCGTATCGCAGAAATTTCCTCTGTTCTTGTTTCGTGCTATTTTTCTGACAGATCCGAAAGTATGTCGTCTCAAGACTCAGATGGAGAGAGCTTCGTATCAAACTACGTTGCGAATGCAAGGATCTGTGGGGATATAGACCCCTACAGATGGTCCGCGGAGGAGGAGCGAGATGCCAACATGAAGGGAATGGAAGACGCGAGCTCGGATGAAGAAGATGCCCCTCTACCTCAACCGGGAGATATGCATGTGGAGTTCAAGAAGTCGAGCCTCCCAAACATAGTAAACAAATCTAAGATCCAATTTATCCCTTTCCGTCTTCTACAGGAAAACTAGAATGCATTGTGTGAGAAGATAGTGGAGCTTGAGCAAGAAATTAGCAAGTTCAAGGAAGAAAACTATGTTCTGAAGCGGAAACTGAAGGACAAGCCCACCACTTCATCACCATCACCATCACCGAAGAAGGGAACTTGAGTACATGGGTATGGGCACTCCCCTTGGCTTGTGCCAAGCTTGGGGGAGGTGCCACGGTATCGTGTCACCATCACTTTTGCTATCTTTACCTATTTTTAGTTCGATCCTTAGTGATTTCAAGATTTAGTTGAATAAAAGTTTAGTATGATCTATTTTCGAGTGCTAGTTTCGTGATCTATCTATCTATGTAATCGAGTTGAGAATTATATAATAAAGAGTAGTTTGAGTTTTTGCTTCTTTACTTTTATGTTTCAATCCTAGCAATGAAAATAATGAAAAAGATCATATGCTAATCTTATGGAAAGTAATGACATTACATAAAGAAAAGTATAAGTGGTAAAATTTATTGGAAGTTAACAAACATAGCATTGGTCAATGATGCAATTCATGAAAAAATTAATAGGGAAGAGAAGATTCACATGCAAATATACTATCTTGGACATCTTTTATGATTGTGAGCCCCCATTAAGTATTTTATGTCAAATTGTTGACGTTGGACAAGGAAGACAACGTAATGAGTTATGTTTGCTTATATTCACATAGAAGTTATATTCTCATAGATCCTTCAACATGTGGTGCTTCCTCAATATCTTTGCTAGCCAAAAATCTGCACCATGCAGAGATACTACTTGTACATCCAAAACCCTTAAACCCAGTATCATGTCATGAGAGTCCACTATATTTACCTATGGATTGAATAAGATCCTTCAAGTAAGTTGTCATCGGTGCAAAAAGCAATAAAAATTGCCTCTAAATATGTCAGAACTTTTATTGTAAGGGAAAATAAGTTTTGTACGAACTTGTGATGGTAAAGAAATAAAAGCGACGGACTGCATAATAAAGGTTGCTATCACAAGGGGCAATATAAAGTGATGTTCCTTTGCATTAAGAGCTTGTGCATCCAACAACAAAAAGCGCATGACAACCTCTGCTTCCCTCTGCGAAGGGCCTATCCTTTACTTTTATGTATTTACTTTTTATGCAAGAGTCAATAGTGTTCTCCTCTATTCCTTTTTATTTTTCTCTTTTGCAAGCATCATGTGGTGGGGAAAGATCTAGGCATATATATCCAGTTGGATATGAGTGATCATGAGTTATTATTGTTGACATCACCCTTGAGGTGAATAAGTTGGGAGGCGAAATCATAAGCCCCTATCTTTCTATGTGTCTGGCTGAAACTTTTTGCTCCATATATATGTTGTGAGTGTTAGCAATCATAGAAGACTATATGATGGTTGAGTATGTGGACTTGCTAAAAAGCTCCTACATGAGACCCTTCCTGAAAATATGATGAATTGCAATTACATTGTTGACTGAGAACATAGTTTGTTGGTTTTCAAGAAAGTTTATGCCTTATACTTCATTGCTGTGATGAATTGCTACTTGCTCATGAGAAGTTTTATGATATGAATATTGCTGTTATAATAATGAGCATGATGCTACTATGTCCGCATTTTGTTTTTATCAACACCTCTCTCTCTAAACATGTGGACATGATTATCGATATCGGCTTTCGCTTGAGGACAAGCGAGGTCTAAGCTTGGGGGAGTTGATACGTCCATTTTGCATCATGTTTTCCTACTGTTATTTATAGTGTTTTTAATCAATATAACACTTTGTGGAGCAATTCTAATGCCTTTTCTCTCTTAATATGCAAGATTTACACAAGGAAGGAGATTGCCGGCAGCTGGAATTCTGGACCTGAAAAAGCAATGTCAGAGATACCTATTCTGCACATCTCCAAATGAGCTGAAATTTCACGGAGATTTATTTTGGAATAAATAAAAACAAACTGGAAGCAAGAAGTACCAGAGGGGGCCACCCAGGTGCCCACGAGGCACCAGGGCGCGCCACCCCCCCCCCCCCCCAGGCACGCCCTGGTGGCTCGTGGGGCCCCTGGCCAGCCTCTGGCCCCCATTTTATGGTATATAAGCCCATTTGCCCTAGAAAAAATAAGGTGGAGACTTTTGGGACGGTGTGCTGCCGTCTCGAGGCGGAACTTGGGTAGGAGCACTTTTGCTCTCCGGCGGAGCGATTCTACTAGGGATACTTCCCTCCGGGAGGGGGAAATCGTAGCCATCGACATCACCAACGATCCTCTCATCGTGGGAGGACCAATCTTCATCAACATCTTCAATAGCACCATATCATCTCAAACCCTAGTTCATCTCTTGTATTCAATCTTTGTCTCAAAACCTCAGATTGGTACATGTGGGTTGCTAGTAGTGTTAATTACATCTTGTAGTTGATGCTAGTTGGTTTATTTGGTGGAAGATTATATGTTCAGATCTATTATGCTATTTAATACCCCTCTGATCTTGGACATGAAGATGATTTGTGAGTAGTTACTTTTGTTCTTGAGGACATGGGAGAAGTCTTGTCATAAGTAATCATGTGGCATGCGTTCGATATTTTGATGATATGTATGTTGTTGATTCTCTTAGTGGTGTCATGTGAACGTCGACTACATGACACTTCACCATCTTTGGGCCTAAGGGAATGCATTGTGGAGTAGTAATTAGATGATGGGTTGCTAGAGTGACAGAAGCTTAAACCCTAGTTTATGCGCTATTCCGCAAGGGGCTGATTTGGATCCATATGTTTAATGCTATGGTTAGAGTTATCTTAATTCTTCTTTCATAGTTGCGTATGCTTGCGAGAGGGGGTAATCATAAGTGGGAGGCTTGTTCAAGTAAGAACAGCACCCAAGCACCGGTCCACCCACATATCAAATTATCAAAGTAGCGAACGCGAATCAAACCAACATGATGAAAGTGACTAGATGAAATTCCCATGTGTCCTCGAGAACGCTTTGCTTATTATAAGAGATCGTTCCGGCTTGTCCTTTGCTACAAAAAGTATTGGGCCACCTTGCTGCACTCTTTGTTACTATTGCTACTTGTCACTTGTTACAAATTATCTTGCTATCAAACTACTCGTTATCGATAACTTCAGTGCTTGCAGAAAATACCTTGCTGAAAACCGCTTGTCATTTCCTTCTGCTCCTCGTTGGGTTCGACACTCTTACTTATCGAAAGGACTATGATTGATCCCCTATACTTGTGGGTCATCAGTATCCTCGACCCCATGTGACTGCAGACGTTTGGGTCCAATGTCTCCTTGTCTGTATAGCCCCATACATAATCGCTGGAAGAGAGAATAGCACATCAAAGACTCAGAACCAGAAGAGGTGATACATTTGAGGACACACACTGCGGGGATCTGGCAAGGCCTGGGATCTGGTTTGTAGAGGCGTATAGCAAGAAGCCCCGGGGTCCCGAGTGGCCGCCGGTCGAGGGCAATATGGCGCTGTGCAGCCGCGTTGGGTTCAGATGGACGAGCAGTCTGCATAGGATGAGAATTCTACGATGGTTCGATTTTTACGGGATCTACCTATGATGGTTAAATTTGCGCTGTTTTCAGGAATTAATTAACCAAAGCGTTGCAGCCCTCCGAGAATAGCTAGCAGGCTGGAGTCGAGCACGTAGTATCCTTTCGCGAAAACAAAGTACGCGCTAAACTGTAAGGAGTACTTGCCAACATGGGCTAAAGCAAAACACATAGCTGGGCCCCCCCTCCAATTCGGGGGCCCGGGGCGGCCGCCCCCTGCCCCCCCTCAGGACCGGGCCTGTGAAAATGTCACTAAGAGTTTTATGTCTTCACAATATGAGCAAAATAAATTCTTTTCTGAAGAGCTTAAGGAACACTCTATTTTGTTGGATGCTATTAATAATCAACTTGAAGATGTCAATCTAGAAGTATCCAACCTTCAGGCTCAACTTGTTAATACTGAAAATTGCTAGGAAAGATTTCAGATAAACAAACAACTCTAGTGAATAAGATGGCTGCTAAACCCGAGTCATAATCTAGTAATGATGAAGATATTAAAATGATTGGTATCTCACCTATTGAATCATTATTTAGCAACATAGAACTTGATGAAAAAGGGACTGAAGAAGAGTCAACTTTAGATAGAAGGAATCCTAATTGCTTGGAGGGCGATAATCTTAATGAAAAAAAATTGAAAAAGTGGGTTTGGAGAGGTCAAAACTTTAAATAGTAATGCACCCACTACTTTGGATTACAAGGACTTTAATTATGATAGTTGTTCTTTAATTGAGTGTATTTCCTTGTTGCAATCCATGATTAATTCACCAAATGCATATGAACAAAATAAAGCGTTCACTAAACATATTGTGGAAGCTATGATGAAAGCTCATGAAGAAAACCTTGAGTTGGAAGTTTCAATTCCTAGAAAATTACAAGATGAATGGGAACCTACTATTAAAGTCAAAATTAAAGATTATGAATGTAATGCTCTATGTGATCTTGGTGCTAGCGTTTCCACTATACCAAAATCTTTGTGCGATGTGCTAGGTCTCACCGATATGGATCCTTGTTCCCTTAATTTGCATCTAGCGGATTCCACTATTAAAAGGTCATTGGGTAGAATAAATGATGTGCTTATTCTTGCAAATAGAGATTATGTGCCCGTGGATTTTATTGTTCTTGATATTGAATGCAATCCATCTTGTCCTATAATACTTGGTAGGCCTTTCCTATGAACCATAGGTGGTATTATTGATATGAAAGAAGGTAATATAAGATTTCAATTTCCATTAAAGAAAGGGATGGAACACTTCCCTAGAAAGAGAATTAAGGAACCTTATGAATCTATTATGAGGGCCACCTATGGAATTAATTTGAAGGATGACAACACTTGAAACTATGCATTATGCCTACCAAGGGGCATAAAACAATAGTGCTTGTTGGGAGGCAACCCAATGAATAAAATATTTTTTTGTTTTACCTTCTATTTTTGTGTGTTTGCACAATATAGCCTCTGTTATGATTGTGTTTTCATCTTTTAATTAGTGTTTGTGCCAAGTAATGCCTTTGGGATGATTTGGAAGATAGTATAATTGATGCTGTTTGAAAACAGAAACTTTTGCGTCCAGTGCTGGAATTTTGATTTTTCGCTGGAATGTCAGAACCTTCTGATTTTTTTACAAAATATTGATATATGAATTGCCCACGTTTTCCTAACTTTTCAGAATTTTTGAAGTTACATAAGTATGACGTTAATTCAGATCTTTACAGACTGTTCTGTTTTAGACAGATTCTGTTTTTGTTGCATAGTTTGCTTATTTTGATGAATCTACGGATCATATCGGGGGTATGAGTCATGGAGAAGTTGGAGTACAGTATCATTATGCAAATATTAAATATGAATCGATTTACAATAGTACCTAAAGTTTAAGATTTATTTGTTATACTAACGGATCTCACGAGGTTTCTGTTGAGTTTTGTGTGCTGAAGTTTTCAAGTTTTGTGTGAGACTACGATGGATAAAGGAATAAGTAGCGGCAAGAGCCTAAGCTTGGGGATGCCCAAGGAACCCCAAGGTAATATTCAAGGAAGACTCAAGCGTCTAAGCTTGGGGATGACCCGGAAGGCATCCCCTTTTTCGTCTACAATCTATCGGTAACTCACTTGGAGCTATATTTTTATTCATCACATGATATGTGTTTTACTTCGAGTGTCTTGTGATATAGTTTGTTTGCTTTTGTTTGATTTTTAGTTTGTCACAATCATCTTTGCTGAACACACCTTTTTGAGAGGGACACACATTATTCGTGATTTGATAGAATACTCTATGTGCTTCACTTATATCTTTTGAGCTAGGCAGTTGCTCTAGTGCTTCACTTATATCTTTTAGAGCACGGCGGTGGTTATATTTTAAAGAAATAGTTGCACTCTCATGCTTCACTTATATCTTTTTAAGAGTCTAATGAATAGCAATGGTAATATGCACGGGTTATGAATTTGGTCTTAATATGATAGGTATTCAAGAGGGATATAATAAAAACTTTCATGTAGATCACTGAATATGATAAGTTTGATTCCTTGCAATAGTTTTGCGATATTAAGATGGTAATATGTCGGAGGTGCTAGTAGATAATTGTGGTTTAGTAAGAATATTGGTGTTAAGGTTTGTGATTCCCGAAGCATGCACGTATGATCTGTCGTTATGCTAAGAAGTTGGAGCATGATTTATTCTTGATTGTCTACCTTATGAGTGGCGGTCGGGGACAAGCGATGGTCTTTTCCTACCAATCTATCCCCCTAGGGGCATGCATAGTAGTACTTTGCTTCGAGGGCTAATAAACTTTCGCAATAAGTATGTGAGTTCTTTATGACTAATGTGAGTCTATGGATTATACGCACTCTCACCTTTCCGCAATTTGCTAGCCTCTTCGGTACCGTGCATTGCCCTTTCTCACATCTAGAGTTGGTTCAAACTTCGCCGGTGCATCCAAACCCCGTGATATGATACGCTCTATCACACATAAGCCTCCTTATATATTCCTCAAAACAGCCACCATACCTACCTATCATGGCATTTCCATAGCCATTCCGAGATATATTGCCATGCAACTTCCACCGTTCCGTTTTTATGACACACATCGTCATTGTCATATTGCTTTGTATGATCATATAGCTGACATAGTATTTGTGGCTCAGCCACCATTCATCATTTTTTATACATGTTACGCTAGTATCATTGCACATCTTGGTACACCGCCAGAGGCATTCATATAGAGTCATATTTTTGTTCTAGTTTCGAGTTGTAAGTAAATAGAAGTGTGATGATCATCATTATTAGAGCATTGTCCCAGTGAATAAAAAAAGGAAAAAAATAGGCCAAAAAGAACCCATGAAAAAAAATAGAGAAAAGAAAAAAAATGAGAGAAAAAGAGAGAAGGGGCAGTGTTACTATCTTTTTTCATACCTGTGCTTCAAAGTAGCACCATGTTTTTCATATAGAGAGTCTCCTATTTTGTAACTTTCATATACTAGTGGGAATTTTTCATTATAGAACTTGGCTTGTATATTCCGATGATGGGCTTCCTCAAATGCACGAGGTCTTCATGAGCAAGCAAGTTGGATGCACACCCACTTAGTTTTCATGTTGAGCTTTCATACACTTATAGCTCTTAGTGCATCCGTTGAATGGCAATCCCCACTCCTCGCATTGACATCAATTGATGGGCATCTCCATAGCCTGTTGATTAGCCTCGTCGATGTGAGACTATCTTCTTATTTTTGACTTCCCCTTATTAATCCCTACCACCATATTCTATTCCACCCATAGTGCTATATCCATGGCTTGCGCTCATGTATTGCGTGGGGGTTGAAAAATCTGAAGCACGTTAAAAAGTATGAACCAATTGCTCGGCTTGTCATCGGGGTAGTGCATGATAAATATTTTGTGTTAAGAAGATGGAGCATGACAGGATTATATGATTTTGTAGGGATAACTTTCTTTAGCATTTTTATTTTGAAAGACATGATTGTTTATTAGTATGCCTGAGTATTGATGTCTTTATGTCAAACTATAGACTATTGCTTTGAATCATTTGGATCTTATTATTCATACCGTAAGAGAGATTACATGATGAAACATGTTAGGTAGCATTCTGATAACCCACAAGTATAGGGGATCGCAATAGTTTTCGCGGGTAGTATTTCACCCAGATTTATTGATTCGACACAAGGGGAGCCAGAGAATATTTGCGAGTATTAGAAGTTGAGTTGTCAATTCAACCACACCTGGAGAACTAAATATCTGCAACAAAGTGTTTAGTAGCACAGTAGTATGATAGTTTCAGGAGCAATAGTAACAGTAGTGACAGTAACAGAAGCAGCTTTGCAGTAACTGTAACAGCAGCAGCAACGAAAGTAACTTAGCAAAGATCAATATGCGAAAAGTGTAGGCATTGGATCAGTGATGGATAATTATGTTGGATGACATTCATCATGTAACAGTCACAATCTAGGGCGATACACAATAGCTCCAATTCATCAATGTAATGTAGGCATGTATTCCGTATACGGTCATACGTGCTTATAGTAAGAACTTGCATGACATCTTTTGTCCTACCCTCCCGTGGCAGCGGGGTCCTTAAGGAAACTAAGGGATATTAAGGCCTCCTTTTAATAGAGAACTGAAACAAAGCATTAGCAAAATGCATGAACTCCTCAAACTACGGCAATCACCGGAAAGAATCCCAATTATTGTCACCTTGGGGTATGAGGATTGCTACTTGTGAGCTGCGTTGGGATTTCCCCGAAGAGGAGGGGATGATGCAGTACAGTAGAGATAAGTATTTCCCTTAGTTATGAAACCAAGGTTATCAATCCAGTAGGAGAATCACGCAACAACTCGTTAGCAGCACCTGCACACAAAATAACAAATCCTCGCACCCAACACGAACAAGGGGTTGTCAATCCCTTGGCGGTTATTTGCAAGATTAAATTGTATGGTGATAGATAGATAGATCAAACAAAAATAAAAAATAAAATAAATAAAGTAAAATTGCAGCAAGGTATTTTTAGGATTTTTAATATATGATAAAGGTAGACCCGGGGGCCATAGTTTTCACTAGAGGCTTCTCTCTTGAAAATAGCATACGGTGGGTAAACAAATTACTGTTGGGCAATTGATAGAAAAGAAAATAATCATGACGATATCCAAGGCAATGATCATGTATATAGGCATCACGTCCGAGACAAGTAGACCGAAACAATTTTGCATCTACTACTATTACTCCACACATCGACCGCTATCCATCATGCAAGTAGAGTATTAAGTTCATAAAGAACGGAGTAACGCCTTAAGCAAGATGACATGATGTAGACAAAGTAAACTCATGCATGAATAAACCCCATCTTTTTATCCTTAATAGCAATGATACAATACGTGTCATTTCCCCTACTGTCATTGGGATTGAGCACCGCAAGATCGAACCCATTACAAAGCAACTCTCCCATTGCAAGACAAATCAATCTAGTTGGCCAAACCAAATCAATAGATCGGAGAGAAATACGAAGCTATAACAATCATGCATAAAAGGGTTCAGAGAAAACTCAAATAATATTCATGGATAATCTGATCATAAACTCACAATTCATCGGATCCCAACAAACACACCGCAAAAAGTGATTACATCGGATAGAACTCCAAGAACATCGAGGAGATCATTGTATTGAAGATCAAATAGAGAGAAGAAGCCATCTAGCTACTAACTATGGACCCGTAGGTCTATGGTAAACTACTCATGCATCATCGGAAGGGCAGCAAAGTTGATGTAGAGCCCCTCCGTGATCGAATCCCCCTCCGGCAGAGTGCCGGAAAAGGCCTCTAGATGGGATCTCTCGAGAACAAGAACTTGCGGCGGCGGAAAAAGTATTTTGTGGACTCCTCTATTGGTTTCCCGATTTTAGAGAATTTATAGAGGCGGAGTTAGGTCAAACGGAGCCACGTGGGCCCCACGAGCTACCAGGGCACGTCCTACCACCCTGGGCGCGCCTTGGTGCCTCGTGGGCCACTGCTCCAACTTCTCGTCCCCTCCCAAAGCTTCTAGGGTCTCTTATGTCCAGAAAAAAATCTCCAAAAAGTTTCGTGGCATTTGGACTTCATTTGGTACTGATATTCTGAAAAACCAAAAACAGGCAAAAAACAGCAACTGGCACTGGGCACTAAGTTAATAGGTTAGTCCCAAAAAATGATATATAATTACTTATAAGTGTATATAAAACATCCAAGATTGATACTATAATAGCATGGAACAATCAAAAATTATAGATACGTTGGAGACGTATCAAGCATCCCCAAACTTAATTCCTGCTCGTCCTCGAGTAGGTAAATGATAAAAACAAAAAATTTTGATGTGGAATGCTACCTATCATATACATCATATACTCTTTTCTTTTGTAGCATGGACATTTAGACTTGAATGATTCAAAGCAATAGTCTATAGTTTCACATGAAGACATAAATACTCAAGCATACTAACAAGCAACCATGTCTTTCAATATATCAACGCTAAAGAAAGTTATCCCTAGCCCATTATGCTTAATCATTGATCCATTCATGAAACACACTCAATATTAGCTACACCCAATGCACAACTATGACAATAGTGCTCTCTAGTTGGTGCTTTGTAAGAGAAGATGGAGACTCAAAATAAAAATAAAAATTGCATAAAAGTAAATAGATAGGCCCTTCGCAGAGGGAAGTAGAGATTTGCAGAGGTGCCAGAGCTCAAGGCTAAAATTAGAGAGATAAAATTATTTTGAGGGGCATGCTTTTCCTGTCAACGAAAACGATCGAGAATTCCCAATATCTTCCATGCTAGACACATTATAGGCGGTTCCCAAACAGAAAATAAAGTTTATTTCCTTTCCACCATTCTTTCACAATCCATGGCTAGCCGTATCCACGGGTGCCTTCCATACCAACACTTTCCAAGGAATTTATTATTATCATCATATTATTATTATTTTCATTTCGGGACTGGGCATCCCTATTACCTTGCCACTTTCTCGTGCAATGACAAGTGAATAAACACTCATCGTGAGAATAACACACATAGCATGGAAAATATTGGCCACCCCCTGCCGCTTCATGAGCGGTACGGGCACACAAAACGGAAAATTATTTTGAAAAATTAGAGTTGGCACATGCAAATTTACTTGGAACGGCAAGGAAATACCGCAGATAGGTAGGTATGGTGGACTCATTTGTCACAACTTTGGGTTTAAGGAGTTGGATGCACAAGCAGCATTCCTGCTTAGTACAAATGAAGGCTAGCAAATAGATTGAGAAGCGACCAACCAAAAAGCAAAAACGGTCATAAACATGCATTGAACATAACTAACACTGAATAATGCACCATAAGTAGGATATAATTTCGTTGCATAACTATTGACTTTATGTGCATGCATAGGGAATCACAAACCTTAACACCAATATTTTTACTAAATCACAATTACTCACTAACATGACTCACATATTATCATTTCCATATCGCAAAACTATTGCAAGGAATCAAACTTATCATATCCAATGATCTATATGAAAGTTTTTATTATATCCCTCTTGAATATTCATCACTTTGGGACCAAATTCATATCTTGTGCAAATTACCATTACTATTATCAACTCTCAAAAATATATAAGTGAAGCATGAGAGTGCAAATATTTCCTCAAAATTTAATCACCGCCGTGCTCAAAAGATATAAGTGAAGCACTAGAGCAACTGCCTAGCTCAAAAGATTTAAGTGAATCACATAGAGTATTCTAACAAATCATGATAAACGTATGGCTCTCTCAAATAAGTGTGTCCAGCAATGATGATTGTGACAAACTAAAAATAAAACAAAATAAAGACTCATATAATACATGACGCTCCAAGCAAAACTCATGATATGTGACGAATAAAAATATAGCTCCAAGTAAAATTACCGATAGTTGGTAGAAGAAAGAGGGGATGCCTTCCGGGGCATCCCCAAGCTTAGTTGCTTGGGAGTCCTTGAACATTACCTTGGGGTGCCTCGGGCATCCCCAAGCTTAGGCTCTTGCCACTCCTTATTCCTTCATCCATCGTGATCTCACCCAAAACTTGAAAACTTCAATCACACAAAACTCAACAAAACCTTCGTGAGATCCGTTAGTATAATAAAGCAAATCACTATTTTAAGTACTGTTGCAAACCCAATCATATTTTATTTTTGCATTATAACTACTGTATTCTAACTTCTCCATGGCTTATACCCCCCCGATACAATCCATAGTTTCATCAAAACAAGCAAAACAATGCATCAAAAACAGAATCTGTCAAAAACAGAACAGTCTGTAGCAATCTGAACATTGACCATACTTTTGTAACTCCAAAAATTCTGAAAAATTAGGACAACGTGGGCAATTTGTATATTAATCATGTGAAAAAAAATCTGAATTTTATCATGCTCCAGAAAATTTAGATAATTCTGCTACTGGACGCAAAAGTTTCTGTTTTTGCACAGGATCAAAGCAACTATCATCCAAATCATCCCAAAGACTTTACTTGGCACAAACACTAATTAAAACATAAAAACACAATCATAACAGTATCATAATTGTGTGCACACAAGAAAACAGAAAAATAAACACAAAAATTAAGATAACTATTGGGTTGCCTCCCAACTAGCGCTATTGTTTTACGCCCCTAGCTAAGCATAATGCATAGTTTCAAGTATTGTCATCTTTGGTTTTAGTTCCATAGGTGGCCCTCATGATTGATTAATATGGTGGCTTAATTCTAGTTCTAGGGAAGTGTTCCATACCCTTCTTTAATGGAAACTGAAATTTTATATTCCCTTCTTTCATGTCAATAACGGCACCTATGGTTCGTAAGAACGGTCTACCAAGTATTATGGGGCAAGACGGATTGCAATCAATGTCAAGTACAATAAAATCAACGGGCACATAGTTCCTATTTGCAAGAATAAGAACATCATTAATTCAACCCAAAGGCTTTTTAATAGTAGAATCCGCCAAGTGCAAATTAAGAGAACATTCATCCATATTGGTAAAACCTAGCACATCACATAGAGATTTTGGAATTGTGGAAACGCTAGCACCCAAATCACATAAAGCATTGCACTCATAATTTTTTATTTTAACTTTAATGGTAGGTTCCCACTCATCATATACTTTTCTAGGAATTGAAATTTCTAGTTCTAGGTTCTCTTCTAACGCTTTCATCATCGCTTCTACAATGTGTTTAGTAAAAGCCTTATTTTGTTCATGAGTGTTGGGTGAATTTAGCATGGACTGTAACAAAGAAATACATTAAATCAAAGAACAACTATCATAATTAAAGTCTTTGTAATCTAAGAGAGTGGGCACATCACTGGTTAAAGTTTTTACCTCTCCAAACCCACTTTTATCAATTTTTTCATCAAGATTTTCACCCTCCAAATTATGGGGACGCCTTCTAGCTAAAGTTGACTCTTATTCAGTCCCTTTTTCATCAAGTTTTATATTGTTAAACAAGGAACCAATAGATGAAACACCAATCATTTTAATATCCTCATCATTACTACGATAGAAACCGGGAGGAATCGCTTTTTCTAAAAATTCTCGTTTAGCTTTTAGCATAGCGGTTCTTTTCTTACTCTCATCCATGGAGATATATAAAGCTTTAATTGATTCATTAATATCAATTTTGGGTGGCAAACTTTTAGTCCTAAGATTTTCCACATCATGAATAATTCTTTCAATGCTCCTAGACATATCATCAAGTTTACTCAATTTTTCTTCTATCGTAGTGTTGAAAACTTTTTGAGCATTAATAAATTCTTTAATATTACTTTCAAGATCAGACGGCATCCTATTATTATTATTATTATTATTATTATTATTATAAGAATTACCATAGGAATTGCCATAATTATTAGAGGAATTTCCAGGAAATGGCCTAGGATTAAAATTACCTCTATAAGCATTACTATTAAAATTGTTTCGCGAGACAAAATTCACATCTACGGGATCATTATTTTGCTCAATCAAGGTGGATAAAGGCACATCATTAGGATCAATAGGAGTGTTTTTGCTAGCAACCAATTTCATAAGCGCATCAACTTTATCACTCAAAGTACTAATTTCTTCAACAGAATTCACTTTTATACTAGTAGGAACTCTTTCAGTATGCCATTCTGAATAATTTGCCATAATATTATCAAGCAATTTAGTAGCTTCTCCCAATGTAATCTCCATAAAAGTACCACCCGCGGCGGAATCTAAAAGATTTCTAGAAACAAAATTTAATCCTGCATAATTTTTTTGTATGATCATCCACAAATTTAAACCATGAGTAGGGCAATTTCTTATCATTAATTTCATCCTTTCCCAAGATTGGGCAACATGTTCATGATCAAGTTGCTTGAAATTCATAATTTGATTTCTAAGGGAAATAATTTTCACGGGAGGAAAATACTTGGTAATAAAAGCATCTTTACACCTATCCCAAGAATCGATACTATTTCGTGGCAAAGATGAAAACCAAATTTTTGCACTATCCCGCAATGAGAACGGGAATAATTTTAATTTCACAATATCATTATCCACATCTTTTTTCTTTTGCATATCACACAATTCTACGAAAGTGTTAAGATGGGATCCATCATCTTCATTAATATCACAAGTCTCCGCACTAGCGGCGGGAGGAGCAATCGGAGTACTAATAAAATCATTATTATTAGTATTGGAAAAATCACATAATTTTGTATTTTCTTGAGACATCGTGGCTACGCAAACAAGATAACAAGCAAGCAAAGAAGCAAACAAGAAAAAGGCAAACGAAAAATATTTTTGTATTTTTATAAAAACTTTTTAGAAGTGGGGGAGATGAAAACGAGAGGCAAAGGCAAATAAAATAAATGCAAGGAGATGAAAGTTTATGCGTAGGTACTTGATAGATGTTGATGATGTCTCCCCGACAACGGCGCCAGAAATTCTTCCTGCTACTTGTGAGCTGCGTTGGGATTTCCCCAAAGAGGAGGGGATAATGTAGTACAATAGAGATAAGTATTTCCCTTAGTTATGAAACCAAGGTTATCAATCCAGTAGGAGAATCACACAACAACTCGTTAGCAGCACCTGCACACAAAATAACAAATCCTCGCACCCAACGCGAACAAGGGGTTGTCAATCCCTTGGCGGTTATTTGCAAGATTAAATTGTATGGTGATAGATAGATAGATCGAACAAAAATACAAAATAAAATAAATAAAGTAAAATTGCAGTAAGGTATGTTTAGGATTTTTAATATATGATAAAGGTAGACCCGGGGGCCATAGTTTTCACTAGAGGCTTCTCTCTTGAAAATAGCATACGGTGGGTAAACAAATTACTTTTGGGCAATTGATAGAAAAGCAAATAATCATGACAATATCCAAGGCAATGATCATGTATATAGGCATCACGTCCGAGACAAGTAGACCGAAACGATTCTGCATCTACTACTATTACTCCACACATCGACCGCTATCCAGCATGCATCTAGAGTATTAAGTTCATAAAGAACGGAGTAACGCCTTAAGCAAGATGACATGATGTAGACAAAGTAAACTCATGCATGAATAAACCCCATCTTTTTATCCTTAATAGCAATGATACAATACGTGTCATGTCCCCTACTGTCACTGGGATTGAGCACCGCAAGATCGAACCCATTACAAAGCAGCTCTCCCATTGCAAGATAAATCAATCTAGTTGGCCAAACCAAATCAATAGATCGGAGAGAAATACGAAGCTATAACAATCATGCATAAAAGAGTTCAGAGAAAACTCAAATAATATTCATGGATAATCTGATCATAAACTCATAATTAATCGGATCCCAACAAACACACCGCAAAAAGTGATTACATCGGATAGAACTCCAAGAACATCGAGGAGATCATTGTATTGAAGATCAAATAGAGAGAAGAAGCCATCTAGATACTAACTATGGACCTGTAGGTCTGTGGTAAACTACTCACGCATCATCAGAAGGGCAGCAAGGTTGATGTAGAGCCCCTCCGTCATCGAATCCCCCTCCGGCACAGTGCCAGAAAAGGCCTCCGGATGGGATCTCTCGAGAACAGGAACTTGCGGCGGCGGAAAAAGTATTTCGTGGACTCCTCTATTGGTTTCCCGATTTTAGAGAATTTATAGAGGCGGAGTTAGGTCAAACGGAGCCACGTGGGCCCCCTGGGCGCGCCCTGGTGCCTCGTCGGCCACTGCTCCATCTTCCCGTCCCCTCCCAAAGCTTCCAGGGTCTCTTATGTCCAGAAAAAAATCTCCAAAAAGTTTCGCGGCATTTGGACTTCGTTTGGTACTGATATTCTAAAAAACCAAAAATAGGCAAAAAACAGCAACTGGCACTGGGCACTAAGTTAATAGGTTATTCCCAAAAAATAATATATAATTGCTTATAAGTGTATATAAAACATCCAAGATTGATACTATAATAGCATGGAACAATCAAAAATTATAGATACGTTGGAGACGTATCACGGATCATGACACGTAACAGGTGCATATAACTTGCAAGATAGGATCAAGAACTCAAATATATTCATGAAAACATAAAGGTTCAGATCTGAAATCATGGCACTCGGGCCCTAGTGACAAGCATTAAGCATAGCAAAGTCATAGCAACATCAATCTCAGAACATAGTGGATACTAGGGATCAAAGCCCTAACAAATTGACTCGATTACATGGTAAATCTCATCCAACCCATCACCGTCCAGCAAGACTATGAAGAAATTACTCACATACGGCGGTGAGCATCATGAAATTGGTGATGGAGGATGGTTGATGATGATGACGGCGTCGAATCCCCCTCTCCGGAGCCCTGAACTGACTCCAGATCAGCCCTCCCGATGAAGAATAGGAGGTGGCGGCGGCTCCATATCATAAAACGTGATGATTCTTTCTCTCTGATTTTTTTCTCCATGAATAGGTACTTATAGCATTGGAGTTAGGGAAAACGGAGCTGCCAGGGGCCCACAAGCCTGCCAGGCTTGCCCTGGGGGTGGGCGCGCCCCCCAGGCTTGTGGCGCCTGGTGGCCCCCCTCTTATAGATCTTTGCGCCAGTATTTTTTATATATTCTGAAAAAATTCTCCGTAAATTTTGAGGTCCATCCGAGAACTTTCATTTCTGCACAAAAATAACAGCATGGCAATTCTGATGAAAACAGCGCCAGTCCGGGTTAGTTCCATTCAAATCATGCAAATTAGAGTCCAAACTAGAGCAAAAGTGTTTGGAAAAGTAGATATGTTTGGGATGTATCACATTCCACATCAAAAATTCTGTTTTTATTATTTACCTACTCGAGGACGGGCAGGAATTAAGCTTGGGGATGCTTGATACGTCTCCAACATATCTATAATTTTTGATTGTTCCATGCTATTATAGTATCAATCTTGGATGTTTTATATGCAATTATATGCCATTATATATCTTTTTTGGGACTAACCTATTAACTCAGTGCCCAGTGCCAGTTGCTGTTTTTGCTTGTTTTTGTCTTTTCAGAAAATCATTATTAAAAAGAGTCCAAACAAGAAAAAAACTTTAGATTAATTTTTTCTGGACCAGAAGAGACCGATGAAGCTTCGGGAGAAGACCAGAGGAGCCACGAGGGAGCCACAAGCTCGAAGGGCTCGCCCTGGGGGGTAGGGCACGCCCCCCAGGCTTGTGGGCCCCTCGTAGCTGATACGTCCATTTTGCATCATGTTTTCCTACTGTTATTTATAGTGTTTTTAATCAATATAACACTTTGTGGAGCAATTCTAATGCCTTTTCTCTCTTAATATGCAAGATTTACATAAGGAGGGGGATTGTCGGCAACTGGAATTCTAGACCTGAAAAAGCTATGTCAGAGATACCTATTCTGCACATCGCCAAATGAGCTGAAATTTCACGGAGATTTATTTTGGAATAAATAAAAAAATACTAGAGAAAAGAAGTACCAGAGGGGGCCACACAGGCGCCCACGAGGCACCAGGGCGCGCCACCCCCCCCCCCCCCCGGCGTGCCCTAGTGGCTTGTGGGGCCCCTGGCCAGCCTCCGGTGCCCATTTTCTGGTATATAAGCCTATTTACCCTAGAAAAAATAAGGAAAAGACTTTCGGGATGGAGCGCCGCCATCTTGAGGCGGAACTTGGGCAGGAGCACTTTTGCTCTCCGACGGAGCGATTCCGCCGGGGATACTTCCCTTCGTGAGGGGGAAATCGAAGCCATCGTCATCACCAATGATCCTCTCATCGTGGGAGGACCAATATTCATCAACATCTTCACCAGCACCATCTCATCTCAAACCCTAGTTCATCTCTTGTATTCAATCTTTGTCTCAAAACCTCAGATTGGTACCTGTGGGTTGCTAGTAGTGTTGATTACATCTTGTAGTTGATGCTAGTTGGTTTATTTGGTGGAAGATTATATGTTCAGATCCTTAATGCTATTCAATACCCCTCTGATCTTGAACATGAACATGATTTGTGAGTAGTTACTTTTGTTCTTGAGGACATGGGAGAAGTCTTGTCATAAGTAATCATGTGAATTTGGTATTCGTTCGATATTTTGATGATATGTATGTTGTTGATTCTCTTAGTGGTATCATGTGAACGTCGAGTACATGATACTTCACCATCTTTGGGACTAAGGGAATGCATTGTGTAGTAGTAATTAGATGATGGGTTGCTAGAGTGACAGAATCTTAAACCCTAGTTTATGCGCTATTCCGTAAGGGGCTGATTTGGATCCATATGTTTAATTCTATGGTTAGACTTATCTTAATTCTTCTTTCGTAGTTGCGGATGCTTGCGAGAGGGGTTAATCATAAGTGGGAGGCTTGATCAAGTAAGAATAGCACCCAAGAACCGGTCCACCCACATATCAAATTATCAAAGTAGCGAACGCGAATCGAACAAACATGATGAAAGCGACTAGATGAAATTCCCATGTGTCCTCGAGAACGTTTAGCTTATTATAAGAGATCGTTCCGGCCTGTCCTTTGCAACAAAAGGATTCGGCTACCTTGCTACACCTTAATTACTATTGCTACTTGTCACTTGTTACAAATTATCTTGCTATCAAACTATTTGTTACCGATAATTTCAGTGCTTGCAGAAAATACCTTGCTGAAAACCGCTTGTCATTTCCTTCTGCTCCTCGTTGGGTTCGACACTCTTACTTATCGAAAGGACTACGATTGATCCCCTATACTTGTGGGTCATCAAGGCTCTTTTCTGGCGCCGTTGCCGGGGAGTGAAGCGCCTTTGGTGAGTGGAATTTGGTAAGGAAACATTTATATTACGTGCTGAAATTTATTGTCACTTGTCACTATGGAAAGTAATCCTTTGAGGGGCTTGTTCGGGGTATCTTCACCTCGACTGGAAGCACAAAGAGTTGCTCCTCAACCTACTGCACCTACTGAAAATATTTATTATGAGATTCCTTCGGGTATGATAGAGAAACTGCTAGCTAATCCTTATGCAGGAGATGGAACAATACATCCTGATATGCACTTAATCTATGTTGATGAAGTTTGTGGATTATTTAAGCTTGCAGGTTTACCCGGAGATGAAGTTTAGAAGAAGGTTTTCCCTTTATCTTTGAAGGGAAAGGCATTGACATGGTATAGGCTATGTGATGATATTGGAATGTGGGATTAGAATCGATTGAAATTGGAATTTCATCAAAAGTTTTATCCTATGCGTCTGGTTCATCGTGATCAGAATTATATATATAATTTTTGGCCTCGTGAAGGAGAAAGCATCGCTCAAGCTTGGGGGGGGGCTTAAGTACATGATGTACACATGCCCTAATCATGAGCTCTCAAGAGAAATTATCTTACAGAATTTTTATGCTCGGCTTTCTCATGATGATCAAACCATGCTTGATTCTTCTTCGACTGGCTCCTTTATGAAGAAAACTATTGAAGTCAGATGGGATCTTCTGGAAAGAATTAAACGCAACTCTGAAGATTGGGAACTCAACAAAGGTAATGAGTCAGGTATAACACTTGAGTTTGATTGTGTTAAATCTTTTATGGATACCGATGCTTTTCATAAGTTTAGCACTAAATATGGACTTGACTCTGAGATAGTAGCCTCCTTTTGTGAATCATTTGCTACTCATGTTGATCTCCCTAAGGAGAAGTGGTTTAAATATCATCCCCCTGTTAAAGAAAAGATTGAGGAACCCGTTAGTATTAAAGAAGAAACAATTGTTTACCATGTTGATCCAGTTGTGCCTACTGCTTATATTGAGAAACCACCTTTTCCTGTTAGGATTAAGGAACATGCTAAAGTTTCAACTATGGTTAACAAAAGTAATATTAGAGCACCTAGACCCTCTGAACAAATTAAAGTTGAACCTAATGTTGCTATGGTTAAATATCTCTTGGTCGATAATATAGATGGGCATGTTATTTACTTCTGTGATGAAGCAGCTAGAATTGCTAAACCAGATCCTAAAGATAAAAACAGACCTGTAGTAGGAATGCATGTTGTCTCTGTTAAAATAGGAGATCATTGTTATCATGGCTTATGTGATTTGGGTGCTAGTGTGAGTTCTATTCCGTTTACCTTATATCAAGAAATTATGAATGATATTGCACCTATTGAAATAGAGGACATTGATGTTACTATTAAGCTTGCAAACAGAGGTACCATTACGCCGCTTGGGATCGTTAGAGATGTTGAAGTCTTGTGTGGAAAAATAAAATACCCTATTGATTTTCTAGTCCTCGGTTCTCCACAAGATAATTTTTGTCCCATTATATTTGGTAGACCTTTCTTGAACACTGTTAATGCCAAGATTGATTGCGCTAAAGAAACTGTTAGTGTTAATTTTGGTGGTATATCTCATGAGTTTAATTTCTCCAAGTTTCATAGACAACCTCATGATAAAGAATTGCCTAGTAAAGATGAAATTATTGGTCTTGCTTCTATTGCCGTACCTCCTACTAATCCGTTAGAACAATATTTGCTAGACCATGAAAATGATATGCACATGAATGAAAGAAATGAAATAGATAAGATGTTCTTTGATCAACCACCTATCCTTAAACACAATTTGCCTGTTGAAACTCTTGGAGGCCCTCCTCCACCTAAGGGTGACCCAGTATTCGAACTGAAACAATTGCCTGATACATTGAAATATGCTTATCTAGATGAAAAGAAGATATATCCTGTTATTATTAGTGCTAACCTTTCAGAGCATGAAGAGAAGAGATTACTAAAAACTCTGAGGAAGCGCCATGCTGCTATTGGATATACTCTTGATGATCTTAAGGGCATTAGTCCCACTCTATGTCAGAACAAAATTAATATGGAGCCTGATGCTAAACCAGTTGTCGACCACCAATGACGATTAAATCCTAAGATGAAGGAGGTGGTAAGAACTAAAATATTAAAGCTTCTGGAAGCAGGTATAATCTATCCCATAGCTGATAGTAGATGGGTAAGTCCCGTTCAGTGTGTCCCTAAGAAAGGAGGCATTACTGTTGTTCCTAACGATAAAAATGAACTCATTCCACAAAGAATTGTAACTGGTTACAGGATGGTAATTGATTTTAGAAAATTAAACAAAGCCACTAGAAAAGATCATTACCCCTTACCTTTTATTGATCAAATGTTAGAAATATTGTCCAAGGATACACACTTTTGCTTTCTTGATGGATATTCTGGTTTCTCTCAAATACCTGTATCACAGGCCGACCAAGAGAAAACCACCTTTACTTGTCCTTTTGGAACTTATGCTTATAGACGTATGCCTTTTGGTTTATGCAATGCACCTGCTACCTTTCAAATATGTATGACTGCTATATTCTCTGACTTTTGTGAAAAGATTGTTGAGGTTTTCATGGATGATTTTTCCGTTTACGGAACTTCCTTTGATGATTGCTTAAGCAACCTTGATCGAGTTTTGCAGAGATGTGAACAAACTAATCTTGTCTTGAATTGGGAGAAGTGCCACTTTATGGTGAATGAAGGTATTAAATTTCTGAACGAGGTATTGAAGTAGATAAGGCTAAAGTTGATGCAATTGAGAAAATGCCATGTCCTAGAGATATTAAAGGTATAAGAAGTTTCCTTGGCCATGCTGGTTTCTATAGAAGGTTTATTAAAGACTTCTCTAAAATTTCTAGGCATCTTACTAATCTCTTGCAAAAAGATGCTCCATTTGTTTTGGATGATGATTGTGTAGATGCCTTTGAAACACTTAAGAAAGCCTTAACCTCTGCACCTATTGTTCAACCACCTGGTTGGAACTTGCCTTTTGAAATTATGTGTGATGCTAGTGATTATGCTGTTGGTGATGTTCTAGGACAGAGAGTTGATAAGAAATTAAATGTTATCCATTATGCTAGTAAAACTCTAGACAGTGCTCAAAGAAATTATGCTACTACTGAGAAAGAATTTCTAGCAGTTGTGTTCGCATGTGATAAATTCAGATCTTACATAGTTGATTCTAAAGTGATTCTTCACACCGATCATGCTGCTATTAAATACCTTATGGAAAACAAAGATGCTAAACCTAGACTCATTAGGTGGGTTCTATTGCTACAAGAATTTGACTTGCATATTACTGATAGGAAGGGAGCTGAGATCCCCGTAGCTGATAACTTGTCTAGGTTGGAAAATATTCTTGATGACCCACTGCCTATTGATGATAGTTTTCCCGATGAGCAATTAGCTGTCATAAATGCTTCCCGTAATACTCCTTGGTATGCAGACTATGCTAATTATATTGTTGCTAAATTTATACCACCTAGTTTCACATACCAACAAAAGAAAAAGTTCTTCTTTGATTTAAGACATTACTTCTGGGATGACCCACATCTTTATAAAGAAGGAGTGGATGGTATTATTAGACGTTGTATACCTGAGCATGAACAGGAACAAATCTTATGGAAGTGTCATTCCGAGGCTTACGGAGGACACCATGCGGGAGACAGAACTGCACATAAGGTACTACAATCCAATTTTTATTGGCCTACTCTTTTCAAGGATGCTCGTAAGTTTGTCTTATCTTGTGATGAATGTCAAAGGATTGGTAATATTAGTAGACGTCAGGAAATGACTATGAATTATTCACTTGTTATTGAACCATTTGATGTTTGGGGATTTGATTATATGGGACCTTTTCCTTCCTCTAATGGGTATACACATGTTTTAGTTGCTGTTGATTACATTACTAAGTGGGTAGAAGCTATTCCAACTAGTAGTGCTGATCATAACACTTCTATTAAAATGCTTAAAGAAGTTATTTTCCCGAGGTTTGGAGTCCCTTGATATTTAATGACTGATGGTGGTTCACATTTTATTCATGGTGCATTCCGTAAACTGCTTGCTAAATATGATGTCAACCATAGAATTGCATCTCCCTATCACCCTCAATCTAGTGGTCAAGTTGAATTGAGCAATAGAGAAATAAAGTTAATTTTGCAAAAAACCGTCAATAGATCTAGAAAGAATTGGTCTAAGAAACTTGACGATGCATTATGGGCTTATAGAACTGCTTATAAAAACCCTATGGGTATGTCTCCTTATAAAATGGTTTATGGAAAAGCATGTCATTTACCTCTTGAGTTAGAACATAAAGCATATTGGGCAATTAAAGAACTCAATTATGATTTTAAACTTGCCGGTGAAAAGAGGTTATTTGATATTAGCTCACTAGATGAATGGAGAACCCAAGCTTATGAAAATGCCAAATTGTTCAAAGAAAAAGTTAAAAGATGGCATGATAAAAGAATTCAAAAACGGTAATTCAAAGTGGGTGAGTATGTTCTATTGTACAATTCTCATTTTAGATTTTTTGCAGGAAAACTTCTCTCTAAATGGAAAGGACCGTATATCATCGAGGAAGTTTATCGCTCTGGAGACATTAAGATCAATAACGCCGAAGGCACTAATCCGAAGGTGGTCAATGGGCACAGAATTAAGCATTACATCTCAGGTACGCCTATTAATGTTGAGACTAACATTATTCAAACTATGACACCGGAGGAATACATAAGAGAGACCTTCCAGAACACTCCAGAACCCTGAAAAGGAAAAGGTACGTGATACGGTAAGTAAACCGACTCCAAAAATTCCATAAAAATACTTTCTGTCAGTTTTGGAATATTAGAAAAAAATACAAAAATAAGAAACAACTGAGGGGACCCACGAGGTGCACACGAGGCACCAGGGCGCGCCACCCCCAGGCGCGCCCTGGTGGCTTGTGGGCCCCTCGTGAGCCTTCCCGACTCCATTTTCTTCTGGAATACTTATTTTGCAAGATAAAAATTCTTTGTATATACTCCCGGACATTTTGACCACCGTATCACAGAAATATCCTCTGTTCTTGTTTCGTGCTATTTTTCTGACAGAGCTAGGTCGATATGGCTCCACCAACTCTTCCAAGGACAAGTTCTACGAGAAGGTCATCAACCCCTACCTACCGGAGGTGATGAAACACCCTCAAGCCATCGATATGCATGAGGGGTGCTTCACATCCGGGATGTTCAAGGACCCAAGAAGATCAGGAGCATGGAGGACAGGCTCGAAGCGGTGGAGCGGGAGATTTTCAAGTGCCAAGGGATGGTAGAACGTGGACTCAGCGCCAACCACTCCATGATCACGGAATTCACCCGCGATCACAAAGTGGATGGCCAATCAATGGGGGACATCGTCTTCAAGCTCAATGAACGAATTGACTATCTCCACGGCCAAATCTATGATCTTCAAATCCAAATTTTTGAGTATGAGGCAAGATTCAAAGGTATGAGTTTAGCTGCAAGTTTCAGGACTCCGGAGACTCGTTCATCTTTTTATGATGGGGAACCTATGCCATGGAAGCCGGAGGACAAGCCCACCACTTCATCATCACCATCATCACCGAAGAAAGAAACTTGAGTACATGGGTATGGGCACTCCCCTTGGCTTGTGCCAAGCTTGGGGAAGGTGCCCCGGTATCGTATCACCATCACTTTTATTATCTTTACCTATTTTTAGTTCGATCCTTAGTTATTTCATGATTTAGTTGAATAAAAGTTTAGCATGATCTATTTTCGAGTGCTAGTTACATGATCTATCTATCTATGTAATTTAGTTATATAATAAAGAGTAGTTTGAGTTTTTGCTTCTTTACTTTTATGTTTCAATCCTAGCAATGAAAACAATGAAAAAAGATCATATGCTAATCTTATGGAAAGTAATGACATTACATAAAGAAAAGTATAAGTGGTAAAATTTATTGAAGGTTAACAAGCATAGCATTAGTCAATGATGCAATTCATGAAAAAATTAATAAGGGAAGAGAAGATTCACATGCAAATACACTATCTTGGACATCTTTTATGATTGTGAGCCCCCATTGAGTATTTTGTGTCAAATTGTTGACGTTGGACAAGGAAGACAACTTAATGAATTATGTTTTCTTATATTCACATAGAAGTTATATTGTCATAGATCCTCCAACATGTGGTGCTTGCTCAATATCTTTGCTAGCCAAAAATCCGCACCAAGTAGAGATACTACTTGTGCATCCAAAACCCTTAAACCCAGTTTCATGTCATGAGAGTCCACTATATCTACCTATGGATTGCATACGATCCTTCAAGTAAGTTGTCATCGGTGCAAAAAGCAATAAAAATTGCCTCTAAATATGTATGAACTTTTATTGTAAGGGAAAATAAGCTTTGTATGAACTTGTGATGGTAAAGAAATAAAAGCGACAAACTGCATAATAAAGGTTGCTATCACCAGGGGCAATATAAAGTAACGTTCCTTTGCATTAAGAGCTTGTGCACCCAACAACAAAAAGCGCATGACAACCTCTGCTTCCCTCTGTGAAGGGCCTATCTTTTACTTTTATGTATTTACTTTTTATGCAAGAGTCAATAGTTTTCCCCTCTATTTCTTTTTATTCTTCTCTTTTGCAAGCATTATGTGGTGGGGAAATATCTAGGCACATATATCCAGTTGGATATGAGTGATCATGAGTTATTATTGTTGACATTACCCTTGAGGTGAATAAGTTGGGAGGCGAAATTATAAGCCCCTATCTTTCTATGTGTCTGGCTGAAACTTTTTGCTCCATATATATGTTGTGAGTGTTAGCAATCATAGAAGACTAAATGATGGTTGAGTATGTGGACTTGCTAAAAGCTCCTACATGAGACCCTTCCTGAAAATATGATGAATTACAATTGCATTGTTGACTGAGAACATAGTTTGTTAGTTTTCAAGAAAGTTTATGTCTTATACTTTGTTGTTGTGATGAATTGTTACTTGCTCATGAGAAGTTCTATGATAATAAATATTGTTGTTATAATAATGATCATGATGCTACTTGTCGCGGTGACACGACCATCTATGGGGCCGTCCAGCCCCTTGTGGTTCGGCAGGGGGGATCAACGTGCACAAAGAGCATGGTCAATGGAAAACGCAAGGGATTTACCCAGGTTCAGGCCGCTGAGAAGCGTAAAACCCTACTCCTGCTTTTGGTGTATTGGTCGTATGGAAGCACAAGTATAGGGAGCGCTTCTCCCGGCAAGGTGCGGAGAGTGCTGCTACGCGAGACGTGCAAGTGTTTGAAAAGGGGTCCGAATCCCTCTAACTATTGCCTTGGCCCTCCTTTTATAGCTCAATGGGTCACCACAGTGGCAAAATAGTAATTACATAACGATTAGATAGCAAACAGTGCCATCATACCTAATTTTGTCAGTTTAGGACAAAAGCATTAAATGCATCTTTAGGTGTCATGCGGAGAGGTAGTCCCGGCAAGGTTTCTGCACCGCTCGCCCAGCTACCTCATATTATTCTGACACACCTCCTGGACGGGTGTCATTAAAGGCAAATTCTGTTCCAGCGTGCTGACACGTGCCCGACAAGCCTCACCAACCAGCCTGCGCGGTCGACACCTCATCCACTAGCCAACATCTGTGCGGTGAGGTGGAGCGCTGGAGGGCTGGCAGAACCTTGCCGGTACGGAGCTTGCTGGGTCTTCACCTTACCGGTTTATCCTTGCCGGCAAGGAATGTCTTCATCTTCGGTACTGGTTGAGTGCTTGTTAATGTTGTGTTTTGAGCTTCTCCCCAGTGGCTTCCGCAACTGGGTCCTGAGTCTTGGTCTTGGCGGTTCCCGGCAAGGTTTGGCCGGCAAGGAGGCTGCTACTGTCTGTGCGTAAGTCAGGGTATAAAATACCCATGTTTTATACACCGACAGGAGCCCCCGGGCCTGGGCCATACGCGCGTCCGAAGCGTCGTTGGGCTAGGCCCAAACAATGCATAGACACGCGGTGGGAAAACTGCCGTTGTAGTCTTCGTCATGATGGTTATCCTGACGCACGTCCAATCCACGCATTAAATGCGGGTCGTGGGAACTTGGACTGTTGCGGTTATATCGCGGTAGTGCGCCTGTAAAAAACATGGCTGGGGTAAACAGTGAAGAGCCAGCCCCCCCTCGCGCCTTCCCCATAAAAAGGCAACCACGAGGGGGCGCCGCTCATTCACCTCTGCTTTCCCCTGCTTCATCTTCTTCCTCACGCCAGAACCGTTTCCGTCGCCGCCGCCGCTGCCAGTGCTTCGCATCTCGATTTGACCACTGTCTTCTTCCCCAAATCCTGATGGCGCCCAAGAGAGCCGATGCAGCGGGGAAGAAGCCCTCCAAGCCGCTCGATCCCAAGGCGGAGGAGAAGAAGACAGAGCTGGAAGAGCTGGAGAAGCGGTGGAGGGAGAATGCGATTTTCTCGCCGTGTTCCTTAGACGCCAACGAGCTGATCAGGAGGTATGCATACATGTGGGGAAGGGACACCAAAGACCACAAGGCGCCCGTAGTGCTTCCCGAAGGCAACAAGGATCCATCGGACTCATATTCGTTCTTCTGCGCCTACTTCTACTGTGGTTTGGTCCCTCCATTCTCGGATTTCTTCAGCGCCATGATGTTCAGCTATGGGTTCAGGCTGCTGGATTTCACTCCGAACGCAATGACTTGCATGGCGGTTTTTGCCCACCTGTGCGAGAACTTCGTCGGAGTCGCCCCCAATGTGGATCTGTTCCATCACTTTTTCATTCCCCGGATCAAAGACAAATCGCTCTCCAGCAGCGTGGCCTAGATCCCCAGGGCAAAAACCAAGGGCGAGTACCTTGCCGGGCAGCTCCACCTCAAGTGGGACAAGTGGAGGGCGGAGTGGTGCTGGATCCAGGAGAAGGATTTTCCCCAGTTCTGCATACCGCGTACGATGAGGGTTGTGCGCGGCAAGAATTGGAGCAGTATGGGTGCTACTGACGCCAAGGTTCGTCCGACACTGAACAGGATCGCCCGCCTCAAGGCCACCAATCTGACCATAGAGATGGTTGGCGCTGACTTCCTTCGGCGACGCATAGCGCCGCTACAGAAGAGAGAAAGATTCACTTGGCAATACCAGAATGCCGCCGACGTCATGCGACTGTACCCTGGGACCGCCAACAATCTGTCGGTTATGGAGCACGCCTGCCTCTGCGAACAGTTGTTCCGGAAGACTAGCACATTCCACTTGCCGGATAAGATCGTCCCACTGCACATCAACTCCGCCAAGGATTCCATCCTGGCGGTGATGCTAGACTGCGACGCTCACGGAGTGAAAGCGGACTGGGATCTGCCCACCTTGGAGCACGAGATGGAATGGGCCTCCAACCTGACGGAGAAAGCTTCCCGGAAGGAAACGGATCTCATCCGGGCCACCACCGAGGAAGAACTAGCGTACATCGCCAGCAAGGCCGCAGAGATTGCGAGGATCAATGCGGCGGGCGGTTCTGGTGCCGCGGCAGCCGAAGATGATGAAGAGGAGCATTCCGAGGAAGAGGCTGCCGAAGGGCAACAAGAAGAGCCTACCGGGGATGAGATTGCCGAGGCTGAGGTTGCCGGGACCGAGGTTGCCGGGTCCGAGGCCGCTGGGTCCGAGGCTGTCGGAGAGCCCAAAGAAGAGGAAGGTCCTCGAGCTCTGAAGAGGAGGCGCCGTCTTGGGAGGGCGGTCAGTCAAGAGCCGGTGCATGCCTCTTCGCCGAGAGTTGGCCCCACGGTGAAGAAGATGACCACGAAGACCGGCCGCCAAGAAGAAGTACGCCGACAATCGACCCGGCGTCCCCGAACTCAGCCCTCATCTCCTCACCAGGAGGTGGTCAAGGAAGTCGAATCCATCCAGCCGACGAGTTCACCTCCCCTGGCACTTAAGAGGGCCAGAGAATCGCCCCCGCCAGTGACGTACGACTTCGACGTCCTAGGCAAGTTCGAAGAGGAGGAGGAGTAAGCAACTTCGCTTGTTCCCGTCAAGCCTTGATTCCATTTGACTGTCATTTTAACTTGATTCCTTTTGTCTTGCCTGGGACCCAGAACCGCTTGTGCATCGGTCGAAGCGGCCCAGGTCTGCAGCAGCACAGGATCCCGCGGCAAGTGCTGGGCAGGGGGTTGCAATGGCTGAAGCCATCGTTATCAGCCCCCAGCCCAGCCCCCTGCGTGAGGATGTGGTGCTGGTGCCTCCCACCAGCACTAGTACTGGAGTTCCTACTGCTGAGCCTGTCGTGGAGACGGAGGAGGCCCGCCAAGAGGAGGAGCGCCAAGAGGCGGATCCAACCGTGGCTCCCCCACTGACCAATGTCCCGGAGAGCGCTTCCTCAACAAGGGCCTCCATCGATGAGCCTACCCACACGGGGGCCACCCCGATGAGCGGGGCCGCCGATGACCGTGCGCCGGCAACGCGAGTTGTCGGGGAAGGAGACGTCCTTCCTCAGCAAGCACCAACGGGTAATCCTCTTGCCTTTCCATACCTCTTTCGGGAAAGATTTCCTTTTTGTCTTCTTGAACTTGACTTGTGATTTTGGAACCCTATTTCACCTTTGTTCCTGCTTCGATCCACAGCTCCGACCCCTCCCGAAGAAGGCGAAGTTCTTGTGGAGGTAGCCAATATCGCAAGGGACGCCGTTGATGAGGCCGCCAAGATTGCCGCTAAGGAGGGCCTTGCACAAGTTGCCGAGGAGACCAGAATACTCCCCGAAGAGTCCGAGAGGTCCTTCGGCAACACGTTTGACCCCGCCAGGGTGGATGTGGAGAAGGCGCCCGTCAACACCGACGTGCCGAACTCCGGCAACCAACTTGTGGCGCCAACCTTGCCGACCCCGTCAAGCAGCTTGGCGTTGGTTACTTCCCAGCACGGGTCCGGAGCCCCCAGTTCATCTGGCACCATGGGGCCGAACTTTGACGAAGAAATAGCTCGGATCCTGCTCCCTCTGGTCCAAAGAACCGACGAGTCCACCAATGTGGCCGACAACGCCGAAGATCTCGCCTTCATGGAAATCATGGTTGTCGGTTTCAAAGGCGTCCAGGAACGGTACGGTCGGAGGTGGGACAAGGTGCAAGAGGAGCGCAAAGCTGCGGATTTGGTCGACCAAAAGTTGAGAGAGAAGGCGGATGAGCTGCGCTCATGGTACAGTCAGCAGGCCTGCAACCTCAACACCGCCAAAGAAGAGGCAGCAAACCGTGAGGGCAAGCTGACAGAGCGCGAAACGCTGTTCAATGCCAAAGAGAAGGATCTTGCTGCATGGGAAGGAGACCTTGCCGCCACTCTTCATGGCAAGGATGATGAGATTGAAGCGCTCCTTAAGCAGCGGACCCAGGAGCTGGAAGACAGGCACAAGAAATTTATCGAAGCCCAGGCCTTGGAGAACGCCGCCAAGCTTAAGGAGGCTGCTGATAAGGCTGCTGCCGCTGCTTCCGCCAAAGCAGAACTGGAATCTCAGGTGGCCAAATTGAATGAAGATCTCGTCAGCAGCGGCAAGGAAATCGAGGCTCTCAAGGACGAAGCGCTGAAGGCAGCCCGCACTCTAGGGGACTTGCAAACGCAGCTGTCGTCCAAGAACCAAGACCTTGATGCCGCCGCCAAGACGATTGGAGATCTGAAATCCCGATTGGCCACCGTGGTAACAACTTCGGAATCCACCAAGGAGAGGGAGAGGCTCTTGACGGAGAGGCTGGAGAAGGAAGAGGCCTTGAAGAAGGAGGTTGAGAACAACTACGCCCAATTGCACGAGAACCTCTCCCTCTGGACCGGCAGGCTTGCCAGTGCCGCCGAGTGCATCAGCTCCCAAATTGCCGTGATGGACATGAAGAGCTGGGGCTTCACCGTCAACGACAAGGAGGCCACCAGCGTCCGACTGACCAAGTTCTTCGAGGGCCTTATCGACGCCTTGAAGACGTACCACGAGGACAGGTCTGCTTCGTTCGCCGATGAATCCAGGAAGTTTGCACGCGAAATTGTGTACAGGGTGCTGCTCAAGATCGCCCATCGCAATCCCGGCCTTGATCTTTCCAGGGTCTTCAGGAGGCTGCCGGCGAGTACCGACGTTACTGCTACCGACAAGATCGCTGCCCCTCTCGCCGACAAGGTTCTCCAAATCCCTAGAGTCCAGGGCAATCGTCGGGATTGACTTTGCCGTCACATCCATCACTGTGCTGCATGTGAAAGATACATTTGATCTTATATTAGCCCCGCACTGTTTTCGTGATGTAATATAACTTGTGTTGCTCGAATGCATGATGTTCCCCTTGCTTTATTTCGCCTTTGTATGATCGCATCCCTACGCTGTTTGGAAACTTGCCAGTGCGCACACTTGCCGTGAGCGCTTTGAGGAACGGGTCCTTAGCAGCCTAGTAGAAGTGCCGCTGTCGGCAAGGCTACTTGCTGGGACAGAACGCAGCTGCTAGGCTTGCCGAGCGGACTCGAGGCAAGCTAGAGCGCAGACCGATCGCGACAAGGTTCCTTTCACGTGCAGGTTTCTCATACAAAGCACAGAATCGTTCAAGGGTAAACGTGAATGTAACAAGGAATTTTTTTTCAAAGTTTTTCAACTTAGCTTTTCCTTGCGCTGTTTCTCTCGTTGCATAAAATTATCACTTGAACGTCATGAACGTCATTAAAATGGTACCCCATCTCCATTCCCCTCGGGAAACTTGCACGCGAGGGATCCTTCTATCCTTTTAAGAAAAAGAAAGAAGAGAAAAGAGTGGGTTGGGAACCTTGACGGTTCATCAGTCATTTCATACAAATTAAAGTGTAAACCACAACATCATATGCATCCACATATAAATGAATATGTACGAAGAGTTGCGAAAACACTTAGCTTTATTATGCATAGGATCTGCGCCTGGCTTTGTACAAAGGGTTACATGTCTGGTCGACAAAGCTTGTACAAAAAGGGGTTGCCGGGAAGCCCGTCAACTGCGCCTTATGGGTAGAACTTGCGAAGATGCTGAATATTCCATGAGTTCTGCACTGGGGTGCCATCTTCGGTCTCCAGACGGACCGCGCCAGGTCTGGTGACTCGTACTACCCGGTAAGGGCCTTCCCACTTCGGCGTCAACTTGTTTGATCCATTGGCGGACTGAACGCGCCGAAGAACAAGGTCGCCTTCCTCAAGGCTTCGGGCATGCACTTTGCGTCTATGGTAGCGGCGCAAGGCTTGCTGGTAGCGTGCAGCTCGCACAGCCGCCCGAAGACGATCTTCCTCAAGGAGCGTTGCGTCGTCTTGTCGCAGCTGCTCTTGCTCAGCTTCATCATAAGCGAGCACTCGAGGTGACCCGTATATGAGTTCTGTGGGGAGCACCGCTTCTACACCGTAGATTTGGGAGAAGGGCGTTTGGCCGGTAGCTCGATTTGGTGTCGTTCTAAGTGACCAAAGAACCACCGGCAACTCATCAATCCAGTGTCTTCCACACTTGCGCAGCTTGTCAAAGGTTCTCGTCTTGAGGCCACGCAGCACTTCAGTATTCATCCTTTCCACCTGGCCATTGCTTCTCGGGTGAGCAACAGACGCAAAACAGATTTTGCTGCCAAGGTCTTGGATATACTGCATGAAGGTGCGGCTCGTGAATTGTGTGCCGTTGTCGGTGATCATTCTGTTAGGAACCCCGAAACGGCAAACTAATCCTTTGAAGAACTTGACGGCTGATTGCGCTGTCACCTTCCTCACTGGCTCCACTTCAGGCCACTTTGTGAACTTGTCGATGGCGATGTACAAGAACTCAAAGCCCCCGGCAGCACGGGGGAAGGGGCCCAAGATATCGAGCCCCCAGACCGAAAAGGGCCAGGAGAGAGGGATTGTTTGGAGAGCTTGAGCTGGTTGATGTATGTTCTTTGAATGGAACTGGCATGCTTCACACTTGGTTACTAGCTCAGTTGCATCCTGGAGGACAGTGGGCCAATAGAAGCCTTGCCGGAAAGCTTTACCAGCAAGTGCCCTTGATCCTATGTGAGAGCCACATATGCCTCCGTGTATCTCTGCCAACAGCTTTTGTCCTTCTTCCCGGCAAATACACTTCAATTTCACACCGTTTGGTCGCTTTCTGTATAGAATGCTATCCACAAACTGATACATACTTGACTGACGGGCTACTTTCTCGGCTTCTTCTTGCTCATCGGGAAGTTCTCCTGTTTGAAGGAAACGAACTATTTGCTGCGCCCATGCCGGAGCCTGCGGCTCGACGACAAGGACTAAAGGCATTCCTTCGGCCGTGGGAGCGCTTGCCTCGGCAGCAAGAACCTGGGGTTCCGCGCGAAGCTGCTGCTCACCGGCAACCGTGTCGCTGTTCCTGGCAACATCTTTGCTGGCGGTTTCTAGGAGCTCTGCCGGAAAGTACTTGCTGGTATTCAACTTCCTTCTCTTACTGGCCTGCGTCGATGGAGTGACTGTTGGTTGATTCAAATGGAGCACAAACGTTCCCGGTTCCACGGGAAGCTTTTGAGCGGCACACTTTGACAGGCTATCAGCAATGTTGTTCTCCGCATGAGGGACGTGTTTTGTTTGTAACCCGTCAAAGTGTTTTTCCAATTTCCTCACTTCTTCCACATATGCTTCCATCAACGAGCTCTGGTAATCTTTGTTTACTTACTTCACAACGAGCTGCGAGTCACCGCGGATGATCAATTTTTTGATCCCAAGGTCCACTGCGATCCGAAGACCGGCAAGGAGTCCTTCATACTCAGCAGTGTTGTTTGTGGCTTGGTCCCTGGGAAAGTGCATTTGAACCACGTACTTGAGGTGCTCTCCGGTGGGTGTGATAAGCAACACTCCGGCATCGGCGCCTTGCAGCGAGAAGGCACTGTCAAAGTACATGATCCATTCTTTGGATGTCTCTTTGCCAGGGAGAGTTGTTTCTCAAATTTCTTCGTCTTGCGTTGGCGTCCATTCGGCGATGAACTCCGCCAAGGCCCTGCTCTGAATGGTTGAAGTGCTTTCAAACTTGAGTGCAAAGCTTGACAATTCCAACGCCCACTCCACTATCCTGCCAGTTGCCTCTGGATTTCTCAAGATGCGTTGCAACGGAAAGCGGGTGATGACGGTGATTTCATGTGCTTGGAAGTAGTGGCGCAGATTTCTCGAAGCCATAAGGAGGCTGAAAAGCAGCTTCTGGATGCCAGAGTACCTTGATCTAGCCCCCTGCAGAAGGGAACTAACAAAGTACACGGGTCACTGCACCACCTTCTTCTTCGGCACCGCTTGCTGATCAGCTTCACTTGCTTGCACTGTTTTTGATTTGTCGGCACCAGGCCTTGCCGGGGAAGATTCCGGTTTGTCGTTGGATGGGCTTGCCGTGGCTGTTTCCTCGTCATCAACTTCCCTTTGTGCCACTAATGCAGCACTAGCTACTTGATTCGTTGCCGCTACGTATAGCAGCAACGGCTCTTGCGGTCTAGGCGCAACTAGTGTTGGCGCGGAGAAGAGGTATCTTTTCAAATCCTGCAGCGCGGCCTCCACTTCCGGAGTCCATTTCATCGGACCTGCCTTTTTCAAAATCTTGAAAAACGGCAGGGCGCGCTCAGAAGATCTTGAAATGAACCTACTCAAGGCAGCAACACAACCGGCAAGACGCCGCACATCTTTGACGCTTTTTGGTGCTTGAATCTGCTCAATTGCTTTGATCTTGTCGGGATTCGCTTTGATTCCTCGTTGAGATACAAAGAATCCGGGGAGCTTGCCGGACGGGACGCCAAATACACACTTCTCGGGATTGAGCTTTAAGTTGATTTTGCGCAAGTTCGCAAACGTTTCTTCCAAGTCTTGAATGAGGGTAGATTTGTCCTTGGTCTTGACTACTATATCATCCATGTATGCTTCCACATTCCTGTGCAGCTAGGGCTCAAAACCAACCTGGACTGCCCTTGCAAATGTTGAACCGGCACTCTTTAATCCGAAAGGCATACGCACGAAGCAGTACGTGCCACATGGAGTAATGAATGCGGTTTTCTCCTCATCCTCCTTGGCCATGAATATCTGATGGTATCCAGAGTATGCATCAAGGAAGGAGAGCAAATCACAGCCGGAAGTAGAGTCTGCAATTTGATCAATGCGCGGCAAAGGGAAAGGATCCTTTGGACATGCTTTGTTAATATCAGTGTAGTTAATACAAAGTCTCCACTTTCCGTTTGCTTTGCGCACCACAACTGGATTTGCCAACCAAGTTGGATGTAGTACACCTCTAACCAATCCTGCTGCTTCAAGCTTCTTGATCTCTTCGGCAATGAACTGTTGCCGCTCCAACGCTTGCTTCCGGACTTTTTGCTTGACGGGCCGAGCGTGGGGACAGACAGCAAGGTGGTGCTCAATTACCTCCCTGGGAACGCCGGGGATGTCAGATGGTCGCCATGCAAACACATCGACATTCGCCCGCAGGAAGGCAACGAGCGCGCTTTCCTATTTGCTGTCAAGGGCGGCACTGATGGTGAAGGTACCGTCAGTGTCGTCCCCCCTCGCCGGCACCTTTTTGGTTGCCGGTGAAGCAGCTTTGGATTTCTTACCGGCAGAGCACTCCGGCAAGTCTTCAACAGGCGCACAGCACTCCGAAGAGGTGCGCTTTCCGGAATCCTTGATAGAGGTCTTACCGGACTTCTTGCTTTCCTTCTTCTTGGTGGGAGCTGGCGTCTTGGCGGCCTCTGCTGCAACCGCATCTCTGTACATTCTGTCGACGCAAATGACTGCATCTTTCTTGTCGGAATTGATGGAAATGACACCCATCGGCCCTGGCATCTTCAACGTGTTGTAAGCATAGTGAGATGCTGCCATGAATTTCGCCAAGGCTGGGCGGCCAAGAATTCCATTGTATGGCAAGGGGATCTTGACAACATCAAACACAATCTTTTCCGTTCTGTAGTTCAGTTCCCCGCCAAACATCACCGGTAATGTGATCTTTCCCTTGGGCTGGCTTCTTCCCGGGTTTACTCCTTGAAACGTGCCCGTTTTCTTGAGTTCCTCATCGGGGATTTGCAGCCTCTTGATAACTTCCGGAGAGATCAGATTCAGACCGGCCCCACCGTCTACTAACATCTTTGTTACTTGCAGGTTGCGGATTGTTGGTGAAACCAACAACGGCAAACACCCGACCGCAGTTACGCGATCAGGGTGGTCCTCAGCATAAAAAATGATAGGCGTGTGTGACCATTTGAGTGGTTTTTGTGCGCCCATTGCCGGTTCTGCTGCATTAACCTCACGCGCCCACTGCTTAAGTTGGCGGTGAGAGGAGTGCAAGGATGCTCCTCCGTCAATGCACATGGCGTCGGTTGCCTTCTGGAATTCTTGTTCACTGGTCTCATCATCGTCCTCTTCGTCACTTCCATCATCTTCCTCTTTCTTGTCTCGGCCCCTTGCAGGTTTCTCTTTCTGCTGCTTGGCCTTGCCGCGGCGGCCTCCTCGACCACCACGGCCCTTTTTGCCAGATCCACTGGTACCATCTTGACCTTCCTCTTTGTCATGCTTTTCGTATTCAGCTTTCTGTTTCTCAACAAGGTGCTCGACTTGTCGGCACTCCTGGAGATCGTGGCCTTTGGTACAGTGAATCTTGCAGTATGGTCCATCAGACTTGCCGGCTTTCTCGTTTGCCGCCGCCTCCTGGCAAGCAGCGCATACAGCAGCCTCCTTGCTGGAGTTTTCAGTCTTGGCTTTCTTGGCGGACTCGGAGTTACAGGAGCTTCGACAGCCATAACAGTTTTGCCTTTGCGCTTCCTGTTACGCTTTCAGCCTTTCTTCCTCGGGGTGGCAGCATCATGGTCCGCAGAATCTACCTCGACACCAGCGTCCTCCCCGGGAAGCCTCCTTCCTTTCTCAGCACGTGCACACTTATCCGCCAACGTGTAGAGCTTGTTGACAGTCTTGGGCAACTTGATGTTCATTTTCTCCCGCATCCTCCGATTGCGCACATTCATGTGAAAGGTGGCAATCACGGCTGCGGGTGCACATCTGGGATATTGCGGTGTACGCGGCTGAATCTCTGGATATACTTGCGCAAAGTTTCACCACCTCTTTGCGGGATCACCTGTAGGTCGCTGGGCTGCCCGGGGGCCTTGTGGCCTCCGGTAAAGGCACCAACAAACTCATTGCAGAGATCTGACCACGAAGAAATGGAGTTCTCTGGCAAGTTCATCAGCCAAGATCTCACGTTGGGCTTCAGTACCAATGGAAAGTAATTGGCGATCTTCTCATCTCTTCCACCGGCAGCTTGCATGGCAATCGTGAAAATGCCCAGAAACTCTGCCGGGTTCAACTTGCCATCGTACTTTTCTGGTACTTTTGGCTTGAAGGCTCGGACGGACGGCCATCGGACTTGCCGCAGCTCACGGGTGAAGGCAGGACACCCAACCTCGTAAGGTAGATATCCGCCAACCACTGGCGCAGGTTCATCAACAATGGGGCCGTTGCGCGCGTCGGATTGATGGCGCGCCTCCCGGCGCCGTTCGATGGTGGTGCGGGCGTCTTCTGCCCGCCTGTCTCGCAGCACTTGCCGCTGGTCTTGCCGCGCTCGCGGATCCGAAGAGGCCATCGACACTTCGTCGGGCTCGAAAGATCGTCGAGCCTGCTGCGGTTGTTGGCGTTGCTGCTGTTGAGACTATTGCCGCTGGGGTGATTGCACCGTTAACATAGTACCATCAACGCGGCCACCAGCTGGAGCTACCGGTGCTGTTTTGCAGACGGCTTGAGGGCTCCGCTTGCAAACCCAATCAGGCTTTGGATGGTCGCTCTCCACTCATCCATCTTTTCTGCCGCTGGAGGGAAGTTCAGAAGCATCTGGGCTCGCGCCATTGCTTCTGCCGCTGTGGCTGGCATGGCCGGAAGCGAAGAGCGCGACGTCGCTCTACTCCTGGCGGAGCCAGCAGGAGCGCCATCGCGGTCTTGCTGCCGCGGCACATGATCAGCAGCAGGTCGTCGTGGCGGAGGCGGTGCATGAGGATCTAGGATTTGATCAACAGGAGTCTTGCCGTGAGGTCGCCGCTGCCCGGAGTCGTTGGCACCGCTCGGGGCCATTCCGTGCCCATTGTGCGAGGGACGCGGCATCTGTCCCGAAGCTGCATCCTTGGACGTCGCCACGGTGGGATCTTGGCTCGCGCCGGCCCGGGCACTGCCGCTCCGGTGGCTGCGTCCGTCGGCGCGGTGAGGAGGAGGAGGACGTCCGTCCGCTCCGCCCACGCCGTCACGGCTCTGTTCGCCAAGGGATCGAGGAGGTCGACCGCCTCCAGCGTGCTCGTCTCCTGCGCCAACCGTGGTGGGCGTGGCGACCGCGCCGACTGCGTTGGTAGTGCCAACCGCGGTACCCGCACCGCCCGCATTGGCCGCGCCGCCTGCGGATGCGTGCGGGGTGGCCGTCATCGTGATGCCCTTCTTCTTGGGCTCCATCGACGATGAGGAGGACAACGAGGAAGTTGATGAAGATGATGAAGAAGATGCGCAATCCACTGATCAAGGTTCGCGCAAGCGATGCCCCCTACCTGGCGCGCCAAAGATGTCGCGGTGACACGACCATCTATGGGGCCGTCCAGCCCCTTGTGGTTCGGCAGGGGGGATCAACATGCACAAAGAGCATGGTCAATGGAATATGCAAGGGGTTTACCCAGGTTCGGGCCGCTGAGAAGCGTAAAACCCTACTCCTGCTTTTGTTGTATTGGTCGTATGGAAGCACAAGTACAGGGAGCGCTTCTCCCGGCAAGGTGCGGAGAGTGCTGCTACGCGAGACGTGCAAGTGTTTGAAAAGGGGTCTGAATCCCTCTAACTGTTGCCTTGGCCCTCCTTTTATAGCTCAAGGGGTCACCACAGTGGCAAAACAGTAATTACATAACGATTAGATAACAAACAGTGCCATCATACCTAATTCTGTCAGTTTAGGACAAAAGCATTAAATGCACCGTTAGGTGTCATGCGGAGAGGTAGTCCTGGCAAGGTTTCTGCACCGCTCGCCCAGCTACCTCGTATTATTCTGACACGCCTCCTGGACGGGTGTCATTAAAGGAAAATCCTGTTCCAGCGTGCTGACACGTGCCTGACAAGCCTCACCAACCAGCCTGCGCGGTCGACACCTCATCCACTAGCTAACATCTGTGCGGTGAGGTGGAGCACTGGAGGGCTGGCAGAAGCTTGTCGGTACGGAGCTTGCCGGGTCTTCACCTTGCCGGTTTATCCTTGCCGGCAAGGAATGTCTTCATCTTCGGTACTGGTTGAGTGCTTGTTGATGTTGTGTTTTGAGCTTCTCCCCAGTGGCTTCCGCAACTGGGTCCTGAGTCTTGGTCTTGGCGTTTCCCGGCAAGGAGGCTGCTACTATCTGTGCATAAGTCAGGGTCCAAAACACCCATGTTTTATACACCGACACTACTAGGTCCGTATTTTGTTTTTATCGACACCTCTCTCTCTAAACATGTGGACATGATTATCGATATCGGCTTTCGCTTGAGGACAAGCGAGGTCTATGCTTGGGGGAGTTGATACGTCCATTTTGCATCATGTTTTCCTACTGTTATTTATAGTGTTTTTAATCAATATAACACTTTGTGGAGCAATTCTAATGCCTTTTCTCTCTTAATATGCAAGATTTACAGAAGGAGGGGGATTGCCGACAGCTGGAATTCTGGACCTGAAAAAGCTATGTCAGAGATACCTATTCTGCACATCTCCAAATGAGCTGAAATTTCACGGAGATTTATTTTGGAATAAATAAAAAATACTGGAGAAAAGAAATACCAGAGGGGCCACCCAGGCACCCACGAGGCACCAGGGCGCGCCACCCCCCCCCTAGGCGCGCCCTGGTGGCTTGTGGGGCCCCTAGCCAGCCTCCGGTGCCCATTTTCTGGTATATAAGCCCATTTGCCCTAGAAAAAATAAGGAGAAGACTTTTGGGATGGAGCGCTGCCGTCTCGAGGCGGAAATTGGGCAGGAGCACTTTTGCTCTCCGGCGGAGCGATTCCGCCGGGGATACTTCCCTCCGGGAGGGAGAAATTGAAGCCATCGTCATCACCAACGATCCTCTCACCATGGGAGCACCAATCTTCATCAACATCTTCACCAGCACCATCTCATCTCAAATCCTAGTTCATCTCTTGTATTCAATCTTTGTCTCAAAACCTCAGATTGGTACATGTGGGTTTCTAGTAGTGTTGATTACATCTTGTAGTTGATGCTAGTTGGTTTATTTGGTGGAAGATTATATATTTAGATCCTTAATGCTATTCAATACCCCTCTGATCTTGAACATGAACATGATTTGTGAGTAGTTACTTTTGTTCTTGAGGACATTGGAGAAGTCTTGTCATAAGTAATCATGTGAATTTGGTATTCGTTCGATAATTTGATGATATGTATGTTGTTGATTCTCTTAGTGGTGTCATGTGAACGTCGACTACATGATACTTCACCATCTTTGGTCCTATGGGAATGCATTGTGGAGTAGTAATTAGATGATGGGTTGCTAAAGTGACAGAAGCTTAAACCCTAGTTTATGCGCTATTCTGTAAGGGGCTAATTTGGATCCATATGTTTAATGCTATGGTTAGATTTATCTTAATTCTTCTTTCGTAGTTGCAGATGCTTGCGAGAGGGGTTAATCATAAGTGGGAGGCTAGTTCAAGTAAGAACAGCACCCAAGCACCGGTCCACCCACATATCAAATTATCAAAGTAGCAAATGCGAATCAAACAAACATGATGAAAGTGACTAGATGAAATTCCCATGTGTCCTCGAGAACGTTTAGCTTATTATAAGAGATTGTTCTGGCCTGTCTTTTGCAACAAAAGGATTGGGCTACCTTGCTACACCTTAGTTACTATTGCTACTTGTCACTTGTTATAAATTATCTTGCTATCAAACTACTTGTTACCGATAATTTCAGCGCTTGTAGAAAATACCTTGCTGAAAACCGCTTGTCATTTCCTTCTGCTCCTCGTTGGGTTCCACACTCTTACTTATCGAAAGGACTACGATTGATCCCCTATACTTGTGGGTCATCAGTAGCCCCTCCTGACCTAATTCCAGCGCCATAAATTCCCAAATATTCCCAATATACCAGAGAGACAGAAGAGCAAACCTTTCCGCCGCCGCAAGCCTCTGTTCTTCCGCGATCCCATCTAGAGGCCTTTTTCGGTACTCTGCCGGAGGGGGAATCGATCACGGGGGGCTTCTTCATCAACCTTGCTGCCCCTCCGATGATGTGTGAGTAGTTTACCACAGACCTACGGGTCCATAGCTAGTAGCTAGATGGCTTCTTCTCTCTCTTTGATCTTCAATACCATGTTCTCCTCGATGTTCTTGTAGTTCTATCCGATGTAATCTTCTTTTGCGGTGTGTTTGTTGGGATCCGATGAATTGTGAGTTTATGATCAGATTATTCATGAGAAATATTTGAGTCTTCTCTGAACTCTTTTATGCATGATTATTATAGCTTTGTATTTCTCTCCGATCTGTCGATTTGGTTTGGCCAACTAGATTGGTTTATCTTGCAATGGGAGAGGTGCTTTGTGATGGGTGATAACCCACAAGTATAGGGGATCGCAACAGTTTTCGCGGGTAGTATTTCACCCAGATTTATTGATTCGACACAAGGGGAGCCAAAGAATATTTGCGAGTATTAGCAGTTGAGTTGTCAATTCAACCACACCTGGAGAACTAAATATCTGTAGCAAAGTGTTTAGTAGCACAGTAGTATGATAGTTTCAAGAGCAGTAGTAACAGTAGTAACAGTAACAGAAGCAGTTTTGTAGTAATTGTAACAGCAGCAGCAACGAAAGTAACTTAGCAAAGATTAATATGCGAAAAGCGTAGGCATTGGATCAGTGATGGATAATTATGTTGGATGGCATTCATCATGTAACAGTCACAACCTAGGGCGATACACAATAGCTCCAATTCATCAATGTAATGTAGGCATGTATTCTGTATATAGTCATACGTGCTTATAGTAAGAACTTGCATGACATCTTTTGTCCTACCCTCCCATGGCAGCGGGGTCCTTAAGGAAACTAAGGGATATTAAGGCCTCCTTTTAATAGAGAACCGGAACAAAGCATTAGCACATAGTGAATACATGAACTCCTCAAACTACGGCAATCACCGGAAAGAATCCCAATTATTGTCACCTTGGGGTATGCAGATCATGACACGTAACAGGTGCGTATAACTTGCAAGATAGGATCAAGAACTCAAATATATTCATGAAAATATAGAGGGTTCAGATCTGAAATCATGGCACTCGGGCCCTAGTGACAAGCATTAAGCATAGCAAAGTCATAGCAACATCAATCTTACTGGATAGTGGGGATCAAAGCCCTAACAAATTGACTCGATTACATGGTAAATCTCATCCAACCCATCACCGTCTAGCAAGCCTACGAAGAAATTACTCACACACGGCGGTAAGCATCATGAAATTGGCGATGGAGGATGGTTGATGATGACGACGGCGTCGAATCCCCCTCTCCGGAGCCCCGAACGGACTCCAGATCAGCCCTCTCGATGAAGAACAGGAGGTGGCGGCGGCTCTGTATCGTAAAATGCGATGATCCTTTCTCTCTGATTTTTTTCCCCATGAATAGGTACTTATAGCATTGGAGTTAGGTCAAACGGAGTTGCCAGGGGCCCACAAGCTTGCCAGGCGCACCCTGGGGGGGTGGGCGCGCCCCCTAGGCTTCTGGCGCCTGGGGGGGCCCCCTCTGGTAGATCTTTGCACCAGTATTTTTTATATATTCTGAAATAATTCTCCATAAATTTTTAGGTACATCCGAGAACTTTTATTTCTGCACAAAAACAACACCATGGCAATTCTGCTGAAAACAGCGTCAGTCCGGGTTAGTTCCATTCAAATCATGCAAATTAGAGTCCAAACTAGAGCAAAAGTGTTTGGAAAAGTAGATACGTTTGGGACGTATCAACTCCCCCAAGCTTAACTCATTGCTTGTCCTCAAGCAATTCAGTTGACAAACTGAAAGTGATAAAGAAAAAAAATTAGAAACTCTTTTGTTCTTGTTGTCTGTATATATACTTAACTAGCATCCAGGTTTTCAGCAAGATTATGAACTAACCATATTGATGATAACGCTTAGGTCTCACATTTACTCATGGCAATAACATAACCAACTAGCGAGCAATAATAAGATATCTCGGATGCCAACACTTTGTCAAAACAATCATGATATAATATGATAACATGGTATCTCGCTAGCCCTTTCTGAGACCACAAAACATAAATGCAGAGCACCTATGAGATTCAAGCAACGACTAAACATTGTAATTCAGGGTAGAGGATATCCATTCATGGTCACACCCAACATTAACTATACTCAATGCATAAAAATGACAATAGTGCTCTCCAACTGGTGCTTAAATGAGAGGGTGATGACTCAACGATAAAAATAAAATAACATAAAAGTAAATGGATAGGCCCTTCGCAGAGGGAAGCATGGATTTGCAGCGGTGCCAGAGCTCGAAGCTTAAATTAGAGATGAAAATAATTTTGGGAGGTATGCTTTTCCTGTCAACGTCATGACCGAGAGTTTTCAATATCTTCCATGCTAAACAAATTATAGGCGGTTCCCAAGCGGAAAGGTAAAGTTTACTCCCCCTCCACCGTACCAACACAAGCCATGGCTAGCCGAATTCATGGGTGCCCTCCATACCAACAACTTTTCGGGGGAGTTTGTTTGCATTATATAACGATTTGAGCAATAGGACTGGGCATCCCAATTACCATCCTCTCTCGTGCAATGACAAGTGAATAAACACTCATCTGAGAGTAACCCGCTTAGCATGGAAGATACTAACCACCCCCTGTCGCTCCATGAGCGGTACGGGCACACAAAACAGATGTTCGTTTGAATATTTAGAAATGGCACTTGCAAATTTACTTGGAACGGTAGAGTAATACCGCATATAGGTAGATATAGTGGACTCATCTGGAACAACTTTGGTTTAAGGATTTGGATGCACAAGTAGTATTCCCGCTTAGTACAGGCGAAGGCTAGCAAATATATTGAGAAGCGACCAGCTAGAGAGCGAAAACGGTCATAGACATGCATTGCAAATAATTAACATTGAACACGAGCATGAGTAGGATATCAACACCCTGAACATAAATATCATGGAGGCTATGTTGGTTTTGATTCAACAACATGTATGAACATGTGCCAAGTCAAGCCACTCGAATTACTCAGAGGAGGATACCATACTAACATACTACATCACAACCATTTTAATGCATGTTGACACTCAAGATAAATCATTATCCACTCCTAGCTATTTAAGCATGGCATGAGTAACTATAATCTCTAATTGTCATCACAAATATGTTTACTCATAATAATGCTGAATCATGAATACTGAGCTAAACATATTTACAAAGACAAAAACAAGAAGAGTTCATACCAGCTTTTCTTCACCGCAATCACTTCATAAAATATCGTCATTATTGCCTTTCACTTGCACGACCGAATGATGTGATAATAATAAGAATGGTGCAAGTGTGCCGTGGACTAAGCTGGAATCTGCAAACATTTATTCAAAGGAGAAGATAAAGTAATAGTGGCTCGTTGTTAGATCAACAATAAAGCATATGGGAGCCACTCAACATTTTCACCGTGATCTTCTCCTTGCGATGACTCAACGAAAAGAAAAGAAATTCAGAGAAACATATTGAAATATTTTTGGAGTTTTTGGTTTTTATGAAGAAAGCAAATTAACGAAGGAAAACGAGAAAAACTATTTACACGGGAAAGCTCCCAACAAGAAGAAACGAGAAATCTTTTTGGGTTTTCTTTTACTACTACGAATTAACTAGACAAGAAAGAAACTACAACTAATTTTTTTGGTCTACGGCCACGGGTCAAAATCAGCACCTCCCGGATAGTGCGGAGGTTGCTGGGGATTCCCCTGGTAAATGGCCTCCTGAGGCTCCCACTGATAGATGGGCTCCTAGGACGGCTCTGGCTCAGGTGCTGGCTCAAGTGCGTGGGGCTGGTCCAAGCCCCAATAAGCGTAAATGTCCTCAGGCATGATGGTGTATCTGCCCCTGTGGATATCAAACAAAGTAGGTGCAGGCAGAATAATAACCTCATGGGTGTCCTGGCTGAACACCAAGTTATATCTAAAACGAACGGGGCCCTCATCAATGAAGTCATGCCCAACCATATTGTCGTAATCAAGATGCATAATGGGTAAAAGCCTCTCTTCCCTCTCATCGTGCCTAATAGGAATCTCAAGATGTTTAGCGAGACGGGAAGCATAAATACCACCATAAATAGCGCCCCTCGAACGGTTGGTGTGCAACCGCCGGGCAACCATAGCGCCCAAACTGAAAGTCCTATCAGCGTAAAGAGCATGGCGCAAAATAGCAAGGTCAGGTGAGCTGAGCGTGCCGCTCTCCCACCGACCAGTCAAACACCTCCCAGCAAATAATGAATAATAGCGCAAAACAGGGAAATGTAAACTAGCAACCCTAGCCGCAGAAACTCCCCTCGACTCCCCCACGGTAACCTCAGAGATGAACTCTGAGACATCCCTGGGATGTGGCTCTAATGGGCTGCCCTCATTGGGAAGTTTGCATACCTCACAAAAATCCTCAAGTGTCATCTCTTTGGGAACATCATATAAATTAAATGTCACGGTGGGTGTATCTCTCCTAGCATGAAAATGAAAGCTTTGCACGAAAGTATTAGTGAGGAGAAGATACTGGTCACACTTATCTTCGAGGAACGGGATAACGCCGGCATTGTTTGCCAAATGATAGAAATCATCGTAAATCCCCGCATCCCTCAAGAACTTGTCGCATGGCCATTCGCACGGCCGCACCTCGGCCGCACGAGGAAGTGTATACTTGGGCTTAGGAGCCTCCTTGGGGTTCCGGCTCGAAGAACCCCTCAACCTCCACTTGAGCATTTTCTTTTTCTGAAAATTTCTGAAATTTTTAGTGACTCAAAATAAAAGTGAAAGAAACTCAACAAAATTGATAGTAACTACACCCACATGTATCTAGAAGCTATATCATGCATCAAAACTACTTTGGACCATACAAATTCAACATGCAAGCTCATAAACATGGTCACCACAGCAGCAAAAATTTGCAAAGTATAAAGCACTAGAGCAAAAACTAATTGGAGCATTGGAGGAGTCACATACCAAGGAGTAATTCCTCAAAACAGTTTTGGAAACGGAGTTCCGAGCAAGGAGATCGAAAAACGCAGCAAAATGAGCAAGAACACGGGCTTGAGAGCAAGTTTGATTTTTTCTAGAGGAAGAAGAAGGAGATGGGTGGCTGGCATAAGTGAGTGGGGTCCCTGTGGGACCCACAAGCATTGTCGTGGGAAACGAACACCTATGGGATCAAGGAGATCCCTTACGGTTCGGCAAGGGGAGAGGGTTGCACAAAGAGCAGAACTAACGAACAGCACGCGGGGGATTTACCCAGGTTCGGGCCGCACGGATGCGTAAAACCCTACTCCTGCTTTGATTGTATTATTGTGGATGTTCTTGGCCAAGTTCTGGGAGCTACAGTAGCAGCTACGCATGCAGAATGGGCTCCCGAAGTGCCATCCTCCCCCCCCCCCTTACTGTACGCCTCGGGCCTCCTTTTATATTAGTCAAAGGGGCTACCACAGTGGCGTACAAGATAAGGCATGAGGTGGAAAGTAACTACAGTGTTACCACAGTATTATCATACCTAACCCTGACGGCTTAGGACAAACTCATTAAATGCACCGTGAGGTGTCCGTCGAGGTGTCCCTTAGCGTCTCGGGCTTGGAAAAGCTTTACAGGGGATGGGCAAAAGCAGCCATCCCATCAGCATCGCTTAAGCATCTCGTGGCCAGCATCGCACCACGTCACCATGAGGACAAACCCTAAACGACAAGGCTGGCCGCTGCACTGGAGCGATAGCGCTGCACTGTGCAGAGCCTTGCCGGGGCTGAATCCTTGCCGGGCCCGGGGCTTGCCGGGAACGAATCCTTGCCGGGCCCGGGGCTTGCCGGGACCGAATCCTTGCCGGGCCCGGGGCTTGCCGGGACCGGGTCTTGTCTGGCGCGAGGCCTTGCCGGCAAGGGTCTTGCCGGGCCTCCGCAACCCTTTGGTCTTCTGTTTTCTGGTCTGATCGTTGACTTGAATGTCTCCTTGTCGTCTTAGTCTCGTGATTACTCCTAGCTATTCCCCGGCAAGGCTTGCCGCGGTACGGCTACAACTGCCCGTGCACAAGTAAGGGGTACTAAAAAGACCCATACTTTAGTACACCGACAGGAGCCCCCGGGCCTAGGCCATACACGGGTGCCAGGCCTGTTGGGCTAGGCCCAAAACAGTGCACGGGCACGCGTGGCAGGGAATAACTGCTCGTAATCATTATCTCTTTTACCACGCCCCCCCCCACTACGCGCATTAATCGCGCGACGTGAGAGATGTGGGCGGAAACTCCGCTGTAAAAGCGGGCGGTAAAGAGCCTGCCTCGCGCCTTCCCCATAAAAAGGGAATCGCAGAGGGCACTGCTCATTTACCCCCTCCGCCTTTCCAATCTCAATCTCAGAGCCGTCGCCATCGTCTTCTTCCTCACGCCCAAAGCAGAGCCTTTCTCCCTCCACCCGCCTCCACCGCGCTCTCGACGTCTTCAGCGCCCACTTCCATAGCCACCATGCCGCCCAAGCTGAGCAAGGGCAAGGCGGCGGAAGCGGCTGCCGCGGCGGAGAGCAAGCTGGTGAAGATGCAGAAGGAACGCGCCGTCTTCCCCTCGACGCTTGATGCGGAGACCTTGAAGAAGAGGTACCAGTTCGCATGGGCGACTGAGACCACGGCGCATCCAGCCACCAAAGTGAATGTAGCTTCTCGCAAGGCAAAGCCAGGAGACTATCCCTTCTTTGCCGATTACTTCTGGTGCGGCCTCTGTCCCCCGTACTCGGATTTCTTCGTAGATATCATGCTCACCTACGGCTTCCAGCTGTTAGATTTCACGCCGAATGCCGTGACTTGTATGTCCGTCTTCGCGCACCTTTGCGAGAATTTTGTTGGGGTCATCCCGAGCACTGCACTTTTCCGGCACTACTTCTACCCCCGCATCCAAAGGGGCGACGCCCTCTCCGGCAGCATCGCTTGGATCCCGAGGACGGCAACCAAGGAGACATACCCAGAGGGGCTCTACCGCGATAGATGGGATGAGTGGCGCGGCAAGTGGTGCTGGGTCTGGGAAAAGGAGCCCCAACCGTTCTGCGAGGTGCGGAAGCAGAAGGTGGCCCGCGGCAAGGATTGGGGCGCCGCGGACCCTGACGACAGCAAACTCACCATCGCCATCACCAGGATACTGCGCCTCAGGGCTGCCGGGCTGAAGGTGGAGATGATTGCTTCAGATTTCCTTCGCCGGCGCATCGCCCCACTGCAGAACAAGGGGCGCCCTGCCTGGGAGTACATGAACGCTACCGACGTCATGAGGGTGCGGCCTGGGCTGGATAATGATCTGACAGCCATGGGGCACGCAGCCCTCTGCCAATAGCTCTTCAATTCTGGATCAGTGGGAGACTTGCCGGCGGGCGTCGTCCCACTATGCAACAACTCATCACTGACCTCCATCATCGCCATGATGCCGACGTTTAATGCCCATAGCATCGACGAGAGGTGGATCGAGCCGTCCGCGGAGCAGGCGCTGGCGTTCTTCGACAACTTGACGGAGAAGGCCATCCGCGCGGAGAACCTTGTCCACGCCACCACGGAGGAGGAGCTCGCCTACATCGCCAACAGGGCGGAAGAGGTGAACCTTGCCGAAGAAGCCGGCAGCGCTGAGTCCAGCGAAGGCGAGGACTTGCTGCTGGAAGATCTTGCCGGGCGAGACGAGGCTGCCGGGGAGCCAAGCGGAGCCGCCGCCGGGAGCTCTTCTGCCGGAGGCGCCGCCGAAGAGGAAGAAGAGGAGGAGGAAGAGCCCCCAGCTCTTCAACACAGGAAGAGGCGCGTCCTCCGGAAGAACGCCACTGGCGCTCCAGCCTACCAACCTCCCTCAAGCAGCGAGGCTTCCGGCAAAGGGGCGGCTGGCGAGGCCGCGCCGCAACCTGCCGCTGCCAAGCGGCCCAGGGCCAATCCTCCTCCTCCTCCATCAGGAACTGCGGCGAGGGTCGGCTTCGACCTCTCCGCCATCAGCTCCGAGGAAGAAGAAGAAGAAGAGTAAGAGTCCCGCCATAGGCTTTATTCTTATCCTTCTAGTTTTGCTTGATTAAACTGCTCTGTTTTTATCTCCACAGGGAAATAGAGACCTTGGCGCAGAGGATGCCGAAGAGAGCCAAGACCTCGACAAGCGTCGAGCCGCCGGCAAGCACCTCGGGCGCGCCGGAAACGGTTCTCGTCAGCTCGGAGTCAAGCCCAGAACGCAATCCTCGATGCAGCCCTCGACGCAGCCCCCGGCGCAGCCCCCAACGTGAGTCTTCTACTCACTACCCACTGGCACATGCCGGGGTGTGCATCTTCTCTGCTGACATCTCCGGGCGTGCAGGAGCGGAGCGACAGCGAGAAGCAACAGCGGGAGCTGCCTCCGCCATGCCACCTCCGTCGACTACACCGCCCAGGGGCGAGTCTTCGGGCAATCTCTACCGCGACGAAGGGGAGGGGCCGGCAAGCGCAGGCTCCGGCAACCCCTTCCTTGACGCAGGTAAAGTTACTTGCCCCAAAGAATTCTTGTCGCTTTGGTTTTTCTTCTTTTTGTCTTCTTGAAGTTCCTTCCCAGCTTCATCTTAATTAACTCCTTGATCTTCAATCTTCTTCTGACAGAGCTCATGGATACTGACGCCATCATTGAAGAGACCGCCAAGGATGCCGCCACTGAAGCCGGCAAGGTTGCTGCCGAAGAGGCCGCCAAGCATGCCGCCGCCGAGGCCGCCAAGGCTGCTGCCGCCGAGGCTGCTGCCGCTGAGGCCGCCAAGGCCACTGCCGCCGAGGCCGCCAAGGCCGCTGAGGGGGCCGGTGAGGAGACCCGCGGCAATACTGACGGTGCTTCCGCCGCAGGAGCGCCAGGCGCTTCTACTGCCGTGGGGCCCTCGACTGCCGAAGACCAATCCTCGTCGTTCCAGGCCCCTCCCTCAAGCCAATATATCAGGGCCGGCAAGAACGTTGTCAGCATGCCGGGGTCGGCAAACATTGAAGAGCTGGTTGAAGGGGAACATCTTGACGGGGAAATCACCGTCGCTGCCGTCAGTGAGCCCAAGGAGGAGCAACTACTTCAAGCCATGAATGACAATTATCAGAAGCTCCAGACGCTCTATCGCGCCCGGAAGGAGAAACTGGACTCCCGGGCAGCGCTCGTCGAGGCCGCGGAAGGAGACTTCCAACAACGCGTCACAGAGACACAGGCTTGGTATGGCGAGGCCCTCCAAGAGCTGAATATTTATCGGGAGCAGCTGGCGGAAGAGCGGAACGTCCTCCTGCTGAAGCAATCAGACATCGAGAAAGCGCAGGAGGAGGCCGCCCAGCAAGCCGCCGCGGCAGAAGCCCTCTTGACGCAGCGCCGCATCAGCCTTGACGCCCAAGAAGAGGACCTTGCCGCCAAGCTTCGCAACAAGGATGAAGAGCTCGAAAGTCTTGTCGCGCGGCGGGTCCAGGAGCTTGAGCAGAAACACTTGAAGACGCTCAGAGCTCTAACTGAAGACCACGCCGGCAAGCTCAAAGAGGCCCTCGATGCTGCCGGAGCTGCGGAGACCGCCAAGAACTTGCTGGAGGAGAAGACGAAGCAGCTGGAGGTCGCTCTCGAGGACCATGGCAAGAAGGTCTCAACACTCGAGGCCGAGAGAGACAAGGCTCTCCACAGCCTGATGGAGACGCAGGCCGCCGCATCCGAGAAGATCCAGCAGCTCTCCTCCGCCAAGGACTCCATTGAAGATCTGAAGCTAAAGCTATCCACGCTGGAGGAGTCTCTTGAGGCCGCTCGAGTTCGCGAGAGGACTCTTATCAAAGACCTCCATGACGAACAGGAGCTGCTCCAGAACGCCGCCACCACCCACAACGAGTACACTTCAAGCGTGAAGCTCTGGACTGCCAGGCTGGCGGACGTCGCCGAGAAGCTTGGCGCGGAGCTGGAGACCATGGACTTGCCGGGCTTCGAATACTCAGTCGACGACAACATATCCTCAAGCGCCAGGCTAACCATGTTCTTCGACAAGCTCGTCGACGCCCTCAAGCTACTCCAGGCGAATCAGACAAGCAAGCTGGCCGACGAATCCCGAAAGCTCTGCCAGCTCGTCCTCCGCAAGGTGTTGATGAAGGTGGCGTACAGGAACCCTGGCGTCGACCTCTCCAAAGCCTTGAAGAGCTTGCCGAAGGACGCGGACGTCAAGGCTCTCGAGGAGCTTGTCGCGCCCATCGTCGATCGGGTGAGCCAGGTGAAGAGGGTCAAGGGCGATCGCCGGGATTAACTGTAGCCTCCTATCTCTTCCTCATCTTGCCGCCAGCATTCCATGTAAAAGACAATTCGTCTTATGTCAGAAACGCGGCAAGCACTAGATGTAATATAACTTGCTCTCTTTGAATTATGGCATGCTATTCCCTTTGTTCAATTTCTTTCTGTATAGCGTATACCCTACGCTTTGCTGGGAACTTGCCGGGGCATAACCCCGTCGCGAGCGCTGGATTCGGTTCGTCAGCAGCTTGCGGGTAGTGTTGCTCACGGCAAGAAATCTTGACGCTTTCAGCGCGGCCACCTAGACTGTTGAGCGGACTCGAAACAGAGTAAGGGCGCAGCCGATCACGACAAGATTCCATCGCGTGCAGGTTTTCCATACAAAGCCGAAATCGTTCAAGGGAATACAGCCTTACAAAAATCAAAATCTGCTTAAGGGGTTTAGCAACTTAGCTCTGCTTTTTGTCGCTATTCCTTTTCTTCCGGCAAGGCGCCAACCTTGAACGTCGTCTGGCCTCCATACCACCATTCTCCTACCCCCCCCCCCCCCTGGCAAACTTGCGCGCGAGGGAATCTTCTATCTCTTGAGAAAAAGAAAGAAGAGAAAATAAAGGTATGGAACCTTGACGGTTCGTTAGCTCTTACCGGGATCGAGCGCAATACATATCTCAGATAATACATGCATATAGAATGACATGAAATCAACAAGAAATGTAAAGCACACAGATCTCATTAAAATATGCACAGGGATGTGCCTGCTCTGTACAAAGGATTACATGCCAGCGGCAACACTTGTACAGAATGGCGTTGCCGGGATCTTGCCGGAGCGTTACGCTGCCGCGAGCGCTGGATTCGGGTCGTCAGCAGCCTGCTGGCCGTATCGCTATCACAGCAAGAAACCCGAACAACTGCGCCTTACGGGTAGAACTTGCCAAGGTGCTCGATGTTCCAGGAGTTGCTCACTTGCAAGCCCTCTTCGGTCTCCAGGCGGACAGCACCAGGCCTGGTGACTCGCACTACCCGGTAAGGGCCTTCCCACTTCGGCGTCAACTTGTTGGAATTCTTGGCCGACTGAACGCGCCGAAGAACAAGGTCACCTTCCTCAAGACTCCGGGCGCGAACTTTGCGGCTATGGTAGCGGCGCAAAGCTTGCTGATAGCGAGCGGCTCGCACAGCAGCCCGAAGACGGTTCTCCTCAAGGAGCAGCGCGTCATCTGGCCGCAGCTGCTCTTGCTCAAGCTCATCATAAGCGAGCACTCGAGGTGACCCGTATATGAGTTCCGTGGGGAGAACTGCTTCCGCTCCGTAAACCAGAGCGAAGGGCGTCTGGCCGGTGGCTCGATTCGGCGTCGTCCTGATCGACCAAAGAACTGCCGGCAGCTCATCAATCTAGCGCCTTCCATGCTTGTGCAGCTTGTCGAAAGTCCTGGTCCGGAGACCCTGCAGCACTTCAGCGTTTGCCCTCTCCGCTTGGCCATTGCTTCTCGGGTGAGCAACAGAGGCAAAACAAATCTTGCCGCCAAGGTCTTGGACGTACTGCATGAAGGTGCGGCTTGTGAACTGTGTACCGTTGTCGGTGATGATCCTGTTCGGCACACCAAAACGGCACACAATCCCCTTGAAGAACTTGACTGCTGACTGTGCTGTCACCCTCCTCACTGCTTCCACTTCTGGCCACTTCGTGAACTTGTCGATAGCAACGTACAAGTACTCGAAGCCCCCGGCAGCACGGGGGAAGGGACCCAGTATGTCGAGCCCCCAGACCGAGAAGGGCCAGGAGAGAGGGATCGTTTAGAGAGCTTGAGCTGGCTGATGAAGTTGCTTCGAATGAAACTGGCACGCTTCACACTTGGTTACTAGTGCCGTTGCATCCTGGAGGGCAGTAGGCCAGAAGAATCCTTGACGGAATGCCTTGCCGACAAGGGCACTTGAGCCTATGTGGGATCCACATATGCCCCCATGAATCTCTGCCAACAGCTCTAGTCCGTCCTCCCGAGGAATGCACTTCAATTTCACACCGTTGGATCTCTTTCTGTACAGGACGTCGTCGACGAACTGGTACATACTTGACTGACGGGCTACTTTCTTAGCTTCTTCCTGCTCCTCAGGGAGTTCTCCTGTCTGAAGGAAATGGACTATTTGATGTGCCCATGCCGGAGCCTGTGGCTCGACGACAAGGACTAAAGGCGACTCTTCAGCTGCGGGAGCATTTGCTTCTACGGCAAGAACCTGAGGCTCTTGGCGGAGCAGCTGCTCACCGGCAACTGGTATTTCTTCGGCAACAAGGGCGCTTGCTTCGGCGGCAAGAACCAGAGGTTCTGCGCGAAGCCGCTGTTCACCGGCAACCGGTATTTCTTCGGCAGCAGGGACGCTTGCTTCCGCGGCAAGAACCTGAGGTTTTGCGCGAAGCCGCTGCTCACCGGCAACCGTGTCGTTCCCGGCAAGATCCTTGCCGGGGGCTTCGGGAAGCCCTGCCGGGAAGTACTCGCCGGTACTTAACTTTCTTCTCTTATCAGGCCTTGTCGATGGCGACACGGATGGTTGAGTCAAGCGGAGCACAAAAGTCCCTGGTTCCACAGGTAGCTTGAGTGCGGCACGCTTCGACAGGTCGTCGGCAATGCTGTTCTCTGATCGAGGAACATGCTCTGTCTGAAGACCGTCAAAGCGCTCCTCCAGCTTCCTCACTTCATCGACGTATGCTTCCATCAGCGGGCTCTGATAATCTTTGTTGACCTGCCTCACGACGAGCTGGGAGTCACCCCTGACGATGAGCTTCCTGATCCCAAGGTCTGCCGCGATCCTGAGACCGGCAAGCAGTCCTTCATACTCTGCCGTGTTGTTGGTCGATCTCTCCCGGGGAAAATGCATCTGGATGACGTACTTGAGGTGCTCTCCGGTGGGTGCGACAAGCAGCACGCCGGCACCGGCGCCTTGCAGCGAAAAGGCTCCATCAAAGTACATGATCCATTCGCGATCTGTTTCCTTGCCGGGAATCGCTGGTTCTTGAACTTCGTCGTCTGGCGTTGGGGTCCATTCTGCAATGAATTCTGCCAAGGCCCTGCTCTGGATAGTTGAAGAACTTTCAAACTTGAGACCAAAGCATGACAGCTCCAACGCCCACTCCACGATCCTGCCGGTTGCTTCTGGGTTCCGGAGAATCCGTTGCAGCGGAAAGCGAGTGACGACGGTGATCTCATGTGCTTGGAAGTAATGGCGCAGCTTCCTCGAGGCCATGAGAAGGCTGAAGAGCAACTTCTGCACACCAGAATACCTCGACCTAGCCCCCTGCAACAGGGAGCTGACGAAATAGACTGGGCGCTGCACCATCTTCTTCTTCTGCACTGCCTGACTTGACTGCGCGGGTCTTTCCTTGTCGGCACCAGACTCTGCCGGGGCTGGCCCCGGCAAGTCGCTTGGCGGGCCTGCCGTTGCCGCTGCATCCTCCTCTGCTTCTCTCTCTGCCACCAGCGCAGCACTAACCACTTGATTCGTTGCCGCCAGATATAGCAGTAACGGCTCTTGTGGCCTAGGCGCGACTAGTATTGGCGGAGAGGAGAGGTACTTCTTCAAATCCTGCAGCGCTGCCCCCGCTTCCGGAGTCCATTTCATTGGACCTGCCTTCTTCAAAAATTTGAAAAACGGCAGGGCGCGCTCAGCAGACTTTGAGATGAACCTACTCAAAGCAGCGACGCAGCCGGCAAGGCGGCGCACATCCTTGACTCGTCTTGGTGCTTCAATCTGCTCAATTGCTTTGATCTTGTCGGGATTGGCTTCAATTCCATGCTGAGATATAAAGAACCCGAGAAGCTTGCCTGATGGGACGCCAAACACGCATTTCTCGGGATTGAGCTTCAGGTTGATCCTGCGCAGATTTGCAAATGTCTCCTCCAGATCTTGAATGAGCGTTGCCTTGTCCTTGGTTTTAACCACTATGTCATCCTTGTAAGCTTCCATATTTCTATGCAGCCGGGCCCCGAAACCACTCTGGACGGCTCTTGCGAAGGTCGAACCAGCACTTTTCAACCCGAAAGGCATACGCAAGAAGCAATATGTGCCACACGGGGTGATAAATGCGGTCTTCTCTTCGTCTTCTTTCGCCATGAAGATCTGGTGATAGCCTGAGTATGCGTCAAGAAATGACAGCAAATCGCAGCCGGCAGTGGAATCCACAATCTGGTCGATGCGCGGCAAGGGAAAGGGATCTTTTGGACAGGCTTTATTGATATCTGTAAAGTCAATACATAGCCTCCATTTACCATTCGCCTTGCGCACAACAACTGGGTTGGCCAACCATGTAGGATGGAGGACTCCTCTAACCAGGCCTGCCGCCTCAAGCTTCCTAATCTCTTCCGCAATAAACTCTTGCCGCTCCAAGGCTTGCTTCCGCACCTTCTGCTTGACGGGCCGCGCGTGGGGACAGACAGCTAGGTGGTGCTCAATTACCTCCCTGGGAACATCGGGGATGTCAGATGGTTGCCATGCAAACACATCGACATTCGCCCGCAGGAAGGCAACGAGCGCGCTTTCCTATTTGTCATCAAGGGTGGAGCTTATGGTGAAGGTTCCCCCCGTCCCGTCCTCCTTGGCGGGCACCTTCTTGGTCTCAGGCGGAGCAGCCTTGGATTTCTTGGTCTGGCCGGCAGCGCTCTCTGGGGCACCCTCGACGGCAGCGCAGCACTCTGGAGAGGCGCGCTTGCCGGAGATTGTACCAGAGGTCTTGCCGGGCTTCTTCTTCTTGCCGGGATCTTGAGCGGCAGGAGCATGCGCCTTGGCGGCGGACGCTGCAACTGCTTCCCGGTAGAGCTTGTCGGTGCAAATGAGCGCGTCTTTCTTGTCGGAGTGGACAGTGATGACGTTCATTGGACCGGGCATCTTCAAGACGTTGTAGGCATAGTGCGAGGCCGCCATGAACTTAGCCAGCGCTGGGCGGCCAAGGATTCCATTGTACGGCAACGGTATCTTGGCGACGTCGAAGACGACCTTCTCCGTCCTGAAGTTCAGCTCGCTGCCGAATGTTACCGGCAGCGTGATTTTGCCCTTCGGCTGGTTCCTTCCCGGATTGACCCCTTGGAAAGAGCCTGTCTCCTCGAGATCTCCGTCGAGAATTTGCAGCCTCTTGATCACGTCGGGCGAGATCAGGTTCAGGCCGGCCCCACCGTCAACTAACATTTTCGTCACCCGGAGGTTGCGAATCGTTGGTGAAACCAACAACGGCAAGCACCCGACCGCAGTTGTGCGATCAGGGTGATCCTCGGCGTCAAAAATGATAGGCGTGTGGGACCACTTTAGTGGCTTCCGGGCATCGAGGGATGACTCTGCCGCATTAATCTCGCGCGCCCACTGCTTGAGCTGGCGGTGAGAGGAATGCAACGAAGCGCCCCCGTCGATGCACATGGCCTCTGTAGCCTTCTGGAACTCGTGTTTGCTGGACTCGTCGCCCTCTGCATCATCATCATCATTTCCTTGCTCTCTGGCGCGGCCCCGGGCAGGCTTCTCTTGCTGCTGCCTGGGCTTGCCGCGATGACCTCCTCGACCGCGCTTCCTGCCAGACCCTCCGGCACCATCTTGGGCTCTTTCCTTGTCGCGCCTTTCATACTCGGCGCGCTGCTTCTCGGCAAGCTCCTCAACTTGCCGGCAGTCTTGGAGATCATGGCCCTTGGTACGGTGGATCTTGCAGTACTGCTTGCCGGATCCTTCTGGCTTGTCGGCAGCCGCCAAGGCCTGACACGCCGCACACCCGGCAACCTCCTTGCCGGGGTCGTCGGTCTTGGACTTCTTGGCGGTGCCGGTGTTGCCCGAACCTTCAACGGCAAGCACGGCCTTGCCCTTGCGCTTCTTGTTCTTCCGCCGCCCCTTTCTTGCCGGGGCAGGAGCGTCTTCGCTATCGGAGTCGACTCCAGCGCCAGCGTTCTCGCCGGGGAGTCTCCTTCCTTCTTCTGCCCGAGCACATTTGTCGGCCAAGGCGTAGAGCTCGGCGACATCTCTGACTTTGTTCATCGCCAACTCCTCCCGCATCTTACGATTGCGCACATTCTGATGAAAGGCGCTGATGACGGCGGCGGGATGAACGTCAGGAATGTTGTGCTGGATGCGGCTGAACCTCTGGATATACTTGCGCAAAGTTTCGCCCTCCTTCTGGGGAATGATGTGCAGATCACTCTCCTGGCCAGGAGCTTGATGGCCGCCGGTGAAGGCGCCAACAAACTGATGGCACAGGTCGACCCAAGAAGAGATGGAATTCTCGGGCAGGTGCATCAACCACGATCTCACGTTGGGCTTCAGTACCAACGGAAAGTAGTTGGCCAGCACCTTATCGTCACGAGCCCCGGCAGCCTGCACCGCGATGGTGTAGATGCTCAAGAACTCGGACGGATGAGTCTTGTCGTCGTACTTCTCCGGTACTTCCGGCTTGAAGGAGCGGGAGCTAGGCCACTGGACTTGCCGCAGCTCACGAGTAAACACTGGGCAACCCACCTCGTAAGGTAGGCAGCCAGGGTACCCTGGCGCGGGCTCGTCAACAGAGGTCCCAGCGCGCTTGTCGGACTGGCGACGCGCTTCCCTTCGGCGCTCGATGGTGGTTCGAGCGTCCTCCTTCTTCCATTCCCGAAGAATGTGACGTTGATCGCGGCGAACCCGCAGATCAGACGATGCCGTGGAATCATCCTCACGGGCGCCGGTCCGTCGAGTTAACGACCGCTCTTGATGCAGCGGAGGGGAACGCAACGTAGTCGTTCCAGCTCCGGTCTTCTCTCCATCGCCACGCACCAGCCTAGACGACTGCAGACGCGAGGGTTCACCCTGCTGCGGTACGTCGTTGTTGGCTAGGCCGATGAGGCTCTGGATAGCGGCTCGCCACTCGTCTAGCTTCTCTGCGGCGGGAGGGAAGTCTAGGAGCAGCTGAGCTCGCGCCAACGCCTCTGCTGGCGTAGGCGGCGGCGACAGGTGCGAAGAGCGTGAGGTGCTCAAACTCCTAACAGGGTTAGAAGGAGCACCATCACGACTCTGCACCCGCGCGCGGCTTCCACCAGCTCGCTGGCGCGGATCTTGGCCCTGCGCACCCTGGGAGTGATGCGCAGGGGTCTTCCCATGCGGACACCCAGAACCACCAACGTCTTGAGGCCGCACGTCACGCGCGTCCTGAGAAGGTCGCGGTGCATGCGCCGGCGTATTCGTCCTGGAAGGCGCCGCTCCATCCTTGGAAGTCGCTGCACCACCCGCAGGTTGCGCAGCTCCATCCTTGGACCTGTTGCTCGTCCGGCTCGGATCGCCGGAACGCCGTGGAAGCTCGGAGCCTCCACCTCCTCCACCCGCGTCTACCCCGTCGCCTGCGCGCGCAGCATCAGGCATGACGGATGCGGATGGACCAACCACCGTGAAACCCTTCTTCTTGGGAGCCATGGTGGTGAAGATGATCAAAGATCTGACGCGCTGATCACTAGATCAGGTTCGCACAACCTCGATCCCCCTACCTGGCGCGCCAAAGATGACGTGGGAAACGAACACCTATGGGATCAAGGAGATCCCTTACGGTTCGGCAAGGGGAGAGGGTTGCACAAAGAGCAGAACTAACGAACAGCACGCGGGGGATTTACCCAGGTTCGGGCCGCACGGATGCGTAAAACCCTACTCCTGCTTTGATTGTATTATTGTGGATGTTCTTGGCCAAGTTCTGGGAGCTACAGTAGCAGCTACGCATGCAGAATGGGCTCCCGAAGTGCCATCCTCCCCCCCCCCCTTACTGTACGCCTCGGGCCTCCTTTTATATTAGTCAAAGGGGCTACCACAGTGGCGTACAAGATAAGGCATGAGGTGGAAAGTAACTACAGTGTTACCACAGTATTATCATACCTAACCCTGACGGCTTAGGACAAACTCATTAAATGCACCGTGAGGTGTCCGTCGAGGTGTCCCTTAGCGTCTCGGGCTTGGAAAAGCTTTACAAGGGATGGGCAAAAGCAGCCATCCCATCAGCATCGCTTAAGCATCTCGTGGCCAGCATCGCACCACGTCACCATGAGGACAAGCCCTAAACGACAAGGCTGGCCGCTGCACTGGAGCGATAGCGCTGCACTGTGTAGAGCCTTGCCGGGGCTGAATCCTTGCCGGGCCCGGGGCTTGCCAGGAACGAATCCTTGCCGGGCCCGGTGCTTGCCGGGACCGGGTCTTGTCTGGCGCGACGCCTTGCCGGGCCTCCGCAACCCTTTGGTCTTCTGTTTTCTGGTCTGATCGTTGACTTGAATGTCTCCTTGTCGTCTTAGTCTCGTGATTACTCCTAGCTATTCCCCGGCAAGGCTTGCCGCGGTACGGCTACAACTGCCCGTGCACAAGTAAGGGGTACTAAAAAGACCCATACTTTAGTACACCGACAAGCATGCTGGGCGCGCCCAGGGGGCTGGGCGCGTCCTGTGGGCTTGTGGCTCACAGGTGCACCCCCTGGGGTGTGTTTAGTGCCAAAAATTCTTAAATATTCTAGAAAAAATCATACTAAATTTTCATGGCATTCTGAGGACTTCTATTTTTGGGCCATATTTTATTACACGGAAAATTCAGAAAACAGGATAATCATGGCATTTTATTTTATTCTACTACAAATAATAGAGAGCAAAAAGTGGGTACAGAAAGTTGTGCTTACTAAATTCATCGACCACATGCTCCTCAAAAAGAATCCATTAATAATGTTGATCAAGTCTTATTAACAAACTATTTCCGAATGGCATGAAACCGAAGAATTTTCGTATAACACTAAGTTACCTCAACGGGGATATGCATCTCCCCAACAATAAGAATTTCATATTTCTTTTTGACAGTAGGAAAAGGAAATTTGAATCCCCCAATGGTTTAGTAGGGAAAGGCATAGGTTTTTGAACCCATGGTTCTCTCTCCTTTCCATGTTTTCTAGCAACAAAGTCTCTTTTATCATATCTTTTATTCTTAGGAGGTGGGTTATCAAGATCAACAGCAGGTTCTATTTCTACATCATTATCTGGTTGAGCATCAACATGAACATCATCATTATCATTGTCATTATCCTTATCATTATCATTATCATTATCATAGGTGTATGTTCATTACCAGATTGTGTCTCAGTATCAGAAATAGAAACATCATTATGATTCTCAGGAGGTTTCTCTATCTCAGGTTCACTAGGAGCAGGCAAAGTTTTATCATTTTTCTTTTTCTTTTTGTTCTTAGATGGACTAGGTGCATCAATATTATTTCTTTGAGAATCTTGTTCAATTCTCTTAGGATGACCTTCAGGATATAGAGGATCCTGAGTCATGCTACCTCCTCTAGTAACAACTCTAACAGCATGGTCATTTTTTATTTATTTATCTCATCAAGCAAATCATTTTGTGACTTAGCAATTTGTTCTAACTGAGTCTGGACCATAGAAGCATGTTTACTCAAGCATTTAACATCATTAGTAGTTTTAAACATCAAATCACTCAAGCGTTCAATCATGATGGCATTCCGTTTTAGTTGATTGCTAACATACATATTAAAGTGTTCCTGTTTAATGATGTAATTATCAAACTCATACAGGCATTGACTGGCAGATTTATTATATGGAATATCACCTTCATCAAATCTAGTGAGAGAATTTACCTCCACTACCTGTGTCGGGATGTCGAGCCCATGTATTTCCTCAATAGGTGGTAAATTCTTAACATCTTCAGCTTTAATAACTTTTTCCTTCATAGATTTCTTAGCTTCTTGCATATCTTCTGGACTGAGGAATAGAATACCTCTCTTCTTCGGAGTCGGCTTAGGTGGTGGTTCAGGAAGTGTCCAATCATCGGTATTTCTTAATATATTATTCAATAGTACTTCAGCCTGTTCAACAGTTCGTTCCCTGAAAACACAACCAGAACAACTATCTAGGTAGTCCCTAGAAGCATCGGTTAGTCCATTATAAAAGATATCAAGTATTTCATTATTCTTAAGAGGATGATCAGGCAAAGCATTAAGTAATTGGAGAAGCCTCCCCCAAGATTGAGGGAGATTATCTTCTTCAATTTGCACAAAGTTAAATATTTCTTGTAAGGCAGCTTGTTTCTTATGAGCGGGAAAATATTTTTCAGAGAAGTAATATATCATATCTTGGGGACTACGCACACAACCAGGAGCAAGAGTATTAAACCATTTCTTAGCATCACCCTTTAATGAGAAAGGAAACAACTTAAGAATATAGTAATAACGATTTTTTTTCCTCATGGGCAAATAGGGTGGCAATATCATTCAACTTAGTAAGGTGAGCCACAATAGTTTCAGTTTCATAACCATGAAAAGGATCAGATTCAACCAAAGTAATTAACTCAGGATCGACAGAGAATTCATAATCCTTATCAGTGACAAATATGGGAGAAGTAGCAAACTTAGGATCATATTTCATTCTCTCCCTCATAGATTTTTCTTTCAACTCAGCAAGCAATTTTATAACCTCATCTCTATCATCACAAGCAAGAATTGCCCTAGCTATCTCCCTATCAAAAACATAACCATCAGATGTTTCAGGTATTTCAACTCTAGTAGGAGAGCTAGGCATAATAGGTGAATCATAATTTTCAAGAGTTTCAACATTTTCAGTTTCTTTAGCTTTAGCAATTTGTTCATCAAGAAATTCACCAAGTGGCACAGTATTATCAAGCATAGTACTAGCATCATCATAAGTATCATCCATAGCAGAAGTAGTATCATCAATAACTTGCGACATATCAGAATGAATAACAGGTGGCGGTGTCGCAAGCCTACTCAAAACAGAAGGTGAATCAAGTGCAGAGTGTGATGGCAGTTCCTTACCTCCTCTAGTCATAGAGGGGACGATCTTAGTCTTAGCGTCTTTCAGATTCTTCATAGTGATCAACAGATATAAATCCCAAGTGACTCAACAATAGAGCTATGCTCCCCGGCAATGGCGCCAGAAAAAGGACTTGATAACCCACATGTATAGGGGATCGCAACAGTTTTCGCGGGTAGTATTTCACCCAGATTTATTGATTCGACACAAGGAGAACCAAAGAATATTTGCGAGTATTAGCAGTTGAGTTGTCAATTCAACCACAACTGGAGAACTAAATATCTGCAGCAAAGTGTTTAGTAGCACAGTAGTATGATAGTTTCAAGAGCAGTAGTAACAGCAACAGAAGCAGTTTTGTAGTAATTGTAATAGCAGCAGCAACGAAAGTAACTTACCAAAGATCAATATGCGAAAAGCATAGGCATTGGATCAGTGATGGATAATTATGTTGGATGACATTCATCATGTAACAGTCACAACCTAGGGCGATACACAATAGCTCCAATTCATCAATGTAATGTAGGCATGTATTCCGTATATAGTCGTACGTGCTTATAGTAAGAACTTACATGACATCTTTTGTCCTACCCTCCCGTGGCAGCGGGGTCCTTAAGGAAACTAAGGGATATTAAGGCCTCCTTTTAATAGAGAATCGGAACAAAGCATTAGCACATAGTGAATACATGAACTCCTCAAACTACGGCAATCACCGGAAAGAATCCCAATTATTGTCACATTGGGGTATGCGGATCATGACACGTAACAGGTGCGTATAACTTGCAAGATAGGATCAAGAACTCAAATATATTCATGAAAACATAGAGGGTTCAGATCTGAAATCATGGCACTCGGGCCCTAGTGACAAGCATTAAGCATAGCAAAGTCATAGCAACATCAATCTCAGTGGATACTAGGGATCAAAGCCCTAACAAATTGACTCGATTACATGGTAAATCTCATCCAACCCATCACCGTCCAGCAAGCCTACGAAGAAATTACTCACACACGGCGGTGAGCATCATGAAATTGGTGATGGAGGATGGTTGATGATGACGACGGCGTCGAATCCCCCTCTCTGGAGCCCCGAACGGACTCCAGATCAGCCCTCCCGATGAAGAACAGGAGGTGGCGGCGGCTCCGTATCGTAAAACGCAATGATTCTTTCTCTCTAATTTTTTTTCTCCACGAATAGGTACTTATAGCGTTGGAGTTAGGTCGGAGTTGCCAGGGGCCCACAAGCCTGCCAGGCGCGCCCTGGGGGGTAGCCGCGCCCCCCAGGCTTGTGGCGCCTGGTGGCCCCCCTCTGGTAGATCTTTGAGCCAGTATTTTTTATATATTCTGAAATAATTCTCCGTAAATTTTCAGGTCCATCCGAGAACTTTTATTTCTGCACAAAAACAACACCATGGCAATTCTACTGAAAAAGCGTCAGTCCGGGTTAGTTCCATTCAAATCATGCAAATTAGAGTCCAAACTAGAGCAAAAGTGTTTGGAAAAGTAGATACATTTGGGACGTATCAATGGGTTCAATCTTGCGGTTCTCAATCCCAGTGACAGAAATGGACATGACACGTATTTGTATTGTTGCCATTAAGGATAAAAATATGGGGTTTAATCATATTGCTTGAGTTTACTTTGTCTACATCATGTCATCTTGCTTAAGGCGTTACTCTGTTTCATACTTAATACCCTAGATGCATGCTGGATAGCGGTTGATGGGTGGAGTAATAGTAGTAGATGCAGGCAGGAGTCAGTCTACTTGTCTCGGACGTGATGCCTATATACATGATCATTGCCATGAATCCGTCATAATTATTTGCTTTTCTATCAATTGCCCAACAGTAATTTGTTCACTCACCGTATGCTATGTGTTTGAGAGAGAAGCCTCTAGTGAAAAATATGGCCTCAGGGTCTACTTTTATCATATATTTAAAACCAAAAATACCTTGCTGCAATTTATTTACTTTTATTTTATTTAGTATTTTAGTTTATCTATCTATCACTATCAGAATTAATCCTTGCAAATAACCGCTAAGAGGATTGACGACCCTCTTATTTGCGTTGGGTGCAAGTGTTTGCTTTTGTGTGTGCAGGTGCTGCTAAAGGGATTTTGCGTGGTTCTCCTACTGGATTGATAACCTTGGTTCTTAACTGAGGGAAATACTTATCTCTACTATACTGCATCATCCTCTCCTCTTCGGGGAAATACTAACGCAGTCTACAAGTAGCATGCGTATATGCCAATGACAGTCTCAGATCAAATACAGCGAACTCGCTAAGCGTGTTATTGTTAAGTACCGTGGACAACGACCAGGGTCCAGGCCCACCTCTCTCCTAGATGATCTCTGCCTGCCCTATCGTTCCGCCACAGTGAATCACTCGCGGGTGCTCTCCGAGCCGGCCCGACTTTAATCATATCATGTAACATTGTATAGTGTATATAATATATCCGTGATCATCGCCCAGAGGGGATCACGGCCCGATAGTATAGCATGGCACACGGACAAGGATGTAGGGCCACTGATGAGACACTAGCATATCTATACTAAGCATATAGGATAACATGTATGGTATCAACAGTAATAGCAAAGACAGGCTATGGAGCAGTATAGGATTTACCGATAAAACAGTAACAGTAACACTACTCTAACGCAAGCAGTAGAGGGAAAGAATAGGTGATATCGGTATGATCAAGGGGATTTGCTTGCCTGGAAGCTCTGCTAAGAAGGACGGGTCGTCGACGACGTAGTCGTACTTGACGGCAGCGGCAGTCTCGGAGTCTACCCAAAAGAATAGAGGAGAGGGGGGAAACAGATAAATAACGGGCATAAGAATGCAACAGAGATGCATGTCATGGCAATGTGTGTTCATGATATGCTCTAATGCATCACTAAACATTTTAAAAGAAGAGGGAAAACATCTGACAATGTTTTCCCAGCTTTAGGTATTATTCGGTCAGATGATCCTGATGCAAAATGTCCAGGTTCATTATGTTAGAGGGGTCTAACTAGGTTAATTAGAAGGTGGGGCCCCGATGTCAGTGAGACATTTGAATTACAGATTAAGTTTAAATCCATTTTAATTATAACAAGCAGAGGGGCCCGCGTATCAGTGACACTTAGCGGTGGCTAATTAGTTCGTAAACTAATGCTAACGATGGGGGCCCACACGTCAGCGGCTCCAACCAGAGTTTAAACCGGTGGCGCGCCGGTGGCGACCACCCGGGACGGAGGAGGTGGTCGGGATTTGCCCTCCGGCGACCATTTAGCGCGCGGTTTCGCCCTACGGGACCGGCGCGATGAGGCGCGTCCAACGGTGCGAGCAACAGCAGCAGAGGTGGGCGAAAATGGCTAGGCAACGACGGCAGGCGGCGGTCAAAGCTCGGGCTCAACGGAATCGAGGCCACAAAGCACGGCAAGATGCGCGGGTGGGTGCGTTGGCCTCCTGGGATCTCCAGGAGCACGCCAGCGTGCTGATACGTCTCCAACGTATCTATAATTTTTTATTGTTCCATGCTATTATAGTATCAATCTTGGATGTTTTTATATACATTTACAACAATTATATATAATTTTTTGGGACTAACCTATTAACTTAGTGCCCAGTGCCAGTTGTTGTTTTTTGCCTGTTTTTGGTTTTCCAGAATATCAGTACCAAACGAAGTCCAAATGCCACGAAACTTTTTGGAGATTTTTTTCTGGACATAAGAGACACTAGAAGCTTCAGGGGAGGGCCAGAAGACAGAGGAGGTGGCCACGAGCCACCAGGGCGCGCCCCAGGGGGGTGGCGCGCCCTGGTGCCTCGTGGGCCCACCTCTGCTCCGTTTGACCTAATTCCACCTCTATAAATTCTCTAAAATCGGGAAACCAACAGAGGAGTCCACGAAATACTTTTTCCACCGCCGCAAATTCCTGTTCTCGAGAGATCCCATCTAGAGGCCTTTTCTGGTACTCCGCCGGAGGGGGAATCGATCACGGAGGGGCTCTCCATCAACCTTGCTGCCCTTCCGATGATGCGTGAGTAGTTTACCATAGAGCTTCGGGTCCATAGTTAGTAGCTAGATGGCTTCTTCTCTCTTTTTGATCTTCAATACAATGTTCTCCTCGATGTTCTTGGAGTTCTATCTGATGTAATCACTTTTTGTGGTGTGTTTGTTGGGATCCGATGAATTGTGAGTTTATGATCAGATTATCCATGAATATTATTTGAGTTTTCTCTGAACTCTTTTATGCATGATTATTATAGCTTCGTATTTCTCTCCGATCTATTGTTTTGGTTTGGCCAACTAGATTGATTTATCTTGCAATGGGAGAGGTGCTTTGTAATGGGTTCGATCTTGCGGTGCTCAATCCCAGTGACAGAAAGGGACATGACATGTATGTATCGTTGCTATTAAGGGTAAAAAAATGGGGTTTATTCATGCGTGAGTTTACTTTGTCTACATCATGTCATCTTGCTTAAGGCGTTACTCTGTTCTTCATGAACTTAATACACTAGATGCATGCTGGATAGCGGGCGATGTGTGGAGTAATAGTAGTAGATGCAGGCAGGAGTCGGTCTACTTGTCTCGGACGTGATGCCTATATACATGATCATTGCCTTGGATATCCTCATGATTATTTGCTTTTCTATCAATTGCCCAACAGTAATTTGTTCACCCACCGTATGCTATTTTCAAGAGAGAAGCCTCTAGTGAAAACTATGGCCCCCGGGTCTACCTTAATTATATATTGAAAATCCTAAAAATACCTTGCTACACTTTTACTTTATTTATTTTATTTTGTATTTTTGTTCGATCTATTTATCTATCACCATGCAATTTAATCTTGCAATTGACCGCCAAGGGATTGACAACCCCTTGTTTGCGTTGGGTGCAAGGATTTGTTGTTTTGTGTGCAGGTACTGCTAATGAGTTGTTGCATGATTCTCCTACTGGATTGATAACCTTGGTTTCATAACTGAGGAAATACTTATCTCTACTGTACTGCATCATCCCCACCTCTTTGGGGAAATCCCAACGCAGCTCACAAGTAGCAGGAAGAATTTCTGGCGCCGTTGCCGGGGAGACATCATCAACATCTATCAAGTACCTACGCATAAAAATTTCATCTCCTTGTATTTATTTTATTTGCCTTTGTCTCTCGTTTTCATCTCCCCCACTTCTAAAAAAGTTTTTACAAAATACAAAAATATTTTTCGTTTGCCTTTTTCTTGTTTGCTTGATTGCTTGTTTGCTTTACCATTATGGCTAGTTCTTCGCTCATTACTATTACCCCTGAAAATGAAGTACTTAATTTTAAACAAAGGGGAGGAGAGAATTTAAAAGATGCTTGGTATAGGATTTGTGATGCTCATAATAGATCAACTCGTAAGCAATCCACCACCATCCTCCTTCGCAATTTTTATGTGGGCATTACTACTTGGTATAGATTTGTACTTGATACTATTACCGGAGGGAATTTCTTGATGTGTCCCTTTATGGATGCTTTCAATGCTATGGGAAATTTAGTGGGATCACCACCTATCACTGTTAATGAAACAACTTTGACCTTGGAACACATTATGCAAAGGTTAGAAGCCATTGAAAATAAAATACCTACTATTGAACATCTTGAGAATTTAGATAAAAAAATTCATAATCATATCACTCAATTTGGTTCTAAGGTAGGAATCACATTGAAAACCTTAAAGGAAAAGGAACCGGTAATTAATGAAAGAATAGAACAAAGCCCCGCTAGAATCGATAAGTTAGAAGAAATTATTAATAATTTGGGCTCGGCTTTCTCCTCCGTTAAGAATATTGATAGAACTCCTCCCAATAAAAATTGCAAGTTTATGTATGTCCCTAAAACCAATGGTGCTACTTCTAGTAAGGGAAATGAGGATCTTAAAATGATTAGCGTGCACCCCAGTTTCATTGATATAATTAAGGAACCTATTCACGAAAGTAAAATTCTTGATTTTGTGCCTAGAAATGTGATGATGAGAAACACCTATGTTAAATCTACTAGAAAAAATGGATGTGTGATTGAGGAGTTGGAAACTAAGGATGACAATACTTGAAACTAGGCATTATGCCTAGCTAGGGACATAAAACAATAGCGCTGGTTGGGAGGCAACCCAATGAATAAAATATTTTTTTTGCTTTTATTTATGTTCTTGTGTGTTTACACAATTATGCTACTGTTATGATTGTGTTTTTATGTTTTAATTAGTGTTTGTGCCAAATAATGCCTTTGGGATGATTTGGAAGATAGTATAATTGATGCTGTTTGGAAAACAGAAAGTTTTGTGTCCAGTTCTGGAATTTTAATTCTGTACTGGAGCGTCACAAAAATCTGAAATTTTTACAAAGTATTGGTATATGAATTGCCCACTTTGTCCTAATTTTTAAGAATTTTTGGAGTTACAGAAGTATAGCTTTTAAATAGATCTTTACAGACTATTCTGTTTTAGACAGATTCTGTTTTTGTTGCATAGTTTGCTTATTTTGATGAATCTATGGATCGTATCGGGGGGGGAGGGGGGTATGAGTCATGGAGAAGTTGGAGTACAGTAGCATTATGCCAATATATGAATCAATTTACTACAGTACTTAGAGTTAAGGATTTATTTGTTATACTAACGGATCTCACGAAGGTTTTGTTGAGTTTTGTGTGATTGAAGTTTTCAAGTTTTGGGTGAGATCACGATAGATGAAGGAATAAGGAGTGGCAAGAGCCTAAGATTGGGGATGCCCAAGGCACCCCAAGGTAATATTCAAGGAAGGCTCAAGCGTCTAAGCTTGGGGATGCCCCGGAAGGCACCCCCTCTTTCTTCTACCAACTATAGGTAATTTTACTTGGAGCTATATTTTTATTCATCACATGATATGTATTTTACTTGGAACGTCGTGTATTATATGAGTCTTTGCTTTGTTTGCTTTTTAGTTTGTCACAATCATCTTTGCTGGACACACCTATTTGAGAGAGCCACACGTTAATCATGATTTGTTAGAATACTCTATGTGCTTCACTTAAACCTTTTGAGCTAGGCAGTTGCTCTAGTGCTTCACTTAAATCTTTTTGAGCACGGCGGTGGCTATATTTTGAAGAAATATTTGAACTCTCATGCTTCACTTATATTATTTTGAGAGTTGATAAGATAAAATATTGAAGAAATACTTGAACTCTCATGCTTCACTTATATTATTTTGAGAGTTGATAAGATTAAATTTTGAAGAAATATTTGCACTCTCATGCTTCACTTATATCTTTTTGAGAGTTGATAATAGTAATGGTAATTTGCACAAGATATGAATTTGGTCCCAAAGTGATGAATATTCAAGGGGGATATAATAAAAACTTTCATGAAAGATCATTGGATATGATAAGTTTGATTCCTTGCAATAGTTTTGCGATATGGAGATGATAATATGTGAGTCATGTTAGTGAGTAATTGTGATTTAGTAAAAATATTGGTGTTAAGGTTTGTGATTCCCCATGCATGCACATAAAATCAATAGTTATGCGACGAAATTATATCCTACTTATGGTGCATTATTCGGTGCTAGTTATGTTCAATGCATGTTTATGACCGTTTTCCCTTTTTGGTTGGTTGCTTCTCAATCTATTTGTTAGCCTGCAGTTGTACTAAGCGGGAATACTGCTTGTGCATCCAACTCCTTAAACCTAAAGTTGTGCCAAATGAGTCCACCATACCTACCTATATGCGGTATTTCCATGCCGTTCCAAGTAAATTTGCATGTGCCAACTCTAATTTTTCAAAATAATTTTGTGTTTTGTGTGCCTGTACCGCTCATGAAGCGGCAGGGGGTGGCCAATATTTTTCATGCTAGGTGTGTTATTCTCACGATGAGTGTTTATTCACTTGTCATTGCACGAGAGAGTGGCCGGTAATAGGGATGCCCAGTCCCGAAATGATTTTTTTAATATGATGATAATAATAAATTCCTTGGAAAGTGTTGGTATGAAGGGCACCCGTGGATACGGCTAGCCATGGATTGTGAAAGAATGGTGGAAAGGAAATAAACTTTATTTTCTGTTTGGGATCCGCCTATAATGTGTCTAGCATGGAAGATATTGGGAATTCTCGGTCGTTTTCGTTGACAGGAAAAGCATGCCTCTCAAAATAATTTTATCTCTCTAATTTAAGCCTTGAGCTCTGGCACATTTGCAAATTTCTGCTTCCCTCTGCGAAGGGCCTATCTATTTACTTTTATGCAATTTTTATTTTTATTTTGAGTCTCCATCTTCTCTTACAAAGCACCAACTAGAGAGCACTATTGTCATACTTGTGCATTGTGTGTAGCTAATATTGAGTGTGTTTCATGAATGGATTAATGATTGAGCATAATGGGCTAGGGATAACTTTCTTTAGCGTTGATATTTTGAAAGACATGGTTGCTTGTTAGTATGCTTGAGTATTTATATCTTCATGTCAAACTATAGACTATTGCTTTGAATCATTCAAGTCCAAATGTCCATGCTACAAAAGAAAAGAGTATATGATGAATATGATAGGTAGCATTCCACATCAAAAATTCTGTTTTTATCATTTACCTACTCGAGGACGAGCAGGAATTAAGCTTGGGGATGCTTGATACGTCTCCAACGTATCTATAATTTTTTATTGTTCCATGCTATTATAGTATCAATCTTGGATGTTTTTATATACATTTACAACAATTATATATCATTTTTTGGGACTAACCTATTAACTTAGTGCCCAGTGCCAGTTGCTGTTTTTTGCCTGTTTTTGGTTTTCCAGAATATCAGTACCAAACGAAGTCCAAATGCCACGAAACTTTTTGGAGATTTTTTTCTGGACATCAGAGACACTAGAAGCTTCGGGAGAGGGCCAGAAGACAGAGGAGGTGGCCACGAGCCACCAGGACGCGCCCTAGGGGGGGTGGCGCGCCCTGGTGCCTCGTGGGCCCACCTCTGCTCCGTTTGACCTAATTCCACCTCTATAAATTCTCTAAAATGGGGAAACCAACAGAGAAGTCCACGAAATACTTTTTTCGCCGCCGCAAGTTCCTGTTCTCGAGAGATCCCATCTAGAGGCCTTTTCTGGTACTCCGCCGGAGGGGGAATCGATCACGGAGGGGCTCTCCATCAACCTTGCTGCCCTTCCGATGATGCGTGAGTAGTTTACCACAGACCTTCGGGTCCATAGTTAGTAGCTAGATGGCTTCTTCTCTCTTTTTGATCTTCAATACAATGTTCTCCTCGATGTTCTTGGAGTTCTATCTGATGTAATCACTTTTTGTGGTGTGTTTGTTGGGATCCGATGAATTGTGAGTTTATGATCAGATTATCCATGAATATTATTTGAGTTTTCTCTGAACTCTTTTATGCATGATTATTATAGCTTCGTATTTCTCTCCGATCTATTGTTTTGGTTTGGCCAACTAGATTGATTTATCTTGCAATGGGAGAGGTGCTTTGTAATGGGTTCGATCTTGCGGTGCTCAATCCCAGTGACAGAAAGGGACATGACATGTATGTATCGTTGCTATTAAGGGTAAAAAAATGGGGTTTATTCATGCGTGAGTTTACTTTGTCTACATCATGTCATCTTGCTTAAGGCGTTACTCTGTTCTTCATGAACTTAATACACTAGATGCATGCTGGATAGCGGTCGATGTGTGGAGTAATAGTAGTAGATGCAGGCAGGAGTCGGTCTACTTGTCTCGGACGTGATGCCTATATACATGATCATTGCCTTGGATATCCTCATGATTATTTGCTTTTCTATCAATTGCCCAACAGTAATTTGTTCACCCACCGTATGCTATTTTCAAGAGAGAAGCCTCTAGTGAAAACTATGGCCCCTGGGTCTACCTTAATTATATATTGAAAATCCTAAAAATACCTTGCTACACTTTTACTTTATTTATTTTATTTTGTATTTTTGTTCGATCTATTTATCTATCACCATGCAATTTAATCTTGCAATTGACCGCCAAGGAATTGACAACCCCTTGTTCGCGTTGGGTGCAAGGATTTGTTGTTTTGTGCGCAGGTACTGCTAATGAGTTGTTGCGTGATTCTCCTACTGGATTGATAACCTTGGTTTCATAACTGAGGGAAATACTTATCTCTACTATACTGCATCATCCCCTCCTCTTCGGGGAAATCCCAACGCAGATCACAAGTAGCACGTGCTCGGACGCGAGCTTGGCATGCGGTGGCTGCAGCAGCGAAGCGAACGGCTAGCTTCGGCAACCATGGCGACGACGGCTAGGGGCAGCGAAACGAGGGGGAAACAGAGGGGAAGGACGTGGTGCTCACCGGGGAGCACAAGTGTGGCTCGACGAGAGCTTAGGAGCGCAGGGGCGGCTGGAATCTGAGAAGATCGTCAGCTGCCGAAGGAGAGGAAGACGACACGAGCGTAGATGGGGCGGCTCCCCGGGATCGATCCGGTGGCACGGGCGACGAAAACGGCGGTGCTCCTGGAAACGCTAGCTCGACGCGGGGACGACAAGGCCATGGCGACGGTGGAGCTCGGGCGTGTGCGTGGGCGAGAGCAACGGCGCGTGGGAGGGAGAAAGGAGGCTAGGGTTCTGCCGAGGGGGGTGCGGCGGCGTTTTGTAGGGTGTCGGGGAGGTCGGGGATGGCCGCCACGACCCCCCTGCCTCCCTGTAGCAGGACGTTGGGGATGACTCCGGGGCTAGGCCTCCCCTTTGCACTAGAGGCCCAGTCCAACAGTGTGTTAGCCTTTTTTTCTTCTTTTTTCTGTTTTATTTATTTCACCACTGTTTTGCATTTTATTTTAATATCATATGATTTTTGTTGAACTTGAAATTTAGCACATAAATAGTAGGCAATTTTTTGAGCTAGCCCACCAAGTTTCAATTTATTTTGAAATGTCTAAATATTTGTTTAAATTGAAATGTCCCAATTTAATGTTGTTGGTCCTGTTTAAAGGATATTAAGGGCATTTTATTAATTCAATTGATATTGGTTTCATCATGACAATTACTTAGGGAATATTTGCAACACCACTAACATTTTCTGCCAAGGATCGGTTTGATCTCCATCTACTGAGGTTGCACCCTGAAACTTGGGCTCATGATATTTTGTTTGATCAAATCAAATGTTCTCTGACGAAATTATATGCAAAATCGTCACTATTATGCACTCCATATGGTCATCACGCAATCAGTGGAGTCATAATCAAGACGGGTATGATCCTGTGCAGGCGATCAAATGGGTGCATGAGACTCTTTCCCTGCTCTAATTCCTAGGGCGATGGTTCGGTATTTGATGATGCTTTGATAGGAGGAGATGGCTCGTTCTCACATGGCATTCCTTGGCGCCTGGGGCAAGCCACTGCCATGAGTCTCCGATCCTTTTGTAGATGAGTTGTTGGCTCTTCGGGAGGGGGTGACTTTTGCCCAGCTCCGTGGGCATTCACATGTGATAATGAAGGTCGACTAGTTGGAGCTAGTCAACCTATGGCATACATGCAACAATCCCCGGTCAACTGCGGCGCCTATCTTAAAAGAATTAGAGGACTATGTGCTTAGTTTTGCTTCTTTTTCGGTTCATCATGTCGGTAGGGAACTTAATATATCGGGCCATCAGTGTGTACAACGTGCTTGTACGTTAGAGGGAATGGATAGTTGGCTTGTTCAAAGCCCTAATTTTCTTATTAGCTGCCTGCGGGCAGATTGTAACTGTATGTTAGTTCAATGATTAAAGTCCCAAATTCGATGCAAAAAAAGACAATCCTAGGGGATCATAGTGAGGGCATGCAGGACAATCGTGTGTGGATGTGTGGCGGAAATTGCGTCGCGCTAATGAGTAGGGTGAGGGAACTTCGCTGAATACAATTCCCAAAGTTTCTTTTGCGGAAATAAGAACTAGAGTACAATATATTGCTCCCTTCGTTTCTTTTTACTTCGCGTATAAGATTTCTCCAAAGTCAAACTCTTCAAAATTTGACCAAACTTATGTTAAAAACTATCAACATCTACAATACAAAATAAATATAATATGGAAGATATATTTCATGATGGATCTAATGATATTAAATTTGTACTGTGAATATGAATAATTTTTTGTATAAACTTAGTCAAACTTTAGAGAGTTTGACTTCAAACAAATCTAAAATGCGGAGTAAAAAGAAACGAAGGGAGTACTATATCAAGAAATACAAAAAAAAACTCGACCTCTTTTTTGCCGAAGAGGGTACATACTTCGGGATCCGGTGTAAATCAACTTGAGAAGCAATCCAGTCTTTTCATGTTGGCTCAGTTGGTTAACATTTTGAAATAGTGGAAATATGATATCATTGTCAGAGGGACGACGAAAATCGGGTTGTATGAATAAGCAGTTTTTTTCTTGAAACGACGAGCCTCCTTGTTGATTTCCATCAGAAAAATCATCAACTTTACAAGACTCAAGTTCAGCTAAAAATAAAGTTCAAAACAAATGAAAAGTTAGGGAATCTAGCAACGACGTAGGGCCATGGCACCCCGCTCCCTCTCAACTAGGAAGGTGTTGGCTCCCCAAGTGCAAGGGTTTGTAGCAAGCAACATTTTTTCCTCTAAGTGGATGATTTAAGGTTTATCAAACCAGTAGGAGTTTACTAAGCAGCCAATGACAAGTATCTACACACAGAAATACAAAACTGTCTTGGCCCCAAACGAAACTAGCGAGAATGCCAGTCTCACTAGCCTTGCTAGTTACAATAATTAAATGCAAGTGTGTATGAAAGATTGATTGCAACGTGAAAAGTAAAAACAAGGAATTGTAAAAGAGACTGTTTATCGAGGTTGGAAGAAATAGGAAGAAGAATGAACCGGGATCCATAGGTTCACTAGTGATTTCTCTTCAAAAGATAGCATGGTGTGGTGAAGAAATTACAGTTGTGTATCGATTAAATTGCAGATTTGTATGAACCAAATTGATCTCAAAAGAATTCATGGATATATTTGATCATAAAGTGGTAATTCAACACATCGCTACAAACACACCAAAAGATTACATCAGATAGATCACAATCATGTACGTCAGCTTATGTGATCTTTGTATTGAGAAGCAATGCAGAGAAAATCATCTAGCTACTGCTATGAACCCATAGTCCAAAAATATAAAACCACTCGCAAACGATCATGGTGGCCTTCAAGTTGATGGAGATGACCACTGAGATGATTTCCCCTCCGGCAGAGTACTGGAAAAGGCATCCAGATTAGATTGCTTCGAAACAAATAGGTGCGGCGGCAGAAATAGAAGAACTCCTCAATGGTTAGGGTTATCGGGTGAAACAAAAAATATAGGCGTCGAGAGGCAGTGGAACGGAGCACCAGGGGGGGCACGCGGCTACCCCCTTGCTGCGTGGGGCCCATGAGGCTCCCCCAGGTGGGGCCCGGGTCCTCTAGAAGCTTCCCGACTCAAAAGAAATTCTATTTTTTTCGCGATTTTTTGGGCTCCGTAAAATTGATTTTTCTTAAAGCCCAAAAACATAAAAAAAAAGCAACATCTGTCACTGGATACTGAGTTAATAGGTTAGTCCAAAAAAAATTGGCGCCAAAACTATGCCAAAATGATATAAACATAGAATGAAACAAATCAAAAGTTATAGATACGTTTGAGACGTATCAAGCGCTGCCACGAAATCGCAGCCGAGGTGGACACATGGCATGCCTGACGTGCGGCCCGCATTATGGCGGAGAGATCCAACGAGGAGGACGTGACGATGGAGGAGCAGGAGCAGACGCCAACGCGGCTGCCAGGTTCACTCTACAACAGGCGAAGACACACTATAACACCTTCATGGCGGAGGCACATGTGATGGCCTGGCTTAATAGGGATGCTAGACTACTCATATCAATAAGGAATTCCTTCTTTTTCGGGAGCCCATTCGGACAGAACTCCAAAGTTAAGCGTGCTCAGTTTGGAGTAATTTCAGGATGGGTGACCGACCGGGAAGTTGCTCCCGGGTGCACACGAGTGAGGACAAAGTGCGCAGGAAAGACTAGTATTGATCTGTGGGGCCAGTCTAGATCTCGCCAGGAGTAACGACCACCGGCGAGTGTGTCCGGGGCGTTCCAAGTTGATATCAGAGCCGACCCTCGCGGTTACATGGATGTTTGCGGACAGGTGTGCGGTCATGTTGTGCATGATGTTTGTGACCTGTCGTGGCACACGGCATGGCACATGTACCGGACTGGATGCACAGACGTATGTGCCAAGAGGGAACGTTCCTGTGGCCCGACGAGGACGTCGGTTCCTTTAAGTGGGGGTGTATGTGATGGCCTGGCTTAATAGGGATGCTTGACTACTCATATCAATAAGGAATTCCTTCTTTTCCGGGAGCCCATTCGGACAGAACTCCAAAGTTAAGCGTGCTCAGCTTGGAGTAATTTCAGGATGGGTGACCGACCGGGAAGTTGCTCCCGGGTGCGCACGAGTGAGGACAAAGTGCGCAGGAAAGACTAGTATTGATCTGTGGGGCCAGTCTAGATCTCGCCAGGAGTAACGACCACCGACGAGTGTGTCCGGGGCGTTACAGCACATCCGAAGGAGCAGTGGTACAACCTGCAGCTCCTCGAGCACCACCGGCTCGCGGAGGGCCAGATCATCGCCGAGCAGGCGAGGTCGTCGTGGCCATGCTTATGGAGAATCCGGACTTCGTGGATGAGCAGCGGACACTATACGAGTCTGTGCGCAGCGCCCACATCATCCGCTGTGAGCGTTGGCAACTCCGCGTCAACGAGGCGGAGAGCGATAGCCTGTTCGAGGAGATCGCGATGGGGGCGGGCATGGAGGCAATGCAGGCGGTGGCGGACGAGAACGCCGTCCGTGTCATTCACGTCACGTCGCAACGACTACGAGGCCGGACCGTCCGGTTCGATCATCCACCTCACCTCAACCAGCGACGTTGACGGCCAAGCGGCGGCCTCTGACAAGGTGTAGGATGTGGGACATAGACATGCCCATGTCCGGCAAAGACTAGGACGTGGAACACTGGGCGTGCCCATGTCCGGCAAAGAGTAGACTAGCGTCGGTTACTTTTGTTATGTAAAAAAAATCCTAAATAATAATAAAAATGCCCGTGTTTACTTTTATTTGATGTGCCAGGTTGGATGACCAGCTCCCCTAATACCGTGCGTGGACACATCCGGACGTGTACATTTGATGTATCTGATTTAACATACAATGAGCCGAAGTTGCGACACGTTACAACCACTATGATCTACGTTTGCAGAAAACCTCTCTCTAGACCAGCCCCATCCCTCCCCACCTCATCTAAGAGGAATACATTTCGCGTGAAATTTAACATATTTGTTTTCAAGTTTTCAATTTTGTGAACACGTAGATTTGGTGAACATGGGTCTCACGCTGGACCGTTCTGGTTCAGTGATCTTTGAGCATTTTTTGCTGCAGCCGGAATCACCTTATCAACGAATAACTGGTTTAGACCTCAAACAAATTATTGCTGTCGGCTGTTGGTACCTATGGTGGACGCGCCGCATAATTACTCACAATGAACCATGCCCCCCACCAGCAAGATGGTCCATGTCAGCCCTGGCCATTGCTAATAATTTTCAGAAATCTTGTGCCAAGAAGATAGAAAATTTTGTACAACGGTGGTGTAAACCAGAGCCAAAGTTCATCAAGTTGAATGTGGATGCGTCATATTATCCAAATGAGGGCGTTGGAGCAACTGCCGCTGTTTTGAGAGATGGAAAAGGAACTTTTTGGCGGCCCAATGTAAGTTTATTCCCATTGCAGCAGACGTGGTTACCACTGAAGCTCTAGCCATGAGAAATGGTCTAGTTTTTGCTAATAATATGGGATTTCACCGGGTGGAGGCTGAGTCGGACTCGCAAGACGTCATCAAGCGGCGCATGTGCTAGATAAGTTTAGTTATTGTAATAAATTCTCTAGTTCCTGGTTGGATGAACCTCCAGGTTGTCTGGTTAGCAAACTCATAGACGATGTATCTTAGTTTGATGATCAATAAAGCTAGGGCCTTTCCTATAAAAATGATATTGTTGAATTGTGCTGGCACTTCGCTAGTCAAATGCCAAAGGGCACACAATCAAATCGCCCTTTCCCTCACCCCTCGATCCCCTCCGTTCAACTCGTCAGGCGGCACCCGCCGCGCGCTGCTGCTGCCGGACGGCGCATCGCACCCCCAGGGTGCCCGCGGCCCCGCGCCTCGCACGAACGGCCATTGCAGCACATTGCCCCAACCCAGAGCCCCCGAGCTGACCGCCTGGTCTGCCAGCCATCCGCGCTTGCCCCCTACCCGGGCCGCCGTGGCCGCAACCGCGCGCGCTCAGCTGTAGCCCCGCAGGCCGCGGCCGCAAACCGCCGCGCACGCCGCTTCCATGCGTAAATGGCGCAGCCTTTTCTCGCCAACCAAATCCGAACGCCGTCGGTTAGTTCCGCGAGCGGGAATGGTGGCCGAGGCCCTAAATTTACCCTCCGGAGCACGAGGTTTCCGGAGCCCAGCGAGGATGGCAGCCTCCACCGTCCCCGCGGGGCGCACCCGTGCTATTCGCGGTTCAACGCCACGGCCATTTTCTCTTCTCCCCGTGTTCTCCTCCTCGTCCTCCTCCCATCTCTCCGTCTCGCGCCAAGTTAAGCGCCTCTGGAACAAGGGTGGGTTGGGGGAACACCTCAAGGCGGAGCAGTTGATGACGTTGCCCTGCCATGGGGAAATTTAAGGCTCGGCTCCTTCTTCACCCTGTCTCCGTCAGGTATGGACGGTTTCGTTTCTCCCCTTTCTCCAGTTTAAGAATTACATGATGACGGGGACTGGAGGAGGAGGAATACTGCTAACTCTGCAACCTGTGCATGCCTTGGGTTCCTCATGGATTAGAGCTCTAGGCTTCGTGGTGATACTATGGAAATGGAATTCGTGTAGCTTAAATTCACCTTATTTATTCAACGTGGCTGAATATATGCTGACAATAGAGAGCATCCTGCCTGCCATATCAAAACCAGACGTGTTGGCTCATTTGCTAAGTACCACACATAAAGTGTTTAGGCTGTCGAAATCAACGGTTTGATGCACTTATGCTATTTTGTAGAAATATATGGAGTTTGCATGTTACAATTCAGAATCTAGCTTTCTCTGCGTATTTGAACACAAACAACTCGCATCCAAGTTTAGCTCTTCGGTCCATGAAATATGCTGTCATTGCTCCATTTTAGCTGGCCGAACTGGCAAAAATCCGTTTTTAGACACAAAAGCACCTTGTCTTAATGGAATCCATACCAACAAGTTTGCCGGAGTTTCCATCTTACAATTTCGATTGCATAACTGCGGAAATTAGACATCCTTTTTCTTCTTCTTTTGTTAAATTGGTTTGATTTATTATTTTCTAATTTTGCGCTAATTGTGGGTGAATCAGAAGGCCATAGAACTTTTGCCACCTTCCTTTTCTGGTGCTATTTTTCATGTTGTTAGGTTACATACTGCATACTTAATTGATGACATGTTTTTCTTTCAGGTTTTGTGATCGATGCCATTTATATAAGATATAGGCATCTTTGTTTTGTATTTCTTTTAATAGAACTTGATATTTATTTTGCATTTAAGTTAGTTATACTGACTCATGGGGAGAGATTTGAGCCGTTTCTTATATACCAATGCAATCAATTTGTAAACATTAAAGAAATTTTTGCCAGTTACCTATCACATATTTGTGTTGGGGATTAAGAGCAATATCATGTTCAATACATTGCTCTCTTTGCAGATGAAATTTGACTAAAAGGACGCCATGGAGAGGGTTGAGGTTGACGCGGACTTTGTTGTTGCTGGCAATTGGAAGGTAATCCGGTTGATCCCCTAGTTCTACCAAAAGCTATTAATTCAGCAATGGTAGTGAGATTGGAATCTTGCTGTTCTCTGTGGCTGTCTTTAGATATAGGAAGGCATTGAACACAGCTTCTGATCATCGGTTCCACTTCCTAGGTGCCTTGTGATGATTATGTAGTTATGTATATAAGCACTTTTGTGCTAGAAAATAAAATTGCATCCAGTAAATACCACCACCAGTTTGTATCGTACTCCCTCTGTTCACAAATATAAGATGTTTTGGATATTTCAATATGGATTACATACGGACTGAAATGGGAAAACAAACACACTAAAACGTGTCTATGTACATCCGATTCAGAAAAATGTTAAAACATCTTATATTTGTGACTGAAGGGAATATATGATAAGACTCTTCTGTGAGAACACTCTGATGTCACCAAACAGTAAGTTAGAAAACTGTGATAAACACTGCAGTTTTTTTCTTACATTTCCTGTCTAATGAGTTTGTCGTTGGGAGTACTTTGCTTATTCAATAATATGGCATATTAACATTGTAGATTCATTTGGATTGTTATTTGATTATTTGTGCAGCTTCATGGTGAACTATGTAAGAAACTTTACGCTATAGTTTATGAAGTTTCGAATGCCATCCCTGCCCTTGAGAGTACAAAACCTGGAAGTAGTTCTGGACTTCTGGCGCTGAGCTCCTTGCGCATAGCTGTTGATAAAGCCAAGAATCTACTTCAGTATTGCTCAGAGTGTAGCAAGCTTTACTTGGTAAATAATTTTCATATGTATGAATATGCTTTGCTATTTCCAAGTTTGAGAAGTAAAAACTTATCAGACTATGTATACACGAACTGTTCTTTTACTGCACTGCTACATTATAAAATTGTTAATGGTAGTTGGATAATCTCGCTCATCAAACTTGCTGGCTGTGTCTGATGTTAGAGAACAATTATCTCATATTTCTGTTTCTTTTTACTGCAAAGCAATGTTTTGTATTCAACATGGTTATTGCATTGCAGGCTCTAACAGAAGAATGTGTTCTTACAAAATTTGAGAAAACAAGATGCGCTCTTTTAGAAAGTCTTCACCAGTTGGAAGAAACACTTCCAGAAGCAATTAATTCTCAGGTTTTCACTGGTCATGTACAAATGTATTTCTAGAATTTCTACTGCAGAATATAATGTATCATCATGAACGGATTCACCATAAGCAGGGAGTTATAGTTTTTTATATCATAGCATCGATTCTTGTTCACTACCTTGATGTAGTCGCTAATTATTTTCTCATGTTTTTTTTTTTGCATGCCTATTCTTCGGATGATATATATTTGGCGAAACCCTTAGATAATTATCTGTTGTTGGAAAATTTCAGATCCCAGAGATTGCACATGAGCTGGAGAATTCAGTTTTTGCTTTGGATCAGGCTGAAAAGCAAGTTGGTGATCAAGTGAAACAGATAATTCAGAATGAGAAGAAATCCAATGGATTCCTTGATAACAATGAACTTGAATTCTTTCGACAAACTGTTTTGAGAGCTGGCATTACATCATCTGCTGCAGCTCTTACTGAGAGAAGAGCACTTAGAAGGCTTCTTGAAAGAGCTCAGGCAGAAGAAGACACGAAAAAAGAATCAATAGCATCCTATCTGCTGCATCTTATGAGGAAATACTCAAGTCATTTCAGGAGCGAAACAATGGATTCCATCAACTCCCAGTGCTCAAGTCCTTCATGCTCCTTCACTTCTATATCCAGCTCAACTGATCCCCATGGAAATCTCCCTTCTCTCGAGAAGCTCCTGCCTAGGTCTGGCTCCTTCAATTTGAAACAGATTAAAGGGCTATCAGGGAGCATGCCATTGCCACCTGAGGAACTAAGGTGTCCAATCTCTCTTCAGCTCATGTATGACCCTGTTGTTATCGCATCTGGTCAGACCTACGAGCGAGCTTGCATTGAGAAATGGTTTAACAGTGGGAATACAACCTGCCCCAAAACTCGGAAAGAGTTACCCCAGCTTTCCATGACACCTAATTACTGCATCAAGGGTCTGATAACATCCTGGTGTGAACAAAATGGGGTTCCAGTTCCTTCCGCTCCACCGGAATCTCCAAAGCTCAAATATTTGAGGATAACATCTCTAAAGAGTAGCAAATGCCTGGTGACGAATGGTATTAGCACGATTTTGTTCGAAGACGCAGGCGCAAAAGACGCAAAAGACGACAAGTTCAACACTGATGTTGCTTTGGAGAAGTGCTCTAGCCATAATTCCAGGGAGGCGACATCTGAGACATGCGAAGAAGAGGAGGTCTCTGTGGAGAAGTGCTCTTTTCAGAATAACCCTGTAGAGGCTACACCTGAGAGATGTGAACGCTGGCTGCGTGTGCTAAGCAAGGGCGGTGAGTGCATCGATGAGCAGCGTGAGGTGGTCGAGCAGGTCAGGTTCCAGTTGAAGGATGATGATGAGCTCAGGGACTATGTGGGTGCTAATGGTATTACTGAGCCACTCACCTGCTTCCTGAAGATGGCTCTCAGCAGAGAAGACGTGCAATCTCAGGAGGTCGGAACAATGGCTCTTTTCAATCTTGCTGTCAGCAATAACAGGTAAATATCACATATATATCATTCATTTCTGTTTTTTTCTCCCTCAAATCACAGTGTCAGAGAAAAGGCTCTTTGCAACAAGCATAGATAGATGATCTTAGCTCAGTTCTTTGGCCTGATCATTTCAGCTTTATGTCTGCCTTGTAGGAACAAGCAGCAGCTGCTCTCAGCTGGAGTTATCCCTCTGATGGAGCAGATGATACAGAAACCGGAGACCTGCGAGGCAGCGGTGGCGATGTACCTCAACCTCTCTTGTCTGGAGGAGGCGCAGGCCATCATCGGCTCGAGCGAAGTCATCCCTGTCCTGATCAGGTGCCTGCAAGAAGAAGGCTACCGGAGCGACACCTGCCGCCTGGACGCGCTCCTGACGCTGTACAACCTGTCCCTGCACGTGCCCAACATCCCGCCGCTCCTCTCGTCGGGCATCGTCCACAGCATCCACACCGCCCTGGCGCCGTCGTCGTCGTGGACGGACAAGGCCCTGACCGTGCTGATCAACCTGGCGCTGACCTGGCCCGGGAAGAAGGAGATCGCGGCGAACCAGGCCATCGTGGGCGACATCGTGTTCATCCTGGACAACGGCGAGGCGGCGGAGCAGGAGAAGGCGGTGTCGTGCCTGTGGATGATCTGCAACGGCGACGAGGGATGCAGCCAGACGGTGCTGCAGGAGGGCGTGATCCCGGCGCTTGTGTCCCTGACGGCGAACGGCACGGGCAAGGCCAAGGACAAGGCGCAGAAGCTGCTCCGGCTGTTCCGGGAGCAGCGGCAGCGCGAGCTGGAGCAGCAGCAGCCGCGGGTCGAGCTGCTCGAGGTGGCCAGCCAGGCCGCCGCGCAGCAGGAACAGCAGGAGGAGGAGCAGCAGCAACAACAGGAGGAGGCCGCGGCGGCGGAGGCGGCCGCGGGGAAGACGGCGGCCGAGCAGAGCAGCGAGGGCAAGAAGCCGGCGCGGCTGAGCAGGTCGAAGTCCAAGCGGCTGGCCAGGGTGATCACCTGCCTCATCAAGAAGTGGACGATGCAAGGCGGCGGCGACAGGTGTACACTGTAGCACCGTCTCACTCTCTCTGTGCCGTGTGGTACTGTATCGTCACATTCACCAAAAATGTATGTGCTCGTGAAGCTCCATGTGTAATTACCACTAGCGAAATCGTACAGACGTTCAACTGGGGCGGGGAGGGGAGAAGAGCTAGCTCTTCTCCCGTCCGACTAAAATAATTAGTACTACTCCCGGAACAGCCGATGGCATTGCGAAGGCGATGACGTGGAGCAGGCGTCGTGGCATAACCAGGGCGCCGCCTCCGGTTTAGACCCACTGACTGGTCTACCCACCCTGCTACCTACTACTCCGCGGCTCCGATCGGCGACAGCGACGGAGAAAAGCGACGAGCGGCTCCTCTCCCCATCCAAACCCCGAATCAAATGCTCACTTCCGCCACCGCCCCCCCTTCCTCCTCCTCGTCCCACGCTCCCGCCCGCTTCGCCTCCTCGTCCCGCCCCCGTCGCTCCGCCTCCGCGCGCGGGCGCGGGCGCCGCCTCCGCCCCGTGCTCGCCATGGCCGCCTCCGACGACCCCCGCGCCAGGTCGGTCGCCGTCGTCGGCGCAGGTGTCAGGTGAGCCACACGATTTCGCGCCGAATTCTCGGGTGGTTTTGCGCTCGCGCACGTGAGGTGTTTGACGGAATGGTGGGTTCCGTGCAGTGGGCTCGTGGCGGCGTACAGGCTGAGGAAGAGCGGCCTGCGGGTCACCGTGTTCGAGGCCGAAGACCGCGCGGGAGGGAAGATACGGACCAACTCCGACAGCGGATTCCTCTGGGACGAAGGGGCCAACACTATGGTGAGCCCATTTCTGTTTGTAAATAACTTGTGGCGTTGTGCATGGCTGTCTCTGTATGCCACGGACTGTGGCGAATGTTGGAGCGAACGGTGCGACCTGTGTACATGGTTTAGTGCTCGTTGTCGCAATTGCTTGCTATATGTGTTTGTGTGTGCTGTTGGTCTCTCTTGATGGAGCATGCACTCCTCTCCTTATTAGAATTCAAAACTGAAATGGAACCTAGAAGATTAGCTGATGACATAACTTGATTCTGTTACCTGCAGACAGAAAGTGCATTGGAGGCTAGTAGACTAATCGACGATCTTGGTCTTGAGGACAGACTGCAGTATGTATGTGCCAATGCTATCTTCGAATAATTAGTTATGTTTGCATTCTGTATGTATTGTTGTCTGTAAATTGTTCCCATCAATGAATTACCTTGTAAGTTCAATGTCTGTTTCAGCCTAACTCCCAGCACAAGCGTTATACTGTTAAGGATGGAGCGCCAGCACTGGTAAATAGGTTTTCCATGTAATCATGCATCTCCTTTTCCATTTTTCTTATTGTAGCTCACCCTTGTCTTCTCCTTTTTGTTCCATAAGATCCCTTCAGATCCCATTGCGTTAATGAAAAGCACTGTTCTTTCTACGAAATCAAAGGTATATCCTGCTATTTAGTACTAACAACTACTTCAGCCTACAGTACATGTTACATGGCACACTAACCCCTTCTAAATGAGTTATTTATTGCCAGTGCCACTGATAGATTGGAATGCATAACAAATACAAACATTTTATCGATTGCTAGTGTCAATGCCCACTACCATGACCTGAATTAGCTGGTTTCAGTAACTAATTGACAATTTGTAGATTCTCCAGATCTTTTTCTTTCAAATTTGATTCTGCTCTGAATTCTTTCTTACCCTTGCAGTTCAAGTTATTTCTGGAACCATTTCTCTATGAAAAATCTAGCACAAGGAACTCCAAAAAAGTGTCTGACGAGCATTTGCGCGAGAGGTGAACCTTCACACTTGGTGTTTTGCATTGGTGTAGATGCCAAATGCTAACAAGATAATAAATGGTTACCTTCCATATGAAGTTTTTAGGATTCGAGAGGCTGTCTAGTACTCTAGTGTTCCTTAAGCCTCATCTGCTTGCGGTTTTATGTAGGGAAAAGGCATATATAGCGGCACCATGACTGTTTGTAGTATGTATTATTTGTTTATTAAAGGAGATAATTGAATGTCCCTGTTTTGACAACTTTACAGCGTTGGGAGTTTTTTTGAACGCCATTTTGGGAAAGAGGTGAGTTCTTTCCTTACAGATCATCAATAGTTCAATCATATACAGTTAAAAGCTCTGCAGCTCATATCGTAACCAGCCATGGCTAAGAATTTCCATGTTGATTACAGGTTGTTGACTATCTTATTGATCCATTTGTAGCGGGAACAAGTGCAGGAGATCCTGAGTCATTATCTGTAAGTTACTACTGCATTATGTGCACAAACAGCATATGAGCTTTTCCATGTGATGCTTGCTTAATGTTGATAATCTAATACTGCCTCCGTAAAGAAATATAAGAGCGTTTAGATCACTACCTTAGTGATCTAAACGCTCTTATATTTCTTTACAGAGGGAGTAATTATTATTCCAGACCATATCACCTTGTTAATTAACTGTGCTGGCTTTGAGTAACAACTGTTTTTTGTAGATTCGTCATGCATTTCCAGGGTTATGGAATTTAGAAAAGAAGTAAGTTTGTACATTTTTTATTTGCTTGCAGTGATCTATTCTCACTTCTACATTTTCATTTATTGTCTTGTCCATGTTTTTGCTTTTGCTGTCTCCCATGCATTTTTTTATGTTACAGCATGTATTCACATTTATTACATAATGCTGTAGAGCATTATATCAGTTTAGGCTATGTTTGGTAGCAAAGTATCGTAAACACCGAAGTATTGAAAAACCACAGCATTTTTGTCTGCAGGTACAAGATACCGCAGTTTTGACATACCAATATATTTTGAAGTATTGAGAATACAGTGACCTGTTTGGCAGGCGCTTATATGCAACAACGTAAATTAGGTAGCTAGCTGTATCGAGCAGTTGCAATGCGCGCGTTGCTAGCTAGCTAGCTGCATGCACTGAAACGGGGCATGCATAACAATCAGCCGCATGCACTGAATTACCATGCACAAAGCTAGAATATTACCAAAAAGGAGGCAGTTGAACACTACACGGAGCTGCCAGCCGCTGCGCGTGGACTCAGGCTAGTCCTCAACTAGATTGGAGATGGAACATGCTTCGTTCCTCTCGGCTGGCACTGGGTAGCAGGAAGGGGAACAACGCGGCCGTGCGGAGGCAGGGGCCGGCGGCCAGCGCGGAGAGGCAGGAGTGCAAGCGGGAGGACGAAGATCAGCATACTGATCATGTTGATCTCTCTTTTGCCGTCTCTTCATTTGTCTCCGATGGAAACAATCTCCATCGATGGCACTGGGCTTAAAGGCAGCGTTTCTTTAGCGTGCTCGGTTTTAAAAAAAGAGGTCGGGGGTTCTTTTTTTTAGACAGAGAAAATACTGTGGTTTTGGATATACTGTAGTTTTAATACCACAGTTTTCGTTGACGGCCAAACAGCTCTTAGGAATTAAAACTCTGGTATTTAAAAAAACTGCAGTATTCTCTGAGTACTTAGAAAAAACTTTGTTATCAAACGGGGCCTTAAGCTATGTAAAAATTCTACAAGTGAAGATGTCTTTTTAATGACATTTTCAGATATCCTTGTTTCTTGCATTGCTTTCTTGGGTCCTGCTGTTAGCTTGTTATTGAACTGCCTTTCTTTTTCCCTGTTGGACTTCCTTGAATTGGGCATTGACGGAATGTTCACCCTTTAATACTGCTTATGTGTGCACTACCTATCTCCTTGTGTTTTCCTCTTTATTTGATTTTCTGCTTTTCTCCAAATATTACTTTATTTTCTACTTTTACTGATGGAGTTGGACTAATTGGCTATGCAACAGAACTGACTTGTTTGAGAGAAAATTTTCCTAATTATCCTGATAATATGCATCTTCTAGAACAAAAAATTATATTGTAATTTTCATTTAAGATAATATTTCCTAATTAGCCCAATAATATGCATCTTCCCGAAACCATATTGTAATTTTCATTTCGGGTGAAATATTTTCTAATTAGCCTGATGATATGCATCTTTTTGAACATCAATCCATGCCTATACAAATTGCTGACATAAATTATTATAAATATAAAGGGCTACAACACCATTATTCAGAAAAATGTTTGCTATCATGATAATAAATTTTGTACTAGTCTTTTTTCAAATGGGACTCACTATTTTTGCGGTTTCAACTTGTCATTTACACTAAAGCATGTTGTTGTCGTAAATTTGGCTAGCAACAATATTTTATTCCCAGTTATGGTGATTCATACTCCTTCAATGCTCTCAGGTATGGTTCTCTCATCGTTGGTGCCATCTTGTCAAAACTAACAGCTAAAGGTGATTCAGCAAAGAAAGGAGGTGCTTCGTCAGGAAAAGGAAGGAGCAAGCGGGCCTCATTTTCATTTCATGGTGGTATGCAGGTATTCCTTCAATGGTGTCATGACATTTCCTTTGTTAGTGTCAACACCATAAAAATAAATCCATCTGTGTTCCCTAAAAAAGGAAAAACTCCATCTGTCCCATTTGAAAGAGCTGCATTTACTTGGTCACTGAAGGAATGGTTATTTTTGTGCCATTCAAGGATGCATGTTCACTCGGTGAACGAGCATCACTATTTTAAGTTTCACAAGCCAGGAATATTGCCATGTTTATATCCATTGTACAGCTTAGCGATCCATTTACACCCTGTCATGATCACTGCTGATTTCTGTATTGACTTGGCACAAGTTTATTAGCTTGCGGATATTAGTTAAAGCTATGTCAAACAAAAGCCCAAGTATATGACCAAGTGTATGAATATGTTTTGAATATGTTTAGCTACGTAGTTGTCGAGAAACAATATTGCCAGATGAGAAATAAGTCAAAGGCAGCTACGATACAAAAGGACTAACATCACAAAATAGTTGCATGGTGGAATCACACAACATTCATGGCCAGTCTAGGCCTTATCGAGCCACACACTAGAGGGGGTGTTGACGTATATGTGGATTGCCCAACCTTCTCCATCAGTTTGGACTTTTGGTTCTTCTCGTTGGTACATGAAACTTAATATGGTATCAAAGCCAAGAGGCCTTGGATTCAAGTCTCAGATTTTGCAATTTAAATGGAAATATTGCTTGCCCTCCTTCTGTCCACGTTTAGGCCTTATCGAGCCACACGTGAGAGGGGGTGTTGTAGTATATGTGGTTTGTCCACCCTTTTCCATCCATCAGTTCAGACTTTTGATTCTACTGGTTGGTGCATAAAACTTAATATTAACATCTGTTTTTTAGAAGTCATATGTTGTTGAATGCTTTTCAGACACTAGTAGATGCACTTCACAAGGAAGTTGGAGATAGTAATGTGAAGCTTGGAACACAAGTGTTGTCATTGGCGTGTAACTGCGATGCACTCTCTGCATCTGATGGGTGGTCAATTTTTGTGGATTCAAAAGATGCTAGTAGTAAGGAGCTTGCAAAGAACCAGTCCTTTGATGCTGTTATAATGACAGTAAGAATCACTCATCTGCATTATTTTTCAAAGTTCATTTGATACACAATCTGGTAAATTTGCTTTCTGCCAATCTATAAAATATACTTAATATTTCTGCACTCACGCATGACTGGCTATTATAACTATTGAACGTAGGTCACAAAACCAAATCATGTACCTCTTGCATTTCCCCCTCTGCAGGCTCCACTGTCCAATGTCCAGAGGATGAGGTTCACAAAAGGTGGAGCTCCCTTTGTGCTAGACTTTCTTCCTAAGGTCAGGTTAGGATCACCATTTTAGATTAACAAATGCAATAATTGAAATGGTTGCTCTTGTAAAGAAATTGGTGCTAGGGGAAATTTGTCTCAATCCCTTCACCAGTTTCATTTTTTCCAGGTCTATCACTACAAGAGCCATATTGCTGGTTTGTTTTTTTCCATGGGCAGGGGTGCGTGGAAGTTAGCTATCCACGTGCCAGAACCATGACTTGGTTTCGATATCTTATGGGTTTTAACTCTAGCCTACCCAACTTGTTTGGCACTGAAAGGCTTTGTTGTTGCTGTTTGTTGTTGCTTCTACATTTGCATATACATGATTCATTCCCGTACCTTGTTACGAACGGATCTATGAAAATAGTAGTAGTTCAGTGATATGGTCTATTTCAGAAGGCGACCAGACTAACTGTATTCATTAATGCATGAAAAAGTAACTCTATGAAAACAGTGGTAGATCAGTGATATGGTCTATTTCAGTATTCAGTGCTTCTGCTAGCACTTTAAGTAACTCCTGTTTCTGGACAAAATGAGTGACACATATTTTGGAAATATATTGAGAATATAAGCTAGACATACTCTACTCTGTTTTACTGACATGAATACATAATTGAAGTGAAGATAGTTATATTGCTTCTCCATCATCAAAGGATTCCTTGCTTCCTGAATTTATATGATTTCAAGACAATGACATAATGGAATCACATTTCCACTGTTAAGATGCTCTGTTGTACCAGTATCACTGTCGCTATTATTTTATATTTTTCTTGATACATATGCACTTTGAGATCAAATCACAACACCGTACTAAGTGTTGTTAGAGCCTACGAGTTATTGTATCACAACATTACATTTATGACCTATGAGATGTGGACAGATTTCGTTCTTTCTTTCTTTTTTGTAAAGATGTGTGACTGATGTCGTGTCATAAAATACACGGGCTTCTTATAACTTTACATGTGTAGCAGAATCTCATCTCAATCCATATTTAATTTGTAGGTGGATTATCTGCCATTGTCCCTCATGGTAACAGCATTTAAGAAGGAAGACGTCAAAAGACCCCTGGAAGGATTTGGGGTCTTGATACCCTTTAAGGAACAACAAAAACATGGTTTGAAAACGCTTGGTAGGTTCCTCAGCTTTATACTTGAACTGTTTTCAATTTACAGAAGTACCATTGCACTCAGTTCGGTACACAAAACAATCTTGTTTTACCAGTTTTCGTGTACTCGTAATTTGTTTATTCTGATTTTATATTGCTTCATACTACATCTTTTTTCCTAGAACATAGCCTCATTTATACGTGCGTGACTATTTCTTGTATAGGAACTCTCTTCTCCTCTATGATGTTCCCAGATCGAGCTCCTAATGACCAGTACTTGTTTACAACATTCATTGGGGGAAGCCACAATAGAGATCTCGCTGGAGCTCCAACGTAAAAACCTTTTGATCTTGTATTATGCTTCTTTTCTTATGCACATTATTCCAATTTTTTACTTCTGCAGGGCTATCTTGAAACAATTTGTGACATCTGACCTTACAAAGCTACTGGGGGTAGAGGGGCAGCCAACTTTTGTGAAGTAAGAATTCAAGCATATTGGCCTATATGCTTTCCCTTCCTGTGCTTGTGTTGTGGTTTGCCATCTTCTAGGGAATTTCAGAATGTGCACAATTTGTTTCACTGTCTCATGCTCATGTAATTTATTAGTATTTCTTATGTTACTCAGACATATACATTGGAGAAATGCTTTTCCTTTGTATGGCCATGATTATGATTCGGCACTGGAAGCTATAGGAAAGATGGAAAGTGATCTTCCAGGGTTCTTCTATGCAGGCAAGTCAATAAAGCCACCATACTTTTGTCACTTCTCATGAAAATTTATGGTGCTCCTTGGTCTGCTGGAAATGAAGCTCTAACAAAAGAATGCATGTATAACATCTACAAACAGTCTTGTCGGAAATTTGTAGAGCAAGCAAACCAGAAATAGTAATCCCACCAAGTGACACTTAGATGTTAACTTATAACTTTTAACTTTGATGTCTTGTAGGAAATAACAAGGATGGGTTGGCTGTTGGAAATGTCATAGCTTCAGGAAGTAACACAGCGGACCTTGTGATCTCATACCTTGAGTCAGGCATCAAGCAAGTTAGTTAATATCGACGGTGTCTGACCTGTCTTCTAGCATTGGCAGACTATATTTCTCACACTATGTTAGATTTAAAATGATAACAGTGGTTGGCAATCTCTTTATAAGCCTAAGCATTAACCAGGCATCCAGTATTCAAGCTGTGTAAAGAGGGGCAAGGACAAGGAGTGCAAAATAATTCTGATGGCCTGAAGTGTTCTGGGTTGTTTTGAACAGTGACCATTGACATATATACCTGCTTTGGCAATAAAACTGAATTTCTTGAGATGTTATGCCATGTATAATTTGAGCAGTTGGATTAGCCTCCCAAGCTGCATGATGTTCAAGGGTTTTCTTTGTGCTCACACAGTTAGGTTACAGTGTTCCTTGCACGGTCACACAGGGTGCCTCCCAGGCTCTGAACAATAATGATCTGTGCGTTGCAGTGGCCATCAAGCCGTGGAATTATTTGCCTGCCATTTTGCGTTTTGCTGTTAAGTAGAGCGTACACCACCTCTAGGACATCAACAGCCAGTTCTGACTGACACACTTGGGTGTTGTCTTGTTCAACTATCTTGGTATAGGCAAGCGAAGTCTTCCTGGTGATTCATCTTTACCACTACTGCTACTTAGTACTACCTTTATGCTGTAAGAGGCACAGTTCAGCATGCCAACTGACCGAAGGTCTGTAGGTTGAAGCGAAACTGGAAGTCTTGTGAGAATCCGGGCAAAAGATATCCTTGTACGGGATGCGTGCCCACTTGCAATGTGCATAATTATGTTCTCCTCTTTTATCTTTGGCCGGTTGGCCATCTTTTGACGTCTAGGGTAGTACTCCATAAGTACCATGATCCACAGGATTACATATGATGCTTTCAAGCTTAGGTTTGGATCATACTCTATATGTATGCACCACTGCTACATCATTGTTCTCGTTTTGAAAGGTACGTTCACCTCTATAGACATGCAAGTCGAGGTTATGTAGTGGTGCAAGCAATTACCTAAAATTAAGGAGGCATTGCACTAGGAGATACTCCCTCTGTAAACTAATGTAAGACGTCTTTGCAGTTCAACAGAGGTTGTAGATACCAGTTGGGAATGGAAGGGTACATTGCGGCCAAGATTGTGCTTCCCAGAACTGATATTTAATTGTGCTTGGTGCAAGTGAGAGAGAAAAAAGGCAGTTGCTTCCTTTGGAACTTTAGGGCACAAGAAAGCATGAGTAGGGCACTCCTTGGAGCCTTTATGTCCTTCAGTGCACTTTTCTTCTTGGGCACATCCTCCCGTATTGTATGAGCATGGCGGCCACTGACCATAAAGGAGATAGATAACAAAAGCAAAAGGTTTGGTTATGCCCTTAAAAAATTCCATGTCTGAAGGACTGGACAGCTTGACCACCTTATCCATGAAGCTTGCTTCCGAGTGTTTTATGTTCCTTGTCTGAAATAGAAGTGGTGCATTTTAGCTTGACATGCATGCACATTTTGCACCGGCGGCGACACGGTTTTTCCTGCTCATGCTGACGCAAAGACGCCGATGGATTCAGGCAGCTATATATTTCTCTTACACTCAGATCTCACCTAATGCCGTCCATGGCCTGGATTTCGGCCGAGCGCCAAATGGTTTCTTTGGGCCTATCACATGTTCTAAGACAAAACAGGGAGCGTCATACAAGGACTAAAAGCAATCTTGCCTACCAAGCCTAGGTTTTATTTAACGCCAGCCTTTGATTTGTTCAACGCATGGCATGGACCGGGACTCCCAAGAGCCGATTAAGCCAAAGGCTAGGGCCATTAACCAAAAGGATCTTGACAGGAACTGAGCTTGCTAGCGCGCCGTTTCGAACATGGCAAGTGGGTGACGACAGACGCTGTGTTAGCTATATATGCGTGTACTTGTGATGGCAATGTACTATGATTGGTTTTGGGATGCGTGGATTGTGGAGATGTATATCCTCCTTGGCCACATGGCCACTGGGTAATCTACCAATCTAGCCCCCAAAAATACGCAGAATCCTAGCTGAAAGCCTACCAAGCGCCGATGCTATATCACATTACGATAGCACTTAGCAGGCTAACTCGTGACAAGAGGATAATGCCTTTGAACTGTCCCTAACACATATGTGCTCGAGGACTAACAGTTCTTGTTTTGTACCTGCATGTGAGCCATTTGTTGGTACATGCATGGCTTGGTAGTTGTTGGACCGAAGCATTGTCGTAGTTGAAGATTTTACTATTTCTCTTGTCCTGTGCGCCGAACTGTGGATATGCATCAGTTGGCTGCATGTGTGCTGCGCATCGCTCCTGGCCAAGTCCTGATACAATAATCTGAAAACACACCATCATCCATGCGGTGGACGTGAAGAGGAACAGGTCACCGGTAAAAACAGTCGTCTTCAGCTAGCGGCACAAGGTAAAGCTCTCGCCCGGTTCACGTAATCGCCCGGTTTACGTTGATGTCCTGAACTGTCCGATGTTTGGTGCTGAGATTTGAGCAGGGTCGAGGAGAAGACGCGCTCTTGAAAAGCCAACGTCGAATGTGGGGCACCGTGGTTCAGAAATCGTCCTCCGCGACACGGCCGAACAGAGGAACAAAACTGTCAAGAGTACCACGTATAGCTAAGGAAGTGTGACGTACGCCACAATGCAACGTGGCTATGACCAAACGCACACCGTGGAAAGTAACTATACTTGAGCGTGGCAAGCGACAAAGTACGTACGACCATTTCTTTGCATGTTTTTTTGTCGACATTGCCATGTCTCTGCATCTTATTAGCGCAACAAGAAACGTACGGGGGGGATAAGACAAGCAAACATGTAGCAGCACCGAATCTTGTCAGCATAAATGGCGGATCTCAATCTCAACCAAACACAGCGGGAGGGTACACGATTAAGCAATAGAGTGCCATCCCTGTTCCACTGTTTCGATTTCCATTTAGCTCAGAGCTATAATGTCGTTTCTAATCCGAACATCGGTTTTAATTTCCATTCTTACCACTACACGCGTAATGATCGACACCGCATCCGCCCCACCCGCCGACACGTACGTGGTCATGCATGCCATGCAACAATACGCATCAGCATCAAGGCAGATTAACCTAAACGCATGCAACCACATCCAATTAATACCACATGCATGGCGCAGCTATACGTGCTGGCTCACATGTACGTACACATCACGGTCCGGTTCCACTTCCACCCGAGATGGAGCTAGCTAGCGGAACATTTCGGCCTGCGCGCGCGTGCCACATGAGCCTACGTATATACAACCAGCTAGCTGCTCCTAGCCTAGGCCGGTTGAAAGGAGCATGTAGTTAAAGCTAAACTAAGCCTGAGTTGACCTCACGTGGTGGTTACCTCGCCGGACACCAGGATCAAAGCGGATCTAGTAAAATGATCCGGGCCCTGCATCTCCCAGCAGCACGAGTTGACCCGTGCCGGTTTCCTGACGACCCACCCGGCACGGCACACAGCACACGGCACGCCACCGCGCGCGCTGCACCGCATGCAGAGATCGCAGTCCTGTTGTTGCATCAGATTATCTGATTTCTTTTCTACTGTCGCCTCCCGCGTAGTGTGGCTACTCGATTAATTCCGCGTGCGTACGTAGGTTACCAGCCAACCGTAGTGGCGAGCGAGCAGCTTTATTTATATTCCCCTCTGGCTCTGGCCCTCTTCCGATCTCACATCGGTTACATCATTCACGCACACAACACGAAAGACGGACGTATTGTCAGGTGTGCGCCGAGACAGTAGACAGCCTTTTTCTTTTCTTTTATACCGTTTCTTCTTTTGTTTTTCTTGCTTTGGTGCGTACATCTGCGTTCCGATCTGCGCCTGTGGACGGGAATATCTGCAAGGATTAATACAATTAGCACACACGTTCCTCAGATTGTGAGTATCCACCTACCTAGCTCAGGTACTCACGTAGGAGTATGAGCACTAGTTAAGCAAGTGGCTCACACTTGATTAACGCTAGTTAGCTAGCTTAATCAATACTATACGCGCGCATGATGCATGCATGCATAATGCAACACAAAGGGGGAGACTCGAGGTGGACCCCATCATGATACTACAGGTTAATTTTGGCTTTGCAGGCATGTGGGCGACGTGTCCAAGGTTTCTTTGGCCGCCTCAGAATCTTGGCGCCGTCCTGGTGTACGTACATGATGCGGAGAGGACGACGCACACCGTCAAGTGCATACACGGTACATAAGTACGTGACAAGTTGACAAGTGCATGCCACGGGACGCAAGTTGGTGGCGGTTTTCCGTCGAAAGGACGGGGCGAGCGTACGTGCTGCAGATCTCTGCATGATACCGTCTAGCTTGGTTCGTGGGCGCTGCGTTCTTCTCTACACATCAAGTAGGAGTTGTATGCATGCGTTGTAAGTGTACAACGGATGCACTTCACGTGATCGATCAAATAGCCCCAGAAAAAACAATCTGCGGTCCAAAATCATGGTCCAAATGCCACCGTGCTGCTCGATAGCTGGACCGTGAAAATATCTGGACAAGCAGAAGCAGAAGGCAAACGTAGTGGTTGTAGTGTACCGTGCCCTCGACATCACCGTATCTTTGCTTACCCATTCCAGTGCAGGCGATCCATTTCTGTTTCGGGCACCGGTTGACCATTCGCCCCGGACCCCGTGGACCACGAGGCCAGGAGCTAGCGTGCGGACTGCGGATCGCGATCGATGCAAACATAACGCACCCGCTGCAGCTGCAAACGAGTAGTACTACGCCACAGCTCAGCGACGCTGGCCGAATCATACGGACGGGAGTCTACGCCACAGATGCAGGCAGTCTATCTAGCAGTAAAAAAACTCGTAGCACGTACTATAGCGTGCAATGGTGTACTATATGCATACTGTAAGGGTAACTCCAACACACCACCCCAAAAGAACGTCTGTTTTGTCCGGATTTCGTCCGTTTGGGGTGGTAATGGAGTCGTGTCCGCCCAAATTTGTGGATGCGTCGGACGTGCGCCCAACGCGCGGCCGCATCTGGTCCGCGTGCGTGCAAATCTGAAAACAACAAAATATAGAGCTAAATGGCAGCGGGCATAGTTCACGCCAGCGGCCACGGTTCACACAAGTACAGGCGGCCGGCAACAAAGCCGGCGGCCTACAGAATGATCACACTCCAGTTTCACGCCGGCAACAAAGCCAGCGGCCGGCACACGAGCCAGCCTTCAAAATGGACATGTTTTTGACGCCGACAACAAAGCCAGCGGCCGGCACACGAGCCAGCCTTCAAAATGAACAAGTTTTTGGCGCCGGCACACGAGCCAGCCTTCAAAATGAACAAGTTTTTGACGCCGGCAACAAAGCCAGCCTTCAAAATGAACGGCCATTGTCCACGACCGAGGTCTCACCTAGTTCAGGTAGTCGCGGGCGAACATCTCCTTCTGTCGGTTCGCGAACCAAGCCTTCCTCTCCGGTGACATGTTGTTTTTGTTGACGCTCATGAACGCGAGTGCCACCACTTTTGCTTTGGTGTCGGCCATGGTGGCCTCGATCTCGAGCTTCTTGAGTTGAGCGGCCTCATCGATGTCAAGCTTCCTCCTTTTCGCGGCCTCCTCCATGGCAAGCTTCTTCGTTTGGAGCTCTAGGTATATCTTCATTTGCTCCTCCTTCCCTTTGCTCCTCCTCTCGTCCCTCACTTCCTTTTGACTCATCATGTTTTCCAAAGTTCCTTGCAAGGCCATGGAAGACGCATCACGCTTCTCGTCGGCCTTCGAGTTTGTCTTGCCCCTCGGCCTCTTGAGCAAGTCTCCTTCATCAGCCACGGCCGCCTTCCCTCCTTTCTTCTTACGAGCGGCATATAGGTCTTTGAACTTAGGGCAATCTTTGATGAGCGACCAACAATGCGTGAGAGTAAATGGCTTGTTCTTGCGCCGGGCCTTGAAGGCTTCCAAAGATTGGAATGCCTACACAATCAAAGATGCGGCCGCAATTGTAACATGGAAGGACACAAGATGCATGAAACATAAATGGCATGCCAACATGAAAGGACACAAGATGAAAAAACAAGAGGTTCATACCAAGTCACCAAGGCCTAGGCCACTCACGGGACGGGCTTCGACGCTCTCACGCGCGGCACAATACTTGTTGCACTCTTGTTGAATGAACCCCCATCTCTTTTGGATTGAGTTGATGCCGCGGGTGCTCGCAAATTGGTAGGGGGCAAACTTCCTTCACTCATGAACGGTTTTGTGAACTCTCGTCCAAAAGACGGATCCTTTTTGCTCGGCACCTCTCATCGGATCTTGGCCTATCTCCATCCAACTCTCGCAAATCAAAGTGTCCTCCTCTTGGGTATATGATCCCGTGTGAATGCTTTGCCTCCTCTTTTGTGCCTCGGCCCTTTTGGTAAGCTCATCGATAAACATCAATGGCTCCTCCGCAATGTCGATCTCATCTTCCTCATCTTCACAATACAAATCATCACCTTCAAGCCATGAGTTGCCATGGTCGTCCTCATCTTCATCATGGCCAGCGAATTGAGTGTCACCATATTGGCCGCGGCCGTTCTGACTTTGGGCTGCGTCGGGATCGAAAGCTTGGCCTTGGTCGTCGACGTGGAAGGCCTCGCCACGGCCCTCGAAGATGACGTTCTCCATGAACGCCGCGTAGTCAGGGTCGTCGGCCGTGGCATTTCATCGAACAGCTTGCGGGTGTCGGCCATGTTGGCCGAAGGAATCGACCGGGGCTGCTTCCTTTGCGTCCCGTCGGATGGCTGGCCAGCACCACTGTACTCCGGCGTCACGTTGAGGTCGATGACGCCCGCGGGAGTGGCCGGAGCTACCACGCTACAGTCCGCGGCCATGGCAGCGACCGAGAGAATGGCCAACGGGGGTCGGCACAACCCTAACATGAGGAGGGCGTGTGCCTTGGCGACGATAGACTCCTTGTCGTCGACGTCAACAAGGTGCTGCGCGGCACGCCGCGCGGCGATCTCAGCGGCGTAGTCGGCAGCGGCCTTCTTCTCCGCCACCTTTGTTCGCCGGTTCCTCCTCTTGGCCGATTTGGCGTCGAGTTTGGCGAGCTCCGCCAGCGTGAGCTCCGACCGCGACTTCTTCGTACTCTTCTTCTTCGCCGCAGGGTGCGCGGCCGCGGTCGGGTCGTCGGGATTCGTCGGGCCGCCGTCCATGGAGGAGGGAGGGGAGGGGCGCGCGGGAGGGTTTTGGGCGAAATGGAGGGAAAGTGGGGGGGTGTCCCCGACGGGCGGGCCAGGGGAGGACAAGTGTGCGCGTCCCGCCCGTCCGCGGGCTGTCCGTTTCGACACAAGCGTGGCCGAAATTTGGGCCGGGAATGTGTCAAAAGCGGACCGAAAACGGACATTGGTCCGTTTGCTCCCGCGCGTTGGGTCACCGGTTCTATCCGTTTACCTCAAACCGGCCGGACCATTTGGGGTCGCGTGTTGGAGTTGCCCTAAAACACACTTTCGTGCGACGGGAGGCTAATTTTTGTGTTTTGACCCTTTTGGCGAAGTTTAGCCGGATTTGACCCCGGTTTCAAATCATTTCGGGATCTGACCCTTTTGGCTACCGCCGGGGTTGCTGGCGGTAGGGTTGCACAGCCTACCGCCGGAGGCCACGGCGGTAGCCACACTTATCCACGTCAGCTTCGGCAACGGCAACCGTCTCCTGCCATCCACCCTACCGCCAGAGTCCTCGGCGGTAGGCTATGCAACCTTACCGCCAGAGACCCTGGCGGTAGGTGCCCAACAGTTATAAACCCGCGGGGGCCGGGGCGCGGGGCCCACCCACGAACCCTAGCCCCCATCTTCTCCCCTCAGCCGCAAGAACAGAGAGCACAACTCCTCTCTCATCCCCTCCACTCCCCCCTCCGATCTTCTTTGTTTCTCCACCATTTTTGCGAATCGAGATGGCTCTGAAACGAGAAAAGTAAGCTCTCTCAATCCCTCCAATTCGTTTTAGTTAAAAAGCTTTCGATTCGATGCATTATTTGGCACAAGATGAACCCTATTTCATCTAGTAGATTTTAATTTTTGTTGTTTTTAGGTTTGTTTAGTTAGGAGTAATATGATGTTTGATGTGGTTGAATATGATAGAACCCTATTTCATCTAGTTGATGAACCCTAGTCATGTTCATAATTTTTTTTTGAATTGTTCATTGATGTTTGATGTGGTTAAATATGTTGTTTGATGTGGTTGAATATGATAGAATTTGATAGAACCCTATTTGAATGTAGTAGATGAATCCTAGTTCACGTTTCTATATAGTATCAACATGAACCCTAGTTTATGTTCATATATATTTTTGAATTATTCATTGATGTTCGATGTGATTGAATATGATGGATATATATGATTGTTGATTCAATACGATTTCTTTAGTTTGATTAAATACGATTCATTCACATTAGTTTGATTCAATATCATGTTATTTTTTTTAGTTTAAATAACACGATTCATTTGCATATTCCATTGTTGATTATATCTTTTATGATATTTTTATTGATTGATGTAAGTTGAATATGCTAGAATTGATTAATATGATATGATGCATGTTGGTTTAATATGATTGATGTTAGTTGAACGGTTGACTATGATACATTTGATGATTATATGTTGATAACTAAATGTTGTTGTTTCAGGAGGGCCCCCCTTGGTCCGGCGGTCGGCACTAATTACATTATGCTTGACCCGACATTCGATAACGGTCATCGCGCCCGTTACATCGAGAACGGAGTGGTAATAACAATGATCAACGTCTTGCATCAAAATTTTGGCTTTCCAAAAGTTAGTTACTAACTATTTTCGTGTACACATTGACAGATGCTTCCGCCATTACGTATGAGAGGCCACACGAAGGTCGCTCAGATGCAGTACGACAACCGCTATGAGCCCTATTACAGGAGAGCTGGGCTGTTGGGTTTCGTGCTCCAGTTCAAGCGTGTGCCGCCGACGCTTGTCCACACGGCTCTCATAGCGTTGGGGGACCGTTGGCGGCCCGAGACGCACTCTTTCCATCTCCCATGTGGTGAGGTGACGGTGACCCTCGAGGACTTCGCCATGATCACGGCCCTACCGATCGAGGGCCATGCTCTCATTGGGCACGTGGAGAGGAAGAACTGGCCGGACAGGGTTAACACCCTCATCGGCGGCTGCCCTCCCATGAAGAATAACCGAACGTCCGGTGTACCACTGCCCTGGATCCTAACCCACCGGGTCGTATGCCCGGAAAATGCGGATCCGAGGACCGTGGAGCAATATGCGAGGGCCTACTTGTGGTTTCTTCTCACAGAGGTCGTGTTTCCAGACTGCTTGGGGGACAATGCCCTATGGATGTATCTCGACTTCCTGGCCGACTGGGATGCAGGGTACAGCTGGGGGTCTGCCGGCCTCGCGTACCTATACCGTTCGGTAAGACATATATCTCAATATTCGTATATGGACGTATGTGTGTGCTGCTTTAAATTGTGTCATCTGATCATCAATTGTTGTTTGTAACTGGACGACGCAACGCAGAGGACCGAAAAATCGTTTGGGATGTGTGGGTGTGTCTGGGCCCTCTCGATTTGGAGTTGGGAGCGGCTGTCGGTTGCTCGTCCTGAGAAACTGAGTCGAACTCCATGGACGGAGTATGGCGAAGATGGCGACAGTGCTCGATACCCTACCGCCGCCTACTCTTGGGACAAGGTTAAAATCTTCTCAGGCAAGGGCAGTGCGTTATACAAGGCCTTCACCAACGAGCTGGACAACCTGACATCTTATCAGGTATACCAACGAGCGAGCTAGTTTTTTAATGTAGCCACTTTCATGGTTGCTTAACAGTCTTTCTGTAGGTTAACTGGTGGCCGTACCACGATAGAGATTGGGGTTTCGACCTGAATGAGATGTGCTATCGGGACCGCCTTCTCTACCGGTGCATTGTCCCCCTCATATGCGTGTACGCCGTCAAATGACACCTACCACAGCGCGTGGCAATGCAATTTGGCGTATTGCAACACACACCACCGGCACGCCCCCACGACACCGGTGGTTTCGACCTTCACTGGTATGGGCTGCCATCTCTTTTACCGTGTTTTCGTTCAGTTTGACGTTCTTATGGTATTTTATGTTTTATTGTTTGTTATGCCCTCTGCAGGAAGAGCAGGCAGCATTCTCAGTCGATAGTGGACTAGGTCAAAGAGCACAAGACTTACGTGAAAATGTGGGACGAGAGGAGGTTCCGCAAAGACGGGGAGAGGTCAGGCATTGACTGGAATGTGTACGAGAGGCACATGCATTGGTATGACGATGGCGTCAAGTACCGTCTGCGCCTGAGGCCACAGTGGACGGCCGCGGACATCGCATCACTGGAGGAGGAGGAGGACTCTGAGGATGAAGCCTACAGGAGAAGCCTCAGAGATATGCAATGTGATTTCAGGGAGTATGCACCCCTGATGAACAGAGTGGTAAGTTTTGTTCCATTGTTTCGAGCTGGCAGTTAGATGATGCTGACATGGTCATTCTCGCTAACTTATTCATGCTCCTTACATTTGCAGGCTGCGGAGCTGAACAGAAACAATTTCGATGGCTCGAATGCGCTAAGTTGTGACCCCGGGACCGTGGAGGGTGACGGCAAGCTGAGGGAAGCGATGAAGGTAACTTTGAGCCTCATAGCATTCTGTTCGAGCAACCATGCCATGCTCTTATTTATTTGTAACCATAAACCTGATCCAAGCCATTCTCTTCTATATTTGTTATTGCAGAAGATCATTAACCGTTGCCGCAAGCTAGCGGGCATGCTTGGGTGCGCTGCCTCGGTTGACGTGCATGCTCCTAGTACGTCGACACGTGCCCTCGCTTCATCGAGCCACGCCGGCGGAGGTTCCTCTAGCCATGCCGCCTCGTCGTCTCGCATTGTTGAGGAGGCCGAGGGAGAAGATGATCAGGGAGAAGAGGATGAGGAGGAAGAGGGAGAAGAGGAAGGAGGTGACGACGAAGGAGGTGATGAGGAGGAGTACGACGACGAAGACGGATCTCCACCCACTCTGCCAACACAGGACAAGAGGGGGAAACATCCGAAGAAGGATTGGAAGAGTCCATCCCCGTTTCAGAAAGAGCATCGTCGTCGCACAAAGAAGCCGGACGAAACCCGCTCGAAGAGAAACGAGGAGCGTGCCGCCAAGATGGGGAGGAACTAGTGATATGGTCGTGTTGAACTCACTTAGTTAAAGTAGTTGTGAACGAGAACTTGTTTGCCATGTTGAACTACTTGGTGTTGTCTTATTGCCACCTATTTTACTATATTGAACTTATTTGATATGTTGAACTTATTTGCTACCTACTTTTTTGCTACCTATAATGTGTGAGATCATCATATTTTCATATGCAAACACTATTTGGTGATGTGTGTTCATCTATCAGTCATATTTGTAATTGAAATGGTCAAGTTCTTGTAGAAAAATAAGTGAGAGAGCACCCTACTGCCAGGCACTGCGGCGGCACAGCCTACCGCCAGGTCCTCTGGCGGTAGGCTGTGAAAACCTACCGCAAAAATCCCCCCATTTTCTGTTACAACACCCTGTCACGCCTGGCACACCCTACCGCCGCGGGAGGTGGCGGTAGGATGTGGAAACCTACCGCAAAAAAACCCTCATTTTCTGTTACAGCAAGCTGGCGCCCGCGCAGGCCTGGCACACCCTACCGCCACGGGGGGTGGCGGTAGCTTTAGCTACCCAACCGCCGTCTATCCGGCGGTAGTGCCGTTAGGACACGTCAGCCTGCAAACGGCTGGTTGACGGAGGCTGCCGTTAACCTACCGCCTAGGGGGCTGGCGGTAGCCTGTGCAACCATACCATCATGGACCCCGACGGTAGAAAAAGGATCAGATCCTGAAATGATTTTGAACCAGGTCAGATCCTGCTAAACTATCAAAACACGAAAATTGCCCGCGACAGGAGTGTCTGTCACCAAAGTGCCAGCCTTTTGCCTCCGGAAAATTGTTTATCAGAGCAGCGGCAGGAGAAGAAGCGGGCAGTGCGGGGAAAGAGAGAGATAGAGACGCTTCCCCTGCGCCGGCGGCAGCGCCGGCAGCGGCTTTATCGGGGGCAACGGAGCCAACCGGACAGCGTCCACGCGGCCACGCCAGGACGACCCGTCATCCCGTGCCCGTTTCGCCTCCGCAGGCGCGCGCGGCTCGGCTGAGCTACCGAGCCGAGCCGAGCCGCGCCGCGGAGTAAAATATTGCAGGCCGGGACTGCCTGGGCGAGCGCGACCGCTCGGTCTCCGTTCTTGCTCGGCACGCGCGGCGCAGCCGACCTGCTGCCAGCTACTACTACTTGGTGCGACTACTCGTACTGAACTTGTAACGTCGTGGTACTACGTAGGGCCAAGAATCGACGGCCCTCGTTTGCTCCGCGTGCACAATCCAACGGTCCAGATTTACCTGAAGCCGGCGCGTTCACTTGCTCGTGCATGACTCACTAGCGATGTTTTAGGAGTAGCTCAACCCATTTCTTTCGGATTTCAGAACCAGCGCATGCTTGTTCGAGGGGCTACGCGTTTGGTTCTTGTGGCTGTGACCAAAGTGGCCAGCGTAATGCACACAACTGAGATAGGAATGTCGGAGACGCACCGTGGTCGTTTACCTATATGGAGAAACATGCGTGGCCACAAACCCCTTTTTGTTCCACCAGACGGACGGCCACACCAATATTTGTGCCTGCCCAATCCCTTGCTACGAGAAAGATAGAAGAAAGCTAGGTCCTGCATGGTGCATGCCACATAATATACGCACGCCATATCGATCGGGTAAATCCGTACCGGACGTTTACCGGTCACCCGGTTCACAGGCAATCGATCGACCACCTACGTACGTTCGTCCTGACGACTGCAGAGCACATCAAATTACCACCTGTCACCACTCCATTCCTACGTACGTACGCGGTACACCCTACGGCCGCTAGCCCGGCTACGTACGTAACTGGCCTTTTTGCATGGAGCGATGCAATTCTTACTTAAGAGTTCTACAAATACTTTACGTACTAGTTCAATCTACGGACGTTTATTGCTACAATACAATCTGCTCCTGCTGGTCATTTCCCATCTCACAGTACGTAACCTTTTTGTAAAACGCAGTACATGAGAATAGGAACATGCATGCATGCATGGATCTTACGTACCACTCGTCGTATTGCCGCTCGTCGCATTTACAAGGAAGGACGGTACTTTGTACGAAGTACAACTGTATACCGGAGGAGCGCATAGGAGGCCTGCGCCCTATGCTGTGGGCTGTGGCTAATGCTCCACTGGTTCAATCGGAAGGAACTCGACCTCGCGCCCGTCACTGCTCAAGTAGAGCAGACTTGCACTAGCTAACAGTGGTAGAGACGAGACCTAGCCCGACCTGTCTCACGAAAGCATGTGTGCCTCCGTAACAAGGACATGTTTGGAATTTGGGCCTGTAGCGTCCACTAAGTACTGTATGTGCACCTGTGTACTCTGCACTATACTACTACCCTCTTTTTAGACTCTAGGCTAGCGCATGCTAATACACCACATGCTATTACATTTTAGAAGAAAAAGGTAGGAAAGACCATGTCAAAATAATTGATTTTGTTGTAAACACTACCTTGTCTTTCCCTTGCATCTTCCATGAGGAAAAACCCACAAGGCACTCACACGATTGGCAAGTTTGATTATTAAGGTTAAAGTTGTTTCAATGATCAAGTGTTAGGGTCAACGTCTTGGTTGGGACTGTGTGGGGGTGGCGATGTCTCTCAGTAGGAATAATGTCTCCCACGTCCTATCCCCGTCCCGATGGTACGAATAGTGTCGTCGGAGGATGTGTGGAGGTGTGTCTCCGTCGGATCTCGCGAGATTCGGTCGGTGCTAGTCTTCGGTGGATCTATTTGGATCCAATTTTTGTTCGTCTTCGTTCGTGTGGTTACAGGTTTGATCTTTCCGATCTACAACTCTCTTCATCGGCGATGGTTACTGCTCTGGTGTGCTGGTCCTTCGGGGCTTTAGCACGACGACTTCCCGACTGTCTACTACAACAAGGTTTGTCCGATTCCGGTGAGGGACGGGCGATGATGGCGGCGTGCCTTCGGCTCGCTTCAGTGCTTGTAGTCGTCGCTAGGTGGTCCATGGACCTGGTTGTAATTTTTATTACCTCTGGTGTTCTCTGTACTGCCATGATTGATGAATAGGTTGGAAATTTCTCTCGCAAAAAAAAGTCAACAAGATTCACGTCGTCCATAACCGCGGGCACAACTATTCAAATAGATTTATCCCCGCATGGCTGCACCAATATACCCACATGCACGACCCTTCCATATAGGCCGGCCAAGCACATCATATGCCCAAACTGTCGGGTACAAATCGACTACAACACTTCCCTAGCTACATTCAAGTCCAAGAAGCCACCTGAGTTGACACCAGAATCGAAAGTCCGGTTGACGCTCCGAATCGGTCCCAATCGGATATGTGAGGTTCCAAGGTGGCTGTCGCCCAGGTCCAAGGTCAACCCCTTGTATCGGCTCTGTTATAAGGTGAGTCACCAGGGGATCCCCCCCCCCCCCCCCCCCACACACACACACCACCAATTTGCTCGTTTGTACGGAAAAAAGCAAATGAAAAACCAGCTTGTGGCGCTGAAAATGTCTTCAATTTTGGGTACCGGTCGAGGGGGTTCCGTAAACCCCACATGCGGTTAGCACGCTCAGTCTTGAACCAAGTTCCCAAAACTCGGGTCCTAGCACTACAAGAAAACGACACATCCGTGATATTTTTGCCCGAAAATATTTTCTGTATTCAAAGTGACACTTCCATGACAAAAATACTGGCAAAAACACGAATTGCCATGAATGTGTTAGCCACATACTTCTATGACAGAAAATGGAATTTACGTCGTGGGCGGGCCGCCGGCGCACCTGGATGACGTTCTTTGGGCCTCCATTACGTAAAAATCGTAGTAGAAGTGAGGACGGGAATTTTTCGGTGATTTCTCGGGTGAGTTCCGCCTTGCACAGTATACGGTGGGTGGTCGGGCCCGAGCGAGATGCAAGATAGTTTGCGCTATCGTGTGGGACATTCACATTATTGAACCTGATCGATCGACTCGTGCGCTCTCGCGGTAATTGGAGGCCCTCGACTGATTGACCGATATGCTCGTGCGCGGAGGCTGCCAATCGATCGACCGGTGCCCATGCATGTGTGCGATAGCAGTTGGAGGCCCCCGTTGCATGTGCGAGACTTCGCATTACAGGGAACTTGATCGATCGATCGACGTGAGCCTCTCGCTATAGCCTCTGCGTACTAGGTGGTGGTGTGTGAAAGTTGAAAAAATCGTATGCGCGAGTAGAGACCCCCGTTGCGATCGCGCGCGGTAGTGTAGGAGGCCCCCGTACGCGCGCGGTACTGATCGACCGAGTTGGAGACTTTGGATTACAGAGAATCTGATCGATCGATCCATGTGAGAGTCTCGCTAGCAATGTTGCGTAATTGGCGGTCGTGCGTGAAGCCGTATGCATGAGTAGTGACACCATTTTGCGTCATGCGTGGTAGTTGGAGGCCCCGTTAGTATGCGCGAGTATGTGTAGTTATTGGTTTGCGAGGATCTTCGTACGTTGAAGAGCCCCTGCTCCCTGTTGTGCCCCTCGCGCGTGATAGCTAGAGTTGAGACCAGCAGGTTGCAAGGAGCCCTCTCGATATGTACAACACCCCGCTGCTGCCGCGCGGTACCCCCACCCCCAGCCAGTTGCCTATCAATGTACAGTACCCCGTTGGTGATGTGTGTGGTACCTCACCCCGCTGCCGCGCCAGGATCATTCAATCGTTCCCTCTTGTGTGTCACACATTCTCTCCCATCCAGGCTCCTGAGCCGGAGCCGGACCAAGCCGCATGAGGATCGTGTGATATTCATACGGCTGTGTCCGCTCACAACTCTATGAGCAACGGGGCTCTGCTATTTGTGAGCTGCGTTGGGATTTTCCCCGAAGAGGAATGGTGAAGCAATAAGTAGCGGATATTATTTTCCTCAGTAGAGAACCAAGGTTGTCGAACCAATAGGAGAACCACGCAAACACCCGGCAACAGTACCTGCACACACAAGAGCAAATACTTGCACCCAACACGGGCAAGAGGGTTTTCAATCCCCTTGTACTCGTTAATTGCAAGGATTAAATCAGGTAGTGGTAGATAGATAAATTGCAAAGTAAATAAAAAGAACGAAAATTGCAGCAAGGTATTTTTGGTTTTTGTAATATAATTAAAATAGACCCGGGGCCCATAGTTTTCACTAGAGACATCTCTCTCATAAAAATAGCATACGGTGGGTAGACAAATTACTGTTGGGCAATTGATAGGAAAGCGCATAGTTATGACGATATTCATGGCGCGATCATGTATATAGACATTACGTCTGTGACAAGTAGACCGACTCCTGCCTGCATCTACTACTATTACTCCACCAATCGACTGACTCCTGCCTGCATCTATGGTATTAAGTTCATGATAAACAGAGTAACGCTTTAAGCAAGATGGCATAATGTAGACAGAATAAAACCAAGCAATATGATTAAACCCCGTCGTTTTCTCCTTAGTAGCAACAATACAATGCGTGGCTCGCTACCCCTTCTGTCACTGGGTGAGGACACAAAAGATTGAACCTACTACTATCACCACTTTCACTGAAGATAAATCAATCTAGGTTGCCAAACCAAATAGATAGATCGGAAAGCATTACATAGCTATAACAATCACACATAATAAAGTTCAGAAAAGACTCAATTATTTTCAATGAATATTCAAATCATAAACCAACAATTCATCGGATCCCAAAAAACACATCGCAAAAGAAGATTACATCTGATCGATCTCCGAAGAGAACATGGTAAAGCCATCTAGCTAATCACTATGGACCCGTAGGTCTGTGGTGGACTACTCACACATCATCGAAGGTGCATCAAGGTTGATGTATGATGACCCACAAGTATAGGGGATCAATCGTAGTCCTTTCGATAAGTAAGAGTGTTGAACCCAACGAGGAGGAGAAGGAAATGACAAGCGGTTTTCAGTAAGGTATTCTCTGCAAGTACTGAAAGTAGCGGTAATAGATAGTTTTGATAGCAAAATAATTCGTAACAAGTAACAAGTATAATAAAGTGCAGCAAGGTGGCCCAATCCTTTTTATAGCAAAGGACAAGCCGGAACAAACTCGTATTATTAGCAAAGCGTTCTCGAGGACACATGTGAATTTCATCTAGTCACTTTCATCATGTTTGTTTGATTCGCGTTCGCTATTTTGATAATTTGATATGTGGTTGAACCGGTGCTTGGGTGTTGTTCTTACTTGAACAAGCCTCCCACTTATGATTACCCCCTCTCGCAAGCATCCGCAACTACGAAAGAAGAATTAAGATAAATCTAACCATAGCATGAAACATATGCATCCAAATCAGCCCCTTACGGAATAGCGCATAAACTAGGGTTTAAGCTTCTGTCACCCTAGCAACCCATCATCTAATTACTACTCCACAATGACTTCCCTTAGGCCCAAAGATGGTGAAGTGTCATGCAGTCGACGTTCACATGACACCACTAAAGGAAGCACAACATACATAGCATCAAAATATCGAACGAATACCAAATTCACATGATTACTTATGACAAGACTTCTCCCATGTCCTCAAGAACGAAAGTAACTACTCACAAATCATATTCATGTTCAAGATCAGAGGGGTATTGAATAGCATTAAGGATCTGAACATATAATCTTCCACCAAATAAACCAACTAGCATCAACTACAAGATGTAATCAACACTACTAGCAACCCACAGGTATCAATCTGAGGTTTTGAGACAAAGACCGAATACAAGAGATGAACTAGGGTTTGAGATGAGATGGTGCTGGTGAAGATGTTGATGAAGATTGGTCCTCCCACGATGAGAGGATCGTTGGTGATGTCGATGGCTTCGATTTCCCCCTCCCGGAGGGAAGTATCCCCGGCGAAATCGCTCCGCCGGAGAACAAAATAGCTCCTGCCCAGGTTCCGCCTCGAGATGGCGGCGCTTCGTCTCGAAAGTCTTCTTCTGATTTTTTTAGGGAAAATGGCTTCATATAGCAGAAGAAGGGGGCCAGAGGCCTGCCAGGGGCCCCACAAGCTCGGGGGGCGCGCCCAGGGGGTAGGGCGCGCCCCCAGGCTTGTGGCTTCCTGGTAGGCCCCCTTCTGTTGATTCTTTCGCCAGTATTTTTTATATATTCCAAAATAATTCTCCGTAAATTTTCAGGTCATTCGGAGTTGTGCAGAATAGCTATCTCTGTTTCACCCCTTTCAGGTCCAGAATTCTAGCTGCTGGCATTCCCCCTCTTCATGTGAATCTTGCAAAATAAGAGAGAAAAGGCATAAGAATTGTACCATAAAGTGAAATAATGATAAAAACATAATAATTATCAGTACGAAATCATGATGCAAATTGGACGTATCAACACCCCCAAGCTTAGACCTCGCTTGTCCTCAAGCAAAAGCCGAAATCGATAATCATGACCACATGTTTAGAGAGAGAGGCGTCGATAAAAATAAAATACGGACATGGAGCATCATGATCTTTATTATAACAACAATATATCATCATAAAACTTCTCATGAAAAAGTGACAATTTCATCCACAAGTTAAAGTATGAACCATAAACCAAATAGAAAACTAACAAACTATGATCTCAGTCACTGAAGCAATTGCAATTCATCATATTATCAGAAAGAGTCTATGTAAGAGTTTTGTTTAGTAAGTTCACATACTCAACTATCATTTAGTCTTCTATGATTGCTGACACTCACGACATACTTATGGAGCAAAAGTTTCAGTCGAACACATAGAAAGATAGGGGCTTATAATTTTGCCTCCCAACGTATTTACCTCAAGGGTAATGTCAACAATAATAACTCATGATCACCTACATCCAACTGGATATATATGCCTGGATCAATCCCCACCACATGATGCTTGCCAAGAGAGAAAATAAAAACGGAATAGAGAAGGATACTATTGACTCTTGCATGAAAGTAAATACATAAAGTAAAAGATAGGCCCTTCGCAGAGGGAAGCAGGGGTTGTCATGCACTTTCTGTTTTTGGATGTGCAAGCTCTTAATGTAAAGGAACGTCACTTTATATTGCCCCTTGTGATAGCTACTTTTATTATGCAGTCCGTCGCTTTTATTACTCCACCATCACAAGATCGTACAAAGCTTATTTTCCCTTACAATAAAAGTTCATACATGTTTAGGAGCAATTTTTATTGCTTTGCACCGATGGCAACTTACTTGAAGGATCTTATTCAATCCATAGGTAGATATAGTGGACTCTCATGACATGAAACTGGGTTCAAGGGTTTTTGGATGCACAAGTAGTATCTCTACTTAGTACAGAATTTTGGCTAGCAAAAGATAGGGGGCAAGCACCACATGTTAGAGGATCCAAAACAATATAACTTCTATGTGGATATGAGCAAACATAACCCATTACGTTGTCTTCCTTGTCCAACGTCGATTGATTGACATAGAATATTTGATGGGGGCTCACAATCATAAAAGAGGTCCAAGATAGTGTATTTATATGTGAGGCCTCTCTTGCTTTATTACTTTTTCATGAATTGCTACAATGACCAATTCTATGTTTGTTAACTTCCAACAAGTTTTATCAATTATACTTCTTTTATGTGAAGTCATCACTCCCCTTGGGATTAGCATATGATCTTACTTTTTATTCTTTATTTATTTCTAAGATTGGATCATCAAAAGCAAAACACTCAACTCAAACTACTCTTTATTATATAACTCTCGCACACAAATACATAGATAGATAGATCACAAAGCAAGCACTCGAAACTAAATCATACTAAAACTTTATTCTTCTAAATCACAAAATAACTAAGGATCGAACTAAGATAGATAATGATGATAAAAAGTGATGGTGATACGATACCGGGGCACCTCCCCCAAGCTTGGCACAAGCCAAGGGTGGTGCCCATACCCATGTACTCAATTCTCCTTCTTGGGTGATGGTGGTGATGAAGTGATGGGCTTGTCCTTCAAAATATTTAACAAGATATCCTTCAAACTCTGGACCTACCTAAGCAACTGCTGAATCGCTGTGGCGTTCTTTTGCACTTCCACCATAATATGTTTATTTTCCAGCCACCATGATCCCTTTCCTGCATCATTCTCACTTGGATGGGAGATATCCCAATTGGAAGGTATGTGCATGCGAGGAGTGTTTTCAACCCCATAATTGTGGACCAAATTATGAAAATTGTTCCGATGTAACCTGTGTAAGGGTCTCCTAGGAGGAAGCCCTTCTTGTACCTTTGGACTCCCATGGCTTGTAGTGCTTCTCATGACTTGATGAGGATTTGGAGTTGTGGAGATGCCGGCAAGGGTACCCCTCTCGGAAGCCGGAGGGTGGACCTCCCGCGAATCCCCATCATCTTCTTCCATGGTCACCTCTCCTTCCTCCTCCCTCCTGAGCTCCATCTGCAGCAACCAAGCGTCGTCTCCCACGTTGTTGGAGGAAGAGGAAGACATGATGTCTGGCCTTAGAAATCTGGCAGACAACAGCATGAAACAAGAACAGAGGAGAAACTTGCGATGCGGTGGTCAAAACACCCGTGAGTATATATAATAAATTTTTCCGGTGCAAAACAAGTAATATGGAAGAAAAACGGAGCCGGAAAAGTCCACGAGGGTGCCACAAGCCTGGTAGGCGCGCCCTGGGGGGTAGGGCACGCCCCCAGGCTTGTCGCCTCCTCGTGCACTTTTCGGACTTTTATTATTTTCCTAATTTTTTATAAATTCCAAAACGAACAGAAAGTACTTTTATGGAAGTTTTGGAGTCGGTTTACTTACCGTACCACATACCTACTCTTTTTCAGGATTTTTAAAAGCAGTTCTGTAAGCCCATAATGCATCATAAAGTTTCTTCGACCAATTCTTTCTGGATCTGTCGGGCCCGTGGAACCCAGGGTATCCCGGCCCGTCTGCCTTTGGCTCAGGGAGCAACGCCTGGCGGAGGCCCAGCAGGCGGCCACCAGCGGGCGCCTCAAGCAAGACTCCTCGCGAGGCTCTAGCCTCCCGAGGACCCCTCCTCAGGGAGCAGGCAAGCAAAACTCAGCCACGTCACCGAGAGACTCGCGAGGCGGCTTCTCGAGGTTGCCTCCCGAGGCACCCTCCCGAGGGCACGCAAGACAAGTGATGTTCGGCTCGGTCGCGCGGTCTCATGCCCATCACGTGGGTGATGCGCGCGGCGACGAACGGCGAGAGAGGCCGTGCCAGCAGGCGCGGATGGAGAGGATTTCCCCTTTAGTGCTAAGGGAGCAACACCAGCAATCCATTTCCCAAAGCAACCCCCAAGGGTTGCCCGATCGGTGAAACAAGACCAAGACGGCGGGCGCGCAGGGCGGAGGTCATGGACGGTCTCTTTGCAGGCGAAGACCACCTTTTGTCAGGATAGACCGCGCCCCTGTCCCCCTTCAAACTTGCCGTTGTGTGGCAACCCTTCCCGCCAATGTTTTTGGGGGAAGAGGACCAAGGCAGTTATAAAAGGAGGGCAGGGTGCTGCTGTAGAGAGGGATCGACTCTTCCTCCCAATAACCTTGTACTCTCGCGCTAGAGCAATCCCAACAAAGCAGGAGTAGGGTTTTACACCGCAAGGTGGCCCGAACCTGGGTAAACTGCCGTGTCCTTGGTCCGCTCCCGCTAGCGCGCTCTCGCCGTAGCTTCGCCATAGTTTAGCTGTGGTAGGGGACGAGGAGGCAGGAACGAGCTCACCCCAGTGTTTGAACCTTTGGGTCCCCGGAGCCCGACTTCCGACATTTGGCGTGCCAGGTTGGGGTGCGCTACTGTTCTTCCTCTCCGTCCTCCGCTCCACCAGCCTCATGGCCGACGCCCGCCGCGAGCGCGCTACTCATGGTGCGCGAACTGCGCCGCTACCGTCCAGCTGACGCCGGCTATGACGCCTGGCTTGGTTACATCACCGAGCTCATCAACGCCGCCGGGGACGCTCCGGCGCCTTCCCACTCGCTCCGCCCTCCGCCGTCTCGCGCTGGGGACGTAGTGCATGGCGCTCCTCCGCCACCTCCTCTGCACGACGAGCTCGCCGGGCCCCAGCGCAACGCGCAGGCGCGTGAGCCATCCCGCGGCGCTTCCTCGCCGGTCTGAGACGAGGCCAGCTGTCAGATCGTCCGCCGCGCGCCGCCTGATGCACGTGTGCTCCTGGAGCAGCAGCGCCGGCGCCAAGACCGGGCCGTACAGGAGGTCGCGGCGGCTGGGCACCAGAACTGCGCCGCCCTTGCCGGCGGTGTTCCGTCGAGCGGTGTGGGCTACCGTGCCTTCACTCGCGAGCTGCGTCGGGTGGTGTGGCCCGCGAAGTTCAAGCCAGAACTGCCTCCACGCTACGACGGCACCCCCAACCCCGCAGAGTTCGTTCAGCTCTATGCACTGAGTGTCGAGGCGGCGAACGGCGATGACAAGGTCATGGTGAACTGGTTCCCCATGGCCCTCAAGGATGGCTCGCGCTCTTGGCTCATGAACCTCCCTAAGGCGTCGATCTCGTCGTGGGCCGAGCTCTGCAGCCAGTTCGTCGCCAACTTCAAGGGCACGCACGACCGCTCCCTCACGATCAACGACCTACGGCATGTGCGGCAGCGCCCAGACGAGACCCTCCGCAAGTACATCCAGCGCTTCAGCCAGGTGCGCAACAAGATCCCGCGTGCCTCCGATGCGGCCGTCATCTCTGCGTTCTCCACTGGCGTCACAGACGTCAAGATGCGCGAGAAGCTCGCCATCAACGACGAGTTGGACTCGGTGCTTGAGCTGTTCGACCTCGCCGACAAGTGCGCCAAGGCTGAAGAAGGTCGCCTCTTCGTCCACAATGACCCCGATGCGGCGCTCGACGCCGCTAAGGCCAAGAACAAGAACGTCAAGCTCAAGGGCCCTGCCGTGCTTGCGGTGGAGCCCGAGCAGAAGCGCGGCCGTGACCGCGATGAGCCCATGAAGGATGGCCGCCCGCTCTGCGTCTACCACAACGTGCGTTCCCACAGCACTGAAGACTGCCAGGAGCTCAAGCTGCTCCGCGACGAGCGCCAGGGCCGCCGAGGTGACCACAACGACCGCGGCGTCAGTCGCGGAGGTGACTGTGGCGGCAACCGCTGGGATGACCGCAATGGCAACGGCAACTTCCTCCGGGGCTGGCGCGACTAGCCTCGTGAGGCCGCCTGGCGAGATCAGCCTCGTGAGGCAAACCCTCAGGCCAACGCCGCTCTCCCACCGCTGCCGCCGCCACCCCGGAGGAACAACGTCAACCAGCCTGACGAGGGCGCTGGGGGCTACCAGGAGCCTCGCGCGGTTGCCTTCATCCTCGGCGGGGCTCAGGCTCCCGTGTCCACCGGCGAGACCCCTTTCTTCCTCGTCTACGGAGCTAAGGCGGTCCTTCCTTCAGAGCTTAAGCACGGCTCTCCGCAAGTCCTAGCCTTCGACGAGGCGCATCAGGACGGCTCGCGGAAGGCCGGCCTGCTGCTCCTTGGGGAGGCCCACCGTCAGGCCGCTCTTCGCGCCGTGAGGTACCAGCAGGCCCTGCGTCGCTACCACAGCCGCAATATCCACCCTCACACTCTCGAGGTCGGCGACCTCGTCCTACTCAGAATCCTCTCCAGAGAGGGACTCCACAAACTCTCACCCATGTGGGAAGGCCCTTTCAGGGTTGCTCATGTCTCCAGGCCCGGCGCAGCCCGGCTGGAGACGGAGGACGGAGTTCCTGTGCCTAACGCCTGGAACATCCAACACCTCCACAAGTTCTACCCGTGACCCTCACGCGTACGAACGAAATGGGGTTGTACACGCCCCGGAGACTCTCAATGCGTTCGCCTGACGGGCACGCGAGAGCTCCCGCCCATGCCCAAGTGGAAGCCCCATGCTCCGCGCTGGCGGAACGACCGAGTCGCGATCATGCCCACGCCCAAGTGGAAGCCCCATGCTCCACGCTGGCAGAATGATTGAGCCGCGATCATGCCCACACCCCGGTGGAAGCCCCATGCTCCGCGCTGGCGGAACAATCGACTGAGGGCGCCCCACGGGCTGCACCAACCTCAAGCTGACCCGTGCCGGACACGGCAGCCCCTCTTTTTCTCTTTTGGGTGCGTAACTGAGGGCACACCACGGGCTGCATCAACCTCAAGCTGACCCGTGTTGGACACAGCAGCCGCATCTCTTTTTGGTGTATTTCGTCATATCTTCGCCCCACGAGCCGTGCGTGCTCGCGACCTCCCTCATGAGCCTCACGCGAGCGGGGGCTGGACACGGTGTCCGTGCTCGGGTCAGTCCCAGCAACGCTGAAAAACCCAAGCAACCAGGCTCCGGCTCGCGGGCCTGCCCCCGTGCACGCCACCCCACCAAGGTCCTTGGTGTCTTATCTCCTCGCGTAACGCCCATGAGCGAGACGGCGAGTGTGCGCTGCTCCCCTATTGTGGAACTTTCTGCATGCAGTTATCTCAGGAGCAGGTCACCCAGAAGGCCTCGCGAGCGGCGCCTCACGAGGCGGCCCAATGGCGAGACGCCCCCTTGAGCCTCAGGAAGCCTCACGGGCCCTGCCTCGGGAGCCAACCTACGACGGACATCTCAGCAGGAAACCTCGCAAGAGGAAACCTAGCGAGACACACCCTACAAGTGGTGGCTCGCCGGATGCTACTCTTCACAACAGCTAAGTCTAACTACCTCGCGAGCTACCCTTGCCATCTTCCAAGCTTTCCCCTCTAGCAACCTCACGAGTGCCAGCGTTTCTCCTTCCGCGAGCCGCTTGCACGTCAAAGGGGGCTCCCTGAGCATCGCGCCTCGGGAGCTCTTACCGCCCTCGGCGCCCTACACCTCCTGGTCTTGCTCAAGAACGAGTCCTAGCATACCAGCGGCGGCTGTAGCCCGCTCGGGGGCTGGGCCCTGACGACGTAGAGCATAAAAGGCAAGCAAAAAGAGAAAAACAGGCCTCAAGAGAAAGCTTCACGAGGGCACAAGCGTTCGTTACAGCAAGTCATAATGTACTTAAGAAAAAGTCATTGTCTTCACACCCCCACGGGGCCACGATTAACTATGCGCAGGATAATGAGGAAAGGACCTAAGAGGATGCGTCGCCATCACCGCTGATGTTGCCGTCGTCGTCTTCACCTTCCTCGGCTCCGCCTGAGCTCTCGCTGCTGCCATGGGCGAACTGTGCAAGCAACGCATCCACGTGGTCCTCCACCGCCTTCCCGAGGTCACAGCGGAGCTCCTCCAGGACGAGAGCTATCACCTTGTCGAATTCGAAGTTGGGGCCGGCGTGGAGAAGGTGGCTGAAGATGCGCGTCGCTGCCTGGTTGTCTCAGGAGCAAGCCGCTCGGAAGCCTCACGGGCGGCGTCTCGCGCGCCGGCCTGCGGTGGTTTCCTAATCGGAAGGCCTCGCGACCGGAAAACTTTGAGGGCCAAGCCTCGTGAGGCACGCCTCGTGAGCCGTATGCACTCCTCGTGAGCTGTGGCTCGCCCGACGCCACTCTCCGCAAAAGCTAGGTCTAACCACCTCACGATACGCCCTCACCATCACTCGAGTTCCCTCCTTTCGCGATCTCGCTAAGTGCTGGCATTTTTCTTTCGCGTGAGTGCTACTTGTAGCTTGCGTTGGTATTTTCCCCGAAGAGGAAGGGATGATGCAGCACAGTAGAGGTAAGTATTTCCCTCAGTTATGAAACAAAGGTTATCAATCTAGTAGGAGAATCACGCAACACCTCGTTAGCAGTACCTACACACAAACAACAAATCCTTGCACCCAACGCAAACGAGGGGTTGTCAATCCCTCGGCGGTCAATTGCAAGATTAAATTGTACGGTGATAGATAGGTAGATTAAACAAAAATGCAAAATAAAATAAATAAAAGAAAAGTGCAGCAAGGTATTTTTAGGGTTTTTAATATATGATTTAGATAGACCCGGGGGCCATAGTTTTCACTAGAGGCTTCTCTCAAGAAAATAGCATACGGTGGGTAGACAAATTACTGTTGGGCAATTGATAGAAAAGCAAATAATCATGACGATATCCAAGGCAATGATCATGTATATAGGCATCACGTCCGAGACAAGTAGACCGACTCCAGCCTGCACCTACTACTATTACTCCACACATCGACCGCTATCCAGCATGCATCTAGTGTATTAAGTCCATAAAGAAAGGAGTAACGCCTTAAGCAAGATGACATGATGTAGACAAAGTAAACTCACGCATGAATAAACCCCATCTTTTTACCCATAATAGCAACGATACATACGTGTCATGTCCCTTTCTGTCACTGGGATTGAGCACCTCAAGATCGAACCCATTACAAAGCACCTCTTCCCATGGCAAGATAAATCAATCTAGTTGGCCAAACCAAATCAATAGATCGGAGAAAAATACGAAGCTATAATAATCATGCATAAAAGAGATCAGAGAAGACTCAAATAATATTCATGGATAATCTGATCATAAACTCACAATTCATCGGATCCCAACAAACACACCGCAAAAAGTGATTACATCGGATAGAACTCCAAGAACATCGAGGAGAACATTGTATTGAATATCAAAAAGAGAGAAGAAGCCATCTAGCTACTAACTATGGACCCGAAGGTCTGTGTTAAACTACTCACGCATCATCAAAAGGGCAGCAAGGTTGATGTAGAGCCCCTCCGTGATCGATTCCCCCTCCGGTGGAGTGCCAGAAAAGGCCCCCAGATGGGATCTCTCGAGAACAGAAGCTTGCGGGGGCGGAAAAAGTATTTCATGGGCTCCCCTGTTGGTTTCCCGATTTTTGGGAATTTATAGTGGTGGAATTAGGTCAAAAGAGGCAGAGGTGGGCCCATGAGGCACCAGGGCGCGCCTGCCCCCCCCCCCCCCCCCCGCAGGCGTGCCCTGGTGGCTCGTGGCCACCTCCTGGGGCTTCTGGCCTTCTCCCAAAGCTTCTAGTGTTGGTTATGTCCAGAAAAAAATCTCCAAAAAGTTTCATGGCATTTGGACTTCGTTTGGTATTGATATTCTGTAAAACCAAAAACAGGCAGAAAACAGCAACTGGCACTGGGCACTAAGTTAATAGGTTAGTCCCAAAAAATGATATAAAATTGTTGTAAATGTATATAAAAACATCCAAGATTGATAATATAACAGCATGGAACAATCAAAAATTATAGATACGTTGGAGACGTATCAGTGAGCCGCTTGCACGCCAAAGGGGGGCTTCCTGAGCATCGCGCCTCAGGAGCCCTCACTGGCTCCCGGTGCCCCTCACCTCCTGGCCTTGTCCAGGCATCGCGACCTGACATACCAGTGATGGCTGTGGCCCTCTCAGGGGCTGGGTCCTGACGGCGTAGAGCGCCGAGGCAAACAAGAAAGAAAAGCAGGCCTCGCGAGAGGGCTCCAGGAGCCATTGTTTTCACGTCCCAGCGGGACTGCATTGTTCTCATACAGGGCAAGGAACAAACATACGCGGGGAGCCAAAATGCGCGAAGGAAGGCAATGTTGGTCTCGCGTCACGCGCGGGCAGGCTTTATGTCAGCGCGGGCGGTTACCGAGGCATCGTGGGAGAAGTGGGGGCGTCCCCCGTCACATCGTGCGCCACGCGTCGCGCCTGGCCCGCAGGCAGTTAGGGCCCGTGCCGTTTCGCCCCCGAGTAGGTAGGAACGTGCGTGGCGTGGGCCCGCGGGCTACTGCCGGGCCCGTGGAACCCAGGGTATCCCGGCCCGTCTGCCTTTGGCCCAGGGCGCAACGCCTGGCGGAGGCCCAGCAGGCAGCCACCAGCGGGCGCCTCAAGCAAGACTCCTTGCAAGGCTCTAGCCTCCCGAGGACCCCTCCTCAGGGAGCGGGCAAGCAAAACTCAGTGATAACCCACAAGTATAGGGGATCGCAACAGTTTTCGAGGGTAGAGTATTCAACCCAAATTTATTGATTCGACACAAGGGGAGCCAAAGAATATTTGCAAGTATTAGCAGTTGAGTTGTCAATTCAACCACACCTGGAGACTAAATATCTGCAGCAGAGTGATCAATAGCACAGTAGTATGATAGTTTGATAGTAGTAGCAATAAGAGTAACGGTAACAGTAACGGTAGCAGCAATAATAGTAGCAATTGTGACAGCAGTAGCAACAGTAGTAACTTAGCAAGAACAATATGTGAAAAGCTCATAGGCATCGGATCGGTGATTATGTTGGATAACATTCATCATGTAACAGTCATAACCTAGGGTGACACAGAACTAGCTCCAATTCATCAATGTAATGTAGGCATGTATTCCGTATATAGTCATACGTGCTTGCGATAAGAACTTGCATGACATCTTTTGTCCTACCCTCCCATGGCAGCGGGGTCCATAAGGAAACTAAGGGATATTAAGGCCTCCTTTTAATAGAGAACCGGAACAAAGCATTAACACATAGTGAATACATGAACTCCTCAAACTATGGCAATCACCGGAAAGAATCCCAATTATTGTCACCTTGGGGTATGCGGATCATAACACATAGCAGGTGCGTATAACTTGCAAGATCGGATCAAGAATACAAATATATTCATGAAAACATAGAGGGTTCAGATCTGAAATCATGGCACTCGGGCCCTAGTGACAAGCATTAAGCATATCAAAGTCATAGCAACATCAATCTCAGAACATAGTGGATACTAGGGATCAAGCCCTAACAAAACTAACTCGATTACATGATAAATCTCATCCAACTCATCACCGTCCAGCAAGCCTACGAAGGAATTACTCACTCCCGGCGGTGAGCATCATGAAATTGGTGACGAAGGATGGTTGATGATGACGATGCCGGAAGATCCCCCTCTCCGGAGCCCCGAACGGACTCCAGATCTGGCCTCCCGATGAAGAACAGGAGGTGGCGGTGGCTCCATATCATGAAACGCAATAAAACTTCCTCTCTTATTTTTTTCTCTGGAATTGTGAATTTATAGGCCTGAGATTAGGGTGAGCGGAGCCACGTGGGTCCCACAAGCCACCAGGGCGCGCCAGGGGGGGTGGCACGCCCTGGTGCCTCGTGGGCAGCCAGTGGCCCCCCTCCAGTAGGTTTTGGCTCCATTATTTTGTATTTATTCCATAAAAAATCTCCAAAAAGTTTCATCCAATTCCAAGAAATTTTATTTCTGCACAAAAAACAACACCATGGTAGTTCTGCTGAAAACAACGTCAGTCCGGGTTAGTTTCATTCAAATCATGCAAATTAGAGTCCAAAACAAGAGCAAAAGTGTTTGGAAAAGTAGATACGACGGAGATGTATCAACTCCCCCAAGTTTAACTCATTGCTTGTCCTCAAGCAATTCAGTTGACAAACTGAAAGTGATAAAGAAAAACTTTTACAAACTCTTTTGTTCTTGTATCTATATATATGCTTAAATAGTACCCAAGTTTTCAGCAAAGATTATAACTAACCATGCAAATGATAACTCTTAGAAATTATATTCACTCATATCAATGGCATAATCAACTAGAGAGCAATAATAAGATATCTCAAATGCCAACACTTTGTCAAAACAATCATGATATAATATGATAACATGGTATCTCACTAGCCCTTTCTGAGACTGCAAAACATAAATGCAGAGCACCTCCAAAGTTCAAGCAGCGACTAAACATTGTAATTCATGGTAGAAAAGATCCAGTCATGATGCACACAACATTAACTATACACAATGCATGAGAATGACAATAGCGCTCTCAGGTCTGGTGCTTGTTTGAGAAGGTGATGACTCAACAATAAAAGTAAAATAACATAAAAGTAAATAGATAGGCCCTTCGCGGAGGGAAGCATGGATTTGCAAAGGTGCCAGAGCTCGAAGCTTAAATCAGAGATAAATAGAATTTTGGGAGGTATGCCTTTCCTGTCAACGTCATGACCGAGAGTTTTCAATATCTTCCATGCTAAACACATTAGAGACGGTTCCCAAGCGGTAAAGTAAAGTTTACTCCCCCTCCACCAATAAACACAAGCCATGGCTAGCCGAATCCTCGGGTGCCCTCCATACCAACAAATTTCCAGGGAAGTTTGTTTCATTATTTTGCAGTTTTAATAATGGGACTGGGCATCCCGATTACCAGCCCCTCTCGTGTAAGGACGAGTGAATAAACACTCATCATGAGAATAACCCGCTTAGCATGGAAGATACTGACCGCCCCCTGTCACTCCATGAGCGGTACGGGCACACAAAACAGATGTTCATTTGAATATTTAGAGGTGGCACATGCAAATTTACTTAGAACGGCAGAGTAATACTGCATATAGGTAGATATAGTTGACTCATCTGGAATAACTTTGGTTTAAGGGTTTTGATGCACAAGCAGTATTCCCGCTTAGTACAGGCGAAGGCTAGCAAATAGGTTGAGAAGCGACCAGCTAGAGAGCGAAAACGGTCATAATCATGCATTATGAATAATCAACATTGAATACTAGCATGAGTAGGATATAAGCACCATGAACATAAATATCATGGAGGCTATGTTGGTTTTGAATCAACTACATGCGTGAACATGTGCCAAGTCAAGCCACTCGAAACATTCAGAGGAGGATACCATATCATCATACTACATCATGAACATTTTAATGCATGTAGACACCCAAGATAAATCATTATCCACTCCTAGCTACTTAAGCATGGCATGAGCAACTATAATCTCTAATTGTCATCATAAACATGTTTAATCATAATATGCTGAATCATGGATACTTAGTTAAACATATTTACAAAAAGAAAGAACAAGTTGAGTTCATACCCGCTTTTCCTTGCCACAGCCACTTCATCAAATCATCGTCATTATTGCCTTTCACTTGCACGACCGAATGATATGAAAATAAAAATAGTGCAAGTGTGCCGTGGACTAAGCTAGAATCTGCAAGCATTTTATTCAAAGGAGAGGACAAGGTAATATGGGCTCTCTGTTAGATCAACAATAATGCATATGAGAGCCACTCAACATTTTCATCGTGGTCTTCTTCTTACAATGACTCAACAAAATAAAAGAATTTCAAAGAAACACACTGAAATATTTTTGGAGTTTTTAGTTTTTCTGAAGAAAACAAATAAAGAAGAAAAACAAAAAACAAGAAAAAAACTATTTACACGGGAAAGCTCCCAACAAGCAAAAGAAGAAACGGGAAATCTTTTTGGGTTTTCTTCTAATACTACTACTACTAATTAAGCTAGAAAGGAAAACCGAAAAGAAACGAGAAATATTTTTGGATTTTCTCACAGTTTTTCAAACACACAAGAAGAAAGCGAGAAAATAAAACTAACATGGATTATACAATGAAAATGTATGAACACCGACAACTGGAATGAAATGTGTGGGCATGAATGTAATGTCGGTGAGAGATACGTACTCCCCCAAGCTTAGGCATTTGCCTAGCTTGGTCTACGGCCATCCGTAGTAGCCATCCAGTCCCATGTGAAAGTGCTGAGGCGGCGGCACCCGAGCGTCCCAATCCTGGGCCACCTCCTCTGCCGCTGCCAAGGCGTTCCGGTAAGCAATGATGTCCGATGGCATCACGGTATATCTGTTCCTGGCATGAGAATCAAACAAAGCGGGTGCAGGCAACGGAATAATATCACGAGTATCCTCACTAAAAACCAAGTTATAACGAATGTGGTGAGAAGGCTCAGGAGCATCTAGAAAGTGGTGGTCCCTCATAGACTGGTGATCTAAGTAAACTCTAGGCAACAAGTAATCATGAGGGCAAATGTTAACATTAAAACATCTCGCTAGGCGAGTAGCATAAATACCACCATGAATTTTACCCTTAGTCCTATTAGTGTGCAGGCGGCGTGCAATGATAGCTCCCAGGTTATAAGTGTTGTCATTATAAAGTGCGCGGCGTAAAATGGCAAAGTCAGGAGCACATAGCGCACCACCTTGCTCTCTAGCAGTCAAGCATTTCCCTATGAATAGAGCAAAGTAATGAACAGAGGGAAACTGCAAGCTAGTGGCTTGGGCTCTCAAAACGCCCCTTTCCTCTCCCATAGTTAATGTGCGGAGGAAACCCTCAAACTCCTCCGGTCGAGGCTCTCTAATTTCCCCATCAAAAGGGATCAAGCATATCTCACAAAACTCAGCCAGAGGTATATGATGATGTTCAACATATAAATCAAAGTGCACCTCAGGGGGTTCGAGCCTATTCATAAAATGAAAGTTTTGCACAAAGGAATTTGTAAGGATGTGGTGCTGGTAACACTCATCTGCGAGGAAGTCGGTCAGTCCGGCATTAGCAACAAATTGCGCGAACTCTTGGTAGAATCCGGCTTCGTTCATGAAGGCATTGTGCGGCCATTCGCACTGCCGGACCTCCGTCCTACGCGAAATGTTGAGGTCATTGTCCGAGGAGTCCCCAAGGACTCCCTTGGTGGTCCGCTTCGAAGAAGTCCTCCGGAAGATATTCATTTTCCTAAGAACAAATTTCTGAAAAATTTTGGGCCACAAAATGATGTTAGCAAAACTTCACAAGATTGATAGCAACTACTCATATGGATGTGTAGAGGCTATATCAAGCATTCAAACTACTTGGAACTCAAAGAATTCAACATGCAAGCTCATTTTCAGTAGCACCAAGAGCAGCTAATTATGCAAGATATAATCCACTAGAGCAAAAACTAATTGGAGCAATGGAGGAGTCACATACCAAGTAGCAATCTCCCAAAACAGTTTCAGAAACGGAGCTCCGAGCAAAGAGATCGAAAATCTCAGGTTTGGGAGCAAGAACATGAGAGAGAGAGCTACCAGGCATTTTTGCTAGAGGTAAGAGACAAAGTGGGCTGAGGGAATAAGTGAGGGGGTCCCTGTGAGGCACCCTGGCGCGCCCTGGTGCCTCGTGGGCACCTGGGGCACCCCCCTGGTATGTTTTTAGTGCCAAAAATTCTTAAATATTCTATAAAAAATCATATCAGAATTTTATTGCATTCTGAGTACTTTTATTTTTGGGCCATTTTTTTATTGCACGGATAATTCAGAAAACAGGGTAATCATGGCATTTAATTGCTTTTAACTAAAAAAGTGGGTACAGAAGGTTGTGCTTACTAAATTCATCGACCACATGCCTCTAAAAAAGAATCCATTAATAAGGTTGATCAAGTCTTATTAACAAACCATTTCCGAGTAACATGAAACCGAAGAACTTTCGTAAAACACTAAGTTACCTCAACGGGGATATGCATTTCCCCAATTATAAGAGTTTCATATTTCTTTCTAACGGTAGGAAGAGGGAGTTGAAAACTTCCAATAGTAATTGTCGGACTCTTTTCAATAACATGAATACCATTTACTTGAAATTGTTTCTTCGGAAAGTGCACCGTATGTTCATTACCATTGATATGAAAAGTGACCTTGCTTTTGTTGCAATCAATAACAGCCCCTGCAATATTCAAAAAGTGTCTACCAAGGATAATCGACATGTTGTCATCCTCGGGCATATCAAGTATAACAAAGTCTGTTAGAATAGTAACATTTGCAACTACAACGGGCACATCCTCACAAACACCGATAGGTATGGCAGTTGATTTGTCAGCCATTTGCAATGATATTTCAGTGGGAGTGAGTTTATTCAAATCAAGTCTTTTATATAAAGACAAAGGCATAACACTAACACCGGCTCCTAAATCACACAAAGCAGTTTTGACATAATTTCTTTCAATGGAGCATGGTATAGTTGGTATTCCTGGATCTCCTAATTTCTTAGGTACTCCATCCTTAAAAGAATAATTTGTAAGCATGGTAGAAATTTCAGCTTCAGGTATCTTTCTTTTATTTGTGACAATGTCTTCATATATTTAGCATAAGGGGGCATCTTTAAAATATCAGTCAAACGAGTACGCAAAAAGACTGGCCTAAGTATTTCAGCAAAGCGTTCAAATTCTTCCTCATCTTTTATCTTAGATGGTTTAGGAGGAAATGGCATGGGTTTTTGGACCCATGGTTCTCTTTCTTTACCATGTTTTCTAGCAATGAAGTCTCTTTTATCATAACGTTTATTTTTAGGAGGTGGGTTATCAAGATCAACAGCAGGTTCTATTTCAACATCATTATCAAGTTCTTTATCATTATCTGGTTGTGTGTCCACATGAGCATCATTATTATTATTATCATCGGGTGAATGTTCATTACAGATTGTGTTTCAACATCGGAAATAGAAACATCATTACTATCCTCCAAGGGTTTTTCTACCTCGGGTTCACTAGAAGTATGCAAAGTCCTATAATTTTTCTTTGTCTTTTTCTTTTTAGATGGACTAGGTGCATCAATATTAATTCTTTGAGAGTCTTGTTCAATTCTTTTTGGGTGACCTTCAGGATAAAGTGGCTCCTGAGTCATTCTACCTCCTCTAGTCATTACTCTAACAACATGATCATTCATATTGTTATTCATTTCATTGAGCAATTCACTCTGAGATTTAGCAACTTGTTCTAATTGAGTTTGAACCATATATGCATGTTTACTCACACCTTTAACATCATTAGCAATTCTAAATAACAAGTCACTCAAGCGATCAATCATGTAGGCATTTCGTTTCAATTGTTTCATAACGTTTGCATTGAAGTGATCTTGCTTAATAATATAATTGTCAAATTCATACAAGCATTGACTAGGAGGTTTTTTATAAGGAATATTGCTTTCATCAAACTTTATAAGAGAATTTACCTCTACTACCTGTGGCGGTGTGTCAAGACCATGTATTTCTTCAATAGGTGGCAAATTCTTAACATCTTCAGCTTTAATACCATTTTCCTTCATACATTTCTTTGCTTCTTGCATATCTTCAGGACTGAGAAATAAAATACCCCTCTTCTTCGGAGTGGGTTTAGGCGGTGGTTCGGGAAGTGTCCAATCATTATCATTCTTCAATATATTATTCAATAGTTCCTCAGCTTGTTCAATAGTCCGTTCCCTAAAAACACAACTCGCACAACTATCTAGGTAGTCCCTAGAAGCATCGGTTAGTCCATTATAGAAGATATCAAGTATTTCATTTTTCTTAAGAGGATGATCAGGCAAAGCATTAAGTAATTGGAGAAGCCTCCCCCAAGCTTGAGGGAGATTCTCTTCTTTAATTTGCACAAAGTTAAATATTTCCTGTAAAGCAACTTGTTTCTTATGAGCAGGAAAATATTTTTCAGAGAACTAATAAATCATATCCTGGGGACTACGCACACATCCAGGAGAAAGAGTATTATACCATTCCTTAGCATCACCCTTTAATGAGAAAGGAAATAACTTAAGAATATAGTAATAGCGAATTTTTTCCTCATGAGCGAATAGGGTGGCTATATCATTTAATTTAGTAAGATGTGTGATACATCTCCATCGTATCTATAATTTTTGATTGTTTCATGCCAATATCCTACAATGTTCACATACTTTTGGCAACATTTTATATGATTTCTTGGACTAACATATTGATCCAGTGCCCAGTGCCAGTTCCTGTTTTCTGCTTGTTTTTTGTTTCGCAGAATATCCATACCAAACGAAGTCCAAATGCAATAAAATTTCACAAAGAATTGTTTTGGAATATATGTGATTTTTGGGAGGTGGAATCAACGCAAGGTGGTGCTCGTGGGCCCCACGAGGCACCAGGGCGCGCTAGGGGGGTCCGGCGCGCCGTGGTGCCTCGTGAGGCCCTCGTAGGTCGGTTGGTTCCCTTCTTCAGCCAGAAGGAAGCTAATATCCGGAAAAAAATCGTGTTAAAATTTCAGCGCAATCGGAGTTACGGATCTCCAGGAATTTAAGAAACGATGAAAGGCCAGAAACCAGGAACGCGAAACAGAAGAGAACAGAGAGAGAGAGATCCAATCTAGGAGGGGCTCCTGCCCCTCCGCAGCCATGGCAGCCATGGACCAGAGGGGGAACTCTCCTCCCATCTAGGGGGGAGGCCAAGGAAGAAGAAGAAGGAGGGGGCTCTCTCCCCTCTCTCCCGGTGGCGCCGGAACACCGCCGGGGGAACCATCGTGACGGCGATCTACACCAACAACTTCGCCGCCGTCAACACCAACTCTCTCCCCCTCTATGAAGCGGTGTAACCTCTCAATTCCCACCATAATTCTCTACTTATACATGGTGCTTAATGCTATATATTATTATCCAATGATTTGTGGCCATCCTATGATGTTTGAGTAGATTCGTTTTGTCCTATGGGTTGATTGATGATCGTGATTGGTTTGAGTTGTATGTTTTATTTTGGTGCTGTCCTATGGTGCCCTCCGTGTCACGCAAGCGTGAGGGATTCCCGCTATAGGGTTTGCAATACGTTCATAATTCTCTTATAGTGGGCGACTAGAGTGACAGAAGCTTACACCCGAGTAAGGGGGTTGTTGCGTATGGGAGTAAAGGGGACTTGATACTTAATGCTATGGTTGGGTTTTACCTTAATGATCTTTGGTAGTTGCGGATGCTTGCTAGAGTTCCAATCATAAGTGCATATGATCCAAGTATGGAAAGTATGTTAGCTCATGCCTCTCCCTCATATAAAATTGCAATAATGATTACCGGTCTAGTTATCGATTGCCTATGGACAAATCATTCTCTTGTGTTACAAAAGCTTTCTACTAAACAACTAACTTTTATTATCTTGCAATTTACTCATAGTTTTATTATCTCGCAAATTACTTCTAGTTTTATTCTTGCAAACCTATCCTATCACCTACAAAATAGTTTCACACTTGTTCTAGGTAAAGCGAACGTTAAGTGCGCGTAGAGTTGTAACGGTGGTCGATAGAACTTGAAGGGAATATTAATTCTACCTTTAGCTCCTCGTTGGGTTCGACACTCTTATTTATCAAAAAAACTACAATTGATCTCCTATACTTGTGGGTTATCAAGACCTTTTTCTGGCGCCGTTGTCGGGGAGCAATAGCGTGGGGTTGATATTCTCGTGTGTGCTTGTTTGCTTTATCACTAAGTAGTTTTTATTTTGTGCCCTTGTTTTCTATCTTTAGTTATGGGTAGGAAACATAAAATACCAAAAAAAATAGTTGTACCTGCTAAACCAATGGTTGAAGAACCACCCAAAATCTATCATACTGCTGAAGCTTTCTACTTGGATCATCTTCGATCCCTTTGTGCTCGTGCTAAAAACCCAACTAGCTTAGTTGAGGGAAAATCATTAGATGAGCATGCTCATTTTGTGCGACACCTCTTATCTCAAAAAGGGAAACTTTTATGGCATCATATTAATACTATGCATTGCTATGCTTGGAATTTATGCGAAATGCATGATTTTACTTGTTGTTCTGAAGACCCTAAGAAACACCTTCCCTACCAATGTGAGTTTAGTGATAATGGAATCGTATCTTCTTATGCTAAAGGTGTTTATAGTTACTATGATATTGAACAAATTGAAGAATTTGTTGCTTTTAAGGGTGCTTATGAAATTGCTTCTTTGACTAAAAAGTATGATGCTACTCTTTACAAATCTGAAAATTCTGCCATACTTAAAAATTGCTATGAAAACTATGCTTCTAATGCTTATGTTAAAGAATATATTGAGGACACCTCCGCTGTCCAAGAAGAGACTAATATTTTGTAGGAATCTATGGAAGAAGAAATTGATGACACTGTGAGCTCATTAGATGAAAAAGATGACGAGGAGAGCGAAGAACAAAAGGAGGAAGAGAGGATTGATCACCCGTGCCCACCTTCTGATGAGAGTAACTCTATATCTCATACATTGTTTAATTTCCCTTCGTGCTTACCGAAGGATGAATGCTATGATAATTGCTATGATCCCTTGGATTCGTTTGAAATATCCCTTTTTGATGAAATTTATGCTTGCTATGCTTGTGGCCATGATGCCAATATGAATTATGCTTATGGAGATGAACTTGCTATAGTTCCTTATGTTAAACATGAAATTGTTGCTATTGCACCCACACATGATAGTCCTATTATCTTTTTGAATTCTCCCAACTACACTATATCGGAGAAGTTTGCACTTATTAAGGATTATATTGATGGGTTGCGTTTTACTACTACACATGATAATTTTGATAGATATAATATGCATGTCCTTGCTGCTCCTACTTGCAATTATTATGAGAGAGGAACTACATCTCAACCTCTCTATGTTTCCAATACGATAAAATTGCAAGAAACTGTTTATACTATGCATTGGCCATTATTTGATGTGCATGAATTGTTCTTTTATGACATGGCGATGCATAGGAAGAGAGTTAGACTTCGTCATTTCATGATATATGTTGCTTTGTGCTCACTACTAAATTAAAAATCATTGTTAATTAAAATTGGCTTTGATATACCTTGGGATCCGTGTGGATCGATTACTTGAGCATTTTATGCCTAACTTAATGGCTTTAAAGAAAGCGCTGCCAGGGAGACAACCCGGAAGTTTTAGAGAGTCATTTATTTCTGTTGAGTACTTTTAAAAAAAATTAAAAAAAATAGAGGGGAACCTAAAACTTTTCAAAAAGGAAAGTGAAAGTAAGAAAGACGAGCACCGTTGAAGTGGGGGAGCTCCTTGAACTTTGTTCATTCCCATGGAAACTTTGTGAATCTTGAATTACAGAAACTTTTCAACAAAAATAATTATCCCCTTGTACAAATCCATTGTATTATAAAAATAATGTGCCAAGATTTACCGTTAGGATGTTTAAATTGCATGTTTGGTGTGTGCGGTGCTAAAACAGAAACTTTTGCTGTAGTGCGTGAATTTAAATTTTTTTACTGGAACATGAAAAAATTCTGAAATTTTTACACAGTACTGCTATGCAAATTGTTTATTTTTTCCTAATTTTTCAGAATTTTTGGAGTTACAGAAGTATGGTCAATGTTCAGATTACTACAGACTGTTCTGTTTTTGACAGATTCTGTTTTTGATGCATTGTTTTGCTTGTTTTGATGAAACTATGGATTGTATCGGAAGTTATAAGCCATGGAGAAGTTAGAATACAGTAGGTATAATGCAAAAATAAAATATGAATGGGTTTGCAACAGTACTTAAAGTAGTGATTTGCTTTATTATACTAACGGATCTCATGAAGGTTTTGTTAAGTTTTGTGTGGATGAAGTGTTCAAAGATCGATGAGGTATTGATATGAGAAGAATGAGGAGAGGCAAGAGCTCAAGCTTGGGGATGTCCAAGGCACCCCAAGTAAATATTCAAGGAGACTCAAGCGTCTAAGCTTGGGGATGCCCCGGAAGGCATCCCATCTTTATTCAACAATTATCGGTATGTCTCGGTTTTTGTTTTGTTCACGTGATATGCGTAAATTCTTGGAGCGTCATGTGCCTTTTTATTTTTATTTTAATAATGCACCATACTGGTATGGGATAGTCCTTGGTTGATTTATAGAATGCTCTTTGCACTTCACTTATATCTTTTGAGTATGGCTTTATAGAATGCTTCATGTGCTTCACTTATATCATTTGAAGTTTGGATGCATGTTTCTCTTCATATAGAAAACCGTTATTTGTAGAATGCTCTTTTGCTTCACTTATATTTATAAGAGTGTAGTCTTTTATAGAAAGAATTAAACTCTCTTGCTTCACTTATATCTATTTAGAGAGTCAACAGGAATTGGTCATTCACATGGTTAGTCAGAAAATCCTACATAAACCTTGTAGATCACTGAATATGATATGTTTGATTCCTTGCAATAGTTTTGCAATATGGAGATGATAATATGTGAGTTATGCTAGTGAGTAATTGTGATTTAGTAAGAATATTAGTGTTACGGTTTGTGATTCCGCATGCATGTAAAGTCAAGAGTTATGCAACGAAGTTATATCCTACTTATGGTGCATTATTCAGTGTTAGTTGTGTTCAATGCATGCTTATGACCGTTTTCATTTTCAGGTTGGTTACTTCTCAATCTATTTGCTAAACCTTCATTTGTACTAAGCGGGAATGCTGCTTGTGCATCCAACTCCTTAAACCTAAAGTTGTGCCAAATGAGTCCACCATACCTACCTATATGCGGTATTTCCATGCCGTTCCAAGTAAATTTGCATGTGCCAACTCTAATTATTCAAAATAAATTTCTGTTTTGTGTGCTCGTACCGCTCATGTGGCGGCAGGGGGGTGGCCAATATTTTCCATGCTAGGTGTGTTATTCTCATGATGAGTGTTTATTCACTTGTCATTGCACGAGAGAGTGGCAGGTAATAGGGATGCCCAGTCCCACAATGAATCAAAAATAATAATAACAAAATTCCTTGAAAAGTGTTGGTATGGAAGGCACCCGTGGATACGGCTAGCCATGGATTGTGAAAGAATGGTGGAAAGGAAATGAATTTTATTTTCTGTTTGGGAACCGCCTATAATGTGTCTAGCATGGAAGATATTGGGAACTTTCGGTCATAGCGTTGACAGGAAAAGCATGCCTCTCAAAATAGTTTTATCTCTCTAATTTAAGCTTTGAGCTCTGGCACCTCTGCAAATCTCTGCTTCCCTCTGCGAAGGGCCTATCTATTTACTTTTATGCATTTTTATTTTTATCGAGTCTCCATCTTCTCTTATAAAGCACCAACTAGAGAGCACTATTGTCATAATTGTGCATTGGGTGTAGTTAATGTTGAGTGTGTTTCATGAATGGATCAATGACTGAGCATAATGGGCTCGGGATAACTTTCTTTAGCGTTGATATTTTGAAAGACATGGTTGTTTGTTAGTATGCTTGAGTATTGATGTCTTTATATCAAATTATAGACTATTGCTTTGAATCACTCGTGTCTTAATATTCATGCCATGATTAAATTTTATGATCAAGATTATGCTAGGTGGCATTCCACATCAAAAATTATCTTTTTTATCATTTACCTACTCGAGGACGAGCAGGAATTAAGCTTGGGGATGATGATACGTCTCCGTCGTATCTATAATTTTTGATTATTTCATGCCAATATCCTACAATTTCCACATACTTTTGGCAACATTTTATATGATTTCTTGGACTAACATATTGATCCAGTGCCCAGTGCCAGTTCCTGTTTTCTGCTTGTTTTTTGTTTCGCAGAATGTCCATATCAAACAAAGTCCAAATGCAATAAAATTTCACGGAGAATTATTTTGGAATATATGTGATTTTTGGGAGGTGGAATCAACGCAAGGCGGTGCTCGTGGGCCCCACAAGGCACGAGGGCGCACTAGGGGGGTCCGACGCACCGTGGTGCCTCATGAGGCCCTCGTAGGTCAGTTGGTTCCCTTCTTCGGCCGCAAGGAAGCTAATATCCCGAAAAAAATCATGTTAAAATTTCAGCGCAATCAGAGTTATGGATCTCCGGGAATTTAAGAAACAGTGAAAGGCGAGAAACCAGGAACGCGAAACAGAAGAGGACAGAGAGAGAGATCCAATCTCGGAGGGGCTCCTGCCCCTCCGCAACCATGGCAACCATGGACCAGAGGGGGATCTCTCCTCCCATCTAGGGGGTAGGCCAAGGAAGAAGAAGAAGGAGGGGGGTTCTCTCCCCCCCTCTCCCAGTGGCGCCGGAACACTGCCGGGGGAACCATCGTGACGGCGATCTACACCAACAACTTCGCCGCCGTCAACACCAACTCTCTCCCCCTCTATGAAGCGGTGTAACCTATCAATTCCCACTGTAATTCTCTACTTAAACATGGTGCTTAATGCTACATATTATTATCCAATGATTTGTGGCCATCCTATGATGTTTGCGTAGATTCGTTTTGTCCTATGGGTTGATTGATGATTGTGATTGGTTTGAGTTGTATGTTTTATTTTGGTGCTGTCCTATGGTGCCCTCCGTGTCGCGAAAGCATGAGGGATTCCCGCTGTAGGGTTTGCAATACGTTCATAATTCTCTTATAGTGGGCGGCTAGAGTGACAAAAGCTTACACCCGAGTAAGGGGGTTGTTGCGTATGGGAGTAAAGGGGACTTGATACTTAATGCTATGGTTGGGTTTTACCTTAATGATCTTTGGTAGTTGCGGATGCTTGCTAGAGTTCCAATCATAAGTGCATATGATCCAATTACGGAAAGTATGTTAGCTCATGCCTCTCCCTCATATAAAATTGCAATAATGATTACCGGTCTAGTTATCGATTGCCTATGGACAAATCATTCTCTTGTGTTACAAAAGCTTTCTACTAAACAACTAACTTTTATTATCTTGCAATTTACTCATAGTTTTATTATCTCGCAAATTACTTCTAGTTTTATTCTTTCAAACCTATCCTATCACCTAAAAAATAGTTTCATACTTGTTCTAGGTAAAGCGAACGTTAAGTGCGCGTAGAGTTGTATCGGTGGTCGATAGAACTTGAAGGGATTATTAATTCTACCTTTAGCTCCTCGTTAGGTTCGACACTCTTATTTATCGAAAAAGCTACAATTGATCCCCTATACTTGTGGGTTATCAATGTGCCACAACGGCTTCAGTTTCATAGACATGGAAAGGATTAGATTCAACCAAACTAATCAACTCAGGATCGACAGACAATTCATAATCCTTATCAGCAACAAATATGGGAGAGGTAGCAAACTTAGGGTCATATTTCATTCTCTCCCTCATAGATTTTTCTTTCATTTCAGCAAGCAATTTTATAACTTCATCTCTATCATTACAAGCAAGAATGGCTCTAGCCGTCTCCCTATGAAAGCAATGTTCATCAGGTGTTTCAACTCTAGTAGGAGAGCTAGGCATAATAGGTGAATCATAATTCTCAAGAGTTTCAACATCAGGTGTTTCAACTCTAAGAAATTCACCAAGTGACACAACATTATCAAGCATAGTACTAGCATCATCATGAGTATCATTCATAGCAGAAGTGGTATCATCAATAACTCGCGACATATCAGAATTAATAGCATGTGGTGGTGTTGCAAGCTTACTCAAAACAGAAGGTGAATCAAGTGCAGAGCTAGATGGCAGTTCCTTACCTCCCCTCGTCTTAGAGGGAACGATCTTGGTCTTAGCGTCTTTCAGATTCTTCATAGTGATCAACAGATATAAATTCCAAGTGACTCAGCAAATAAAGCTATGCTCCCCGGCAACGGCGCCAGAAAAAGGTCTTGATAACCCACAAGTATAGGGGATCGCAACAGTTTTCGAGGGTAGAGTATTCAACCCAAATTTATTGATTCGACACAAGGGGAGCCAAAGAATATTTGCAAGTATTAGCAGTTGAGTTGTCAATTCAACCACACCTAAAGACTAAACATCTGCAGTAGAGTGATCAGTAGCACAGTAGTATGATAGTTTGATAGCAGTAGCAATAAGAGTAACGGTAACAGTAACGGTAGCAGCAATAATAGTAGCAATTGTGACAGCAGTAGCAACAGTAGTAACTTAGCAAGAACAATATGTGAAAAGCTCGTAGGCAGTGGATCGGTGATTATGTTGGATAACATTCATCATGTAACAGTCATAACCTAGGGCGACACAGAACTAGCTCCAATTCATCAATGTAATGTAGGCATGTATTCCGTATATAGTCATACGTGCTTGCGATAAGAACTTGCATGACATCTTTTGTCCTACCCTCCCGTGGTAGCGGGGTCCATAAGGAAACTAAGGGATATTAAGGCCTCCTTTTAATAGAGAACCGGAACAAAGCATTAACACATAGTGAATACATGAACTCCTGAAACTATGGCAATCACCGAAAAGAATCCCAATTATTGTCACCTTGGGGTATGCGGATCATAACACATAGCAGGTGCGTACAACTTGCAAGATTGGATCAAGAACACAAATATATTTATGAAAACATAGAGGGTTCAGATCTGAAATCATGGCACTCGGGCCCTAGTGACAAGCATTAAGCATAGCAAAGTCATAGCAACATCAATCTCAGAACATAGTGGATACTAGGGATCAAGCCCTAACAAAACTAACTCAATTACATGATAAATCTCATCCAACTCATCACCGTCCAGCAAGCCTATGAAGGAATCACTCACTCCCGGCGGTGAGCATCATCAAATTGGTGATGAAGGATGGTTGATGATGACGATGCCGGAAGATCCCCCTCTCCGGAGCCCCGAACGGACTCCAGATCTGGCCTCCCGATGAAGAACAGGAGGTGGCGGCGGCTCCGTATCGTGAAATGCAATAAACCTTCCTCTCTTATTTTTTTCTCTGGAATTGTGAATTTATAGGCCTGAGATTAGGGTCAGCGGAGCCACGTGGGCCCCACAAGCCTCCAGGGCGCGCCAGGGGGGGTGGCGCACCCTGGTGCCTCGTGGGCAGCCAGTGGCCCCCCTCCAGTAGGTTTTGGCTCCAGTATTTTTTATTTATTCCATAAAAAATCTCCAAAAAGTTTCATCCAATTCCAAGAACTTTTATTTCTGCACAAAAAACAACACCATGGTAGTTCTGCTGAAAACAGCGTCAGTCCGGGTTAGTTTCATTCAAATCATGCAAATTAGAGTCCAAAACAAGAGCAAAAGTGTTTGGAAAAGTAGATACGATGGAGACGTATCACTCAGCCACGTCACCGAGAGCTTCACGAGGCGGCTTCTCGAGGTTGCCTCCCGAGGCACCCTCCCGAGGGCACGCAAGACAAGTGTTGTTCGGCTCGGTCGCGCGGTCTCATGCCCATCATGTGGGTGACGCGCGCGGCGACGAACGGCGACAGAGGCCGTACCAGCAGGCGCGGATGGAGAGGATTTTCCCTTTCGTGCTAAGGGAGCAAGGCCAGCAATCCATTTCCCAAAGCAACCCCCAAGGGTTGCCCGATCGGTGAAAGAAGACCAAGACGGCGGGCGCGCAGGGCGGAGGTCATCCTTGAGCCCACCGGCGCATCATGGACGGTCGCTTTGCAGGCGAAGACCACCTTTTGTCAGGATAGACTGCGCCCCTGTCCCCCTTCAAACTTGCCGTTGTGTTGCAACCCTTCCCGCCAATGTTTTCGGGGAAGAGGACCAAGGCAGTTATAAAAGGAGGGCAGGGTGCTGCTATAGAGAGGGATCGACTCTTCCTCCCAAAAACCATGTACTCTCGCGCTAGAGCAATCCCAATAAAGCAGGAGTAGGGTTTTACACCGCAAGGTGGCCCGAACCTGGGTAAACCGCCGTGTCCTTGGTCCGCTCCCGCTAGCGCGCTCTCCCATAGTTTAGCTGTGGTAGGGGACGAGGAGGCAGGAACGAGCTCACCCAAGTGTTCGAACCTTTGGGTCCCCGGAGCCCGACTTTCGACACGATCTATTAATGGTCTTTTGCAAAATCAATTTTATTTCTCTATTAGTTAATTCAACTTGACCACTAGACCGAGGATGATAAGGAGATGCAATTCTATGGTTAACATCATATTTAGCAAGCAATTTACGGAAATCGCCATGAATAAAATGTGAACCACCATCAGTCATTAAATATCTAGGGACTCCAAATCTCGGGAATATAACTTCTTTAAGCATTTTAATGGAAGTGTTATGATCAGCACTACTAGTTGGAATAGCTTCTACCCACTTAGTAACGTAATCAATAGCAACTAAAATAACATCAAATGGTTCAATAACAAGTGAATAACTCATAGGCATTTCCTGATGTCTACCAACATTACCAATTCTCATTCATCACAAGAAAGGACAAACTTACATGCATCTTTGAAAAGAGTAGGCCAATAAAAACCAGATTGTAATACCTTGTGTGCAGTTCTGTCTCCCGCATGGTGTCCTCCATATTCCTCGGAGTGACACTTACGTAGGATTTGTTCCTGTTCATGCTCAGGTACACAACATCTAATAATACCATCTACTCCTTCTTTATATAAGTGTGGGTCATCCCAAAAGTAATGTCTTAAATCAAAGAATACCATTTTCTTTTGTTGGTATGTGAAACTGGGTGGTATATATTTAGCAACAATGTAAATAGCAGTCTGCATACCAAGGAGTATTACGAGAAGCATTTATGACAGCTAATTGTTCATCAGGAAAATCATCATTAATAGGAAGTGGGTCATCAAGAACATTTTCCATTCTAGACAAGTTATCAGCTACGGGATTCTCAGCTCCCTTTCTATCAACAATATGCAAATCAAATTCTTGTAGCAAAAGAACCCACCTAATAAGTCTAGGTTTAGCATCTTTCTTTTCCATAAGATATTTAATAGCAGCATGATCAGTGTGAATAGTAACTCTGGAATCAACAATGTAGGATCTGAATTTATCACACGCAAACACAACTGCTAAAAATTCTTTCTCAGTAGTAGCATAATTTCTTTGAGCACTGTCTAGAGTTTAACTAGCATAATGAATAACATTCAATTTCTTATCAACTCTTTGTCCTAGAACAGCGCCAACATCATAATCACTAGCATCACACATAATTTCAAAGGGTAGGTTCCAATCAGGTGGTTGAACAACAGGTGCAGAAATTAAGGCTTTCATAAGTACTTCAAAGGCTTCTACGCAATCATCATCAAAAACAAATGGAACATCTTTTTGCAAGAGATTAGTAAGAGGCCTAGAAATTTTAGAGAAGTCTTTTATAAACCTTCTATAAAAACCAGCATGACCAAGGAAACTTCTTATACCTTTGATATCTTTAGGACATGGCATTTTCTCAATAGCATCAACTTTAGCTTTATCAACTTCAATACCTCTTTCAGAAATTTTATGCCCAAGGACTATACCTTCATTCACCATAAAGTGGCACTTCTCCCAATTCAAGACAAGATTAGTTTCTTCACATCTCTACAAAACTCGATCAAGGTTGCTCAAGCAATCATCAAAAGAAGTTCCGTAAACGGAGAAATCATCCATGAAAACCTCAACAATCTTTTCACAAAAGTTAGAGAATATAGCAGTCATACATCTTTGAAAGGTAGCAGGTGCATTACATAAACCAAAAGGCATACGACGATAAGCATAAGTTCCAAAAGGACAAGTAAAGGTGGTTTTCTCTTGATCTTCAGGTGAAACAGGTATTTGAGAGAAACCAGAATAACCATCTAGGAAGCAAAAGTGTGTATGCTTAGATAATCTTTCTAACATTTGATCAATAAAAGGCAAGGGATAATGATCTTTCCTAGTAGCTTTATTTAATTTCCTGAAATCAATTACCATCCTATAACCAGTTACAATTCTTTGTGGGATAAGTTCATTTTTATCATTAGGAACAACGGTAATACCTCCTTTCTTAGGAACACAATGAACAGAACTTACCCATCTACTATCAGCAATGGGATAAATTATACCTGCCTCCAGAAGCTTTAATATTTCAGTTCTTACCACATCCTTCATTCTAGGATTCAGCCATTTTGATGGTCAACAACGGGTTTAGCGTCTGGCTCCATATGAATTTTATGTTGACATAAAGTGGGACTAATGCCCTTAAGATCATCAAGAGTATATCCAATAGCAGCCCGGTGCTTCTTCAAAGTTTTAAGTAATCTCTTTTCTTCATGCTCTGAAAGGTTAGCACTAATAATAACAAGATATATCTTCTTTTCATCAAGATAAGCATATTTAAGTGTATCAGGTAATTGCTTTAATTCAAACACAGGATCACCCTTGGGTGGAGGTGGGTCTCCCAAGGTTTTAATAGGCAAATTATGTTTAAGGATATGTGCTTGTTTAAAGAACAGCTCATCTATTTCATTTCTTTCATTCATATGCATATCATTCTCATGGTCTAGCAAATATTGTTCTAATGGATCAGTAGGAGGTACAACAATAGAAGCAAGACCAATAATTTCATCCTTATTAGGTAATTCTTTATCATGAGGTTGTCTACGAAACTTAGAGAAATTAAACTCATGAGACACCTCACCAAAATTAACACTGATAGTTTCTTTATTGCAATCAATCTTGGCATTAACTGTATTCAAGAAAGGTCTACCAAATATAATGGGACAAAAATCATCTTGTGATGATCCAAGAACAAGAAAATCAGTAGGATATTTGATCTTGCCACACAAGACTTCAACATCTCTAACAATCCCAAGTGGTGAAATAGTATCTTTATTTGCAAGCTTAATAGTAACATCAATATCTTCAATCTCAACAGGTGCAATATCATTCATGATTTCTTGATAGAGAGTAAACAGAATAGCACTCACACTAGCACCAATATCACATAAACCATGATAGCAATGATCTCCAATTTTAACAGAAATAACAGGCATGCCAATTACAGGTTTGTTCTTATTATTAGGTTCAACTTTAATTTGTTCAGAAGGTCTAGGTGTTCTTATATTACTTTTATTAACCACAGTTGAAGCTTTAGTATGTTCCTTAATTCTAGCAGGGAAAGGAGGTTTCTCAATATAAGCAGTAGGCACAACTGGATCAACATGGTAAACAATTGTTTCTTCTTTAACACTAACAGGTTCTTCATTCAATTCAATAGGTGGATGATATTTAAACTATTTCTCCTTAGGGAGATCAACATGAGCAGCAAAAGATTCACAAAAGGTAGCTACTATCTCAGAGTCAAGTCCATATTTAGTACTAAACTGATGAAAAGCATCAGTTTCCATAAAAGATTTAACACAATCAAACTCAAGATTTATACCTGACTCATTACCTTTGTCGATTTCCCAATCTTCAGAGTTATGTTTAATTCTTTCCAGAATATCCCATCTGAATTCAATAGTTATTTTCATAAAGGAACCAACAGAAGAAGTATCGAGCATGGATTGGTCATTATGAGAAAGCCGAGCAAAAAAGTTTTGAAGAATTATTTCTCTTGAGAGCTCATGATTGGGGCATGTGTGCAACATATACTTAAGCCTCCCCCCAAGCTTGAGCGATACTTTCTCCTTCACGAGGCCAAAAATTATATATATAATTCCGATCACGATGAACCAAATGCATAGGATAAAATTTCTGGTGAAATTCCAGCTTCAACCGGTTCCAGTCCCATGTTGCAGTATCATCACATAGCCTATACCATGTCAATGCCTTTCCCTCCAAAGATAAAGGGAATACTTTCTTCTTAACTCCATCTCCGAATAGACCTGCAAGCTTAAACAATCCACAAATTTCATCCACATAGATCAAGTGCATATCAGTATGTACCGTTCCATCTCCTGCATAAGGATTAGCTAGCAGTTTCTCTACCATATCCGAAGGAATTTCATAATAAATATTTTCAGTAGGTTCAATAGGTTGAGGAGCAACTCTCAATGCTTCCGGTCGAGGTGAATATACCCCGAACAAGTCCCTCAGAGGATTACTTTCCATAGTGACAAGTGACAGTAAATTTCAGCACGTAATATAAATGTTTCCTAACCAAATTCCACTCAACAAAGGCGCTTCACTCCCCGGCAACGGAGTCAGAAAAGAGTCTTGATGACCCACAAGTATAGGGGATCAATCATAGTCCTTTAGATAATTAAGATTGTCGAACTCAACGAGGAGCAGAAGGTAATGACAAGCGGTTTTCAGCAAGGTATTCTCTACAAGTACTGAAAGTAGCGGTAACAGATAGTTTTGATAGCAAGATAATTCGTAACAACTAACAAGTAACAAGTATAATAAAGTGCAGCAAGGTGGCCCAATCCTTTTTATAGCAAAGGACAAGCCGGAACGAACTCGTATAATAAGCAAAGCGTTCTCGAGTACACTTGGGAATTTCATCTAGTCACTTTCATCATGTTTGTTTGATTCGCGTTCGCTACTTTGATAATTTGATATGTGGGTGGACCGGTGCTTGGGTGCTGTTCTTACTTGAATAAACCTCCCACTTATGATTACCCCCTCTCGCAAGCATCCGCAACTACGAAAAAAGAAATAAGATAAATCTAATCATAGCATGAAACATATGGATCCAAATCAGCCCCTTACGGAATAGCGCATAAACTAGGGTTTAAGCTTCTATCACTCTAGCAACCCATCATCTAATTACTACTCCACAATGCCTTCCCTTAGGCCCAAAGATGGTGAAGTGTCATGTAGTCGACGTTCACACGACACCACTAAAGGAAGCACAACATACATAGCATCAAAATATCGAACGAATACCAAATTCACATGATTACTTATGACAAGACTTCTCCCATGTCCTCAGGAACGGAAGTAACTACTCACAAATCATATTCATGTTCAAGATCAGAGGGGTATTGAATAGCATTAAGGATCTGAACATATAATCTTTCACCAAATAAACCAACTAGCATCAATTACAAGATGTAATCAACACTACTAGCAACCCACAGGTACCAATCTGAGGTTTTGAGACAAAGATTGAATACAAGAGATGAACTAGGGTTTGAGATGAGATGGTGCTGGTGAAGATGTTGATGAAGATTGGTCCTCCCACGATGAGAGGATCATTGGTGATGTCGATGGCTTCGATTTCCCCCTCCCAGAGGGAAGTATCCCTGGCGGAATCACTCCGCCGGAGAGCAAAATAGCTCCTGCCCCAGTTTCCGCCTCGAGACGGCGGCGCTTCGTCCCGAAAGTCTTCTTCTGATTTTTTTCTAGGGCAAATGGCTTCATATAGCAGAAGGAGGGGGCCAGAGGCCTGCCAGGGGCCCCACAACCAGGGCGCGCCCCCCAGGCTTGTGGCTTCCTGGTGGGCCCCCTTCTGTTGATTCTTTCACCAGTATTTTTTATATATTCCAAAATAATTCTCCGTAAATTTTCAGGTCATTCAGAGTTGTGCAGAATAGCTATCTCTGTTTCACCCCTTTCAGGTCCAGAATTCCAGCCGCTGGCATTCTCCCTCTTCATGTGAATCTTGCAAAATAAGAGAGAAAAGGCATAAGAATTGTACCATAAAGTGAAATAATGATCAAAAACATAATAATTATCAGTAGGAAATCATGATGCAAATTGGATGTATCAATGTAGAAGCCCTCCGTGATCGATTCCCCCTCCGGCAGAGTACCGGAAAAGGCCTGCAGATGGGATCGCGGAAGAACAGAGACTTGCGGCGGCGGAAAAATTGTTTCGGGTGGCTCTCTAGGGTTTGGAATATTTGGAAAATTATAGCGCTGAATTAGGCCAGACGGAGCCACGAGGGGCCCACAAGACATTAGAGCTCGCCTACCCCCCCCCCCCCACGGCGCGCCCTGTTGCCTTGCCGTCTACTCGTAGGTCTTCTGGTCCTCCCCCGAAGCTTCTAGGGTCTTTTATGTCCAGAAAAAAAATCGTCAAAAAGTTTCGTTGTGTTTGGACTACGTTTGGTACAGATTTTCTGTAAACCAAAAACAAGCAGAAAACAGCAACTCACACTAGGCACATAGATAATAGGCTAGTCACCAAAAATGATATAAAATTTGCATATAAAGTATCTAAGAATGATAATATAATATCATGAAATAATAAAAAATTATAGATAAGTCGGAGACGTATCAGGCTCACACTTTACCCCACCCGCATCAACTGCGCATCACACTTACTCGTGGACCCCACGCCCAATTCATCGCGCAGTTACTTTACTCCCACCACCGCCAATGTCGAGAGCCCACTATATATGACGCCTCGGCGAGTTCCCGTCGGGCCCTCCCCCTTCTCCCCCTGCCGTTCATAAAGCAGAGAGGAGCTCCACACGCCGTTCGTAAAGAGGAGCAAGCTTCTAGAATGGTGGTGGCGTTGCACCCAACGGCGGTCGCGGTGGCCGGCAGGTTTAGCAGGTGGCGGAGGAGCAGGCTAATGTGAGGAATTAAAGAAGCTAGTGGATGCTGGGGTGGAATTGAGTGTCATGAAAGATAGACTGAGATGGAATTGAACAATAAGAATAACTTTGGGGTGAGAGATCCGTATATTTTCCTAAAATCCTCAACCTTGGTGGGGTATAAAGGTATTTGGAAGTTGAAGATCCCACATAAGATTAAGGTTTTCATGTGATTGTTGCCTAAAAGTAACATCCTGGCCAAAGATAACTTGATTAAAAGTGGATGGACTGGGAATGAGGAGTGCCACTTCTATAGGCACATGAAGAGTGTGGATCATCTGTTCATTGGGTGTAGTTTGGCCAAACTTGTTTGGCAAGTGTTATTTGCGCTCAGAGCCTTGTGAGGCCTCTTGAAGGAGTGGATGATATGATAGGTGCTTGGCTGCATTTTGTACCTAGAAATAAGAAGACTAGGAATAAAGGATGTTTTGATTAAAGAAAAGTCATGATTATCTTGTTGAGATAGTTTTAAGCTCGTGATATTTTCTAAAGACTTGCAGTATCTTGCAGAAAAGCCAAGACTAAGAAAGAACTAAAGAATGAGTGTTGAAAATCAAGATGATCACGTAGGAGGGGTATGCTAGAAGACATGTGTGGAATCCGCTGGCAAAGATGCACCATTCGGTGGTTCTCGGTGTGCCTTTCTTCCATTGTTCTCCTGATCTAGACACTTATTGTGATCACGTTGCTTGCTAGCTGATTTTGTTGGGTTTTGTTGATGGTGTCATTCGTGGCATGTGTGTCGTTTGCAGCTATGTCCTGGCTTGCTGCTTGTAGCGTGGGTGAAGTCCTAATGTGGCATATGAACTTATAGGTTCATTACCCGTCCTTTCTTCTTTGTCATTTTCTAGCTTCTGTGTTTCTTTTGGTTTGTAATAACTTTGGGCTAGTTTCTCTAACAAAAATCGATAAGGAGGCCCGTTGTTTTTTCAATAAAAAAACACATGCTTTTTTTCCTGTAATACATTGCCACATTTTCTCCCCATAACCACACTTCCACAAAAACACATGTTTTGTTCTAATTTCCGCATAAGACATCCAAACCTTCAACTTTATACTCTTAACAGAAAATATTACTCCCTCTTTATACTAATGTAGTGATCTAAAACGTCTTGTATTTGTTTACATATTGTTTATGTTTATAAATGGGGTACATACCAGACCCACTTGTCAGCCCCAAGCGCGCCAGGATCGTTCAATCGTTCCCTCTTGTCTGTCACACACACACTCTCATCCAGGCTCAGGAGCCTGAGCCGGAGCCAAGCCGCGCGAGGATCGTGTGATATTCATACGGCTGTGGCCGCTCACAACTCTATGAGCAGCGGGCTCACGCCCTACCCCACCCGCATCAACCGCGCATCACACTTACTCGTGGACCCCACACCCAATTCACCGCGCAGTTACCCCCATCACCGCCCGTGTCGAGAGCCCACTATATATGACGCCGAGGCGAGCTCCCGTCGCGCCCTCCCCCTTTCAAGTCTCCCCCCTGCCCAGAGACAGTCACGGAGAGATCGAAGCAGAGAGGAGGTCCATACGCCGTCCGTCAACAGGAGCAAGCTTCTAGAATGGCGGTGCTGCTGCGCCCGGTGGCGTTCGCCGGCGGCCGGCAGGTGTGGCCGGTGGCGGAGGAGCAGGCCGACGCCGCGGCGGCGGCCTCCCAGAGGCTCGTGGAGGCGGTGGCGCGCGGCGACTCGAGGGAGGCGGGCGAGCTGCTCGCGTCCGGGCGCGCGGACGTGAACTACGCCGGGGTGGTGTGGCTCGACGCGCGGCGGGTGGCGGAGGCGGCGCTGCGGGAGGGCGCCGCCGCCGAGCTGCGCGCGTCGCGCGAGGAGATCCGCGCCGACGTCTCGCCGCTCTTCCTCGCGGCCGGCAACGGGGACGTCGCGCTCGTCCGCGCGCTGCTCGTGAGTGCTCGCTCCTCCCTCCTCTGCTCTCGTCGTTTTGGGGCTTGCTCTGCTGCCGTTTCGCATGTCCTGTTCTCCCGTTTGCTGGGCGGTTTGGACAACAATCGCGCATGCTGCTTTTCGGTCGGTTTGATGCGTTTAGCCAGGAATACAAGCTCCGATTTGGCTTATTATGACCGGCGTTTCATCGATAATTTGTACACTAGTACTGTCAAGCACGAACACACATTTTTGTCCTTACAAATAGTCTAGGAAAGGAAACATGGAGAGCGTGCGCTGCTCAAAATTTGAAGTGCCATAGGGCGTAGGCCGGCCTTAGCCTAGCTCCATTCCTCCCACAGCATATGCGCTTTACCTTTACCGAGCCGGTGAAGATTTTCAAAGACATTTTTTGAATGGTCTCAGTGGGCGCTGGCAACTCACGGATGTGCTACTACAAGTACAACACCCTGTCTGTATCTCATATGTAGTACCTGATAGAGGTTGGTCATCTACTTCCATTTCATTCCAAATGAAAAGTTTTGTGCTCATCATAGTTCAGTGTACTGTATAAATGCACGCGCCAGGACAAATCCCATTTTTGGATTAGACATGCATGCCTCCCTCCCTCTCAATTACGCGCTTGGCTTGGCCCTTCCTAATCACCTCCTACTACCCTCCAAAATTGAGTTATATTAGACATAAAGGACAGTCATTACGAGATATTTTCCGGACCCAATCATGTGTTCCCTCACCAGTCTTCACTCGAGGAACACCCATTTCTCTGCAATTAGTTTCTGGAAGAGGGGCTACCAAGGAGTACTAGTACCAGCCCGCATGGCTGCGATGGGGACCATGCTGCTTTGCGTTTGCAGTTCCTCTTTAATGCATGTACGGACATATTTTGTTGTCTTGCCATGATAGAAATTGTGAAACGGATGGGGGCATGGAGCCGGCCATGGAGCTCACGCACGGAAGCTTCCTGGACACGCCTTCTAGTAGGAGTATGTCCTAGATATACGTGTGTGTAGTATATATGTGCATCGATCGAGGTCTAGACATATCGTATATACATACGTACGCTTTGTCATGTTACTGTACAGTACATTGCGCTACAAAAATACGTACTGTATACTATACTAGTAGTAGTTCCTATTTTTTGTAGTAGTAAAACTGAGGTTGGTCTACAAGGCTGGCCTTGTGACTACTCTGCGTATGCTGCTGCGTAGGAGAGATGCAATGGAGTATTTAGAGACGATTTGGGGGGACAGGGGTAGATGGGTTTGACTTTAACCCTGACCCATCCATGCTTTGTTTACTGCTGCCGATAATATAATGAATCAGGTAGTAGTAGAAGGCACCGGTGCCCAGCGTTTGATGGTGCTCCAGTAGTGCTGCTAATCAAGTTATGTACACTACAGACAGGCAAGAGAAGAGCTCAACCTCAACGCTTTGGTAGAAACCAATAATATTCTCCCCTCGTGAGCGCGGTCGGGGTTGGTGTCACGTGACCCCCTCAGTCAGGGTCAGGGTCCCGTGAAGCCATCTCAGGCCCGGCCCGGCCGGCCCTCCCAGGCCCGGCCCTAAAATCCAGGGCCTAGGCCCGACGGGCTTGCCCATGGGCCGGGCTTGGGCCTAAGTTTTGAGCCCACTAGCAGGGCCGGGCCGGGCTTGGGCTTGGCTAATTGGAAATTTAAGAAAGAGGCCCGGCCCACGGCCCCAGGCCCGACGGGCTTTTCAGGGCTTGGGCTTCGAAGTAGGCTTTATGGCAGGGCCTGGGCCGGAGTTTTTTGCCGTGGGCTTTTTAGGGCCAGGCCCAAGCCCGGCCCGGCCCGGCCCATGGCCAGGAGAAAACACTTTTACGTAAGATCACGTAACAATTTTCGTAGGTGTAGCATTTTTGGTCCATCCTACGTCCGTGTCTTTGTCTTGTGTAGTGCACACTCCAGTAATCCTCAGATTTGTTGGATCCCATGCTACTCTGCCTTGACCTTTGGTTGCCACCTGGGCCTAATCACTGATCACGGCCTCACGTGCCTGTCACGCGTAATCATGCAACATCGTTCCACTCTACGAAGTAGTAACCGTGTGGTTAAGGTTGTGTGCCTCGCAACCGGTGGTGGAGGTGTAGGCGAGGTGAGATCCATGATCCATCTACGTGGCTTGCAGTGTCCGGCCGGGTGATCCGCCGGTGTCATGGGGCGGCCCGATGCGCCATGCCATTGAATGGGACTGGCAGGGGGCCGAGCACGAGCACGAGCACGAGCATGCACCCCGGCCGGCCATGCCTTGTACTAGTAGTTTTTGCCTTGCAGGCAAAGCGCACGGCGCATGTGTACCGGCACTCTCCCCTGATCTCCGCCAAGGCCAATAAATGCCATCGCCAGGGACAGGAGTCCCATGGAGTCCCATGGAGTCCCATGGCCGTGTGGCCCTCGTCCCAGAGCGCATGCTTTGCTGCAGCATCTCCTTTGTTTGGAGCTCTTCGTTTGGCTTTGCTAGCATGGAAGGGGGATGCGGCCGAGCACGCGGCACCATCTCACTCTGCTCGGTCTTCCGGATCGGACAATTTAGGGCTGAACCAGCTGTGTGTTTTTAAGCGTGAAGCCGATCCCAAAACCTGTTACTAGCACAGTCGATCGACCTCATCCGGGCCGGCATGGCTTATGCCGGCAATGGCAACAACAGTAGCCGATTTCTTTCATGATCGGAGAGGATGGGGTAGTATCGGCTCGCTCAGCGGAACCACATGATCCGCATCTGCCATCTGCACAGGCAGGCCGCTGATCCAATACGTCCAAATCGCCCCAGCTGTATTTGATCACGCCATGAAACCTAGCCCCTTGAGAGACTGAGCCCCAAGCCGGCAAGTAGGCCAGGGACTCCAGTAGTAGGCGATCCTTCTCCGTGGCAGCGCCAAGGGCCTCGCCATTAAAGATACCAACGCAACGCATGTGTGTGACAGAAACCGTCCCAGTGCAATGCATCACAATCACATGCCCGATCGCATCGCTCCGCGTCTGCATGGCTGCCCTGAGCCGGCACGACGGGGAGAGGAGTAGGAGGAGGTATCGGTACGGTACGGAGAGCTCACCCACGTACCCTGTCGTGTTCCTTGTCTCGTAGCCATGGTCTGCCCCCTCTGCCACCGGCCAGCTGTACCCCCTGCTGCTCCTCCCCCCCTCATCACTCATGGCTAGCCAGCTACGCGCACTTGGCGCCCATGCACAGCCGCGGGCACGTTCTTCCTTGTCCTGCCGCTCCTGCCTCTCCTCGTGTATGTGTATCCCGGTGGTGGCCTCCACTGTGCCTGTGCGCCATTCATGGTGACATGGGGAGACCATGCACTGTTAGGAACATCACCTCGGCTCAGTGCACCAGTGCAATGTATTCATTGTGCAATGCGCAATGCTGGAATATAGTGTAGTTTTCCTGGTTGATGGTTGATACAGGGAGCTCTTGTTACTGTGTGAAAGGATGGTTAAACTTGACATCTGATGTGACTTTGATGCTTAACACCTATGGTCTATTATTGCTGAACGGAACCGTTGTTCATGCATTCATTCTGTTCGATTTGTAGTAGAAAATGAAAAACAAGATGAGAAGCACTGGTTATCTGTAATCGAACAGCATTTCACCAGAGCAAATGTGCAAGCCTGGATATTTTTTTCGGTAGGTGTTGCCATCTTGAAAGCTACTACTGCTATATGCAGCAACGTTGAGCTGACACAGAGGTAATGAAGCCAGAAGCATAAAGATTTGATATCTCGATGGATAGCGATGCCATCACCTGCAGAATTTTGACCAGATTCCCTCTTCCAGTAGGAGGCCCCTTCTGTTCTCCTGCATAAATGAATCCTGGCATAGTGCCAATGCAACAGTACCTGCACAGGCTCACCGGCCAGCAGTCCATATATTGGTCACCACATCACCGACCTGACCGAACATAGTACTAGCAACAGCGACATTTGCTACTCACTCGGCCAGCTATGGTTCCGAGTGCCGATGGTAAGGGACGGAGCCAGGATTTTGACACGGGGGGGGCGAGGTTTCACACTAAGTCTCATGGGGAACGTCTATGTTATAAAAAAAAAATCTTAGGGTCTGGTCTAATGGAGATGCCATGGTGCAAACATGCCCTTTCTTCTCTATTCATTGCATTCACATGATCAAAACTTAAAGAAAATTGATAAATGACAAAATAAACTCACAACACTAGAAACACAAGATAATTTCATGAAGTAATAATTTGTAGTAATGCAATGTGGGTAAATACTACATTACCTTATCTCATTATTTTTATTGGAATTGGCGAGATGGACCTCACTGATTTAACCCAATACCAAAGCCAGAACCGGCGAAAGCATGCGATTCTGTGGAAGCAAATTAAGAAGAGTGGTATAGGAAGAAAGATGTTTAGTTTGGGAAGGACCAACCAGGACTAATATAATGCTCAAAATAAACTACCTTTTTTCCTCGTTTTGTTGCCATTCGTGCGGTCGGCCTACCCATCTCCGCTTCTCCTGATTGTGATGCAACAGTCACGGAAAGATCCAATAGCAGGCAAGCGACATGTGTGACGCTTGATCGTAGCAGGCCGCTTGGAAACGAAGTGATTATGGATCTGTGTGTGCATTGCATGGCTGCGTGCTGCTACTAACTGGCCCTTTGACCCCATGAATCTGTCCCTGGTTTTGATGGCTGAGAGTTTGAACCTACTGGTTTGAAAAAAATATGAATTAATTCTTCTTCTTCTTCTTCTTCTTCTTCTTCTTCTTCTTAATGACTATAGACTATAGTCTGTGTGATTATACTTCTATACTTTTCAAAGGCACGAATTAATCTGATGCGAAAATCAACTACCTTCTCCCCTTGTGTTGTTGCTGTTCATCCGTGCACCCTGTCTGCTGGCAACCGGCAACGTCTCCGTGGATCAACACCTGCCTGTCCCGACGTGGCGGCGTCCGCTTCCCTTCTCCGCTACTCAATGGCCGCGCGATGGAGAGATGAGAGATCCGATCGCAACAGGCGTCCTTCTAGATCGCAGCGGCGGTTTGGAAACGAAGCGACGATATGTGCGTGCATAATCGTGGCTGCGTTCTGCAACTAACTAAGGTGTTCATGGTTAGGCTGGCCAGTTCGTTGATTTTGTGCCTCTAGCCCTATAGCTGATCGCTACACGGGATGACACGATCGTTTGGGGGGGGGTCTCGCCCCCCCTCGTCCCCCCCTGCATCCGTGCCTGCCGATGGTCATTGCCCTTGCCCCTGTTCTAGTAGTCGTACGTTGTTGGACCATCTTCATCTTTACCTTCCGTGCAGTGAAAGCGAAATTAGAAGTAGGCCTCATGCACATTTTATTTCAGGAATTCAACTGGCTTTGAGAAAATTATTTAGCTCGACGATGAACTTAATTATTCTCATGATTGTTAGGTGTTGCAGGTTTGTGTTCTAAACGGTTCATCTGTGGCGTGCAGGCAAAGGGGGCGGACGTGAACGGGAAGGTGTTCCGGGGGTACCCGGCGACGGCAGCGGCGAGGGAGGGGCGCGCGGAGGTGGCGGAGCTGCTGGTGCGCGCCGGTGCGTCGCAGCCGGCCTGCGAGGAGGCCATCGTGGAGGCGGCGCTGCAGGGGCAGGCTGCCCTGGCGGCCATCTTCATGCGCTCCGACCTGGTCCGCCCGCGCGTCGCCGTGCACGCGCTCGTGTCTGCCGCCACTCGCGGCTTCGTCGACGTGGTCGACACACTCGTCAAGGTATGCCCATGTTACATTTCTCTTCTTCTATCATTCTGGGCTTTTAGCTGCGGCTTCGACTACATGGGCCCAAGGACATGGGCTTGTGGCAAAACGGTTTAGCACCCAGCATGGGCTTGGGCTTCAACTCCTGGCGAGCCTAATGGGTGCCGCGCGACGAGCGGCAGCATGGAGCGTCGTAGTTTTTAGTCCCACCTCGCTGCTTTAGGAAAACTGTGACCGGTTTATAAGACGAAGGGTACCACATTGCATCGTGTTCGTAAAAAGGAGAGACGGTTGGCATCTCCCCTGACAGGGACGGGAACGGTCTTCGGACTTTCCTCTAGCACACTGCGGTTAAGGCTACCCGCTTCGGCGGATCTGACCCAAATTTTTTGACCGATTTCTTTTTGCTTTTTAGAAAACAATTTAAATAAATTGTTGGACTTCAGAATTTTTTTCAAAATTTTGTACGCATGATTTCTTTACTAACTACTGGTACAATGTTATCTCCTACGCAGCAACTAATACCATCTGATTCTCTCGTTGCAGTGTGGGGCTGATCCAAACGCGACCTCCCGGGTGCTTCTGCGTTCTCTGAAGCCATCACTGCACCTCAATGTCGACTGCACAGCACTCTTTGCCGCGATCGTGAGCCGGCAAGTCGCCGTGGTTCGTCAGCTACTTCAGGTGTGCGCCATTACCTACGTAAATGTAAATTTCTTTTCGCGATCCGTCGCATTTGATTTTGACACCATTTTGTTCCTCTTGTCCAGGCTGGTGTGAAGAGGGACACCAAGGTGAGGCTAGGAGCGTGGTCCTGGGACGCTGCCACCGGGGAAGAGCTGCGCGTCGGGGCTGGGCTAGCGGAGCCCTACGATGCGGCCTGGTGCGCCGTGGAGTACTACGAGTCCACCGGCTCCATCCTCCGCATGCTCCTGCAGTACGGGTACTCGTCGGGCGCCACGCACCTTGGCCGGACGCTGCTCCACCACGCCATCCTCTGCGGGAGCGTCGGCGCCGTCGAGACGCTGCTGGCTTCTGGCGCGGAATGCGAAGCTCCCGTGAAAACGTCCCGGAGCGGCAGGTTCAGGCCTGTTCACTTGGCCGCGCGCCTCGGCCAGCCGGAGATCCTGCAGACGCTCATGGACAAGGGCTGCGACGTGAACGCGAGGGCGGAGGCTGGCGATGTCGCCGTCATCCTGGCGGCGCGCCACAAGCGCGAGGACTGCCTCAGGGTTCTCGTGTCAGCCGGAGCGGATGTTGCGCTGTTGAACTTCGCAGGCGAGTCTGCGGCTTCCGTCGCCTATTCTGGTGGCTGGAAGGCGGGCTTCGAACACGCCGTTCTTGGCGCGATTCGGTCCGGGACCATCCCTCTGTCCAGCGATCGGCACGTGTTCTCGCCCATGATGTTCACAGCACGATGCGGTGCTGCCGCTGCGCTGGAGGTGCTGCTCGCCCAGCCGGGCGTGGACGTGGACGAGCAGGACGCGGACGGGTTCTCGCCCATAATGGCCGCGGCCAAGGAGGGCAATGTTGACGCCTTCCGCGCCCTCGTGTTCGCCGGCGCCAACGTGAAGCTGTGCAACAAGCGCGGCGAGACAGGTATTGGGCTCGCGCAGCAGAGCAAGAAGAGGGACCTCTTCGAGCAGGTCATGCTCGAGTTCGCGCTGGAGAAGGGCATGCCGGCCGGTGGCTTCTACGCCCTGCACTGCGCGTCCCGGCGCGGCGACAGCGCGGCGGTGCATCATCTTGCCAGCACGGGCTACGACGTCAACATCCCGGACGGCGACGGCTACACCCCGCTCATGCTGGCCGCAAGAGAAGGCCACGCGGCCGTGTGCGAGCTCCTGATCTCCCACGGCGCCCGGTGCGACATCCAGACCCCGCGGGGCGAGACGGCGCTCTCGCTCGCGCGGTCGGCGCTGGCCACTGCGGCTTTCAACAAGGCCGAGGACGTGATCATGGACGAGCTGGGCCGGCAGCTGGTCCTGGCGGGCGCGCACGTCGTGAAGCACACCAAGGGCGGGCGCGGGAGGCCGCACGGCAAGTCGCTGCGGATGGTCGCTGCAGCCGGCGTGCTCCGGTGGGGCGGGTCGAGCCGGCGCAACGTGATGTGCGTGGAGGCCGAGGTTGGGGGCAGCTCGGCGTTCCAGCGGCACCGGCAGAGGAAGGGCCGCCGAGGGGACGACGCGTACGCGCCGGGGCTGTTCCGCGTGGTGACGGCGACGGGGAAGGAGGTGCACTTCGTGTGCCAGGGCGGGGAGGAGGCGGCGGAGCTGTGGGTGCGGGGCATCAGGGCGCTGACCAGGGCGGTGTTCGGCAAGCGGGGGAACTAGATAGTGACACGGCCTTCGCTCCGTGTAGGCTTGGCTTTGGTAGTTTGCAGCAAGCGTGCCTGACGTGCCTGTGAAGAGTAGGGGACATAGAGCGAGTTGATGCGTGGAGTTGGGTGTGCTGGTCTTCTGCTCGAAGGCTTTGCCGAGTTGCCATGATGTTTTTGGTTCAGGGCCTGTAGTTTGTACAGCTTTGGTGTATGTTCTTGGCCAAGTTGCTTTGGCTATGCTTGTAGTTGCCTTTCACTCTGAAACTCTCAATATCTTCAAGAAGTTCGCCCTTTCATCACGCCTATGGCTCTATTCTTATCTTCCCCAGTTTTTGCACACACAAAAAAATAATACCGAATGAGGTTTCTTACAAATGTAAGATAGTACTATCTCTGGAAAGAAATATAAGAGCGTTTAGATCACATGAGTATTTCTCAACCACAACTGGCATTTTAGGCGACGAAAACATGCCAAATGCGATCTATTGATGATGATTATGCAGGTAATCACAGCCAACAGAGGGCTAGGAAAGAATTTAGCCATAATGGACATAGGTAGAACAGCTGAACAGGAGAAACCATAATGGACACAGTAAACCAGTTTTCATTCTCAAAGTATCAATCCGTGACTACCTACAGCATATTCGAAGTTCCATCACCAACACCTGCCAGCTTGTCCTGGCTATCACATTGTTTTGAATTGCCAACAATATGGCTACAATGCCACAAGAAAAAACTTTTATCTTTGATATGGCTGCAGCACCTCAGTGGCTCAACATCACTGGCATCGAAGTTGTGTAAGGTAAACGAAGGAAAGAACATCAGCTAGATGGACAGGTTCAGCTTCCAGAGATTTCCTTCTCCTTGGCCTTGCACATATCATCTGCCGACTTGATGAACTTCTTGGTCAATTCTTCGACCTGGAGGAAACATAATGTGTAAGATATTTACTACCACACAACATGTTTTCCTTTCAGAACGTTGTTCAGTTACTCACTTCCTTCTCGAGTCGCTTTATATCATCCTTTGGCATGCTAGATGAAGATTTCTTTATTGTATCAAGGGCCTGGAAACACAAGGGAAATGCATTGAGATATATAATGTAATAATACGAAAGGGCATAAGAGAATCGAGATTGGATCCTAGTATTTCAGACAAACATGAGTAGTTGTGAGGATCAAATGCTAGGACAAGCCATATATTCAGAAAATACTACAGCACAACAGTGAACATTACAGACAAGGAATACTGTAGAGTAAGAATACTATTATACAGATCAATTTAGTAGTCTTCAGCACTGTTACCTTCATGAGGTCATAATACTGTCGCATGGTTTTCTAATTCTAACTCCAATAATAGGCCAGAGGATAATAAATGGAGTTGATGTAAGCACCCTCTCTTTCAACAGATATCATATGAGTAATGCTACATCATAAAATTCATAGCTGTCTCCTAAATGCAAGTCCCAAAAGAAAACATATACCCGGTGACAATTGTCTGAATGAACCATACAGTGGCACTACAAATATCCAACTAAGCCTTCAAAACATCGATCATCATAAATTGAAGAAACGAAGGTAATGTAAAATTACCTTTTGGCGTGCTCTTCTAATACTTTGCTTGAAATCCTCAGCAGATTTAGTAACAACCTTACACATTGCCTATATTCAAGCAGCAGAAAATTTATTAGTAATTTCAAGAATAAAAGTGAGATTTAAGCTTAGTTAATCTTACCTGCATAGTCTCTTTTGTCAATCTGCACATGGACAAATTAAATTAGAAGGCGCAAACAAATTTAAGACAAGAAAGTGCATGTAGTTTGTGGACAGTAGTGGACCTAGAAAGTACTCCTTCCGTTCACAAATATAAGATGTTTGGATATTTCAATATGGACTACATACAGACTGAAATGAGCAAACAAACACACTAAAACGTGTCTATATACATCCGATTCACAAAAAAATTAGAACATCTTATATTTGTGAAAGGAGGAAGTAACTCTTAAATCACTTACAGGTAAGCACAGACCTATGATTAACAGTAACATGACAATTTACACTTACGGAGGGACAGCTGCAATAATCCTACTGCCGTCAGGTGTTGGATTGATGCCCAATGGAGATGAAGCGATTGCATTCTCAATAGACTTCATTGTCTGCACAACAATTGGTTAGAATCAGTCACAGGAAGTTTAAGAAGTTAAAATTATTGTACTAAATAACATCTGTAGGGCCTGCAGTAGCATTAGCGGGCACCATTTCTTCGACACAGCATTCATACCATATTGCTTGCCAGGCCGCTACATCTCTAGAGCATATGTCCATTTTTGTCTCACGCGCCGCAATGACTATCTTGTCATGCAAATAACTAATGATATAAGTAAATAACATGATTATACAAAATTGCTAGTGCTTTTAGTACCTTGAATATATCATCTGCTATCTACTGCAGTGATTAAATCCATTACAACCCTACTACCCGCTGTTTACTACCTTGATTGACAGTATGTTATAAATAATTCATTAAGGTTAGGACCAAACATAGCATACACATTTTTTCCCGAACACGAAAGCATACACATTTACATGAAATTATGGCATTGAGGGCACCTACACGTGAAGCACCAAAGTGGTATCAAAATGTATTAATTTGTCAGATTTACTATATATAATGGAAGAAAGGCTCTTACATTAGGATCATAGGGCATCACTGATAGGGTATGCGAATCTAGGACAGAAACAACAGCAATACGACTCAATCCAACTTTAACATCCCCAGTTTCCACCATGATGTGGTCAAGCATGCCTGCAGAATACATCGGTTACATCATCCGTGCGAGAATCAGCATTGGCCAGCAGAAACAATGACACAATGAAGATGCAAATCATAATTATACCAGGAGAAGCTCTCCCTGTCCGAAGTTTACTCAGCTCTCGTGACAGCGCAACAACGGCAGTGTCCATTTGTGCAGTCGCGGCCGATTTGACAGTCGGCCCAATATCAGGAGCGGCTTCAACCGTATCACTTCGACTATCATTCTCTAGGCAATGACCAAGAAGCAAAAATATCAAGTCTCTGATTACATCCCTATAATGATCCATCCCACAAAGTAATTGCAGTGTTCTGATTTAAGAATTACGGAATCGAATAGAGAAGACCTAACAAGGAACAAACAAACAGAGTGGCCTTCTACCAAACAGCATCTAAGGGGCAAGGTGAGTCGAGGAGGGCGGGTGCGGCAACTTACTCGATTTCTTCCCTTTCGCGAAGCCTCTCCGGATCTCAAGGAGGAAAAACTGCGTGGTGGGCAGGTTTCTTGCGGCGGCAAGGGATCCGGCGGTCGGAAGGGGGTGGACGGAGGTGGAAACTGAGGAGGCGGCGGCGGCGCGCAGGGTGCGGGCGGCGACTGCGGCGCCTCGCCGCAGGAGGAGCGCCATGAGGGTTCTGACGATAAGGGGTCTATAGAGGTCTCGGGGTTCTACGGGCTCCGCCGGCAAGCGGCGGCGGCGGCGGAGGCGAGAAGGGTTTTGTACTTCCGATGGGTTTTACTGCTTTTGGCGGAGGAACACAGGCTTCGACCACTGCCCTCTTAGTTGGACCAGCCCACTCCTGTAAAGTAAAGGGCCTTTTTTTTTTTGAAATTAAGTAAAGGGCCTCTTTGATTCCCAGGATTCTCAAAAGAAGGAAAAATACATCTCCCTCAAAAAAAAAGAAAAATACACGATCACGATGAAACGCCCATTTGAATTTGATAGGATTAGCAAGGAATGTGTGATACCATAGAAAAAACAAATGAATTCTAAAAAAAGATTGAAGTGGTTGCTAGATTTCCTATGGCATATAATACAAATGATTCCTTAGGAAAAAATTCTATAAGATTCAATCCCGCGAATCAAACGACCACAGTAGCAAAATTCCTAAGGATTCTAATTCTCATATTTTTTTTAAAAAGAAATTCCTTTAAATCAAAGGAGCCCAAAGTGTGTTATATCGGTAACCGGCGTGCTTGTTCTGTGGTGTAATTTCACCCAATGTTCGGGATATCGCTTCTCGTTAACTTATCGGTCGACCCAAGATAAGAGATAAATCGGCTTATCGGCCGATTTATCGATTTTATCGGTCGACTATTTATCGGCAAGGTTTTTTTAAAAATCTCAGGTTTTCGTATCATCAGGATCAATCAACATGGCAAACTCGTAAGCCATGTCATCTGTATTTCTCTTAAACGACCTGAGATGTACCGGAAGTAGCCATCTACACAAACAGAAGGCATCAAGACTACAAAAACTAAACAAACATATAAAAAATCGGGAGCTAAATCGGTTGGGTCCCACAGATTTACCGGTGAATATCGGTGATATATCGGTTGTCAGACTGATATATCAGTCAGAGCGGCAAATATCAGCGGTATTCACTTATCTTATCGGTCTGACCCCGATAAGCGATAAATCGGCCGATTTATCGGCTTACCGGCCGATATTTTGAACAGTGATTTCACCCGAATTGCATCAAGGTGACGAATTTTGTAAAAAAGTGATTTGTTCAATAGTCTACATGGACAAATGTTGTAGCCGCTGCCAGAGAGAATCTTCTCGTCCCCTCGCCTTCGGTTGTCGTCTTGATGCTGAGAAGTGCGGGGACATCAGATCTCCAAGAAATTTGTAATCTTCGACTCTTAGTCCACATCTCAGCGCTGATAGTCGTGTAGTTTTGTGAATAAAATTACTCCGGTTTGTAGTGGTACCATGGAGTCCGAGAGGTCTGTGTCCTTGCGAGTCTGATTATTTAGCTCTGATGAGTTTATGTGTCATGTTACTTTTGTTGGCTTGATTGTTTGTGAAGTTGGGATATTTCCTCGATGTTATGGTAAATGTTTTGTTGTTCGATGGCCAGCACTTCTAGGGGATCATCCCCACCTCGAGTACGATTCTTATCGCTAACGACTTCCCATCTTTTCGGATGGGCGACTCAATGGGCTTTCAGAAATCTTCATCGGCAATCAAGTTTGTGCAGGTGAACGAGTGGCAGTATCGAGTAGCCAACTGTAGTCTCTTATGAAGTCTTGGCGGTTTTTCGTCTTACAATTTTTTATACTACGAAGAAGATGTCTCCAAGATTATTTGTTTATAATTTAGTTGTAGGAGTTACTTCATAATTTCTTGTATCGTAGATTCAATACATGTAATGGTTGTGAGTATGAATAAAGTTACATGTGTTTCTAAAAAAACATGGGCAAATGTTGTTGATCTTAATACGGATCGCTTCCTCCTCCTCCCCTTGAGCGACTCCAGCAACCAGGCCTTCCACGCCTCCTGTGGGCGACGCCGCCGATCTGCCTCGCCTCTTGTGGCCTTAAGGCCATGGAGGTGCAGTTGATCCATGTGTCGGTGTTGTTAAATATACTTTTAACTGAAGAACATCTTAGGAGGTACTTGTGACTGCCCCGATCTAGTCCATTTGGAAAACTAGAATGTGGCATATTTTTATCAAAAATTTCCGCATGATTTTAACAATTGTGTGATATTTCAGATGTCTCATTGGTTATCTTATTGGCCTGATAGGGAGGAATAGAGTGACGTTATCTCTAAGACAATGAAATCAGTTATAGTTTTCAATGTGCGCGTATCAACTCCTAGTTAATAGAAGTTCTTAGAAACATCACAAGAGTATTTATCATGGTTATATTTGTTGAATATTTCAGCAATTTCTCATTAAGTTTAATCCAGAAAAATAGAAGATAGAACATGATAATCATGATGATCGAATCAAGTAACATAGTGATGTAACTAGTCATGCAATTGGGTAACAGACGGACATCATATCCATATCGATAAATACAAGTAGTAGACCGGACGCAAACTTTAACAGAAGGGAGAAGAACACATACGATACGGTGGAAGAAGATGCAGGTGCGTCATTCACCATGTCACCGAAGAGGTCGTCGACATTGGGGAAGTAGTCATTGACGATGTTCTACACCGCGGATGGCCCATTGGGCGGCAAGCCGGATGATGAACCGGTCTTAGGTCCCAACAAGCCTGGGGTTTCCTAGACCCTCCAACTGCGAGGGAAGCCCCCTTCCTGAAGGACCTTGTCTTGGCATGCAAGCCAAGGACCCCTCAGCCGATTGGGTCTCTAAGTCGGTTAGGAATCTTGTAACCCTGGGCCTCGTCCCGAAAGTGTCGTTCTAATCCCGAGCTCATGTGAGCTCGGGTGAACAGTAAAATCAAAAAAATTGGAAAAAATATCTGATTTTTTTTGTGACAAACATTGACAAATGGTTTCATTGCTTGTAAAATTTCATCACCGGATGACATTCGTGGAAAACGTGGAAAAAATAAAATCGATGCTTCAAACTGCTTTTGAAAATAACATTTCGGAACATCGATTTTGTTTTTTGCCATGTCTTCCATGATTGTCGTCTGGTGATGAAATTTTGCAAGCAATGAAAATATTTGTCAATGTTTTGTACAAAATACTGAATCGTATAAGAAACATCTAGAAATATTCTGGTGTTGGGCTGCATCTCCCCAGTAATTCTAATAAGAGAGGAAAGTAAGATAGTCCTATAATTGCAACTTGTGAGAATAAAGCACTCACCTGGCAAACCCAAAATCATCAATTTTCAATGTAATAACATCCCCATTACTTGATATTAGAAGGTTTTACATGATTGACAGCCTTATCAGTATGGTGAAAATAACGCTTCTCTAAATGACACCAGAAGAATTGAGCAACCAGGCTAGAGAAGTAACTACAAAAATTTACATGTGTGATTTGTTACGGATCACTGACGTTCAGATACAAGCATGAGCCAACAACATGATTCTATCGGTATTTTGGCAACGATAAGCTCCTCTTGAAAAAGGCTTTCGCCCCTCTATATTAATATAGCAACTACACAATTCAACTGCGAGACCACTGCTGGGGAAAATAGCACAATCAAGCCTAAGAGAAAAAAACAAGAGAAATAAAAGAGAAACTAATGCCAACAGCGCCAGATCGACGAAAGTGAAGATGTCCCGCAACCGCTGCGCCCTCCGAAGAATTCCCACCACGCTCCTATACCTCCGAATTGCCGCGTACCAAGCAACACCTTCAAGAAGGAATGCGACGATGATGACGCTACTGCCCGGACTGATCCTACGATTTCTCCCGGTACACGGAGGGGAGTGGGGAAGGGGTACACCCGACGCCTGATACGTCCATTTTGCATCATGTTTTGCTACTGTTATTTATAGTGTTTTTAATCAATATAACACTTTGTGGAGCAATTCTAATGCCTTTTCTCTCTTAATATGCAAGATTTACACAAGGAGGGAGATTGCCGGCAGCTGGAATTCTGGACCTGAAAAAGCTATGTCAGAGACACCTATTCTGCACATCTCCAAATGAGCTGACATTTTACGGAGATTTATTTTGGATTAAATAAAAAATATTGGAAGCAAGAAGTACCAGAGGGGGCCACCCAGGTGCCCACGAGGCACCAGGGCGCGCCACCCCCCAGGCGCGCCCTGGTACCTCGTGGGGCCCCTGGCCAGCCTCTGGCCCCCATTTTCTGGTATATAAGTCAATTTGCCCTAGAAAAAATAAGGAGAAGACTTTCGGGACGGTGCGCCGCCGTCTTGAGGCGGAACTTGGGCAGGAGCACTTTTGCTCTCCGGCGGAGAGATTCTGCCGGGGACACTTCCCTCCGGGAGGGAGAAATCGTCATCATCGACATCACCAGCGATCCTCTCATCGTGGGAGGACTAATCTTCATCAACATCTTCACCAGCACCATCTCATCTCAAACCCTAGTTCATCTCTTGTATTCAATCTTTGTCTCAAAACCTCAGATTGGTACCTGTGGGTTGCTAGTAGTGTTGATTACATCTTGTAGTTGATGCTAGTTGGTTTATTTGGTGGAAGATTATATGTTCAGATCTATTATGCTATTCAATCCCTCTCTGATCTTGGACATGATTATGATTTGTGAGTAGTTACTTTTGTTCTTGAGGACATGGGAGAAGTCTTGTCATAAGTAATCATGTGAATTTGGTATTCGTTTGATATTTTGATGATATGTATGTTGTTGATTCTCTTAGTGGTGTCGTGTGAACGTCGACTACATGACACTTCACCATCTTTGGGCCTAAGGGAATGCATTGTGGAGTAGTAATTAGATGATGGGTTGCTAGAGCGACAGAAGCTTAAACCCTAGTTTAAGCGCTATTCCGTAAGGGGCTGATTTGGATCCATATGTTTAATGCTATGGTTAGAGTTATCTTAATTCTTCTTTCGTAGTTGCGGATGTTTGCGAGAGGGGGTAATCATAAGTGGGAGGCTTGTTCAAGTAAGAACAGCACCCAAGCACCGGTCCACCCACATATCAAATTATCAAAGTAGCGAACACGAATCAAACAAACATGATGAAAGTGACTAGATGAAATTCCCATGTGTCCTCGAGAACGCTTTACTTACTATAAGAGATCGTTCCGGCTTGTCCTTTGCTATAAAAAGGATTGGGCCACCTTGCTGCACTATTTGTTACTATTGCTACTTGTCACTTGTTACAAATTATCTTGCTATCAAACTACTCATTACCGATAATTTCAGTGCTTGCAGAAAATACCTTGCTGAAAACCGCTTGTCATTTCCTTCTGCTCCTCGTTGGGTTCGACACTCTTACTTATCGAAAGGACTACGATTGGTCCCCTATACTTGTGGGTCATCAAGACTCTTTTCTGGCGCCGTTGCCGGGGAGTGAAGCGCCTTTGGTGAGTGGAATTTGGTAAGGAAACATTTATATTACGTGCTGAAATTTACTGTCACTTGTCAGTATGGAAAGTAATCCTTTGAGGGGTTTGTTCGGGGTATCTTCACCTCGACCGGAAACACAAATAGTTGCTCCTCAACCTACTGCACCTACTGAAAATATTTATTATGAGATTCCTCCGGGTATGATAGAGAAACTGCTAGCTAATCCTTATGCAGGAGATGGAACGGTACATCCTGATATGCACTTGATCTATGTGGATGAAATTTATGGATTGTTTAAACTTGCAGGTTTATCCAGAGATGGAGTTAAGAATAAAGTATTCCCTTTATCTTTGGAGGGAAAGGCATTAATGTGGTATAGGCTATGTGATGATACTGATACATGGGACTGGAACCGATTGAAACTAGAATTCCATCAGAAATTTTATCCTATGCATTTGGTTCATCGTGATCGGAATTATATATATAATTTTTGGCCTCGTGAAGGAGAAAGCATCGCTCAAGCTTGGGGGATGCTTAAGTACATGATGTATACATGCCCCAATCATGAGCTCTCAAAAGAAATTATCTTACAGAATTTTTATGCTGGGCTTTCTCATGATAATCAAACTACGCTCGATTCTTCTTCGACTGGCTCCTTTATGAAGAAAACTATTGAATTCAGATGGGATCTTCTGGAAAGAATTAAATGCAACTTTGAAGATTGGGAACTCGACAAAGGTAATGAGTTAGGTATAATACTTGAGTTCGATTGTGTTAAATCTTTTATGGCCACCGATGCTTTTCATAAGTTTAGCACTAAATATGGACTTGACTCTGAGATAGTAGCTTCCTTTTGTGAATCATTTGCTACTCATGTTGATCTCCCTAAGGAGAAGTGGTTTAAATATCATCCCCCTGTTAAAGAAAAGATTGAGGAACCTGTTAGTGTTAAAGAAGAAACAATTGTTTACCATGCTGATCCAGTTGTGCCTACTGCTTATATTGAGAAACCACCTTTTCCTGTTAGGATTAAGGAACATGCTAAAGCTTTAACTGTGGTTAACAAAAGTAATATTAGAGCACCTAGACCCTCTGAACAAATTAAGGTTGAACCTGATATTGCTATGGTTAAAGATCTCTTAGTCGATAATATAGATGGGCATGTTATTTACTTTTGTGAGGAGGCTACTAGAATTGCTAAACTTGTTAGAAATGAACGAGATATGTTAGACAAGAACAAGCCCGTAGTTGGCATGCCTGTTATTTCTGTTAAGATTGGAGATCATTGCTATCATGGTTTGTGTGATATGGGTGCTAGTGCGAGTGCTATTCCATTTTCTTTATATCAAGAAGTAATGCATGATATTGCACCTATTGGAATTGAAGATATTGATGTTACTATTAAGCTAGCGAACAGAGATACTATTACACCACTTGGGATTGTTAGAGATGTTGAAGTCTTGTGTGGTAAAATCAAATACCCTACTGATTTCTTAGTACTTGGTTCACAACAAGATAATTTTTGTCCCATTATATTTGGTAGACCTTTCTTGAATACCGTTAATGCTGAAATTGATTGTGTTAAAGAAAAGGTTCGAGTCAAGTTTGGTGATATATCTCATGAATTTAATTTCTCCAAGTTTCATAGACAACCTCATGATAAAGAATTGCCTAGTAAAGATGAAATTATTGGTCTTGCTTCTATTGCCATACCTCCTACTGATCCGTTAGAACAATATTTGCGAGACCACGAAAACGATATGCATATGAATGAAAGAAATGAAATAGATAAGATGTTCTTTGATCAACCACCTATCCTTAAACACAATTTGCCCGTTGAAACTCTTGGAGGCCCTCCTCCACCTAAAGGTGATCCTGTATTTGAATTGAAGCAATCGCCTGATACATTGAAATATGCTTATCTTGATGAAAAGAAGATATATCCTGTTATTATTAGTGCTAACCTTTCAGCGCATGAAGAAAAGAGATTACTAAAAACTCCGAGGAAGCACCGTGCTGCTATTGGATATACTCTTGATGATCTTAAGGGCATTAGTCCCACTCTATGTCAGCACAAAATTAATATGGAGCCTGATGCTAAACCAGTTGTCGACCACCAACGACGATTAAATCCTAAGATGAAAGAGGTGGCAAGAACCGAAATATTAAAACTTCTGGAAGCAGGTATAATCTATCCCATAGCTGATAGTAGATGGGTAAGTCCCATTCATTGTGTCCCTAAGAAAGGAGGTATTACCGTTGTTCCTAATGATAAAAATGAACTCATTCCACAAAGAATTGTAACTGGTTATAGGATGGTAATTGATTTTAGAAAATTAAACAAAGCTACTAGAAAAGATCATTACCCCTTACCTTTTATTGATCAAATGTTAGAAAGATTATGTAAGCATACACACTTTTGTTTTCTAGATGGTTATTCTGGTTTTTCTCAAATACCCATATCACAACCCGATCAAGAGAAAATCACCTTCACTTGTCCTTTTGGAACTTATGCGTATAGACGTATGCCTTTTGGTTTATGTAATGCACCTGCTACCTTTCAAAGATGTATGACTGCTATATTCTCTGACTTTTGTGAAAAGATTGTTGAGGTATTCATGGATGATTTTTCCGTTTACGAAACTTCTTTTGATGATTGCTTAAGCAACCTTGATCGAGTTTTGCAGAGATGTGAAGAAACTAATCTTGTCTTGAATTGGGAGAAGTGCCACTTTATGGTGAATGAAGGCATTGTCTTGGGGCATAAAATTTCTGAAAGAGGTATTGAAGTTGATAAAGCTAAGGTTGATGCTATTGAGAAAATGCCATGTCCTAAAGATATTAAAGGTATAAGAAGTTTCCTAGGTCATGATGGTTTCTATAGGAGATTTATTAAAGACTTCTCTAAAATTTCTAGGCCTCTTACCAATCTTTTGCAAAAAGATGTTCCATTTGTTTTTGATGATGATTGTCTAGAAGCATTTGAAACACTTAAGAAAGCCTTAACCACTGCACCTATTGTTCAACCACCTGATTGGAACTTGCCTTTTGAAATTATGTGTGATGCTAATGATTATGTTGTTGGTGATGTTCTAGGACAGAGAGTTGATAAGAAATTAAATGTTATCCATTATGCTAGTAAAACTCTAGACAGTGCCCAAAGAAATTATGCTACTACTAAAAAAGAATTTCTAGCAGTTGTGTTTGCATGTGATAAATTCAGATCTTACATAGTTGATTCTAAAGTAACTGTTCACACCGATCATGCTGCTATTAAATATCTTATGGAGAAGAAAGATGCTAAACCTAGACTCATTAGGTGGGTTTTATTGCTACAAGAATTTGACTTGCATATTACTGATAGGAAGGGGGCTGAGAATCCCGTAGCAGATAATTTGTCTAGAATGGAAAATGTTCTTGATAACCCACTACGTATTAAAGATGATTTTCCTGATGAACAATTAGCTGTCATAAATGCTTCTCGTAATACTCCATGGTATGCAGACTATGCTAATTATATTGTTGCTAAATACATACCGCCTAGTTTCACATACCAACAAAAGAAAAAGTTCTTCTTTGATTTAAGACATTACTTTTGGGATGACCCACATCTTTATAAAGAAGGAGTAGATGGTATTATTAGACATTGTATACCTGAGCATGAACAGGAACAAATCCTACGGAAGTGTCATTCCGAGGCTTTCGGAGGACACCATGCGGGAGACAGAACTGCACATAAGGTATTGCAATCTGGTTTTTATTGGCCTACTCTTTTCAAGGATGCTCGTAAGTTTGTCTTATCTTGTGATGAATGTCAAAGAATTGGTAATGTTGGTAGACGTCAGGAAATGCCTATGAATTATTCACTTGCTGTGGAACCATTTGATGTTTGGGGATTTGATTATATGGGACCTTTTCCTAAATCCAATGGGTATACACATATTTTAGTTGTTGTTGATTACGTTACTAGGTGGGTAGAAGCTATTCCAACTAGTAGTGCTGATCATAACACTTCTATTAAAATGCTTAAAGATGTTATTTTCCCAAGGTTCGAAGTCCCTAGATATTTGATGACCGATGGTGGTTCACATTTTATTCATGGTGCATTTTGTAAATTGCTTGCTAAATATGATGTCAATCATAGAATTGCATCTCCCTATCACCCTCAAACTAGTGGTCAAGTTGAATTGAGCAATAGAGAAATAAAATTAATTTTGCAAAAAACCGTCAATAGATCTAGAAAGAATTGGTCTAAGAAACTTGACGATGCATTATGGGCTTATAGAACTGCTTATAAAAATCCTATGGGTATGTCTCCTTATAAAATGGTTTATGGAAAAGCATGTCATTTACCTCTTGAGTTAGAACATAAAGCATACTGGGCAATTAAAGAACTAAATTATGATTTTAAACTTGCCGGTGAAAAGAGGTTATTTGATATTAGCTCATTAGTTGAATGGAGAACCCAAGCTTATGAAAATGCCAAATTGTTTAAAGAGAAAGTTAAAAGATGGCATGATAGAAGAATTCAAAAATGGAAATTTAAGGTAGGTGAGCAAGTTCTATTGTACAATTCTCGTTTGAGATTCTTTGCAGGAAAACTTCTCTCTAAATGGGAAGGACCGTATATCATCGAAGAAGTTTATCGCTCCGGAGCCATCAAAATAAACAACTCCGAAGGCACCAATCCGAGAGTGGTGAATGGGCAAAGAATCAAGCACTATATTTCAGGTACCCCCATTAATGTTGAAACTAATATTATTGAAACAATTACACCGGAGGAATACATAAGAGAGACCTTCCGGAACACTCCAGAACCCTGAAAAGGAAGTGGTATGTGATACGGTAAGTAAACCGACTCCAAAAATTCCATAAAAATATTTTCTGTCAGTTTTGGAATATTAGAAAAAATACAAAAATAAGAAATAGTCGAGGGGACCCACCTAGTGCCCACGAGGCACCAAGGCGCGCCACCCCCTCCAGGCGCGCCCTGGTGGCTCGTGGGCCCCACGTGAGCCTTCCCGACTTCGTTTTCTTCTGGATTACTTGTTTTGCAAGATAAAAAAAATCTTTATATATACTCCTGGATGTTTTGACCACTGTATCGTAGAAATCTCCTCTGTTCTTGTTTCGTGCTATTTTTCTGTCAGATCTAGATCGCTATGGCTCCATCAAGCTCTTCCAAGGACAAGTTCTACGAGAAGGTCATCAACCCCTACCTACCAGAGGTGATGAAACACCCTCAAGCCATTGAGATGCGTGAGGGGGTGCTTCACATCCGGGATGTTCAAGGACCCAAGAAGACCGGGAGCGTGGAGTCCAGGCTCGAAGCAGTGGAGCAGGAGATCTTCAAGTGCCAAGGGATGGTGGAACGTGGACTCAGCGCCAACTACTCCATGATCACAAGCATAGCATTAGTCAATGATGCAATTCATGAAAAAGTTAATAAGGGAAGAGAAGATTCACATGCAAATATACTATCTTGGACATCTTTTATGATTGTGAGCCCCCATTAAGTATTTTATGCCAAATTGTTGACGTTGGACAAGGAAGACAACGTAATGAATTATGTTTGTTCATATACACATAGAAGTTATATTGTTATAGATCCTCCAACATATGGTGCTTGCCCAATATCTTTGCTAGCCAAAAATCTGCACCAAGTAGAGATACTACTTGTGCATCCAAAACCTTTAAACCCAGTTTCATGTCATGAGAGTCCACTATATCTACCTATGGATTGAATAAGATCCTTCAAGTAAGTTGTCATCGGTGCAAAAAGCATTAAAAATTGCCTCTAAATATGTCTGAACTTTTATTGTAAGGGAAATAAGCTTTGTACGAACTTGTGATGGTAAAGAAATAAAAGCGACAGACTGCATAATAAAGGTTGCTATCACAAGGGGCAATATAAAGTGACGTTCCTTTGCATTAAGAGCTTTTGCATCCAACAATAAAAAGCGCATGACAACCTCTGCTTCCCTCTGCGAAGGGCCTATCCTTTACTTTTATGTATTTACTTTTTATGCAAGAGTCAATAGTGTTCTCCTCTACTTCCTTTTTATTTTTCTATTTTGTAAGCATCATGTGGTGGGGAAAGATCTAGGCATATATATCCAGTTGGATATGAGTGATCATGAGTTATTATTGTTGACATCACCCTTGAGGTGAATAAGTTGGGAGGCGAACTCACAAGCCCCTATCTTTCTGTGTGTCTGGCTGAAACTTTTTGCCTCATATATATGTCGTGAGTGTTAGCAATCATAGAAGACTAAATGATGGTTGAGTATGTGGACTTGCTAAATAGCTCCTACATGAGACCCTTCCTGAAAATATGATGAATTGCAATTGCATTGTTGACTGAGAACATAGTTTGTCAGTTTTCAAGAAAGTTTATGCCTTATACTCCATTGTTGTGATGAATTGTTACTTGCTCATGAGAAGTTTTATGATAATAAATATTGCTGTTATAATAATGATCATGATGCTACTATGTCCGTATTTTGTTTTTATCGACACCTCTCTCTCTAAACATGTGGACATGATTATCGATATCGGCTTTCGCTTGAGGACAAGCGAGGTCTAAGCTTGGGGGAGTTGATACATCCATTTTGAATCATGTTTTGCTACAGTTATTTATAGTGTTTTTCATAAATATGACACTTTGTGAAGCAATTCTAATGCCTTTTCTCTCTTAATATGCAAGATTTACACAAGGAGGGAGATTGCCGGCAGCTGGAATTCTGGACCTGAAAAAGCGATGTCAGAGATACCTATTCTACACATATCCAAATGAGCTGAAATTTTACGGAGATTTATTTTGGAATAAATAAAAAATATTGGAAGCAAGAAGTACCAGAGGGGGCCACCCAGGTGCCCACGAGGCACCAGGGCGCGCCACCCCCCAGGCGCGCCCTGGTACCTCGTGGGGCCCCTGGCCAGCCTCTGGCCCCCATTTTCTGGTATATAAGTCAATTTGCCCTAGAAAAAATAAGGAGAAGACTTTCGGGACGGTGCGCCGCCGTCTTGAGGCGGAACTTGGGCAGGAGCACTTTTGCTCTCCGGCGGAGAGATTCTGCCGGGGACACTTCCCTCCGGGAGGGAGAAATCGTCATCATCGACATCACCAGCGATCCTCTCATCGTGGGAGGACTAATCTTCATCAACATCTTCACCAGCACCATCTCATCTCAAACCCTAGTTCATCTCTTGTATTCAATCTTTGTCTCAAAACCTCAGATTGGTACCTGTGGGTTGCTAGTAGTGTTGATTACATCTTGTAGTTGATGCTAGTTGGTTTATTTGGTGGAAGATTATATGTTCAGATCTATTATGCTATTCAATCCCTCTCTGATCTTGGACATGATTATGATTTGTGAGTAGTTACTTTTGTTCTTGAGGACATGGGAGAAGTCTTGTCATAAGTAATCATGTGAATTTGGAATTCGTTTGATATTTTGATGATATGTATGTTGTTGATTCTCTTAGTGGTGTCGTGTGAACGTCGACTACATGACACTTCACCATCTTTGGGCCTAAGGGAATGCATTGTGGAGTAGTAATTAGATGATGGGTTGCTAGAGCGACAGAAGCTTAAACCCTAGTTTAAGCGCTATTCCGTAAGGGGCTGATTTGGATCCATATGTTTAATGCTATGGTTAGAGTTATCTTAATTCTTCTTTCGTAGTTGCGGATGTTTGCGAGAGGGGGTAATCATAAGTGGGAGGCTTGTTCAAGTAAGAACAGCACCCAAGCACCGGTCCACCCACATATCAAATTATCAAAGTAGCGAACACGAATCAAACAAACATGATGAAAGTGACTAGATGAAATTCCCATGTGTCCTCGAGAACGCTTTACTTACTATAAGAGATCGTTCCGGCTTGTCCTTTGCTATAAAAAGGATTGGGCCACCTTGCTGCACTATTTGTTACTATTGCTACTTGTCACTTGTTACAAATTATCTTGCTATCAAACTACTCATTACCGATAATTTCAGTGCTTGCAGAAAATACCTTGCTGAAAACCGCTTGTCATTTCCTTCTGCTCCTCGTTGGGTTCGACACTCTTACTTATCGAAAGGACTACGATTGGTCCCCTATACTTGTGGGTCATCAAGACTCTTTTCTGGCGCCGTTGCCGGGGAGTGAAGCGCCTTTGGTGAGTGGAATTTGGTAAGGAAACATTTATATTACGTGCTGAAATTTACTGTCACTTGTCAGTATGGAAAGTAATCCTTTGAGGGGTTTGTTCGGGGTATCTTCACCTCGACCGGAAACACAAATAGTTGCTCCTCAACCTAATGCACCTACTGAAAATATTTATTATGAGATTCCTCCGGGTATGATAGAGAAACTGCTAGCTAATCCTTATGCAGGAGATGGAACGGTACATCCTGATATGCACTTGATCTATGTGGATGAAATTTATGGATTGTTTAAACTTGCAGGTTTATCCAGAGATGGAGTTAAGAATAAAGTATTCCCTTTATCTTTGGAGGGAAAGGCATTAATGTGGTATAGGCTATGTGATGATACTGATACATGGGACTGGAACCGATTGAAACTAGAATTCCATTAGAAATTTTATCCTATGCATTTGGTTCATCGTGATCGGAATTATATATATAATTTTTGGCCTCGTGAAGGAGAAAGCATCGCTCAAGCTTGGGGGAGGCTTAAGTACATGATGTATACATGCCCCAATCATGAGCTCTCAAAAGAAATTATCTTACAGAATTTTTATGCTGGGCTTTCTCATGATAATCAAACTACGCTCGATTCTTCTTCGACTGGCTCCTTTATGAAGAAAACTATTGAATTCAGATGGGATCTTCTGGAAAGAATTTTATGCCAAATTGTTGACGTTGGACAAGGAAGACAACGTAATGAATCATGTTTGTTCATATGCACATAGAAGTTATATTGTTATAGATCCTCCAACATATGGTGCTTGCCCAATATCTTTGCTAGCCAAAAATCTGCACCAAGTAGAGATACTACTTGTGCATCCAAAACCTTTAAACCCAGTTTCATGTCATGAGAGTCCACTATATCTACCTATGGATTGAATAAGATCCTTCAAGTAAGTTGTCATCGGTGCAAAAAGCATTAAAAATTGCCTCTAAATATGTCTGAACTTTTATTGTAAGGGAAATAAGCTTTGTACGAACTTGTGATAGTAAAGAAATAAAAGCGACAGACTGCATAATAAAGGTTGCTATCACAAGGGGCAATATAAAGTGACGTTCCTTTGCATTAAGAGCTTTTGCATCCAACAATAAAAAGCGCATGACAACCTCTGCTTCCCTCTGCGAAGGGCCTATCCTTTACTTTTATGTATTTACTTTTTATGCAAGAGTCAATAGTGTTCTCCTCTACTTCCTTTTTATTTTTCTATTTTGTAAGCATCATGTGGTGGGGAAAGATCTTGGCATATATATCCAGTTGGATATGAGTGATCATGAGTTATTATTGTTGACATCACCCTTGAGGTGAATAAGTTGGGAGGCGAACTCACAAGCCCCTATCTTTCTGTGTGTCTGGCTGAAACTTTTTGCCTCATATATATGTCGTGAGTGTTAGCAATCATAGAAGACTAAATGATGGTTGAGTATGTGGACTTGCTAAATAGCTCCTACATGAGACCCTTCCTGAAAATATGATGAATTGCAATTGCATTGTTGACTGAGAACATAGTTTGTCAGTTTTCAAGAAAGTTTATGCCTTATACTCCATTGTTGTGATGAATTGTTACTTGCTCATGAGAAGTTTTATGATAATAAATATTGCTGTTATAATAATGATCATGATGCTACTATGTCCGTATTTTGTTTTTATCGACACCTCTCTCTCTAAACATGTGGACATGATTATCGATATCGGCTTTCGCTTGAGGACAAGCGAGGTCTAAGCTTGGGGGAGTTGATACGTCCATTTTGAATCATGTTTTGCTACTGTTATTTATAGTGTTTTTCATAAATATGACACTTTGTGAAGCAATTCTAATGCCTTTTCTCTCTTAATATGCAAGATTTACACAAGGAGGGAGATTGCCGGCAGCTGGAATTCTGGACCTGAAAAAGCTATGTCAGAGATACCTATTCTGCACATATCCAAATGAGCTGAAATTTTACGGAGATTTATTTTGGAATAAATAAAAAATATTGGAAGCAAGAAGTACCAGAGGGGGCCACCCAGGTGCCCACGAGGCACCACGGCGCGCCACCCCCCAGGCGCGCCCTGGTACCTCGTGGGGCCCCTGGCCAGCCTCTGGCCCCCATTTTCTGGTATATAAGTCAATTTGCCCTAGAAAAAATAAGGAGAAGACTTTCGGGACGGTGCGCCGCCGTCTTGAGGCAGAACTTGGGTAGGAGCACTTTTGCTCTCCGGCGGAGAGATTCTGCCGGGGACACTTCCCTCCGGGAGGGGGAAATCATCGTCATCGACATCACCAGCGATCCTCTCATCGTGGGAGGACTAATCTTCATCAACATCTTCACCAGCACCATCTCATCTCAAACCCTAGTTCATCTCTTGTATTCAATCTTTGTCTCAAAACCTCAGATTGGTACCTGTGGGTTGCTAGTAGTGTTGATTACATCTTGTAGTTGATGCTAGTTGGTTTATTTGCTGGAAGATTATATGTTCAGATCTATTATGCTATTCAATCCCTCTCTGATCTTGGACATGATTATGATTTGTGAGTAGTTACTTTTGTTCTTGAGGACATGGGAGAAGTCTTGTCATAAGTAATCATGTGAATTTGGTATTCGTTTGATATTTTGATGATATGTATGTTGTTGATTCTCTTAGTGGTGTCGTGTGAACGTCGACTACATGACACTTCACCATCTTTGGGCCTAAGGGAATGCATTGTGGAGTAGTAATTAGATGATGGGTTGCTAGAGTGACAGAAGCTTAAACCCTAGTTTATGCGCTATTCCGTAAGGGGCTGATTTGGATCCATATGTTTAATGCTATGGTTAGAGTTATCTTAATTCTTCTTTCGTAGTTGCGGATGCTTGCGAGAGGGGGTAATCATAAGTGGGAGGCTTGTTCAAGTAAGAACAGCACCCAAGCACCGGTCCACCCACATATCAAATTATCAAAATAGTGAACGCGAATCAAACTAACATGATGAAAGTGACTAGATGAAATTCCCATGTGTCCTCGAGAATGCTTTACTTACTATAAGAGATCGTTCCGGCTTGTCCTTTGCTATAAAAAGAACTGGGCCACCTTGCTGCACTATTTGTTACTATTGCTACTTGTCACTTGTTACAAATTATCTTGCTATCAAACTACTCGTTACCGATAATTTCAGTGCTTGCAGAAAATACCTTGCTGAAAACCACTTGTCATTTCCTTCTGCTCCTCGTTGGGTTCGACACTCTTACTTATCGAAAGGACTACGATTGATCCCCTATACTTGTGGGTCATCAACGCCCTTCAAGAAGGACGGCGGTGCCCACAGGCGTCACCGCGTCGGTGCCAGCAGGAACCGATAGGGATTTCTCCCGACCCCCACACAACCACAACCCCGGACCAACCGTCGGCTCCACCAAGCTTGCCGCCCACCAACATGCGCCAACACAGCCTTGAAGTCATCATCGACGTCTCACCATGGCAAACGTTGCGAGGCCGGCTGGACCGAGAAGAAACAACCGTACACAAGGGACGGCAGTACCACAACCACGTGGGAGGGAACAACTTCCACCAGCATAGGCAGTAGCAGACCGGACGAAGCAGTAGGAGCACACCAGGCCAATATGCCCGGCAGGGCCCAGATCAGGCCCGTGAAGCTCCCGCCGCCACGCTGCAACAGACGCGGCGCCGTAGCCGCCTCCCCCATCACGAGTTGCTCTTCAGTCCAACCGGAGGCGTCACGTCGGAGCCCGAACTGACCCGCTCTGACCTAGATCGAGCCCAAAGGGCCCAGATCTGGGCCTATAGGGCGCCGCCGGTCAAGCCCCGCACCACGCCGCCACCGCCGCCAAATAGCTGCGCGGCCACCCTTGCCGGCACCGGAGCGCCACCGGCCTTGCTGCACCGCTGCCAGGACGTGCCCTCCCAAGCCGAGCTCCTGCGTCGGGTAGAAGAAGGAGCCGCCACCGTCGGCCCCGCAATGGCTGGCAATGCCCACCGGCGGTGGCGGCGAGAGAGGAGAGGGGCGCGGCGGAGCTCTGGAGAGGCGGGGGAAGGGCCCGCCCCGGTCGCCTCACTCGGTGAGGCGATGCAGGGGGTACGAGGGGAGAGGGGGGATTCCGGGAGAATTTCAACCATAAGCTCCTAGGGACCTAACATTTTTACTTACCTTTACTTTGTCAAGATAAAAGTGAACCCTAAGTATTGAACGTGGTACATGTGCGCCTGAATGCAAAAAGAGACTCATTTTAGAATCCCAACGCTATCCAAGGATATTAGGGCATCTCCAAGGCGGACCCGCAAACCGTCCGCTGATACGTCCCAAACGTATCTACTTTTTCAAACACTTTTGCTCTGGTTTTGGACTCTAATTTGCATGATTTGAATGGAACTAACCCGAACTGACGCTATTTTCAGCAGAATTGCCATGGTGTTATTTTTGTGCAGAAATAAAAGTTCTCGGATGGACCTGAAAATTTACGGAGAATTATTTCAGAATATATAAAAAATACTGGCGAAAAGATCTACTGGAGGGGGCCCACCCAGGAGCCACAAGCTTTGGGGGCGCGCCCACCCCCCAGGGCGCGCCCCCTAGGCTTGGGGGGCCCTAGCAGCTCCGTTTACCCTAATTCCAATGCTATAAGTACCTATTCGTGGAGAAAAAAATTAAGGAGAAAGAATCATTGCGTTTTACGATATGGAGCCGCCGCCACCTCCTGTTCTTCATCGGGAGGGCTGATCTGGAGTCCGTTCGGGGCTCCGGAGAGGGGGATTCGACGCCGTCGTCATCATCAACCATCCTCCATCACCAATTTCATGATGCTCACCGCCGTGTGTGAGTAATTTCTTCATAGGCTTGCTGGACGGTGATGGGTTGCATGAGATTTATCATGTAATTGAGTCAATTTATTAGGGCTTTGATCCCTAGTATCCACTATGTTCTCAGATTGATGTTGCTATGACTTTGCTATGCTTAATGCTTGTCACTAGGGCCCAAGTGCCATGATTTTAGATCTGAACCCTTTATGTTTTCATGAATATATTTGAGTTCTTGATCCTATCTTGCAAGTTGTATGCACCTATTACGTGTTATGATCCGGATACACTAAGGTGACAATAATTGGGATTCTTTCCGGTGATTACCGTAGTTTGAGGAGTTCATGTATTCACTATATGTTAATGCTTTGTTCCGGTTCTCTATTAAAAGGAGGCCTTAATATCCCTTAGATTTCCTTATGGACCCCGCTGCCACGGGAGGGCAGGACAGAAGATGTCATGCAAGTTCTTACTATAAGCACGTATGACTATATACGGAATACATGCCTACATTACATTGATGAATTGGAGCTATTGTGTATCGCCCTAGGTTGTGACTGTTATATGATGAATGTCATCCAACATAATTATCCATCACCGATCCAATGCCTACGCTTTTCACATATTGATCTTTGCTAAGTTACTTTTGTTGCTGCTGCTGTTACAATCACTACAAAATTGCTACTGTTACTACTGCTATTGAAACTATCATACTGCTGTGCTACTAAACACTTTGCTGCAGATATTTAGTTCTCAGGTGTGGTTGAATTGACAACTCAACTGCTAATACTCGCAAATATTCTTTGGCTCCCCTTGTGCCGAATCAATAAATCTGGGTGAAATACTACCCGCGAAAACGGTTGCGATCCCCTATACTTGTGGGTTATCAAGACCTTTTTCTGGCGCCGTTGCTGGGGAGCATAGCTCTATCTATTGAGTCATTTGGGATTTATATCTGTTGATCACTATAAAGAATCTGAAAGGCGCTAAGACCAAGATCGTCCCCCTCTATGACTAGAGGAGGTAAGGAACTGCCATCACACTCTGCACTTGATTCACCTTCTGTTTTGAGTAGGCTTGCGACACCACCACCTGCTATTCATTCTGATATGTCGCAAGTTATTGATGATACTACTTCTGCTATGAATGATACTATTGATGATGCTAGTACTATGCTTGATAATACTGTGTCACTTGGTGAATTTCTTGATGAACAAATTGCTAAAGCTAAAGGAATTGAAAATGTTGAAACTCTTGAAAATTATGATTCACCTATTAGGCCTAGCTCTTCTACTCGAGTTGAAATGCCTAAGACATCTGATGGTTATGTTTTTAATAGGGAGACAGTTAGGGCAATTCTTGCTTGTAATGATAGAGATGAGGTTAGAAAATTGCTTGCTGCGTTGAAAGAAAAATCTATGAGGGAGAAAATGAAATATGATCCTAAGTTTGCTACCTCTCCCATATTTGTTACCGATAAGGATTATGAATTCTCTGTCGATCCTGAGTTAATTACTTTGGTTGAATCTGATCCTTTTCATGGTTATGAAACTGAAACTGTTGTGGCACACCTTACTAAGTTGAATGATATTGCCACCCTATTTGCTCATGAGGAAAAAATTCGTTACTACTATATTCTTAAATTGTTTCCTTTCTCATTAAAGGGTGATGCTAAGAAATTGTTTAATACTCTTGCTCCTGGTTGCGTGCGTAGTCCCCAGGATACCAACGCGACCTCTTGGCAGCCGCCGCTTCAATGCGGACGCAGGTTCCCGAGGAACCAACTCCGGCCGCTGCGCCGCATTGAAGTGGCTGACCGGCCCTTCGCATGGCCTGGCCGCGGCTATTGAAGCCGCGCTCCGACGCCGTCCACATCACATCCTCCTCCTCCCCTCCACGCCCATCTCCTTCCACATCTCCGGCGATGGGCAAGTCCTGGGCGTCGGCGCCGACAGGCGGCTCCGGGGCGGGATCTGGCGGATCGTGGCGACGCCGCCCTCGAACTCCAGGGCCGTCGTCCTCATCGGTCGGCGGCGACTCGACGCTGGCGGAGATCGTCATCTCCTCTGGCGATGAGGAGGACCAGCAGCTGCCGCCGCCGCCGCAATCCGTGCCGGCGGTGCCGGGCCAGGTCTACGCCGGCACTGATGCAGAGTTCGAGGATCAGATGGAGCTGATGCTCCGTCGCTCCGTCGTCCACACCAACGGCTCGGCTCCGCCACCGGGGGCGCTCCTCCCCGTGAAGCCGGAGCCGGCATCCCCTCCACGCTCTCCGCCGCCGCGCAGCCGCGGCGTCCAAATCGGGTGCCACGTGAAGGAAGAGCGGATCTCTCCGCCGCCCTGGCGCGTCGTGAAGGAGGAGCGCCGCTCGCTGCCGCCCCGGCGCTTCATCAAGGAGGAGCGCCGCTTGCCGCCGCCCCTGCCGAAGGCGCGCGGTCGCATTCTGCACTACCTCGGCAGCGGCGGCTCCACGTCGTCGTACCGGAGTGCCATGACGGCGCAGGAGTACGCCGACCGGGAGCAGCTTCGGCGGGACAGGCGCAACGCCGCGCGCCAATCCAAGTTCGCGGACTCGGACGTCCCGCCGCGACACATTGCGGCGGACCCGGACCTGGCGTACGCCTGGGCCCTGGACCGCTCTGTGATGATGTCGGAGACGGCCAAGCGCCGTCTCCGACGCCTCGACGGGGAGATGGTCAGGTACGGCGAGGAATGGTCCCTCGCCGACCCCGACGCCGCCTCCTCCAACGACCGTCGCCCTCTCCCCCAGCCCACGTCCTCGGTGGCCGCGGCCGCACTGCGCACGGCGCAGGAGGAGGCGGAGAGGATCATCCGCGAGCGTCAGGCGGCCGCCGGGAAGCCCTGTCGCGACGCCGCCTCCTTCCGCCGCCCCAAGCTCGACGACGACGACTCCGACGCCGGGTCGGGCCACGATGACGGAGGAGGAGCCGCCGGCCAGCCCGGCATGGCCTACGAGGTCACCGTGAAGTATAGGATAGTTTAGGGTTTTATTTTTAAGTTTTTACTTCACCGGACGAAATATCGTCCGGTTTTATGCATAAATTATCCTAGTTTCAATGAAATCCGTCGTGTTTTTATCAAAATTCGTCTGGTTTGATCGAATTTCATTCGGTTGGTTCGAGTTGTTGTGAAAATGTATGTGACTACGGTTGGATGGTTGTCTCCCGCATCCGTGTCCGCGGACGGATGCGGAAAGATTTTTGCGGGTTGCCATTGGAGATGCCCTTAGGTATGCAGTAGCCAAAGCACAAGCACCGAGACGGCAGAAATTGCAGTCTACCGACCGGCCAAAATAACTCTCCAACTGTGCAAAGTACAAAAAAATTAACAACAGTTTAGTTTCTTGATATTTGTCACTCCGGGACAGAACTTAGTTCATTCCATGGTGCGCCATGGCCTCTCCTGAAATGAAGTTTTACCATGAAATACAATTTATTTCTACTTATACACCAAGTAACTAACTAATTAAGACTAAGTTGGCAAATGCATATTAGGATTTTGGAGCACAGTTTGCTTTATGTCCCTTCTTTGTGTTGGTTAAAGCTACATTACTGGTTTGTTCTAGAAGCCTAATAAAAACGAGGTACTCCCTCCGTCCCTTGCACAGGAAATTATTTGAAGCCTAAAAAAAACGAGGTACTCCCTTGCTTTATGAGTGAGTAGTAATTTATCAGATAATTAGTACGCAAATGATTTGAAGCACTATTACACCCTTGCACAGGAAAGGTAGAAAGTGCTTGGTTTTAAGCTGAAAAACCGCAATGCTTCATTGTAAGTCATGCTGATTTGACCTGTGAGCGAGTTCTACAGCTGATCCAATGCAGAAACACAGGCTGTGGAAAAAAAATAAGACACACTCCTCATACTCGGTACTTTTTCATCAGATCCCGAAATTTGTACAGTAGCATTTTGTAGAGGGACGAAGAAGGCTTCAAATCACATGAAAGCCTCGTGGTAGATGATGGAATGGTCCACGAGCTGCAGGCTCTCTTTGATTCACCATTACGAGAGCAGCACGTCCGGATCATTGCTGGGCTCTTTGGCAAGGCCGTCCCGGATGTACAGGAGATGGAGGGTAGCAACGCGGTCGTGGTCTGCTCACACTAGGAGGTTTGTTCCAGTGATGATGTACAATCCTTTGCAATGGATATACACCCGATGGTGCTTTGTTGGAATGTTAGGCGTTTGAACAACCCGGCAAAGAGGAAGGCAGTTAGGGAGTTTGTGAGCACGGTGAAGGTGAACTTGGCTTGTTTCCAAGAAACTAAAATGGATGTAATGGACCAATACATTGTTATGCAATGCTTAGGGCCATCCTTTGATGGCTTTGTGTATTTGCCGGCGGAGGAGACTCGTGGTGGGATTTTGTTGGCATGGGATAGCACGGTCCTTATGGTGGATAACATAACGCTCGACACTAACTACGGGTTTGGTGCATAACAAGACGGGCGAACTTTGGTGGATCACGGTGGTGTATGGTCCGCAGGGGGACGAGCTTAAAGCGCAGTTTTTGGACGACCTACGGGCTAGACGTGTGCTTTGCCCGGGACCATGGATGGTCTTAGGTGACTTCAACATGATTTTGCAGGCTACGGACAAGAGCAATACCAACATAAATAGGAGGATGATGGCTATGTTCCGGGACTTTGTGGACGACCAGGAGTTAAAGGAAATGTACATGCATGGTCGTAGGTACACGTGGTCAAACGAGAGGGACGCACCTGCTTTGACAAAAAATGATCGCATACTCACTTCGGTGGATTGGGAGCTAGATAATACAGACTACCTCCTACAAGCCCTGGCGACTGGTGTATCGGATCATGCCCCCCTCCTCTTGACTACGAGCACTGGGTTTTGCACTAAAAGGATATTTCGATTCGAGATGTTCTGGATGAAGTTGGAAGGCTTTGATGAGGCTGTCAAAGAGGCTTGGGTGTGTGATCCGGAGATTGTTGACCCCTACAAGCGTCTGGACACTTTGCTACGAAACACGGCCATCTATCTTCAAGCTTGGGGGCAGCGGAGGATTGGTAACGTCAAGCTGCTCATGCGAGTGTCTACGTGGGTGATACACAGGCTGGACATTGCGCAGGAGCAACGAGCGCTCGAGAGATCGGAGATGTGGCTGCGCCGCACGTTGAAGCATGCCCTGCTGGGCCTAGCTGCGTTGGAGCGCATGATAGATCACCAAAGATCGCGAATGAGGCGGCTAAAGGAAGGTGACACTAACACAAAGCTCTTCCAAGCGGTGGCAAATGGACGGAGAACAAAAAACTTCATTACACACATCAGGCGCGATGGCGAGATCATTACGGATGAGAAACTTAAAGAGGAGGTGTTTGATACGTCTCCGTCGTATCTATAATTTTTGATTGTTTCATGCCAATATTCTACCACTTTCACATATTTTTGGCAACATTTTATATTATTTTTGGAACTAACATATTGATCCAGTGCCAGTTCCTGTTTTCTGCTTGTTTTTTGTTTCACAGAAAATCTATATCAAACAAAGTCTAAATGCAATAAAATTTTACGTAGAATTATTTTGGAATATATGTGATTTTTGGGAGGTGGAATCAACGCAAGGCGGTGCTCGTGGGCCCCACGAGGCACCAGGGCGCGCCAGGGGGGCTAGGCGCGCCGTGGTGCCTCGTGAGGCCCTCGTAGGTCGGTTGGTGCTATTCTTCGGGCGCAAGGAAGCTAATATCCGGAAAAAAATCGTGTTAAAATTTCAGCGCAATCGGAGTTACGGATCTCCGGGAATTTAAGAAACGGTGAAAGGCTAGAAAACGGGAACGCGAAACAGAAGAGAACAGAGAGAGAGATCCAATCTAGGAGGGGCTCCTGCCCCTCCGCCGCCATGGCGGCCATGGACCAGAGGGGAAACTCTCCTCCCATCTATGGGGGAGGCCAAGGAAGAAGAAGATGGAGGGGGGCTCTCTCCCCCTCTCTTCCGGTGGCGCCGGAGCGCCGCCGGGGGAAACATCATGACGACGATCTACACCAACAACTTCACCGCCGTCAACACCAACTCTCTCCCCGTCTATGCAGCGGTGTAACCTCTCAATTCCTGCTATAATTCTCTACTTAAACATGGTGCTTAATGCTACATATTATTATCCAATGATGTGTTGCCATCCTATGATGTTTGAGTAGATTCGTTTTGTCCTATGGGTTGATTGATGATCGTGATTGGTTTGAGTTGTATGTTTTATTTTGGTGCTGTCCTATGGTGCCCTCCGTGTCGCGCAAGCGTGAGGGATTCCCGCTGTAGGGTTTGCAATACGTTCATAATTCTCTTATAGTGGGCGGCTAGAGTGACAGAAGCTTACACCCGAGTAAGGGGGTTGTTGCGTATGGGAGTAAAGAGGACTTGATACTTAATGCTATGGTTGGGTTTTACCTTAATGATCTTTGGTAGTTGCGGATGCTTGCTAGAGTTCCAATCATAAGTGCATATGATCCAAGTACGGAAAGTATGTTAGCTCATGCCTCTCCCTCATATAAAATTGCAACAATGATTACCGGTCTAGTTATCGATTGCCTAGGGACAAATCATTCTCTTGTGTTACAAAAGCTTTCTACTAAACAACTAACTTTTACTATCTTGCAAATTACTCGTAGTTTTATTCTCGCAAAGTACTTCTAGTTTTATTCTTGCTAACCTATCCTATCACCTACAAAATAGTTTCATACTTGTTCTAGGTAAAGCGAACGTTAAGTGCGCGTAGAGTTGTATCGGTGGTCGATAGAACTTGAAGGGAATATTAATTCTACCTTTAGCTCCTCGTTGGGTTCGACACTCTTATTTATCGAAAAAGCTACAATTGACCCCCTATACTTGTGGATTATCAAGAACTTTTTCTGGCGCCGTTGCCGGGGAGCAATAGCGTGGGGTTGATATTCTCGTGTGTGCTTGTTTGCTTTATCACTAAGTAGATTTTATTTTGTGCTCTTGTTTTCTATCTTTAGTTATGGGTAGGAAACGCAAAATACCAAAAAAATTAGTTGTACCTGCTAAACCAATGGTTGAAGAACCACCCAAAATCTATCATACTGCCGAAGCTTTCTACTTGGATCATCTTCGATCCCTATGTGCTCGTGCTAAAAACCCAACTAGATTAGTTGAGGGAAAATCATTAGATGAGCATGCTCATTTTGTGCGACACTGCTTATCTCAAAAAGGGAAACTTTCATGGCATCATATTAATACTATGCATTGCTATGCTTGGAATTTATGTGAAATATATGATTTTACTTGTTGTTCTAAAAACCCTAAGAAACGACTTCAGTACCAATGTGAGTTTAAGGATAATGGAATCTTATCTTCTTATGCCAAAGGTGTTTATAGTTATTATGATATTGAACAAATTGAAGAATTTGTTGCTTTTAAGGGTGCATATGAAATTGCTTCTTTGATTGAAAAGTATGATGCTACTCTTTACAAATCTGAAAATTTTGCCATACTTAAATATTGCTATGAAAACTATGCTTCTAGTGCTTATGTGAAAGAATATATTGAGGACACCTCCGCTGTCCGAAAAGAGACTAATATTTTGCAGGAATCTATGGAAGAAGAAATTGATGACACTGTGAGCTCATTAGATGAAAAAATTGAGGAGGAGAGCGAAGAACAAAAGGAGGAAGAGCGGATTGATTACTCGTGCCCACCTTCTGATGAGAGTAACTCTTTATCTCATACATTGTTTAATTTCCCTTCGTGTTTACCGAAGGATGAATGCTATGATGATTGCTATGATCCCTTGGATTCGTTTGAAATATCCCTTTTTGATGAAATTGATGCTTGCTATGATTGTGGCCATGATGCCAATATGAATTATGCTTATGGAGATGAACTTGCTATAGTTACCTATGTTAAGAATGAAATTGTTGCTATTGCACCCACACATGATAGTCCTATTATCTTTTTGAATTCTCCCAACTACACTATATCGGAGAAGTTTGCTCTTATTAAGGATTATATTAATGGGTTGCGTTTTACTACTACACATGATAATTTTGATGAATGTAATATGCATGTGCTTGCTGCTCCTACTTGCAATTATTATGAGAGAGGAACTACATTTCTACCTCTCTATGTTTCCAATACGATAAAATTGCAAGAACCTATTTATACTATGCATTGGCCTTTACTTGATGTGCATGAATTGTTCTTTTATGATATGCCGATGCATAGGAAGAGAGTTAGACTTTGTAATTGCATGATATATGTTGCTTTGTGCTCACTACTAAAATACAAATCATTGTTAATTAAAATTGGCTTTGATATACCTTGGGATCCGGGTGGATCAATTACTTGAGCACTTTATGCCTAGCTTAATGGCTTTAAAGAAAGCGCTGCCAGGGAGACAACCCGGAAGTTTTAGAGAGTCATTTATTTCTGTTGAGTGCTTTTATAAAGTTTAAAAAACAAAAAAATATGGAGGGGAACCTAAAACTTTTTCAAAAAGAAAGTGAAAGTAAGAAATACGAGCACCGTTGAAGTGGGGGAGCTCCTTGAACTTTGTTCATGCCCATGGAAACTTTGTAAATCTTGAATTACAGAAAATTTTCAACAAAAATAATTATCCCCTTGTACAAATCCATTGTATTATAAAAATAATGTGCCAAGATTTACCGTTAGGATGTTTAAATTGCTTGTTTGGTGTGTGCGGTGCAAAAACAGAAACTTTTGCTGTAGTGTGTGAATTTACATTTTTTACTGGAAAGTGCAAAAATTCTGAATTTTTTTGCACAGTACTTATATGCAATTTTTTTTATTTTGTCCTAATTTTTCAGAATTTTTGGAGTTACAGAAGTATGGTCAATGTTCAGATTACTACAGACTATTCTGTTTTTGACATATTCTGTTTTTGACATATTCTGTTTTTGATGCATTGTTTTGCTTGTTTTGATGAAACTATGGATTGTATCGGAAGGTATAAGCCATGGAGAAGTTAGAATACAGTAGGTATAATGCATAAATAAAATATGAATGGGTTTGCAACAGTACTTAAACTAGCGATTTGCTTTATTATACTAACGGATCTCACGAAGGTTTTGTTAAGTTTTGTGTGGATGAAGTGTTCAAAGATCGAGGAGGTATTGATATGAGAAGAATGAGGAGAGGCAAGAGCTCAAGCTTGGGGATGCCCAAGGCACCCCAAGTAAATATTCAAGGAGACTCAAGTGTCTAAGCTTGGGGATGCCCCGGAAGGCATCCCATCTTTATTCAACAATTATCGGTATGTCTCGGTTTTTGTTTTGTTCACATGATATGCGTAAATTCTTGGAGCGTCTTTTGTGTTTATTTTCCCCTTTTTTTTATGCACCATGCTGGTATGAGATAGTCCTTGGTTGATTTATAGAATGCTCTTTGCACTTCACTTATATCTTTTGAGTATGGCTTTATAGAATGCTTCATGTGCTTCACTTATATCATTTGAAGTTTGGATGCCTGTTTCTCTTCATATAGAAAACCATTATTTGTAGAATGCTCTTTTGCTTCACTTATATTTGTTAGAGCATGGTCTTTTGTAGAAAGAATTAAACTCTCTTGCTTCACTTATATCTATTTAGAGAGTCAACAGGAATTGGCCATTCACATGGTTAGTCATAAAATCCTACATAAAACTTGTAGATCACTGAATATGATATGTTTGATTCCTTGCAATAGTTTTGCGACATAGAGATGGTGATATGTGGGTTAAGATACACGCTGGGAATATAGTAAATGTTACTATACCTTCCATCGGTGTATTACCGTCTGTATTTATTTTCATAATTCATTTTAGAGTTTTACACACTCTAGCCCATTGCATAAGGTATCTTGCAAGAAGGTTGTTCATAAGAGAACTTTTGATGTTCGGTGTTATGAATAACATAAGGGCCATACTTTCATTATAAATGAGATGTATGTTATGAATATTGATAATAATACATTACCTCTGTATTGACTTTCATAATTCATTTTAGAGTTTTACACACTCTAGCCCATTTGCATAATGTTTGTTGCAAGAGTGTTGTTCATAAAAGAACAATTGTTGTTCAGTATTATGAATAACATAAGGGCCATACTTCCATCAGGGATGGGATGTATGTTATGAATATTGATGGTAACCTGATACATCCATAACACTGACGCTAAATGTCGCAAGACTAAAAGAATACCACACATGTGTGGCACTGCATTTGGTCACATTGGAGAAACCCGCATGGAGAAATTCCATAATGATGGATTTTGAAGTCGTTTGATTATGAATCATCTGACACTTGCAACTTTCCTCCAAAAAGTGAAGTGACTAAAATACCATTCACAGGCCATAAGGAATGAGCAACGAACTTATTGGTAATCATACATTTTGATGTATGTAGTCCAATAAAGGTTATTGCTAGCAATGGATTTGTCTATCTTCAAAAATGACTCAAGTAGATATATGGATATTTGCTTGATGTGACATAAGTCTGGATCTTTTGAAATCATTCAAAAGGTTTTCAACATGAAGTAGAAATTATTGTAACAAGAAAGATTATGTTTCTGCAAACTAGATTGCAGAAAGGAATATTTGAGTTACAAGTTTAGCGAATGTCTGATGAGTTGTGAAAAGAGTTTCATAACTTACACCTCCCGGAACACCACTATGAGTGGAATGTCCGTGAAGATGTAATCAAACCATTTATGACATGGTAAGATCAAAGATGACATAAATTAATTTGCCATTATCCCTTTTAAAGTAATGCTTTAGAGACTGCGGCTTTTACACTGAAAAGAGCACCATCAGATCTGTTGAAATGACCCCATGGTATGGTACACCCAACCATGTTATATCTTTTCTTAACATTTGGAATATGGGGCTTGTGTAAAATATTTACAAACCTATTCCAAATCAGACAAGTGCTACTTTGTAGGTTATCCCAAGTTATTGGGTATTCCTCCCTCACTGTACCGAGGCAAAAATGTTTGCCACAAAGAACGGTGTGATTTTGAAGAAAATGTTTCTTGCAAAAAGGTGAGTGGGAGGACAGTGCAACTCGACGACATAACAGTATCTTCGTCATCAGGTCAAAGGAAAGAAACCTTGGAAGTAATTCCAGAGTTTCCTACTGCGACTGATACGGAAGTCTCTACAATAAAATGTATGGACTTCGGTCGGACTTGCAGCTGAACCACGTAGGCAAAACTCGTGCAAACCTCTAAGGTGCGCAGACGAGATATTGTTGTTAGACAACAGCATACCTACGATACACAAGGAAGCGTTGATGGGCCCTGACTCCGGAATTGGCTTAATGCCAATATAATCCGAGATAGTATCCATATAAATGATTCAAGATTTGATCTTGATAAACCCTTCGGAAGACTTAGAGTCTAACAAACATTAATGGAACTATAAACTGATGTGGATAAAATGTTTTATCCATAAAGATCGACTTGTTGCAATAACAAGTTCAAGGAGTTGACTACGATGAGGTTGTCTCACCGTAGCGATGCTTAAAGTCGGTTCGGGTTAAACTAGCAATTAATACATATTTCAAACATGAGATATGAAACATGGATGCCAAAAGGATTTCCATGTGATGGAAATGCAACCTAGGACTTGCATGTGATACAGTCCAAAGTCTTTTGTCGATCCAGAGGATGCTAGTGAGTATGCAAACTTCAGAGTTCCAGCAATGGACAGAAGAGAGCAAAATGGAGTTGGAATCTTCGTTTTTGATGAAATAGTCAAAAGAGTTTGATTTCATCAATGGATAACGAAGATGCTTGTGATTACAAGAAAGTAAGTGGGAGCATAACAATATTTCTAAAAACCTTGTGTGCTTGACACATTGTTGATTGGAAATAATATAAATTTCTTGACACGAATTTGGACTTCATTGAAAATAGTTTTTCAATGAAGTGCTTGGGCTAAGTAGCCTTGATATTAGGCATAATTATCTGCGAAGATAGTATTGCCTAATAGGCTAAGCCAAAAATACATATTGACAAGATGCTAAAACTGTTTAGCATAAGAACGCCAAGGAGTGATTCTTGCCGAAGTCACATGGAAAGAGTTTTTGCAAGACTCGGTGTCCCAAAACACTGATGAGCAAAATACATGATGGAGATTCCACACACTTTCATGTTTGGATTAATCATGTATTTCATGGTATGTAAAACAACCAGATATGTCCAGTACTCCCAAGCTATTGCGAGTATAGATACCAAAGTGATCAAAGTACTGATCATGGGACAACAGTAAGAAATGTCATTGAGTACTAAAGTAGCACTGATGACATGTTTTCTCGCAAGCAGAGATTATGAAGTGCTCGTTGTAAGTAATTACATCGATACAGTCTTCATCAATGCTCCATGCGATTTTCGATTTAAGTTAAGGGTTTTGTGTAATACACGATATGGTGGCACGGTAGTTGGAAAGTGTTCCAAACAGGATACTGTGGCGAATTCTATAACAAAGGCTAAGTATGTTGATGCTTTGGAAGCGACAAAGAAGATGTTGAATCATATAGTTCATTCATGAACTTAGTATGGTTCCAAGATGGCTTTGGTCAATGGGACACTATTGTAAATAGTTGCTTCATAGCTCAGTCTGAGGAATCAAGGTTCGACCAGTGATTCACATATATACAAAGCCAAGTCCACACAAAATATGAATTTTGTGAAAGCATGAAAATGTGAGGATATGCAAAGATACACATGGAACTGAAGTTGTCAGCTCCGTTGGACATCAGGCTATACCACAAGCGAAGCATATTTTACACCGGTATGCCATAGGTGTAAAGTGCTTTAGCATTGACTAGATTATTGACTGTAGTGCAAGTGGGAGTCTGTAGGTGATATGCCCTAGAGGCAATAATACATGTTATTATTTATCCCCATGTTCGTAATTAAGTTTGTAATTCGTGCTATAACTGCTATGGTTCTCGAGTCTGCAATAACCACGAGGCTCGAAGGAAGACTCATATGCACGTGTGGAATAATAAACAGTAAAATGTATTCCTAGTTTGGCCTGTAAGACTAGCTCAAGTGTTGCATGATGGTTCTGTTTTCCTGATCATGGGTATGACTATGGCGGCAACTTTGAGGGCACATTGTTAGAAGAACACTTGTGTTGAATCGACCCGAATTGATGTTATGCTATGAGATACCTTCGTCACAAGTTAATGGTTAATAGCACAGAGAAAGTTAACGTTTGCATAATTCCTTAGACCATGGGAGTATCGAGTTTCTTCATGCTTGCTTCATGAACTTTGGGGTTTGTTAAACGTCATCCGTAAATGGGTGGCTATTACGGCGGCTTACGGGTTCTTGGAAAAGTATGTCAAGGGACTTGATAGCTCAAGATTGGGATTTGCTCCTTCGATGATGGAGAGATATCTCTGGGCCCTCTCGATGTTACGGTATCCATCATCGTCTGGCCAGACACTTTGTGATTTGATCAGGGGGATGCCGGAACATGGGAACGAGAAAAGAGAACAAAACCGGTAATGAGGTAACTGGCATTGTGGACAAGTGTTGATCCACGGGGATGCCGATAAATCTCACCTCGGGTGTTTGTAACATATCGCGAAGCAACAGGAATAGCACACGGCAACTGGAGGTTCACTCGAATATTTATTCGTGTGGGTATAGGGATCAGTATGGGTGTCCACGGTTCTGCTATTGATCATTGATCGGAAAGTGTTCCGGTCATGTCTATACTTCACCGAACCTATAGGGTCACACGCTTAAGGGTCATCTATCTGCTAAATACTAGACAGGGAGTCTGAGAGAAAGTCGCCGGAAAAATTTCGGAGACAACGGAAGAGTTCCGGAGAGAGAACACCGGAATAGTTTTGGTAAAACCGAAAAGTTGTTTCGGAGTATACCATTAAGTCACAATGGTTTCGGCACACGCCTGGAAATTCTTGGAGGGTGCCTGAATTGTTCTGGGAACTTCTGGGATTTTTCCGAAGAAAAAAACCGAAAATGTTCCGGAGCTGCCAGAACCGCTTTGGTAGCTTTTCGCTGATGAAAATCATTGACCCGAAATTGTTTTGGAACGCGTCCAGAATTATTTTAGTGGGTACAGGAAATGTTCTGGACCTACAGAAATATTTTCGGATTTAACGGACGCGAAAAAATGTCTTCATGAATAGTGAAAAGCACTTTTTTGGGCTGGTTTTGGTGGGGGTTTCCTTCTAGAAGGTATTCCCTATTTTTGGAGTGAAGATAAGGTGGATGGAAAGGTGGTGGGGCCCCCCAAGGGAGCAGCAAATTTCGTCCATGGCATGGGGGGGCCCCCATGGGGCTTCCTTCCACCATTGGGTGGATAAGATCAACCCATCCTTATGTGGCATGGTGAAATATCCAAGCCCCTTTTGGTCTTTTTCACCCATGGCCTCTACCCCTTGCTCCTCCTATAAATAGAGGTGGAGAGGGCTCTCCAAGATCAGAAATCTCTCTCACATACAAATGCCATGCATGATCTGGCTTTCTCTCTCCCTCCCAGCGAAATAGTTTCGTAGAGCCGAAAGGCTGTCTGGGTTCCGGTGGGAACTAGTTCTGGATGGCGAAGCCCTGCCAGATAGATGACACCGTATGTGTGCAACCCCGTAGAGAGGTCGTAGGTTTGATATTTTTGCCCGAGGGGCTGTTCGAGAGTGCCTCCCGAAGGGTTGTCCGAGTGACCGTCCGAGTTTTGAGGGTCCTCCCGAAGGGCTGTCCGTGACACCGTCCGAGGGACTGTCCGACCGCCTCCCGGAGGGCTGTCCATGGGGCAGACGAGGGAGTACATCCTCGCGGTTGAGAGGTTGTAAATCCTAGCTGCGGGGATCTGCACCGACGATCTACATCGACTCTACTTCCGCTGCGCTACGAGTCGGTAACAATCGGATCGAAACCTTGTACGCAGTCTTCATAGTGGTCCTGGGCTGGTGCGTAGGTCGGAAATTTTTTGTTTTCTGCTGCGTTACTCTACAGGCACATCATTAGGATCAATAAGAGCATTTTTGCTAGCAACCAATTTCATAAGCGCATCAACTTTATCACTCAAAGTATTAATTTCTTCAACATAATTCACTTTTTTACAAGTAGGAACTCTTTCAGTATGCCATTGTGAATAATTTGCCATAATATTATCAAGCAATTTAGTAGCTTCTCCTAAAGTAATTTCCATAAAAGTACCACCCGCGGCGGAATCTTAAAGATTTCTAGAAACAAAATTTAATCCCGCATAAAAATTTCGTATGATCATCCATACATTTAAACCATGAGTAGGGAAATTTCTTATCATTAATTTCATCCTCTCCCAAGATTGGGCAACATGTTCATGATCAACTTGCTTAAAATTCATAATTTGATTTCTAAGAGAAATAATTTTCGCGGGAGGAAAATACTTAGTAATAAAAGCATCTTTACACCTATCCCAAGAATCAATACTATTTCATGGTAAAGATGAAAACCAAATTTTTGCACGATCCCGCAATGAGAATGTGAATAATTTTAATTTGACAATATCATTATCCATATCTTTTTTCTTTTGCATATCACACAATTCTACGAAAGTGTTAAGATGGGATGCAGCATCTTCATTAGGACTACCAGAAAATTGATCTTTCATCACAAGATTAAGCAAAGCGGCATTAATATCACAAGTCTCCGCACTAGCGGCGGGAGGAGCAATTGGAGTACTAATAAAATCATTATTATTAGTATTGGAAAAATCACACAATTTTGTATTTTCTTGAGACATCGTGACTACGCAAACAAGATAACAAGCAAGCAAACAAGCAAACAAGAAAAAGGCAAACGAAAAATATTTTTGTATTTTTGTAAAAACTTTTTAGAAGTGGGGGAGATGAAAACGAGAGGCAAATGCAAATAAAGTAAATGTAAGGAGATGAGAGTTTTATGCGTAGGTACTTGATAGATGTTGATGATGTCTCCCCGGCAACGGCGCCAGAAATTCTTCCTGCTACTTGTGAGCTGCGTTGGTAATTCCCTGAAGAGGAAGGGAGATGCAGTACAGTAGAGATAAGTATTTCCCTCAGTTATGAAACCAAGGTTATCAATCCATTAGGAGAATCATGCAACACCTCGTTAGCAGCACCTGCACACAAAACAATAAATCCTTGCACCCAACGCAATCAAGGGGTTGTCAATCCCTCGGCAGTAAGTTGCAAGATTAAATTGTATGTGATAGATAGATAGATTGAAACAAAAAACAAAAATAAAATAAATTAATAAAAAATGCAGCAAGTATTTTTAGGGTTTTAGTATATAATTTAGATAGACCCGGGGGCCATAGTTTTCACTAGAGGCTTCTCTCAAGAAAATAGCATACGGTGGGTAAACAAATTACTGTTGGGCAATTGATAGAAAAGAAAATAATCATGACGATATCCAAGGCAATCATCATGTATATAGGCATCACATCCGAGACAAGTAGACCGACTCCTGCCTGCATCTACTACTATTACTCCACACATCGACCGCTATCCAGCATGCATCTTGTGTATTAAGTCCATAAAGAACGAAGTAACGCCTTAAGAACGATGACATGATGTAGACAAGATAAACTCACGTATGAATAAACCCCATCTTTTTACTCTTAATAGCAACGATACATACGTGTCATGTCCCTTTCTATCACTGGGATTGAGAACCGCAAGATCGAACCCATTACAAAGCACCTCTTCCCATGGCAAGATAAATCAATCTAGTTGGCCAAACCGAATCAATAGATCGGAGAAGAAATACGAAGCTATAATAATCATGCATAAAAGAGATTAGAGAAGACTCAAATAATATTCATGGATAATCTGATCATAAACTCACAATTCATCAGATCCCAACAAACACACCGCAAAAAGTGATTACATCGGATAGAACTCCAAGAACATCGAGGAGAACATTGTATTGAAGATCAAAAAGAGAGAAGAAGCCATCTAGCTACTAACTATGGACCCGAAGGTCTGTGGTAAACTACTCACGCATCATCGGAAGGGCAGCAAGGTTGATGTAGAGCCCCTCCGTGATCGATTCCCCCTCCGGCGGAGTACCGGAGAAGGCCTCCAGATGGGATCTCTCAAGAACAGAAACTTGTGGCGGCGAAAAAAGTATTTCGTGGACTCCCCTGAGGGTTTCTGATTTTTTGGGAATTTATAGTGGTGGAATTAGGTCAAACGGAGCTGAGGTGGGCCCACGAGGCACTAGGGCGCGCCTGCCCCCCCCAGGCGCGCCCTGGTGGCTCGTGGCCACCTCCTCTGGCGTCTGGTGTTCTCCCGAAGCTTCTAGTGTTGGTATTGTCCAGAAAAAAAATCTCCAAAAAGTTTTGTGGCATTTGGACTTCATTTGGTATCGATATTCTGTAAAACCAAAAATAGGCAGAAAACAACAACTGGCACTGGGCACTAAGTTAATAGGTTAGTCCAAAAAAATGATATATAATTGCTGTAAATGCATATAAAAACATCCAAGATTGATAATATAACAACATGGAACAATCAAAAATTATAGATACGTTGGAGACGTATCAGCTTGAAATAAAAATTTTGCACAAAAGAATTTGTAAGGATGTGGTGCTGGTCACACTCATCTGCGAGGAAGTCATCAGCCCGGCGTTCGCAACAAATTGTGCGAACTCTTGAGGGAACCCGGCTTCGTTCATGAAGGTGTTGTGCGGCCATTCGCATGGTCGGACCTCCGTCCTACGCGGAATGTTGAGGTCGTGGTCATGGGCATCCCCAAGGACACCCTTGGAGCTCCGGCTCGAAGAACCCCTCCGAAGAAAGTTCATTTTCCTAAGAACAAATTTCTGAAAAATTTTGGACCACAAAAAGATGTTAACAAAATTTCACAAGATTGATAGCAACTACTCATACAAGTGCCTAGAGGCTATATCAGGCATTCAAACTACTTAGAACTCAAAGAATTTAACATGCAAGCTCATTTTCAGTAGCACCTATAGCAGTAATTTATGCAAAATATAATCCACTAAAGAAAAAACTAATTGGAGCAATGGGAGAGTCACATACCAACGAGCAATCCCTCAAAACAGTTTCGGAAACGGAGCTCCGAGCAAAGAGATCAAAAATCTCAGGTTTGGGAGCAAGAACACGGGAGAGAGAGAGAGCTACAAAGATGAAGTGGGCTGAATGGATAAGTGAGTGGGTCCCCGTGGGACCCACAAGGTATCTTGGCGCGCCCTGTTGCCTTGTGGGCAACGGGTGCACCCCCATGGGTTGTTCTCAGTGCAAAAAATTCTTAAATAATCCAAAAAAAATCATGTTGAAATTTTATTGCATCCTGAGCACTTTTATTTTTGAGCCATTTTTTATTGCATGGATAATTCAGAAAACAAGATAATCATGGCATTTTATTTTATTTAAACTATAAATAACAGAGAGCAAACTAAGATTACAGAAAATTGTGCCTACTAAATTCATCGACCACATGCCCTTCAAAAAGAGTCCATTAATAAGGTTGATCAAGTCTTATTAACAAACTATTTCCGAGTGACATGAAACCGAAGAATTTTCGTATAACACTAAGTTACCTCAACGGGGATATGCATCTCCCCAACAATAAGAATTTCATATTTCTTTTTGACAGTAGGAAGAGGAAATTTGAATCCCCCAATAGTGATTGTCGAAACTTTTTCGGTACAATTGATACCATTCACTGAAGTTTGTTTCTTTGGGAAATAAACCGTATGCTCATTACCATTGACATGAAAAGTAACCTTGCTTTTGTTGCAATCAATAACAGCCCCTGCAGTATTCAAAAAGGGTCTTCCAAGGATAATCAACATGTTGTCGTCCTCGGGCATATCAAGTATAACAAAGTCTGTCAAGATAGTAACATTTGCAACTACAACGGGAACATCCTCGCAAATTCCAATAGGTATAGCAGTGGATTTATCAGCCATTTGCAAAGATATTTCAGTAGGTGTGAGCTTATTCAAATCAAGTCTTCTATATAAAGAGAAAGGCATAACACTAACACCGGCTCCCAAATCACATAAGGCAGTTTTAACATAACTTCTTTTAATGGAGCATGGTATAGTAAGTATTCTCGGATCTCCTAGTTTTTTAGGTACTCCACCCTTAAAAGAATAATTTGCAAGCATGGTGGAAATTTCAGCTTCAGGTATCTTTCTTTTATTAGTGACAATATCTTTCATATATTTAGCATAAGGAGACATTTTCAACATATCAATCAAGCGAGTGCGCAAAAAGACAGGTCTAAGCATTTCAACAAAGCGCTCAAAGTCTTCATCATCCTTATTTTTAGATGGTTTAGTAGGAAAAGGCATAGGTTTTTGAATCCATGGTTCTCTCTCCTTTCCATGTTTTCTAGCAACAAAGTCTCCTTTATCATATCTTTTTTTCTTAGGAGGTGGGTTATCAAGATCAACAACAGGTTCTATTTCTACATCATTATCTGGTTGAACATCAACATGAACATAATCATTATCATTATCATTGTCATTATCATTATCATTATCATTATCACTAGGTGTATGTTCATTACCAGATTGTGTCTCAGCATCAGAAATAGAAACATCATTTTGATTCTCAGGAGGTTTTTCTATCTCAGGTTCACTAGGAGCATGCAAAGTTTTATCATTCTTCTTTTCCTTTTTCTTCTTAGATGGACTAGGTGCATCAATATTATCTCTTTGAGAATCTTGTTCAATTCTTTTAGGATGACCTTCAGGATATAGAGGATCCTGAGTCATTCTACCTCCTCTAGTAACAACTCTAACAGCATGATCATTCTTTTTATTATTCATCTCATCAAGCAAATCATTTTGTGACTTAGCAATTTGTTCTAACTGAGTCTGAACCATAGAAGCATGTTTACTCAAGCATTTAACATCATTAGTAGTTCTAAACATCAAATCACTCAAGCGTTCAATCATGATGGAATTCTGTTTTAGTTGATTGCTAACATACCTATTAAAGTGTTCCTGTTTAACGATGTAATTATCAAATTCATACAGGCATTGGCTAGCAGATTTATTATACGGAATATCACCTTCATCAAATCTAGTAAGAGAATTTACCTCCACTACCTGTGTCGGGATGTCGAGCCCATGTATTTCTTCAATAGGTGGTAAATTCTTAACATCTTCAGCTTTAATACCTTTTTCCTTCATAGATTTCTTGGCTTCTTGCATATCTTCTGGACTGAGGAATATAATACCTCTCTTCTTCGGAGTTGGCTTAGGTGGTGGTTCAGGAAGTGTCCAATCATCGGCATTTCTCAATATATTATTCAATAATACTTCAGCCTGTCCAATAGTTCGTTCCCTAAAAACACAACCAGCACAACTATCTAGGTAGTTCCTAGAAGCATTCTTTAGTCCATTATAAAAGATATCAAGTATTTCATTCTTCTTGAGAAGATGATTAGGCAAAGCATTAAGTAACTGGAGAAGCCTCCCCCAAGCTTGAGGGAGATTCTCTTCTTCAATTTGCACAAAGTTAAATATTTCCTGCAAGGCAACTTGTTTCTTATGGGCAGGAAAATATTTTTCAGAGAAGTAATATATCATATCCTGGGGACTACGCACACAACCAGGAGCAAGAGTATTAAACCATTTCTTAGCATCACCCTTTAATGAGAAAGGAAACAACTTAAGAATATAGTAATAGCGAATTTTTTCCTCATGAGCAAATAGGGTGGCAATATCATTCAACTTAGTAAGATGTGCCACACCAGTTTCAGTTTCATAGCCATGAAAAGGATCAGATTCAACCAAAGTAATTAACTCAGGATCAACAGAGAATTCATAATCCTTATCGGTAACAAATATGGGAGAGGTAGCAAACTTAGGATCATATTTCATTCTCTCCCTCATAGATTTTTTTTCATTTCAGCAAGCTATTTTATAACCTCATCTCTATCATTACAAGCAAGAATTGCTCTAGCTGTCTTCCTATCAAAGACATGTTCATCAAGTGATTCAACTCTAGTAGGAGAGCTAGGCATAATAGGTGAATCATAATTTTCAAGAGTTTCCACATTTTTAGTTTTTTTAGCTTTAGCAATTTGTTCATCAAGAAATTCACCGAGTGGCACAGTATTATCAAGCATAGTACTAGCATCATCATAAGTATCATTCATAATAGAAGTAGTATCATCAATAACTTGCGACATATCAGAATGAATAGCAGATGGTGGTGTCACAAGCCTACTTAAAACAGAAGGTGAATCAAGTGCGGAGCTAGATGGCAGTTCCTTACCTCCCCTCGTCCTAGAGGGAACGATCTTGGTCTTAGCGTCTTTCAGATTCTTCATAGTGATCAACAGATATAAATCCCAAGTGACTCAACAAATAGAGCTATGCTCCCCGGCAACGGTGCCAGAAAAAGGTCTTGATAACCCACAAGTATAGGGGATCGCAACAGTTTTCGCGGGTAGTATTTCACCCAGATTTATTGATTCAACACAAGGGGAGCCAAAGAATATTTGCAAGTATTAGCAGTTGAGTTGTCAATTCAACCACACCTGGAGATAAAATATCTGCAGCAAAGTATTTAGTAGCACAGTAATATGATAATTTTGATAGCAGTAACAATAGTAACAATAGTAACAGCGACAGTAACAGTAGCAGTTTTGTAACAAGTGTAAAGTAGTAGCAACAAAGTAACTTAGCAGAAACCAATATGAGAAAGTCGTAGGCATTGGATCGGTGATGATAATTGCGTTGGATGATATTCATCATATAACAGTCACAACCTAGGGCGATACACAATAGCTCCAATTCATCAATGTAATGTAGGCATGTATTCCGTATATAGTCATACGTGCTTATAATAAGAACTTGCATGACATCTTTTGTCCTACCCTCCCGTGGCAGTGGGGTCCTTAAGGAAACTAAGGGATATTAAGGCCTCCTTTTAATAGAGAACCGGAATAAAGCATTAGCACATAGTGAATACATGAACTCCTCAAACTATGGCAATCACCGGAAAGAATCCCAATTATTGTCACCTTGGGGTATGCGGATCATAACACGTAATAGGTGCATATAACTTGCAAGATAGGATCAAGAACACAATTATATTCATGAAAACATAAAGGGTTCAGATCTAAAATCATGGCACTCGGGCCCTAGTGACAAGCATTAAGCATAGCAAAGTCATAGCAACATCAATCTCAGAACATAGTGGATACTAGGGATCAAAACCCTAACAAATTGACTCGATTGCATGATAAATCTCATCCAACCCATCACCGTCCAGCAAGCCTATGAAGGAATTACTCACGCCCAGTGGTGAACATCATGAAATTGGTGATGGAGGATGGTTGATGATGACGACGGCGTCGAATCCCCCTCTCCGGAGCCCCGAACGGACTCCAGATCAGCCCTCCCGATAAAGAACAGGAGGTTGCGGCGGCTCCGTATCGTAAATCACGATGAAACTTCTTCTCCTATTTTTTTTCTCGGGGAAAGAGAATTTATAACGTTGGAATTAGGTCAGACGGCCGCCTGTGGGCCCCACAAGGCATCATGGCGCGCCCTAGGGGGGGTCATGCCCTGTTGCCTTGTGGGCAACAGGTGGCCCCTCTTCTGTTGATTCTTGCGCCAATAATTTTTACTTATTCCATAAAAATTCTCCAAATTTTTTTGTTCAAATCCGACAACTTTGATTTCTGCACAAAAACAACACCATGGTAGTTCTGCTGAAAACAGTGTCAGTCCGGGTTAGTTTCATTCAAATCATGCAAATTAGAGTCCAAAACAAGAGCAAAAGTGTTTGGAAAAGTAGATACGACGGAGACGCATCAAGAAGCAAGAGGGTGGCTGATACGTCTCCAACATATCTATAATTTTTTATTGTTCCATGCTATTATAGTATCAATCTTGGATGTTTTATATGCAATTATATGCTATTTTATATCATTTTTTGGGGCTAACCTATTAACCTAGTGCCCAGTGCCAGTTGCTGTTTTCTGCTTGTTTTTGGTTTTTCAGGAAATCAGTACCAAATGGAGTCTGAACGCTACGAAACTTTTTGACGATTTTTTTCTGGACAAAAGAGACCCTAGAAGCTTCGGGAGGAGACCAGAAGCCTCATGAGGAGGTGACAAGGCAACCCCACGCGCCCCCAGGGGGCGCGCCAAGATGCCTTGTGGGCCCCTCGTGGCTCCTTTTAACCTAATTCCACATCTATAAATTCTCAAATATTGGGAAACCATCAGAGAACCACCTCGAATAACTTTTCCGCCGTCGCAAGCTTCTGTTCTTCCGCGATCCCATCTGGAGGCCTTTTCCGGCACCCTGCCAGAGGGGGAATCGACCACGGAGGGCTTCTACATTAACCTTGCTGCCCCTCCGATGATGTGTGATTAGTTTACCACAGACCTACGGGTCCATAGCTAGTAGCTAGATGGCTTATTCTCTCTCTTTGATCTTCAATACAATGTTCTCCTCGATCTTCTTAGAGTTCTATTCAATGTAATCTTCTTTTGCGGTGTGTTTGTTGGGATCTGATGAATTGTGGGTTTATGATCAGATTATTCATGAGAAGTAATTGAGTCTTTTCTGAACTTTATTATGCATGATTTTGATAGCTTTGTATTTCTCTCCGATCTATCCATTTGGTTTGGCCAACTTGATTGATTTATCTTCAGTGGGAGAGGTGCTTTGTAATGGGTTCAATCTTGTGGTGTTCTATATCCCAGTGATAGAAAGGGACAAGACACGTATTTGTATTGTTCCCATTAAGGGTAAAACGATGGGGTTTATTCATATTGATTGGGTTTACTTTGTCTACATCATGCCATCTTGCTTAAGGCGTTACTCCGTTTTCCTTAACTTAATACCCTAGATGCATGCTAGATAGCGGTCGATGGGTGGAGTAATAGTAGTAGATACAGGCAGGAGTCGGTCTACTTGTCTCGGACGTGATGCCTATATACATGATCATTGCAATGAATCCGTCATAACTATGCGCTTTTCTATCAATTGCCCAACAGTAATTTGTTTACCCACCGTATGCTATGTGTTCGAGAGAGAAGCTTCTAGTGAAAACTATGGCCCTGGGGTCTACTTTAAGCATAAAAAGAAAACCTAAATATATTTGCTGCAATTTCCTTTCTTTTATTTTCTTCTGCAATTTATCTATCTACCACTACGAGATTTAATCCTTGCAAGTAATGAGTTCAAGGGGATTGACAACCCTCTTGCCAGCGTTGGGTGCAAGTATTTGGTTTTGTGTGTGCAGGTGCTGTTCATGAGGCTTTGCGTGATTCTCCTACTGGATTGATACCTTGGTTCTCACTGAGGGAAATACTTATCTCTACTGTGATGCATCTCCTGTCCTCTTCGGGGAAAATCCCAACGCAGCTCATAAGTAACAGGAAGAATTTCTGGCGCCGTTGCCGGGGAGACATCATTAAAACCTATCAAGTACCTTCTCATAAACTATCATCTACTTGCTCTTCTTTTTATTTGCCTTTTTATTTGCATTTGCCTCTTGTTTTCATCTCCCACACTTCTCATAAAAATATACAAAAACACAAAAATATTTTATTTGCTAGTTTGCTTGCTTTGCTTGAAGTGCTATCATGTCTGAGTTCGAGAAACTTCTTGTTGAAAGTGCTAGTGAAGATAGCACTAATGAATCTCTTTAGGAAAAATTTAAATCATTTGATATTAATCAAGATCCTCTTGAGAACAAAGCTCCCACCATTTTTAAAACTAAAGTCTATCAGGAAGTTAGTGGGAATATCATTGGGAAAAATATCATTCAAGAATTTTTTAATTGCGCAGAAGTCATATCGATAATTAAAGGGTCTATTCTTGATAGAACAAATTGCTATGTGGATGCTATTGCTATGCTTGTGGTTAAGTTAGAACGATTTTATTTTTGCATATTCATCCCGCATTACAAAATATATTCTATGAACTCCCCAATATCCATAATCCTAGAATTAAAAAGATTGCTACCATCATCCTTATGCATGAATTTGACTATATAGTCAGAGAAGCTAGGGACATCTTTTCCTTTTATAAAATAGATTTTGAGCGACCTCCTATAGAAGAAATTCTTCAGGATAAAGACACTATACGTAGATTGGAATCTAAATATTATTTTGCTTATGGTGAAAACATTAGGAGAAGAGTTCCCTATGCTGAAGTAATTAAAACCTTGTACCACAATACTTGTGATAAATTTGAATGGATTACTAAGGGAATTGATAAGGAGTTTAATGAATAATGGTTCGAAAGTACGGCTAAAGATCCTATTGATGATGAGATACATGTTTTATAGGAGGATCTTTATGGTGATGATTCTGAGTTTGAAGTAATGAATGTTAAAGTCACCGAACAAAGTCCCTTCAAGTATTTAAGTTCCCCCACTAGAAAAGAAGAGCATGAAAGTAGATAATTAATGAGAAAAGTCTTGGAAGATTTGATTAAGAAAAATTTGGAAACTAAGGATGATAATACTTGAAACAATGCATTATGCCTAGCTAGGGGCATAAAACAATAGCGCTTGTTGGGAGGCAACCCAATATTTATCTTTATTGAAATTTTTATTTTTCTTGTGTCACACAATTTTAGCTTCTATTATGATTGTGTTTTTATCTTTTAATTAGTGTTTGTGCCAAGTAATGCCTTTAGGATGATTTGGAAGATAGTATAATTGATGCCGTTTAAAAACAGAAAGTTTTGCGCCCAGTTCTGGATTTTTGGTTCTGTACTGGAACGTCAGAAAAATCTGAAATTTTTACACAATATTGGTATATGAATTGTTTACGTTTTCCTAAGTTTTCAGAATTTTTGGAGTTATGGAAGTATGACTTTTAATTAGATCTTTACAGACTATTCTGTTTTAGACAGATTCTGTTTTCTATTGCATAGTTCGCTTATTTTTAATGATGTTATGGATTATATCGGGGGGTATAAGTCATAGAAAAGTTAGAGTACAGTAGCATTATGCAAGAATTAAATACGAATCAATTTATAACAGTACCTAAATTTAAGATTTGTTTGTTATACTAACGGATCTCACGAGGTTTCTGTTGAGTTTTGTGTGCTGAAGTTTTCAAGTTTTGGGTGAGATCACGATGAATGAAGGAATAAGGAGCGGCAAGACCCTAAGCTTGGGGATGCCCAAGGCACCCCAAGGTAATATTCAAGGAAGACCCAACCGTCTAAGCTTGGGGATGCCCCGGATGGCATCCCCTCTTTCGTTTACAATCTATCGGTATATCACTTGGAGCTATATTTTTATTCATCACATGATATGAGTTTTGCTTGGAGCGTCGTGTGCTATAGTGTCGGTGTATAAAATATGGGTATTTTGTACCCTGACTTATGCACAGACAGTAGCAGCCTCCTTGCCGGCCAAGCCTTGCCGGGAACCGTCAAGACCAAGATTCAGATTCCAGTCGCGGAAGCTACCAGAAAGAAGCTCAAGACACAGCACTCAACCAGTACCGAAGATGAAGACATTCCTTGCCGGCAAGGCTAAGCCGGCAAGGTGAGGACCCGGCAAGCTCCATACTGGTGAGCTCCTGCCAGCCCTCCAGCGCTGCACCTCACCACACAGGTGTTCGCTAGTGGGCGAGGTGTCGACCGCGCGGGCTGGTTGGTAAGGCTTATCGGGCACGTGTCAGCACGCTGGGACAGGATTTGCTTCTAATGACACACATCCGGGAGGCGTGTCAGGATAATACGAGGTAGCTGGGAAAGTGGTGCAGAAACCTTGCCGGGACTACCTCTCCACATGACACCTAACGGCGCATTTAATGCCTTTGTCCTAAACTGGCAGAGTTAGGTATGATAGCACTGCTTGCTATCTAATCGCTATGTAATTACTATTTTGCCACTGTGGTAACCCCTTTGAGCTATAAAAGGAGGGCCAAGGCAACAGTTAGGGGGATTCGGACCCCTTTTCAAACACAAGCACGTCTCGTGTAGCTACTCCTCCCACCTTGCCGGGAGAAGCGCTCCTTGTACTGTGCTCCCACACCGTTAATACACCAAAAGCAGGAGAAGGGTTTTACGCTTCCCTGTGGCCCGAACCTGGGTAAAATCCCTTGCGCCCTCCATTGTTCATGCTCTTTGTGCACGTCGATCTCCCCCGCCGAACCACAAGGGGCTGCATGGCCCCATAGATGGTCGTCACACCACGACATCTTTGGCGCGCCAGGTAGGGGGTAGCGTCGCTTGCGCGAACCTTGATCAGTGGATTGCGTGTCTTCTTCATCATCTTCATCAACTTCCTCGTCGTCCTCCTTGTCGTCGATGGCGCCCAAGAAGAAGGGCATCACGATGACGGCCACCCCGCACGCATCCGCAGGCGGCACAGGCGGCGCGGCCAATGCGGGCGGCGCGGGTACTGCGGTTGGTACAACCAGCGCAGGCGGCGCAGTCGTCATGCCTACCGCGGTCGGCACAGGAGGCGAGTGTGCTGGAGGTAGTCGACCTCCTCGATCCTCTGGCGAACGCAGCCACCGGAGCGACAACGCCCGGACCGGCGCGAGCCAAGATCCCGCTGCGGCGGCGTCCAAGAATGCAGCTCTAGGACAGACACCGCGCCCCTCGCACAACGGGCGCGGCACAGCTCCGAGCGGCGCCAACGACTCTGGGCAGCTCCAACCTCACGGCAAGACTCCTGTTGATCAAATCCCAGATCCTCAGGCACCGCCTCCGCCACGACGACCTGCTGCTGATCATGTGCCGCGGCAGCAAGACCGCGATGGCGCTCCTACTGGCTCTGCCAGGAGTAGAGCGACGTCGCATTCTTCGCTTCCGGCCATGCAAGCCACAGCAGCAGAAGCAATGGCGCGATCCCAGATGCTGCTAAACTTACCTCCAGTGGCAGAGAAGATGGATGAGTGGAGAGCCACCATCCAAAGCTTGATTGGATTTGCCAAGGCCAGTAAATCGCAGCAAGCGGAGCCCTAGCGGCGTCCGCAAATGGCACCGGCAAGCCTAGTTGATGGCCGCACCGACGGTGCCGCGCTAACGGTGTAATCACCTCAGTGGCAACAATCCCAGCGACAACAACGCCAACGACCGTAGCAAGCTCAGCGATCCTTCGAGCCCGAAGAGGTGTCGATGGTCTCTTCAGATCCGTGAGCACGGCAAGATCAGCGGCAAGTGCTGCGAGACAGGCGGGCAGAAGACGCCCGCACCACCATCGAATGGCGCCGGGAAGCACGTCGTCAATCCGACGCACGCAACGGCCCCATCATTGATGAGCCTGCGCCAAGGGTTGGCGGATATCTACCCTACGAGATTGGATGTCCCGCCTTCACCCGTGAGCTGCGGCAAGTCCGATGGTCGTCCGTTCGAGCCTTCAAGCCAGAAGTGCCGGAAAAGTACGATGGCAAGCTGAACCCGACAAAGTTTCTGAGCATCTACACGATCGCCGTGCAAGCTACCGGGGGAAAAGATGAGAAAATCCTCGCCAACTACTTCCCGTTGGTACTGAAACCCAACGTGAGGTCTTGGCTGATGAATTTGCCGGAGAACTCCATTTCTTCATGGTCAGATCTCTGCAACGAGTTCGTTGGTGCCTTTATCGGGGGCCACAAAGCCCCTGGACAGCCCAGCGACTTGCAGGTGATCCCGCAAAGAGATGGTGAAACTTTACGCAAGTACATCCAGAGGTTCAGCCGTGTGCACCGTAACATTCTAGATGTGCACCCCGCAGCCGTGATTGCCGCCTTTCACATGAATGTGCGCAATCGGAGGATGCGGGAGAAAATGAACGTCAAGTTGCCCAAGACCGTCAACGAGCTCTACACGTTGGCGGATAAGTGTGCACGTGCTGAGGAAGGAAGAAGGTTTCCCGGGGAGGACGCTGGTGCCGAAGTAGATTCTGAAGACGATGATGCTGTCTACCCGGGGAAGAAAGGCCGGAAGCGCAATAGAAAGCGCAAGGGCAAAACTATTATGGCTGTCGAAGGCTCCGGCAACTCTGAGTCCGCCAAGAAAGCCAAGACTGAGAACTCTGGCAAGGAGGCTGCTGCATGCACCGCTTGCTAGGAGGCGGCGACGACCGAGAAGGCCGGCAAGTCAGATGGGCTGTACTGCAAGATTCACCGTACCAAAGGCCACGATCTCCAAGAATGCCGAAAAGTCGAGCACCTTGTTGAGAAGCAGAAAGCTGAATATGAAAAGCGTGACAAGGAAAAGGGTCAAGATGGTACTGGTGGATCCGGAAAAAAGGGCCGTGGCGGTCGAGGGGGCCGCCGCGGCAAGGCTAAGCAGTAGAAAGAGAAGCCTACCAGAGGCCGAGACAAGAAAGAAGAGGATGTTGGAAGTGACGAAGAGGACGATGATGAGCCCAGCGAACAAGAATTCCAGAAGGCAACCGACGCCATGTGAATTGACGGAGGGGCATCCTTACACTCCTCTCACCACCAACTTAAGCAGTGGGCGCGTGAGGTTAATGCGGCGGAACCGGCGATGGGCTCTCAGAAGCCACTCAAATGGTCACACACGCCTATCATTTTTGATGCTGAGGATCACCCCGATTGCATAACTGCGGTCGGGTGTTTGCCGTTGTTGGTTTCACCAACAATTCGCAACCTCCAGGTAACAAAGATGTTAGTTGATGGTGGGGCCGGTCTGAACATGATCTCTCCAGAAGTTATCAAGAGGCTGCAGATCCCCGATGAGGAACTCGAGAAAACGGGCACGTTCCAAGGAGTAAACCCGGGAAGAAGCTAGCCCAAGGGAAAGATCACATTGTCGGTGACGTTTGGCGGAGAACTGAACTACAGGACGGAAAATATTGTCTTTGACGTCGTCAAGATCCCCTTGCCGTACAATGGAATTCTTGGGCGCCCAGCCTTGGCAAAGTTTATGGCAGCATCTCACTATGCTTACAACACGTTGAAGATGCCAGGACCGATGGGTGTCATTTCCATCAACTCCGACAAGAAAGATGCAGTCATTTGCGTCGACAAGATGTACAGAGATGCGGTTGCAGCAGAGGCCGCCGAGGCGCCAACTCCCGCCAAGAAAAAGGAAAAGAAGAAGTCCGGCAAGACCTCTAGCAAGGATTCCGGGAAGCGCACCTCTTCGGAGTGCTGCGTCCTTGTTGAAGATTTACCGGAGTGCTCTGCCGGTAATAAATCCAAAGCCACTGCACCGGCAACCAAGAAGGTACCGACGAGGGAGGACGGCACTGACGGTACCTTCACCATCAGTGCCACCCTTGATAGCAAATAGGAAAGCGCGCTCGTTGCCTTCCTGCGGGCGAATGTCGATGTGTTTGCATGGTGACCATCTGACATCCCCGGCGTTCCCAGGGAGGTAATTGAGCACCACCTTGCTGTCTGTCCCCATGCCCGGCCCATCAAGCAAGAAGTCCGGAAGCAAGCATTGGAACGGCAACAGTTTATTGCCAAAGAGATCAAGAAGCTTGAAGCAGCAGGCCTGGTCAGAGGAGTGCTACATCCCACTTGGCTGGCAAATCCAGTGGTGGTGCGCAAAGCAAACGGAAAGTGGAGACTTTGTATCGACTACACTGATATTAACTAAGCATGTCCGAAGGATCCTTTCCCTTTGCCGCGCATTGATCAAATTGTAGACTCTACTTCCGGCTGTGATTTGCTCTCCTTCCTTGCTGCCTACTCTGGATACCATCAGATATTCATGGCCAAGGAGGATGAGGAGAAAACCGCATTCATTACTCCCTGTGGCACGTACTGCTTTGTGCGTATGCCTTTCGGGTTAAAGGGTGCCGGTTCAACATTTGCAAGAGCAGTCCAGATTGGTTTTGAGCCCCAGCTTCACAGGAATGTGGAAGCATACATGGATGACATTGTGGTCAAGACCAAGGACAAGTCTACCCTCACTCAAGATTTGGAAGAAACGTTTGCTAACTTGCGCAAAATCAACTTGAAGCTAAACCCTGAGAAGTGCGTGTTTGGCGTTCTATCCGGCAAGCTTCTCGGGTTCTTTGTATCTCAACGAGGAATTGAAGCAAACCCCGACAAGATCAAAGCGATTGAGCAGATTCGAGCACCAAAAAGCGTCAAAGATGTGCGGCGTCTTGCCGGTTGTGTTGCGGCCTTGAGTAGGTTCATTTCAAGATCCGCTGAGAGCGCCCTGCCCTTTTTCAAAGTATTGAAAAAGGCAGGTCCGATGAAATGGACTCCGGAAGTGGAGGCCGCGCTGCAGGACTTGAAAAGATACCTCTCCTCCACGCCAACACTAGTTGTGCCAAGACCACGAGAGCCGTTGCTGCTATATGTAGCAGCAACGAATCAAGTGGCCAGTGCTGCATTAGTGGAGCAAAGGGAACCCGATGATGAGGAAGTAACCGCAGCAAACCTATCCAACGACAAACCGGAATCTTCTCCGGAAAATCATGGTGGCGACAAGTCGGGAACAACGCAGACAAATGGAGATAATCAACAAATAGTGCCGAAGAAGAAAGTGGTGCAGCGACCAGTATACTTCGTCAGTTCCCTTCTGCAGGGGGCTAGATCGAGATACTCTGGGGTGCAGAAGTTGCTTTTCGGTCTTCTTATGGCCTCGAGAAAGCTACGTCACTACTTCCAAGCGCACAAAATCACCGTCGTCACCCGCTTTCCATTGCAACGCATCTTGAGGAATCCAGAGGCAACTGGCAGGATAGTGGAGTGGGCGTTGGAATTGTCAAGCTTTGCACTCAAGTTTCAGAGCACTTCAACTATTCAGAGCAGAGCTTTGGCGGAATTCGTTGCAGAATGGACACCAACGCAAGACAAAGAAATTCAAGAAACAGCACTCCCCGGCAAGGAAACGGCGAAGGAATGGATCATGTACTTTGATGGTGCCTTCTCGCTGCAAGGCGCCGGTGACGGAGTGCTGCTTGTCGCACCCACCGGGGAGCACCTCAAGTATGTGGTTCAAATGCACTTCCCCAGGGAGCAAGCTACGAACAACACTGCTAAGTACAAAGGACTCCTTGCCGGTCTTAGGATCGCAATGGACCTTGGTATCAAAAAATTGATCATCCGCGGTGACTCGCAGCTTGTTGTGAAGCAAGTGAACAAAGATTACCAGAGCCCGTTGATGGAAGCGTACGTGGAAGAAGTGAGGAAATTGGAAGAACACTTTGACGGGTTACAAACAGAACACATTCCTAGTGCGGAAAACAACATCGCTGACAGCCTGTCAAAATGTGCCGCTCAAAAGCTTCCCGTGGAACCGGGAACTTTTGTGCTCCATTTGAATCAACCGACAGTCACCCCATCAACGCAGGCCAGTAAGAGAAGAAAGTTGAATACCGGCAAGTATTTTTCGGCAGAGCTCCCGGAAGCCGCCGAGAAGGATGCTGCCGGGAACAACGACACGGTTGCCGGTGAGCAGCCGCTTAGCGCAGAACCCCAGGTTCTTGCAACAGAAGCGAGCGTTCCCGCAGCCGAAGAGATGCCTTTAGTCCTTGTCGTCGAGCCGCAAGCTTCGGCATGGGCATAGCAAATAGTTCGATTCCTTCAAACAGGAGAACTTCCCGATGAGCAAGAAGAAGCGAAGAAAGTAGCCCGTCAGTCAAGTATGTATCAGTTTGTGGATAACATCATGTACAGAAAATGGCCAAATGGCGTGAAATTGAAGTGTAGTTGCCGGGAAGATGGACTAAAGCTGTTGGTGGAGGTACACAGAGGCATATGTGGCTCTCACATAGGATCAAGGGCACTTGCCGGCAAAGCATTCCGGCAAGGCTTCTATTGGCCCACTACACTCCAGGATGTGACTGAGCTAGTAACCAAGTGTGAAGCATGCCAGTTCCATTCAAAGAACATACATCAGCCAACTCAAGCTCTCCAAACAATCCCTCTCTCCTGGACCTTTTCGGTCTAGGGCTCGATATCTTGGGCCCCTTCCCCCATGCTGCCGGGGGCTTTGAGTTCTTGTATGTCGCAATTGACAAGTTCACAAAGTGGCCTGAAGTGGAGCCGGTGAGGAAGGTGACAGCGCAATCAGCTGTCAAGTTCTTCAAAGGATTAGTTTGCCGTTTCAGGGTTCCTAACAGAATCATCACCGACAACGGCACACAATTCACGAGCCGCACCTTCATGCAGTACATCCAAGACCTTGGCAGCAAGATCTGTTTTGCGTCTGTTGCTCACCCAAGAAGCAACGGCCAGGCGGAAAGGATGAATGCGGAAGTGCTGCGTGGCCTCAAGACGAGAACCTTTGACAAGCTGTGCAAGTGTGGAAGGCACTGGATGGATGAGTTGCCGGCGGTTCTTTGGTCACTCAGAACGACACCAAATCGAGCTACCGGCCAAACACCCTTCTCCCTAATTTATGGTGCAGAAGCGGTACTCCCCACGGAACTCATATATGGGTCACCTCGAGTGCTCGCTTACGATGAAGTTAAGCAAGAGCAGCTACGGCAAGACGACGCATTGCTCCTTGAGGAAGATCGTCTTCGGGCAGCTGTGCGAGCTGCACGCTACCAGCAAGCCTTGCGCCGCTACCATAGCCGCAAAGTGCATGCCTGAAGCCTTGAGGAAGGCGACCTTGTTCTTTGGCGCGTTCAGTCCGCCAAGGGATCAAACAAGTTGACGCCAAAGTGGGAAGACCCTCATCGGGTAGCACGAGTCACCAGACCTGGCGCAGTCGGTCTGGAGACTGAAGATGGCACTCCTGTGCAAAACTCATAGAATATTGAACATCTTCACAAGTTCTACCCGTAAGGCGCAGTTGCCGGGCCTCCCGGCAACTCCTTTTGTATGAGCTTTGTTGGCAAGACATGTAACCCTTTGTACAAAGCCAGGCGCAGATCCTGTGCATAATAAAGCTAAGTATTTCGTAACTCCTTGTACATATTCATTCTATATGTGATACACGTGATGATTGTGACTTACACCTTATTTTGTGTGGAGCGACTGTTGGACCGTCAAGGTTCCCAACCCACTTTTTTTTCTCTTCTTTCTTCTTAAAAGGATAGAAGGAACCCTCGCGCGCAAGTTTCCCGGGGGGGGGGGGGGGGGGGGGAGGGTGGAGACGGGTACCATTTCTAATGACATTCAAGAGATCATTTCATACAACAAGAGAAGCAACGCAAGGAAAAGCTAAGTTGAAAAACTTTGAAAACTTTTCCTTGTTACATTCGCAATTTCCCTTGAACAATTCTGTGCTATGTATGAGAAACCTGCACGCGAGAGGAACCTTGTCGCGATCGGTCTGCGCTCTAGCTTGCCTCGAGTCCACTCGGCAAGCCTAGCAGCTGCGTTCTGACCCAGCGAGTTACCTTGCCGGCGGCGGCACTTCCAGCAGGCTGCTAAACCCGTTCCTCGAAGCGCTCGCGGAAAGTGTGCGCACCGGCAAGCTTCCAATAAGCGTAGGGAACACAATCATACAAAGGCAAAATAAAACAAGGGAAACAACATGCATTTATTTAAACCCGGCAAACACTAGATATTCATTGAAAAGGTACTCAATTACATTTTCATCGGCCCTTTGCCAGGGTTTATCTCGAGTGCGAAGAGGGCAAAAGGGGCGCCTAGGCGGAGTCCGGCTTGTTCCCGGAAGGCCAGATGATGGTGCTGCCGGCGATCAGCCAGAATCTTCGCTGTCGTCTTCAGTCTACACGCCCGGAGAGCCGTCGTCATCGCCGTCATCATCGTCATCCTCAGCATCGCTAGAGGAAGCGGTGTCGCTGTCGCTCGAGCTCTCCGCGCAGCACTCCAGACGAGCGCCTGAAGCCCCGAAGAACTTCACGCCGAGCGTGTCTGGTCCATGCAGCCTGAAGTGAAGGAGGTGCCCCTGCCCCAGACAACGGGCACGGGCAAAGGATTTCCACCCGCGCATGAGGTACATGATGCCCTTGTTGGAAGTCTCAACGGTCACCCAGACCGGGCCGTTGCAGCAACCGTCCACGCGCAGCCATAAGCCGTGCAGGTGGCGGCCTTCCATCTCCCTAGCAAAAGGGCGAGGGAGCCGCAGCCAGCTCCGTGGCTGGTCACGCAGCTCCAAGACGAACTCTTCCGCCGTATCCACCGTGTGGTCTTCTGCCGGTGGAGGAAGGGACAAAGACTGAGCGGCAAGCGCCCCGATGTGGCCGCCTCGACCGCGGGCGCCGCGTCGCCCACGGCCACGGGCCGCGGCCCTCCCTTGAGCACTGGAGCCAGCCTCCGTAGCTGCAGCCGAAGCATGAGCTTGGAGCTGAGAAGAAGCTCTTGCCGCGGTGATGGAAGCACGACCACGACCCCTTCCCCTCGCCATACCGTCGTCGGATGCGGAGGAAGAAGATACAAGAAAGAGGCAACAGTCACTGGAGATTGAGGCAGAAAGAGATGAGTGAGCATCGCATCCCGCAGTCCCCTCTTTATAGGGGGAGTACGGGAGGCTGTCTCCTCATCGTCTTCGGGCAGCCGCCCACGTTCGCCAATCCCACGACCCGCGCTCTGGCCAGGCACATTACTCCAGCAACCGCCCACGATCGCCAATCCCGCGCCCTGCTTCTCCACCAATCCGCTGCCTTGCATGCATGCAAGTGCGCGTGATGGAGAGGCGTAGAAAAAGGAGGAGTAAAGACGGACATGGCAGTTATCCTTTGCTACGCGTGGCCGTGTGCCGGTACAGTTTGAACCCACGGCGCTCCACCTATGAGCACACCAAGCGGTCGCCCGTTCGACGACAAGGGTTGCCGGAAGACGACCGAGAACACACCCGAATTCAGATTAATGAGGAAGCAAAGAAGATCTCAAAGAGAGAGGATAACCATCATGACAAAAATTACAGCGGCAGTTTCCCGCCACGTATCTATGCATTGTTTGGGCCTAGCCCAACGACGCTTCGAACGCGCGTATGGCCTAGGCCCGGGGGCTCCTGTCGGTGTATAAAATATGGGTATTTTGTACCCTGACTTATGCACAGACAGTAGCAGCCTCCTTGCCGGCCAAGCCTTGCCAGGAACCGTCAAGAACAAGATTCAGAGTCCAGTCGCGGAAGCTACCAAAAAGAAGCTCAAGACACATCACTCAACCAGTACCGAAGATGAAGACATTCCTTGCCGGCAAGGCTAAGTCGTCAAGGTGAGGACCCGGCAAGCTCCGTACCGGCGAGCTCCTGCCAGCCCTCCAGCGCTCCACCTCACCACACAGGTGTTCGCTAGTGGGCGAGGTGTCGACCGCGCGGGCTGGTTGGTAAGGCTTATCGGGCACGTGTCAGCACGCTGGGACAGGATTTGCATCTAATGACACACGTCCGGGAGGCGTGTCAGGATAATACGAGGTAGCTGGGCAAGTGGTGCAGAAACCTTGCCGGGACTACCTCTCCACATGACACCTAATGGCGCATTTAATGCCTTTGTCCTAAACTGGTAGAGTTAGGTATGATAGCACTGTTTGCCATCTAATCGCTATGTAATTACTGTTTTGCCACTGTGGTAACCCCTTTGAGCTATAAAAGGAGGGCCAAGGCAACAGTTAGGGGGATTCGGACCCCTTTTCAAACACAAGCACGTCTCGTGTAGCTGCTCCTCCCACCTTGCCGGGAGAAGCGCTCCTTGTACTGTGCTCCCACACCGTTAATACACCAAAAGCAGGAGTAGGATTTTACGCTTCCCTGCGGCCTGAACCTGGGTAAAATCCCTTGCGCCCTCCATTGTTCATGCTCTTTGTGCACGTCGATCTCCCCTGCCGAACCACAAGGGGCTGCATGGCCCCATAGATGGTCGTCACACCACGACATATAGTTTTCTTTTCTTTGTTTTATTTTTAGTTTGCCACAATCATCTTTGCTGAACACACTTTTTGAGAGGGACACACATTTATCGTGATTTTTAGAATACTCTATGTGCTTCACTTATATCTTTTGAGCTAGGCAGTTGCTGTAGTGCTTCACTTATATCTTTTAGAGCACGACGGTGATTATATTTTAAAGAAATAGTTGTACTCTCATGCTTCACTTAAATCTTTTTGAGAGTCTAATAAATAGTAATGGCAATTTGCATGAGTTATAAGATTGGTCCATAAAGGATAGGTATTCAAGAGGGATATAATAAAAACTTTCATGTAGATCACTAAATATGAAACGTGTGGTTTAATGATATTGATGTCGTAATATGAAAGGATATAGGTTCATGATCATTGGTTAGTAGAAATATCGGTATTAAAGCTTGTTATTGACTTCTCATCTAAGTGTTAGTTATGGCATGGTGGGGAGGTCCGAGTATTTTTATGTCTGAAATGAAATCCTTGAGTGCTGTTATAATCGGGGGTGCGCGATGGTTAACTCCTACCAACCTCCTCCCTAGGGGCATGCGAGTAGTACTTTGCTTTGATGGCTAATAGACTTTGCAATAAGTATGTGAGTTCTTTATGACTAATGTGAGTCCATGGATTATACGCACTCTTACCCTTCCGCAATTTGCTAGCCTCTTCGGTACCGTGCATTGCCCTTTCCCACCTCGAGAGTCGGTGCAAACTTCGTCGGTGCATCCAAATCCCGTGATATGATACGCTCTATCACACATAAGCCTCCTTATATCTTCCTCAAAATAGTCACCATACCTACCTATTATGGTATTTCCATAGCCATTCCGAGATATATTGCCATGCAACTTCCACCGTTCCTTTTATATGACAAACATCTTCATTGTCATATTGCTTTGCATGATCATATAGCTAACATAGTATTTGTGGCTCAGCCACTGTTCATCATTTTTTATACATTTTACGCTAGATCATTGCACATCCTGGTACACTGCCAGAGGCATTCATATAGAGTCACATTGTTCTAGTATCGAGTTGTAAGTAAATAAAAGTGTGATGATCATCATTATTAGAACATTGTCCCAGTGAGGAAAGGTTGATGGAGACTGTGATTCCCCCACAAGTCGGGATGAGGCTCCGGACGAAAAAAGAGAGGCCAAAAAGAGCCCAGCAAAAAAATGAGAGGAAAAGAGAGAAGGGGCAATGTTATTATCCTTTTCCACACTTGTGCTTCAGAGTAGCACCATGTTTTTTCATATAGAGAGTCTCCTGAGTTGTCACTTTCATATACTAGTGGGAATTTTTCGTTATAGAACTTGGCTTGTATATTCCGATGATGGGATTCCTCAAATGCCCGAGGTCTTCATGAGTAAGCAAGTTGGATGCACACCCACTTAGTTTCAGTTTGAGCTTTCATACACTTATAGCTCTTAGTGCATCCGTTGCATGGCAATCCCTACTCCTCGCATTGATATCGATTGATGGACATCTCCATAGTCCGTTGATCCGCCGAGTTGATGTGAGACTTTCTTCCTTTTTGACTTCTGCATATTAATCCCTACCACCGCATTCTATTCCACCTTGTGCAATATCCATGGCTCATGCTCGTGTATTGCGTGAAGTTGAAAATGCTGAAGCGCGTTAGAAGTACGATCCAATTGCCTGGTTTGACACCGGGGTGCTCATGATTTATATTTATGCGGTGAAGACGGAGTCATGCCATGCTAACATGATAAAATGAGTGGGGAATAACATTCGTTAAGGATCGTATATTTTGAAAATTTAATGATTATGCTTCTTATGTTCATGGATATTATGATGTTGATATTGTTAATTCATCGTTTCTTAATATTTATACCATAAAGAGATTACATGATAAACATGTTAGGTAGCATTCCACATCAAAAATTCTATTTTTATCATTTACCTACTCGAGGACGAGGAGGAATTAAGCTTGGGAATGCTGATACGTCTCCAATGTATCTATATTTTTGATTGTTCCATGCTATTATAGTATCAATCTTGGATGTTTTATATGCAACTATATGCTATTTTATATCATTTTTTGGGACTAACCTATTAACCTAGTGCCCAGTGCCAGTTGTTGTTTTCTGCTTGTTTTTGGTTTTTCAGGAAATCAGTACCAAACGAAGTCCAAACGCTACGAAACTTTTTGACGATTTTTTTTCTGGACAAAAGAGACCCTAGAAGCTTTGGGAGGAGACCAGAAGCCTCACGAGGAGGTGACAAGGCAACCCCACGCGCCCCCAGGGGGCGCGCCAAGATGCCTTGTGGGCCCCTCGTGGCTCCTTTTGACCTAATTCCACTTCTATAAATTCTCAAATATTGGGAAACCATCAGAGAACCACCTCGAATAACTTTTCCGCCACCGCAAGCTTTTGTTCTTCCGTGATCCCATCTGGAGGCCTTTTCCGGCACTCTGCCAGAGGGGGAATCGATCACGGAGGGCTTCTACATCAACCTTGCCGCCCCTCCGATGATGTGTGAGTAGTTTACCACAGACCTACGGGTCCATAGCTAGTAGCTAGATGGCTTCTTCTCTCTCTTTGATCTTCAATACAATGTTCTCCTCGATCTTCTTGGAGTTCTATTCGGTGTAATCTTCTTTTGCAGTGTGTTTGTTGGGATCCGATGAATTGTGGGTTTATGATCAGATTATTCATGAGAAGTAATAGAGTCTTTTTTGAACTTTATTATGCATGATTTTGATAGCTTTGTATTTCTTTCCGATCTATCCGTTTGGTTTGGCCAACTAGATTGATTTATCTTTAGTGGGAGAGGTGCTTTGTAATGGGTTCAATCTTGCGGTGTTCTATATCCCAGTGATAGAAAGGGAAAAGACACATATTTGTACTGTTGCCATTAAGGGTAAAACGATGGGGTTTATTCATATTGATTGGGTTTACTTTGTCTACATCATGTCATCTTGCTTAAGGCGTTACTCCGTTTTCATTAACTTAATACCCTAGATGCATGCTGGATAGCGGTCGATGGGTGGAGTAATAGTAGTAGATGCAGGCAGGAGTCGGTCTACTTGTCTCGGACGTGATGCCTATATACATGATCATTGCCATGAATCCATCATAACTATGCACTTTTCTATCAATTGCCCAATAGTAATTTGTTTACCCACCGTATGCTATGTGTTCGAGAGAGAAGCCTCTAGTGAAAACTATGGCCCCCAGGTCTACTTTAATCTTAGAAAGAAAACCTAAATATATTTGCTGCAATTTCCTTTCTTTTATTTTCTTTTACAATTTATCTATCTACCACTATGAGATTTAATCCTTGCAAGTAACGAGTTCAAGGGGATTGACAACCCTCTTGCCCGCGTTGGGTGCAAGTATTTGGTTTTGTGTGTGCAGGTACTGTTCATGAGGCTTTGCATGATTCTCCTACTGGATTGATACCTTGGTTCTCACTGAGGGAAATACTTATCTCTACTGTGTTGCATCTCCTCTCCTCTTTGGGGAAAATCCCAACGCAGCTCACAAGTAGCGGTGGCCAGGTTTGCTTGGATCCCTTGACTGTATGCATTAGAAATGGAAGAACTGCCCGAAGGCTTTACAAGGGCAATATCAGGGTCATGTTAAGAAGCCTGATACGTTCAATTTGCATCATGATTTCCTACTGTTATTTATTATGTTTTTAATCATTATTTCACTTTATGGTACAATTCTTATGCCTTTTCTCTCTTAATTTGCAAGATTTACATGAAGAGGGAGAATGCCGCCAGCTGGAATTCTGGACCTAAAATAGCCACATCAGAGATACCTATTGTACAGAGCTCCAATTGATATGAAATTTCACGGAGATTTTTTATTGAATATATAAAAAATACTGGAGAGAAGAAATGCCAGAGGGGACCCACCAGTTGCACACAAGGTAACAGGGCGCGCCCCCCCTGGGCATGCCCTATTGCCTTGTGGGGCCCACAGCTGGCGTCTGGCCCCCTCCTTCTGCTATATAAGGACATTTGCCCTAGAAAAAAATAAAGAGAAGACTTTCGGGACGAAGCGCCGCCGTCTCGAGGCGGAACCTGGGCAGGAGCTATTTTGCTCTCCGGCGGAGCGATTCCGCTGGGGATACTTCCCTTCGGGGGGGGGAAATCGAAGCCATCGACATCACCAATGATCCTCTCATCGTGGGAGGACCAATCTTCACCAGCACCATCTCATCTCAAATCCTAGTTCATCTCCTGTATTCAATCTTTGTCTCAAAACCTCAGATTGGTACCTGTGGGTTGCTAGTAGTGTTGATTACATCTTGTAGTTGATGCTAGTTGGTTTATTTGGTGGAAGATTATATGTTCAGATCCTTAATGCTATTCAATACCCCTCTGATCTTGAACATGAATATGATTTGTGAGTAGTTACTTTTGTTCCTAAGGACATGGGAGAAGTCTTGTCATAAGTAATCATGTGAATTTGGTATTCGTTCGATATTTTGATGATATGTATGTTGTTGCTTCCTTTAGTGGTGTCGTGTGAACGTCGACTACATGACACTTCACCATCTTTGGGCCTAAGTGAAGGCATTGTGGAGTAGTAATTAGATGATGGGTTGCTAGAGTGACAGAAGCTTAAACCCTAGTTTATGCGCTATTCCGTATGGGACTGATTTGGATCCATATGTTTCATGCTATGATTAGAGTTATCTTAATTCTTCTTTTGTAGTTGCTGATGCTTGCGAGAGGGGGTAATCATAAGTGGGAGGCTTGTTCAAGTAAGAACAGCACCCAAGCACCGGTCCATCCACATATCAAATTATCAAAGTAGCGAACGCGAATCAAACAAACATGATGAAAGTGACTAGACGAAATTCCCATGTGTCCTCGAGAACGTTGTGCTTATTATAAGAGATCATTCCGGCTTGTCCTTTGCTACAAAAAGGATTGGGCCACCATGCTGCACTTATTGTTACCGTTACTACTTGTTACGAATTATCTTGCTATCAAAACTATCTGTTACCGCTACTTTCAGTACTTCCAGAGAATACCTTGCTGAAAACCGCTTGTCATTTCCTTCTGCTCCTCGTTGGGTTCGACACTCTTACTTATCGAAAGGACTACGATTGATCCCCAATACTTGTGGGTCATCAAGACTCTTTTCTGGCGCCGTTGCCGGGGAGTGAAGCGCCTTTGGTGAGTGGAATTTGGTAAGGAAACATTTAAATTACGTGCTGAAATTTATTGTCACTTGTCACTATGGAAAGTAATCCTTTGAGGGGCTTGTTCGGGGTATCTTCACCGTGACCGGAAGCAATAAGAGTTTCTCCTCAACCTATTGAACCTACTGAAAATATTTATTATGAAATTCCTTCGGGTATGATAGAGAAACTGCTAGCTAATCCTTATGTAGGAGATGGAACGGTACATCCTAATATGCACTTGATCTATGTGGCTGAAATTTGTGGATTGTTTAAGCTTGCAGGTTTATCCGGAGATGGAGTTAAGAATAAAGTATTCCCTTTATCTTTGGAGGGAAAGGCATTGACATGGTATAGGCTATGTGATGATACTGAAACATGGGACTGGAACCGGTTGAAGCTAGAATTCCACCAGAAATTTTATCCTATGCATTTGGTTCATCGTGATCGGAATTATATATATAATTTTTGGCCTCGTGAAGGAGAAAGCATCGCTCAAGCTTGGGGGAGGCTTAAGTATATGTTGCACACATGCCCCAATCATGAGCTCTCAAGAGAAATAATTCTTCAAAACTTTTATGCTCGGCTTTCTTATAATAATCAATCCATACTCGATACTTCTTCTGCTGGTTCCTTTATGAAGAGAACTATTGAATCCAGATGGGATCTTCTAGAAAGAATTAAACGTAACTCTGAAGACTGGGAAATCAACAAAGGTAATGAGTCAGGTATAAATCTTGAGTTTGATTGTGTTAAATCTTTTATGGAAACTGATGCTTTTCGTAAGTTTAGTACTAAATATGGACTTGACTCTGAGATAGTAGCTACATTTTGTGAATCTTTTGCTGCTCATGTTGATCTCCCTAAGGATAAATGGTTTAAATATCACCCACCTATTGAATTGAAAGAAGAACCTGCTAGTGTTAAAAAAGAAACAATTGTTTACCATGATGATCCAGTTGTGCCTACTGCTTATATTGAGAAACCTCCTTTCCCTGTTAGGATTAAGGAACATGCTAAAGCTTCAACTGTGGTTAATAAGAGTAATATTAGAGACCCTAGACCTTCTGAACAAATTAAAGTTGAACCTAGTGTTGCAATGGTTAAAGATCTTTTGGTTGATAATATTGATGGACATGTCATATATTTCTGTGATGAAGCAACTAGAATTGCTAAACCAGACCCTAAAGATAAAAACAAACCTGTGGTTGGCATGCCAGTTATTTCTGGTAAAATTGGAGATCATTGCTATCATGGTTTATGTGATATTGGTGCTAGTGTGAGTGCTATTCCGTTTACTCTCTATCTAGAAGCCATGAATGATATTGCACCTGTTGAGATTGAAGATATTGATGTTACTATTAAGCTTGCAAACAGAGATACTATTTCACCACTTGGGATTGTTAGAGATGTTGAAGTCTTGTGTGGTAAGATCAAATACCCTACTGATTTTCTTGTTCTTGGATCACCACAAGATGATTTTTGTCCCATTATATTTGGTAGACCCTGACGAGGACATGCACTAGGGATAGGGTAACAGGCCTGACCTACAGACCCTACCCTAGGATTCCACACGCCTTATACTGGGCCCCAGGGCCAGATCGGCAGTCAGGAGTTCTGCAACCTGGCGTTCACTCGGAGCTCGACGAACCACTCGGGAGGCAGGAGTTCACTCGACCGTCTTGTTTCACTCGAAGCATTCAACAGTCACTCGACCTGAGAAGACCAGGAGACTCCAGGAACGCAACGGTCAGGACGTGCGCTCGCCTGTCTTAATTGTAATCAATGGGTCCGTTACCTGGCGCCCTTAAACCCCCTCTTTAACCCCTGGTAATGGCGGCATTCATGGGGGCTGGGCAGACCCTATACAAGCCACCCCTCAGCTCCATTCCAAGGGTTCGCATTCTTTGTAACCTATACACTCAATCAACAGCTCCAGAGCACCGAGACGTAGGGCTATTACCTCCACCGCTGAGGGGCCTGAACTCGTAAATCCGAGTGTAACAACTGCGCCGTAGCTAGGCTCTGCCCTCTCATCCGTACCCCTACACACTACTGTCAGACTTGCACCCACGACAGTTGGCGCCCACCGTGGGGCATGGCGTCTATCGAGCCATGATGCAAATGGTTTTTACATTCATCTACCCTCAGAAAAATTTCACGAGGATCATCATTAATGGTGACCACAAAAACGGCCAATGGCGCGGTCCGCCTCATCGTCGTTTCCGGCCTCGACCACAACGCTGTCGGCGAGCTCCTACAGCCGGCCACCGGCGCGGTCCGTCCCATCGTATCCGGCCTCGACCACGACGCTGTCGTCGAGCTCCTACAGTCGGCCACCGGCGCGGTCCGTCCCGTCATATCCGGACTCAATCACAACGCTGTCGGTGAGCTCCTACAGTTGGCCATCGGTGCGGTCTGTCCCGTCGTATCCGGTCTCAACCACGACGCCGTCGGCGAGCTCCTACACTCGGCCACCGGCACGGTCCGTCCCGCCATTTCCGGCCTCGACCACGACGCCATCGGCGAGCTCCTACAGACGGGCACCGGCTCGGTCCGCCCCATCATTTCCAGACTCGACTACGACGCCGTCGCCGAGCCCCCACATAAGGCTCCTCCCTCCGCCGTCTGCTACTATACACAGCACATGTGCGCGGCGGTCCCTTCCTCCGGCGTCGACTGCACGAGCACACGGCGTGGCAGTAAACTGCATGCAGAAAATGATCCGTGGAAGAAGGAAACTTCCCTTACATGCAGAACCGGTTTTAATTCCTGCTTAATTTGCACTGACGTCTCTTGCATGCAGAATCTGGACGTGGGCCTCATAACTCTTCCGAGGAATTAGTTAACCACCTCATTAAGCGGCGGCCAAAGCGCGCTGTTTCCACTACTTCCGCTATTTCTGCACCAGTTAATTAGTGCATGCATGCATGCATAACCACTCAGCATTTAACCGTGCCTTTATTTGCAAACTCGCAGGGTCATCCGATGGATCTTTCGAACAGAAGCAAGGAAGACACAGTATGGGTGCTTGATGGTTTCTCCCTCTGGCGCCGAGCAGCTCCTAACCCGGCGCCGGTCACCTCCTCCCTCCGGTGCCGAGTAGCTCTTCTTTCCGGCGTCGAGCGACTCCTCCCGGGGGAACGACCCTCGGTTACTCGGGAGAATCCACTCGGATGCATTGTTTACTCCGACAGCTAACCTGCCCACTTGGACGAACCCAGGTTCACTCAAGACGGGACTGGCTCACTCGGAGCGCATGGGCACGCCGCCGCGCACCGGCTTCCCCGAACTCTGGCGCATCAGTCGCACCGGATCCGCTCCACCAGTGGTGCTCGCGAGTCCCGCTGCCGCAACTGTCGCCCGGGGTGGAGAGACGCGGCGCGGGCAGATCTTCCCTCCGATCAGCAGCCCGTTCTTCCTCGCACCCCCGGCAGACCGGCCGGCCATCACGACGTTCCTCTCCGACGGCGCCCCGCTCCGCCAACCTTTTGCCGGGATCCCCTGCTATTTTGTCTCAGCCACCAACTGCATCGCCATCAACGGGTCACGCATGGCGGTGTCCGGCTCCGGCGCGCTCATGGTTGGCCTCTCCAGCGCGATCACCTCCTCGTCATCTGACTGCTCGACGCGGTGCACGCGTGCGGCGGCTCCTCCCCGGCATCAGCCGTTCGGTGGCAGCTCCCGCGGCGGGAAGCGCAGGCCCGACATAGTCGGAAACTGGAGGCTGACCGCATCCCGCGCGTGTAGCTGCTCTTCCTGCCTACAGGTTCACCAACACAGATCTTTCACTCGGCCGCCCGCGCGCCGTCGTTCGGCTGGACGCATCTTCATCATTTGGCCGCCTTGTGTCGATTAGACACGTCTACACCACTCGGCCGCCCGCGCGCCGTCGCTCAGCTGGACGCGTCTTCATCCCTCGGCCGCCCGCGCGTCGTCGCTCAGCTGGACGCGTCTTCATCACTCAGCCGCCCCGTGCGTCACCACTCAGCTGGACACGTCCTCACCACTCAGCCGCCCTGCGCGTTGCCACTCAGTTAGGCACGTCCTCACCACTCGGCCTCTCCGTGCGTCGCCACTCAGTTGGACACGTCCTCACCGCTCGGCCGCCCCGCGCGTCGTCACTCGGTTGGACACGTCCTCACCACTCAGCCGCCCGCGCACCATCGCTCGGCTGGGCACGTCTTCATCACTCGGCCGCCCGCGCATCGTCGCTCAGCTGGACGCACCTTTATCACTCGGCCGCCCGCGCGTCGTCCCTCAGCTGGACGCGTCTACATCATTCCGCCGCCCGCGCACCATCGCTCAGCTGGACGCATCTTCATCACTCGGCCGCCCGTGCGTTGCCACTCAGCTGGACACGTCCTCACCACTCGGCCGCCCTACGCGCCGCCACTCGGTTAGGCACGTCCTCACCACTCGGCCGCTCCGTGCGTCGCCACTCAGCTGGACACGTCCTCACCTCTCGGCCGCTCCGCGCGTCGCCACTCGGTTGGACACGTCCTCACGACTCGGCCGCCCCGCGCGCCGTCGCTCAGCTATACGCGTCTTCACCACTCGGCCGCCCCAAGCGTCGCCACTCTGTTGGACACGTCCTCACCACTCGGTCGCCCTGCGCATTGCCATTGGTTGAACACGACTTCACCACTCGGCCGCTCGCGTGCCGTTAGACAGCTAAGTCATTCTTCACACACTGCACTTCCGCCTCATTTGGGTCCAATACTCCAACGAGTTCAGTCGGATCCTTCACTTTGACAAATTCGATCGGATCCTTCGCTCTTTTAGACTATTGCTGGTTCCGAACCAGCAAGCCCCTTGCACACCCAGCGGGTGTCTATGGGTTTTATTTACACAAATCATTTTAGCACACATCAAATTACCTCGAGAAATTATTACATTGGCTTGTGCTATTTTCATACACAGCTTACATGATCGCTCGGCGCCTCTGTGCGCCAACTTCATTGCTACTCGGACTCGGTCACCACACCGATCCTAACGCACCGCAACACCGACCCGTCGCTCTGTTGACTTCGGACACATCCAGCCGACCCCTCAGTGGAGTCTTCTTCATCGTGTCAACGACATTGACCTCGTCGTCATGTCGGGCATGAGACAGGTCCATCGTCGAAACCTGTAGTACGCTCGGGGGCTACGCTGCACTCGGAGGCTGCAGCTCATTCGGAATTGCACTCTCCTGAGTGGTCTAGTACTTCATCACCAGTCGGATCCTTCACTTCAATGACTGCAGTCGGATCCGCCACTTCGACAAGTTACATGATCACTCAGACGCTCTATGAACCATCTTTGTCGCTACTCAGACTCGTCCGCCGCGGCGGTCTTGTTGCACCGCAACCACGCTACACCGACCTCGTCATTGCACCAGCTTCAAAAACATCTGACTGACTCCTCCGAGGACGTTTTTCGTTGTGTCATGGCTTCGACGACTTCGGCTACATCCCCAACGCGGAAACAGCCAAGTTACTCATATGATCAAACCTCAGATCACACTCTGTAGTGAGCTTACCTCTTGCGAGCATCACTCGGGGGTTGCGCCACAGCCGAGGGCTATGCCACCCTCAGGGGTTACGCCCATTTGATCAACCTGTTGATCATGTCAGGAATATTTTTCTGAACATACTTACTCGGTCTGCCGAAGATCTATAAGGGTAGCATCGTTCACTTGGATGATCGCCCAAATCATTACCTGGAGTCTTCTTCAGGACTGCAAAAGGGTGAAATCGGCGCTCCTCTGCGGATACACTTGGCCCTTCTTCTAGGCTCCAAGGCGTCAGTTTCACAAACTTGGACTCGGAGATGGCCTGTGCTAGTGTTCCCCCGGGATAATGAGTGGCCTCTCTCCGGAGAGTCAGTCCACGCGCTAGCCTCGCCACTCGGGTTTTCATGGCACGTCGACCTCGTGTCACGCCCAATATGCGATCCTATCCTCGGGGGACTCAGAGGCCCCACTAGGGATAGAAGCGCATATCGAAGACGCTTGCAAGGTGGATATCATTACATCGTACCACATACATAATAGATGGGGATACGGACAAATACATACAATCATCACATGAATACATCAATACATAACAAACATCATACATAAGGGCAGCATCCGACTACGGATGAAATCAAACGAAAAGAAGAACGACATCCACCCTGCTAGCCCAGGCTGCCGACCAGGAACCTATCCTCAGATCGACGTCGAAGAAGAAGCAGAAGAAGAACTCCAAAGCAAACAAGCATCGCTCTCACGTCAAGACATCGCATTACATGTACCTGCAACTGTTGTTGTAGTAATCTGTGAGCCACGAGGACTCAGCAATCCCATAACCATGGGTAGCAAGACTATCAAAGCTTAAATGGGTATGGAAGGGTAAGGTGGTGAGGTTGCAACAAGCACTAAGCATATATGGTGGCTAACTTACGAGTACAAGAATAAGAAGAGTAACCTACGCATAACGGTCGCAAACTAATAATGATCAAGAAGTGATCCTGAACACCTACTTACGAGTACAAACATAACCCCACCGTGTTCTCTTCTCGAACTTCCTCGAGAAGAGACGATCACGGTTACGCACGCGGTTGGTGTATTTTAATTAGAATTAGTGTCAAGTTCTCTACAACCGGAGGTTATAAATTTCCAAGTCACCACATAACCGCGGGCATGGCTTCGCGAAAGATTTAACCCTGCAGGGGTGCTCCAAGTAGTCCATTACAAAATTACCACACGCTTCCGATGGAACATCCTCACACCATGATAACACGATGCTTACGATAAGGAATCCCGGTGGACAAGCCACTCGTAACAAGTAAACTAAACCAACAAGACCTCTCGGTGAGCCAGATCCGCATCTAGAGCCGCGCGCTCTCTATCTACGGGCATCATCCGTCTATGCATAGTGGACGGTAGCCAAAAGAACCCGAGTTGCCCCGAGGCGGCTCCGCCGACTGCTAGGTAGGTGGACCAACACTCATGAGGAGCACTGGCCCGGGTTGTTGATTAATTATCCACGGGGGCCGGCAGGTCCCTATGCAAGTTTTAGTTGTTATTAGGCAAATGGTAAAACCAATGTTGGGCCTTGCTGGAGAAGTTTATCCTAAAACAAATGGACAGGGGGGTTCCCATATGCCCCACATGTTTTAGAAGCACTCATCAAGGAACATAACACCGGTATTACGGAAACTAGGGCGGCATGAGTGGAACAAAACACTAGGCAAAAGGCCGAGCCTTCCACCCATTACCAAGTACATAGATGCATTAATTAAATAAGAGATAATGTGATATCCCATGATATCCATGTCCCAACATGGAACAACCTGCAACTGCACCTGCAACTAGCAACGCTATAAGAAAGGGCTGAGCAAAGCGGTAACATAGCCAAACAACGGTTTGCTGGGTAAGGGTGGTTAGAGGCTGTATCATGGCATATGGGAGGCTGACATATATGTGGTAGGAAGCGCGACATAGCGATAGCAACAAGACAACTAGCAAGCAAAGATAGTAGAGATATCCAAGGTCATGATCATCTTGCCTGAAATCCCGCTCGGAACAAGAACGAGTCCATGAAGAAGACGAACCAACGTAGTCGAACGAATCCTCACAATCGCAACGAAACTGGAACTATCGAGAAGAAGCACAACCGGAAAGAAGCAAACAACATGGTAAACACCCAAGCATAAACATGGCCTGATGCACAACCAACAATGATGCATGACAAGATTAAATGATGCATGGCATGGCAAAGATGCAACAAACAACTACTACACATTAAGTGAAGCTCAACTCCACATTCGAATTATTTAGTTCACTCTCGTTTATGCACTTGACAAGGTTAAAAGGTTGGTTAACATGGCACGAGACGAAGCATAAGCAATCCATACAACTAGGCAAGTTTAAATGAGGCCGGAAACACAAATAGCAATTCCGGAAAATCCCCATATGCAAATTTCGAAATTGGTACTGATCTGAATTAAACACAATGTTAAATTGGTTAAACAGCAAGTTAACATGCACCATGATGATCTACACGTTTTTCTAATCAAGTTACATATGTAGAACATTTAATTCGGAGCTACGGTCTAGAAGATATGCACTAAACAAGATTAACATGGTAATAATGCAAAATGCATGCAAACATCATCCACAAACACTCAAACCAAGGATGCAACATGACAACATGAAACTACACACAAATCTAAGCAAGTTTCATGTATGACATGTTCAAAACGGAGCAACGGTTCAACACATACACTCTACACAAGTTATAACAATAATCTGCCCAAAATAGTAACATAGCACTTTGCAAACACCAAAACAGCAAGCTACAGGCACATGATGGGCACAAACTTGATGTGCACTTGAAATAGACATGATATACTCCAATTTATCTTAAAGGTTCAGGTTCATAGGCATCAGGGTTAATTTAATATGATCCATGCACAATGCAAAGTTCTGCTAAACAGGGCATATACATGAGCAGAGTTAATATGATGACATGTTGGACAGTTGAAGGCATGAAATAAATATGCTACAGTGCTAGAACATGGCAACCAAAGGCATGGCATCGAAGTACACATTGCATAGACCAAATCACCTGGAGGAATCATATGCATATGAGCTATAGATTAGTGGCAACCATCAAGCAAAGTTGGCAAGTTTTATCACAGACAGCTTTTACTCAGAACAGCAACATTGACTAGGCATGTTTACAAGCTCATGGCACTCACATCAAGGCATATCATGGCATCAAATAAATACTAGCAGAAAGAAGACATGAAAATGCTCCAAAGTCATGTTGACAAGTTGCTTATATGGTGCATGTATTAAATCACACAAAAATAACAAAATGACACTTATTAACAGTTTTCTGCAATAACATCATGAAGCACTTTTGCAACAGAGATTACAACATGAAGATGAGTCCTAATATGCATGCAACGGCAACCATCATGTAGAGCATGAAGAGTAGATCATTTTTCATATATAAATCATCATCATAGGACGAACATGCACAAAGATATCATCATCGCAAAATGCATGCATGAAGTTTGAAATGTGAGGACCCAGCCATTTTATACCTCGCAAGAGAAACTGGACGGGACGGAGTGGTACGGGGACGAGTAGATCCGGGACGCGGGGTGTTTGGTTGGCTGGATCAGGGACGAAGTGGGACGGGGCTGTCCCGGCGCGGGTGTGGAGGCAGAGGCCGGTCAACGCCGGTGGCGACGGCAGCCGGCGGGCGGGGAAGGCCGGCGGACGACGGGGATGGACGGATCCGGCCGTCCTCTGCCTGGATCTGGCCGGGGATGGGGCTGGCGGCGACTTGGCTGCGGCGGCGCGGCACGGCGAGGGCAAGCGGGCGCTGGCGGGGCGAGCGGCGAGGCACGACGGAGCGGGGTGCTCAGCACGGCGGCGGAGCTCGCTGGCGGGTGGCGGCGACGGCGAGGCCGAGGCGGCGGCGCGGCTCGGCGACGGCTACGGTCGGCGGAGTGGGAGGCGGCGACGTGGAAGTCGGGCGGCGCGGAGGGAGGCGCGGGGCGCGCTGGCGCTCGGCCCGGGGCGGGCCGACGATGGGCTTCGGCGGGCCCAGGCGGTGAGGAGGCTGGCTGGGGCGCGTGGCAGCGCGGGAGTGGCCGCGGGCGGCGGCTGGTGGCGGCTAGCCCGCTCGGGCGGCGCCACTTGGCGGCAGTGGAGAGGTGGGAGGTGGCTGGCGGCGGCATGGATCCCGAGGAGGGCTAGGGTTACCCAAAAATGGCAAGGGGAGGTGGTTTAAATAGGCAGGGATGCTAGGGTTCAGGGTTTGGGGGCGTCTTGGAACCCTCCGATCGCGATCCGACGGCTCCAATCGGAGGGAACGACTAGGTGGGCTGTGTAGGAGGGTGTGGGCTGAGAAGAGAGGGAGGATGGCAGCCCGGCAGGGTTTTTGGAACACCGAAAACGTCCGACGTTTTGTCCGGCTATAGTGCCGCTATAGGTTATCCGTTGGGGCGTCAAACGACCTCCGAATGGGACAAAATTTGGCAGGCGGTCTACCTACAATATAACAAGACCGCACGCCAAGTTTCAACCCATTCCGAGAATATTTTTATCGCACTTATAAAATAATATTTCGAAGGTGCCGCGGGCGCGTGCGAGTGTGTCGGGTCTCAAAACGGACAACGGAAAGAACGGGGAGAACGCCAACTACGAACGGATGCAAGTTTTTGAAAAACATGCGGATGAAATGCACATGATGACATGGCCAAGTGCAACATGCAAGCGAATGACATGGCAACGACGACGAATAAATGGAAGACATCTGGAGCATCGGTCTCGGGGCGTCACACCTCGGACCACTAGTCTATCTCCTCCGGGAGACATACGAGTGCCACCAAGTTTTTCCTCGCAGTCAACATACCCCGATCAGTCGGGAAGCACGTCCACTCGGACGATCGCCCAAATCATTACCTGGAGTCATCTTCAGGACCGCAAAAGGGTGAAAATGACGCTCCTCTACGGATACACTTGGCCCTTCTTCTAGGCTCCAAGGCGTCAGTTTCACAAACTTGGACTCGGAGATGGCCTGTGCTAGTGTTCCCCCAGGATAATGAGTGGCCTCTCTCCGGAGAGTCAGTCCACACGCTAGCCTCGCCACTCGGGTTTTCATGGCACGTCCACCTCGGACCACTAGTCTATCTCCTCCGGGAGACATACGAGTGCCACCAAGTTTTTCCTCGCAGTCAACATACCTCGATCAGTCGGGAAGCATGTCCACTCGGAGAAATACCCCTTTCATGCAAAAGGGTGAGACCGGCGGTCCTCTACGGATACACTTGACCCTTCTTCTAGGCTCTAAGGCGTCAGTTTCACAAACTTGGACTCGGAGATGGCCTGTGCTGGTGTTCCCCCGGGATAATGAGTGGCCTCTCTTCGGAGAGTCAGTCCATGCGCTAGCCTCTCCACTCGGGTTTTCATGGCACGTCCACCTCGGACCACTAGTCTATCTCCTCCGGGAGACATACGAGTGCCACCAAGTTTTTCTTCGCAGTGCCCCACTTTCCACACTAACCACGACGTAACCGCCTCCGCGCACTGAAGTCACCTTCAGGATTGCAATGGATGAGCTCGACGCCCCTCCGCGGGTTAACTTGGCCCTTTGTCTAGGCTCCAAGGCGTGAGCCTCATAAACTTGGACTCAGAGATGACCTGCACTGGCGTTCCCCTGGGATAGTGAGTGGCATATCTCCGGAGAATCAGACCACGCGCCGGCGTCGTCACTCGGGTTTCATGGCATGTCCTCACTCGGACCTCTAGAGACATACGAAAGCCACCGAGTTTTGCCCAGCAATCAACCCAATCCGATCAATCAGAAAATGTATAGTCCAGAATCCGTTGAAGTTTTGTTCAAATCATAGTTGACTAAAGCTTGATGACAAACGCCGAGTGCCCCCGCAGTGCTCGAACAAAATCAAGTTTTTAGCAAACTCGTTCTACAAAACCTCAACCGGTTCGGGGGCTAAACCTACGGGCGCGCCGCAAGTCGGCATGTTCCTCATTCAGCTTTCTAAAAATATGCTCAATACCTAACGCTCACTCTTCGTCTCCAACCCGGTCCCAACCCGATCGTCTGGTTGGCAAGAGCAAAAGCTAACGGTTAATGTAAGAAGTACTATCGGAACGATTACTCCCTGGTGTGTCCAGCTTTTTTCTACAGTCGGCAGTTTCGAGGCCGAATTCATTCATCGTGCCGAGTGCACGAAGATTCTCCTGCTTGACCCAGTTCCAGGCTGAATTTATTTACCGTGCCGAGTGCGCGAAGATCAGTCCGACTGATTCAGCTCCAGATTGCAGATATTTACTATGCCAAGTGCATGAAGATTCACCTGATTGACCCAGATCCAGGCTGAACTTATTTACTGTGCCAAGCGCACGAAGACCCATCCGATTGACTCAATTTCAGACTAAAAGATATTTACCGTGCCGACTGCATGGAGGTTCACCAGGAGACTTAAACCCTCTGCCAGACTCATCTAGTCCGACAGAGGCTCGGGGACTACACCCAGCGGGTGCACTCAGTGTGCCCCCACTGGAAGAGAACTCAAAAAGAAACATTCTGCTCAGGCGAATCCAGCAACAACATTCAAGTACAACAAACCCTACAGACTCCAACCGACTACCAGCAATCAGTCAGAGTCTCGGGGGCTACACCCTATGGGTGCGCTGATCGTGCACCCATAGAACAAAATTCTGAGTAATCAGTTACTCGATGCAGGACCAGCTCCAGATCACTCAAAAAAATTAATATAGGGTGAGTTTAACGCTCCTCCGCGGACCCGTTTTGAGCCTTCTCCTAGGACTCAACGCGTGAAACTCATAAGCTTGGATCTAGAGCCGACTCGTATTGACGTTCCTCCGGGATAAGAATGGCATCTCTCTGAGAGAGCAGTCCATGCATCAATCTTATTGCCCAGATTTAATGACACTTCCATACTCAGATCACGAGTTAGCCTCTTCCGAGAGATGAACGACTGTCACCAAGTTTCTCCTTGCGGCCACTTACCCCAGATCAGTCGGGAAGCTCAGTGCTAGATTCCATTGAGATTTTGTTCAAACCTTGGTTGTTTGGAAGCACGATGACGGGTACCGAGTATTTCTGTAATCACGCGGGCCAAATTGTGTCCTTCACAAACTCTTTCTGCAAAATCTCAACCGATTCGGGGGCTAATGTTGGGGATACACATAGTAGGTAGGCCCATGAAGGGTCAAAATATCATAAAGCATGGGGTCCATACGACAGATGGGCCCAGAGCATCACTCGGACAATCAACATACCATCCACTCGGATGACCATCAACTCACTCGGACATATCTATGTACCGTCCACTCGGATGACAGTAAACTACTCGGCCGTATGACTCACTCGGATATGCGAAGACCAACAATCAACAAGGTAGTCGAAGCATCATCCTCATAGTGGAGGTTTCGTAGTGGGCTGGCATTATGGCATTAATGCCCCACCTTGTAACATAAGAGGTGAGGGGGTGGCGCACTCTATATAAGCCACCCCCACCACTAGACTTAGGGGGCAGGCCCTCATTCTTCTCCCTTGGCTCTCTCGCCATTAGTCTCAGGACTTAGCTCAGGCATGGAGATCCGTTCTCCTCTTCCTCTCTCACACATTGTAATCTCCGGATTCATACTCAGAGAAAACAAAGTGAAAGATCGTGGATGTCGCCTAGAGGGGGGGATTTGGGCACTCCATGTGCCCTTGCCATTGCATTTGGTGCATCGGTTTGAGTTCTCCACGGTGATACGTGGAAGTGAAGTTTGAGAAGCTTTTTACTCTTGGGTGCTTGGTACCCTAGAGCTTGTTCCTCTTGGGTGCTTGGGCGCCCTAGACGGTTGGTGGTGCCTCGGAGCTCAATCATTATGGTGTAAAGCTCCGGGCAAGCGTCGGGGTCTCCAATTAGGTTGTGGAGATCACCCCGAGCAATTTGACGGGTACCGGTGACCGCCCTCAAGGGTTGCCAAAGTGTACGGGTTCGGTGACCGCCCCCAAGGGTTGCCATTTGTACGGGTTCGGTGACCGCCCTCAAGGGTCCCTTAGTGGAATCACGGCATCTTGCATTGTGCGAGGGCGTGAGGAGATTACGGTGGCCCTAGTGGCTTCTTGGGGAGCATTGTGCCTCCACACCGCTCCAAACAGAGATTAGCATCCGCAAGGGTGTGAACTTCGGGATACATCGTCGTCTCCGCGTGCCTCGGTTATCTCTTACCCGAGCCCTTTACTTATGCACTTTACTTTGTGATAGCCATAGTGTTTCATGTTATATATCTTGCTATCACTTAGTTGTTTATCTTGCTTAGCATAAGTTGTTGGTGCACATAAGTAAGCCTAGCTATTGTAGGTTTTGTGCTTGACAAATTAACCGCTAGGTTTATTCCGCATTTGTTCAAGCCTAAACCGTAATTATTTTAAAGCACCTATTCACCCCCCCCTCTAGGCGACATCCACGATCTTTCAATCGGTATCAGAGCCTCGTCTCTCATTATTAGGCTTCATCGCCTAGAGAGTAAAGATGTCGACTAGGGGATTAGGATTCTTTGACACTCTTAGTTTCGATGGCACAAATTATGATGTTTGGGTAATTCGCATGCTTAATCATTTTCGGGCCATTGACCCGTGTTTAGAGCGAATTGTAGATATGGGTTTTTCTCCTCCAAAGGATCCTCAAAGATTATCTATAGAGGATGAGAAAAACTCTTATCTCAATGCTCAAGCTTCTAATGTGCTTTTCGAGGCTTTGAGCAATGTAGTTATATTTCAACTCATGCCGTTTCGGGATGCTCATGAGTTGTGGACAAAGCTTCAAGACAAATATGGTGTGTCCAAGATTTGTGGGGATGATTGTTCTCCCTCCACCCCCGGTCGTGTTGTCTTCTCAACTTCTTCTACTTCACCTACATGTGGTTTGCCACAAGGTAATGATATGGTGAGTAGTGTTGGTCATTGCAATGATGATAGTGGGCTTATTATTGATGATCCTTCATCACTATCTTATTGCAATGCTCCTTCTTTGGACTTTAACACTTCGAGCACTCTAAATGCTTCACATGCTTGTGTTGATAGTCCTTGCATATCATGTAGAAATTGCTTGACTAAATGTCATGATGATATGCTTGCTATGTCTTGTTGTCATGATAAAAATGCATGTATTTCCTCTAGTTGTTGTGCTAACAATGTAGAGGAAACCCAACACTCTATGGAACAAGATATGGTATTGAATGGTGCCTCAAGGGATCCTACATTATCATCTATTGCTTTTTGCCTTATGGCTAAGGCTTCAAAGGTATCTCCTACTTTGAACCCCAATATGTCTCTTGATGATGATGTTGATGCTAATGATGATGAGGATAATGATGAAGAGAATGATAATGCTGCTTCCTTAAAAATTAAGGGGGAAATTATTTTTAAAGCTCTTCATAAGAATAAAATTGCTCGTTCCAACTTCATGGAAATTATGTCTATTGCCATTGAGGGCAAGAAATACATTTAGGTGTTGGAATCTCATCTCGAGGAGCATGAGGTCACCATTGAGAAAATGGAAGGTCATGAGCGTGATTACGCTAATGAGATTGCGGAGCTATCTCAAGCTCTTGAACTTGAACAAACCACCAAGGAATCTCTTGAGGAGACTTTTGCTTTAGAATTATCTAAAGTAAAGGAATCCCGTGATAGAGCCCTTGAGGTGGCCAATGATTTCGAAACTAAAAATGCTAAGCTTGAAGTTGCACATGCTAAACTCCTTGAGGACTTTGAGAACCTCGAAAATGGCTCAAGGGTCATTAAGAGTGAGCTCATCAAACTCACCGAGTCACATGCTCAACTTAAAGCTTCTTATTCGAAAGAGCTTGCCAAGTTGCCTTCTCCTCTTGTTGTTAATGATGATGCTTGTGCTACTAACTCTATTTCTTGTGAAGCATCCATTTTGAAGGAGAATGTTGAGCTAAGGGATCAACTTGAGTTGCTATCTAGCAATTATGGGAAATTGGAAGAAAGTCATGTAAATCTCACAAGCTCTCATGATGATCTACTAGTATCCCATAATGTGCTAAAGATAGCTCATGAGGCTATGATCACTAAGGTAACATCTAGTGAGCCTCTTGTGGATACTAGCACTACTTCAAGTCAAAATATTATTGTGCCATGTGCTAGTCCTTGTAATTCTTCTACTCATAATGTTGCTACATCTTGTGATGAATTACTTTCCTTGCCATGTTGCTCTAACGATGAAGCTTATACTTCCTCTAGTACTTGTGTTGATACTAACCATGTAGAGGAAATCAAAGAGCTCAAGGCCCAAGTCACTTCCTCGAAGATTGACTTGCAAAAGTGTCATGAAGGAAAGTCCACACTCAACAATATTTTGAGTGTGCAAAAATTCCCCAATGACAAAGGTGGACTTGGATTCAACTCCAATAAGAAGAAGAAGTCCAAGATCAACAAGAAGAAGGGCCAAGAACAAGTCAAGAATTCGGCCAAGATTGTTTGCTTCAAGTGCAAGATTGAAGGGCATCATGTTAGATCTTGCCCATTGAAGAACAAGCCTCATAGCGACAAGCAACAAGGGAAGCGGCCATAAGTTCAATCTCATGCTCAACCACAAGTTGAAGAAAGGCCACTTCCCAAGAAGACTCAACTTAATGCTTCTCAAGTTGAGAAATCAAGTGAGAAGAAAGTGAAGAGTAGACGTTGCTACTCATGTCGTGAGAAAGGTCACGTCGCTTCTTCATGCACGAATGGTACCTTATCCAACCCTATTCTAATTGATGATATCTATTCTCTTGCGAAGGATAAGGTTGGCAATGTGTTTGCCAAGTTTGTTGGTACTCAAAGTGGTGTCAAGAAAAGAACCATTTGGGTAGCCAAGCCTATTGTGACTAACCTCTTAGGACCCAACTTGGTTGGGGACCAACAAGCTCAAACTTGATCAATAGGTGTTGTTGGAGGGCATTGGAGACTTGGCTACATCATGAAGAATTAAGGGATCTTCATCATTCATATTGTCTCAAGCCAAGTCATTTGGATTATCTTGTTTCTATCTTATATCCAATGTGCCTTCTTGCGGTAACTTGTACTTAAATTGTTTACATTGAAAGTTACGTGCCCCTTTGCATGTTTGGTTTTGTACCTTGCATGTGTTTGTATATGTTGTGCTTCCAATTTGCGTATCTTGAGAAATCAAGTATGTGTATGTTGGTTTGCACATCATGTACGTGTGTGTCATGTGTTGAGCCTTTTTGCATCTTGTTTGTATCTTAGTTGGCTCTTGTGAGAGATTAATGGAACATCCCATTTTTGGGGAATGATGAGCTTCGTGCACTTCGCGAACCTACAAATGTGTGTACATGAGGAATACCACCTAGTATTGATATTGCAAGATTATCTAGTCTCTATGTGGTATGTCTTCTCATGAGAAATTCAAATTCTAAATAGTCCATTAATTATCTCGTGCTGGATCCTTTTATTGCCTCTTGTTTAAGTTGTCATTGGTATCACATTATGGGGGAGTAATATGCTATGTGTATAATACAAGCCTAGAAAATGTGTACATTTGAGGTATTGCCACTTAGAGTTGATATTGTAAATTATCTTGTTCCTAGGTGGCATGTTAGCTCTACAAGAGTCATTTATTTATGTTGTTTGGTGTGAAGATGATGTTGGATTGCTTTACAATCTACCACCGGGAATTCATTCCAAATACTTCTTGTACTTGTACAATTGGTACTCTTGTATGTGGTAGAAATTGTTGAATCATCTTCACATTGGCTTGTGCTTAATTTCCTTATCTCTTGCCAAGGATTGTGTCAACTCCCATTGTCTTCCATAAGACTTGTGGATCTTGTTAATTTCTTGATCTTGTCTAGTGTTTTTCTAGATATAGTGAAAGTGGTGATCCCATCTTGTGCATTTTGTATTCAAATGCAAATTCTCTATAATGCACAACGCTTGGGGGAGCTATCCTATTTTCTTTAGAACACTCATCTTGTGATCCTTATCAAGTGTGTGTTGGTGGAAGGCAAGCCGTTTCTTTTTGGTACTTTGTGCCATCATGAAACTTTGTAGAGGGCTTGGTTTGTTTGGAACCATCCTCTCTCTTGGGAGTTCGATATCTTTCTTTTTGCATGTATTAATGGATATCTCATTCCATGATGTATCTTCATTGATATCTTCCGAGTGATGATTTCTCCATTTGGTATCCTATTTTCACTTGGTATTTCTTCTCATTTGGTATCGGTTCTTGAAAGTCTTGAGCATGCATATTTACCTTCATGTATTTTCTTTGGCATGCTTTCTTTCTTTGACCCAATATATAGGGGAAACTCCACCAAGTCTCAAATTGGATGAGATGTGCATAAAATTCATTTTCATATCTATGTGCACATATTTTTGTGGAGTTTGTTCTATGTATTGGTGTTTCTAACTCTTTGGTCCCAATGAGTTTGGGTACCATTTTGTTTGTGTTATTGTTCTAGGAACAATTGGAGATGCATTGGATGCTCGACTTACTCACAAGGAAGGTGTTGTCACCATGTGCTTAATGGAGTCAAGCTAGGATGACTAATGAACCATTATCTACTACATCATTCCAATGCTATCTCGGTAACAAGTATCAACTTCATGCATACATTTCTTGCATTCAACCTTGTGTAGGTTGCATCATGGCATGAATTTCTTGATTCGTTCTTGTGATACTTGCTTCTTTTCTCAAAGCATCCCAACAATGATATCTTGGTACGAGTTGTGATGTCTTTGATGTTTGTGTAGTTGGAGTTCATTGATATACAATAAGACAATATTAAGCCATGTGCTATGCTTTCAAGCAAAGATCTTATTGGTATATTTATGACTTCCTTTTGGATATCTTGTTCCTTCATGTTGTAACTATTTCGTGTGTATATCCTTCTTTGTGGATTGATATCATCATGATTTTCATCTACCTAGAACCTTATACACTTGAGAGAAATTACATCTCTAGATGAAATCCTTTCTTTCACGACCACCTTGTCTTTCTTGTATTATTTCTTTGGTGGCTCCGTGAAATCGTTTGCCTTGAGTGCAGGTCTTATTTCGTTGCTTCTTGATGCACTCATTTGTGGTGAAGATTGTTTTCCTCATGCTTGTCTTGACGAGGCTTTCGCCATGTCAATTGGTATCCCTCCTCTTGACAAAGCTATCATTCTCTATCTTCGCCATGGGGTATCACAAGCTTTGTTGTTATTTTGCTCTTTAGTGAGCTTGTGAACCCATTTGCTAGTTGTGTGTGTGGGGGGGGGAAGGACGTGTCTTGCACCTTGTATCTCTTTTTTTCAAGACTATGTTGATGCTTAATGCTCATCCTTATATTAGTTTTCTCAAGTGCTTTGCCATGACTCACACACATTGTTTTGGTTGAGCCTATTCCTATGTTGCCTCTCTTTCATATTGCTCAATCATGTGTCTGTTGCAAGTGTTAGGCTTAGTTCCCTATATACTCACTTGCACTTGTTGTGAGTTTCTATTGATTTTGGGGGAGTGATGATCCTATTTTGTGCACGTTGTATCCAAATACAAAACTAAATAATGCACAAATCATGGGGAGCTTCTCTATGTTCTTTAGAACACTCCTATGCTCATATCATAATATATTTTATTCTTGTGGCTCGTCGGATCTTTTGTTTGATTGGTTCAATTGGTATCTTTAGATTGCTTGCTCCTCTCTTGGTATGTCTTTATGCCATATCATCCTTTTGCAATCTTTGGATCCTCAATATAGTTTGTCTTCCTCCTTTTGCGTATCCTTGGATATGTGTATTGTATTCCACTCATATTTTGAGAAATACACAATTTATGGAGGAACACATATTATATTGGCCTTCTAAGCTTTTCGCCCATTTTGGCAATCGATGCCAATGGGGGAGAAGTTTAGAGAGTTTTGTGGAGAAGTTTAGAGAGTTGTTTCTTCTTGCTTTGGTTTTGTTCCTAAGCATTTGCATCTCATGCGCATGCATTATTAGTTGTTGTCTTGCATGGTGATGCTTAATTCCTTATATAAACTCTCTTGAAAGTGATTGTCATCAATTACCAAAATGGGGGAGATTGAAAGAACATGTGCTGCCCCCATATTTGGTTTTGGTAATTGATGACAATCTCTATGGACTAATGGTTGCCATGAGTTATATTGAAGGGTTTGTCCATAGGCTTTGCTTGTAGACCATTTGTTGGTCTCAAGGTGATTTGAAGAGAATATGTGTTGACCAAGGGGTTATTCATGGAGTTATCCAAAGATTGGTCATGTAAGAGATGAGCCTATTGCAAGCATGTCTTGAAGAAGAAGATTGTGTGGACATTCATGTTTACCTTCAAGACATCATCTTAATGAAGAGAGTTGGAAAGATACAAGGTTGATCAAGACTAAATACGAAGAGTGATTCAAGTTGATCAACACACAAAGCGTAGAAGATGTACCGAGAGGGATCAAGTGATCCCATGGTATGGTAAGCATTGTCCATTATGCTTTGTGTACTAACCCATTGTCTACGTGAGAGTTCTATGTGGGGTTAGGTATGTTTCCATGGGCTTGCGTCAAGAGGAAGATCTCATTCAATCCATGGAGGATGACATCAAGTGGTGATCGTCATTCAGTTTGCGGTGTGCAAGTTCAAGTGGAGCACCATGAAGAGATCATGCTTGAAGCTTGCCGTCCATTGTCACCGTGGTGACAATGGACGTGTGAAGATGTGCCGAAGAGTGGCTCACCCATAGTGGAGTATGGGGGAGCAATCAACTAGTCTTCATCAAGCCAACGCAATCAAGAAAGGTGGTCCAACTTGAGGAGGTCAAGATCGTCATCATCTAGCTCAAGTGGACTATGCGCAAGGGAAAGGTTCGCCCTTGATAGGTTTTCCATTTTACCGGTCTCATCGTGGTAGTTGGGAGACCGGGTTATAGGATCGATAGCCGTACTATCAAGGGGGGCTCTCGGATGAGTAGCTTGATCGTATCGTTCGTAGAGAGCTCAAACCATTGCATCCTTGCATCATCTTTCTTGGTTCTTGTTTGGTGTTTCTCTTTGTGAGTTTTTGAGCTTATGGTCATCTTCATGACAAGCTTGAGTTCATCGAAAACGGAGTTCATATATGCATCTTCTATGATGTTTTCGATGTTGGAGTTTATGCCGGTTCTTCATTCATAGAGGTTTCTCATCTCTATATCTTAGGCATATCTCCCCTGCCACTTCTTATTATATCCAATAAGCTTGAGTTTGCTCTTTTCGGAGCTCATTTGCAGAAGTTATGGCAGTTCTGGCTTTATTATATCCTCTGTTTTCTATGGATATTCAGTGGCATGCAAGCGGTAGTACCGCTGGTGCCCACGGTAGTACCGCTTATGCGGTAGTACCGCTAGGTACTTCCGTGGCACTGCCGCTTGGGGTTTCCCCGAGCGTGCAACTCTCTGTTGCCGGTCTGCAATTCATGGTAGTAGCGCGGTAGTAGCACGGTAGTACCGCTCTGGCACTTCCGTGGCACTGCCGCTTGGTAGTACCGCTCTGGCGGTACTACCGCCCGTACTACCGCCGCCACTACCGCTTGCGGGGTTTCCTCCGTGCGCGCTTCTGTTTCCATTTTACCCTTTGCGGTAGTAGTGCGGCACTAGGACGGTAGTACCACTTCGCACGGTACTGCCGCCCTGGCTGCCTCTACTACTGCTGCCTCTCCTGGTCTAAAACCCCCTAAGAGGTAGTACCGCCAGGGGCAGCGGTAGTACCGCTCTGGCGGCACTACCATTGTACACTCAGTGTATTTCAGGCTTGTGCGAGGTAATACCGCCTAAGAGGTAGTACCGCTCCTAGGAGCGGTAGTACCGCTTGGCTGCGGGCACAGGGCAGATAACGGTTGGATTCGAGGGCTCCTATAAAAGGGGGTCTTCTTCCCCAATGGACCTAATTCTTCTAGCTCGTGTTTGCCCCCATTGTTGACCTTCCTTGAGCTTGCTATCTCTCAATCCCTCCAATGATTCTTGCTAGTTCTTGAGGGAAAAGAGAGAGGAGATCTAGATCCACATCTCCACCAATCACTTTCTCCTCTATGTGAGGGGAACCCCTTGGATCTAGATCTTGGAGTTCTTTGTGTTCTCTTTCTTGTTCTTCCTCTCATAGTCCTCCATAGCTTTCGTTGCTTTGGTGGGATTTGGGAGTGAGGGATTTGGGCACTCCATGTGCCCTTGCCATTGCATTTGGTGCATCGGTTTGAGTTCTCCACGGTGATACGTGGAAGTGAAGTTTGAGAAGCTTTTTACTCTTGGGTGCTTGGTACCCTAGAGCTTGTTCCTCTTGGGTGCTTGGGCGCCCTAGATGGTTGGTGGTGCCTCAGAGCACAATCATTGTGGTGTAAAGCTCCGGACAAGCGTCGGGGTCTCCAATTAGGTTGTGGAGATCACCCCGAGCAATTTGACGGGTACCGGTGACCGCCCTCAAGGGTTGCCAAAGTGTACGGGTTCGGTGACCGCCCCCAAGGGTTGCCATTTGTACGGGTTCGGTGACCGCCCTCAAGGGTCCCTTAGTGGAATCACGGCATCTTGCATTGTGCGAGGGCGTGAGGAGATTACGGTGGCCCTAGTGGCTTCTTGGGGAGCATTGTGCCTCCACACCGCTCCAAACGGAGATTAGCATCCGCAAGGGTGTGAACTTCGGGATACATCGTCGTCTTCTCGTGCCTCGGTTATCTCTTACCCGAGCCCTTTACTTATGCACTTTACTTTGTGATAGCCATAGTGTTTCATGTTATATATCTTGCTATCACTTAGTTGTTTATCTTGCTTAGCATAAGTTGTTGGTGCACATAAGTGAGCCTAGCTGTTGTAGGTTTTGTGCTTGACAAATTAACCGCTAGGTTTATTCCGCATTTGTTCAAGCATAACCGTAATTATTTTAAAGCGCCTATTCACCCCCCCCTCTAGGCGACATCCACGATCTTTCACAAAGCCTCTCCGGAGCACGAGACGTAGGGTTGTTATCTCTACCGCAAGAGGCCCGAACTCGCTAAAACACCGTCTCACCCATATGCATCTCGATAGATCATGCTCCTTTACACTACCCCTTTCTATTGTCGGATTCGATACCACGACAGACCCTTCTTGAATACTGTTAATGCTAAGATAGATTGCACTAAAGAAATTGTTACTGTTAATTTTGGTGAAATTGTTAGTGTTAATTTTGGTAGACCCTACTGATCCTTTAGAACAATATTTGCGTGAGCATGAGAATGACATGAATATGAATGAAAGAAATGAAATAGATGAATTATTCTTTAAACAAGCACCTATTCTGAAACATAATCTGCCTGTTGAAACCTTGGGAGGTCCACCTCCACCCAAAGGTGATCCTATGTTTGAATTGAAGCAATTACCTGATACTCTTAAATATGCTTATCTTGATGAAAAGAAGATATATCATGTCATTATTAGTGCTAACCTTTCAGAGCATGAAGAAAAGAGATTTCTTAAAACTCTGAAGAAGCACCGTGCCGCTATTGGATATACTCTCGATGATCTTAAGGGCATCAGTCCCACCTTATGTCAGCATAAAATTCATATGGAGCCAGATGCTAAACCCTTTGTTGATCATCAAAGAAGGCTGAATCCTAGAATGAAGGATGTGGTAAGAGCTGAAATATTAAAGCTTCTGGAAGTAGGTATAATTTATCCCATAGCTGATAGTAGATGGGTAAGTCATGTTCATTGTGTTCCTAAGAAAGGAGGTATTACCGTTGTTCCTAATGATAAAAATGAACTTATCCCACAAAGAATTGTAATTGGTTATAGGATGGTAATTGATTTCAGGAAATTAAATAAAGCTACTAGAAAAGATCATTAGCCCTTGCCTTTTATTGATCAAATGTTAGAAAGATTGTCTAAGCATACACACTTTTGTTTCCTAGATGGTTATTCTGGTTTTTCTCAAATACCTGTGTCACCTGAAGATCAAGAGAAAACCACCTTTACTTGTCCTTTTGGAACTTATGCCTATCGTCGTATGCCTTTTGGTTTACATAATGCACCTGCTACCTTTCAAAGATGTATGACTGCTATATTCTCTGACTTTTGTGAAAAGATTGTTGAGGTTTTCATGGATGATTTCTCAGTTTACGGAACTTCTTTTGATGATTGCTTGAGCAACCTTGATCGAGTTTTGCAGAGATGTGATGAAACTAATCTTGTCTTGAATTGGGAGAAGTGCCACTTTATGGTGAATGAAGGTATAGTTCTTGGTCATAAAATTTCTGAAAGAGGTATTGAAGTTGATAAAGCTAAGGTTGATGCTATTGAGAAAATGCCATGTCCTAAAGATATCAAAGGTATAAGAAGTTTCCTTAGTCATGCTGGTTTCTATAGAAGGTTTATAAAAGATTTCTCTAAAATTTCTAGACCTCTTACCAATCTCTTGCAAAAAGATGTTCCATTTGTTTTTGATGATGATTGCGTAGAAGCCTTTGAAATACTTAAGAAAGCCTTAATTTCTGCACCTATTGTTCAACCACCTGATTGGAACTTACTCTTTGAAATTATGTGTGATGCTGGTGATTATGCTGTTGGTGTTGTTCTAGGACAAAGAGTTGATAAGAAATTGAATGTTATTCATTATGCTAGTAAAACTCTAGACAGTGCTCAAAGAAATTATGCTACTACTGAGAAAGAATTTTTAGCAGCTGTGTTTGCATGTGATAAATTCAGATCTTCTATTGTTGATTCCAAAGTTACTATTCACACTCATCATGCTGCTATTAAATATCTTATGGAAAAGAAAGATGCTAAGCCTAGACTTATTAGGTGGGTACTTTTGCTACAAGAATTTGATTTGCATATTATTGATAGAAAGGGAGTTGAGAATCCCGTAGCTGATAATTTGTCTAGAATGGAAAATGTTCTTGATGACCCACTTCCTGTTAATGATGATTTTCCTTATGAACAATTAGCTGTGATAAATGCGTCTCGTAATACTCCTTGGTATGCAGACTATGCTAATTACATTGTTGCTAAATACATACCACCTAGCTTTACATACCAACAAAAGAAAAAAGTTTTTCTTTGATTTAAGACATTACTTTTGGGATGACCCGCATTTATATAAAGAAGGAGTAGATGGTATTATTAGACGTTGTGCACCTGAGCATGAACAGGAACAAATCCTACGTAAGTGCCACTCCGAGGCATATGGAGGACACCATGCGGGAGACCGAACTGCACATAAGGTATTACAATCTGGTTTTTATTGGCCTACTCTCTTCAAGGATGCACGTAAGTTTGTCCTTTCTTGTGATGAATGTCAAAGAATTGGTAATGTTGGAAGACGTCAGGAAATGCCTATGAATTATTCACTTGTTATTAAACCATTTGATGTTTGGAGTTTTGATTATATGGGACCTTTTCCTAAATCCAATGGGTATACTCATATTTTAGTTGCTGTTGATTACGTTACTAAGTGGGTAGAGGCTATTCCAACTAGTAGTGCTGATCATAACACTTCTATTAAAATGCTTAAAGAAGTTATTTTCCCAAGGTTTGGAGTCCCTAGATATTTAATGACTGATGGTGGTTCACATTTTATTCATGGTGCTTTCCGTAAGTTGCTTGCTAAATATGATGTTAACCATAGAATTGCATCTCCTTATCATCCTCAGTCTAGTGGTCAAGTTGAATTAACTAATAGAGAAATAAAATTGATTTTGTAAAAGACCGTTAATAGATCCAGAAAGAATTGGTCTAAGAAACTTGTTGATGCATTATGGGCTTACAGAACTGCTTATAAAAATCCTACGGGTATGTCTCCGTATAAAATGGTTTATGGAAAAGCATGTCATTTACCTCTTGAGTTAGAACATAAAGCTTATTGGGTAATTAAAGAACTTAACTATGATTTTAAACTTGCCGGTGAGAAGAGGTTATTTGATATTAGTTCCTTAGATGAATGGAGAACCCAAGCCTATGAAAATGCCAGGTTGTTTAAGGAAAAGGTTAAAAGATGGCATGACAAAAGAATTCAAAAATGGGAATTCAAAGTAGGTGATCATGTTTTATTATACAATTCTCATTTGAGATTCTTTGCAGGAAAACTTCTCTCTAAATGGGAGGGGCCATATGTCATCGAAGAAGTTTATCGCTCCGGAGCCATCAAAATAAATAACTCCGAAGGCAATAATCCGAGAGTGGTGAATGGGCAAAGAATTAAGCATTATATCTCAGGTACTCCCATTAATGTTGAAACTAATATTATTGAAACAATTACACCGGAGGAGCACATCAAAGAGTCCTTCCAGAATGCTCCAGAACCCTGAAAAGGGGTAGGTATGTGATATGGTAAGTAAACCGACTCCAAAAATTCCATAAAAATTATTTCTGTCAGTTTTGGAATATTAGAAAAATTACAAAAATAAGAAATAGCTGAGGGGACCCACGTGTTGCCCACAAGGCAACAGGGCGCGACCCCCCCGGGGCGCACCGTGATGCCTTGTGGGCCCCACGTGTGCCTTCCCGACTCCGTTTTCCTCTCGTATGCTTGTTTTGCAAGATAAAAATTCTTTATATATACTCCCGTATGTTTTGACCACCGCATCGCAAGTTTCTCCACTGTTCTTGTTTCGGGCAATTTTTCTGACAGATCTAGGTCGCCATGACGTCTCCAAGCTCGTCCAAGGACAAGTTCTATGAGAAGGTCATCAATCCGTACCTAGCAGAGGTGATGAAGCACCCTCAAGCCATTGAGATGCGTGAGGGGGTGCTCCACATCCGGGACATTCAAGGACCTAAGAAGACCGGGAGCGAGAAGGCCAGGCTGGAAGCGGTGGAACAGGAGATCTTCAAGTGCCAGGGCATGGTGGAGCGCGGACTTTGTGCTAACCACTCCATGATCACAGAATTCATCCGTGAGCACAAGGTGGACGGCAAGAATATTGGGGACGTCATCTTCAAGCTCAATGATCGGATTGATTATCTTCAGGCCCAAATATATGATCTATAAAGCCAAAATTTTGATTATGAGGCCAAGTTCAAAGGTATGAGTTTAGCTACAAATTTCAGGACTCCGAAAACACGTTCGTCCTTTTATGATGGAGAGCCCATGCCTTGGAAGACGGAGGACAAGCCCACTACCTCACCATCACCACCATCACCGAGGAAGGAGACTTGAGTACACGGGTATGGGCACTCCCCTTGCCTTGTGCCAAGCTTGGGGGAGGCGCCCCGGTATCGTATCACCATCACTTTTCATCATCATTACCTATCTTAGTTCGATCCTTAGTTATTTCGTGATTTAGAGGAATAAAATTTTAGTATGATTTAGTTTCGAGTGCTTGCTTTGTGATCTATCTATCTATGTAATCATGTGTGAAAGTTATATAATAAAGAGTAGTTTGAGCTGAGTGTTTTGCTTTTGATGATCCAATCTTAGAAATAAGGAAATAATAAAAATAAGATCATATGCTAATCCCATGGGGAGTGATGCTTTCACATAAAAGAAGTATAATTGATAAAACTTGTTGGAAGTTGACAAACATAGCATTGGTCATTGTAGCAATTCATGAAAAAGTAATAAAGGAAGAGAGGTCTCACATATAAATACACTATCTTGGACATCTTTTATGATTGTGAGCCCCCATCAAATATTCTATGTCAATTAGTTGACGTTGGACAAGGAAGACAACGTAATGGGTTATGTTTGCTTATATTCACATAGAACTTATATTGTTTTGGATCCTCTAACATGTGGTGTTTGCCCCCTATCCTTTGCTAGCCAAAATTCTGTACTAAGTAGAGATACTACTTGTGCATCCAAAAACCCTTAAACCCAGTTTCATGCCATGAGAGTCCACCATATCTACCTATGGATTGAATAAGATCCTTCAAGTAAGTTGTCATCAGTGCAAAAGCAATAAAAATTGCTCCTAAATATGTATGAACTTTTATTGTAAGGGAAAATAAGCTTTGTACGATCTTGTGATGGTGGAGCAATAAAAGCGACAGACTGCATAATAAAGGTCGCTATCACAAGGGGAAATATAAAGTGACTTTTCTTTACATTAAGAGCTTGCGCATCCAAAAACAAAAGCGCATGACAGCCCCTGCTTCCCTCTGCGAAGGGCCTATCTTTTACTTTATGTATTTACTTTCATGCAAGAGTCAATAGTATTCTCCTCTATTCCGTTTTTATTCTCTTTTGGCAAACATCATGTGCTGGGGATTGATCCATGCATATATATCCAGTTGAATGTAGGTGATCATGAGTTATTATTGTTGACATTACCCTGGAGGTAAATACATTGGGAGGCGAAATTATAAGCCCCTATCTTTCTATGTGTTCGACTGAAACTTTTGCTCCATAAGTATGACTTGAGTGTCAGCAATCATAGAAGACTAAATGATAGTTGAGTATGTGAACTTGCTAAACAAAGCTCTTACATAGACTCATTCTGATAATATGATGAATTGCAATTGCTTCAGTGACTGAGATCATAGTTTGTTAGTTTTCAATTCGGTTTATGGTTCATACTTTAACTTGTGGATGAATTGTCACTTTTTCATGAGAAGTTTTATGATGATATATTGCTGTTATAATAAGGATCAAGATGCTCCAGGTCCGTATTTTATTTTTTATCGACGTCTCTCTCTCTAAACATGTGGTCATGATTATTAACTTTGACTTTTCGCTTGAGGGCAAGCGAGGTCTAAGCTTGGGGGAGTTGATATGTCCAATTTGCATCATGATTTCCTACTGTTATTTTTTATGTTTTTAATCATTATTTCACTTTATGGTACAATTCTTATGCCTTTTCTCTCTTAATTTGCAAAATTTACATGAAGAGGGAGAATGCCGGCATCTGGAATTCTGGACCTGAAATAGCCACATCAGAGATACCTATTCTACAGAGCTCCAATTGATCTTAAATTTCACGGAGATTTTTTATTGAATATACAATAAATACTGGAGAGAAGAAATACCAGAGGGGACCCACCAGTTGCCCACAAGGCAACAGGGCGCGGCCCCCCTGGGCGCGCCCTATTGCCTTGTGGGGCCCACAGCTGGCGTCTGGCCCCCTCCTTCTGCTATATAAGGACATTTGCCCTAGAAAAAAATAAAGAGAAGACTTTCGGGACGAAGCGCCGCCGTCTCGAGGCGGAACCTGGGCAGGAGCTATTTTGCTCTCCGGCGGAGCGATTCCGCCGGGGATACTTCCCTTCGGGAGGGGGAAATCGAAACCATCGACATCACCAACGATCCTCTCATCGTTGGAGGACCAATCTTCATCAACATCTTCACCAGCACCATCTCATCTCAAACCCTAGTTCATCTCTTGTATTCAATCTTTGTCTCAAAACCTTAGATTGGTACATGTGGGTTGCTAATAGTGTTGATTACATCTTGTAGTAAATGCTAGTTGGTTTATTTAGTGGAAGATTATATGTTCAGATCCTTAATGCTATTCAATACCCCTCTGATCTTGAACTTGAATATGATTTGTGAGTAGTTACTTTTGTTCTTGAAGACATGGGAGAAGTCTTGTCATAAGTAATCATGTGAATTCGATATTCGTTCGATATTTTGATGATATGTATGTTGTTGCTTCCTTTAGTGGTGTCGTGTGAACGTCGACTACATGACACTTCACCATCTTTGGGCCTAAGGGAAGGCATTGTGGAGTAGTAATTAGATGATGGGTTGCTAGAGTGACAGAAGCTTAAACCCTAGTTTATGCGCTATTCCGTAAGGGGCTGATTTGGATCCATATGTTTCATACTATGGTTAGAGTTATACTAATTCTTCTTTCGTAGTTGCGGATGCTTGCAAGAGGGGGTAATCATAAGTGGGAGGCTTGTTCAAGTAAGAACAGCACCCAAGCACCGGTCCACCCACATATCAAATTATCAAAGTAGCGAACACGAATCAAACAAACATGATGAAAGTGACTAGATGAAATTCCCATGTGTCCTCGAGAACGCTTTGCTTATTATAAGAGATCATTCCGGATTGTACTTTGCTACAAAAAGGATTGGGCCACCTTGCTGCACTTATTGTTACCGTTACTACTTGTTACTTGTTACGAATTATCTTGCTATCAAAACTATCTGTTACCGCTACTTTCAGTTTTTGCAGAGAATACCTTGCTGAAAACCGCTTGTCAGTTCCTTCTGCTCCTCGTTGGGTTCGACACTCTTACTCATCGAAAGGATTACGATTGATCCCCTATACTTGTGGGTCATCAAAGCCCACAATCATTTTTGAAGCGGTTGCATCACATGATCTTTGGATTTGGCACGCTTTGTTTGGCATGTCCGGGTCTCACAATGATATCAATGTGTTGCCGTGACCAGCGTTATTTGCGAGGCTGACTGAAGAAAAGGCTCCTCCTTGCCAGTATACTGTCAATGGACATGAGTACAACATGGGCTACTATCTGGTTGACGGTATCTATCCTCCGTGGGCTACCTTTGTCAGCACCATCTCTAATCCAGTTGGCCAGAAAAAGTCTCACTTTGTCAAAGATAAGAAGCAACTAGAAAGGATGTCGAGAGGGCATTTGGAGTTCTGCAAGCCCGTTTTGTAATTGTTCGTGGACCTGCTAAACAATCTGATCCAGAGACCTTGTGGGAGGTGATGACTTGTTGTGTGATCATGCACAACATGATCGTCGAGGATGACGGTGAGGATGTTGCCGCAGCTCTAGAATTTGAGAACATGGGTGATCCTATCAAGCTTCCAGACCAGAATCCGGCCACATTTGAAGAGTTTATTCAAATGCATCAACAAATTCGGCATCGACCAACTCACAAGTAGCTAAAGGAAGATCTGATTGAGCATCAATGGGCGGTTAAAGGGGACGACAATGCTGGAATGTAATATTTGAACCTATTTAAATTTGAACTACTGCTGCATGCGGCTATTTGAACGTCTGTATCCTATGTATGCGGCCATTTGAACGTCTGAACTCTATGTATGCGGCTATTTAAACATGCGGACTCTCAAAAAAATAGAATTAGGCCGGATGTTTGCGGGCAGCATTGGATGATGGCCTCCCGCATCTCTGCCCGCAGACGGATGCGGGAGAAAATTTGCGGGTTGCCGTTGGAAATGCCCTTAATCGCAAGACACAAACACGCGCCTATAAGTTAAGTGAGATGGTGCATGCCTTTTAAAGCATTTGTTCGCGATTATCTCACTCGCCTCGACTTTGGCCGTTGGAAGTCTACCCCGACCGGCCGTGACATTCCAACTAAGATAGGCAGCAGCCACGTTCAGTCTGGTCGGTAGGCGTGTCATCTCTACTCCTATAAAAAGCCCATTTGGTGGTGATGGTGTGTCTGCCATGTAATTTTGACCATCCGATCCGCATCTAACATATCCGGGGCGATCTCTGGCACTAGCAAAAAGATGCCTGCCAGTATCTCTCTTCCAGACCGATCCAGGCCCATCCACATCCACCTTCCTCCAGCCAGCCATTGAACTTCGATCTGGCGCGATGGCCGCTGCCGCTGCCGGTGCTGTCCGCCCCCAATGCCTCGATGCCTCCTCTCTCTAGAAGCCCACCACCACCATGATCTCCCCTCCTCCACCTCCCTTCCCGTCTCCAACACCGCCAACCAGTACGCTGCCAATGTCGTCGGTTACTCGACACCTCCCATGCCTCCTCCTCTACCACAGCAGTCCGCCACCCACCATCACCCCACCTTCCCCTCCTCCTCACCGTCTCCTCCAGCCCCCTCCCACATCCCCTTCGACGCCACCCGCTGTAAGTACGTCGACGGCTGCGTGCTGCTAATCCTCGGTGGCGGCACCGCCACATATTACCGATTGCCCTCGTCGTTGGCCATCCCCGCTGCCCCGTCGAGCACCCACCTCTGCCATCCCCACCTCCGCCGCCGGCTGCGAGTGTAGCGGCATTGCATCCTCGCTGGCGCCATGTCCAACTTCGCGCTGCCACGTCCTCGCTGATGCGCTAGTCAGCGCGTGAAGCGGCCGAAGATTTGGGCCAACATCGGCAACCGAGACAGGGCCGCGCCGAGCTGCGAACCAGTGGCGAGGAGGCTCCTCCGGCACTCGCGGCAACGGCAGCGTACACCGTGAGTCGGCTCCTCTGGCGCTCGCGACAACGGCCGCGTACACGGAGTTTGGAGGTTCTCACTATCATTGCCGACCGTCAGCGCCTCCTCGGAAGATAGCACCACCGCGCTCGCTCGCGGGCACCATCGCCGGCGTCGATGCGTGCATCCAGGAGACTGAAAGTCCCGGCCGTGTGAGCTGCAGGTGGAGAGTAGGGGCGGGAGCTGCATGCTGGTGTTCGGCGGCGGCGAGATGGGGAGTAGTAGTACACGACGGCGCGGACGATGCCCGGCGTGCTCGCTCGTGCTGCGCGCGCATTCGCCCATAGTTCAAATTCAGATAGACATTCAGATGTATCTTGAGCCTGAAAGATTGACATTCAGATGTCAATTTGTTCAGATAGACATTAGTGTGGCAAGTTCAGTTTATCTTGAGCCCGAAAGATTGACATTCAGAAGTCGATTTGTTCAGTTTGTCTGAACTATGGCAAGTTGTTTTGGTCGCCGTCGATTGCATCATCTCGCACCACCAAGGCCAACAGTCACTATAGTTCGTCGGTTCGTGGTTGTGTGCAGTTCGACTACCCAATAGATCGGGACATGGCGCACACCATAGACATGGTCGTCGGAGTCAAGAAGGACTCAGAGTGTGCGGTCGGACGAGGGTGGTTGGCGGCAGAAGCTCCGAGCCGCGCTTGGGGCAATGACTATGGTGGGCGGAGGAGAACTAACTTTTTTGGTGCCCTATTATAGGGCAGCTGTTAGAGACAGCACTTGCTCCTGCACACAAAAAATGAGTTTTGGTGCCTAATTTTTCCCAACACCCTCTTTTGGTGCCCTAAAATAGGACAATTATTGGAGATGGTCTTAGCACGATCGATCAAATCGCAATATTAGTCCTTTCTATGAGCTCACATCGTTACCTTCTCTGACCAAACTGCAGGAGGCACGAAGAGATGGGCTAGAGATCAGGCAGGCGAATAGGGGCTACGAAAAGGCAAAATTTTCAGGCAAGATATGTTCTCCTGCATGTTTGAATCATGATTTGGATTGTCCTACATATTTGATTCTTTTTTATCTTACCAATAAGTTCGTTACTTTGTTCATGGGTATAATGATGTTTGAAAGTGCAACTAATCCCCGGGTGGTTTTGGTAATTAATAACAACATATATGTCATTGATCTAATGCTCATTGATATTAGTTTTCAGAGAAGATCAATGATTGGTATGGCAAGGACTAGTGAGTGTGGACCCCTCAAAATGCTAAGGGCAAGAATTGGCAAAGATCCAAGACTCTTCATTTTTGGTTTAGTGATCCAAGATTACATTGAGTCCATAGGAAAGTCAATACTATTAAAAGGGGATGAGTTTTGATCATGTATCAATTGCTCAAATGCTTAGTGGTATTGCTCCAAAACCCTCAAACATTTCTCCACATCACTTCTATCCAAAACCCTAAAAGCATCATCTCGGTCCCACCGAATTTCCACATCCCGGACTCACCGAGTTGATCACACACATTGCCAAAGCCAAACTCTAACTTTTCGGTGCAACTGAAATGGTTCTCGGTCTCACCAAGACGGCATGACCAAGTTGCTGTAACGATGTCACTTCACTTCGGAATTTCCGAGATGAAATTTTTGGAACTACCGAAACATGGTCTTTGCCCAAGCCATTGCACTTCGGTCTCACCGAGATGTTCTGATCAGTCTCACCGAGACCTCCAACGTTCAAGTCTTTTACACTAGTCAGTCTCACCGAGATTTTGGTCCGGTGTCACCGAGTTGGGTCAAATACTTGTAACGGATGGATCTTTGGGTGAAGCCTATTTATACCCCTCCACCCACACCTACTCCAAGAGAGAGCCATCAGAACGTGCCTACACTTCCACCATTCATTTTCTGAGAGAGAACCACCTACTCATGTGTTGAGATCAAGAGATTCCAATCCAACCATTTGAAACTTGATTTCTAGCCTTTCCCAAGTTGCCTTCCACTCAAATCCTTCTCCTACCAAAGCCAAATCTGTGAGAGAGTGAATGAGTGTTGGGGAGACTATCATTTGAAGCAGAAGAGTAAGGAGTTCATCATCAACAATATCATCTATTACCTTTTGGAGAGTGGTGTCTCCTAAATTGGTTAGGTGTCACTTGGAAGCCTCCAAGATCATGTGGAGTTGAACCAAGGAGTTTGTAAGGGCAAGGAGATCGCCTACTTCGTGAAGATCTACCCGAGTGAGGCTAGTCCTTCGTGGACGTAAGTCATGGTGCAATAGACAAGGTTGCTTCTTCATGGACCCTTCGTGGGTGGAGCCCTCCATGGACTCGCGCAACTGTTACCCTTTGTGGGTTGAAGTCTCCATCAAGGTGGACGTACGATAGCACAACCTATTGGAACCACGCCAAAAAAAAGTGTCTTCATTGCGTTTGATTTCTCCAACCCCTCCTTTACGTTCATATGCAAAGTCGTTATTTTCCGCTGCACAACTCTTAGACTTGCATGTGTAGGGTGTTGCTTGACTTGGTAGAATTGCTAAAACTTGCCTACTGATAACCCACAAGTATAGGGGCTCGCGACAGTCTTCGAGGGTAGTATTTCACCCAAATTTATTGATTCGACACAAGGGGAGCCAAAGAATATTTGCGAGTATTAGCAATTGAGTTGTCAATTCTACCACACCTGGAGAACAAAATATCTGCAGCAAAGTGTTTAGTAGCACAGTAGTAACAGTAACAATTGTAACGGAAACAGTAACAGTAGCAGTTTTGTAGTGATTGTAACAGCAGCAGCAACGGAAGTAACTTAGCAAAGATCAATATGCGAAAAGTGTAGGCATTGGATCAGTGATGGATAATTATGTTGGATGACATTCATCATGTAACAGTCATAACCTAGAGCGATACACAATAGCTCCAATTCATCAATATAATGTAGGCATGTAATCCGTATATAGTCATACATGCTTATAGTAAGAACTTGCATGACAACTTTTGTCCTACCCTCCTGTGGCAGCGGAGTCCATAAGGAAACTAAGGGATATTAAGGCTTCCTTTTAATAGAGAACCGGAACAAAGCATTAACACATGGTGAATACATGAACTCCTCGAATTACAGTCATCCTCGGAGAGTATCCCAAACAATTGTCACTACGGGGTCTACGGATCAGAACAATAACAAGTGCATATAACTAGCAGATAGGATCAAGAACTCAAATATATTCATGAAAACATAGATGGTTCAGATCTGAAATCATGGCACTCGGGCCCTAGTGACAAGCATTAAGCATAGCAAAGTCATAGCAACATCAATCTCAGAACATAGTGGATACTAGGGATCAAGCCCTAACAAATTGACTCGATTACATGATAAATCTCATCCAACCCATCACCGTCCAGCAAGCCTACGAAGGAATTACTCACACCCGGTGGTGAGCATCATGAAATTGGTGATGATGGATGGTTGATGATGACGATGGCGATGAATCCCCCTCTCCGGAGCCCCGAACGGACTTCAGATCAGCCCTCCCGATGAAGAACAGGAGGTGGCGGCGGCTCCGTATCGTGAAACGCGATGAAATTTCTTCTCTTAATTTTTTCTCGGGGAAAGAGAATTTATAGCGTTGGAATTAGGTCAGATGGCTACCTGTGGGCCCCACAAGGTATCCCGGCGCGGCCTAGGGGGGGTCGCGCCCTGTTGCCTTGTGGGCAACAGGTGGCCCCTCTCCAGTAGATTCTTGCGCCAATATTTTTTATGTATTCCATAAAAAATCTCCAAAAAGTTTTGTCCAATTCCGAGAACTTTTATTTCTACACAAAAACAACACCATGGTAATTCTGCTGAAAACAGCGTCAGTTCGGGTTAGTTCCATTCAAATCATGCAAATTAGAGTCCAAAACAAGAGCAAAAGTGCTTGGAAAAGTAGATACGACGGAGACGTATCAACTCCCCCAAGCTTAACTCATTGCTTGTCCTCAAGCAATTCAGTTGATTAACTGAAAGTGATAAAGAAAAACTTTTACGAACTCTTTTGTTCTTGTATCTGTATATAAGCTTAAATAGCACCCAAGTTTTCAGCAAAGATCATGAACTAACCATGCAAATGATAACACTTAGAATTCACATTTACTCATATCAATGGCATAATCAGCTAGCGAGCAATAATAACATATCTCCAATGCCAACAATTTGTCAAAACAATAATGATATAATATGATAACATGGTATCTCGCTAGCCTTTTCTGAGACCGCAAAACATAAATGCAGAGCACCTCCAAAGTTCAAGCAGCGACTAAACATTGTAATTCAGGGTAGAAGAGATCCAGTCATGGTATACCCAACATTAACTATACTCAATGCATAAGAATGACAATAGTGCTCTCAGGATTGGTGCTTAAAATGAGAAGGTGATGACTCAACAATAAAAGTAAAATAATATAAAAGTAAATAGATAGGCCCTTCGCAGAGGGAAGCAGAGATTTGTAGAGGTGCCAGAGCTCGAAGCTTAAATCTGAGATGAAAACAATTTTGAGAGGTGTACTTTTTCTGTCAATGTTACAACCGAGGATTTTCAATATCTTCCATGCTAAACACATTATCGGCGGTTCCCAAGCGGAAAGGTAAAGTTTACCCCCCCTCCACCATACAAACACAAGCCATGGCTAGCCGAATTCACGGGTGCCCTCCAAACGATCAATTTTCAGGGGGAGTTTGTTTTATTATATTTTTCTTTATTTTGATTATAGGACTGGGCATCCCAATTACCAGTATCTCTCGTGCAATGACAAGTGAATAAACACTCATCTTGAGAATAACCCGCTTAGCATGGAAGATACTGACCGCCCCCTGTCGCTCCATGAGCGGTACGGGCACACAAAACAGATGTTTATTTGAATGATTAGAGGTGGCACATGCAAATTTACTTGGAACGGCAGAGTAATACCGCATATAGGTAGACATAGTGGACTCATCTGGAACAACTTTGGTTTAAGGATTGTGGATGCACAAGCAGTATTCCCGCTTAGTACAGGCGAAGGCTAGCAAATAGATTGAGAAGCGACCAACTAGAGAGCGAAAACGGTCATAATCATGCATTGAGAATAATTAACATTGAATACTAACATGAGTAGGATATAAACACCCTGAACATAAATATCTACATTGGTTTTGAATCAACTACATGTGTGAACATGTGCCAGTCAAGCCACTTGAAACATTCAGAGGAGGATACCATACTAACATACTACATCATAACCATTTTAATGCATGTTGACATCCAAGATAAATCATTATCCACTCCTAGCTACTTAAGCATGGCATGAGCAACTATAATCTCTAATTGTCATCACAAACATGTTTACTCATAATATGTTGAATCATGGATACTGAGTTAAACATATTTACAAAAAAAACAAAAAGAGTTCATACCAGCTTTTCCTTGCCACAGTCACTTCATCAAATCATCATCATTATTTCCTTTCACTTGCACGACCGAATGATGTGAAAATAATAATAGTGCAAGAGTGCCGTGGACTAAGCTGGAATCTGCAAGCATTTTTTTCAAGGGAGAAGACAAGGTAATATTGGCTCTTCGTTAGATCAACCATAAAGCATATGAGAGCCACTCAATATTTTCATCGTGGTTTTCTCCCTACAACTACTCAACGAAAAGAAAAGAAATTTAGAGAAACACACTGAAATATTTTGGGAGTTTTTAGTTTTTTTTGAAGAAAGCAAATTAAGAAGAAAAATGAAAAGCAAGAAAAACTATTTACACGAGAGAGCTCCCAACAAACATGAAAACAAGAAACGAGAAATCTTTTTGGGTTTTCTTTTAATACTACCAACTAACTAACTAAGAAATAAAAACCGAAAAGAAGCGAGAAATATTTTTGGATTTTCGAAAATTTTCAAACACACAAGAAGAAAGCGAAAAAAGTAAAAACTAACATGGATCGTACAATGAAAAAGGATGAACACCGACAAGTAGAATGAAAGTGTGAATATGAATGTAATGTCGGTGAGAAATACGTAATCCCCCAAGCTTAGGCTTTTGGCCTAACTTGGTTTACTGCCATCCGTAGAATCCATCAGGTCCAGTAGGAAAGTGGCTAGGCAGAGGCACTCGAGCGTCCCAAGGCTGGGCCTCGTTCTCCGCCGCGGCCAACTCGTTCTTGTAAGCAATGATGTCCAGTGGTAGGATGGTGTATCCGTGCCTGGCATGAGAATGAAACAAGGAGGGTGCAGGCTGTAACACCCCGATTTTTGGCCCTTTCTTTTTCTTTTGGATTTCTTCGAATTTTTATTGGAGTTCTTTTTTTTCTGTGGCTCTGTGGTCTTGAAACCGGGGAAGATCTTCTCTCCTGCCACTTCCTAGTGGCTTGTCATTCTCAAATCTATCCCAAGGCCATGTCATTTCCATCTTAGCCCAACCCCAAATATTTATTTCTTGGGAATATTCCTTTTTCTATTAAAGGAATAACCCTGTTTGCTTTAGGTTGTGAAGCAACCTATATTTCTGCCATTCCAAAAATTCCCACAAAATTCTCATAACTTCTTTGGATCATATATTCCACAAATATGCCAAAATCCATCCTTGCCTAGTTCAAAAATAATTCAGGAATATTCATTTCCTATTCTGTCCAGTATGGCACTTTGTGAAGGAAGTGCTATTTATATTTTCTTGATTGCCTTCAAAAATTTTGGGCACTCTTTCATATCCAAATAATTGCCACATGCCAAAATTCAACTTCATTTGCCTAGAAAATCTTCCTCGGAAAATTTCCAAAGTTTCTGTCCAGAGAGAAGCTTTGTGAAGGAAGTACTAGCTAGGTTTATCCAAATGAGTTGAAATTTTGGTAGATCATTCATATGATCAAATAATTACTCTCCATCAAATTTCATCTCCATACAACAATCTATGTGAGCACACCTTCAAATCTTGGTTTCTGGTCACAATTTCAGTTTGTGAAGCAACTATATTTTATATTGCTTCATAAAATCTGAAATTAATCCAGGACCTAAACATCACTATATACATTGAGCATGCCAAAATTCACATCATTTTGCCAAGCCATTTTCTCCACAAAATTCCCCCAAGTTTCTGTCCAGTAGAAAGCATTGTGAAGCAAGTACCATTTTGGTGTATCCAAATGGTATGAAATTTTTTCAGTGCCTTCATATGCCCAAATCATCACCCTCCACCAATTTTCAGCCCAATCCAATCATCCAGGTGAGTGCTACTTCATGATCAAGTTTCTGGACCAGTTTTTGCAGTTGTAAAGCAACTATGTTAAATACTGGTCCAAACCTTTTCAAAACCCACAGGATTGTAGTCCTTCCTACCCTAAACCTCTGTGACATCTTGGTTAACCCTTATCCCATCCCATTTCACCACAACTTCATGATCAAGTTTGCTACAGCAAACTTTAGCTGATCCATCCCATCAACTCGTAGTCTCTTTGGCCGAGCCATCACATCAGTGGGACTGTAGGTTGGAGGGACAACACGTTTGACTCCTTTTGCCAGGCATACGTGCCCTCCTCTCGCCAACGCACGCGGTGACCACGCGGGCTGGCATGCGTTTGGCGCGCTCTGGGCGTCGGCTAGCTCCGAGCACTGCCCTCCCGGCTGCTCCCGTGCGTCCCACCTTGTCTACGGCGATGCTTGAGCTCTCCCGCGTCCATGCGTGCCCTGGCCCCCTCCTCCTTTGTCCTCCTCGCGCCACGGTAGCAACGGCCGCGTGCGCACAGTGGCCGAGTGGCCGACCGGACTTCGCCCCGCCCACGTCTGCCCTCCTCTGGCGCTCCACTACCCTCTCTCTCGTCGCCATCAGCCTCTCCGTGCGTGCGCACGCGTACGCGGCCGCGTCAGTGCATCCCCCAAGCGCTAGTGCCGGCATCCGGGCACGGCATCTTCGCCGCGGCTATATAAGCCACTCCCGGCCGCGTCTCTCCGCACCAGCAGCTCTCTCTCACTCCCAAAGCCCCCCTAGTCACTCTACCGAGCTCGAGGAGCTTCCCTGCCCGCCCACAGCCGCCATGGCCGTCGCCTCCTTCGGCTTAAATTCATCCAATGCCGAGCCCCTCCCTCCTTCCTCACCTCACCACGGAGCTCTCCTAGCTTCCCCGAAGCTCCCCCAACACCCTACTCCACTCTCTCCGCCACCGGGCCGTGCTGCCCGAGCTCGCCGTGGCCGCCGTCTGCCGCGGCCGGGGTTCCGCTTGCTCCACTGCTCTCTGGTGAGAGCCAAGCCCCCTGGCGGATGCGCCCGGTCGCGCTGGTCACGCCGGTGGCCGGCAGCGCCGGGGCCAGCACCGGCCGCGCTCGGCCGGGCCTCCTCTGTCATGGCCGTCAAGAGGAAGAAGGAGCCAGGAGAGATAGAGAGAAAAGTCAACGCGGGGCCCCCTCGTCAGCGACTTAACCCCGGGCCTGCGCAAGTTTAAGGGGAGGTGCACTTTAGTGGATTGCGTCTTCGGTTGGTTGAAAGCGTATTTCTCTGCTGCTTCGGCTTGAAATACGTTTTCACTGATTCGAAAGCGTATTCGCGGAAAGGCGCTTTCTGTTTAAACCCAGCCGGCCGAAATCCTTAAATAGCGGACGTTCACCCGTTAAGAGCAGAAATGAATATGTTTTTATTTGTTTTCTGCCTAACGAACGAACGGCCGTATCTCGTCAACCGTGACTCCGAATCAGGTGATTCCAAAGCCCACGATCTCAGTTCGTCGAGCCCGTTCTGTTGGCATCATTTTCACCATGTTGTAACATTCTGAAAATGACCATTTTGCCCTGCCCTTATTCAGCCCCCTTCGAGAGGGAATCATTTCCGGTAAAAAAATTCCGCGAGTGTCTCGCACTTCTTCCCGCTGGTTCCTCCATCCCCAGGCAAGCCACAACAGCCACTTGCATGATGGCATTGCAGTAGCCATGGTTTCTACTTGAATATTTAAATACTTGTTTGCTCATTTAATGATTTTGATAATGCTTCGAATATGCTTGTGAATCCATGTCCATGCTTATGCTATGTTCATTCTCATCTAGTAAGTGATATGATTAATTGATAATGTTATTATTACCATGTTTTATTCTTGTAATCATGTCAGATGCTAGTGGTAATGATATACTCATATGAATCATTATGGTTTGATATGAAAACATTTGTGATATTCATGATCATCGTTATGCTATGCTCATTTGCATCCCGTAGGCTAAATGATTTATCATTGTTGATGTTATGTTGTTAAATGGTTATGTTGCCCATCCATGGTTACACTGATATCATGCTCATATGCATTGTTATGTTGACTCAGCTCATCACCATTCAAGTTGAACCTGACATTAATTGAACTTGAACAAATCTGTTGGCTGAGTCATGGTGCCACCGAATCGAGCTAACCAGTGCAACCACACTTGCCTTATGGGGGGCCCTGATTCGGTCTATTGTCATGCCTCTCGCCGGTGCCTCCAACTAGGGAAGGTTATGTGCGCACGCTACCCTGATCAGGTAGGCGGCCATAAGCCTTGTGTGCCCAAGTTGTATGGTATACCGAGGCCCCCGTTTGGGACGTTGTTTTTGTTTGGCCACGACGGTGGCAGCCACAAAGGTGGCGGATGTCACGAGTTGACATCGGGGACACCCAGGACATAGCCCAAAGGGGAGTTTGTCGGAGTGGCCGAGAGAGTGTCAAGCAATAGATTGGTTTTGTCGGAATGTCGTTGGTCCACCCGAATGGGAGTACGAGGCCATGAGTTCCGTGGTGTGGGTACAGTGTACTAACCTCTGCAGAGTGTATAATCTATCGATAGCCGCGTCCTCGGTCATGGACACAGTTCGTAGTAGGTCACACTATGGGTCAACAGTAATAATAATAATCTGAATAACAACAACCCCGGTTCGATGAGGAAAGAAGTTGGTTGATCTTTATGTGGTCACGAGATGATCACGATGGTATTCTTGATGATGGCTGATCATGAGGTGATCGTGTGATGATCACGACGGTAAGAAAGATTGATACCTATGGTGGTTACGAGATAACCTTCGAGCAGAGTAAGTTGGTCCATGAGACCTTAAACGTCGACCCCCTTGCATGCTAGTGCTAGTATCATCATGTTCCTATCATGAACTACATGTACCTGCCATGCTCATGTTGTTCTAGCAGTATCATGTTCATCATTGATCATTTAACCTGTAAATGCCATGCTGTTGTTTGTCTTGATTGCTTGGGTTGCTGTGAGCTTGCGAGTACATTCAAAGTACTCACCTGGCATGTCATCCCAGATTGCAGGTGATGCCGTGATTGCTTGTTTGTCGAGGATCCCGAGGTTGCGCTCTAGGATGCGTCCCAGCCAGAGTCCCTGCGGAGTGGAGTTCATCACCGCCGCCGTTGTTCCGCTGCTAGAATTTATTCCACTTCGAGATGTTCCGCTGCTAGCATAGAACTACCTTAGCAGGCAAAGTGTCGCCGTGCCCCTGTAACCTTTGTAATATCGGACCCTTGTACCCCGTTTATTCGTAATAAAGAGCTGATTTGTTCTATGCTAAGCAGTGCCGTATTCCAGAAGACTTGATCTCTGGGTTGGAATACGGGGCGTTCCGGTCTCTCTGAGCCGGGGTGCCACACAGGCAAAGAAATAATATCACGAGTCCTCTCACTAAATACCAAGTTATAACAAATGTAGTGAGGAGGCTCAGGTTCATCAATAAAGTGGTGATCAATCATGGATTGTTGGTCTAAATAAATCTTAGGCATCAAATAATCATTATGGCGGATAGCAACATTGAAGCGTCTCGCAAGGCGTCTAGCATAAATACCGCCATGAATTTTACCCCTAGTCCTGTTAGTGTGCAAGCGGCGTGCAATGATAGCTCCCAAATTAAAAGTGTTATCGCCATGAAGTGCACGAGTAAAATGGAGAGGTCAGGAGCACAGAGCGTACCGCCTTCCTCCCTGGCAGTCAAACATTTCCCTATGAATAAAGCAAAGTAGTGCACAGCAGGCAAATGCAAGCTAGTAATCGGGCTCTCGACACGCCCCTAAATTCTCCCACGGTCAAAGTGAGAAGGAAGTCCTCGAACTCCTCAGGCCGAGGCTCCCTCAACTCCCCACCTGTAACACCCCCAGTGTCATGCTACAGTGACCTCACACAAATGATGCCAAGTCATCATCATTATATCCTAAGAAATGTAATTAAGAAATAATTCAGCTCAAATTCAAAATTCAAATAACAAGTGAAATTAGAAAAACTTCAAACTTGTAAACAAAATAGTTCATAATATTGCAAATAATCCCAAAGCGATTATAAAAATAAAACCAATATTATTTGAAAGTCCAAAATTACCCTAGCAACAAAAACAGTACCCAAAACAGCCCCATTTAATCCATTTTCATTTAATAAAATTCAAATGAATTCAAATATACCCCAAACTTTTTGTGGTAGCCCAAAATATTACTTTGTATTTATGTGACAATTTTCACCATTTACAAAAATCATTTGGTGGCTCTACTTAATGCAAAACAGTGGCAGAAAATACAAAATGGAAAAGAATAAAAGAAAAAGCCTAGCGCTACTGTGCCACTGGGCCTAAGTGGGCTACAGTGCGGCCCAGCCCACTACAGCCGGCCTTTCCCTACCTCCCGCTGCGCCAGGAGAAGGCCGACGCGCGCCATGGCCACCGATGCCGCGCTCGCACGGCCATCGAGAGCCGCGGGTGGATAAGGGCGCCCCGACACTCTCTCTCTCCCCCCGAAACCCTAGCAACCCCACTCTTCCCCATCGCTCCTCTCTTCCCCTCATTTTCGGCGGCACCCGAACGCATCCGCCACCGCGCCATCGTCCCCGTGGCGGCCACCGGCCATCCCCCGCCTAACCAACATGTCCCCGAGCTCCGCCGCGCTCCCCTACATCACCTGAGGCCACCCGACGGAGCTCATCACCTCTGCGCCCAGCCCCTCGACCTCGTCTTCTCCCCGGCCACCGCAGATCGCCGTCGTCGATTACGGCCGCATCGAGCCTTCCCCGAGCCCACGAACCAGCCCGTCGTCCTCACTGTGAGCCGCTGCGCCGGATGCGCCCTTCCCCTCTCTCTCTTGTCGTCTCTAGTCACTGCGCCATCGAGGCCGTACCCGCCGCCACCGATGAGCTAGCCCCCGCCGCTGTAGTCCGTTCCAGGGCATGGCGAGCACGCCACCGTGCTCGTGGCCTCGCTTAGGAGCCGCCTGGACTGCTAGATCATCGAGGCCGAGCCTTTGCGCTCGAATCCTTCGACCCCGTGCTCCGGCCGTCGCCATTGTTGTCACCGCCGTCGCTGCAGACCTCCCCCGCTCGAACCGGTGCCACAGATCAACGCGCGATGCTGTGCACGTTCGAACGCCACCGGCCGCGCGTCAAATGGACGTCGGAGCGCCGTTTCCGAGCATCACCGCCGCCTCGGGTGGTCGCCGCCGGCGCGCCACCGCGTTTGAACGCCGGTGTGACGTGGCCAGGTGGGTCCCCCGTGTCAGGGGGTTAATTAGCCCCTAATGACCCTATGACAAGTGGGGCCCTCCACTGTAGCATTTAGTTAAATTAAATAAATCAAATAATTAGTTAAGTCACTGACTTGTGGGCCCCCCTGTTAATTAACTTAATTAAATTAACCTAACCCTTTGTTAACTCTAACAACCACCGACTACTGGGTCCCACTGGACCCAGTTGACCAATCAACCCAGTTGACTGGGCTGGACCCAGTCAATGACACGTGGGTCCCCCTGGACCCACTGTCCAGTCAACATTGACCCAGTCAACTGCTGACTGTGCAGTTGACTGGGCCCACTGTCAGCCTCTGATGCACTTTTCTGGGTACACTTCTGTGTACCCATAGCAACTAATATTTAAATGATTTTCGAATTAAATTAATTCCAGTAAATTCCAGAAATTCCAGAAAATGATTAAAACTTTGAAAAATCATATAAAATAAACCGTAACTCGGATGAAAATAATTTACAAAAGAAAAATGATCAGAAAAATCCAACGAATCCGAATATGTCATCTGCATGCATGTTACAACCCTCTGCGTAGGAGAACCTATAACTTTAGGCCTGTTACTGATAGATGAATAGTGCCAGACCTTTGGTAAATAATTTCAAATTAATTCCTAATTTAACTAAAAATGGTTTAGGGATGTATTAGGTCACCCCTGCATTGCATATTGCCATGTCATGCTCTGTGAGTGCATTTGTTTGCTGTGTATTTATCTGTTTCCCCCCCCCCTTCTCTTCGGTAGACCCCGAGACCGACGCTGCCCCTGTGATCGACTACGTCACCGATGACCCTTCTTCCTTCTCAGCAGAGCTTCCAGGCAAGCAAACCCCCTTGATCATTCCTATATCACCTATTCCTTCTTCCCCGTGCTTGCATTAGAATTTGCTACCATATTTGATTGTTCCTATTCTGATGCATAGCCTAATTTTGTAACTGCTGTTGATACCTTACCTGCTATCCTAAATGCTTAGTATAGGCTGGTTAGTGATCCATTAATGGCCCCACACCCTTGTCCATGTTGCCATGCTTTACCACCGGTGACTCGATCAGTGTGATCGACATACAGAGACCGAACACAGCACTGCACACCCCCTTAGTTGTACGACTCTACAGAGCTACTATCGAGTGCCGAGGGTGATACCTCCTACCTCACTCCTGATCATATCTCTGTAGCATAGCTAGTCGGTTGTGGGTTACCGAGGGTGATTCCTCTTTCACCTCCTCCGATGATGCCTCTGTCGTGCAACCCCTCAAGTGTGAACCCATCGAGGGTGATTCCTCCAAGTTCACCTTGACGGATACATCGAGTGAGAATCCATCTAGCGTGATTCCTCGGATTTCCCCCTTGATGTCATGGCCACACGGTTACCTTGGCATTTACCTCAGACCCTTGTTAAAGTCGGGTCGACCCCGAGGGGTACCCGCGAGAGATGTGAAGTCGGGTTGACCGTGAGGGTACCCGCGAGATAATTACGTGGCACGGCCATGCAGGTAGACCGCCCCAGGAGAGGGTTGGGCCTGGCCCTTGTCGTAAGTCCACGAGACGGGGCGACGGGGTCACATGATCGTGGATCTCTGCTCGTTTCCGTGAGCTCCCAATACACTAACGGATTTGGGTATTTGATCTGAGTTGGCCACTGGCCTATACGCACTACCACCACGCGGGATAATGGTTTAATGGGGCCCTCGGCACCGTATGTATCAGCCGAAAGCTCTGTCAGACGTCCATTTCAGCATTGTGAGCCCGTCGGGACAAGTGCCATCCAGGACTGAGGTGGGCTTGGACTCCGATACGCGACACAACGACCCGGAGTGCAAAGGGCGATGGGCCCAAGACCCCTGAGCACTTAGGATGTAGACCGGCAGGGACCTCTTTGTGGAGCCTAGGTAGGACTACGTCGTGTCGATCAGCCGAGGCCGGGCATGACCCAGAAAAGTGTGTCCGGCCAGAGTTAATCGAGCGTGTTGGGTAACAGTTGTCCACCCCTGTAGGGAAGTTATCTATTCGAATAGACGTGACCACGGTAATAGGACGCTCAGTGTTGTATCCCGATCTACTACAACTTGAACTGGATACATGTTACTTTAATTGTAAGCTCCGGGATCGCTTTCTTGCAGGGAGTCGAGGAAGGTTCTCTGGGCTTTACTATTACATGCTTGTTACTTTATGTTATACTACTAATCTGCACTCTTCTAATGCTGCGAGACGCTGTAAGATGCTAGTCTTCGATAGGCTAGGCCCTCTCTCTATTCTGGCATTTCTGTAGTCTAGTCCACAGATACAACCCCTTCTTTTGATACCGATGCATAAATAGAATAGTTCTGATGTAAGTCTTGCGAGTACTTTGGATGAGTACTCACGGTTGCTTTGCTACCTTTTTTCCCCAAACCCGATTGATGTGATCAGACGACGGACCCCCGGAGCCAGCTGATCCTGCCGACTACTACTACCCCACCGGTGGAGCTTAATACTATGTGGAGACCGACGACCAGGAGTAGATTGGAGGCTCCCGGGCAGGAGGCCTGCGCCTTTTCGATCAGATGTCGTTGTTTTGCTCAGCCTTCTTAAGGCAAACTTGTTTGACTTTATGTCTGTACTCAGATATTATTGTTGCTTCCGCTAACGCTTGTACGCGAGCTTATGTATTCGAGCCCTCGAGGCCCCTGGCTTGTAATATAGAGCTTGTATGACTTTTATTTGTGTTTAGAGTTGTGTTGTGATATCTTCCCGTGAGTCCTTAGGCTTGATCGTGTGCATTTGCGTGTATGATTAGTGCATGATTAAGTGGGGGCGTCATAAGTTGGTATCAGAGCCGACTGCTTGTAGGAAGCCCCTTTCTAACTCCTTGGCCGAAGTTGAGTCTAGTCTTTGAAAAATGATTTTACTAACATGGCTGTGTGGCTTACGGGCCCACATCGCCAATGGATGGGATTAGGATCTTTTATTCCTCTCCTTTACTCTGGGATTCTGATCTCTCCTCTATTCGGGTTAAAGTTTTGCTAACACTAACATTAGGTTCTCGTGTTCACATCCACCCGAAGAGCTGGATTGTCTGCAATTATTCCTTTCCATTAGTCTGTTCAACCTTTCTTGTAATCTGGCTTTATCTGAGCAGTGATAATTCCCAGCTTAAGTCAACACCCCCAAATAAAACCTTGTTACTATTGTTGATGACTTTCCGGTAACCACCGATGGGCGAGAACCTTGCCTATTGGTTCGCCTCGTTTTAACGAGTAGGAAAATGGTTCTCTTCGTTCCCCGCCCATGGTACCGACGTGTTGCCGACATAGCTGACAAGCTATCCTCTGACATGCCTTGCTAGCGCGACCGTGCAAGATGTCACCGCCTTTCCTACTCTTAATTCCACACAAACCACAATTCCACAGGATCGAAACCTGACTCTCCTGTACATCCTTGATCCTGAAGATACCCCTTACCCCACCACTTAAATCTCGGGACGAGATTTCTTGTAGTGGGGGAGATTTGTAACACCCCCTGTGTCATGCTACAGTGACCTCACACAAACGAAGCCAAGCCATCATCATTATATCCTAAGAAATGCAATTAAGAAATAATTCAGCTCAAATTCAAAATTCAAATAACAAGTGAAATTAGAAAAACTTCAAACTTGTAAACAAAATAGTTCATAATATTGCAAATAATCCCCAAGCAATTATAAAAATAAAACCAATATTATTTGAAAGTCCAAAATTACCCTAGCAACCAAAACAGTACCCAAAACAGCCTCATTTAATCCATTTTCATTTAATAAAATTCAAATGAATTCAAATATACCCCAACCTTTTTGTGGTAGCCCAAAATATTACTTTGTACTTATGTGACAATTTTCAACATTTACAAAAATCATTTGGTGGCTCTACTTAATGCAAAACAGTGGCAGAAAATACAAAATGGAAAAGAATAAAAGAAAAAGCCTAGCGCTACTGTGCCACTAGGCCTAAGTGGGCTACAGTGCGGCCCAGCCCACTACAGCCGGCCTTCCCCTACCTCCCGCTGCGCCAGGAGAAGGCCGACGCGCACCATGGCCACCGACGCCGCGCTCGCACGGCCATCGAGAGCTGCGGGTGGATAAGGTCGCCCCGACGCTCTCTCTCTCCCCCCGAAACCCTAGTAACCCCACTCTTCCCCCTCGCTCCTCTCTTCCCCTCATTTTTGGCGGCCACCGAACGCATCCGCCACCGCGCCATCGTCCCTGTCGCGGCCACTGGCCATCCCCCGCCTAACCGACATGTCCCCGAGCTCCGCCGCGCTCCCCTACATCACCTGAGGCCACCCGACGGAGCTCATCACCTCTGCGTCGAGCCCCTCGACCTCGTCTTCTCCCCGGCCACCGCAGATCGCCGTCGTCAATTACGGCCGCATCGAGCCTTCCCCGAGCCCATGGACCAGCCCGTCGTCCTCACTGTGAGCCGCTGCGCCGGATGCGCCCTTCCCCTCTCTCTCTCTTGTCGTCTCTAGTCAATGCGCCACCGAGGCCGTACCCGCCGCCGCAGATGAGCTCGCCCCCGCAACTGTAGTCCGTTCCAGGGCATGGCGAGCACGCCACCGTGCTCGTAGCCTCGCTTAGGAGCCACCTGGCCCACTAGATCATCGAGGCCGAGACTCTGCGCTCGAATCCTTCGACCCCGTGCTCCGGCCGTCACCATTGTTGTCACCGCCGTCGCTGTAGACCTCCCCCGCTCGAACCGGTGCCACAGATCAACGCGCGATGCTGCGCACGTTCGAACACCACCGGCCACGGGTCAAATGGACGCCGGAGCACCGTTTCCGAGCATCACCGCCGCCTCGGGTGGTCGCCACCGATGCGCCACCGCGTTTGAACGCCGGTGTGACGTGGCCAGGTGGGTCCCCCGTGTCAGGGGGTTAATTAGCCCCTAATGACCCTATGACAGGTGGGGCCCTCCACTGTAGCATTTAGTTAAATTAAATAAATCAAATAATTAGTTAAGTCACTGACTTGTGGGCCCCCCTGTTAATTAACTTAATTAAATTAACCTAACCCTCTGTTAACTCTAACAACCACCGACTACTGGGTCTCACTGGACCCAGTTGACCAGTCAACCCAGCTGACTAGGCTGGACCCAGTCAATGACAGGTGGGTCCCCCTGGACCCACTGTCCAGTCAACGTTGGCCCAGTCAACTGCTGACTGTGCAGTTGACTGGGCCCACTGTCAGCCTTTGATGCACTTTTCTGGGTACACTTCTGTGTACCCATAGCAATTAATATTTAAATGATTTTCCAATTAAATTAATTCCATTAAATTCCAGAAATTCAAAAAAAATGATTAAAACTTTGAAAAATCATATAAAATAAACCGTAACTCGGATGAAAATAATTTATATATGAAAAATGATCAGAAAAATCCAACGAATCCGAATATGTCATCTGCATGCATGTTAGAACCCTCTACGTAGGAGAACCTGTAAATTTAGGCCTGTTTCTGATAGATGAATAGTGCCTAACCTCCGGTAAATAATTCCAAATTAATTCCTAATTTAACTAAAAATGGTTAAGGGATGTATTAGGTCACCCCTGCATTGCATATTGCCATGTCATGCTCTGTGAGTGCATTTGTTTGCTATGTATTTATCTGTTTCCTCCCCCCCTTCTCTCCGGTAGACCCCGAGACAGGCGCTGCCCTTGTGATCGACTACGTCACCGACGACCCTTCTTCCTTCTCAGCAGAGCTTCCAGGCAAGCAAACCCCCTTGATCATTCCTATATCACCTATTCCTTCGTCCCTGTGCTTGCATTAGAATTTGCTACCGTATTTGATTGTTCCTATTCTAATGCATAGCCTGATTTTGTAACTGTTGTTGATACCTTACCTCTATCCTAAATGCTTAGTATAGGCTGGTTAGTGATCCATCAATGGCCCCACACCCTTGTCCATGTTGCCATGCTTTACCACCGGTGACTCGATCAGTGTGATCGATACACAGAGACCGAACACAGCACCGCACACCCCCTTAGTTGTATGACTCTGCAGAGCTACTATCGAGTGCCGAGGGTGATACCTCCTACCTTACTCCTGATGATATCTCTGTAGCGTAGCTAGTCGGTTGTGGGTTACCGAGGGTGATTCCTCTTTCACCTCCTCCGATGATGCCTCTGTCGTGCAAACCCTCAAGTGTGAACCCATCGAGGGTGATTCCTCCAAGTTAACCTTGACGGATACATCGAGTGGGAATCCATCTAGGGTGATTCCTCGGATTTCCCCCTTGATGTCATGGCCACACAGTTACCTTGGCATTTACCTCAGACCCTTGTTAAAGTCGGGTCGACCCCGAGGGGTACCCGCGAGAGATGTGAAGTCGGGTTGACCGTGAGGGTACCCGCGAGATAATTACGTGGCACGGCCGGGCAGGTAGACCGTCCCAGGAGAGAGTTGGGCCTAGCCCTTGTCGTAAGTCCACGAGACGGGGCGACGGGGTCACATGATCGTGGATCTCTGCTCGTTTCCGCGAGCTCCCAATACACTAACGGATTTGGGTATTTGATCTGAGTTGGACACTGGCCTATACGCACTACCACCACGCGGGATAATGGTTTAATGGGGCCCTCGGCGCCGTATGTATCAGCCGAAAGCTCTGTCAGACGTCCAGTTCAGCATTGTGAGCCCGTCGGGACAAGTGCCATCTAGGACTGAGGTGGGCTTGGACTCCGATACGCGACACAACGACCCAGAGTGCAAAGGGCGATGGGCCCAACACCGCTGAGCACTTAGGATGTAGACCGGCGGGGACCTCTCTGCGGAGCCTAGGTAGGACTACGTCGTGTCGATCAGCCGAGGCCGGGCATGACCCAGAAAAGTGTGTCCGACCAGAGTTAATCGAGTGTGTTGGGTAACAGTAGTGCACCCCTGCAGGGAAGTTATCTATTCGAATAGCTGTGTCCACGGTAACAGGACGCTCAGTGTTGTATCCCGATCTACTACAACTTGAACTGGATACATGTTACTTTAATTGTAAGCTCTGGGATCGCTTTCTCGTAGGGAGTCGTGGAAGGTTCTCTGGGCTTTACTATTACATGCATGTTACTTTATGTTATACTACTAATCTGCACTCTTCTAATGCTGCAAGACGCTGGAAGATGCTAGTCTTCGATAGGCTAGGCCCTCTCTCTATTCTGGCATTTCTGCAGTCTAGTCCACAGATACAGCCCCTTCTTTTGATACCGATGCATAAATAGAATAGTTCTGATTTAAATCTTGCGAGTACTTTGGATGAGTACTCACGGTTGCTTTGCTACTTTTTTCCCCATACCCGATTGCCGCGATCTGACGACGGACCCCCGGAGCCAGCTGATCCCGCCGACTACTACTACCCCACCGGTGGAGCTTACTACTACGTGGAGACCGACGACCAGGAGTAGATAGGAGGCTCCCAGGCAGGAGGCATGCGCCTTTTCGATCAGATGTCGTTGTTTTGCTCAGCCTTCTTAAGGCATACTTGTTTGACTTTATGTCTATACTCAGATATTATTGTTGCTTCCGCTAACGCTTGTACACGAGCTTATGTATTCGAGCCCTCGAGGCCCCTGGCTTGTAACATAGAGCTTGGATGACTTTTATTTGTGTTTAGAGTTGTGTTGTGATATCTTCCTGTGAGTCCTTAGGCTTGATCGTGTGCATTTGCGTGTATGATTAGTGCACAATTAAGTGGGGGCATCACACGACCAGAGGGAATCAGACATATCCCACAAAACTCAGTAAGTGGTATTTCATGATGCTCGGCATATAAATCAAAACGTACCATGGGAACATCGAGCCTATGCATGAAATAAAAATTATGCACAAAGGAATTTGTGAGGAGGTGGTATTGGTCACACTCATCTGCGAGGAAGTCGGTCAGCCCGACATTCGTGGAAAATTACGCAAACTCTTGGTGAAACCCGGCTTTGTCCATGATGACGTTGTGTGGCCATTCGCACGGCCGGACCTCCGTCCTACGCGGAATGTTAAGGTCACGGTCCGGGGCATTCCCAATGATCCCGTTGGGGCTCCGGCTCGAAGAACCTCTTTGGAAGAAGTTCATTTTCCTAAGAGAAAATTTCTGAAAATTGTTGGACCACAAAATAATGTCAATAAAACTTCACAAGATTGATAGCAACTACTCATACAAGTGCCTAGAGGCTATATCAAGCATTCAAACTACTTAGAACTCAAAGAATTCAACATGCAAGCTCATTTTCAGTAGCACCATTAGCAACAATTTATGCAAAATATAATCCACTAAAGCAAAAACTAATTGGAGAAATGGAGGAGTCACATACCAAGGAGCAATCCACCAAAACAGTTCGGAAACGGAGCTCCGAGCAAAGAGATCGAAAATCTCAGGTTTGGGAGCAAGAACACGAGAACAAAGGCTACCATCATTTTTTTTCTGGAGGTAGGAGATGAAGTGGGCTGAAGAGATAAGTGAGTGGGTCCGTGTGGGACCCACAAGGCATCTTGGCGCGACCCGGGGGGGTCGCGCCCTGTTGCCTTGTGAGCAATAGGGGAACCCCCTTGGGTTATTTTTAGTGCCGAAAATTCTTAAATATTCCAGAAAAAATCATGTTAAAATTTCACAGCATTCTGAGCACTTTTATTTTTGGGTCATATTTTATTGCATGGATAATTTAGAAAACAGAATAATCATGGCATTTTACTTTATTAAACTATGAATAACAGAGAGCAACCTATAATTACAGAAAGTTGTGCTTACTAATTTCATCGACCACATATGCCCCTCAAAAAGAATCCATTAATAAGGTCGATCAAGTCTTATTAACAAACTATTTCCGAGTAACATGAAACCGAAGAACTTTCGTATAACACTAAGTTACCGCAAAGGGGATATGCATCTCCCCAACAATAAGCATTCATATTTCTTTTTGACGGTGGGAAGAGGAAATTTAAATCCTCCAATAGTGATTGTCGAAACTTTTTCAATATAGTTAATACCAATCACCGAACTTTGTTTCTTCAGAAAATAAACCGTATGCTCTTTACCATTGACATGAAAGGTGACTTTGCTTTTGTTGCAATCAATAACAGCACCTGCAGTATTCAAAAAGGGTCTACCAAGGATAATCGACATGTTGTCGTCCTCGGGCATATCAAGTGTAACAAAGTCTGTTAAGATAGTAACATTTGCAACAACAACAGGCACATCCTCGCAAATTCCAATAGGTATAGCAGTTGATTTATCAGCCATTTACAAAGATATTTCAGTAGGTGTCAACTTATTCAAATCAAGTCTTCTATATAAAGAGAAAGGCATAACACTAACACCGGCTCCTAAATCACATAAAGCAGTTTTGACATAACTTCTTTTAATGGAGCATGGTATAGTAGGTATTCCCGGATCTCCTAACTTTTTAGGCACTCCACCCTTAAAAGAATAATTTGCAAGCATGGTGGAAATTTCAGCCTCAGGTATCTTCCTTTTATTAGTGGCAAAATCTTTCATATATTTAGCATATGGAGGCATTTTCAAAATATCAGTCAAGCGAGTGCGCAAAAAGACAAGTCTAAGCATTTCAACAAAGCGCTCAAAGTCCTCATCTTTATTTCTAGATGGTTTAGTAGGAAAAGGCATAGGTTTTTGAACCCATGGTTCTCTTTCCTTTCCATGTTTTCTAGCAATAAAATCACTTTTATCATATCTTTTATTCTTAGGAGGTGGGTTATCAAGATCAACAGCAGGTTCTATTTCTACATCATTATCTGGTTGAGCATCAACATGAACATCATTATCATTAAGTGGGTGTTCATTACCAAACTATGTCTCAGCATCAGAAATAGAAAAATCATTACGAGTCTCAGGAGGTTTTTCTATCTCAGGTTCACTAGAAGCATGCAAAGTCCTATCATTTTTCTTTTTCTTCTTTGATGGACTAGGCACATCAATATTATTTCTCTGAAAATCTTGCTCAATTCTTTTAGGATGACCTTCAGGATACAGAGCCTCCTGAGTCATTCTACCTCCTCTAGTAACAACTCTAACAGCATGATCATTCATTTTATTATTCATCTCAGTAAGCAAATCATTTTGGGACTTAGCAACTTGTTCCAACTGAGTATGAACCATAGAAGCATGTTTACTTAAGCCTTTAACATCATTAGCAATTATGGGCATTAAATCACTCAAATGATCTATCATGAAAGCATTACGTTTTAATTGATTGCTAACATACATATTGAAGTGTTCTTGCTTAATGATGTAATTATCAAACTCATAAAGGCATTGACTAGCAGATTTATTATAAGGAATATCACCTTCATCGAATCTAATAAGAGAATTTACCTCTAATACCTGTGTCGGGATGTCGAGCCCATGTATTTCTTCAATAGGCGGTAAATTCTTAACATCTTCAGACTTAATACCTTTTTCTCTCATAGATTTCTTTGCCTCTTGCATATCTTCAGGACTGAGGAATAGAATACCTCTCTTCTTTGGAGTTGATTTTGGCGGTGGTTCAGGAAGTGTCCAATCATTGGCATTCTTTAATATATTATTCAATAGTTCTTCAGCCTGTTCAACAGTTCATTCCCTGAAAACACAATCAGCACAACTATCTAGGTAGTCCCTAGAAGCATCGGTTAGTCCATTATCACAGATATCAAGTATTTCATTTTTCTTAAGAGGATGATCAGGCAAAGAATTAAGTAGTTGGAGAAGCCTCCCCCAAGCTTGAGGGAGATTTTTTTCTTCAATTTGCACAAAGTTAAATATTTCCTGTAAGGCAGCTTGTTTCTTATGAGCAGGAAAATATTTTTCAGAGAAGTAATATATCATATCCTGGGGACTACGCACACAACCAGGAGCAAGAGTATTAAACCATTTCATAGCATCACCCTTTAATGAGAAAGGAAACAACTTAAGAATGTAATAGTAATGAATTTTTACCTCATGAGCAAATAGGGTGGCTATATCATTCAATTTAGTAAGATGTGCCACAACAGTTACAGTTTCGTAACAATGAAAAGGATCTGATTCAACCAAAGTAATTAACTCAGGATCGACAAAGAATTCATAATCCTTATCGGTAACAAAGATAGGAGAGGTAACAAACTTAGGGTAATATTTCATTCTCTCCATCATAGACTTTTCTTTTAACTTAACCAGTCATTTTCTAACATCATCTCTATCATTATAAGCGAGAATTTCTCTAGCTGTTTCTCCATCTATAACATAACCAACAGGTATCTTAGGTATTTCAAATCTATTAGGAGGGCTAGGCATAATAGGTGAATCATAATTTTCATCAAGTTCATCAGTTTCAGCATTCTCAATTTCTTTAGCTTTAGCAATTTGTTCATCAACAAATTCACCTAGTGGCACAGTATTATCAAGCATAGTACTAGCATCATCACAAGTTTTATTTATAGCAGAAGCAGTATCATCAATTACTTGCGACATATTAGAATGAATAACAGGTGGCGGTGTCGCAAGCCTACTCAGAACAGAAGGTGAATCAAGTGCAGAGTGTGATGGCAGTTCCTTACCTCCCCTCGTCTTAGAGGGCACAATCTTGGTCTTAGTGTCTTTTAGATTCTTCATCGTGATCAATAGATATAATTCCCAAGTGACTCAACAAATAGAGCTATGCTCCCCGGCAACGGCGCTAGAAAAAGGTCTTGATAACCCACAAGTATAGGGGATCGCGACAGTCTTCAAGGGTAGTATTTCACCCAAATTTATTGATTCGACACAAGGGGAGCCAAAGAATATTTGCGAGTATTAGCAGTTGAGTTGTCAATTCAACCACACCTGGAGAACTAAATATCTGCAACAAAGTGTTTAGTAGCACAGTAGTAACAGTAGCAATAGTAATGGAAACAGTAACAGTAGCAGTTTTGTAGTGATTGTAACAGCAGTAGCAACAGAAATAACTTAGCAAAGATCAATATGCGAAAATCGTAGGCATTGGATCAGTGATGGATAATTATGTTGGATGACATTCATCATGTAACAGTCACAACCTAGAGCGATACACAATAGCTCCAATTCATCAATATAATGTAGGCATGTATTCCGTATATAGGCATACGTGCTTATAGTAAGAACTTGCATGACATCTTTTGTCCTACCCTCCCGTGGCAGCGGGGTCCATATGGAAACTAAGGGATATTAAGGCCTCCTTTTAATAGAGAACCGGAACAAAGCATTAACACATGGTGAATACATGAACTCCTCGAATTACAGTCATCCCCGGAGAGTATCCCAAACAATTGTCACTATGGGGTCTACGGATCAGAACAATAACAAGTGCATATAACTAGCAGATAGGATCAAGAACTCAAATATATTCATGAAAACATAGAGGGTTCAGATCTAAAATCATGGCACTCGGGCCGTAGTGACAAGCATTAAGCATAGCAAAGTCATAGCAACATCAATCTCAGAACATAGTGGATACTAGGGATCAAGCCCTAACAAATTGACTCGATTACATGATAAATCTCATCCAACCCATCACCATCCAGCAAGCCTACGAAGGAATTACTCACACCCGGTGGTGAGCATCATGAAATTGGTGATGGAGGATGGTTGATGATGACGATGGCGACGAATCCCCCTCTCCAGAGCCCCGAACGGACTCCAGATCAGCCCTCTCGATGAAGAACAGGAGGTCGCGGTGGCTCCGTATCGTGAAACGCGATGAAACTTCTTATCTTAATTTTTTCTCGGGGAAAGAGAATTTATAGCGTTGGAATTACGTCAGATGGCCACCTGTGGGACCCACAAGGTATCCCGTCGCGGCCCGGGGAGGGGGGGAGGGTCACGCCCTGTTGCCTTGTGGGCAACAGGTGGCCCCTCTCCAGTAGATTCTTGCACCAATATTTTTTATATATTCCATAAAAAATCTTCAAAAAATTTCGTCCAATTCCGAGAACTTTTATTTCTGTACAAAAACAACACCATGGTAATTCTGCTAAAAACAACATCAGTCCGGGTTAGTTCCATTCAAATCATGCAAATTAGAGTCCAAAACAAGAGCAAAAGTGTTCGGAAAAGTAGATACGACGGAGACGTATCACCTACAACTAAAATTGGGAAGAGGATAAGCTTTTATTTTTGGTCAAGTAGTCTAATCACCCCCCCCCTCCAGACATACGTTTGATCCTACAAGTGGTATCAGAGCTTTGGTCTCCATTGCATTGGTTTCACAACCTAGGAGAGTATGGCGTCTAGTGAGGGTAATTATCACCATAGAGGTCCATATTTTGATGGTACAAACTTTGCTAGTTGGAAACATAAGATGAAAATGCATATTCTTGGTCATAATCCCCCCGTTTAGGTTGTTGTTCATGTTGGCTTGCAAGGTTAATTCTTTGAGGATGGAAATGAACCGAATCGTGAAGCAACCGCGGAAAAATTGAAGATGTTGCAATACAATGCTCAAGCATGTGACATTCTCTTCAACGGTTTGTGCCCCGAGGAGTTGAACAAGATCAGCCGCCTCAAGAATGCAAAGGAAATTTGGGATACTTTGGTTGATATGCACGAGGGTACGAGTCCGTCAAGGAATCCAAGTTGGATGTGCTTCAAAGTCAACTTGACAAGTTCAAGATGAATGATGGTGAAGGAGTCGCTGAAATGTACTCTAGGCTTGCTCTCATCACAAATGAGATTACCAGCTTAGGAAGTGAAGAGATGACCGACAAATTCATCATCAAGAAGATCCTTAGAGCCTTGGATGGAAAATATGATACCGTGTGCACATTGATCCAAATGATGCCAAATTACAAAGATCTCAAGCCCACGGAAGTCATTGGAAGGATTGTTGCTCATGAGATGTCACTCAAGGACAAAGAAGAGCTACACAATAAGTCAAGTGGTGCTTACAAAGCCTCAAGCGATGCTCCCACAACATCAAGTGACAAGCTAGTATCCAATGAATTGATAAGCTTAATGGTGAAAAGATTCAACAAGTTCTACAAGATTAGAGGAAAAGAAATAAGCTCAAACTCAAAAAACTATGAGCAAAGATCATCAAGTCATGACCGTAATTGCTACAATTGTGGAAGACCCGGACACTACTCCAATGAGTGTATGGCACCTCACAAGAAAAGAGACGAATCACCAAGAGGAAAGTATAGAAGATATGAATCACCTCACAAGGAGAGAAGGAGTAGAGATGATCGTTATGAACGAAGACCTTCTTGGAGAAGCAAGGATTCAAAAAGGAAGGACAAGTCATCCAAGAGCTACACTAGAAGAAGACATCAAGCTCATGTTGGTGAATGGATTTCCGGCTCTGACTCCGACAAACCAATCCAAGAGAAGTTATCACTCCAACTCCGACTATAGTCAAGATGAAGGTTGCTACTTGTAGTCTGCGTTGGCATTTCCCCGAAGAGGACAGGATGATGTAGTATAGTAGAGATAAGTATTTTGATCAGTTAAGAACCAAGGTTATCAATCCAGTAGGAGAACCAAGCAAAATTCCATTAAGCGCACCTGCACACACAAGAGCAAACACTTGCACCCAACGCAAATAAGAGGGTTGTCAATCCTCTTAGAGGTTATTCACAAGGATTAAATCTTATAGAGATAAATAGATAAACTAAAATACTAATTAAAATAAAAGTAAATAAATTGCAGCAAGGTATTTTTAGGTTTTTTATATATGATAAAGTAGACCCGGGGGGCATAGTTTTCACTAGAGGCTTCTCTCTCGAACACATAGCATACGGTGGCTAAACAAATTATTGTTGGGCAATTGATAGAAAAGCAAATAATTATGACGGATTCATGGCAATGATCATGTATATAGCCATCACGTCCGAGACAAGTAGACCGACTCCTGCCTGCATCTACTACTATTACTCCACCCATCGACCGCTATCCAGCATGCATCTAGGGTATTAAGTATGAAACAGAGTAACGCCTTAAGCAAGATGACATGATGTAGACAAAGTAAACTCAAGCAATATGATTAAACCCCATCTTTTTATCCTTAATGGAAACAATACAAATACGTGTCATGTCCCCTTCTGTCACTGGGATTGAGCATTGCAAGATTGAACCCATCACAAAGCACCTCTCCCATTGCAAGACAAATCAATCTAGTAGGCCAAACCAAATCGATAGATCGGAGAGAAATACAGAGCTATAATAATCATGCATAAAAGAGTTCAGAGAAGACTCAAATATTTCTCATGAATAATCTGATCATAAACTCACAATTCATCGGATCCCAACAAACACACCGCAAAAGAAGATTACATCGGATAGAACTCCAAGAACATCGAGGAGAACATGGTATTGAAGATCAAAGAGAGAGAAGAAGCCATCTAGCTACTAGCTATGGACCCGTAGGTCTGTGGTAAACTACCCACACATCATCGGAAGGGCAGCAAGGTTGATGAAGAAGCCCTCCGTGATCGATTCCCCCTCCTGGAGAGTATCGGAAAAGGCCTCCAGATGGGATCGCGGAAGAACAGAGGCTTGCGGCGGCGGAAAGGTTTTCTCTTCTGTCTCTCTATTGGTTTTGGAATATTTGGGAATTTATAGCGCTAGAATTAGGTCAGGAGGGGCAACGAGGGGCCCACAAGCCTGGGAGGCGCGCCCTACCCCCCTGGGCGCGCCCTACAGTCTTGTCGCCTCCTCGTGGCTCTTCTGGTCTTCTCCCAAAGCTTCGTGGGTCTCTTCTGGTACAGAAAAATTTAATCCAAAGTTTTTTTCTTGTTTGGACACTTTTTGATAATGATTTTCTGAAAAGGCAAAATCAAGTAGAAAACAGCAACTAGCACTGGGCACTGGGTTAATAGGTTGTCCCAAAAAATGATATATAATGGCATATAATTGCATATAAAACATCCAAGATTGATACTATAATAGCAAGGAACAATCAAAAATTATAGATACGTTGGAGACGTATCAAGCATCCCCAAGCTTAATTCCTGCTCGTCCTCGAATAGGTAAATGATAAAAACATAATTTTGATGTGGAATGCTACCTATCATGTTTCATCATGTAATCTCTCTCTTATGATATGAATAATAAGATCCGAATGATTCAAAGCAATAGTCTATAATTTGATATAAAGACATCAATACTCAGGCATACTAATAAACAATCATGTCTTTCAAAATAAAAATGCTAAAGAACATTATCCCTACAAAATCATATAATCCTGTCATGCTCCATCTACTTAGCACAAAATATTTATCATGAACAACCCTGGTTTTAGCCAAGCAATTGGTTCATACTTTTTAATGCGCTTCAGCTTTTTCAACCCCCACGCAATACATGAGCGCAAGCCATGGATATAGCACTATGGGTGGAATAGAGTGCAGTGGTAGAGATCAATAAGGGGAAGTCAAAAATAAGAAGATAGTCTCACATCAAGGAGGCTAATCAACGGGCTATGGAGATGCCCATCAATTGATGTCAATGCGAGGAGTAGGGATTGCCATGCAATGGATGCACTAAGAGCTATAAGTGTATGAAAGCTCAACATGAAAACTAAGTGGGTGTGCATCCAACTTGCTTGCTCATGAAGACCTCGGGCATTTGAGGAAGCCCATCATCGGAATATACAAGCCAAGTTCTATAATGAAAGATTCCCACTAGTATATGTAAGTGACAAAATAGGAGACTCTCTATATGAAAAACATGGTGCTACTCTGAAGCACAAGTGTGGAAAAAGGATAGTAACATTGCCCCTTCTCTCTTTTTCTCTCATTTTTTTCATGGCTCTTTTTGGCCTCTTTTTTTTTGTCCGGAGTCTCATCCCGACTTGTGGGGGAATCATGGTCTCATCATCCTTTCCTCACTGGGACAATGCTCTAATAATGATGATAATCACACTTTTATTTACTTACAACTCAATATTACAACTTGATATTAGAACAAAAATATGACTCTATATGAATGCCTATGGCAGTGTACCAGGATGTGCAATGATGCTAGCGTAACATGTATAAAAAATGATGAACGGTGGCTGAGCCACGAATACTATGTCAGCTATATGATCATGCAAAGCAATGTGACAATGTCGATGTGTGTCATAAAAACGGAATGGTGGAAGTTGCATGGCAATATATCTCGGAATGGCTATGGAAATGCCATGATAGGTAGGTATGGTGGCTGTTTTGAGGAAGATATAAAGAGGCTTATGTGTGATAGAGCGTATCATATCACGGGGTTTGGATGCACCGGCGAAGTTTGCACCAACTCTCGATGTGAGAAAGGGCAATGCACGGTACCGAAGAGGCTAGCAAATTGCGGAAAGGTGAGAGTGTGTATAATCCATGGACTCACATTAGTCATAAAGAACTCACATACTTATTGCAAAAGTTTATTAGCCCTCGAAGCAAAGTACTACTATGCATGCCCCTAGGGGGGAGGTTGGTAGGAGTTAACCATCCCGCGCCCCCGACCGCCACACAAAGGAAGACAATCAATAATAAATCATGCTCCAACTTCATAGCATAACGACAGATCATACGTGCATGCTTCGGGAATCACAAATCTTAACACCAATATTCTTACTAAACCACAATTATCTACTAATACCTCCCACATATTACCATCTTAATATCGCAAAACTATTGCAAGGAATCAAACTTATCATATTCAGTGATCTACATGAAAGTTTTTATTATATCCCTCTTGAATACCTATCATATCAGGACCAAATTCATAACCCGTGCATATTACCAGTGCTATTCATTAGACTCTCAAAAAGATATAAGTGAAGCATGAGAGTCCAACTATTTCTTTAAAATATAACCACCGTCGTGCTCTAAACGATATAAGTGAAGCACTAGAGCAACTGCCTAGCTCAAAAGATATAAGTGAAGCACATAGAGTATTCTAACAAATCACGAATAATGTGTGTCCCTCTCAAAAAGGTGTGTTCAGCAAAGATGATTGTGACAAACTAAAAATCAAACAAAAGCAAACAAACTATATCACGAGACGCTCCAAGTAAAACACATATCATGTGATGAATAAAAATATAACTCCAAGTGAGTTACCGATAGATTGTAGACGAAAGAGAGGATGCCTTCCGGGGCATCCCCAAGCTTAGATGCTTGAGTCTTCCTTGAATATTACCTTGGGGTGCCTTGGGCATCCCCGAGCTTAGGCTCTTGCCGCTCCTTATTCCTTTATCCATCGTAGTCTCACCCAAAACTCGAAAACTTCAGCACACAAAACTCAACAGAAACCTCGTGAGATCCGTTAGTATAACAAACAAATCTTAAACTTTAGGTGCTGTTGTAAATTGATTCATATTTAATATACGCATAATGCTACTGTACTCCAACTTCTCCATGACTCATACCCCCCGATACGATCCATAGTTTCATCAAAATAAGCAAACTATGCAACAAAAACAGAATCTGTCTAAAACAGACAGTCTATAAAGATCTGAATTAATGTCATACTTCTGTAACTCCAATGTAGAGACCCGACCCAATACGGTCAAGTCTCTGTGCTTTCTGTGCCATCCCTGGATCAGTATGCTGGCACACACAGTACTTCGATGAAATACCATAACATGACATGTAAAATAAATACCGTAGATCCAGAGTATACCTTATATATCACAGTGGAAACAAATTAATAAGGGTGTGGAGTCCCATCAACGCCAGCGGCAAGTTGAGTGTACACCGTAACCCTATATCGTAACTCTTACTCGTCGTAGAAATACCTGCAACATGATATGTTGCAGCCGTGTAGGTCAGTACATTGAATGTACCGGCAAGATCACAATATGAAGCAGATGATAAAGACTATTTTATATGCAATAAGGCTTTGAGGCTCTGTGTCTGAGTTTCTTTTGCATAAAAGCTGGTTTTATTTTCCCTACAACAAAGGAATAATTCAGGAGTCTTCACTACAGAGTTATCTACTATGACATGGTTCCGCCAACCGATGTCTCATAGCCCATAAGTATCATAAGTTGCCCACAATTAGTTATCAGTCTGGTGTTGAGAGTTCAGAGATAGATCCAAGTCCAGAGGCTCAAGTTGTCCGTAACCGGGGACACGGCTAATTGATTAGGTTTTAACTCTGCAGAGTGTTGCGCACTTTACCCACAAGAATCGTTCCCTCCTTTTAAGTCCTCTCACTGCCGAGTGTTTGAGAATAGGACGAACGAAACATGGTCTTTCAAAGAGTTCCCCTGACCACTGTTCGGTGCCCATCCAATCCTACCGTCGACTACATCTGCTAGTACCGTCCCAGCCAGAGTCACAACTAAGGTCAACCAAGCCAGAGCCCATAATGACTTGTGGCTACACAGGTAAGCTTCCGGGCATGAAGTATTCTTCCGTCTCTTTGAGCCTGGGTGGAGCTTTCCGCATGATATCACGACGCTTCTCCGGAATCACTGAGTACTGGGCACACCAAGGTACCCTTCTTATCCATTCTCCACCCATAGGTAAATTGAATTCTTGGCTTGAGTCTTGAGGTCTTGTAGATGGAGGTCTTGAAATTGCCATCTTGAAGTTGTCGTCATCAGTCTTGAAGTTGTCGTCATTGACGTAGAGTCCTCCTTCTCACACCACTCACAAACTCTCATACCAATCCCCGTCTACTAAAGCGTAGCATTAAAATGAATGACGTTCCCAGGGTTTACTATCAGGGGTGTGGGTTCCTACCTCATGCTTCTACTCAACTACAAGATTCAATATACTACTGGAGGAGTGGTGAAAAAGTGACACTAAATGCAATAAAAACATAGGTATGAAAGTATGGTCAAAGTTAACTTGCCTGGTATAGTTGATGAAGATAATATCGCTCTCAGAAATAACTTGATAGACTATTCGTGAAATCTATATTAATCACACAATTTCATACACATAAATAACCATTCTAACAAGCATTCTAGCACTCAAAATAACAATCAACAAATAAAAATCAATAAAGAGATTTCCAAAAGAATAAACCAAATAAAAATCCAAAGAAAACTTCAAAGGAAAACTACTAAAGAAAACTCTATGACTTAACCAAGAAATAATGTTTGTCCTAATCAAAACTTAACAAGGAAAAGTGCTAAACAAAATAAATAAATAAAATAAAATAATAAATAAACAGAAAGTATTTTTTTTAATATTTTTCCCTAGCAAAAGAATCAACTAAAAAGCTTTTATAAAACTCATAATATGACCTAGACAAACATTAATACAAAACAAAAGAAAACAATATAATAATATTTGTCTACTGTAGACTAACATAATCCTAACAAATTTTTGTCAAAAATGACAAAAGAAAATAATTGAAAACAATTAAAACTAAAGGAAAAAAGAAATAAAACAAACTATTCAAAATAGTACTGTTTTGCTAATAATTTTTTTTAAAATAAAACAAAAATAAAAATTGAAGTGCTACTGGATGCACAACTATTTTTGTGACAAAGTGCAAAAAGATTCAACTAAAAACCTATTTTCAAACAAAAGATATTAGCAATCTAGTGTTTGAATCAGATCCACGCAAATTTCACATTTAAATTTTTCAAATATGGTCAAACTTGGCTTCTACAGAAACTTCATCAAATTCTAAACCTAATCCAAAATAATCACTCAAAAATAATTAAAAACATAAAAGATATAAAGAAAAGAAAAACAGAAAACAATCTGAAATTAAAATAGAAACTGAAATAAAAGAAAAAACTATCGATCGGCTATGGGACACGTGGCAGCACGCTAATGGGCCGGCTAGCGACCGAAAAGAAACTACGGGCGGTCGACTTATATCTAGCGCGTACTGGTTCGCTTTAAAAAAAGTAAAACACGATCTAATCTGGATCGTTGAGGGACGATCGGACGGAGGAGAGGCATGGCGAGGCTCACCGCGGCGGCGTTGGCGTCGGTCATCATCGGCGGGCGCGCTCCGGTGGTCGAGGGCATCGGCGAAGTGGAAGAGGAGGTGCAGAGGATGACGGCGAGTCCAGTGGTAGTCGCGGCAACGGCGGAGGTGGACGAAGGAGGACGGCGGCGAGCTCGGGTGGCGGTGGCGTTCGGTGGTCGATGGCGACGGCGCTCCGATGGTTGGCGAGCTCCGGCGAGTGGACGGGCGGATGCGTCGGAGCTCGGCGGGCTCGTGGGTGGCGTCGGTGAGGTACGGGGAGGTCGGGGTGAAGCGGAGGGGCGGAAATGGCGCAGCGGCAGAGGTGTGCTCCGGCGAGCAATCCACAGCGGCAGAGGCGATGGGAGAGAGGGCTTAGGGGTGGGATCGAGCCGGGGAAGGCGGGGCCAACTTGGGCGAGGGGGCTGCGTGATACGGAGAATGTGGCGAATCCCGACGGCGGCGGCGGCGTGTTCCGGCGAAGGAAGGAGATGACCGAAACAGGATTCGGTCGGGCGATGGGTCCCACCTGTAAGCGAGAGGGGGATGGGGACAGAGGATAGGTCGACCAGATTTGGTGGGATTCGGGTGCGGGCACGTGTGGCTGGGCCAGCTGGCCAGTGGGACTCGATGGGCGATTTTCTAATAAATGAAAATTCCTTTCCTAATTTGAATAAACAGAGAGAGAAAAGAAAAGAAAAGAAAAGAAAAGAAAATAAATAGAAATATCATATAGGCATATTATATATCAAAATGATCAGGAGAAAATATCCTAAAACCTGCACTATTTTTTAGAGACAGAATAAAATAGTTTATAAAATTCATATTTTTTTGAAAATTCAAATAAATCCAAGTTTGACTTTCAAATATTTTGGCATTATATCTTCTGACTATTTGGAGGGCCATGTTACCTCCTCTCACACTTTTTGATCAAAGTATTTTGTCAGGGATTTTTGAAATAAAATTCAAATGCCATGTTTGAAATGACGTCAAATGAAATCTTTTAAATTCAAGTACCATTTTGATAATGGCCTTCTACTTCCCACTCTATTTCAAATGAAGAAGTCATATTATCTTCCCTCATTAAAATCCTTGAGTGGCATGAAGTCTCTGGTTGGAAAATATTTCAAATGAAATTCAAATCCCTTTTTCATTTCTTTAAATGGAAGAAGTCATATCATCTTCACTCTAGGGTTTTGTGATGAAATGAATTTAAATTCCCAGGGATCAAAATGCAAAGTGACAGTTTTGGGAAAGTCATTTCATTCCCTCTCATTAAACTTTCAAAAAGTTTCAAATTTCACTCACTTTCAGTCAATCAATCAAACAATCAATCATATTTATTTAATTAATATAACATTCCAAAATTTAGAATTTTGGGATGTTACATCCAAAAATTCTGAAAAATTAGGACAACGTGGGCAATTCATATATCAATATTGTGTAAAAAATTCTGAAGGTTCTGACGCTCCAGAGAAAAACCAAAATTCTAGCACTGGACGCAAAAGTTTCTGTTTTCAAACAGCATCAATTATACTATCATCAACATTATCCCAAAGGCATTACTTGGCGCAAACACTAATTAAAACATAAAAAAACAATCATAACAGAGGATATAATTGTGTAAACACTCAAGAACAAAAGGTAAAAGCAAAAATTTATTTTATTCATTGGGTTGCCTCCCAACAAGCTCTTTCTTTTTAGCCATTAAGATAGGCTTCGAGATTTTAAAGATGCTCACACGAAAGATAATAATTGAAACACAAAGAGAGCATCATGAAGCATATGAAAAAGACATTTAAGTCTAACATACTTCCTATGCATAGGCATTTTATAGGAAAACAAATTACCAAGACAACCAATATCTAGCATATGCAAATAGGAAGAATGAGGAATTAATAATTTCAACATAAAGATAGGTAATTTAGTAACATGAAAATTTCTACAACCATATTTTCCTCTCTCATAATAATTACATGTAGGATCATAATCAAATTCAACCATATAGCTATCATAAACAATATTCTCTCTATGATCCACATGCATAAAAAATGTATAATCTTCCAAGATAGTGGGATTAACATCAACTAAAGTCATGACCTCTCCAAACCCACTTTTGTCAAAAAATTCATAAGATTGAACACTCTCTGAATATGTGGGATTATTTTTACCTAAAGTTGACACTCTTCCAAACCCACTTTCAATAGTATTGCAATCATTATTATCAATATCACAATCATCATGAGGCTTAAATAAATTTTCAAGATCATAAGAAGCATCACCCCAATCATGATCATTACAATAAGTAGTGAACATAACAAAATCATCATCCCCAAGCTTGTAGTTTTGCATATTATTAACACAATTGACATTAATAGAATTTATAATAAAATCATTGCAATCATGCTTTTCATTCAAGGAGCTATCATGAATCACTTTATAAATTTCCTCTTTCAACACTTCATCAAAATTTTCAGATTCATGATTTTCAAGCAAAACTTCAAAGAGAAAATCAAGTGCACTCAACTCACTAGCAATTTGTTCATCATAATTGGATATTTTGAAAAGATTATCTAGTGGATAAGGATCCATATCAATAGATTTTTTAGCAAGCAAATAGGAAGCACATGGCAACACAAGCAAACAAGCAAATAAAATATTTTTGTGTTTTTGTAAAATTCTTTTAGAAGTGGGGGAGATGAAAACGAGAGGCGAATGCAAATAAAAGGAAAATAAAGTAAATGCAAGTGGATGATAGTTTGTGCGAAGGTACTTGGTAATTTTGATGATGTCTCCCCGGCAACGGCGCCAGAAATTCTTCCTGCTACTTGTAGTCTGCGTTGGTATTTCCCCGAAGAGGAGAGGATGATGCAGTACAGTAGAGATAAGTATTTCCCTCAGTTAAGAACCAAGGTTATCAATCCAGTAGGAGAACCAAGTAAAATTCTGTAAAGCGCACCTGCACAGACAAGAGCAAACACTTGCACCCAACGCAAATAAGAGGGTTGTCAATCCTCTTAGAGGTTATTTGTAAGGATTAAATCTTATAGAAATAAATAGATAAACTAAAATACTAATTAAAATGAAAGTAAATAAATTGCAGCAAGGTATTTTTAGGTTTTTTATATATGATAAAGTAGACCCGGGGGCCATAGTTTTCACTAGAGGCTTCTCTCTCGAACACATAGCATACGGTGGGTAAACAAATTACTGTTGGGCAATTAATAGAAAAGCAAATAATTATGATGGATTCATGGCAATGATCATGTATATAGGCATCACATCCGAGACAAGTAGACCGACTCCTTCCTGCATCTACTACTATTACTCCACCCATCGACCGCTATCCAGCATGCATCTAGGGTATTAAGTATGAAACAGAGTAACGCCTTAAGCAAGATGACATGATGTAGACAAAGTAAACTCAAGCAATATGATTAAACCCCATCTTTTTATCCTTAATGGCAACAATACAAATATGTGTCATGTCCCCTTCTGTCACTGGGATTGAGCACCGCAAGATTGAACCCATCACAAAGCACCTCTCCCATTGCAAGACAAATCAATCTAGTAGGCCTAACCAAATCGATAGATCGGAGAGAAATAAAAATCTATAATAATCATGCATAAAAGAGTTCAGAGAAGACTCAAATATTTCTCATGAATAATCTGATCATAAACTCACAATTCATCGGATCCCAACAAACACACCGCAAAAGAAGATTACATCGGATAGAACTCCAAGAACATTGAGGAGAACATGGTATTGAAGATCAAAGAGAGAGAAGAAGCCATCTAGCTACTAGCTATGGACCCGTAGGTCTATGGTAAACTACTCACACATCATCGGAAGGGTAGCAAGGTTGATGAAGAAGCCCTCCGTGATCGATTCCCCCTCCGGCAGAGTACCGGAAAAGGCCTCCAGATGGGATCGCGGAAGAACAGAGGCTTGCGGCGGCGGAAAGGTTTTCTCTTCTATCTCTCTATTGGTTTTGGAATATTTGGGAATTTATAGCGCTGGAATTAGGTCAGGAGGGGCAACGAGGGGCCCACAAGCCTGGGGGGCGCGCCCTACCCCCCTGGGCGCGCCCTCCAGGCTTGTCGCCTCCTCGTGGCTCTTCTGGTCTTCTCCCGAAGCTTCGTGGGTCTCTTCTAGTCCAGAAAAAATTAATCCAAATTTTTTTCTCGTTTCGACACTTTTTGATAATGATTTTCTGAAAAGGCAAAAACAAGAAGAAAATAGCAACTGGCACTGGGCACTGGGTTAATAGGTTAGTCCCAAAAAATGATATATAATGGCATATAATTGCATATAAAACATCCAAGATTGATACTATAATAGCATGGAACAATCAAAAATTATAGATACGTTGGAGACGTATCAAAGGTGTTGCCGGACTTGCTCTCGTATCCTCCAACTCCTATGACCTATTTGATTCACCAAATGAGGGAATTGGAAGATGCTTCATGGCAAAAGGCCCCAAGGTATCATACCCCGAATACCTTGACTTTGATAGTGATGAGGATGATTTACTTGGTGATGATGATTGGCTTGTTGATAAAACTAGTAATGTAAGCTATAATGAACTTGCTAGTAATCATGATAGTCAAGAGGAAACGAATGACAATGCTATGAAGGAGATTGAGCGTCTAACTAAAGAACTAAACACTCTTAAGTTAGCTCATGAAACAACTCAAGAGGATCATAGAGAGCTTCTAAGAACTCATGAGAAGCTAAGCTTCGAGAAGCTAAATTTAGAGCAAGAGCATGAGTTTCTAAAAGCTATCAATGACGATCTTCGAAAGAAGAGTTCCTCTTACATTGCCAAATGTTTTCTCTTGTCTACTTTTGTGCCACAAGTTAAATCTAAGCAAACTAGTAACAAGGGTAAAAAGGGTTCTACCTCTAGTAGTCACAATAACAATGCTAAATCCAACGTTGTTGCTTCTAGTAGTTCTATTGATTCCACTAATGATTCTCTTAGCCAAGTTACACTTGAGCAAGAAAACAATTTATTGAAAGGAATTATAGAAAAGGGTGTCTACAAGAGCCTTGCCGGAAGTAAGCAATTTGAGAAAATTGTACGCAAGCAAGGAAGGCACCGGAAGAACCAAGGTGTTGGTTTTGAACGAAAGTTCAATGCCAATGGAGTTCAGTGGGAAGAAGATCAATACCCCAAGACGAAGTTTGTTCCTCAATAAGAGAAGTATGATCCTACTTCCTTCAAGGGAACACAAGCTCAAGATGATCTTCCACCACAAGACCACAAGCTAAAAGGCAAGGACAAGCTTCAAGAGGAAATTGACTCATATGAAGAACCACCTCAAGCCTTGGTCAAGTGGATTCCCAAGACTGCATCAAGTTCTACTTCATTAAGTACAACTACAACTCCAAGGATTCCAAGTTGATGTGGGTCCCAAAGAAGAAGAACTAGAGAGTTATTGAGGGTGACTCCGCCAACAAATTTCACTCACATTTATTATGGCAAGGACTTGTGCAACCAACTTCAACATCTTGCACTAGTTCATGGAGTCACAAACCCTCTTATTGGTAAGACAAGGGACAAGGTATTCAATGCATTCATGGACATCATATGTTTGCATTTCACTCTATGTCTATGGATATCCTTGTTTGTTCCTTGTGGGACTAACCCATGTAGGTATTGAAAGTGCATCATTCAAAGGATTGCTCCCAACTCTTGATGTCTACATCAACATTGAGCATCCACAACTACAACATCTACATGAAGTCAACATTGACAAAACCCAAGGTTAGTTCATCCCTCTTTGGGGGGATATCACATCTAGGGGGAGCTTTGCTCTAATACTTGAGTCAAGCAACTCTAATGGTGTGAACACATTAATGCTTTATGTAAAAGTGGTAACCCCACTTGTGCTTAAACGATGAGTATGACCTATGATGAAATGTTCTCATTTGGCTCCTAAGTCAATATACTCATATATAGATGACTATGTCATCGCCCATTGTGTGATAGAAGCTAGTTTTGATTGAGCATGTTTGCCACATATTTCATTTGCTACTTTATTGTGTGAGCATGTTGTTGTGCATATTTCTCATTCAAGGACATCCACTTGTTGTTTTGATTGATTGGTTTTATTTGGCCAAATAGATGTACAAGAATGCCTAAGAACCTTCTTTAGCTATCTATCTCTTCTTGTCTCAAATTCTATTCATGCTATATCACAAAACTTGAACAAGCTCAATTTCGGACCCTCCGGGTGAGGAGCACTCGGAGACACCGATCTGATTAGGGCTGACCTCCAAAACCTTCTAAGTACTTTTTGATCAGACCAACTATCTCCCATTCGGTCCCACCGATAGCACTTAGACTGATCAAATTTTTTCATCTCGATAAGACTGATATGAAAATCCCGGCGTCACTGATACATTCCGTCTATGGCAGTTACGCGTTTCGGTGAGACCGAGTCGTTTCATTCGGTACTACCGACAGCACACGGGCATATATATGTTCGCGAACCATACGTTGAAAAATTCTTCAAACGTCACGCACCTGCACCCAGTTGCTGCCGTCGCCCCTGGTCCTTAGATCATCGCCTTCGTCTCCAGCGCACCCTCGCCACCGGATTCCGTCGCCGTCAACGGCATTCTTCTCCGCCGTTGCCGCCGTAGAGGATCTCCACCAAGTTAGGGTGAGATTCGACCCCCTCTGTGCTCCAAATTCCAATTCAATGCACGGATGGTTCGCCTGGATCTTGCCACGGATTGCACTTCTTTATCCACTGAAATTCCTAGCGATAGCTCGAATTAGAATTTTAGGTTTAGGGTTTTACAGTTTTCATCTCGGATCGACCGAATCGAAGCAACCCGGCGTCACCGATTTGGCCTTGGCCATTGCACACAGTACGTTTCGGTGAAACCGAGTGGTACTGGGTCGGTGTCACCGAGTTGGTTCCTCTGTAGCATCATGTGCACTTCGGTGAAGCCAGGAACTGCTTCGGTCAAACCGAAATGCAAACCCTAGCTTCAGTTGCTGCCTCGGTGCTACCAAGAATTTCAAATCGGTCACTCAGAAATGCTCTCTGTAAAAACCTAAAACTGAAGTTTGAATTCGAATATTTTCAAAAACTACTGTGTTTTGTGATGACTCATCTACTCCACTCTTCCCATTCTAATTCACAGGGTCAGTGTCAGCATGTTAGATACCAGTGATAGCCAGAACAGGTCAGTTGAGCCAAGTGTTGACTTGGAGGCAGGCACTAGTCCTAATGAGAGCAATCATGAGGGAGAGAGGAGCTCTCCAAGTCTGCCCAAAGCAGCCACCAGAACCTCCAGTTCAAAAAGAGTATGCAGGTACTCAAAAGGAGAGATGAGTGACTAGGAAGGTATCCGCATCTACAGCTGCCAAGAGAGGCATTTCCTCAAAGAATCCAGGAGGATCTCAGCAAGTGCCAAGCAAGTCTATGCCTAAGGCTGCAGGCAAAAATAGGGAGAGGAAGCAAGTTGCTCATGTGGTATTCAAACCCACCTCTATGAGAAGAGATGATGCCATTGATGAAGAGGAGGAGCCAGCTGCAAATCCACCTCCTCCTAACCAGCAAAAGCTCCTGAGTGATGCTATGAGGACTGCCACTTCCTCCAAGGCCAAGCCTGCTGCTGCTGCTAAGTCCAAGAGGACTACCAGAGATGTATCTGCTGCAGAGAAGAACAAGACCCCAGTGCCTCAGAGAGATGTTGATGATGACGCTGAAGCCCTAGTGCTAAGGAAATTGAGACCCAAACTGCCTGAGCATGATGACACACATCCTTTGGCAGAAAACATGAAGGAAAGAAAAGACAAAGGATTGAGGATATGGAGAGAGTCTGATCCTTACTCTGCGAGAAGGAGAACTGCTATTGATTACCGTTACCATACCAAGGAGCAACAAGACTTCTATGAGACAGTGCTCCTTGACAAGAACCCAGTTGTCAGTGACATGAGATGGGTTGACTGGAAGTACATTGATGCCAATGAAGATCACTTTCCCCATGTTCATGAAGATTTCAGATCTATTGGTATTGATGAGTTCATCGGGAAGAAGTTGACAGCATGGAATGATGAGATGATCATGCAATTTTATTCTACTGCTCATTTCTACCCCAATGGCAGAATAGTTTGGATAACTGAAGGGGTTAGATATCAATAATCCAGTGTGATTGAGTGGGAAACACTTCTAGATGTTCCAAAGGCTGATGAAGATGATGTTGATGTCTATGCCAAGCCTAAGATGGACCACAACTCCATGGTCAACATGTATACTGAGATACCCAACAAGTATAAGGAGTCTCACAAGCTCGGTTCTGTCTACCATTTGCTTGTCGGCCTAGCTACCTCCAATACCATTATGAGGCATACTTTGATGCCAAAGTCTGGAGATGAGAAGATGATCAGAGGCCACTCCATCAACATGCAGCACCTCATTGATCAATGATGTCTACTACACAACTTATTCTTGTAGACTCGTGTTGGGCCTCCAAGCGCAGAGTTTTGTAGGACAGTAGCAATTTTCCCTCAAGTGGATGACCTAAGGTTTATCAATCCGTGGGAGGCATAGGTTGAAGATGGTATCTCTCAAACAACCCTGCAACCAAATACAAGAAATCTCTTGTGTCCCCAACACACCCAATACAATGGTAAATTGTATAGGTGCACTAGTTCGGCGAAGAGATGGTGATAAAAGTGTAGTATGGATAGTAGATATAGGTTTTTATAATTTGAAAATATAAAAACAGCAAGGTAGCAAGTAACAAAAGTGAGCACAAACGGTATTGCAATGCTTAAAAACAAGGCCTAGGGTTCATACTTTCAGTAGTGCAATCTCTCAACAGTGCTAACATAATTGGATCATATAACAATCCATCAACGTGCGATAAAGAATCACTCCAAAGTTCCTATTAGCGGAGAACATAACATAGAAATTGTTGTAGGGTATGAAACCACCTCAAAGTTATCCTTTCCGATCGATCTATTGAGCCATTCCTATAAGTGTCACAAATAGCTCTAGAGTTCGTACTAAAATAACACCATACGATACGCATCAACCAACTCTAATGTCACCTAGATACTCCAATGTCACCACAAGTATCCGTGAGTTGATTATTTGATATGCATCAAACAACTTCATAATCATAATATTCAATCCACACAAAGAACTTCAAAGAGTACCCCAAAGTTTCTATCGGAGAAAAGATAATGAAAACATGCATCAACCCCTATGCATAGATTACCCTAATGTCACCTCGGGAATCCGCGAGTTGAGTGCCAAAACATACATCAAGTGAATCAATATAATACCCCATTGTCACCACGGGTATTCATATGTAAGACATACATCAAGTGTTCTCAAATCTGAATATTCAATCCGACAATAACGAAACCTCAAAGGGAAAAGATTTGATTCATCACAACAAGGATAGAGAGGGAAGAAACACCATATGATCCAACTATATTAACAAAGCTCGCGATACATCAAGATCGTGCCAAATCAAGAACACGAGAGAGAGAGAGAGAGAGAGAGAGAGAGAGAGAGAGATAAAACACATAGCTACTGGTAGAAACCCTCGGCCCCAAGGGCGAACTACTCCCTCCTCGTCATGGAGACCGCCGGGATGATGAAGATGGCCTCCGGTAATGCTTTCCCCCCTCTGGAAGGGTGCCGAAAAAGGGCTGTAGATGAGATCGTGGAGGTACAGAGGCTTGCGGCGGCGTAAAAACTCATCTAGGTTAACTTTCGGGGGTTTCTGAATATATATGATTGTTTGGCATTGGAATCACGCGAAGAAGGGCCACAGGGGGCCCACGAGGCACCAGGGCGCGCCTGGGGGGGGTGGCGCACCCTGGTGGCTCGTGGAGCCCCTGTGGGTCTTCTGGCCTCCTCCTGAAGCTTCTAGTGTCTCTTATGTTCCAGAAAAAATCGTCAAAAAGTTTCGCTGCATTTGGACTCATTTGATTTAGATTTTCTGGAAAACCAAAAACAAGCAAAAAACAACAACTGGCACTGGGCACTAGGTCAATATGTTAGTCCATGAAAATCATATAAAAGCCATATAAAAGTGCGCCAAAATCATACAAAACTATAATAAACATGGCATGAATAATTCATAAATTATAGATACGTTGGAGACGTATCAATCAACATTAGAAATTCAAGGTGATGGATCTCATTGTAGAGAACGTGAAAAGAGCTGCTGCCGACCAAAAGAGATCATGTGGCTTTTCACCGCATATTCAGATGCTCATTAACTCCAAGGGTGCAAACAAGTCATTTCTGCTAGATCGTGAACACCTGCCGCTACAGCCTGAGTTTGAGGAGAACACTGTGATGATGGACCCTTCCCATCCTACCTCAGCTGCAGCACAGGCAGAAGCAGAAGCAACGAGGACTGCTGAGCCAAGTGCTCCCACTGCCCCACTGTTGAAGACAAAGTCTGACCAGATGATATATCTTCTTCGAGCCACTCAGAAGATTGAGCGGAGTTTAGCCAACCTCACAGAAAATCAAAAGAGTCTTGAGAGGATTGTTGAGACAAAATTTCATGATCTGGACATCAAGGTCACTGAGATATAGACCACTGTTGAGGCTTTGAAGTCACAAGTGGATGAAGTTAGGAAGGAAACCAGCAGTGATGATGAGCAGACAGGCACAGGTCTTCCTACGACCACTCAGTTTCAGATGATGCCTAGGTCCGCAGCTGTGCCAGTCTCTACCAGAGTCACAGTCTCAGCCCCAGCTCCTGCACCTTCTATTACACCATCAGTTCCATCAGTTGTTTCTACACCGCCAGCTCAACAGACTTCAGCCGAGATATTTGCAGATGCGCTTCTCTCCACTCCGACGACGTCTATACACACCGGCGCTGCAAGTCAGAGGACTTCACCACCAGGAGCTGCCGGAGATCGAGCCCTGAGCGACGATTAGCTCTTTACTTATTCGAACTTTTTGGTACTTGTTGCCAAAGGGGGAGAATTTGTATAGATCATTAGGGCTTCGAGAGAGAGAGTGCCTTGCTTTTCTCGTTTGATTTATTCGTGTTTTCGTGCTACTTCGTGAGTTTCGTTCTACCTTGAGATACTTTTGTTTGATGCTTGTGTCAGGACCCCGATCCTAAGTCACACCGGTCTAGCATGTAACACATCATATCACTTTGCGGCCTCATGCACGGTAACCCACGGCTGCCGCCTTTACCTGGGCCGGGACCGTTTGTGCCTTTCGGCTCACGTATATGATTGTGTCGCTAGTATCCATGTGACAGAGAACCCGGGCCGACATGACTAGTTGTAAACCAAGGTGGCACAAACTTACAGGGACAGGCATACATGACCCAGCAATGCACGTGTCGGTCATCAACGTATGAACCCGAGTCGTAGCAAGCTACAAGGACTTAAAGGAAAACCGCGTGACATTTCCCCGAAGGGACAGACACAGGAGCAACGAAGGACACATGTCGGTCAATCCATGTGTTCCGGGTGGAAGCACTAGGAGGCATTTCCCCATAAGAAAGGCTACCAAGAATAAACAACTAGGTGTCGGATCCCACACATACCAAGCATTTCAATAACATACACACAATATGCTCGATATGTATAGATACAACATGGCATCACAACATAACTCTATGACTTAAGTATTTATTTAAGAGGCTTCAAGGAGCCATGCATAGCATGATATTACAAACATGGGTCTCGTGTCCCAACATTCAAGTCATACAAGCAACAAGCGGAAGCATAACCTGTCTAAGTACAGACAGCTAAAAGAAAGAAGGCTAGGAAGCATGTCTATCTACAAGACCCTCCATAGGAGCCAGACCTCTGTCTGGGATTCCCAAGCTAATCGGTCAACGTCGAACTCATCGCAGGAATCTAAAGTGAGACTGAAGTCTCCTCTGCAAAAACATAAATTAAGCAAATGTGAGTACAAATGTACTCAGCAAGACTTACATCAGAACTAGCTACATATGCATCAGTATCAACAAAGGGGTTGTGGAGTTTAACTGCAGAAAGCCAGCTTTGACTCAGTGGCTATCCTGAACTACGACTACCAGTAACTTCTTTGAGGTGAGAAAGCGCACACGAGTCCACATATTCACCATAACAATACACCACTATGGATCCGCTCCCGTCTCCCTATGAGAAGGCCATCCATAGCACTCACGCTTATCTTGCGCATTTTAGAGTATCCATTTCAACTTGTCTATGAACAATGTAAGCTTCCAAGTAGTCCATATCCGCGGACGCGGCTATTCGAATAGATCATATTACCCTGCAAGGGTGTACTTCTTCACACATGCTTTTCCCACTTACCGCCATGTACACGTCATGTATCTCGGCAACCTTCAAGTGGAAGCCTGGCGAGGGTGTCGGCCACGACCTGACTAACCACACAAGTCTCTAGTCTAGGTTTATCACCTATTTGAGTCCACTCCGCAAGGAAGTACGGCCGAAGTTTCCAGTACGGCCCCAAACGATGAGTGCAGGGTTCCCAAGAGCACCATTCGGGTGTCACTTGGTACACCGTGCCTCAGGTCTCTACCACATCATAGCCCACCCCTAGGGTCAGCGCTACGCACGGCCCCCAACACATATCCTACAAACACCAGAAACTAGTTGCAACTCCTGGACAGAGATCAAGGCGATTAATAAGTCGAGAGGGGTCGAGTTACCGGAACCCAATGTGTGGTAGTAACTGTCTTGGATCACAAACACAGAACTCAGTTCATGAGGACGGTCCCAATGAGACAACCCACCATGTACTCCTGCATGGCCTCTCATCGCTACCTTTACCAAATCGTGTTCACACGCTTAGCTCTCAACAGTAGGACATGTTCACCACCATTCCAATCCATCCCAGATGAATCAGACCTGACACAACTCTAAGCATAGCAGGCATAACAAGCAAGCATAGATGAGTAGGCACATCATGGCTCAAACAACTCCTACTCATGCTAGTGGGTTTCAACTATTTACTGTGGCAAAGACAGGTCATGCAGAGGAATGGGTTCAACTACCGCAACATGTAACAGATGAATCATTGTTGTCCTAATGCAGTAAAAGAGAGCAAGAGCGAGAGAGTGGGATTGTATTGGAATGCTCAATGGGGGTTTGCTTCCCTGAAACTTTTGAAGATAACACTGCTCTTCATCAGTGTTAACAATCACAACGTCGGAATCGTCTGCTACCGAGAGGGGACAAACACTGACAAACAAGAAGGAACACAATCAATGTAATGCAACAATATGATGCATGATCATGACATGGCAGTATGCTGATGATTTGGGCTAATGCAACTAGTAACAATTTAAATGGAGTTGGTTTGAACCCAAGGTTCAAATTCAAACTCCACATAAGGCATTTCAAATGCCATTTATTCAAATTGTCATATACAGCAACTTTAAGTTGTTCAAACATGCATGGAAATGCCATAAACAGATTCTTCATATTTTTCTGATAATTTTTCATATATAAATTATTTCATTTGGAGTTACGGTTGAATTTCTATAAATTTTTGAAGTTTTAACTAATTTCTGGAATTTCCAGGATTATATTTAATCCGGAAAATTATTATTGACGTCAGCACTGTGTCACTACTCCGTCAGCAGGTCAACCGAGTTGACCAGGGTCAAACCTGACCAGTGGGGTCCACTGGTCAGTGACCCAGGGTTAATCCCGGTCAAACCCGACGCTGACTGGGTTTGACCCCGCGGCAGGGTCCGCTGTCAGTGGCAGTGAGGTGGCTAATTAGGGGAGGTTAGTCCTAATGACCTCGCCACGTCGGCACTCGCCGGAGCTCGGCCGGCGGCGACCAAAACGACGGCGGAGGTTCGCCGGACTTGCGCTACGGTCGACGGTTGGACGCGCGGAGACCACCAGAAGATAGCACGCGCTCGACCGCATCTAGGGGAGGCAACAGTAGGGCGCGGGGTGGCCTGAGCTCGCCGGAGACGAGCTCGCGGCGGCGGACGGAATTCGGGTGAGCTCGGGATCGAGGCTACGATGCACGGGAGGACACGCGGGTGGTGGCGTTGGCTTGCTGTGGAGCTGCTGAGCACGCATCAGTGCTTGGACGCGAGCTTCGGCGGCTAAAACGACGGCGGCGACATGGCCGGCGGCGATGAGCTCTCAGGCTCGGCGGCAACCGTGGCTAGGGGGCGCTATCGAGTGCGGGAGTAGAGGGGAGCTCACGGCGGTTTCAACGGAGGTGACGGCGAGGCCGGGGAGGCTCTGGAGCGGCCAAACCAAACGACGACCGACGGCGGCCGTGGCGAGGAAGTTGGAGGCGGGCGTCGTCCTCGGAGCTCTTCAGCTCGAACCCTTCGGCGGAGACGGCCAGCGCAAGAAGGCGGAGCCATAGGCCACTACGGGGAGGCAAGGGGTGGCCGATGGCTACGGGTGTGATGGCAGCGACGACGGCGCTCGGCTGTGGGGGAGGGAGAGAGCCAGGGGAGGAGATGGGGACGAGGGAGAGTGAGAGAGGGTCGAAGGGACTGCGTGGCGTCGCGGGAGGCGTCCAGGGCGACGAGGGGGCAGCCAGGCAGGGTGGAGGTGGCGCGCGCGCGACGAGCACACGCCCTCGCCTACTGGCGCGAGGTGGGAGACGACTGGCACTGTGGGCCAGTGGGCCGCACGGTGCTGGGCCGGTTGGTAAGTCTCTCTCTCTCTCTCTCTCTCTCTCTTTCCCATTTTGTTTTGTGTTTTCTATTTATTCTTTTCTGTTTTGATTTAGTATAAATACCAAATCATTTTTAAAACTCCTGAGAAAAGTTGTGGGCACTATTTGAATTATTCTCTAAAGCCCTCAACTAGTTTCAGAATTATTGAAGCATTCAAATTATTTATAGAAATTAAATGCCCCAATTCAAATACATTATGGATTAATTCAAAAATCCAGAAATGTTCCAAAAATGTGTGCATCATTTTTAGCAGAGGTTTGCACCTTTTCCAAAAATGATGAACTTTTCTGAAGGGCATTTTGGATTCATTGAAAATATTTTTATTTTGACCCTAGTTGAAATTCATTTGGTGCTAGGGTTTCTCAGTCCCCATTTCAAATTCATTTTAATTTAACATGATGCATTGATGCTCTGATGCAACTAATTACAACCAATTGTTCTAGGGATGTGACAGCTTGTATGAGATATGCTACTTTGTGATTGATCATACCGTACTTCATTGATATGCATGCTTGATTATCCATCTATATGCTCTTTGTATGATCATTCACTTGTTTGTTTGGTGATGAGTGCCTAATTTATATCATTCATATCATTTTGAGCGCTCCACCAAGATGTATGTGACATGGAAGAGTGACTCATGATCCTAATCGATTGTGCATTTGCATTCAAACGCAAATTCTAAATAATGCACAAATTTAGGGGGGAGCTCTTCCTTATCACATACTTCTCAAAGCGACGATGTATTACATTGATTATACCTTTTGTCGAAGCTTTGATCTATATGTTGTCATCAATTACCAAAAAGGGGGAGATTGAAAGTGCAACTAATCCCCGGGTGGTTTTGGTAATTAATAACAACATATATGTCACTGATCTAATGCTCATTGATATTAGTTTTCAGAGAAGATCAATGATTGGCATTGCTACTTGTGAGCTGCGTTGGGATTTCCTCGGAGAGGAGAGGATGATGCAGTACAGTAGAGATAAGTATTTTCCTCAGTTAGGAACCAAGGTTATCAATCCAATAGGAGAACCAAGCAGAACCTCGTTAGCAGCACCTACACACACAAAAGCAAATACTTGCACCCAACGCGAACAAGAGGGTTGTCAATCCCCTTGGTGGCTACTTGCAAGGATTAATTCTGATAGTGATAGATAGATAGATAAATAAATTTCAAAGTAAAATAAAAGAAATAAAATTGCAGCAAGGTATTTTTGGATTTTATATATGATAGATAAATGACCCGGGGGCCATAGTTTTCACTAGAGGCTTCTCTCTCGAACATATAGCATACGGTGGGTAAACAAATTACTGTTGGGCAATTGATAGAAAAGCGCATAGTTATGACGATATTCAAGGCAATGATCATGTATATAGGCATCACGTCTGAGACAAGTAGACCGACTCCTGCCTACATCTACTACTATTACTCCACCCATCGACCGCTAACCAGCATGCATCTAGGGTATTAAGTTAATGAAAACAGAGTAACACCTTAAGCAAGATGACATGATGTAGACAAAGTAAACTCAATCAATATGAATAAACCCCATCGTTTTATCCTTAATGGCAATAATACAAATACGTGTCTTGTCCCCTACTTTGTCACTGGAATAGAGCACATTGAACCCTTCACAAAGCACCTCTCCCATTGCAAGATAAATCAATCTAGTTGGCCAAACTAAACGGATAGATCGGAGAGAAATACAAAGCTATAACAATCATGCATAAATAAGTTCAGAGAAGACTCAAATATTTCTCATGAATAATCTGATCATAAACCCACAGTTCATTGGATCCCAACAAACACACCGCAAAAGAAGATTACATCGGATAGAACTCCAAGAACATCGAGGAGAACATGGTATTGAAGATCAAAGAGAGAGAAGAAGCCATCTAGCTACTAGCTATGGACCCGTAGGTCTGTGGTAAACTACTCACACATCATCGGAAGGGCAGCAAGATTGATGTAGAAGCCCTCCGTGATCGATTCCCCCTCTGACAGATTGCCGGAAAAGGCCTCCAGATGGGATCACGGAAGAACAGAAGCTTGCGGCAGTGGAAAAGTTATTCGAGGTGGCTCTCTGGTATATGGGGGATATTTGAGAATTTATAGTGTTGGAATTAGGTCAAGAGGTTCCACGAGGGGCCCACATGTTGGGGAACGTTGCATGGGAAACAAAAATTTTCCTACGCACACACAAGATCTATCCATGGTGATGAGCATCTACGAGAGGGAGAGTGAATCTACATACCCTTGTAGATCGCTAAGCGGAAGCGTTTTAAGAAACGCGGTTGATGTAGTCGAACGTCTCCGCGATCCAAATCGCAAGTCGTCCCTCGATCCGATCACGAACTAGCGCCGAACGGACGGCACCTCCGCGTTCAACACACGTACGGCTTGATGACGCCTTCACCTCCTCGATCCAGCGAGCGATGATGAAGTAGTGGTTGAGTTCCAGCAGCACGACGGCGTGGTGATGGTGGTGAGGAACAATCTCTGCAGGGCTTCGCCAAGCACTACGGAGATTATGACGGAGGAACTAGAGGGTTAGGGTTGCCGCACACGGCTTGGGGAAATCTTGATGTATCCCGTGTGCTAGCCCTGCCCCTCTATTTATATGTTGAGCCTTGGGGTCTAAACTTGGAGCAAAAGCCTCCTCCAGGTCGGTTTTGCCCGCACAAGGTCGGTTTGGCCCGCAGGGAAAGAGTCCAACTCGGATCCCTGCCGAACCGCGCACAGCCGCGCACAAGCGGTAGTACCGCTTCACACAAGCGGTAGTACCGCTTGGGCGGTAGTACCGCTTCACACAAGCGGTAGTACCGCTCGGGCGGTAGTACCGCTTCACCAAGCGGTAGTACCGCTTACGCGGCAGCAAAACTACTTTTTGCACTTTCCAATACCTCGTGGGCTTTATCCCTTTGGCCCATATAAAGTGTTGCTGCACCCGAACACTTCGGTAAACATCCGGAACCCCTTCCGGTGAACTCTGGAACTCTTCCGGAGATCGAAACACTATTATCACATATATCAATCTTTACCTCCGGACTCTTCCGGAGATCCTCGTCATGTCCGGGATTTTATCCGAGACTTCCGAACAACTTTCGGTCACCAACATAATAACTCAATTATACTAATCGTCACCAAACGTTAAGTGTGTAGACCCTGCGGGTTCGAGAACTATGTAGACATGACCGAGACACCTCTACGATCAATAACCAATAGCGGGACCTGGATGCCCATATTGGCTCCTACATATTCTACGAAGATCTTTATCGGTCGAACCTCTATGTCAAGGATTCAGTTAATCCCGTATGCTGTTCCCTTTGTTCTTCGGTATGTTACTTGCCCGAGATTCGATCGTCGGTATCACTATACCTAGTTCAATCTCGTTACCGGCAAGTCTCTTTACTCGTTCCGTAATACAAGATCTCGTGGCTAACACTTTAGTCACATTGCTTGCAAGGCTCATTGTGATGTTGTATTACCGAGTGGGCCCTGAGATACCTCTCCGTCATACGGAGTAACAAATCCCAGTCTTGATCCATGCCAACCCAACAGACACCCTCGGAGATACCTGTAGAGCACCTTTATAGTCACCCAGTTACGTTGCGACGTTTGATACACACAAGGTATTCCTCCGGTGTCAGTGAGTTGCATGATCTCATGGTCAAAGGAACAGATACTTGACATGCAGAAAACAATAGCAATAAACTGACACGATCAAATGCTACGTTTACAGTTTGGGTCTTGTCCATCACATCATTCTCCTAATGATGTGATCCCGTTATCAAATGACATCTCATGTCCATGGCTAGGAAACCTTAACCATCTTTGATCAACAAGCTAGTCAACTAGAGGCTTACTAGGGACACAGTGTTGTCTATGTACCCACACATGTATTTGAGTTTCCAATCAATACAATTATAGCATGGATAATAAACGATTATCATGAACAAGGAAATATAATAATAACCAATTTATTATTGCCTCTAGGGCATATTTCCAACAGTCTCCCACTTGCACTAGAGTCAATAATCTAGTTCACATCACTATGTGATTTACATTGTAATGAATCGAACACCCATGCAGTTCTGGTGTTGTTCATGTTTAGCCCTTGGAAGAGGTTTAGTCATCGGATCTGCAACATTTAGATCCGTGTGTACTTTGCAAATATTTATGTCGTCCTCCTTGATGTAATCGCGGATGGAATTGAAACGTCGTTTTATGTGTCTGGTCCTCTTGTGAAATCTTGGTTCCTTGGCTAGAGCAATGGCACCAGTGTTATCACAAAACAGAGTCATTGGGTTAAGCGCACTAGGCACTACTCCAAGATCTGTCATGAACTCCTTCATCCAGACACCTTCCTTCGCCGCCTCCGAGGCAGCGATGTACTCCGCTTCGCATGTAGAATCTGCTACCACGCTTTGCTTGGAACTGCACCAGCTAACCGCACCCCCATTAAGAATAAATACGTATCCGGTTTGCGACTTAGAGTCATCCGGATCAGTGTCAAAGCTTGCATCGACGTAACCCTTTACGACGAGCTCTTGATCACCTCCATAAACGAGAAACATGTCCTTAGTCCTTTTCAGGTACTTCAGGATATTCTTGACCGCCGTCCAGTGTTCCATTCCTGGATCACCTTGAAACCTTCCGACCATACTTATGGCAAGGCTGACATCGGGTCTTGTGCACAGCATTGCATACATGATAGAGCCTATGGCTGAAGCATAGGGGATGACACTCATCTTTTCTCTATCTTCTGCAGTCACTGGGCATTGAGTCTTACTCAACTCCACACCTTGCAAAACAGGCAAGAACCCCTTCTTGGACTGATCCATTTTGAACTTCTTCAAAATCTTATCAAGGTATGTGCTTTGTGAAAGTCCTATTAAGCGTCTCGATCTATCTCTATAGATCTTGATGCCTAATATGAAAGCAGCTTGTCCTAGGTCCTTCATTGAAAAACTCTTGTTCAAATATTCCTTTACGCTTTCCAGCATTTCTATATTGTTTCCAATCAGCAATATGTCATCCACATATAATATTAGAAACGCTATAGAGCTCCCACTCACTTTCTTGTAAATACAAGCTTCTCCGTAAACTTGTATAAACTCGAACGCTTTGATCACCTCATCAAAACGAAGATTCCAACTCCGAGATGCTTGCACCAGTCCATAAATGGATCGCTGGAGTTTGCAAACTTTGTCAGCATTCTCTGGATCGACAAAACCTTCTGGTTGCATCATATACAACTCTTCCTTAAGGAAACCGTTAAGGAACGCTGTTTTGACATCCATCTGCCAAATTTCATAATCAAAAAAGGCAGCTATTGCTAACATGATTCTGACGGACTTAAGCATCGCTACGGGTGAGAAGGTCTCATCGTAGTCAACTCCTTGAACTTGTGAAAAACCCTTTGCCACAAGTCGAGCTTTATAGACGGTGACATTACCGTCCGCGTCCGTCTTCCTCTTAAAGATCCATTTGTTCTGAATGGCCTTACGCCCTTCAGGTAATACTTCCAAAGTCCATACTTTGTTTTCATACATGGATCCCATCTCGGATTTCATGGCCTCTAACCACTTCTCGGAATCCGGGCCCATCATCGCTTCTCCATAGCTCGTAGGTTCATCGTTGTCCAACAACATGACCTCTAAGACAGGGTTGCCGTACCACTCAGGAGTAGTACGCGTCCTTGTCGACCTACGAGGTTCGATAGCAACTTGATCCAAAGCTTCATGATCATCATCATTAACTTCCTCTTCAGCTAATGTAGGCTCCACAGAAACAACTTTCTGCGCTGCGCTACTCTCAGGTTGAAGTAAAGGTTCAACAACCTCATCAAGTTCTATCTTCCTCCCACTCAATTCTTTCGAGAGAAACTCTTTCTCAAGAAATGTTCCGTTTTTAGCGACAAACACTTTGCCTTCGGATCTGAGATAGAAGGTATACCCAACTGTCTCTTTTGGGTATCCTATGAAGACGCATTTCTCCGCTTTGGGTTCCAGCTTTTCAGGCTGAAGCTTTTTGACATAAGCATCACATCCCCAAACTTTAAGAAACGACAGCTTTGGCTTCTTGTCAAACCAAAGTTCATAAGGCGTCGTCTCAACGGATTTCGATGGTGCCCTATTTAAAGTGAATGCAGCTGTCTCTAATGCATAACCCCAAAACGATAGTGGCAAATCGGCAAGAGACATCATAGATCGCACCATATCCAATAAGGTTCGATTACGACGTTCGGACACACCATTACGCTGTGGTGTTCCAGGCGGTGTCAATTGTGAAACAATTCCACACTGTCTTAAGTGACTGCCAAACTCATAACTCAGATATTCTCCTCCTCGATCAGATCGTAGGAATTTAATCTTCTTGTTACGATGATTCTCAACTTCACTCTGAAATTGTTTGAACTTTTCAAATGTTTCAGACTTGTGTTTCATTAAGTAAATATACCCATATCTACTTAAGTCATCAGTGAAGGTGAGAAAGTAACGATAACCACCGCGCGCCTCAATGCTCATCGGACCGCACACATCAGTATGTATGATTTCCAACAAGTCACTTGCCCGTTCCATTGTTCCAGAGAACGGCGTTTTAGTCATCTTGCCCATGAGGCATGGCTCACATGTGTCAAGTGATTCAAAATCAAGTGACTCCAAAAGTCCATCAGCATGGAGCTTCCTCATGCGTTTTACGCCAATATGACCTAAACGGCAGTGCCACAAGAAAGTGGTATTATCATTATCAATTCTACATCTTTTGGCATCAATGTTATGAACATGTGTATCATTACTATCGAGATTCAATAAGAATAAACCTCTCACATCGGGTGCATGACCATAAAAGATATCACTCATATAAATAGAACAACCATTATTCTCTGATTTAAATGAGTAACCGTCTCGCAATAAACAAGATCCAGATATAATGTTCATGCTTAACGCGGGCACCAAATAACACTTATTTAGGTTCATCACTAATCCCGACGGTAATCGAAGAGCGAGCGTGCCGACGGCGATCACATCAACCTTGGAACCATTTCCCACGCGCATCGTCACTTCGTCCTTTGCCAGCCTCCGTCTATTCCACAGTTCCTGTTTTGAGTTGCAAATATGAGCAACCGCACCGGTATCAAATACCCAGGCACTACAACGAGAGTTGGTAAGGTACACATCAATAACATGTATATCATATATACCTTGTTTGTTGTTGGCCGCCTTCTTGTCAGCCAAATACTTGGGGCAATTCCGCTTCCAGTGTCCAGTTCCCTTGCAATGAAAACACACAGTTTCTGGTTTGGGTCCAGCCTTGGGTTTCTTCACGAGAGGAGCAACTGCTTTGCCACTCTGCTTGGAGTTACCCTTCTTACCCTTGCCATTTTTCTTGAAACTAGTGGTTTTATTGACCATCAACACTTGATGCTCCTTCTGAATTTCAGACTCAGCGACTTTCAGCATCACAAACAGCTCGGCGACTGACTTGTTCATCCCGTGCATGTTATAGTTCAACACGAAGCTCTTGTAGCTAGGTGGCAATGATTGAAGAACTCTGTCAGTGATAGCCTCTGGCGGAAGGGGCATCCCTAACTCAGCCAGACGGGTGGAGTACCCAGACATTCTGAGCACGTGATCACTGATAGACCCGTTCTCCTCCATCTTGCAAGCATAGAACTTATCGGAGATCTCATATCTCTCAATCCGGGCATTCTTCTGAAAGATAAACTTCAACTCCTGGAACATCTCATATGCTCCATGACGTTCAAAACGTCTTTGAAGTCCCGGTTCTAAGCCATACAACATTGCACATTGAACTATTGAGTAATCATCAGAACGAGCCTGCCAGGCGTTCACAACGTCTAGAGACTCAACTGGAGCGGGTGGATCACCAAGCGGTGCATCAAGGACATAAGCCTTCTGGGAAGCCGTAAGGATAATCCTTAGATTACGGGCCCAGTCCACAAAGTTACTTCCATCATCTTTCAACTTAGCTTTCTCTAGGAACGCATTAAAATTCAGGGGTGCTACTGCGCGAGCCATGATCTACAACATAAATATAGCAAAGACAACTTAGACTATTGTTCTTAGATAATGAGTTTAGTTAATCATATTTTTAAAAAACTCCCACTCAAATTGACATCCCTCCGATCATTCGAGTGTAACATGATCCAAATCCACCAACTCAAGTCCGATCATCACGTGAGTTGAGGTGGTTTCAATGGTGAACATCTTCATGTTGATCATATCTACTATATGACTCATGTTCGACCTTTTGGTCTCTTGTGCTCCGAGGCCATGTCTGTACATGCTAGGCTCGTCAAGTTTAACCCGAGTGTTCCGCACGTGCAACATGGCTTACACCCGTTGTATGCGAACGTAGAGTCTATCACACCCGATCATCACGGCGTGTCTCGAAACGACGAACTTTCGCAACGGTGCACACTTGGGGAGAACACAATTTATCTTGAAATTTAAGTGAGGGATCACCTTATAATGCTACCGTCGTCCTAAGCAAAATAAGATGCAAAAAAAGATTAACATCACATGCAAATCATAAGTGACATGATATGGCCATGAACTTGTGCTTTTGATCTCCATCTCCAAAGCACCGGCATGATCTCCATCGTCACCGGCATGACACCATGATCTCCATCATCTTGATCTCCATCAACGTGTCGCCATGAGGTTGTCGCGCCGACTGTTGCTTCCACGACTATTGCTAACGTTTAGCGATAAAGTAAAGCATTACATAGCGCTTAATGATTGACACGCAGGTCATACAATAATTAAAGACAACTCTATGGCTCCTGCCAGTTGCCGTACTCATCGACATGCAAGTCGTGATATTCTATACAACACATGATCATCTCATACATCACATATATCTCATCATGTAATTGGCCATATCACATCACAACATACCCTGCAAAAACAAGTTAGACGTCCTCTAATTGTTGTTGCAAATTTTACGTGGCTGCTACGGGTTTGCAAGAACCGTTCTTACCTACGCAAAACCACAACGTGGTGTAGTGATTGCTTTTTGATCTTCTAAAAGAACCCTTTTCATTGAAATCGATTCAACTAAAGTGAGAGAGACAGACACCCGCTAGCCATCTTTATGCAACGAAGTTACATGTTAGTTGAAGGAACCTGTCTCGCGTAAGTGTACGCGTAATGTCGGTCCGGGCCGCTTCATCTCACAGTACCGCCGAATCAAATATCAACTAGTAACGGCAAGCAATATGTATACACCCACGCCCACAACTCGTTTGTGTTCTACTCGAGATCTCATCTACGCATAGACCTAGCTCAGATGCCACTGTTGGGGAACGTTGCATGGGAAACAAAAATTTTCCTACGCACACACAAGATCTATCCATGGTGATGAGCATCTACGAGAGGGAGAGTGAATCTACATACCCTTGTAGATCGCTAAGCGGAAGCGTTTTAAGAAACGCGGTTGATGTAGTCGAACGTCTCCGCGATCCAAATCGCAAGTCGTCCCTCGATCCGATCACGAACTAGCGCCGAACGGACGGCACCTCCGCGTTCAACACACGTACGGCTTGATGACGCCTTCACCTCCTCGATCCAGCGAGCGATGATGAAGTAGTGGTTGAGTTCCAGCAGCACGACGGCGTGGTGATGGTGGTGAGGAACAATCTCTGCAGGGCTTCGCCAAGCACTACGGAGATTATGACGGAGGAACTAGAGGGTTAGGGTTGCCGCACACGGCTTGGGGAAATCTTGATGTATCCCGTGTGCTAGCCCTGCCCCTCTATTTATATGTTGAGCCTTGGGGTCTAAACTTGGAGCAAAAGCCTCCTCCAGGTCGGTTTTGCCCGCACAAGGTCGGTTTGGCCCGCAGGGAAAGAGTCCAACTCGGATCCCTGCCGAACCGCGCACAGCCGCGCACAAGCGGTAGTACCGCTTCACACAAGCGGTAGTACCGCTTGGGCGGTAGTACCGCTTCACACAAGCGGTAGTACCGCTCGGGCGGTAGTACCGCTTCACCAAGCGGTAGTACCGCTTACGCGGCAGCAAAACTACTTTTTGCACTTTCCAATACCTCGTGGGCTTTATCCCTTTGGCCCATATAAAGTGTTGCTGCACCCGAACACTTCGGTAAACATCCGGAACCCCTTCCGGTGAACTCTGGAACTCTTCCGGAGATCGAAACACTATTATCACATATATCAATCTTTACCTCCGGACTCTTCCGGAGATCCTCGTCATGTCCGGGATTTTATCCGAGACTTCCGAACAACTTTCGGTCACCAACATAATAACTCAATTATACTAATCGTCACCAAACGTTAAGTGTGTAGACCCTGCGGGTTCGAGAACTATGTAGACATGACCGAGACACCTCTACGATCAATAACCAATAGCGGGACCTGGATGCCCATATTGGCTCCTACATATTCTACGAAGATCTTTATCGGTCGAACCTCTATGTCAAGGATTCAGTTAATCCCGTATGCTGTTCCCTTTGTTCTTCGGTATGTTACTTGCCCGAGATTCGATCGTCGGTATCACTATACCTAGTTCAATCTCGTTACCGGCAAGTCTCTTTACTCGTTCCGTAATACAAGATATCGTGGCTAACACTTTAGTCACATTGCTTGCAAGGCTCATTGTGATGTTGTATTACCGAGTGGGCCCTGAGATACCTCTCCGTCATACGGAGTAACAAATCCCAGTCTTGATCCATGCCAACCCAACAGACACCCTCGGAGATACCTGTAGAGCACCTTTATAGTCACCCAGTTACGTTGCGACGTTTGATACACACAAGGTATTCCTCCGGTGTCAGTGAGTTGCATGATCTCATGGTCAAAGGAACAGATACTTGACATGCAGAAAACAATAGCAATAAACTGACACGATCAAATGCTACGTTTACAGTTTGGGTCTTGTCCATCACATCATTCTCCTAATGATGTGATCCCGTTATCAAATGACATCTCATGTCCATGGCTAGGAAACCTTAACCATCTTTGATCAACAAGCTAGTCAACTAGAGGCTTACTAGGGACACAGTGTTGTCTATGTACCCACACATGTATTTGAGTTTCCAATCAATACAATTATAGCATGGATAATAAACGATTATCATGAACAAGGAAATATAATAATAACCAATTTATTATTGCCTCTAGGGCATATTTCCAACACCACAAGCCTGGGGGGACACGCCTACCCCCCTGGGCGCGCCTCCCGAGCTTGTCACTCCCTCGTAACTCTTCTAGTCTTCTCCCGAAGCTTCGAGTGTCTCTTTTAGTCCAAAAAAATTAATCCAAAGTTTTTTCTCCGTTTGGACTCCGTTTAATATTGATTTTCTGAAAAGCCAAAAACAAGCAGAAAAACAGCAAATGGCACTGGGCACTAGGTTAATAGGTTAGTCCCAAAAATGATATAAAATTGCATATAATTGCATATAAAACATCCAAGATTGATACTATAATTGCATGGAACAATCAAAAATTATAGATACGTTGGAGACGTATCAAGCATCCCCAAGCTTAATTCCTGCTCGTCCTCAAGTAGGTAAATGATAAAAACAGAAAATTTTGATGTGGAATGCTACCTAACATGTTCATCATGTAATCTCTTTTACGGTATGAATATTAAGAAATGAGTGATTCAAAGCAATAGTCTATAATTTGATATAAAGACATCAATACTCAGGCATACCAACAAACAATCATACCTTTCAAAATAAAAATGGTAAAGAACGCTATCCCTACAAAATCATATAGCCCGTCATGCTTAGTCTTCTTAACACAAAATATTAATCATGCACTACCCCGATGACAAGCCGAGCAATTGGTTCATACTTTTTAACGCGCTTCAGCTTTTTCAACTCTCACGCAATACATGAGCGCAAGCCATGGACATAGCACTATGGGTGGAATAGAATACGATGATAGAGATTAATAAGGGGAAGTCAAAAAGGAAGATAGTCTCGCATCGACGCGGCTAATCAACGGGTTATGGAGACGCCCATCAATCGATATCAATGCGAGGAGTAGGGATTGCCATGCAACGGATGCACTAAGAGCTATAAGTGTATGAAAGCTCAAACTGAAACTAAGTGGGTGTGCATCCAACTTGCTTGCGCATGAAGACCTCGGACATTTGAGGAAGCCCATCATCGGACTATACAAGCCAAGTTCTATAATGAAAAATTCCCACTAGTATGTGAAAGTGACAGCTCAGGAGACTCTCTATATGAAAAACATGGTGCTACTCTGGAGCACAAGTGTGGAAAAGGATAGTAACATTGCCATCTCTCTCATTTTCTCTCATTTTTTTGTTGGGCTCTTTTTGGCCTCTTTTTTCTTTTATTTTTCGTCCGGAGCCTCATCCCGACTTGTGGGGGAATCACAGTCTCCATCATCCTTTCCTCACTGGGACAATGCTCTAATAATGATGATCATCACACTTTTATTTACTTACAACTCAATATTACAACTCAATACTAGAACAATATGATTCTATATGAATGCCTCTAGCAGTGTACCAGGATGTGCAATGATCTAGCGTAACATGTATAAAAAATGATGAACGGTGGCTGAGCCACAAATACTATGTTAGCTATATGATCATGCAAAGCAATATGACAATGATGATGTGTGTCATATAAAAAGAACGGTGAAAGTTGCATGGCAATATATCTCGGAATGGCTATGAAAATGCCATAATAGGTAACTATGGTGGCTGTTTTGAGGAAGATATAAAGAGGCTTATGTGTGATAGAGCGTATCATATCACGGGGTTTGGATGCACCGGCGAAGTTTGCACCAACTCTCGAGGTGAGAAAGGGCAATGCACGGTACCGAAGAGGCTAGCAAATTGCAGAAAGGTGAGAGTGCGTATAATCCATGGACTCACATTAGTCATAAAGAACTCACATATTTATTGTAAAGTCTATTAGCCCTCGAAGCAAAGTACTACTACGCATGCCCCTAGGGGGGATAGATTGGTAGAAAAAGACTATCGCTCGTCCCCGACCACCACTCATAAGGTAGACAATCAATAATAAATCATGCTCCAACTTCATCACACAACTAAGGACTATACGTGCATGCTTCGGGAATCACAAACCTTAACACCAATATTCTTACTAAACCACAATCATTCACTAGTACATCCACATATTACCATCTTAATATCGCAAAACTATTGCAAGGAATCAAACTTATCATATTCAGTGATCTACATGAAAGTTTTTATTATATCCCTCTTGAATACATATCCTTTATGGACCAATCTTATAACCCGTGCAAATTGCCATTACTATTTATTAGACTCTCAAAAAGATATAAGTGAAGCATGAGAGTGCAACTATTTCTTTAAAATATAACCACCACCGTGCTCTAAAAGATATAAGTGAAGCACTAGAGCAACTGCCAAGCTCAAAAGATATAAGTGAAGCACATAGACTATTCTAACAAATCACGATAAATGTGTGTCCCTCTCAAAAAGTGTGTTCAGCAAAGATGATTGTGGCAAACTAAAAAGCAAACAAATAAAATAAAACTATGGCACAAGACGCTCCAAGTAAAACACATATCCTGTGATGAATAAAAATATAGCTCCAAGTGATATACCGATAGATTGTAGACGAAAGAGGGGATGCCATCCGGGGCATCCCCAAGCTTAGACGCTTGGGTATTCCTTGAATATTACCTTGGGGTGCCTTGGGCATCCCCAAGCTTAGGGTCTTGCCGCTCCTTATTCCTTCATCCATCGTGGTCTCACCCAAAACTTGAAAACTTCATCACACAAAACTCAACAGAAACCTCGTGAGATCCGTTAGTAAAACAAACAAATCTTAAACTTTAGGTACTGTTATAAATTGATTCATATTTAATATTGGAATAATTCTACTGTACTCCAACTTCCCCATGGCTTATACTCCCCGATACAATCCATAGATTCATCAAAATAAGCAAACTATGCAACAAAAACAGAATCTGTCTAAAACAGAACAGTTTGTAAATATCTATTTGAAATCTATACTTATGTGACTCCAAAAATTCTTAAAAATTAGGACAATGTAAAAACTTCATATACAAATACTGTGTAAAAAATTCAGAATTTTATCACACTCCAGTACAGAACCAAAAATCCAACACTGGGCTCAAAACTTTCTGTTTTCAAACAGCATCAATTATACTATCATCCAAATCATCCCAAAGGCATTACTTAGCACAAACACTAATTAAAAGATACAAACACAATCATAACAAAAGCTAAAATTGTGTGACACAAGATAAAATAAAATTTTCAATAAAGATAAATATTGGGTTGCCTTCCAACAAGCGCTATTGTTTTATGCCCTTAGCTAGGCATAATGCATAGTTTTAAGTATTGTCATCCTTCAAATTAATTCCATAGGTGGCCCTCATAATATATTCATATGGTGGCTTAATTCTCTTTCTAGGGAAGTGTTCGATCCCTTTCTTTAATGGGAATTTAAATCTTATATTTCCTTCTTTCATATCAATAATAGCACCTATGGTTCGTAGGAAAGGCCTACGAAGTATTATAGGACAAGACGGATTGCATTCAATATCAAGCACAGTAAAATCCACGGGTACATAATTCCTATTTGCAAGTATTAGCACATCATTTATTCTACCCAATGGCTTTTTAATAGTGGAATCCGCTAAATGTAAATTAAGGGAACAAGCATCCATATCGGTGAGACCTAGCACGTCACATAAAGATTTTGGTATAGTAGAGACGCTAGCACCTAGATCACATAAAGCATTACATTCATAATCTTTAATTTTAACCTTAATAGTAGGTTCTCATTCATCATGTAATTTCTAGCTATTGAAACTTCCAACTCAAGTTTTTCTTCATGAGCTTTTATCATAGCGTCTACAATATGTTTAGTAAAAGCTTTATTTCGTTCATAAGCATTAGGTGAATTAATCATGGATTGCAACAAGGAAATACATTCAACTAAAGAACAATTATCATAATTAAAGTCCTTGTAATCCAAAGTAGTGGGAACATCACTATTTAAAGTTTTGACCTCTCCAAACCCACTTTAATCATTTTTATCATTAAGATCTTCACCCTCCAAATAATTGGGACGCCTTCTAGCTAAAGTTGACTCGTCTTCAGTCCCTTTTTCATCAAGTTTTATATTACCAAATAAAGATTCAATAGGTGAGACACCAATCACTTTAATATCTTCATCATTACTAGAATAAAAACCGGGTGGAATAGCTTTTTCTAAGAATTCTCGCTTAGCTCTCAACCTAGCGGTTCTTTCTTTACTTTCATTAATGGAGACATGGATAGTTTTAATAGACTCATTTATATCATGCTTGGGTGGATTTTTTTTAACTTTGAGAGTATCCACATCACGAGCAATTCTATCCATGTTCCTAGCCATGTCATCAACTTTATTCAATTTTTCCTCTACCATGGCATTAAAAATCTTTTGAGAATTAATAAATTCTTTAATATTACTTTCAAGATCATAGGGTATCCTATTATTATTATATGAATTACCATAGGAATTACCATAATTAATAGAGGAATTTCCGGAAAAAGGTCTAGAATTGAAATTACCCCTATAAGCATTGTTGTTGAAATTATTTCTAGAGACAAAATTCACATCAATAGCATCATTATTTTGCTCAATCAAAGTAGATAATGGCACATCATTAGGATCAACATGAGCACTTTTACTAGCAACCATTTTCATAAGAGCATCCATCTTATCACTCAAATTATTAATTTCTTCGACAGAATTTACCTTCTTACCAGTTGGAGTTCTTTCAGTATGCCATTGAGAATAATTTGTCATAATATTATCAAGGAGTTTTGTAGCTTCTCCCAATGTAATTTCCATAAAAGTACCACCTACGGCAGAGTCTAGAAGATTTCTAGAAACAAAGTTTAGTCCCGTATATTTTTTTTGTATGATCATCCATAAGCTTAAGCCATGAGTGGGGCAATTTCTTATCATTAATTTCATTCTCTCCAAAGATTGTGCAACATGTTCATGCTCAAGTTGATTAAAATTCATTATTTGATTTCTAAGAGAAATAATCTTAGCGGGAGGAAAATATTTGGCAATAAAAGCATCCTTACACTTATCCCAAGAATCAATACTATTTCGAGGCAAGGATGAAAACCAAGTTTAGGACGATCTCATAGTGAGAACGGAAATGATTTAAATCTGACAATATCATTATCTACATCTTCCTTCTTTTGCATATCACAAAGTTCAACGTAAGTATTAAGATGGGATGCAGCATCTTCATTAGGAGTACCAGAAAATTGTTCTTTCATAACAAGATTCAGCAAAGCAGGATTAATATCACATGACTCCGCACTAGTGGCGGGAGGAACAATTGGAGTACTAATAAAATCATTATTATTAGTGTTGGAAAATCACACAATTTGGTGTTTTCTTGAGACATAGTGACAAAGCAAGCAAACTAGCAAACAAGCAAATAAAATATTTTTTGTGTTTTTGTAATTTTTATGAGAAGTGGGGGAGATGAAAACGAGAGGCAAATGCAAATAAAAAGTCAAATGAAAATAAGAGCAAGTAGATGATAGTTTATGCGAAGGTACTCGATAGGTTTTGATGATGTCTCCCCGGCAACGGCACCAGAAATTCTTCCTGCTACTTGTGAGCTGCGTTGGGATTTCCTCGAAGAGGAGAGGATGATGCAGTACAGTAGAGATAAGTATTTCCCTCAATTAAGAACCAAGGTTATCAATCTAGTATGAGAACCAAGCAGAACCTCGTTAGCAGCACCTACACACACAAAAGCAAATACTTGCACCCAACGCGAACAAGAGGGTTGTCAATCCCTTGGCGGTTACTTGCAAGGATTAATTCTGATAGTGATAGATAGATAAATAAATTACAAAGTAAAATAAAAGAAATAAAATTGCAGCAAGGTTTTTTTGGATTTTATATATGATAGATAAATGACCCGGGGGCCATAGTTTTCACTAGAGGCTTCTCTCTCGAACACATAGCATACGGTGGGTAAACAAATTACTGTTGGGCAATTGATAGAAAAGCGCATAGTTATGACGATATTCAAGGCAATGATCATGTATATAGGCATCACGTCCGAGACAAGTAGACCGACTCCTGCCTGCATCTACTACTATTACTCCACCCATCGACCGCTATCCAGCATGCATCTAGGGTATTAAGTTAATGAAAACAGAATAACGCCTTAAGCAAGATGACATGATGTAGACAAAGTAAACTCAATCAATATGAATAAACCCCATCGTTTTATCCTTAATGGCAACAATACAAATACGTGTCTTGTCCCCTACTTTGTCACTGGGATAGAGCACCGCAAGATTGAACCCATCACAAAGCACCTCTCCCATTGCAAGATAAACCAATCTAGTTGGCCAAACCAAACGGATAGATCGGAGAGAAATACAAAGCTATAACAATCATGCATAAATAAGTTCAGAGAAAACTCAAATATTTTTCATGAATAATCTGATCATAAACACACAATTCATCGGATCCCAACAAACACACCGCAAAAGAAGATTACATCGGATAGAACTCCAAGAACATCGAGGAGAACATGGTATTGAAGATCAAAGAGAGAGAAGAAGTCATCTAGCTACTAACTATGGACCCGTAGGTCTGTGGTAAACTACTCACACATCATCGGAAGGGTAGCAAGGTTGATGTAGAAGCCCTCCGTGATAGCCTAGAAATTCTCAAAATAAAAGCCCTTGATTATGTGGAACCTTACTTCAAAAACCAGATTTTCCATTGAGGTTACTCACGTTGTGCATACATGAAGGATGTTGGGGCGCTCAGATGCCTTCTTCAGCGCGCCGTCATCCTCTCCCCCTCTAGCCAACATTGATGACATTTTGGTGTTGAGGAGAAAGTATTTTATCGCACATGTGGATGCTGCTTGATTCCCTGGATTCTGGATCACCTTGGGGAAAAGTAGGTGAAGGCTTTGCAAAGATGCATATTAATTGGGCATGATAACCCTTTGCTTATTCCTCGGTTTATTTTGATCCTATGCATTAGAAGGATTTCCTTTTGGCTGTTACGCTGCTCTGCTAGGCATTAGAAGCATTTCATTTTAGGTAGGTACGCCTGCTCTACACCATTTAAAATCCTAATAAAAGTACGCATGTAGCTAGCTTTCACATGCTTCTGTTTTGGTAAACGTAGCAACAATACATAATGTACTCCTATGTCGTGGCATATAAACATGAGAAGAAACTCAGGCACACCCTACTGAATTAAGACCAGTGACCCATGTTCATCTAATCGATTTACACTCTTCTGTATGGGCATTGTTTAACATCATATTGAATTTATTGTTCACCACAAAAGTAATAATATAGGACCTATGATTGTCCAGTAAAATAGAGTGGGCCAATCCATAGGCTATGGTAAAGTAATGTTGTTTTATTCACAGGGACACACGTGTTTCATCACTCATTATTTACATGCTATTTGTTTGAAAGTACATTGGGAGAACAAGTCTTTTTCACGGTGAAGATGGAGGAGAAAATGTTAAGCTTGGACGAAAGGATTTATCATTTGGAAACATTATGTTTGATCGTGCTCGTTGTATACCTATCAACAATATAACATCACTTGTTCGCATACATATTTTTATTGCTTTGTAGCAACATAGACTCCTCGCTATAAACAATGTTTCACCTGATCTCTGATCTTTGTGATTCCGTAGCGTAGCACGGACATCTTAGTACTTGCTGATTTTGCGAACCAACCTGTGGTTGGATGGTTAGAGGGATTGTGGTATCCCCAGCCCACCAGAGTTCAAATCCTGGTGCTCGCATTTATTCCTGGAATTATTTCAGGATTTCCGGCGATGTGCATTCAGTGGGAGGAGACGTTCCCGTCGACGACGAGGTGCCTACGGTGACTTCGTAAATTTCAAGATGATATGCCGGCTCAGTCTCTCGGAGGTGCTCATAGGGGTAGGGTGTGCGTGTGTGCGTTCATAGGGATGAGTGTATGCGCGTGTATATGAGCGCTTGCGTCTGTACTGTGTTCAAAAAAAAATACTTGCTGATTTCAGTGCGGCTGAGGTGCGGCCCGGAACACCACGAACACCCTGCCTGCACCTGACGGTACGGCAAGCCGAGACGTGCCGTGCGGCTGGAGTGTCTCTGGCCGGTCGCCCACCGCGCCCAGACGTCCCTCCTGCGCACACCGGAACTCAACGTGCAACGCCGCAACCCCACGCAACAGCGACACCTCACTCACTATATTATTTCAAACGCGTCCAGATATATATCCTCATAAAAGTCGGATAACAAAAAGACCGACCGGCAACAACGACACTGGCGACCGTGCGCCACCTTCCGATCCGGTCAGGGGCGTGTGAACGGCGTGACCGAGCTAGCCACCGTGGCGTTGGCCGTTGGGGGTGCATGAAGCTAGCTAGCTACTCCAGCGGAGACTCGGTCCAACTGCCCTGTACTACCAGTACGATCCCCGGGCGGGTCCCCCGCACGCGAGGAAGTCTGCGGCGAGATGTCACGCTATTCCCAGCGACTGGACTACATATCACCTGCCGTCTCGTTTCCCAGTCTCGGAACTTCGTCCACTACTTCCCATGTCGCCGTAAGCTTCCTTGCAGCGATGTCGTCCACAGGCCGGTAGGCAGGAAAATTTCAGCAGCTCGGTGTCGATAGATTCCCTGCGATACAAGAGCGGACAACAACAATAACTAGTCAGTCAGTCAGTCGCCTCAAGCTTTCTTCAAAGTTGCACCAGTGCTAGCCCTTTCTTCTTCTGCGGTGTGCCGCCGGCCGGCGATGAGGTGGTGGGAGAGCGTGAAGAGCCTGTTCGGCGACGGCGGCAACCTCGGTTGCCTGTCCTGCGTCGGGAGGAAGGCGCCCGAGGATCTCTACTCCTACCCGATGGAGCCTGGTAATTAAGTAGTTCTTGAGTTGCTCCATCTCTCCAAAGCTGAACGGTAATTTCCGTCCATGTAATCGATCGCAACAATTAATTTTGGTTTCGTCGTGTCCAGCGAAATGGAAACGATCGCGCGGCGCCGCTCCTGCGGCGGAAGAAGAACCGGGCGCCATCGAGGTGCCGGCGGTGGCGCTCCGGGAGGTGAACGAGTTAACCGGCTCCTTCGACAGGGAGAAGCTCATCGGGGAGGGGTCGTACGCCAAGGTGTACAAGGTGACGTTGCGGAGCACGAGGCTCGCCGTCGTCAAGAAGCTGGAGAAGAAGTCCAAGCACGCCTCCAACGACGTCTTCCGCCGGCAGCTGTCCGTGGCGTCCAAGCTGCGGCACGAGAGCTTCGTCCGCCTGCTCGGCTACACCATAAGCGGCGACCTCCGCGTGCTCGTCTACGAGTTCGCCACCATGGGCACCCTCCACGACGCCCTGCACGGTACGTACGACCTACAAAACCCTCCATTATCGACCTTGAGTTATACACTGATTGACTGACGCGACGCCATGGATGGACCAATATGGCAGGGCCGAGGGAGGGCGTGGGGGCGCGGGAGGATGTGGAGGAGAGGCCGGTGCTGAGCTGGGCGCACCGGGTGCAGATCGCGCTGGACGCGGCGAGGGGGCTGGAGTACCTGCACGAGAAGGCGTCGCCGCCGGTGATCCACAAGGACGTGCGCTCCACCAACGTGCTGCTCTTCGACGGCATGAGGGCCAAGATCGCCGACTACAACATGTTCAGCCAGGCCGCCGACATGGCGCGACTCAACCGCTCCACGCACACGCTCGGCTCCTTCGGGTACCAGGCGCCGGAGTACGTGCCTCACCCTCCTCCATCATCTCATATCAGCTCGCCGCCGGCGTCCTTGTTAATTGGCTGTTACTGCTTCACTTTTATTCGAATTTGACGAACGTGTCGATTGCTTAATTTGCTTGGTTTCTAAAAAACTGAATGCTGATTTGACTGGGCATTCAGGTACGCGATGAGTGGTCAGATGACGGACAAGAGCGACGTGTACAGTTTCGGCATCGTCCTTCTGGAGCTCTTGACTGGGAGGAAGCCGCTGGATCGGACGTTGCCGCAGGGGCAGCGCAGCCTAGTCAACTGGGTGAGCAATGCTTCTCAGTCCCATAATCATCCTACTGTTTGCCAAGCTAAGAAACTGCCAACAATCAGTCAGTGAAAAGGTTTAACAGACACTTGATGCAGACTAATCATTTATTCTTCTTTCTGATCTGACAAACAAACTATAACATCTGTTCAAGTTAGTGAATGTAACATTTCTCTTCTTCTTCTTTGTATAGCTTCTAACTAGAACTGATAAGCTGTACTACAAAAAAGAACAATGCAATCACCACCCATTACATTATCCGAATGTAGACACCATTCTCAAAGGATCCAACTAGCTTCTAAACAAGACAGAATTAAGTTACCGTGGCAAACACATTTCCATTCCGTTCTCAAACAAAGTTTGATGGGTCTCCTGCTCCTATGGATGTATACCTGCAGGCATCTCCGCTGCTGACTGAAGACAGAGCTCAGGAATGCATCGACCCGAGGCTCGGCGACAAGTACCCTGCCACCGGAGCGCTCAAGGTCTCTCCCCACACGGTTTCATCTCGCATTTTGTTACCTGAATCCGTCTCATTGTAGCCCAATCTAAGGGCCAGTTCTTTTGGTGAAGCCCAACCAAATTAATTTTTTTAGAAGCCTACTAATTGAGACTTGACTAGTAGGCTTTTAAAAAAATATTTATGGTTGGGCTTCTAGAATAAGCTGAGTAGGGGGCAGCTTATTCTAAAAACCCAAAAAAGCCACCAAAAGAACTGGCCCTAACTAACCCTGCAAAATCTGGCGCCGTGACATGCAGCTAGGGAGAATCGCAGTGCAGTGCCTCCAGTATGACCCAACCTACCGGCCGTCCATGGGCACCATCGCCCGCGTGATCAACTACGCCGTCGTACGGGACCAGCAGGGCGTGGTCTGATGATGTGCGCGTACCAGCCGGTACGTGTGGGGAGAAGTTGTTGCCGTCGTCCAGTGGTTCTTCCTGCGACTCACCGCGCATGTCTAGTTGCCTGTACTATTGTAACTTTTTTGGAAGTTATGTGTTATCTGAACTTCGTAAGCTTGCCAGCCATGTTTGAGTAGCAGCTCTTGCCACGCGAGAAAAAACTGTAGCCCGTCGACAGAAACATTCTATTTATTCATGCTCATTTCTGAAACACACGCACATGCATAGATGATAGGAGTACTATTTTTTTTTCTTCTGTTTTTGCGTCAGGAAACGTTTGTGGGCAGATAATAAACAGAGCACTCAGCTCGTCAGGGAAATCTGATATGCAGCATTTATTAATGGTGAGTACAGATGGATATACATTTGATACAACATTGAGCACACCAGTTTGGCCAAAAGGCGCATGAGAAAAACTATTGTGTATCATCAGTGAATTTGTGTGGAATAAGTAACGTGTACCACCCCCTCATTTGTCGTCCCCAAAAAAGTTGGGGTCAAAAAAGAAAGAAAGAATAGGATGGCCTCTTACATATAAATATTTCTTTTCCTTTTACAGTTTACAAGAGCGTTTGGTTTAATCTACCATGCTACAAATATTTGTGGTTCGCGGCAAAAAGAATTTTCTTCTATACCTACCTGCATAACAAAAGGGAAACAAGTTCATCAAAACTCTTGACAATGAGGTGCCTCATATGTTAAGGATTTGTAGTTATGTGTGCTGAATATAACACCAATTAATAAAGCAAAAGGTAAGGTATTTCTGTTGACAAACAATATAATAAATTATTAGGTTGCTGTAAGCCAGTGGGATCACTTTAGGTTACGTTTGGCCCATTGATAACGGATGTTCAAGCATACACCCTCTGTTCCTAAATATAAGACATTTTGGCAGTTCAATTTAAGTACTTTTACAGCCTTGAACTCTTTTCCTATACTGGCTGACAAATGCCAACCACAAATGGCTACATGTTGAAGATGTAAGCAAAGCTGTAACACACTGATTACAATGGCTAAACTCTAGACGCAGCAAATTGGTTTTTCGTCTGACAAACAATTGAAGTGGTGTGCCAACATGAATGAACAGTTCCAAACTATTGCATTCAAGGTTCAGAACTTTGTAACTGCATGATTTACAAAGTAAAACAGTAACTTGTCTCAAGATGAAAATCAAAAGTATGAGACTCACCTCAAATATAGTGTTAGATTGGCAACAATGGTTTTCTATCATCACTGATGTGGCTTGCCTGAAATAGTGGCCAGCATAGGAAATAAGTCAATATAACAGAAGAGTATTATCCCAGATTTTATTTAGTCAAACGACGTAGCACTTACATCATCAGCAGCACCAGCAGTCATATTTACAAAAGAAGAATCAGATGACCTGCCAAGAATATATATTTTTATCAAATTAGATGTTTGGAATTTTTTTGTGAACAACACAAATGCATGCCAACACCAGTTATTATGAACATCAATATAACAGAGACAATCAATAAAACAGCTTATTAATATATGAATACATGTCAAAGAAACCAGACAAGAACTTCAACTGCAACTCCTAGAAATCAGAAATTTGAAGGTTGCTACTTAACACTTCACTTCATATGATATTAATATAGAATAGAAAAACAAGGCAAGAGAAATATTCACCTATGTTTCTGTGCATCTCCCAACTCTAAAGTTCCAGCTGGTTTGTCATCTTTGACTTTGGCTAGTGGCGAGAAAAACTGAACAGAAATAGCTCCTTATATAAGTTCAGTTGAGAGTAAGGACCAACTTAGCACGACAAGTTAAAGAATAAGAAACAACAATCACCTGGTGCATTGAGATAAACACTATTGAGATGCCTAATAGAAAGTTAATAGTCAAGGTGTGTCCCAAAAATGCAGCAGATGCTAGCCCAGTAAAAATTGTGGCCACTGTTGATGAGTACTTCTTCAAAATTGTGTCTGCAGTATGATCTCAGTTAATCAGATGGAAATATGGGATTATAAAAGCATATTTCAGAAGAAAAAAAGGCCAAGGACAGGTAAAAATAATATGGTATAAGAGAATGAAATGGCTATCATCCTTTACCTGCGTACTTAAAGAAGAATGAAGAAAGAATTCCTTGTGCAGCATTGTTACAAATGAGAAAAAACGTGGCCCTTGAATGCCCTCGAAGGATATCAAAACTCTCTGGCCCTGCAACACATGGGCCAAAGTTAAATTATATATAGCTAATGCTGCAATAGCCAATAGCCAGAGGAAAACACAAGACACCATGAAATGACGACTCCTTGGTGTTCAAACATGTAGTAACAACAATGTGCAAGAGCACATGGCTTAAATTCCTGACTTCCTAAATTAGGATATTTCTGCAAGATCCTATAGATGCTCAAACCATAGTTCACAGAACAACATTTTGATCAACATATCAAGCGCTAAACAGCCATTCTATTTGCCTTCTTTGTAACCTCAAAGGTAAAACAAAAACCCCAGCTTGTGTACCACACCTCTGTGGTTTGTAAAACCTGAAAACTACTCAGCAAGTGTTGTATGGAATCCTATTCTCCTAGCCACATGCATATAGACCTTCATAGTACAACAGTCTTAATGAATAACAGCCTTATTTGTTGTCAATGAAAGCAAGTTTCACATAAGATGGTTACCTTGAAATATGACGGTCCCTAGGATGCCAAGGAGGTTAAAAATTGCACCATAACCATACAGAAACACATTCTGCATATTATGTTAAACAGTTAAGAGTGAATGGAAGGAATAAAAAACAGAGGAAAGTGGGAATGGGGCAAGTGCATATTATGTTAAACAGTTGAATGCAAGTGCACCAAACTGGTAAGCATAAAAACGACATGATAAGGATGCTAACTTATTGTTTTCAGGCAGAGAACGTAGCACGGCATTGTACACATGGACTATCACTATTTTAAAGAGCTGGAAGCCAATCCTTAGTCGAAATTACCTGAAGATAGATGTTTGTGTCGAACTGACTTTTTAATGCATACTCGTTGTAGACAGAGGCAAACGATGGGACAGTAACCTACAATTTCACATACATATATATATGAACTCTGGATCCAATAATGGTTTAGTCATCTGAAGCAACACAAAAAAGATAAATATAAAGATCAAACAGTTCAGTAGAAACTTACAAATATTAGTGTGTATATGTATGCAATTGCGGTGATTGGAAGACCAAAAGTTTTGGTGCCCTCGGGCATTGAGCGCAGTTGATTCACGCTGATTCCAATAAGCAGCAGGGCAAGGGCTTCCCACTAATATTTATCAGAAAAGAATGGGGTTATTTATCAATATTGCCGAAAGCATTTGAATAACAGCATTTGCTGAACACATACTTGTGTGCACTAGTTTTTCCTATATTTGATTTAACTGAAGTTGCAGTATTAAACCTGGTTCATTTTTAGCCAATTCAGGATTGCAGCTGAAAAGGGCAACCATCACTGGTAGCAACTGATTTATACTCCCTCCGTTCCAGAATATAAGGTGTATTGATTTCCGTGCAAGTCAACTATTTGAATATTTGACCAAGATTATAGAATAAAATAACAACACCTTCAATACCTAATAGATAAAATATGAAACTACTTTTCATGATCGATCAAATGATATAAATTTCGTATTGTGGATATTGATATATTTTTCTAAAAACTCGGTTAAACATGCACTCGTTTGACTTTTGAAAAAACAAATACACCTTATATAAAGGAACGGAGGGAGTATTAGTACTACATAGGTCATGAGAAATATAGTAAGCAAAGGGTAGAACAAAACTATGACAAAAGAAGTGCAACTTGCCTAATGACTTGAAAAATTCAAACAGAGTATTAAATGGAAATAAATCAAATATATTCATCCTAAGCCATTAATGCCTTTTCTATTTAAGAAACACCTAAACAAGAGAAATTATCAGGTGCACACAGCAGCACGAATCAGTATACAACTGTAATTTAGTAAAGATATATAGATAGTTGCAATGCCAGCCTCACCTGAATTATAGAGAATTTCCTTCGCATTATAAACTTTAGGAGTACAGCTATGACGAGTACCTGGATTGTATAGAAACGAGTATGATATTAACAGTTTTGCATTTTCCAAACATATGGAAGCACGTATTCGTAGACACTACATGGCTAAGCTCGAGAACATGGTAATACACGAAAAATGAGTACCTTCAGGTTGCTTAGCATCTTCACAGTCGAGGGGTTGAAGTATAACTGCATCCGAAGTATAATAAGATATTTTAGATAACAGAAGAATCACTTCCGGCCTCTGCATCTAGGATGCACCCAATCATTTTTTTAAATATAATATTTGTAACTAAAACCAATGTCATATGGAAATACCAAAAGGTACAGCAGAAAATATTGCATGGTGTGCATTGATTTAATATATAATGATATGAAGGCAGCAAAGGCTCCATGTCCGAACTCAAGAAAAAAATCCAAAAAAATGGGTAGATGAGAAAATTAGGATTTGTTCATCATCTGTACTCCTACTATGATGGCTTTGATTTCAACCTTTAGAGTATTCTTTTGTTTGACAAGAAATGAAAAATAAAAGGCTATCAGAAAATCATCGAAGGACGAGTACAAGTTTGTACCAAAAAAATCCTGCTGTTTGGTTGATACAAGTTACCAACAGAACTGATTTGAATCCAGCTGGCTGAATATTAATTTTGAAGTGAATTTTTTAATTCAATAATTAAAATGTATGGTTTGATCCTGCCAAATGAAGGTGATAATGAATTTCCTTATCGAGACGTGATGGGCTCTTTTGAGCATTAGTTACACTGTAACATAATTATCAAAGATGTATACGTCTCATACATATAAATTGATAAACTACATCAAAATAACTGTAGGTTTTGTGAATATCAGGAGTACCAAAATATTTACTGGAGAGAATACGAGTACATTGCACAGAAGAATGGGAGTTCAGCTAGTTCAATGAACATTTACCTGCATGATAAACTTTAAGTAGTTGTTGATGGCATATAGTAGAGCGGGAATAGCTAAGAGTACGTTGTTACGGGCTGCCTATAAAAGAAAGGAATTGACAGATGAAACAGTTAGTTGCCATACTAGGTACGGAGCTATAATAAATAAATAAATAAGATACATGAAAACTGAAAGCAAGTCAGTTGGGCATAAAAACAACAAAAGAGATGAGCACCAATTGTTCCAAGGAGTTGAAAACAAATAGAAGCTTCTACATGTGGTTTAACATTAGAAGCCGAAGTAACATCAATTGTTTTGTGCATGTTGAGCACAGTAACAAAAGAGCGCAAGGCGTTCTATGTTCTAAAAGATAAATCACCTGTACAAAGGTCGAAACTGACAGAAGTGACTTCTCCCCAACCTTCTGTTTTCTAGACTGTCAAATAGAAAAGTAACAACATTAGGGGGGGAGGAGGGGGGGGGGGGGGGGGGTAACACTTCAACACAATAGAACACACAATACCTTCTCATGCATAAATTCATTACTGCAGGTCTAATAAAAAATGAAATTCTAATTTCTAAAACAGTTTGATTGACCGTTGCCTGTATTGCCAACGATGCACTAGTTCATAGCAGGATAGTGTACAGATATACAGATACAAGGACTGAAACACAAATAACAAGTGAGGAAAGAATATAGGCCGGCAAGAACTAACCTCGATTATTAGCATTATCATAGCAAAGAAAACTTTTGTAACTTCCGTCAAAAAGTTAACACTGATGGGACTGAACTGAAATTTCCCATCAACCTTGCACATAAAGACTAGGATAGGCTGCAGAGCAAAGTAAATTATTAGCAAAATTGCAAATTGTCTGCAATCAGATACACGCTACAGATTGACTACATGTTTGTACAAACTCCACATTAAAGATGTACAGGTAGTCATAAGCCGATTTAGTATTTACTCTAGGTGGAACGCTACCGGATCTGCTAATATATCTTTTTGACAAATTGATGACAATGCATTTTTAAGGGAAACAACAATTGAATCTTATGACAACATTATAGCATGAAGTCCACAGATGGTAGCCATGTCTGGGAAATTCAGAAAAAAAATCTCCGGCAAATTGGGAGCACAAGCAAACATAAATTACTAGAAGAAAGACATAATCATACTCTATCAGAAGAAGCACATAACATGGATTCGGATTCCCATTGTCGCGTTACATTTTTCCAGTAAACATATGCCACATTCAATCCCATCCAAACAGGCGTTGATTGGACATGAAGTCAAATATCATATTGAGAATGAAATACCTGAAGGCCGACCAAGACACAGTCCCCCGACACAAGAAGGAAGTTGAGCACACGCTGTTTGGACGATATCTTGCTCTTGTGCTTGTCGTATGCCCTTGATATGCTCCTGGGGGTCCCCGCCACCACCTTGGAGTGGCAGACGCTGCATTCCATCACCCCATTCCTCTGCATCTTCTCAAACCAACCAGGACCAGCAGCACCACAAACAGCACCGGCAAGAGATATATATCACTCTATAGTCGTGACATGTAAGGATTCCCTGCGCACACCTGTGTCCAAGACAAAAAAAATCAAAATGAGCAAACTAATCACTGCAAACCGAGTAACTAGTACTCCCTCCGTTCCAAATTATATGTTCTACTAACATTTTTTTGAATCGGATGCATGTAGACATGTTTTAGCGTGTTTGTTCACTCATTTCAGTCCGTATGTAGTCCATATTGAAATATTCAAAACGTCTTATAAACGGAACAGAGGTGATAGTAGTTAGTATTTCCCTCCAAAATCACAATATTCCGCAGATTCACTGTATATCAGAGCAGAAATGAAATTTAACAAAAATAGCCGTGAACATAAAACCACATACTAACTTCCAAATTCCGATATGATCCCCCATGAGCAGCTAGCTAGTCCATGACAGATCACAAAGCTCCTAAAAAACACGCAACATAGATAGCTACTAAGTCACTATCAAATGCAGAGCAACCGCGTGCTGCTACCTACACCACTGGATCACAAGGTCAGGCTACCCGAAACAAGTTCCAACATCGCAGAAATGAGGCGAACGACGAAGATATCAGAGGAACTCGTGCCCTCGACTGTACCTCGGGGGAGGTGGAATCGGCGGGCGGGATCTCACAGATCTAGCCCCGCCGGAGCACCGGGAATCTGGCCCTGCCGGCTCGCTGCGGCCTGGTTGCTTCGGCTACGCTCCCGGCAGGCGCGCGAGTGCTTGCGTGGGCAGGACGGCGGGTGGCGCTGCGAGATCTCGGGTTTGGGCGGGCGGGAGGGAACAGGGAAGGGAGGTGTGAGCGCGGAGGTGGAGCCGTGGACGGGGAGGTGGCGGTGACGGACGGGAGGAAGGCGGGGTGCGCCTCCAGTTTATTTATGCGTTTCGGGATTTGTTTTGACCTTCCACTTTGCTGGAGGAAATGTTGGAAAATCCCCGAGTTTTGCATCTTTCTTGTAGTCAGCCTACATTGGCAATGCATATTTTTTTCAATCCTTTTTGAAATAAAATCGTGTAGATGCATAACGGTATGGCCTCCATCCAAGCATATATGGCCTAATATGTATGTCGAGTATATGAGATGTGTGCTATAAAAATTGTAGTATTATGAAGGGAATTCGAAGGTATACTCCCTGTGACATATATCTCATACATTATTAATATTATCGATGGTCAAATGTAAATCCCAAAAATATGGACTAAAATAGAGATACACATGCAAAGTTTGATGCAAAAGCACATTACTACATGCCTATGTAAAAGGACTAAAATAGGACAATTTGCAAAGCGAATCAATAAACTTAGGTTGGCCCCGATGTTGGAGCGGTTTGCAACGGCACAACATCGGCTCGTTCAAATGGGAGAAAACTGTCGTCAGGGACTTCACTATATTTTCTTATGTACTTCTTTAGTCAATGTTTTGTCCCCGCTCACAATTTGGCCCGGTCCAGATACCGTTAATTCTACAATAAAGAAAAGATGCATCGAGCTGGATCTTTGGGGGTTGCTCTTTTGTTCACAAGTGATGGAATAACAATTTTGACACTCACAACATTGCTAAGTATAGCATACTCCCTCCGATCCATAATGAGTCTTTAGAAGTAGGGCGTCATGTATGGCTTGCTTATGACCCTATTTCTATTGTTGTAGGCATTATGGTTGATTAATGAAGCTTGGCCTTGTTCCCTTAAAAAAAAACAGTTGACGTCGAGCGTGTATGGTCATGTTTTAGGCAAATACAAACTGAGCGAGGGAGGGCGGTGCAAAACGGAAACACACGCATTAGCAGTGTGAGTTGTCCGAGCTCTACCGTCGTCTTGGCCCCAAGCGAGTTGGCTACCCTGTCGCTTTGCGATTCAGGTTCACAGTGCAGGCTACTTCTCAAACCCTTTTCTCCGGCGTCTTTTTGCAGCACGTTGCCAGCATGCCGTTTAGAAGATTTCCACGAATGTTAGGTCTGAGACCAAGTACATACTACACACTGGCAATGGCAGTGACCGGCCTAAGCAGTACATTAGAATATTCTAAGTATGTTGCCATTTTTATATGCGTCTTTGCACTCAAACGATCACACTAGGGCGATCCCGCCGTGCATCAAGACCGACACATTAAACGTCGCGGACACGTTTAGACATATCTGTGAAAAATTAAATCTGTGAACAACGATAGGGGAGCCGGTCATCTAACCTGATGCATCGCCTCAGGTCCGGTCTCCTTCATTTGACATGCATATGTTGATCAATAGCAATTTAGCATATATATATAAATAGATGCAAACATATGCAATCACAAACAAAAAGCACGAGATGTCAAGCGAGAGCCGGCGTCGCCTCTCCGCTACGTCAAGCACGAGCCGGCGTCGCCGGCGCGCAACAACTGGCGCGGCCAAGTTGTGAAGAAGGAGCTATCGCCCGTGATCACGAATGCACGTGGGCGCATCCTCCACTACCTCGGTGGCGGCGGCTCCTCTTCATCGCGGCCATAGTGTCCACCGAGGACAAGGCGGCGCGGCAGGAGCGGCGCAACGCGGCCCGCCGCTCCATGTTCGCCAAGTCAGACGAGGCGTCGGCCTGGGTCCGCAACATCCCCGACCTGGCGGCGGCCTAGGCTCTCGACCGGTCTGTCACCACCACGGAGACGGCCGTGTGGCGCCGCCATCGCCTCGACGGGGAGCTCGCCAAGATTGGCGAGGAATGTTCGCTAAGCGACACCTCCGTCAATGTCGGCAGAGCCAAGGCCTCCTTCAGGGCACCGTGGCCGGGATCGGCATTCACTACAGGAAACAGGTAATATGCCGACGGTCAAACATATGCCGACGGGCCCCGTCGGCATACATCGAGATAAGCCGACGGCCTAACTGAAACCGTCGTTATACAAGGGCCGTCGGCAAATTCAGAGATATGCCGACGGGGCCCGTAGGCATACATATACCATCGGCATATCTCCTATATACGCCTACGGTCACCGTCGGCACAGATTAACCGTCGGCATATCTCCAATATACGCCGACGGTCACTGTCGGCATAGATTAACCGTCAGCATATGGGGTTTTGACTGATGGAAGGCTACCGCCGTCAAAGCTATGCCGACGACCCTAACGGCGGCCGGCGGCATAGATATTTTTTTCTGTTTTTTTAAAGGGTTGAATGTGAGTTAGCTAAACTTAAACATATACAAATTATATATCAATTTGGGGTAGAATTTTTCATAGAGTATGAATATACACTTTGTTTATGTTTTCCAAAAAAATTTAAAATGTGACCTCATGTACTTTTGCAAATAGGTCCTTGTACTTAATAAAAATCATAACTAATTCATACTTGCATCGATTTTGACAAACTTTATATGTGTTACTATCAGAATATGGAAAGGAATTTGTTAGTATACTATGTTTTAAAATTTTAACAAATTAAAATCACGTTTATTTCAAAATTTTCAGATAACACCCTCTTGTTTTGATTTGTTTGTATAGTTTTCATTCCTTGACCAAATGAGGCAAACTTTATATCTATTTGCATCAAAAAGTTTCAAGGATTTCAAAAATCATGTGTTAAGTTTGGAATGTTTAAATATTACTTTGATTCTTTGCTACAATAGAGAAATCTACCCCCCCCCTAGATTTTCGGGCCACACTGGTCACAGTTACGCCGCTCCGGTGCCTTGGGAGGTTAGCAATGCCACCAAAACTTGCACTGGGTCCTCATACATGTGTGAAAGTGTGGTGGTAGGTTTAAACACCCAACACACTAATCCGGAGTGTGACACCCTTCACGGATGACACTGCCTGCCAGCACTTAGAGGGGGAAACTGCGACGGAGGTTCGACCTGGAGGGAATCTTGTGATAGGTTGGGCTAAAAATATGTTTTAGAATGTTCCTATGGGCTAACCTAGCACAACCAAGTGGAAAATTACATTGGTCAAAGGTCGTCCGATGAAAGTCAAAGGGCTAGATCGCGGGGTCAAACCGGCCACGGTTAGGCCGCTCGGGGGCCTTCGGAGGTTAGCAATGCCACCATAGCTTGCATTGTGTCCTACTACATGTTTGAGAGTGGCCCCCTTCACGGACGACGGTAACACCGAAGTAGCTTTCAGCACTTTTGTTGCAGTATAAATTGTTCTGAATAGTGAGAGCATGATCAATTCATCAAATCCAACCGTATAAATTCTCGAAAAATCGTACGATGCCGGAAATCCTCGGGATCTGGCACGGCATCATCACATGGCCAATGTAGGGTGTGGTAAAAGTTTGGACGTGTTTCGAAAAAGCCTCACATCAGGCTGCTTGTAAACTACACCTTCTCCAAGCTAGTCTCCGGGTATATGGAGAGGGAACGTGTCCGGCTTGTGAAGCAAGTGCGAGTCTTGTTGCTCCGTTGGCCTCAAAAATTCTCGTGCTCTCAAAGGAGGCCATCGCATGACACGTGCCAGGCCCCCGCATTTTCCGGACCCGCATGCAATATTTGAGACATTTATTGCACTGCTAGGGTTTCAGCGTCGGAAATTGTAGATCTGCGAGGCAGCACATGAAATCATGCCCATAAGCTGAATGGAAATCCTATGTGATGTCTTTGCGCCATGCGCAGGCCACGTGCAGACAAGGGAGGGGCAGGCTCCACCACCGAGGGGTTGAAATTAGCTCGGCGGCATGCATGATCCAACCGTATAAATTCTCGAAAAATCGTACGATGCCGGAAATCCTCGGGATCTGGCATGGCATCATCACATGGACCCCGCAGGGTGTGGTAAAAGTTTGGACGCGTTTCGAAAAAGCCTCGCCTGAGGCCGCTTGTAAACTACACCATCTCCAAGCTAGTCTCTGGGTATCGAGAGGGAACATGTCCGGTTTGTGAAGCAAGTGCGAGTCATGTTGCTCCGTTGGCCTCAAAACTTCTCGTGTTCTCAAACAAGGCCATCGCATGGCACGTGCCAGGGCCCCGCATTTTTCGGACCCACATGCAATATTTGAGACATTTATTGCACTGCTAGGGTTTCAACGTCGGAAATTGCAGATCTGTGAGGCGGCACATGAAATCATGTCCATAAGCTGAATGGAAAATCCTATGTGATGTCTTTGTGCCATGCGTAGGCCATGTGCAGACGAGGGAGTGGCGGGCCCTGCCACCGAGGGGTTGAAATTAGCTCGGCGGCATGCATGATCCAACCGTATAAATTCTCGAAAAATCGTACGATGCCGGAAATCCTTGGCATCTGGCACGACATCATCACATGGCCCCTGTAGGGTGTGGTAAAAGTTTGGACGCATTTCGAAAAAGCCTCACCTGAGGCCGCTTGTAAACTACACTATCTCCAAGCTAGTATGTGGGTATCGAGAGGGAACGTGTCCAGCTTGTGAAGCAAGTGCGAGTCATGTTGCTCCATTGGCCTCAAAACTTCTCCTGCTCTCAAAGAAGGCCATCGCATGACACGTGCCAGGCCCCCGCATTTTTCGGACCCGCATGCAATATTTGAGACATTTATTGCAGATCCGCGGGCCATGCGCGTAGGTCCGAGACGCCAAAGCCATGCTCCGCGGGCCATGCGTGTCCACTGAACGACACTCCCAATCGTCGACCCGGAATAAGAGGGTGAAAACATAGAAAAAAACAAAATGAAAAACATAATTGCAAGAGTTTAATTCTCATTGGTGGAACCAATTGTGCCATGGATTGATGACATGGCTCACATCCATCCATCTATCTCTCCATCCCACATCCATGATCCATCCATCCATCCATCTAAAGAAAAGGAGGGAAAAAAAAAGAAAAACGGGACAGAAACCCACCGCGCGCCTCTCTCCCTCTCTCTCTCTCTCTCTCTCTCTCTCACTTGTCTGTCCCTCCCCCCGAAACCCTCGCCGCCGCCGCCTATGCCGCTTGATTCCGGCGTGTTTCAGCTGGCCTTGCCGGCGCGCAGCACAGATCTGAGCTCCCCTGCCTCCGCTCTTCCCTTCCCTCCGGACAGATCCGCCTCTCGCGGCCCCGAGAGCTCATCCACGACCCCTTCCCACGGCTAGGGTTTCGAGGGTGGCGTCTGATGTCTACTACACAACTTATTCTTGTAGACTCGTGTTGGGCCTCCAAGCGCAGAGTTTTGTAGGACAGTAGAAATTTTCCCTCAAGTGGATGACCTAAGGTTTATCAATCCGTGGGAGGCGTAGGATGAAGATGGTCTCTCTCAAACAACCCAGCAATCAAATACAAGAAATCTCGTGTGTCCCCAACACACCCAATACAATGGCAAATTGTATAGGTGCACTAGTTCGGCGAAGAGATCGTGATACAAGTGTAGTATGGATAGTAGATATAGGTTTTTGTAATCTGAAAATAAAAAAACAGCAAGGTAGCAAGTGATAAAATGGAGCACAAATGGTATTGCAATGCTTAGAAACAAGGCCTAGGGTTCATACTTTCACTAGTGCAATCTCTCAACAATGCTAACATAATTGGATCATATAACAATCCCTCAATGTGCGACAAAGAATCACTCCAAAGTTCCTATTAGCGGAGAACATAATATAGAAATTGTTTGTAGGGTACGAAACCACCTCAAAGTTATCCTTTCCGATCGATCTATTGAGCCATTCCTATAAGTGTCACAAACAGCCCTAGAATTCGTACTAAAATAACACCATATGATACACATCAACCAACTCTAATGTCACCTAGATACTCTAATGTCACCACAAGTATCCGTGAGTTGATTATACGATATGCATCAAACAACTTCATAATCATAATATTCAATCCACACAAAGAACTTCAAGGAGCACCCCAAAGTTTCTATCGGAGAAAAGATAATGAAAACGTGCATCAACCCATATGCATAGATTACCCCAATGTCACCGCGGGAATCCGCGAGTTGAGTGCCAAAACATATATCAAGTGAATCAATATAATACCCCATTGTCACCACGGGTATTCATATGCAAGACATACATCAAGTGTTCTCAAATATGAAATATTCAATCCGACAATAACGAAACCTCGAAGGGAAAAGATTCGATTCATCACAACAAGGATAGAGAGGGAAGAAACACCATATGATCCAACTACATTAACAAAGCTCGCGATACATCAAGATCGTGCCAATTCAAGAACACGAGAGAGAGAGGGATCAAACACATAGCTACTAGTACATACCCTCAGCCTCGAGGGTGAACTACTCCCTCCTTGTGACGAATAAAAATATAGCTCCAAGTGAGGTTACCGATAATGTTGAAGACGAAAGAGGGGATGCCTTCCGGGGCATCCCCAAGCTTAGTTGCTTGGGTCTTCCTTGAATATTACCTTAGGGTGCCTTGGGCATCCCCAAGCTTAGGGTCTTGCCACTCCTTATTCTCCTCATATCGATATCTCACCCAAAACTTCAAAACTTCAATCACACAAAACTTAACGGAACTTGGTGAGGTAGGTTAGTATGATAAAAATAAATCATCCACTTAGGTACTGTCAAGACAAGTTTCATAATTGTTCTCAAATAATGCCTAATGTATTCTATCGTTTCCACAATTTATATTACTCAATATAAGCTATGGAAACACTAAAACAAGCAAACTATGCACCGAAAACAGAATCTGTCAAAAACAGAACAGCATGTAGTGAGCGATTTAAAAACCATACTTCTGTACCTCCAAAAATTCTGAAAATTAGGACAACGTAAAAAAATTGTAACCCAATACTATGTAAAAATTTCAGAATTTCTCACGCTCCAGTATAGAATAGAAATTCCAGCACTGGACGCAAAAGTTTCTGTTTTTGCACAGAATCAAATCAACAAGCATCCACACTATCCCAAAGGCTTTACTTGGCACATTATTGAAAGAAAACATATAAAACATGATTACTACAGTAGCTTAATCATGTGGACACACAAAAATAGTAGGTGTAAATGTTGGGTTGTCTCCCAACAAGCGCTTTTCTTTAATGCCTTTTTAGCTAGGCATGATGATTTCAATGATGCTCGCATAAAAGTAAAGAATTGAAACACAAAGAGAGCATCATGAAGCATATGACTAGCATATTTAAGCCTAACCCACTTCCTATGCATAGGGATTTTTTGAGCAAACAATTTATGGGAGCAAGAATCAACTAGCATAGGAAGGCAAAACAAGCATAACTTCAAAACTTTCAACACATAGAGAGGAAACTTGATATTATTGCAACACCTACAAGCATATGATCCTCTCTCATAATAATTTTCAGTAGCATCATGAATGAATTCAACAATATAACTATCACATAAAGCATTCTTTTCATGACCTACAAGCGTAGAATTTTTATTACTCTCCACACAAGCAATTTTCTTCTCATTCATAATAGTGGGAGTATCATATGATACTTGAATACTAAAAATTGTTTCCACATTAAAAGAGTAATGTTCAGTAAAAGGGTATTCATAATTATGACAATTATTATAATAATAATCATCACTCTTTTTCATAACATAAGTATCATCACAATAATCATCACAAGTAGCAATTTTGTTCTCATCATAATCAATTGAAACCTCTTCCAAAGTAGTGGATTCAACATTAAATAAAGTCACGACCTCTCCAAATCCACTTTTATCATTATTAAAATAAGATTGAACACCCTCCAAAATAGTGGGATAATTATTATCTAGAGTTGACACTCTTCCAAACCCACTTTCATAAATATTGCAATCATCATAAATAGGAGGCATGCAATCATCATAACAAATTTGATCATTCAAAGTAGGGGGGCTAAAAAGATCATCTTCATTAAGCATAGCATCCCCAAGCTTGGGACAAACATTAATTGCAGCAAATAAATTCTCAAACATGTCATTCTCATCAAACATAGCATCCCCAAGCTTGTGGCTTGGCATATCATTAGCATAATCACTATTATCATCAATAGTATGAATAGCACCAATAGTATAACAATTATTATCATCACCATTTTCTAAGTTGGTGCCAAAAAGATTTTCAAGATTATAAGAAGTGTCATTATTTTCCCAATCATAATCATCATAATTAGTAATAGGCATAATAAAATCATTCTCAATAGTTCCTTCGGACATTGTACCATAAGACAAAGAAGCAATATCATCATCAAGTATATCATCTTCCATAATTATTTTTGATTCACTCTCATGAGGCACAACAATAATAGGAGCAATATTATTTGGGAGGGATACCTTTTTACCTCTACTCTTTCTTCTTTTCTTCTTCTTCACCACATCATGTGTGGGTTTAATCAATTTTTCCGAGCTTCTTATTGATGAGATTGGTTGAATAGGAAGCTCCTCCTCGTCACCTATTTCATCATGAGAGATAATAGGAGGGAAAGTGGAAATATTTACCCTTTCATTAGTGTTCCTTTTATATTCTATTGGTTTTCCCGTCTTTCTATAGTTGGCAATATAAGCATTCTCATTGCAATTTACCATACAAAACATATAGATGTCCTTTAGATTAGTTTCAATGTCATCCGTGAGAATGAATACTTCAAACCAACTATTTTTATGTGACAATTCCTCACACCCCAAAAAGATAAAGCTCATTATATAGTTCAAGGGCCGTCAAGTCATTACAATATTTAGCCATGATTCGATCATGAAAAAGTATGCATTGAAAATTAAAGTGACCAACTTTATTGCAAAGTTCACAAGTAATGGGATGAAGAGAGCATAATTTTATAGCAAATTCATCTATCACTTTGAGCAAAAAATTGGTTTTATCATGTTTATTCTTCTTACAAAATCTATCATCCCTATAAGGCATGTCTTCACAAACTTTATGCACTCCACAAAAATTAACATGCTTATAAGAAACATTTTTGTCATGACTAGTGCAATCATCTTTAGTATTTTGGATATTCATAGAATTCATACTAACAACATTGCAATCATGCTCATCATTCAAAGATTTTATGCCAAACATTTTATTGAATTCTTCTTCTATCAATTGAGCACAATTTTCCGCTCCATCATTTTCAAGAAAGACATTATAAAGATGAATAATATGAGGCAACCTCAATTCCATATTTTTTTGTAGTTTTCTTTTATAAACCAAACTAGTGATAAAACAAGAAACTAAAAGATTCAATTGCAAGATCTAAAGATATACCTTCAAGCACTCACCTCCCCGGCAACGGCGCCAGAAAAGAGCTTGATGTCTACTACACAACTTATTCTTTTAGACTCGTGTTGGGCCTCCAAGCGCAGAGTTTTGTAGGACAGTAGCAATTTTCCCTCAAGTGGATGACCTAAGGTTTATCAATCCGTGGGAGGCGTAGGATGAAGATGGTCTCTCTCAAACAACTCTGTAATCAAATACAATAAATCTCTTGTGTCCCCGACACACCCAATACAATGGCAAATCATATAGGTGCACTAGTTCGGCGAAGAGATGGTGATACAAGTGTAGTATGGATAGTAGATATAGGTTTTTTTAATCTGAAAATAAAAAAACAGCAAGGTAGCAAGTGATAAAACGGAGCACAAACGGTATTGCAATGCTTAGAAACAAGGCCTAGGGTTCATACTTTCACTAGTGCAATCTCTCAACAATGCTAACATAATTGGATCATATAACAATCTCTTAATGCGCGACAAAGAATCACTCCAAAGTTCCTATTAGCGGAGAACATAAGATAGAAATTGTTTGTAGGGTACGAAACCACCTCAAAGTTATCTTTTCCGATCGATCTATTGAGCCATTCCTATAAGTGTCACAAACAGCCCTAGAGTTCGTACTAAAATAACACCATATGATACACATCAACCAACTCTAATGTCACCTAGATACTCCAATGTCACCATAAGTATCCATGAGTTAATTATACGATATGCATCAAACAACTTCATAATCATAATATTCAATCCACACAAAGAACTTCAAGGAGCACCCCAAAGTTTCTATCGGAGAAAAGATAATGAAAACGTGCATCAACCCATATGCATAGATTACCCCAATGTCACCACGGGAATCCGCGAGTTGAGTGCCAAAACATATATCAAGTGAATCAATATAATACCCCATTGTCACCACGGGTATTCATATGCAAGACATACATCAAGTGTTCTCAAATATGAAATATTCAATCCGACAATAACGAAACCTCGAAGGGAAAAGATTCGATTCATCACAACAAGGATAGAGAGGGAAGAAACACCATATGATCCAACTACATTAACAAAGCTCGCGATACATCAAGATCGTGCCAATTCAAGAACACGAGAGAGAGAGGGATCAAACACATAGCTACTAGTACATACCCTCAGCCTCGAGGGTGAACTACTCCCTCGTCGTCATGGAGACCGCCGGGATAATGAAGATGGCCTCCGGTGATGATTTTCCTCCTCCGGCAGGGTGCCAGAAAAGGGCTGTAGATGAGATCTCTTTGGAACAGAGGCTTGCGGCGGCGTAAAAACTCATCTAGGTTAACTTTCGGGGGTTTCTGAATATATATGATTTTTCAGCGTTGGAATCACGCGAAGGGGGGCCACAGGGGGCCCACGAGGCACCAGGGCGCGCCTGGGGGGGGGGGGGGCAGGCGCGCTCAGGTGGCTCGTGGGGCCCCTGTGGCTCTTCTGCTGCTCATCCGAAGCTTCCTGGGTATGTTTCCTTTCAGAAAAAATCGTTAAAAAGTTTCGCTGTATTTGGACTTCGTTTGATATGGATTTTTTGGAAAACCAAAAACAAGGAGAAAACAGCAACTGGCACTGGGCACTAGGTCAATATGTTAGTCCATGAAAATCATATAAAATCCATATAAAAGTGCACCAAAATCATACAAAAATATAATAAACATGGCATGAATACTTCATAAATTATAGATACGTTGGAGACGTATCAGCGTCCCCTCCAACTCCGGCGCGGCGCTGGTGACTCTGCTTTGCCCTCTTCGACCCCATCGCAAGTCCCACGGGCGGTTCCGCCTCGTGGATGGTGCTCCTACACCCGGTGGCTGCGGGGCGGACGCGTGTGGCTGGTAAACTCCAGCGAGGCGGCCGCTCCCTCCGGCGGCTCCTCCACGGCGTGACGACGGTGCACTGCATCGGCTAAAGCACCCCCATGGTGAGCCCTCTCCACTCCTCTGTTCCCCACCCGGTTGCTGCCATGCACATCACGTTTACTTTTCTAACTGTACAATAGCACTCCCTCTGCACTCACTCCTCTACTGTCACATAATACATTAGCCTTGAATTCATCTAGTTGGATCAAAACAGAACCATTGATTAATTCTGTGCATGCATTAGTCTCGCTGTTCACTCAATAATATGAGAGGATTGATTGTTGATGCTATACATTTTCAGTTACACTTGCATCAGGTTCTAAGCATTTTCAGTTACAAGATTGTGCTCTGCTCTGCTCTAAGCTGGGCATTCTTTTTGTGCTTGAACCAGCTCATTCTTTACTACCTAAAATTGATGATACTGGGTACAGATTCCTTGGTCCTGGCCAGAGCTTTGCCTTGAGAGAATTTGCTCTCATCAATCCACATGATTCATTGATGATGTGTTGTACAGTGATGTAGTTAGTGATTTAATTGAGTCCAATCTGTAGTAGATATAATTTCTGTTGTCAAGCTCTCTGGTCTAGTAGAATTTGTATGCCCAGGATGATTATGCTCATAATCCATTCACATGGTACTGCTGCAGGCACACTTGCTCCATAGACGAGGAGGACCACCCACGACGATGAACATGTTTGACCTGACCCCCGAGCCTGACGAGCTCGACGATGACGACATCGTCAACCTCGAACTCGATGACAAGGTTGATCCCTAGCTTACTGCCCCACTCAAGATGATCTTTCCCCTATCCTTGTGTTGCTGTTTTGCTGTGGCTGAAAGTCCTCCTCTGCTTGCTTGCTGCAACAGATAATAACTGACAAACGTTTCTAGCATTCACAAACGCTTCTCGCTGTACTCTGTGCGCATCAATAGGATAATAACTTTTCTAAACCCTGCATAAATAAATAGCTGGCCCTTGTTGGTTGGTTGGTTGATTATTCAGAGCTATGATGAATGACGGGTGTTGTGCCGCGGATGATTAATTCTTCTTCTTGGAATGAATATGAATTCCCTTTTGTTGTTGCATGGCATTTTTTGCACAACTGAACATGCCCAGTCAATACTTGTTCACGGTGTTTCGTTGCTGATTAGATGCTAGCAGCAGCAATATGAGTCCGCTCTCTTGATGTTGTTTTCGGCCTCAGTGTGCCAATTAGCTCGTCCGTGATTTCTTTGTCAACATATTTCGCAAAATGAAAGTCGTTTTTGGGCTGCTGCATATGAATGATTTTTTTTCTCAGTTTGGGTGCTAGGTACTGATGGAGTTGGTGTGTATCCATAGATAGCATACACTTGTTCATTTTTTTTCGAGTTCTTCTGTTTAGGCAAACAGGTGGTGTCCTAGGAGTGACAAGCAAGTAAAAGTTGTGTTCTGTTTTAGTTGTTGGTTAATGTTGAGTTGGGCTATTAGCTTTGAATATACTGATATACCCGTGCATTCTTTATTTCTTCTACTACTGATCTTCTATTTGCTGCTGTAGTAGATAGTATACACTTGTGCATTCTTTAGCTGCTGTAGTTCTATTTGCGAAAATTTTGAGAGGATATTGTGAACCATGCAAAATTAGCTAGCTGGGACAAATAAGCAAGGTAGGATTAATCTGCAGGCAGCTAGAACATGTACAGGACTTCCACTCATGTGTACTCGCATGATAGTTCTTGTCACCTACTATGCTTGGAGAAGTAAAACTTTTGGTGCAGATCGAATTTTCTTCCATTATAGTGTATATATAACCCTGAAAATTTAGTGGAGGAAGATTAACTGAAAAGAAAATCAGTTCCTCTACAGACTCCACACACTAAGTTTCCTGCACACAAGTTATCTTGTTCTGTTTTTATAACAAAGGATCTTGTGATACAATACTCGTTTTTCCCCCATTGCAAAGCAGGTTAATTCTGGATTGCCTGCCATTTAGGGATGAATATATGAGAGTATGAGCTACTGTATGTTTTAGTAGATATATACAAATCCAGGTGAAGTCTGAACTCAGCAACCCATAAGTTCATCCTTACAAATATGAAATTTTGGGTCTCAAATGGGCCACTGAATATTCATGGTTGTTAAATTATGTCTGAATAATTGTATTTGTAAATTGCTAGCTTTTTTGGCTATTTTTTTTGGTTCTGGTCAGCAGCTATGCCGACGGTATCCCCGTCGGCATAGATCAGCCACCAGAGCTACCAGGTGCTGCCACGTGGCAGATATATGCCGACGGTTAAACCGTAGGCATAGATGCTATCTATGCCTACAGTTAAACCGTCGGCATAGGTAGGACACGTGTCGAAATCTGTTAGGTGCACGTGGGTGTACGGTACTTGACGGACGTGCCGTCAAATATTTTTGCCGACGGTTAAATATGCCGACGGTCACTGTCGGCACAGTTTCTCTATGCCGACGGGTAGGGGTGGTATACCGACGCTATCGTTGCCGACGGGGATATGCCGACGGTGACCGTCGGCATAGGCTATGCCGACGGCTTAGGTGCCTTTGCCGACGGTTTTAACCGTAGGCATACTGCCTGAATCCTGTAGTGATTGGCCGCGAAGGCCTTCTGCACGACGCTGGAGGACACGGAACGACTTCCCCACAAGCATCAGGGCGCGGTTGGGCAAGGCTATCGCGGCCCCGCGTCCTTCCGCCGCTGGAAGGACGACGGAAGGACGGCGACGACGACATGGATGGCGACGGAGGTGCGGCCGGCTAGGGCGTAACGCTACAAGTTAGCTGTTGGAAATATGCCCTAGAGGCAATAATAAATTGGTTATTATTATATTTCCTTGTTCATGATAATCGTTTATTATCCATGCTATAATTGTATTGATTGGAAACTCAAATACATGTGTGGGTACATAGACAACACTGTGTCCCTAGTAAGCCTCTAGTTGACTAGCTTGTTGATCAAAGATGGTTAAGGTTTCCTAGCCATGGACATGAGATGTCATTTGATAACGGGATCACATCATTAGGAGAATGATGTGATGGACAAGACCCAAACTGTAAACGTAGCATTTGATCGTGTCAGTTTATTGCTATTGTTTTCTGCATGTCAAGTATCTGTTCCTTTGACCATGAGATCATGCAACTCACTGACACCGGAGGAATACCTTGTGTGTATCAAACGTCGCAACGTAACTGGGTGACTATAAAGGTGCTCTACAGGTATCTCCGAGGGTGTCTGTTGGGTTGGCATGGATCAAGACTGGGATTTGTTACTCCGTATGACGGAGAGGTATCTCAGGGCCCACTCGGTAATACAACATCACAATGAGCCTTGCAAGCAATGTGACTAAAGTGTTAGCCACGAGATCTTGTATTACGGAACGAGTAAAGAGACTTGCCGGTAACGAGATTGAACTAGGTATAGTGATACCGACGATCGAATCTCGGGCAAGTAACATACCGAAGAACAAAGGGAACAGCATACGGGATTAACTGAATCCTTGACATAGAGGTTCGACCGATAAAGATCTTCGTAGAATATGTAGGAGCCAATATGGGCATCCAGGTCCCGCTATTGGTTATTGGCCGTAGAGGTGTCTCGGTCATGTCTACATAGTTCTCGAACCCGCAGGGTCTACACACTTAACGTTTGGTGACGATTAGTATAATTGAGTTATTATGTTGGTGACCGAAAGTTGTTCGGAGTCCCGGATAAGATCCCGGACATGACGAGGATCTCCGGAAGAGTCCGGAGGTAAAGATTGATATATGTGATAATAGTGTTTTGATCTCCGGAAGAGTTCCGAAGTTCACCGGAAGGGGTTCCGGATGTTTACCGAAGTGTTCGGGTGCAGCAACACTTTATATGAGCCAAAGGGATAAAGCCCACAAGGTATTGGAAAGTGCAAAAGTAGTTTTGCTGCCGCGTAAGCGGTACTACCGCTTGGTGAAGCGGTACTACCGCCGGAGCGGTACTACCGCTTGTGTTAAGCGGTACTACCGCCCAAGCGGTACTACCGCTTGTGTGAAGCGGTACTACCGCTTGTGCGCGGCTGTGCACGATTCGGCAGGGTCCGAATTGGACTCTTTTCCTGCGGGCCAAACCGACCTTGTGCGGGCAAAACCGACCCGGAGGAGGCTTTTACTCCAAGTTTAGACCCCAAGGCTCAACATATAAATAGAGGGGCAGGGCTAGCACACGGGACACATCAGGATTTCCCAAGCCGTGTGCCGGCAACCCTAGCCCTCTAGTTCCTCCGTCATAATCTCCGTAGTGCTTGGCGAAGCCCTGCAGAGATTGTTCCTCACCACCATCACCACGCCGTCGTGCTGCTGGAACTCAACCACTACTTCACCATCGCTCGCTGGATCGAGGAGGTGAAGGCGTCATCAAGCCGTACGTGTGTTGAACGCGGAGGTGCCGTCCGTTCGGCACTAGATCGGAAGGATCGTGATTGGATCGCGGGACGCTCGGCGATTTGGATCGCGAAGACGTTCGACTACATCAACCGCGTTTATTAACGCTTCCGCTTAGCGATCTACAAGGGTATGTAGATTCACTCTCCCTCTCGTAGATGCTCATCACCATGGATAGATCTTGCGTGTGCGTAGGAAAATTTTTGTTTCCCATGCAACGTTCCCCAATAGTGGCATCTGAGCTAGGTCTATGCGTAGATGAGATCTCGAGTAGAACACAAACGAGTTGTGGGCGTGGGTGTATACATATTGCTTGCCGTTACTAGTTGATACTTGATTCCGCGGTATTGTGAGATGAAGCGGCCCGGACCGACATTACGCGTACGCTTACGCGAGACTGGTTTCACCGCTGCGTGCACTTGTTGCATAAAGGTGACTGGCGGGTGTCTGTCTCTCTCACTTTAGTTGAATCGGTTCAATGAAGAGGGTTCTTTTAGAAGATCAAAAAGCAATCACTACACCACGTTGTGGTTTTGCGTAGGTAAGAATCGTTCTTGCTAGATACCCGTAGCAGCCACGTAAAATTTGCAACAACAATTAGAGGACGTCTAACTTGTTTTTGCAGGGTATGTTGTGATGTGATATGGCCAATTACATGATGAGATATATGTGATGTATGAGATGATCATGTTTTGTATAGAATATCACGACTTGCATGTCGATGAGTACGGCAACTGGCAGGAGCCATAGAGTTGTCTTTAATTATTGTATGACCTGCGTGTCAATCATTAAGCGCTATGTAATGCTTTACTTTATCGCTAAACGTTAGCTATAGTCGTGGAAGCAACAGTCGGCGCGACAACCTTATGGCGACACGTTGATGGAGATCAAGATGATGGAGATCATGGTGTCATGCCGGTGACGATGGAGATCATGCCGGTGCTTTGGAGATGGAGATCAAAAGCACAAGTTCATGGCCATATCATGTCACTTATGATTTGCATGTGATGTTAATCCTTTTTATGCATCTTATTTTGCTTAGGACGACGGTAGCATTATAAGGTGATCCCTCACTTAAATTTCAAGATAAATTGTGTTCTCCCCAAGTGTGCACCGTTGCGAAAGTTCGTCGTTTCGAGACACGCCGTGATGATCGGGTGTGATAGACTCTACGTTCGCATACAACGGGTGTAAGCCATGTTACACGTGCGGAACACTCGGGTTAAACTTGACGAGCCTAGCATGTACAGACATGGCCTCGGAACACAAGAGACCGAAAGGTCGAACATGAGTCATATAGTAGATATGATCAACATGAAGATGTTCACCATTGAAACCACCTCAACTCACGTGATGATCGGACTTGAGTTGGTGGATTTGGATCATGTTACACTCGAATGATCGGAGGGATGTCAATTTGAGTGGGAGTTTTTAAGTAATATGATTAACTAAACTCATTATCTAAGAACAATAGTCTAAGTTGTCTTTGCTATATTTATGTTGTAGATCATGGCTCGCGCAGTAGCACCCCTGAATTTTAATGCGTTCCTAGAGAAAGCTAAGTTGAAAGATGATGGAAGTAACTTTGTGGACTGGGCCCGTAATCTAAGGATTATCCTTACGGCTTCCCAGAAGGCTTATGTCCTTGATGCACCGCTTGGTGATCCACCCGCTCCAGTTGAGTCTCTAGACGTTGTGAACGCCTGGCAGGCTCGTTCTGATGATTACTCAATAGTTCAATGTGCAATGTTGTATGGCTTAGAACCGGGACTTCAAAGACGTTTTGAACGTCATGGAGCATATGAGATGTTCCAGGAGTTGAAGTTTATCTTTCAGAAGAATGCCCGGATCGAGAGATATGAGATCTCCGATAAGTTCTATGCTTGCAAGATGGAGGAGAACGGGTCTATCAGTGATCACGTGCTCAGAATGTCTGGGTACTCCACCCGTCTGGCTGAGTTAGGGATGCCCCTTCCGCCAGAGGCTATCACTGACAGAGTTCTTCAATCATTGCCACCTAGCTACAAGAGCTTCGTGTTGAACTATAACATGCACGGGATGAACAAGTCAGTCGCCGAGCTGTTTGCGATGCTGAAAGCCGCTGAGTCTGAAATTCAGAAGGAGCATCAAGTGTTGATGGTCAATAAAACCACTAGTTTCAAGAAAATTGGCAAGGGTAAGAAGGGTAACTCCAAGCAGAGTGGCAAAGCAGTTGCTCCTCTCGTGAAGAAACCCAAGGCTGGACCCAAACCAGAAACTGTGTGTTTTCATTGCAAGGGAACTGGACACTGGAAGCGGAATTGCCCCAAGTATTTGGCTGACAAGAAGGCGGCCAACAACAAACAAGGTATATATGATATACATGTTATTGATGTGTACCTTACCAACTCTCGTTGTAGTGCCTGGGTATTTGATACCGGTGCGGTTGCTCATGTTTGCAACTCAAAACAGGAACTGCGGAATAGACGGAGGCTGGCAAAGGACGAAGTGACGATGCGCGTGGGAAATGGTTCCAAGGTTGATGTGATCGCCGTCGGCACGCTCGCTCTTCGATTACCGTCGGGATTAGTGATGAACCTAAATAAGTGTTATTTGGTGCCTGCGTTAAGCATGAACATTATATCTGGATCTTGTTTATTGCGAGACGGTTACTCATTTAAATCAGAGAATAATGGTTGTTCTATTTATATGAGTAATATCTTTTATGGTCATGCACCCAATGTGAAGGGTTTATTCTTGTTGAATCTCGATAGTAATGATACACATGTTCATAACATTGATGCCAAAAGATGTAGAATTGATAATGATAATACCACTTTCTTGTGGCACTGCCGTTTAGGTCATATTGGCGTAAAACGCATGAAGAAGCTCCATGCTGATGGACTTTTGGAGTCACTTGATTTTGAATCACTTGACACATGTGAACCATGCCTCATGGGCAAGATGACTAAAACGCCGTTCTCTGGAACAATGGAACGGGCAAGTGACTTATTGGAAATCATACATACTGATGTGTGCGGTCCGATGAGTATTGAGGCGCGCGGTGGTTATCGTTACTTTCTCACCTTCACTGATGACTTAAGTAGATATGGGTATATTTACTTAATGAAACACAAGTCTGAAACATTTGAAAAGTTCAAACAATTTCAGAGTGAAGTTGAGAATCATCGTAACAAGAAGATTAAATTCCTACGATCTGATCGAGGAGGAGAATATCTGAGTTATGAGTTTGGCAGTCACTTAAGACAGTGTGGAATTGTTTCACAATTAACACCGCCTGGAACACCACAGCGTAATGGTGTGTCCGAACGTCGTAATCGAACCTTATTGGATATGGTGCGATCTATGATGTCTCTTGCCGATTTGCCACTATCGTTTTGGGGTTATGCATTAGAGACAGCTGCATTCACTTTAAATAGGGCACCATCGAAATCCGTTGAGACGACGCCATATGAACTTTGGTTTGACAAGAAGCCAAAGCTGTCGTTTCTTAAAGTTTGGGGATGTGATGCTTATGTCAAAAAGCTTCAGCCTGAAAAGCTGGAACCCAAAGCGGAGAAATGCGTCTTCATAGGATACCCAAAAGAGACAGTTGGGTATACCTTCTACCTCAGATCCGAAGGCAAAGTGTTTGTCGCTAAAAACGGAACATTTCTTGAGAAAGAGTTTCTCTCGAAAGAATTGAGTGGGAGGAAGATAGAACTTGATGAGGTTGTTGAACCTTTACTTCAACCTGAGAGTAGCGCAGCGCAGAAAGTTGTTTCTGTGGAGCCTACATTAGCTGAAGAGGAAGTTAATGATGATGATCATGAAGCTTTGGATCAAGTTGCTATCGAACCTCGTAGGTCGACAAGGACGCGTACTGCTCCCGAGTGGTACGGCAACCCTGTCTTAGAGGTCATGTTGTTAGACAACGATGAACCTACGAGCTATGGAGAAGCGATGATGGGCCCGGATTCCGAGAAGTGGTTAGAGGCCATGAAATCCGAGATGGGATCCATGTATGAAAACAAAGTATGGACTTTGGAAGTATTACCTGAAGGGCGTAAGGCCATTCAGAACAAATGGATCTTTAAGAGGAAGACGGACGCGGACGGTAATGTCACCGTCTATAAAGCTCGACTTGTGGCAAAGGGTTTTTCACAAGTTCAAGGAGTTGACTACGATGAGACCTTCTCACCCGTAGCGATGCTTAAGTCCGTCAGAATCATGTTAGCAATAGCTGCCTTTTTCGATTATGAAATTTGGCAGATGGATGTCAAAACAGCGTTCCTTAACGGTTACCTTAAGGAAGAGTTGTATATGATACAACCAGAAGGTTTTGTCGATCCAGAAAATGCTGACAAAGTTTGCAAACTCCAGCGATCCATTTATGGACTGGTGCAAGCATCTCGGAGTTGGAATCTTCGTTTTGATGAGGTGATCAAAGCGTTCGAGTTTATACAAGTTTACGGAGAAGCTTGTATTTACAAGAAAGTGAGTGGGAGCTCTATAGCGTTTCTAATATTATATGTGGATGACATATTGCTGATTGGAAACAATATAGAAATGCTGGAAAGCGTAAAGGAATATTTGAACAAGAGTTTTTCAATGAAGGACCTAGGAGAAGCTGCTTTCATATTAGGCATCAAGATCTATAGAGATAGATCGAGACGCTTAATATGACTTTCACAAAGCACATACCTTGATAAGATTTTGAAGAAGTTCAAAATGGATCAGTCCAAGAAGGGGTTCTTGCCTGTTTTGCAAGGTGTGAAGTTGAGTAAGACTCAATGCCCAGTAACTGCAGGAGATAGAGAAAAGATGAGTGTCATCCCCTATGCTTCAGCCATAGGCTCTATCATGTATGCAATGCTGTGCACAAGACCCGATGTCAGCCTTGCCATAAGTATGGTCGGAAGGTTTCAAAGTGATCCAGGAATGGAACACTGGACGGCGGTCAAGAATATCCTGAAGTACCTGAAAAGGACTAAGGACATGTTTCTCGTTTATGGAGGTGATCAAGAGCTCGTCGTAAAGGGTTACGTCGATGCAAGCTTTGACACTGATCCGGATGACTCTAAGTCGCAAACCGGATACGTATTTATTCTTAATGGGGGTGCGGTTAGCTGGTGCAGTTCCAAGCAAAGCGTGGTAGCTGATTCTACATGCGAAGCGGAGTACATCGCTGCCTCGGAGGCGGCGAAGGAAGGTGTCTGGATGAAGGAGTTCATGACAGATCTTGGAGTAGTGCCTAGTGCGCTTAACCCAATGACTCTGTTTTGTGATAATACTGGTGCCATTGCTCTAGCCAAGGAACCAAGATTTCACAAGAGGACCAGACACATAAAACGACGTTTCAATTCCATCCGCGATTACATCAAGGAGGACGACATAAATATTTGCAAAGTACACACGGATCTAAATGTTGCAGATCCGATGACTAAACCTCTTCCAAGGGCTAAACATGAACAACACCAGAACTGCATGGGTGTTCGATTCATTACAATGTAAATCACATAGTGATGTGAACTAGATTATTGACTCTAGTGCAAGTGGGAGACTGTTGGAAATATGCCCTAGAGGCAATAATAAATTGGTTATTATTATATTTCCTTGTTCATGATAATCGTTTATTATCCATGCTATAATTGTATTGATTGGAAACTCAAATACATGTGTGGGTACATAGACAACACTGTGTCCCTAGTAAGCCTCTAGTTGACTAGCTTGTTGATCAAAGATGGTTAAGGTTTCCTAGCCATGGACATGAGATGTCATTTGATAACGGGATCACATCATTAGGAGAATGATGTGATGGACAAGACCCAAACTGTAAACGTAGCATTTGATCGTGTCAGTTTATTGCTATTGTTTTCTGCATGTCAAGTATCTGTTCCTTTGACCATGAGATCATGCAACTCACTGACACCGGAGGAATACCTTGTGTGTATCAAACGTCGCAACGTAACTGGGTGACTATAAAGGTGCTCTACAGGTATCTCCGAGGGTGTCTGTTGGGTTGGCATGGATCAAGACTGGGATTTGTTACTCCGTATGACGGAGAGGTATCTCAGGGCCCACTCGGTAATACAACATCACAATGAGCCTTGCAAGCAATGTGACTAAAGTGTTAGCCACGAGATCTTGTATTACGGAACGAGTAAAGAGACTTGCCGGTAACGAGATTGAACTAGGTATAGTGATACCGACGATCGAATCTCGGGCAAGTAACATACCGAAGAACAAAGGGAACAGCATACGGGATTAACTGAATCCTTGACATAGAGGTTCGACCGATAAAGATCTTCGTAGAATATGTAGGAGCCAATATGGGCATCCAGGTCCCGCTATTGGTTATTGGCCGTAGAGGTGTCTCGGTCATGTCTACATAGTTCTCGAACCCGCAGGGTCTACACACTTAACGTTTGGTGACGATTAGTATAATTGAGTTATTATGTTGGTGACCGAAAGTTGTTCGGAGTCCCGGATAAGATCCCGGACATGACGAGGATCTCCGGAAGAGTCCGGAGGTAAAGATTGATATATGTGATAATAGTGTTTTGATCTCCGGAAGAGTTCCGAAGTTCACCGGAAGGGGTTCCGGATGTTTACCGAAGTGTTCGGGTGCAGCAACACTTTATATGAGCCAAAGGGATAAAGCCCACAAGGTATTGGAAAGTGCAAAAGTAGTTTTGCTGCCGCGTAAGCGGTACTACCGCTTGGTGAAGCGGTACTACCGCCGGAGCGGTACTACCGCTTGTGTTAAGCGGTACTACCGCCCAAGCGGTACTACCGCTTGTGTGAAGCGGTACTACCGCTTGTGCGCGGCTGTGCACGATTCGGCAGGGTCCGAATTGGACTCTTTTCCTGCGGGCCAAACCGACCTTGTGCGGGCAAAACCGACCCGGAGGAGGCTTTTACTCCAAGTTTAGACCCCAAGGCTCAACATATAAATAGAGGGGCAGGGCTAGCACACGGGACACATCAGGATTTCCCAAGCCGTGTGCCGGCAACCCTAGCCCTCTAGTTCCTCCGTCATAATCTCCGTAGTGCTTGGCGAAGCCCTGCAGAGATTGTTCCTCACCACCATCACCACGCCGTCGTGCTGCTGGAACTCAACCACTACTTCACCATCGCTCGCTGGATCGAGGAGGTGAAGGCGTCATCAAGCCGTACGTGTGTTGAACGCGGAGGTGCCGTCCGTTCGGCACTAGATCGGAAGGATCGTGATTGGATCGCGGGACGCTCGGCGATTTGGATCGCGAAGACGTTCGACTACATCAACCGCGTTTATTAACGCTTCCGCTTAGCGATCTACAAGGGTATGTAGATTCACTCTCCCTCTCGTAGATGCTCATCACCATGGATAGATCTTGCGTGTGCGTAGGAAAATTTTTGTTTCCCATGCAACGTTCCCCAACATTAGCCTCCTAGATTATTTTTTTGTTTTTAGTAAAACGGTCGAAATATCGTCCGTTTTATGTAAATTATGTCCGAACTATGCTTAAATCCGTCGTATTTGATGCTTAAATCCGTCGTGTTTGATAACATTCGTCAAGTGTGTTCAAATTTGTTTTGAAATGTATGATGTCACAGTTGGATGGTCGGCTCCTACCTCACTGTCCATGTACTGGTCCCCACAGGTACGCGGATTTGGGGATGCCCTTAGGCCAACTCCAACGCACTGACCCAAACGGATGCGGATTTTGTCCGTTTGGTTGCGCGCGCTCCCTCCGGCGAGAAGGTACACGAGGGCGGCGGAGGCGCTGCCCTGGTGGATCCGCATCAGACAAATCGGAGACGACAAGGGGCCATGTGTGAGAGTAGAGCAGTGAGTCAGCGCCGCCGCACCGTTGATCTTGTGTTGGCGCCGGAGGAAGCGCCGCCGGGGGCCGCCAGAGAGAGAAAAGGAGGCCGCGCCGCCGCAGCTGCCTCGTTTTCTGGGTGGGCATGGCGGGTGTGCGTGCGAGGTGGGTGGGTGGGTGGGCGGGAAGATAAAAGGAGGAGAGACAAGTGGAATGGGCGTGGGTAGATGACAGATGGGTTAGGCTGGGCACAGACGGATGAGAAGGACACAGAGAACGTCCGATCTATGTCCGCTTTGGACCCAAATTTGACTCAAATTTGAGAAGAAGATGGGTCCGAGTGAACACAAAACGGACAAAAAAAAACAGGTATTTGCATTGGGCCGTCGTTTCTGTCCGTTTGAACCCAAACAGATACGGGCGGACCAAATGGATCACTGCGTTGGAGTTTGCCTTAATTCTTGGTCTGAGATACTAGTTTGGATTCATCAACTCGTGTTTTTGTACAAGGAAGTCGTAGATACATGTGCCAAGTATTGTTTTACGAATTTCTGTTTCTGTTAACCTTCCCCCGCTAAAAAAATGTTTGCTCGGCCTGCCTGGTATTCACAGTGGGGTAAGATGCGACCGACGCTAGTCCTACCGTGTTCCCGCTCAACCCATGTCGACCGACCGATAACGACCGTGGCAGAAGCGCGTCTGGAAAGGACCCGGCGCGCCCAGAGCAAGGATCGACAACCCGTAGCAGAAAACGGAAGAAAAAGAAAAGAAAAAGGAGTTCCAGAAAGAAATCTAGGGCAAGCCGCACGCACGCCACCCAAATTCCCGTAGTCCTACGCCACCATCCGCCGCCACCGCCGGCGGTGAGTCTCGGCGGGGGCAGAAGCGGCCGAGGAGCACCCCTTCGCCCCCCGAATCAGGCCCCGAGGGGAAGAATAAGGGGGAGAAGGGCCAAGTCAGCCCTCCCCGTTCGATCGGAAGCAACATCTCTCCCCCGGAGGGTCGCCGGCGGAGCAACCGCTGATGCGGCGGCCATGGCGTCGGCGGTGCTCTCGTACATTCAAAGCCTGTGGCCGCTCTCGGCTCTCCTGAAGGAGGACGACCTGGGCGCGTCCGCGCGGCTGGTGCGGACCCTCTCCGTGCCGGAGGAGACGAAGCAGTTCGTGTTCGCGATCCGGGAGCCCGAGACGCAGGGCTTGCTCTACATCCTTGCGGCGCAGAACCTGTCCGAGCAGTCCGCTTTGGACGCCGGCCATCTGATCAGGGCCGTGCGGCCCCGGGCCGTGATCACCCAGGTCGCGCACACAGAGGTCGAGGACGTTTTGATCGAGGAGCAGTGCCTGGCTGAAGGCGGAGCGGGTGGCGTGCCGGCGTCGCCGTTACAGGTGATTAAGCGTTGCATCACCGAGAAGAAGAGCAAAGATCACTATGTGAAATCCGCCGCTTGCCAGGTCCTGCGGGAGATTTTTGGGGTCGGATTCTACGGCCACCTATTGGCTGCCAAGAGAGCTGCGGAGGAGACAGAGTCACATTTTCTCTTGCTCGGCTCTCCGTATGAGAAGAATTGCAATGCGGGTGGATCGACCAACGGAAATAGTACCTGCGATAACTCAGCTCAGCAATCGCAGACTAGCTGCCCGCTCCCTCAGAGTGCCGTGGATGATAACTCTGGTCTCCAGTTACAGAGTAGCTGCTTGCTCCCTAAGAGTGCCACTTCAACAGTAAGCTCCCATGTCAGGAAGATATGCCTGGTGGATGATTATGGAGGACAACTCATGAAGTCGCTAGGTCCAACTGCTAACTTGTTGTTGTCCCAAGCTATCTCTTCCTACGCTGTTGCGGAGTGCAGACTGTCAGAATGCAAGCCAGCCGACAGATACGAGCCTCCACTTTTTGCACAGACCGTCTACCCTTTGCTCTCCGACCTTTATGAGATATTTGTTGAAATTCCGTCAATTGGGAAGGCTATGGCTTCTGCACAGATGTTGCTCACTCAAGTTCACAAGGGGAAGCCAGTTTGCAATGAAATGTTATCTGATGTCTATGTATTTGGAATTGCAATAGAGGCTCTCAGGATATGTTTAAACAATGCAGGAAGACGCCGCATTAATACCAGGGATATTCATAGTTTGGAGAAGTTGGATTTTGCAGAGCTCCCTTCTGAGGAGAAGTGCCACATTCTTCTTGTTCAAGCTCTCAGAAGTCAACTAAGGGAGTTCGGTTTTGTGGTGGCTGTAGTTGATGCCAGCTGCTTAGCTGGAATAAGGAGACACTGGAATACTCCTGTTCCTTCCGAGATCACACAATTAGCTGGCAGTTGCTTCAATCATTATGGCAACAAAAATGAGAGCAATAACGACGAGGTGCCATTGGACAGCACTGATAAAAAGAGCTGGATAGCTGAGAAACCTGTGGTTGCAGTTGGTGCGGGAGGAACAGCAATTCTTGGTTTTTCATCTTTGTCGAAAACCATCCAGGCATCTGCCATTCTTAAGTTGGCTCCTTATAAAACTCCAGTGATTTTAAAGTATGGTTTAATGCAGCTGCAAAGGCATGCCGGCGTTGTATTAAGCAAGCTCCTCTCTCATGGGGTTGTTAGTGCTGGTTCGAAGTCATCTGTTTTACAGTTCACAGCTTCAGCAGAGAAGATTCGGGCCGTGACACACACTGTAATATCATCTGTAGAGAGAACTAGCTTGTTGGCGATGCGGACGTCGTTCTACGAAATAATGCAAAAGAGGCAGAAGCACAACCGACCTTTCCGAATAGCTCCTTGGGCAACATTTGGTTTTAGCTTGGTTGCATGTGCTGGCCTCCTGAAGCATGGAGATGGGATCGAGTGTGCTGCTGAGGCCGCACCTTCTGTTCCCATGATTGCCTCCCTGGGCCGTGGTCTTGAGAGCTTGCGTGTCACTTCAGAGGAAACGAGGCAAACAAGGAGCCAAAATGTGAAGGAAGCTTTGCTAACATTGTTGCGCAGCTTAAAGAAATCAGAAAAGTAAAGCCACAATAATGTACAACTGAAACTGTATAGATTTCATCATGCAATTTTGTCATTAGAGCGAAGCTTTCATACCATCTGTACAGTACATTCTTCTTGTTCTTACTGATATAATGAAATTCTCATGGTACGCTATTGTGTGCACTTCTTGCTTGAGCTTAGAGAGCATGGGAACCAGATTGGATCATTTGTGTTTGATCTTCTGTACATAAATGTACAGAGCATACACATAATTTGATGTTCTGTGCTTTAGTAATTTATGATTCCCAGTAAGATTGCTTGGTACAAGATCTGAGTGAAACACTTTGTTGCTATTATTGTTAGAGGTAATATACAAACAGTAATGCTTCTCTTCTGGAATTTTTTCTCATAAGCAACATAAGAGTTGGTAATGCAACTTATTTTTTTCTTCTGGGGTCATATTTGCCATCTATATGTCTTGTGCTTAGCCAACATTTCTGATCTCCCCTTTTTATTCTCTGGGCTTACATTTCAAGATTAACCAGGCATATTTTGGTTGCCATAGATCTTCTGTTTATTCATTGTTAATCTTGAGCCAAGGAAAAGTAGGCAGCAGCATCAAGTTGATATTCATTTACCTTCAAAAAAAAAAGTTGATATTCATTTAATGATATACATACTTGCATTTAAACATCTGTCTCATGATTACAAATCAATGTGAAAAAGAAAACCATCCCTGTGATCTCTTCGTTGCTATACAAAAGTGATGGGCTTCCCCAGGTAAAATAGTTGGTAGGAACAGCTAGGGTTCTACCGGGTCTAGGGCGGAGGTTGTAGGGGATGAAGCGGGGTTGGCGAGGGCTGGAGCGCGGCTGCCGGCGGCGGGGCGCCGTTGCGCGCGTGAGGGAGGCGGCGGCGGTGGAAGGCGGCGGCGCGGCTAGGGTTCCGGCTCCTCTGGTAGCCGGGCAATAGAGTTATGACTATATTGCTTAATTCCAAAAGAGTTGTTTACATCGGTTTATATAATCTCACGGCTGACTAAGATAACTTGGAAACTAAGATAACTAAGATAACTTGGGCTAAGCCCATAACTAATCCTGCCCATTGGGCCTCCTCCTTTGGTACGTAGTACCGGTCATAACATCTCTCCCCGCCTGCGCAAACAGCTCGTCCTCGAGCTGGAAGTCTGGATAGTGCTGACTGAATTCGTCACGCTGCTCCCAAGTCGCGTCCTCCTCTGGAAGGCCTTCCCACTGGATCAACAGGTACCACACCCCGCGACGTAGTTGGGCCCGCAACACCTTTGCTGGCCCGGAAAGGAGGCGCCCGTCGGAGGTCGGGGGTAGCGCCGGCGTGGCCGCCGGTGGCTCCCCACGGAAAGGCTTGAGGAGCCCCACATGGAAGACGTCGTGGATGCGAGCACCGGCCGGAAGCTGAAGGCGGTAGGCCACCTTTCCGATGCGCTCCAGCACGGAAAATGGCCCGGCGTAGCGCGGGCCCAGCTTGCGCTTCGCGCGCGGGTCAAGAGACTGCGTAGAACGGTGAAGGAGACGCAGCCACACCCAGTCGCCCACCGCGAACTCCGCCTCGCGGTGGTGGCCGTCATAGTAGTGCTTGGCCAACTGCTGGGCCTGAACGAGGCGTTGGCGCACCTCGGCAAGCATCTCGTCGCAGCTGCGAAGAAGGTCACCCGCCGCCTCCGTCCTAGCCGTCTCCGGGTCAACCGGCAGGATGGGCGGGGGCGGTCGGCCATAGACCACCTCGAATGGCGTGGCGCGCAGGGCGGAGTGATAAGAGGTGTTGTAGCAGTACTCCGCCCACGCAAGCCAGTCCACCCAAGCACGAGGACGATCACCTGTAACACAACGCAAATACATGGCAATCACCTTGTTGACCACCTCGGATTGGCCGTCCGTCTGAGGATGGAACGCCGTGCTCAAGCGGAGCTTCACGCCCGCCATCCTGAAGAGATCGCGCCAGACATGCCCCGTGAACACCGGGTCCCGGTCGCTGACGATCGAAGAGGGAAACCCGTGTAGGCGAACGATGCCGTCGAAGAAGGCCCGGGCCACTGAGGCGGCGGTGTAAGGATGGCCAAGCGCGATGAAGTGGGCGTACTTGGAGAAGCGATCGACCACCGTGAGGATGACGGATTTGCCGCCCACCTTGGGAAGGCCCTCGATGAAGTCCATGGAGATATCGGCCCAGACCTGAGAGGGCACCTCCAAGGGCTGTAGCAGCCCTGCCGGCCGCAGTGTCTCCGTCTTGTTACGCTGGCACGTCACACAAGACCGCACCCAGTCCCGAACCAAGGCCCGATCGCCGGGGATGTAGAAGTCGGCCCGGAGACGATGGAGGGTCTTCTGCACACCCTCGTGGCCCGCCGAGTGGGCCAGCAGCAACACCTGATGACCAGGGGCAGAGCTACAGTGTTGGGCTGGGGTCAATTGACCCCAATGACCTTGGCCCAAACCCTGCTATATATAATACAGCCCACAACAAAAAATGACAGTGCAAAAAAATTGACCCCGGTCCAATAGGGACCCCAAACGTAGCAGCCTAAGCTAGCACGCAGGCCCATTGCCAAATGTGGATCTCCACTTTTCGATGGATCTGCCCCTCAAAAAGACTTCCCGATCGGTCTAATAATAAAGCAATAAATATAGATCGGGGTCACGCACGCCTAGGCCCAGGGGCACGCAGGCCCAATCTCCACTTTGGATAGGTAGGGGCACGCAGGCCCAGTCCCAGTTCCGATCAATTTCTCTAAAAAAAATCGATCTCAGGAGTCTGGATTGCTTTCGCTCGATTACGCCCTGTGTTCGCAACTCGCCAGAAGCGCCGCCGCCCATTGCCGCTCCCAATCTCTACTCCTTTGTCCTCTTCTCCATAAAAATTGAAGATTCGCTCTCGCAGATTTGATCCGTAAGTGGTACTAAAGCCGATTTCTTCATCTAATTCCTATTCTCCTATTATGTAAAATTTCTATTCTCTTATTATGTTAGGGTTTATTTGATGTGTTGATTTTTTAAATAATTGCTTGAATGTTTGCGAGGATAATCTAATCACGTGAATTACAATTTAGATTAGACCTCAAGTCACATTCCATCATAATGTCAGGTAAGCTTGCAAGAAATATTTGTAGTCTCTTTTTACTGTAAATATTTTTATGTTAGTGCTAACCATATTTTGTTATTTTCTAATTTTAAATTTCAGGTAGTAAGAGTATAATGGAGCATGTGTGATGATTTTATGAACTATTGCATCATTTGCTTCTTGGAGCAAAGACTTCTATATTCAACTCCACGTAAGGATGTGATAGATTATTTTTTGAAGATGAAAGAGCTTAGAGGTCAAGAAAAATAGAGGTAACTACTTTTATAATCGGAGCTTATTTTGCTATGATACATTGGCACCTATTACTTCTTATTTATGTGAGGTTATTAAAAGAACATTATAGACATGTTTCTTAATACGAGCTACACATTTTATAGCCATATATTATTGCTTTTTTTAGGGATACATTAGTGCTACTTGTTCATGTTGACCCCGGCGACCTTTTATCCTGGCTTCGCCGCGTCGCCCATGCAGGAGCAGGCCATCCGCCAAACGCCACGGCTCCTCCAGGTCGCCGGCATCAAGGCGCTGCCGAAGGAGCTGCGCGTCGGGCGCGTCCGTGGTGGCCCGGCGGATGTCGTCGAAGAGGGCGAACGAGGGCCCTGAGCGGATGCAGAGGGCCGCCCCGTCGGAGTCGCCGGCGTCAGCGTCGTGGTCGTCGCGGCGGGACAGGGCGTCGGCCACGGTGTTAAGGCGGCCGGACGATACTCGACGGTGAAATCGAAGCCAAAGAGCTTGCTGATCCACTGGTGCTGCGGCACGGTAGACAGCCTCTGGTCCAATAAGAACTTGAGGCTGTAGTGATCCGGAACGACCTGTTGGGGAACGTTGCATGGAAAACAAAAATTTTCCTACGCACACACAAGATCTATCCATGGTGATGAGCATCTAAGAGAGGGAGAGTGAATCTACATACCCTTGTAGATCGCTAAGCGGAAGCGTTAAGAAACGCGGTTGATGTAGTCGAACGTCTCCGCGATCCAAATCGCAAGTCGTCCCTCGATCCGATCACGAACTAGTGCCGAACGGACGGCACCTCCGCGTTCAACACACGTACGGCTTGATGACGCCTTCACCTCCTCGATCCAGCGAGCGATGATGAAGTAGTAGATGAGTTCCGGCAGCACGACGGCGTGGTGATGGTGGTGAGGAACAATCTCTGCAGGGCTTCGCCAAGCACTACGGAGATTATGACGGGAGAACTAGAGGGTTAGGGTTGCCGACACACGGCTTGGGAAATCTTGATGTGTCCCGTGTGTTAGCCCTGCCCCTCTATTTATATGTTGAGCCCTGGGGTCTAAACTTGGAGAGAAAGCCTCCACAAGGTCGGTTTTGCCCGCACAAGGTCGGTTTGGCCCGCACGGAAAGAGTCTAACTCGGATTCCAGCAGTATCGCGTACAAGCGGTAGTACCGCTCACGAGCGGTAGTACCGCTTTCACATGAGCGGTAGTACCGCTTACGCGGTAGTACTGCCTTACTAGCGGTAGTACCGCTTAAGGCAGCAGCAAAACTTCCTTTTGCACTTTCCAATACCTCGTGGGCTTTACCCCTTTGGCCCATATAAAGTGTTGCTGCACCCGAACACTTCGGTAAACATCCGGAACCCCTTCCGGTGAATTCCGGAACCCTTCCGGAGATCAAAACACTATTATCACATATATCAATCTTTACCTCCGGACTATTCCGGAGTTCCTCGTCATGTCCGAGATCTTATCCGGGACTCCGAACAACCTTCGGTCACCAACAAAATAACTCAACTATACTAATCGTCACCAAACGTTAAGTGTGTAGACCCTGCGGGTTCGAGAACTATGTAGACATGACCGAGACACCTCTACGATCAATAACCAATAGCGGGACCTGGATGCCCATATTGGCTCCTACATATTCTACGAAGATCTTTATCGGTCGAACCTCTATGTCAAGGATTCAGTTAATCCCGTATACTGTTCCCTTTGTTCTTCGGTATGTTACTTGCTCGAGATTCGATCGTCGGTATCTCTATACCTAGTTCAATCTCGTTACCGGCAAGTCTCTTTACTCGTTCCGTAATACAAGATCTCGTGGCTAACACTTTAGTCACATTGCTTGCAAGGCTCATTGTGATGTTGTATTACCGAGTGGGCCCTGAGATACCTCTCCGTCACACGGAGTAACAAATCCCAGTCTTGATCCATGCCAACCCAACAGACATCCTCGGAGATACCTGTAGAGCACCTTTATAGTCACCCAGTTACGTTGCGACGTTTGATACACACAAGGTACTCCTCCGATGTCAGGGAGTTGCATGATCTCATGGTCATAGGAACAGATACTTGACATGCAGAAAACAATAGCAATAAACTGACACGATCATATGCTACGTTTACAGTTTGGGTCTTGTCCATCACATCATTCTCCTAATGATGTGATCCCGTTATCAAATGACATCTCATGTCCATGGCTAGGAAACCTTCACCATCTTTTGATCAACGAGCTAGTCAACTAGAGGCTTACTAGGGACACAGTGTTGTCTATGTACCCACACATGTATTTGAGTTTCCAATCAATACAATTATAGCATGGATAATAAACGATTATCATGAACAAGGAAATATAATAATAACTAATTTATTATTGCCTCTAGGGCATATTTCCAACACGACCGTCCCCAGAGATATGGCCGCCAGTGGCGCACGGCCTGCACCAAACCAATGAGCTCCCTCTCATAGGCCGCGAGCTTGTGATGGCGCACGACGAAAGGCCTGCTGAAGAACGCGAGTGGCCCGTCGCCCTGATGAAGGATGGCGCCGAACCCCACGCCGGAGGCGTCGCAGTCGACCATGAACGGCCGGTCGAAGTCGGGCATCTGAAGGACGGGACCCGTCGTGAGGGCCCGTTTGAGGGCCTCGAACGCCTCCGTGGCCTCCGCATCCCAGGCGAAGGCGTCGCGTTGGAGCAGGAGCGTGAGCGGGGACGCGATGAGGCCGAATTCCCGGATAAATTTCCGGTAGTAGCCTGCGAGGCCCAGGAAGCCGCGGAGAGCCCGCGGGGAGTGCGGCGTCGGCCAGGTCGCAACGGCCGCCACCTTGTCGGCGTCCATAGCAACACCCTCGGCCGAGATGACGTGGCCGAGGTAGGCGACTGAAGGCGTCCCGAACGAGCACTTCGAGCGCTTAAGATGAAGATGGTGCGCTCGAAGCTCGTTGAAGATGATGGCGACGTGCTGAAGATGTTCCGCCCATGTCGTGCTGTAGATAAGAATGTCATCAAAGAAAACGAGCACAAACCGACGCAAGTAGGGCCGAAGGACGTCGTTCATCAAGGCCTGAAAAGTCGCCGGGGCGTTGGAGAGGCCAAACGGCATCACCAAGAACTCGAAGTGGCCGTGATGAGTCCGAAACGCCGTCTTCGCGACATCGTCCGGGTGCATCCGCACCTAGTGGTAGCCCAAACGGAGGTCAAGCTTGGTGAAGAAGCACGCCTCATGTAGCTCGTCCAGGAGCTCGTCGACAACCGGAATGGGAAATTTGTCTTTGAGCGTCTGGGCGTTAAGGGCGCGGTAGTCGATGCAGAAGCGCCACGAGCCGTCCGACTTGCGGACGAGGAGGACCGGCGCCGAAAACGGTGAAGTGGAGATCCGGATGATGCCCAGGGCTAGCATGAGCGCGCACTGCCGCTCCAGCTCGTCCTTCTGCAGCTGGGGGTAGCGGTAGGGACGCACCGCCACCGGCGCCGTGCCTGGCAGGAGATGGATGCGGTGGTCATACACCCGGGCCGGCGGCAGACCCTGAGGCTCGTCGAAGAGGTCGCTGTGCTGCTGCAGGAGATGATCCAACAGAGGGTGCTCGGACTCGGCAGCAGTCGCGGCCAGCTGCGGCTGTGGCGTCGCTGTTGGGGCGCCACCCACGCCCTCCCACCGGACGCGGCGACCCAAGCGCTAGAAGGTCATCGTCATGGCGTCGAAGTCCTAGAGAATGGGACCCAGGGTCCGCAAGAAGTCGACGCCGAGGATGAAGTCGAAGCAGCCCAAGTCGATGCCGGCGCATGTGATGGTGAAGTGTTCGTCGCCGATGGTGATGGGAACGTCCCGTGCAAGCCCATGACATCGGAGACGGTCGTCGTTAGCCACGGTGACCCGCAGCTGCTCCCCGCCCGTCGGCTGAAGTGCCAAGCGGCGCATGGTCGACTCGGGAAGGAAGTTATGTGTGGAGCCCGTATCCAGTAGGGCCAGGAGGCGTTCGCCGTGGATCATCACCGGCAGGAGCATAGTCTTCTTCGCTCGTATACCCGCGAGGGCATGGAGGGAGACCACGAGAGCTGTCGCCGGTGCCGGTGCGACCTCCGCAGCAGCTGGTGCGGGCAAGTCGCCCAGCTCGTCGGCGGGCGTGTCCGCCTCGACGTAGTCGGCCGCCTCCAAGTAGAAGAGGCGCGGGCAGACGTGGCCCGGCACGTAGGGCTCGTCGCAGTTAAAGCACAGCCCCTGGCGACGGCGCTCGAGCTGCTCGGCCGGGGAGAGCCGGCGGAAGGGCTGCGTCGAGGCCGAAGTGGTAGTCGCAGGAGGGACCCGGGGGCGGACGGCCAGGCATAGCCGTAGTCTGGGGAACCCTGGCCGGCTGTCGGCCACTCCGAGCCGGCGCCGCCTGCTGCAAGGCCTGCGCGCGATGCTCGAAGGCGCGGGCGTAGTACATGGCCGTCTGGAGGTCCTGGGGCCCCCGAAGCTCCACGTCCACGCGGATGTGATCCGGCAGACCACCGATGAAGAGCTCGGCCCGCTGCGGAGCCGTCACGCCGGGCGCGTGGCATGCCAGGGCCTGGATCCGGTCGGCGAAGTCCTGGACCGTGGAGGTGAAGGAGGCAGAGCTCGCGGAAGCGGTCCCATGAGGGCATGCCGCCCTCGTCCTGCTCGAGGGCGTAATACCACGTCTGTGCGGCGCCTCGGAGGTGATATGAGGCGAGCCAAGTGCGGTCTGACGCGAGCGTGCGTTGCCCCCGGAAGAACTGCTCACACTGATTGAGCCAGTTGAGGGGGTCCTCTGTACCGTCGTAGGTGGCGAAGTCAATCTTGGCGAAGCGCGGCGGTGTCTGAGTAGGACCGCCGTGTCCGTACGACTCGGCGGTGCGGAGCAGCGAGGGTGACGGCGCCGGGTCGGTGGCCACCGGGGGTCCCCCGTGGAAAGGCGGCCCGTCGCGGCTGGCGTAGGGGCCCGCGGAGCTTGAGGGCCCCTCGTACTGCGCAACGGCCGCCGGCTGCTCCGACGCCATTGTGTAGACCGGCGGCGGAACGGACCTGGCCAACCAGGCCGGAAGTGGGGACGGTGAGGACGGGAACCGGACCTGCTGGATCGGGACGCCTGCTGGTGTTGTGGAAGGCGGCCCCGGCAGCTGCAGCGGCTGCTGGAAGGGGGCGGCCGACGCGGCTGATGCCGCAAGCGCCTGGGTCGGCCAGGGCGACCAAGGCGGAGTGGTGGCGGGTGGGGGCGGCAGCTGAAGTGGCCCGGCGATCGCGGGGCCCAGCGGTGGTGGCTGCTGCCATGGAAGCAGCTGCAGCCCGGTGGCGGGGGCCGGCAGCGCCGCCGGTGGCGGACCGTAGGGACCGGCCAGATACTGGCGGATCCCCTGGACCGCGGTGGCGAGGTCGCGCAGGGCCCCCGTGACCTCCTCCGGGGTGTAGACGACAGGGACCGGGGCGACAGTGGTAGCCGGCGCGGCGGTGGTGGCCGGCGCGGCCGGAGCGGCCGCCGTACCCAGCGGCGCGGTGGAGATGACCTGCAGCGGGGCGGTGGTGACGATCGGGAAGGTGGTGGCGGGCGGCGATGACGACATGATCAGCCTGGAGTCTCTAGATACCAAATTGGTAGGAACAGCTAGGGTTCTACCGGGTCTAGGGCGGAGGTTGTAGGGGATGAAGCGGGGTTGGCGAGGGCTGGAGCGCGGCTGCCGGCGGCGGGGCGCCGTTGCGCGCGTGAGGGAGGCGGCGGCGGTGGAAGGCGGCGGCGCGGCTAGGGTTCCGGCTCCTCTGGTAGCCGGGCAATAGAGTTATGACTATATTGCTTAATTCCAAAAGAGTTGTTTACATCGGTTTATATAATCTCACGGCTGACTAAGATAACTTGGAAACTAAGATAACTAAGATAACTTGGGCTAAGCCCATAACTAATCCTGCCCATTGGGCCTCCTCCTTTGGTACGTAGTACCGGTCATAACAATAGTCCCTTCACATTTCTATTCAGACTGCTGCTGTTTTAAGGGTGAGAAAATCAGAAATTTGGTTTGTGTAGAAATCTGGCTGGATTTTGTTGTCGGGGCTTTGAAGCATCTGCACAGAAGTCACACCTGCAGAAGGCAGCCGGCCAAGGTTAGTGCCGATGCAAATTCAGCAGAGCATGCACTGGAGTTCAAGGGTGAATGGTATGATCAAGAACCTGAAAGAACCAGAAGAGTTTTGCAGCCTCCATTTTGCCCAAATAGAACGTCAGTATCCAAACGGTCACCTACCATGCATATCTGAGATGTTGTGATTCCAAACCTGCCACCAAAGAAGAAGGTAAAACATCTCAAAATTATTCTTAGACATCAGCTTTTGCTTCACACATTCTTCCTTGCAGAGTTCTGGAAATGGATTCATGGAGCTGGACCACTGCTGGGACAGTTAGCCTCTTACTTCTTTGCCAGGTAGTCCATCATGAATGTCGACGGCTTCCCGACGACGAGCGGTTCTTGTTTGGTTGAGCCAAGAACAGCGCCGACCATCGACCCGCCACCTGGGCCAAGGCAAATGTTCATGATTTGAGCAAGGGACTGTGGTATGTATCCTTCCGCAGTATGTATAAAGAGTTCTTTTTAGCTGGTATATATAAAGAGTTGGAATGCCTGACTAACCTGCCCACTCCTGGGCATCAGTGAGATGGGTGACAGCGTCCCTGTTTGTTGCAATGAAAAGGCACCCAGGATTCTCACGTATGCAGAGGGTCCCGTACCTTACGAGGTAAATTAGTGATAAGTTTACATATGTGGAATTGGTAATACCAAATTTTGTAGATTATGAAGAGCTAGCATGTGGTCTTGCTTCTGCACGTGTTTAATCAAATGAGTGTATTTTCAATGTGCAATCAAATGCACATCTGAATTTCTACAATCCTAGCAGTCTTAATTGAATCATTTATATCCAACCTTATTTTCATTGTCTTTTTTGTTGTCGAGGTTCATTATTTCGAAGGCAAGAGAGGAGAGAACGAGGATGTACTTACTGAACTTTGTAGTAGTTAAAATAGCGATCAAATCCCACTACAACTGCTCCAACCTGTGAAAATCCAAATTTTATTACTGCAGTGGCAGCACTTCTTAACTCAAGATCAGAAGAGGAACAATGATCATACTGACATCTTTGTCATGCTCCATGTAGAAGCCAGGCTTCAGCTCTATCTTCTTGTCACCGTCTGTCTGCACAAGCACGACAATATAATGTAAGTCGTGTAAGCTTGTCCAAACTCTTGTCCACTCGAATCAGCTGATGCTGATTAGCATGCAACATTTGCTAAACCACAAGCTAACATGCTAAAATGAAGATCTGTTAACTAATCATGAATATCACAGAGAAAGGAGTCACTCTTAGTTACATACAGGTCCACCGAGGTACTGAAAGCCAGCCAGCTCCAGCTCCTTGAGAATCCCTTCCTCTCCAATCACGTAAACCTGGACCATAGAAATACTTAACTCTGCTCTTGATTTTTTTGTGCTAAATCATGTGTACCAATGCAATGCAATGCAGCCACATTTTCTAATGATTGTGACTGATGTGTGCTACCTTCTTGTCTTTGGGGAAATCGATGGACTGCAGGTACGCAGCAGCTGCGAAGGACGAAGCAAATATCTCTTCCTGCGCATTGATCGTCCATTCCTCGTCAAGTTCATTTTGCACTAGAGGAAATTGATCGACGGACCGAGACAGCAGTTCATGGCAGGAATGGATACTACCTCATTGACACTGAGCCCGAGCGTCTCGAACTTCTTCCCGTACTGCTTCCTGGACTTGGTCGAATTGTTGGTCACGAACACCAGCCTCTTGCCCTGCAGCACAGCAACAGCTTGATGAAATCAGCAAGAAGCCGTATGAAGTTTGAGAAGATGATCCATTCTGTGAATCTACCAGAGCCATTACAGTTCACAACAGACCTTTGATCTGAGCAGGTCAAGCGTCTCCGGCACGCCGTCGATCAGCTTGTCACCCTTCCAAATCACCCCTACACACCACAACAAGAAAAAGCAAGCCAATTCATTCAGGAAAAGCTGCAGCAATCTGGTAACTAAACCTTGAGCGATCGGTCAATCTCTCACCATCGCAGTCGAATATGAACGTCTCGACGGAGTCGATGAGCGCCTCAGCGTCCTCCAGCTTCGCTGCAGGGACTGCGGCTGCTGCTGCCGCCATCACGGGCCGTCTGACGGTGCAGTTCGGCGATGCCGCGGTTAGGGCGCCGCCGGTGCGCTGGCTCCTCCCGAAGGACGCTGATGGCGGCAGTGCCTGCGACGACGGGGTAGGGGTGGACGAGGTGGAGGGGAGGAAGCTGGGGGAGGCGCGAGCGAGGAGCATCTCTGCTTCGATGCTAGTACGTTTTTCTTTGAAGATCGGGTGGCGTTTGGTGGGTGTGGTCTCGGTTTGGGCGATGTAACGGTATATGCCTATGTGGCTGTGCCATGGATGAACATTTCTCGTGTTCCGTCTGGTTGGTGTGGCGCGCCCATGGCTTGTGGATTTGTGGCTGGCAAGGCAAAGGGGAGGGATTGGGGGTGTGGCGTGGGCTAGTGTTGCTGTGGCTGTGGTTCGAGATAGTGTTTGCCCTCGTACGAAGGTCGGGAGGAAACGAAACCGCCGAATTAATAACTAGAGAAAAACCGAATGAAATTAGACTACAACATGCCATTTGGATCGAGTGTCCATATTTGCTATCTATCCATCATAGCAGATACTTGTAGAATATTAGCTCCGTCCCAAAATACTCGTCTTTGATTTATCTAGATACGGATGAACTCCCTCCGATCCATATTAACTAACACTGTTTTAGTACAACTTTGTACTAAAGCAGCGTTAGGATGTACCTAATTTGTATCATTAGATCCATCACGAAAAGTATTTTCACATTTTATTACTTTGTACTATAGATGTTGATATTTTATTTTATAATTTTGGTCAAGCATACACAAGTTTGACTTGCACAAAAATCAATACACCTTATATTCTGTAACGGATGGGGTATATAATATAGCAAACGTTGTGATCAGTGTTTCCTGAACGTGTGTGAGCATCAATGATGTATCCTGATGTTTTTCGGGACTACTCCGTAGTTTAGAATCTTTGTTGGGCGCGAGTAAAGAGAAATATGGAGTGATGACTCGCTATAACTTGAGGAACCATTTCTAATCAGCAGACCTTCATTTCATACGAATTTGTATCCTTTCCTTGACGCGGCGTATAGTGCAAACCCTACTAGCTCGGTTATTGGTGTTGGAGAGCAAGTTTGGCTTAACATATGGAAGATTGCAAAATTAAGGTGTTCCTGTGGCGGCTTGTTGGCAACTCTCCACCTCCCAAAGCAAATCTTATGCTCAGAGCAGGTACGGGTAGATGATCCGAAATGGTTTTCTGTCACAGGAAATTGAGGAGTAGCAAACATTGGTAAATTGCGTGTGGTTAATACTGAACAATGATGATACGGGCTCAATATTCAGATCATCCAGACGATTCTCCCAAGGTTTTGCCTCTGCAATTGATGCGCTGCAAGCAATATGTAATCTACAGTAGAAGAGAGTGGCCAGCTGATGATAATTGTGCTTTGATGGCTCTGGTGGGGAAATAGGAACAGGGGCCCAGGAAGGTGACCACCTTCCTCTCTTGAGTATATCTGCAATCAAATTCTGTCCTAGTTAGTACTCCCTCCGTGAGGGAAAACTTGTCCCCGAGTACATTTTGCAAAAAAAACCTTTACGTTTTCCCGACACAACCCGCAGTCCTCGTCCCCTTCCCCTCCCCCGACCAAGCTCGCTCGCTCGGTCGGTCGCTCCGGCGATGCCTCACAGCTCCCCCAGGCCGCGCCTCCGCCCCGGCGCGCCGCAGATCCGCCGCAGTCCCTCCTCCCTTCCACCCCGCCGCCGGTCCCCCGCGAGGAATCCGCCTTCCGCCGCGCCGTAGCTCCCCCGCGAAGCTCAAAGAACGGCTTTTCCCATGGCGTCCCTCGCCGTCGCTTTCCTCGAGCTCCTCCCTGCGTCATCGCCATGGCGAACTCCTCCCTGCTGCCTAGGCTTCCTCCCTGCTGTCCCCATGGCGAGCTCCTCCCTGCTGTCCCCATCCTTGTCTGCCATCGAGCAGGTCATGGTGGCGGCCAGATCCGCGCCTGCTCGACAAGATTGGACCTTGGTGAGTGCCAACCCCGCGCCGGCGCCGTTCCGACCGACCCCGCGCCGTCCTCGACCGACCCCGCGCCGTCCTCGACCAACCCCGCGCCGGTGAGTGCACTGCAGTTACTACTGTATCTTCTGAATGTGTACTCTGCTCCTGCCTCAGCAACTTACTGTATGTGCTTCTGATGGTCTTCAAAGCACTGCTGCTGCTCCCAAGCTGTGGCCTGCGCCGCTGCTGCTGCACCAAGCTGGCACTCGATCTGGATCAACCAGTTCCTTGAGGTTCCCTGCTTCATACAGCTCCCAAGTCTGTTGTGAATGTTCAGAGTTAGACTAATCTTTTTACTGGCATAAAGTTAGGGAGATGATGTAAGCTAGGTTCACCAGATAAATGTAGTAAATCTAGTTTTACTAGACAGTTTTTTCTTTTATTGTTGTTCTGATATTTTAAAGCTGAATTACATTTGTGGAATGCAGATAAGCAGGTGATAAGCCGAACTACAGTACTCCCTACATGTCTTCTTTTTTTTATAACTCAAGTGTGTTGTTGTTCTGATTTCTGAAACTGTATTACAAACATGTCTTCGTTTCTGGAATGCAGTAGGCAGGTGATGAGCAGCACATGATAGTAAGCAAAAACTGACCTTCTCCAGAAGAAACTTATCATCAGCCAGTAGGCTCCTTGAACCACTCTTGCCACTGATGATCTCGATTACAAGGACCCTGAAGCTGTATATATCTGCTTTCTTTGTCAGTTGACCATGCCATGCATATTCAGGTGCAAGGTAACCTCTGCATGGAACCCAATGTTCTTATCCAAGAAGAAGAAGAAGAAGAAGAAGAAGAAGAAGAAAGAAGAAAGAAGAAGAAGAAGACAGTGAAGATGCTCAAGACCCTGTACAAGAGCTCCTAGCATATGCTTTAGATTCTTCTTCTTCTTACAAATTCTTAGCTTCTTCTTCTTCTTACTCCTTGTAATGACCCTGTACATCTTGTAATGACCATTAATGAAGATATTATTTCTCCAACTGGAGTTTTACTGAAAATAGCTCGCAATTATTCCTTACTCCTTGTAATGACCCTGTACATCTTGTAATGCTCACAATTATTCAGATAAGGACTACTCCTAGTAACAAAACTGATCATTTACTGAAAATAGCTCTACATTTCTTCTTTCTAATGCTTGTTCCTGTAGCAATTTGCTCTATATTTATTGAAAATAAACAACAATAGGTCATTTGTTCCTGTAGCATCATTGACAGACACAGGACACTATAAATTTCAGAGAACAGTAGCAGTAGATTAACACTGCAATTGACATTTTCAGAGTTCAGAGTACAGCCAACAGCAGCAGCCAATAGCAGCAGAATAATTCAAATAAAATCAAATTTACAGTTCAGAGTTCAGAGTTGGAGTATTAACAAAATTCAAACCGAGCAAAGAATTTGAAATGGCTCCTGATTGTTCACTGTCATGACTGATCATGATGTAGTTCAAATGACTGATCATGATGTAGTTCAAATGACTGATTTACTAGTACTCCTAAATGTAAAACAGCAGGAGCAATGGTCAAGTGTAAAACAACTAAGGGTCAAGAGGAGTAGCACTATTGAGTGAGAGCAACATGTCATTGTGCAGCAGGAGCACTATTCAGACTTAGTGGGTGTGCTTTCTCCCAAAATTTTCAGTTCTCTGAATGTACAACACTGAAAATTACTCTGAATGTACTCCAATTGACTGTATATTCACTGAATGTACAACACTGAAAATTACTCCAATTCACTGTATATTCACTGAATGTACAACACTGGAAATTACTCTGAATGTACTCCAATTGACTGAATTAATCTCAATGTCAAAATGCAGCAGCAGAAATTGATACAGCAGCAACAAAATTCAGAGACCGGCGAGCAACACAAAGGCAGGCAGCAGCAGCACGAGCTCCACCGGCGAGCGTGGAGCGTGGGCGAGCATACAAGCGCCTGAGCGTGGGCGACACTTGGGTGCCGGCGCCGCTGGTTTTTGTTCACCGGAGGAGCCACGTGACGAGCTCCGGCGGCGGCCAGCGGCGGACCACGACGACCAGGCGAAATAGCAAGCGATCGAGAGGGGGAAGGTGGCCTGGAGGACCGGAAGATCACCCTGATTCTTTTGAACGGCTCGGGGAAGACAGGGGAGGCGCGACGGCGTCGACCTCGTGTGTGGAAGCAGCGGCCGAAGTGGGAGGAGACGGGGCCGATTCCGTCGATCCACGGCTTCCCAGCAAGCGTGGCTCGAGGATGGAGTACCTCTCGGCGAGGCGGAGTTCCTGGTCTGCTCGGGGAGGAGGTGGTCCAGCTGTGGGCGGCGGTGGGCGAGGTGGGGCGGCGGTGGTTGAGCTGCGCAGGTGGGCGGCGGTGGTTGCCTCCTTCGCAGCGGCGCAGGAGGGCGGCGGCGGCGTAGTTGGGAGGCGCTGGACCTGACGGTGCCTCGCGACGGCGGGCGACGGCGGCTCGCGGGGAAGGAGAAGGGTCTGTTTGCGATGGATTTAAAAGCCCAAGGGTTTTTTTTGTAAAAAAAAAAATTGAACTAGGCGAGGACATGTTTTCTCGGACGGAGGGAGTACAATGGAGTTTTCCCCGCCAAAAAAAAGTACAATGAAGTTTGTAATTCGACGAGCCCAGCGAAGTAGCTCAAGAGGAAATAATCACGGTGGCTGGGTTGTCATAGTCCCTGACCAAACAGGAGACGTGATCGCCGCAAAGGCTGAAAGAAAGGAACACATCAACAAGAGCTTTACTGAAGAGATACATGCAGCGCCGACTGCAATTTATCTTGCCGTGAACCTGATCTTTGAAACGTATGCTCTTCTTCTTGTCCAAAGCATTAGAGCAAGGTTCCAGATGCGTCACCACATATTACCCTGCTTCAGGTGATGAAGATCTTAAAGGATGCTTGTTTTAGCAACTGAGAAATAAGCCTAGCGGCAGGAGAAGCAGATCAGAGCAGAGAAATAGGGTTGGGAGGAGGGTGCAGGTGAGAGCTTGAGGAGGAAGCTGAGAATTAGCTTTTCGTTTCTTAAATGCCCAAGAAGAACGCTGTCAGGCTTATAACAACACCTGACAGTGGGGTCCACTTGCAGTACAACTCACACACACTTCATCAGCCAGTATAAAGTGCTCGGGGACAAGCTGGCGTTCGAAGTTGAGCCTTACTATGTTTAGTATCAGCCATGTGTTTCACACACTATCCGACACGCAAACTCCTCGGTTGCGACTTGCTCTGCTCTCCTATGTGTTCTTCTTCATCAGCCAGCGTGTCATCAGGCGTAGCCGTGACACTGCCACCCCCTCGAACGCCAGCTTGTCCCCGAGCTGGAGCCTCTGGAAATCGTTTGCGGAGCACTTAATAATCTTCCCATGTTGCCATCATCTCCGACAGGGAACTCCACTGGATGAGCACTTGCAGGTATGCGGCATTGCCTTTCTTCACCAAGCGATGCTCTAAGATTGCTGCAGGCTCCACTTCAGTGCTATCCAGCTCCAAGGGATTTGGCAGAGAGGTGTAGACCGAAGTGTAATCAGGAACATGTGGTTTGAGTTGCGAGACATGAAATACGTGGTGCACTCGACTCCCTTCAGGCGACTGCGAACAATAGGCTATTGGCCCAATTCTTTGCAGTATGGTATATGGCCCAAAGAACTTGTAAGAAAGCTTGGGGTACTTGCGATTAAGTATACCTGATCATTGAGTGAGAACTCCATGTTTTGATGTTTAGTATCAGCCATGTGTTTCATGCGAAGTTGAGCCTTGGCTAACTGAACTTTGAGTAGATCAGTCTGAAGTTGTCTCTCTTCCAGTGTCTGAACCACATCAGGATTGCAAATCAGGAAGCATACCATAATTGGGCTCAGTTTTATAGAGGGCTTTGTAAGGAGAACACCCAATAGAGCTGCAGAAGGTGGTGTTATATCAGAACTCTGCAAGTGGGAGCCATGTCACCCAGTTTGTAGGGTTTGCCTGTGTTCTCAAGTACTGCTCAAGGCATTGGCTTACATGCTCTATATGGCCATCAGTTTGTGGATGGTAAGCTGAACTTAGTTACAATTCAGTCTACTGTGCTTGAAACAGACCTTTCCAAAATAAGACTAAAGATTTTGTCCCTATCTAACACAATGGTCAAGGGAATGCCATGCAACTTAACTACACTGTCCACGAAAACCTTAGCCACTTGAGATGCAGTGAATGGATGTTTCAAAGGCATGAAATAAGCATATTTACTATAACTATTCACCACCACAGATATTGCATTATAGCCATGTGATCTTGGTAAGCCCTCAACAAAATCCCCTAAACCCTAATATCTTGTCAAGCACCCTCAGGATTTTTCAAAGGTTGCAACCAGAGTTTTTGCAATTTTCATGCTTGGCTTGTTGGCACATTGCACATTGCTAGGAAAAGTTGGAAACATCTTTGTTTCAGTCCTTTCCAAGTAAAACGCTGCTTCAACCTTTGGTAGGTGTTATGGGCTCCACAATGTCCTCCCAGAGGTGTGGAATGCAAGGACCGGATAATTTTGGTTTGCAACCCCGCACTTGCTGCCACCCATATCTTGCCATGTAAAGTTATGATCTGATATGTCTGAAACATATCTATAATTGTTGCTATGTTCATGCTACTTTTATATCATTATTGCATCACTTTGGCATAATTTTATATCGATTTATTGGTTTTTGCATGTTATTGGACTCTGTAGAAAAACCATTTCAGGGACCAAAAAAATAAATAAAAATATGGGGCGAAGTTTCACATCAGGACAAAGCCAGGAGCACCGAAGGCGGCCAAAGGGTCCCCCAGGCCTCCACGTGGTGGGCCCATGCAGCCTGGCCCGCGAGGTGGGGCTACGTGGAGCCCCTGGCCTGCCTCCCCACCTCGCCTGTCTTCCGCAGCCTTTATATTCTACCAAAAAAACCAGAAAAATTATCGAGGAATTTTTCCGCCGCCGCCACCATGCGTTTCGAGGCGATCCAATCTGGAGACCTTTTCTGGCACTCTGCCCGCGTTAGAGCTATCTTCATCAACCTCGCTGCCAGCATGTCCACGTTTGAGTAGTCCAGCTTGGGATATGGGTCCATGACAATAGCTAGATGGCATCCTCTCTCCCTTGATTCTCAATACAAAGATCACATGAGCAGCCCTACATGATTGTGATTCATCTGATGTAATTCTCGATGTCTTTGTCACGGTGTGATGAATTGTCACTTTATGATCAGATCTATATATGGATTTCTTTTGGATTCTTTTAAGTTCTTTGTTGCATGATTTATAGACATACATGCTCTTCGATCTATAAGCCTTTCATTGTCCATCATTTGATTGATGATCTTCAAGAGAGAGTTGTGTACGCTAGTTGGGTTTAATCTTGTAAATAATCTATCCAAGTGATAGAGAAAGGGAAAAGTGATTATATTGTGTTATTGTCACCAAGGATAAAAAGGTAGTTGCCTAGTTGTATCAATGATGAAGTGGAGGTAAAGAGAATATACTGTATTATGTCATTTTGCTTAATGAATGCTCTGTTTTAACTTAATACTTAGAGATGCATCCTGATAGTGATCTCAGATAGAATATTAGCTATAGAGAACGGTCTATAGATACAAGGAAGTAACGTCTATATGAAGTGTCAAAAAAACTAATGTCTATATGCAATCATGACATGTATGATCAATTATAAACACTGCAATTTAATTGATATGCACTGTAATTTGTTCACCACACCTATGCTATGTTTTCTAGGGAGATGCCACTAGTTAAATTATGGGTCCTAGTCTTTTTTCCTCACAATCACAACCTCGGTCAGTTTATTTTCTGCTCTTTATAGTTTGAATTTTTTTTACCTTTTGTTCTATAATCCAATTCGAAACACTCGATACATTAATTCTTGTAACTAGCAAAGCTAGTGGGATTAACAACCTCACTAGACTAAGTTGAGGACCAAAAGAAAGTTTCTTAGTTGTGTGTAGGTGCTCATCGTTGACTCATTATCAAGGACTCCATGGATAGATACTTTGGTTCTCAACTGAGAGGAATACCTGCTTCGTGGTGCAAACCCTTGCTCTTCAGGGCCCAACTGTTTCCTACATTGGAAGCATGAAGCATTATGCCATTCACTAGGGCAAAGCCATCAAAATCAGGGCTGACAATAGCCAATTGAGCTAGCGGTTGCTGGGCTCTGGAATCAACCTGGTAGGTGATATGTCTCCAATGCATCTATAATTATTGATTGTTTCATGCTATTATATTATCACTTTTGTATGATTTATATGTCCTTTTATATTATTTTTATGGACTAACCTATTAATTTAGTGCAAGTGCCAGCTCCTATTTTTTGCATCTTTTTTGTTTCGCAGAAAAATCATACCTACAGAAGTCCAAACACGATGACATTTTACATAGTTTTTTTCTAGAACATAAGAGACCCTAGAAGCTTCGGGGGAGGACCAGAAGACTTAAGAGGGACCCACAAGCCAGGGGGGCGCGCCCAGGGGGTAGGCGCACCGACCTGACTTGTGGCCCCCTCGTAGCTCCGTTTGCCCTAATTCCTGGCTTATAAATTCCCATATATTCTGAAACCCTCGAAGCGAGACCCGAAACAATTTTATCGCCACCGCAAGCCTCTGTTCCTCCGCGATCCCATCTGGAGCCCTGTTCCGGTACTCTGCCGGAGGGGGGAGTCATTGAGGAGGCCATCTTCATCAACCTTGCTGCCTCCATGATGATGTGTGAGTAGTTCATTTAGGACCTACGGGTCCATAGTAGTAGCTAGATGGCTTTCTCTCTCTCTTTTGATCTTCAATACAACGATCTTCTCTAAGATCATTCCGATGTAATCTTTTGCGATGTGTTTGTTGGGATCCGATGAATTGTGGGTTTATGATCAGATTATTCATTGAACTATTTTGAATCTCTTGAAGTTTCTCTCTTGTGTAATTTTTTAACTATGTATGCTTTCCGATCTATGAGTCTTCTCTGGCCAGTTAGATGAGTAGGTCTTCAGAGGGAGTGGCACGTACTAGTGGGTTCAACCGTGCGGTGATCTTGCCCTGTGACAGGAGGGGCGAAGACACGTATTGTGTTGTTGCTTAAGCATAAAACGACGGGGTTTGGTCATATTAATTGATCTTATTCTGTCTACATTATGTCATCATACTTATTGCGTTACTCTGTTTATTATGAACTTAATATTTTGAGATGCAAGTTGGATAGCAGTCTTGGGTTGAGTAATAGTAGTAGACGTCAGCAAGTTTAACGGTCTACTTGTCACAGACGTAATGCCTATGTGAGATTATGCCATGAATGATCACAATTATAACTATGCTCAATTCTATCAATTGCCCAACAGTAATTTGTTTACCCACGAAAGTACCATTCTACTCCCGAGCTCATTTGAGCTCGGGATGAACAGTAAATTGCAAAAAAATGAAGAAAAATTTAAAAAAATCTGAAATTTTTTGGTGCAAATTTTCACAAATGTTCTCAGTGCATGCAAATTTTCAGCCCGAAACAACATTTTTGGAAGGCATGGCAAAAAAACAAAATCCGCACTCCAAAATGCTTTCAAAAATAGCATTTTTGGAGCATCGATTTTGTTTTTTTTACCACGACTTCCAGGAACATTTTTTATAATAAATTTTTGCAAGCACATAAAACATTTGTCAAAGTTTGCATAAAAAAATTCAGAATTTTTTGAATTTTTTTACTATTTTTTTTGATTTTACTGTTCATAAGGGTGCATTTGAGCTCGGGTGTAGATACTTCGCGTCCGTTTACCCATCGCTACTTTGCTTTTGAGAGAGATGCCACTAGTGAACCTATGCCCCCGGGGTCCATTCTCAATTAATATGCAAGATTCTACCATTGCTACTTATTTGCTATCATTATCACTATTTGCTTTTAATCTTGTAACTGGCAAGAAGGTGCAAGCAATTATTTTGTTTGTATGCAGATGCTACTAAAGTTGTTCGTGTGTTGTCTCCTACTAGTTTGATAAATCTTGGTTCTTAACTGAGGGAAATACTATCTGCTACTATACTGAATCACCCTTCCTCTTCGGGGAAATCCAACAACTCCATTACGAGTAGCAGTAGGAACTTAAAATTTCTTGCATCCATACTAGTTGACATCCAGGAATAGTTGTAGTTTCAAAATAATTCCTTAACCTGAACAATGCATCAACCAATTTATTATCCTCCCCTTTTATATTGAAACTTGTACTGAAGTCCAATGAGCTTAGTCATAGCTCTCTTTTGTAATTCAGATAAAAGTTGTTGATCTTCCAAATTGCATAGGCTCTTGTGATAAGTTTTAATTGTGAATGGTCCCCTCTATAAATAGGACCTCCATTTAGTAACAACCATTACAATTGCCAAAAATTCTTTCTCGTAAATGGATAGAATCTAGTTAATAGGCCCAAGTTTAGGCTTTTCACTTTGTGATCAATCTCCAATACATCAAAATGTTGCCACCTCCTCAACGATGTCCGGAGAAACCGAGTTGGCACCACTCTTATGGCGTAAATTCACAATCTATAAGAAAGGGAGCCCACACACACGAAAATCGACTGATCCAATATCCACCACTTCCCTTCACATGAGTTCCTCTGGTTTGTCTTCACCACAAAAAAGATCCCCTTTCTACTCCAAACAAATCCATGCCCTTCTTCATCTCCTCTTCTCGGCTCAGCGTGTTCCTCTCCTAAATACATATCCATCTCTTACTCCAGGCCAGGGTATTGGTCGGCGCAAGGCCCCATGCGGAGCCGAAGTGCCTTGTCGAACGGGGGCGTTTAGTGTTGTCGCGTGAGCTCAATGGTGGATCCGAGGTGCGATGTGGAGCAGAGCGAGAGCACGACTTCAAGCGGAGTTGGGGCAGAGCTTCTGGAATTGAAGGTTTTCTTTTGCTGGTAGTTGAGATAGGAAGATTGTTATTCACAAAAAAAAGAGATAGGAAGATTGTTGGGCTTACGATTTGAAAGATACCATAAGAGCGTAAGTTTCTATGCCTAGCAGTGCCACATTTTTTGTTGCCAAACTTGCTTAAGGTTATTCGATAAAATTGAAGCCACAAGTTAGCAAGCCTAAGGGAATCTTGACACACTTTTTGAGTGAATATGATGTAGGGTCCTAATGTGGCAAAAATCGTTTTTCCTAAGGTGTGGCTTGAACGAACACTCACCTTAGGTGGTCAAACTCGCCTTACCTTACCTTAGGTGGCAAGCTTAGAAAAACTTATTCTCTGGCTAAACAACCTCTATATTTTATTGCACGGACGAAGTGCGCGTTGGAGCAACTAGCTACTCTTATTCCCTAGAAAATAAATTATGGCACCAACTGGGTAGTGGATTTGACATCGATGCCAAATGCCTTAAAACATATTGTTGTTTGAAAATTGCTCTACTACATATTTGTTCTGCAATTTGTGTGAGTTTTATTATCACTTGTTTTAAGTTTCTTTCTTAATTTTGTTTTTAAGTTAATACCAATGCCTTTAACTCGTTGTTAGAAAAACAAATGTTTATGTTTTATTTCTTATATATTGTTTTGTTTACTGAGAAGGAACAAAAGCAGTGATGCACAAAAAAAAACAGTCTCCTAACAAATAGATTGTCCCATATTTCATTACATGGAATTAGCTGCTCCGATTCCCTGGAAAAAAATTCATTGCATCGATTAGACAGTGGATGGCATTGTGCCAAATGCCTCAAAATGGATTTGGTACCGGTCTAGGCATATGCCTCAAAATGGATTTCGTACCGCCTGGGCCGCGTCGCTGCGCTGTTAGGCCTGCTCCGTCCCTCACATCCTTCCCGATTCCATAGCATCCCAACCCTAGCCGGTTGCGCCTCCGCAGAAAAGGCGTCGGTGGTGGAGAGGATAGGTCGAACCCTGCCGAAGAGAAAAGCAGCCCCAACACCCCAAAGGCCACCTCGGCGTGGCGAGCGCGCACGCAGCCGCAAGTCCGCCCCCGCCACCAATCCCCTATCTTCCCTGCTTCGAGGCGCACGCCACCCTCACCCGCGCTGCCGCTGGATCATGGATGGCGGGGCCGGCGAAAGGGCCAAGACCTGCGACTGATTTGGCGGCGCATCAGCAGCAGGCGATGGCGGATATCCTGTACGTGCCGGTGGATCTACATAAGGTGTCGGCGCAGGGCTGGCACTGCAGCCAGGTGACGTCGCTACCGCCGCCGAGCACCATGTAGAGCTGCCGCGCGAGCCGGCCCACACCGACGCGCAAGTACTCGCCGCTGCCCTGCCCGACGCCGGACACGACTGCCCCTGTATCTCTGTTGCCGACGCCTCGAAGATCGGCGTGGTGTTGGCCGGCTTCAGGTCGGCGCGGGAGATCCCGGCGGCGGCCCGGGCCGAGTCGCGGTGTAGGTGGGCGAGCCCGTGGGACCTGTAGCTCTGGTGCCGGCCCTGCTCCTCCACGAGGAAGTCCCTGGAGTGGAGCCGCAGGGTGAGCCCGCTCTGGTGAAGGAGTGGATCGCTGGAGAACAACCTGCTCTGTTCTTCAATCGCGTTCTGGTGAAGGAGTCGATCGCCGGTGAACGACGTGCTCAATCTTGTACGTAATTCTGAAGTTTGCTTTTCTCCTGCTATATTCCCCATGAATCGCTCACTGGAATTGATGGAACTAGGAACATCAGATTGCTTTCAACTTGATCAACCTCTGCCCTTTTATTCATGGAAGAGGCAGCCGGTGAGGACGACCTGCTGTCCTTTTCAATCTGGTGCCTAAGTCTGACGTTTCCCTTTCTCATGCCATGTTCCCATGAATAGCTTACTAGAACTGACAGAATTTTGAACATAAGACTGCTTTCAACTTGATCAAACTTTCCCTTTTATAAAAACAAGAATCAGCCGGGGTTGTATTTTGTCTATTGAGATGGAAGAAGAGGCTAACACATCGTACCATGGTTCCAATGCGTAAGTAGTATAGCACCACTTTGTAATTTCATTCTGTACACTAGATGGATTTAGCTGTCCCAAGTATTCATACTTCTTGCTTATTTTCATGAGGTCTAACAAATTTTAGTAAGAATCACATTTACTTTTCTCTTATCCTGAAATATGGCACTTGCACAAGTTTTTTTTGCTCATGATTACTTTTCAATTGCAGAGCTATATTGTCCGGTTTGGTACCTCATGTTGGCATGGAATTTAAAAATTCGGATGAAGCTTGGGCATTTTGGCTTAGCTCTGGTGGTCAAAAGGGCTTTGAGGTCCGAAAAAGGTATACGAACAAAAGGTCCGCCGATGGCAAGGTTACGTCATGTCGATTTGTTTGTGCAAGGAAATGGAATGCTTAATCTCTTTTCCCAAACTAAATTCAGTTATCAAGTCTGAAAATGTACAAGTAGCAAGGGCTACATGGGCTTATTCAGTTAACAAGTCTGAAAACTAAATTCAGTTATTAACTAATCGGCCTACAGCGGTACGACAACGACGGCGTGGCGCGGCTGACCACCACCATGGAGATGGGTGTGCAGGTCGTCGACGTGGGGTTGCTGGAGCTTACGCCGAGGTGTCCATCACGGGCGACGACTCGAGGAGGCCGACGAATAGGACGCCCTTAGACCGGCATGGCGGGCGGAGGCCATGTAGCACGCGCTGCTCTGGTTGCCCTGTATCCTGGACGCCGCCGACCACGGGGGCTCCGGCTGCACGTGTTGCCTGTATCCCGGCCGCCTCCGACCAGGGGGGCTCCCGCGACGTGTTGCTCTGTATCCCGGCCGTCGCCGACAGCGAGGTCTCCCTCTGCACGTGTTGCTTTGTATCCCAGCCGCCGACCACTCGGGCTCCCGCCGCACGTGTTGCTTTGTATCCCGGCCGCCGCCGACCACTCGGGATCCCGTTGCACGTGTTTCTCTGCGCCCACCGCTCCTTTGGCGAGCTAATGGCGATGGCAAGGACGCGCCGAGAGCTCGTTCGACCACAGCGGAGAACGGGATTTTTTTAGGGGGAGAACGGGAATTCTAGGGGAACGAGGATATAGCCTTTTTATTCTTTTCTGTGTTGATTGTGGGCTGCTTATGGGCCGAGGCGTCGTTGGTTTTCGTTGCGAGTGAATGCTTCTGTCGTCTGACGGCTTACGAACGGGGGATATGCACATCACGTCCCTCTGTAGTAGCCTGAGCTACGTTAGAGGATCTCAATCCATGTAGATAGGTGAGAGAGCTTTGAGATTGTTGTACGACTGTATAGATTGGTCCATTCAGCAAAAAAATTGAACTTCTAGAGTGTTGTACATATGCAAAAACTTTTGAAGGTGCGTGTCATCAACTTATGGATTCCTTTTTTTATTGCATCTCTTGTCCATTTTTCTTGGTCATATAAATCTTAAGGGCAGTCTATTTGCGAAGCAATTAGCTTCCATAAATTAATAATTTGATCCTTTATCGCAGTACTATCAACTTATATTTTCTTGAAATTATAAGTTTTATTATCCTTCCATGTAGTAATAAACCGGTAACTATAGCATATTTAAGCTCGAGATGATAATGATTACTGAAATTAGGAGGTCATCATGGTTTGGATATTTTCATTGTTTTTTTTTTCTATTTCATACACACGAAGGAGCATCGTGGTCATGTTAGCTACTATTGGATTTTGTTGTTTCTCTCTAAGAGCTATTCGACTTATAATCCCAATGTTTTGTTGTTATTTTCCAAACTATTAAAAACTGGGTATGCGCTTGGCCAGGACCTTCAGATTATGACTAAGCGTGGTTCCACCTTTAGTGGTTTGTGCATCTGATTTGTCCGTTAGCGAGTTCTGTGACTGGTTTCACGTGTACCTAACATTGCTTGGTACAACCGCAGGGGCAAGGATGTCTTATTGATGCAACTTGATTGTTTGTTACGGTATGAACTAGCAATGTTTTGTTTCTTAGATGTGCAAACTTGTATCTCAGAACTTTGATGAATTATGTCATTTGATCAGCTTATGTGGAAACTACTAATTTCCGTTGCCTCTATATACATACTTACATATCTTTTTTCCCGATGCTTATTGGCAGTGGCCCATTCGTAGGTACCAACTAGAAGAAAATAAGATTGAAGATATATTTTTCTTTGGTTGGAAATATTATACCTCAAATTTAGTTCAATTTAGATCCAATGATTACTCTAAGCTATGAATAACACGTGAATTATGTCAGTTATGCAGTTTAAGAGGTCATGGCTGTGATATATGACAAACAATTATGTCTGCATTACATGATGAACATCTATTTGGTACCATGGTTGCCCGCGAGTTGTTGGTGATGGCGTTGGTTGCCAACATGCACTACCGGAGGAAGGGGGGGGGGGGGGCACAATTTAATTTTCTTGATGGACTCATTTTGTATCAATTAGTTAACGATATTTGGTAGTTGTTACGCAACGGATGTGGGCATGTATTCAGAAAGCATGATATTTTCAAGTCATTTTAAGGACTTAGGAATTATATGCTCTTTGCATGAGATTTCAGCTTCACAAAAAGTAGGTTTACGTTATGATAGAATTACTAGGTTTCATAATGGAATATATTTTAGTCGAGACGTGCGTTGCACGTGCAAGCTTACTAGTATTCTATAAACTATTTACATCTTTACATATCAAGTTAGTCTCATTCGCCCTTACTCTTCCTCCATCTATCAAGAGCATTGATAGTCATTTCATGGCCAGTAAGCTATTAAAAATGCATCCCATGGGCCATTTGTAACTCACCCCTCGTATGGCAGAGCTCACACTTCTCCTAGGTATGGGCTAAACTTATTTGAGGCGATCTCTCTCATCTAAGGCTCCCCCAAAGGTTCTAAAGAAACTGTCCTCAAGAAAGTTTATGACGTCATCAATGGCTCTTTCATACGAAGCCAAGTTCCGGTCTAGCTCGAGGCTACACCCTTTTAACAAGATTACACCCTTCTCCTCCATGGCCAAATCTGATTAACGAACACTGTTGTCCAACACTCACAGGTATACGATGACCCATCACGCGGCTGTATTAACCCCATTTTCATTTTTTGCAAAAAAACGACGCTAGCTGGCACGGAAGCACGTTGACCGAACCGACGATCAATATTTACCCCTTATTTTCTTATATATGCTCTTTTTTAGAGCGAATCTTATGCTCCTTTTTACATTAACAATATGATTCCAACCTGCCTCTAGGGAAATCACCTAGCTGGGACCTGAGAGACGTGTATTCCATCCAGCACGTTCGTTCTGATCTTGGGTCTAGCAAAATGCTTGAACGGGAGGACAATGGGTAACTCATACAATTCCAGTTTCTGTCTAGAAGAAACGTTCTTTATCTTTTCCTGCATGTACTTAACAGGTAGTACATCCAGGATCATCTGACTTTAGAAATACGTGATCTGTTGCGTGGCACGCAGGCCCGTCGAAGGGGCAGGCCAAATTGGCCGACCGGCCAGGCCCCCAAATTTTTGGGGCCCCCAAATCACTAGAAGCTAGGTACAGTAGATGTAATTAGTGAAAAAAAAAACCGAGGAAAAACCAATACGGAAGTTGAATGCCTAGGTCTCGATCTCAGTCCAGCGCAGGCACGCCCGCCCGATCGCATGCTCGCCTCCAAGGCTCGAAAGCACGCGGCACGCCCGATCCCACGCAGTTAGGCAGCACGCCCGTTTGCCTGCTCCCCATGGCCCCCATCGCTTACCCTCGTCGCCTCCTCGCCTGCCCTCCTCTCCTCCAGTCTTTCTCGCCATGGCCATGGATGTTGCTGCAGTTCAAAGTGAGCTAATTGGTTAGTTACCCAATTCTCAATCCCTTGATCCACCGAACCCCGACTTTCCCCGTCCAAGAAACAAATCCTGCCGGATGGTTTCCTATTTTTGGTATACCTCCAGGACACTTTACTTGTGAATTATGGTACTCATATGATATGTTGTTCGTTTTCTGAATTTTTGTATGCATATGCTATGATGTTCATTTTCTGAATTTTGGTTCAGATATGACATGAGGTTTGTTTTCTAAATTTCGGCACACATAAATTGAGTTCTGATAGATTGATAATTATGTCCACATTGAATTGCATTCTAATAAAGCGACATTGTGAATTGTGCTTCAAATTGTTTGATATGTACTAAACTGATTTATGCTCTCTAGTCAAAGCTTACTTCAGATGTTCTGATAGAACTACTTTTGGAGATAGTTTACCACACATCAAACAATTTCAAGATTATAAGTTATTTTTTACTTTTGGGCCTCATTTTATATTTTGCACCGGGCCCCTAAATTCTTGGAGACGGCCCTGGTGGCACGCGCCGCACAACAGACGTTGGACGGGGACAGATCAGACACCAGGGTCGTGGCCTCGTGGGCTGCGGCACCCGCCGCTCTATCCATCCGCTGTGCGATCATCCGCCGAGACCGTTTCGGATAGATCGTTTGGCTGCGTTGTGGCGAGGGAGATGTCAGATTATGGACGTGCGTAGGGAAGCTCTGAGCCTTGACCCCCGAGCAGAAACGGCCGGCCAGAGCGGAACGACACGATCATCTTCCACCACGCCGCTATCATCTTGAAGAGATATGGTGCGCACCAGGAAACGCATGAGCGATGTGCCCATGTCGTCTTCAAACTTGAATGGCGTGTGGCGCCAAGGGCAGGCTCCGTGCTGCCAGCAATTCATGCCGAGGATGAACTCTGGGACAAGAAGGGCTGCTAAAAGCCAACGTTTTTGGCCGTTTTGACATTGTCATTGGCTTGGTTGTTTGCCTCCAGAACACTAGTACTTTCTCCGTCTCAAAAATAAGTGTCGTTAAATTAATAGTATAACTTTGTTTGCCGCGTCTTCACGACGGTGTGTAGACGTCTTTTTTTCTGTAGGGATGACTCCTTTACAATGGCAGATCTTTGTGCAGGACATATCACCATTTCAATATTGCGTTCCGTTACAGACTACTCTAGCATGTGTCTTAATAAACTAAAAAAAATAATTGCACCCTTTCTATTCCCCTTTAAGCGATGTCCACTCGCTAATTATGCTCAAGCTCCGCCGCTGCTTCGACATCAAAAGCGAACCGATATGATTCGCGGAATTTATACCAGCTTGGCTCCTCAGTGCTACCTGCACAGGGGTCAAAAATAGGTGTGAGAGCGAAAGAAGAGAATGATACATTAATTATTTATATCCATGGACCATTGAAGAAGAATAGGGTCAAACGATCAACCACCCACCCAGAGTCATGGAATCGTTGGAGTGTTTTGTTCACGTAGAATCACATCAGGGCGACTGCTAGATTGTGAGTGTCTAACTCCCAGATGCAGTGGTCGCCGGCGCTCGGAAAGGCGTGGGACATGGCCGGAGAAGCCCGTCAATTGTGAGGGCGAGACTGGAGGGAAGTCTTTTTTTTTTTTTTTGAAACAAGGCAAAAGACTTGCCATTTTCATTAATTAAGAAGAAGTTTTGAGAGTTTGGCCGAAGGCCGAATTACAAAGCATTACTCTCGCGGCATTAAATTACTCAGAAATTTTGCCCCCGCCAGGCACTACAGGGAAGCTTCCTGTTTAATCTTAGTGACCAACATCCCCACCGGCACCGCGGTGTTGCGAAAAACACGAGCATTCCTCTCATTCCATAAAGACCGGAGGGAAGTCATTAGGCACAGTAACTTTTCTGGTGGGATGACAGTTTCTTTCCTTCGTACAGGATTGAGATGTATATTGCCACCTCGATCGACAATCGATCGTGCCTTCCAAGGTCACAGGTGCACTGTGCGGCTGTGTTATTGAGATCTGGGACACCTAGTACGAGAATGACAGGTGGAGTCAAGCCGCAGCCCTGACGACCTGAAGACTTCTGGTGGACTAGTGGTTGTGGTGATCATTTATGAAGCGACGAAAGACCATGCCATCCGGCCAGACACAGGTTAATGCCGACGACGAAATGAGTTTCAATGCTGAAGTATTACTCCTACCAAGTTTGGACCAACATACCCTCCATACCCCCTTTCGAATGAGTCATATGAGCCTCTGAGATTTAGTTTAAAAATTATTGGATATAATAAATAGGCTTGGCTCAATTTCAACAAGAGGTGGTCAGGATTTTGCTTTTCTAGTAAACGACAAACTCCAATGTAGCACCTGCCCATTTCTTGGTACAGATGACAGGGAAGTAACACGGCATGGCAGTTCTCTATCCTCACCCACATCACGAATATCTGTTGTGACTCACAAATGTCTATTGTGCCACGCATTTAGTCACAAGTGCCACGGGCTATCGATGATCCTCCGTATTGCGTCCAGACAGGCACACACGTCACCACATTTGACCGAAATCCACACGCAATGCACGTGTGAGTGTGTTTTTTTTTTTTGTAACACAAGACTTATCAACGCCCATTTACAAGATTTGCGTTGAACAATATCCGAAAGCATGAGAGACGGCTCTTTTCAAGATCGTTTCCATACGTGAAAAGAACCAGAAATAAACATGCTATTTGCAACTAGGACTAAACTAGCCAAGTTTGTCAAACCCGTTCTTGGAGCTAAACCAGTTAGCGTAGTTGTGAATGCTTCCCTGGTTTGGCCAAACCATGAAAACCAGCCACCCCCTTTTTCCATACCCCAAATCTTCTTCTGTTTATAAGATGTTACTGCAATTAGCATCTCAACACGACTACTTGTCAGCGTCCAAGTGACGACGCAGCCGCGAGCAGCAAAACCGTTGTCATGGCAGCAAAACTCGAAAGTGCTGCCATGGCAGCGAAACGGGCTACGCTGACAAACAACCAGGCCAAGTGGACCAACCAAGGAAAAGAGCGCGTCATCGTGAGGCCAGCAAGGATCAAGCAGCCTAACCACAGGTTTGTGGGCCCATACTGGATTAACTCTACTTAAGGCAGGGCGATCAGGAAGGAAAGCATCCGAGCTTGAGTCACGGCAAACAGCACGACTACTTTCTTTTTGCATTTTGCTTTCTTCCTTTTCAAAGAGTACTTGAGAGAGAAAGTGATCCATCTATTTGTAGTAGTAATCAAGTGTGTGTGTGAGGAACTAGATCGAGACCAGACATCTAACATCGTGGTAGCAGAGACCACCTACCACCCCCCCCCCCCGCCGTCGCCACCGGACATGCGCCGCCGGAAGCAAGCGCGCGGCCACCTCCTCGCCACCATGAAGCCCAATCTGTGCGCCTACCTCGACAAGATGAACGAGGACGTGGTCGCCAACGCCGAAAAGATGAACAACGACGTCTACGCTATCCTCAAGACCTTGGCGGCGCAAACCGCTCGGATCGACTCCCTCGCCACCTGGAAACCGGAGCTCGGGGCGCGCTTCGTCAACTTGGAGCTCTCCGTCGTGGCCCTCGAGGTCGCGCCTCCATTGACCTCTCCATTCGGTGGATCACCGCAGTCTGCATCCCCTCCCGCGGCTGCAAGCGACTTCCACGGACAATCAAGCCACTGCACACCACTCCACACCGGGGGAGGGGGGTCTCCAACGGAGACCCCCGAGTCATTGGCGATTCCCCCGGTCACAGGTATGAACATGATCCCCTCACCGTTCTCGTCGCTGCTATCATCTCAAGTGCTCGCATCTCTCGGGCAATCCCAGCCTCCGATGACATTCACTGTCTTCGCCGGCGAAAACCCACAACTCTGGAAGCCGCTCTGTGAGCAGTACTTCCAGATATTCACGGCGCACGAGTCATACTGGGTCCCGATGGCGATCCCTAATTTCTCAGGCCCCTCCAGTTGTGGTCAGTGTAGCGCAAGATCACCTGACTCAATTGTGAATCGTTCACAGCCCTGTTGTGCACTCGATTTGGTCAGGATAAACACCAAATGTTGATCAGACAGTTTATGCTATTCCTCAGACTAGTTCAGTTGCCGATTTCATCGAGAGATTTGAAACAGTGATGAACCACATGATTTTTATTATGAACTGACGCATCCTTACTTTTTCCTCACACGCTTCATCGAGGGATTATGCCCACTGGACCTCGACGAGGTTTGTTCATTGGCGTTGCTTCAGGAGGAGGTAGTTGACGGCGAGGCCACCATGCACACCTCAACCAACCGCGCGTCCGTGGCACGTTTCATAGAACCAAGAACAACAACAACAGCATCGTATCTTCCCCAACCAACGGCTCCTACTTCTAATGCCGAAGATCGACAAGGCACGAGCGCGGCATGGGCGACTTCAGACAACAACAAGATTGCAGCACTGAGAATATTCAGATGTGCTCAGGGGCTCTATTTCAAGTGCGGCGAGCATTGGGGCAAAGACCACACCTATCCTACAACTGTGCAGATGCACATCGTCGAGGAACTGCTCGCCTTGTTTGGTACTGATGATGATGTGCTTGGCGACAAACAACCAGAGATAACTGAACAAGATGAAGACATTCTGTGCACCCTCTCCATACATGCAGTTGATGGTTTAGACGGCCCCGGCGTCATGCAATTGCACGTCTGGCCCCAAGGTCGGGAAGTCCTGCTACTGGTGGATTTAGGAAGCACGACGTGGTTTGTCGATCAGTGTCTCGCTGCCAAACTGACGGGCGTGTCCAAGTTACCTCAAACATGTAGGGTTAAGATTGCTGATAGTGCTTTGCCGCAGTGTGATAGTTTCATCTTGCGGTGCCCTGGATATCCCAAGGCCATGAGTTTATCATGGATTTCAATATCAACTCTCTCGGTGCATATGACGCAATTTTGGGCTTGGATTGGCTTAAGAAGCACATCCTAATGCACATTGATTGGGAGGCTCATTGTTTGTCAGTGACCACTGAAACAAGGACAATTGAACTGCAAGCAGTTTCAAACAATCAACAACAATGTACAACTATCTCTTCTCAAGAACTTCTGAATTCATGCAAGTAGGGAGCAGTGGCATATGTGGTTCACCTGAACTAGATGATCAAGGCGTTGTCGACACAGCTATACCCACTAAAATACTTAGGGTTTTGGAGCAGTACACGGATGTATTTGAGGAGCCTAAATCACTGCCTCCACGGCATCTTGTGATCACAGAGTCCCTCTCATGGAAGGAGCCCAACCAGTAAGCTTGCGCCCCTATCGACACAAGCTTGAACTGAAGAATGAAATTGAACGATAGGTCAAAGAACTATTAGATGCGAGCATATATAATTCTGAAAAGCAACAGACCTTTCTCCTCCCCAACGCTGCTGGTGGAAAAGAAAAACGGCACATGGCATCTTTGTGTGGATTACCGTTTCCTGAGCGCGATGACAATAGTCAGCAAATACCCTGTACCGATTATCGACGAGTTGTTGGATGAACTCATTGGCGCATGCTAGTTTTCCAAGCTTGATATGCATGTGAGTTATCACCAGATCAGACTGGCTGAAGGAGAAGAATACAAGCAAATTTCACCACACATTCAGGTCATTGGGAATATCGGGTCATGTCCTTTGGATTGGCCGCCGCACCAGCTACTTTTCTGGGCACCATGAATACCACTCTGCACCCCCTGATGCATGTTTGCGTGATAGTTTTCTTTGACGATATTTTGGTATTTAGCAAAACACTAGCAGATCATGTCTCTCACCTTCACCATGTGATGCAGCTCCTCAGAGTAGATCAATGGCAGGTCAAACAATCGAAATGCTATTTTGGCCAGCATAAAATTGTATACCTGGGTCGTGTGATCAATGCAGCAGGCATGTCAATGGATCCAAGCAAGATTAAAACGACCAGATGCTGGCCAACACCAACCAACGCAAAAGAAGTGCGCAACTTCCTTGGTTTGGCAGGGTACTATCAGAAATTTGTAAAGCATTTTGGCATCATTTCTCGCCCATTGTTCAATCTTCTAAAGAAATACCACCCATTCATTTGGACAGAGGACACACGGAAGGCTTTCTCTCTGCTGCAACACAGATTGCTTTCAGCTCCAATGTTGCAACTCCCAGACTTTTCCAAGCAATTCGTGGTCAACACAGATGCATGCGATTACGGCGTGGGTGCAGTACTCCAGCAAGGTGGTCATCCAATTGTGTATATGAGCAAGCCGTTGGCGACAAATAACAGGGGTCTGTCAACATATGAAAAAGAGTGTTTGGCCATTCTAATGGCCATGGAATAATGGTGCCCCTATATGCACCACGATGAGTTTCTGATTCGCACTGACCAACGTAGTCTGGTGAACATCGAATCAAAGCATGTCCACGGTTTGGCGGCAAAAAGCTTTCACAAAGCTACTTCGGTTGTGCTACAAGATTTGTTACCGTCAGGGGACTACCAACAGTGTTGTCGACACCCTCTCTCGCCGTGCCTTCCTCAAACTTAGGTTATGTCTTTCTCCATCTGTCAACCTACTTGGATTGAGGATACCCGAGCGAGCTACGCTGACAATCAGCAGGTGCAAAAGCTACGCTATCAACTCTTACAATGCCGTGATCCAAAGCAGAGATTTACTCTGTCTCATGTGTTATTGTACTTCTGCAATCGTCTGTGGATTGGGGGATCACCTACAATTCAACAACACATCCTCCGCGCATTCCATGACAGTACCATTGGCGGCTACTCCGGATTCCCTGTCACCTACATGCGTGTACGTTGCTTGTTCATCTGGCTGAAGATGAAGAACACCGTCAGGCAGTACGTGTGAACCCATTCTGTCTGTCGGCAGGGAAAACCCAAGTGGATCAAGTACCCCGGCCTGCTGGAACCAATTCCGTTACCAGATGGTGCATGGCAGGTCGTCACCATGGATTTTATTGATGGGCTCCCGCAATCAGGCAAGGTAAACTGCATTCTTGTTGTTGTGGACAAGTTTAACCAGTACGCACACTTCCTGCCACTGAATGACCCGTTCACGGCTGCAAAAGTGGCGTGATCGTATTTGCACAACGTCTACAAACTTCACTGGCTCCCAAAGGCAATCATTTCAGACCGCGACCCAGTGTTCACAAGCAGATTCTGGCAAGAACTTTTATGGATCATCGGGACTAAGCTCAACATGAGCATGCCATACCATCCACAGACAGACGGGCAGACAGAGTGCGTCAATCATTGCTTGGAGATTTATCTTCGTTGCTTCATTCACGCCTGCCCCAATCACTGGAGCGAATTCCTCTCCCTTGCTGAGTTCTTGTATAATTCGAGCTTCCATTCCTCTCTGTACATGTCATCGTTCCAAGCTCTCTACGGCCATGAACCGGGACACTAGGGAATCGATACAACATCAACGTGCAAAATTCCAGCATTGAAGGTCTGGTTGGAGGAAAGTAAGACGTTGCAGCAAGTTCTGAGACAACATCTGCACAGTGCTCGTCACATTATGAAGGTGCAGGCGGATAAGAAACGTACAAATCGCTCATTCAGTCCAGGCGATGCCGTTTATTTCAAATTGCATCTGTATGTGTAGACTTCAGTCGATCGTCGGGCTGACCACAAACTCTCTTTCAAGTACTTCGGGCCTGATACGTCTCCAACGTATCTATAATTTATGAAGTATTCATGCCATGTTTACTATAGTTTTGTATGATTTTGGTGCACTTTTATATGATTTTCATGGACTAACATATTGAACTAGTGCCCAGTGCCAGTTGCTGTTTTCTGCTTGTTTTTGGTTTTCCAGAAAATCTATATCAAATGAAGTCCAAATGCAGCGAAACTTTTTGACGATTTTTTCTGGAACATAAGAGACACTAGAAGCTTTGGGAGGTGGCCAGAAGACCCACAGGGGCCCCACGAGCCACCAGGGCACGCCACCCCCCCAGGCGCGCCCTGGTGCCTCGTGGGCCCCCTGTGGCCCATCTTTGCGTGATTCCAACGCAAAAAAATCATATATATTCAGAAACCCCCGAAAGTTAACCTAGATGAGTTTTTACGCCGCCGCAAGCCTCTGTACCTCCACGATCTCATCTACAGCCCTTTTCCGGCACCCTGTCAGAGGGGGGAAAGCATCACCGGAGGTCATCTTCATCATCCCGACGCTCTCCATGACGAGGAGGGAGTAGTTCACCCTCGGGGCTGAGGGTTTGTACCAGTAGCTATGTGTTTGATCTCTCTCTCTCGTGTTCTTGATTTGGCACGATCTTGATGTACTGCGAGCTTTGTTAATATAGTTGGAACATATGGTGTTTCTTCTCTATCCTTGTTGTGATGAATCGAATCTTTTCCCTTTGAGGTTTCGTTATTGTCGGATTGAATATTCAGACTTGAGAACACTTGATGTATGTCTTGCATATGAATACCCGTGGTGACAATGGGGTATTATATTGATTCACTTGATGTATGTTTTGGCACTCAACTCGCGGATTCCCGAGGTGACATTGGGGTAATCTATGCATAGGGGTTGATGCACGTTTTCATTATATTTTCTCCGATAGAAACTTTGGGGCGCTCCTTGGAGTTTTTTGTGTGGATTGAATATTATGATTATGAAGTTGTTTGATGCATATCAGATAATCAACTCTTGGATACTTGTGGTGACATTGGAGTATCTAGGTGACATTAGAGTTGGTTGATGTGTATCATATGGTGTTATTTTAGTACGAACTCTAGGGCTGTTTGTGACACTTATAGGAATAGCTCAATAGATCGATCGGAAAGGATAACTTTGAGGTGGTTTCGTACCCTACAAACAATTTCTATCTTATGTTCTCCACTAATAGAAACTTGGGAGTGATTCTTTATCGCACGTTGAGGGATAGTTATATGATCCAATTATGTTAGCATTGTTGAGAGATTGCACTAGCGAAAGTATGAACCCTAGACCTTGTTTCTAAGCATTGAAATCCCGTTTATGCTCACTTTTATCGTTTAATACCTTGCTATTTTTATTTATTCAGATTATAAAAATATATTTCTACTATCCATACTACACTTGTATCACCATCTCTTCGCCGAACTAGTGCACCTATACAATTTGCCATTGTATTGGGTGTGTTAGGGACACAAGAGATTTCTTGTATTTGATTGCAGGGTTGTTTGAGAGAGACCATCTTCAACCTACACCTCCCACGGATTGATAAACCTTAGGTCATCCACTTGAGGGAAAATTGCTACTGTCCTACAAAACTCTGCGCTTGGAGGCCCAAGACGAGTCTACAAGAATAAGTTGTGTAGTAGACATCAAGCTCTTTTCTGGCGCCGTTGCCGGGGAGGTGAGTGCTTGAAGGTATATCTTTAGATCTTGCAATCGAATCTTTTAGTTTCTTGTTTATCACTAGTTTGGTTTTATAAAAGGAAACTACAAAAAAAATGGAATTGAGGTTGCCTCATATTATTCATCTTTATAATGTCTTTCTTGAAAATGATGGAGTGGAAAATTGTGCTCAATTGATAGAAGAAGAATTCAGTAAAATGTTTGGCATAAAATCTTTGAATGATGAGCATGATTACAATGTTGTTAGTATGAATTCTATGAATATCCATGATGCTAATGATATGCAAAGCCATAAGCTTGGGGATGCTATGTTTGATGAAGATGATATTTTTAGTCCCCCAAGTTTTGATGAGAAAATTTATTATGATGAAAGTATGCCTCCTATTTATGATGATTATATTGATAAAAGTGGATTTAGAGAGGTCATGACTTTATTTAATGATGATTCCACTATTTTGGAAGAGGTTTCAATTGATTATGACAACAAAGTAGCTATCTATGATGATTATTGTGATGACATGTATGCTATAAAGAATAATGATAACCATGAAATTTTTCATCATGATTTTAATTTTCAATTGAATTATGCCAATCAAGTATCACATGATAGTTATTTCATTGAATTTGCTCCCACTATTATGAATAAGAAGGAAATTGCTTATGTGGAGAGTAATAAAAATCCTATGCTTGTAGGTCATGAAAAGAAAGCTTTATGTAATAGCTATATTGTTGAATTCATTCATGATGCTACTGAAAATTATTATGAGAGAGGATCATATGCTTATATATATTTGAACAACATCAAGTTTCCTCTCTTTGTGTTGAAAGTTTTGAAGCTATACTTGTTTTGCCTTCCTATGCTAGTTGATTATTGTTCCCATAAAATATTTGCTCACAAAATCCCTATGCATAGGAAGTGGGTTAGGCTTAAATGTGCTAGTCATATGCTTCATGATGCTCTCTTTGTGTTTCAATTCTTTACTTTTATGTGAGCATCATTGAAATCATCATGCCTAGCTAAAAAGGCATTAAAGAAAAGCGCTTGTTGGGAGATAACCCAATACTTATACCTTCTGTTTTTGTGTGTTCACATGATTAAGCTACTGTAGTAATCATGTTTCATATGTTTTCGTTCAATAATGTGCCAAGTAAAGCCTTTGGGATAGTGTGGATGCTTGTTGATTTGATTCTGTGCAAAAACAGAAACTTTTGCGTCCAGTGCTGGAATTTATATTCTGTACTGGAGCATGAAAAAATTCTGAAATTTTTACAAAGTATTGGTTTACAATTTTTTATGTTTTCCTAAATTTTCAGAATTTTTGGAGGTACAGAAGTATGGTTTTTAAATCTCTTACTACACGCTGTTCTGTTTTTGACAGATTCTGTTTTCGATGTATAGTTTGCTTGTTTTAGTGTTTCCATAGCTTATATTGAGTAATATAAATTGTGGAAATGATAGAATACAGTAGGAATTATGTGGGAACGATTATGAATCTTGTCTTGACAGTACCTAAGTGGATGATTTATTTTTATCATACTAACCTATCTCACGAAGTTCCGTTAAGTTTTGTGTGATTGAAGTTTTCAAGTTTTGGTTGAGACATCGATATGAAGAGAGTAAGGAGTGGCAAGACCCTAAGATTGGGGATTCCCAAGGCACCCCAAGGTAATATTCAAGGAAGACCCAAGCAACTAAGCTTGGGGATGCCCCGGAAGGCATCCCCTCTTTCATCTTCAACATTATCGGTAACCTCACTTGGAGCTATATTTTTATTCGTCACATAATATGAGTTTTCCTTGGAGCGTCATTTTATTCTGTTGATATTTTCTTGATGTTATCAATAATCATGTTTTGTATCTTTTAGTTCAATAAAATGCCAATTATAGCCTTACCATGCTCAGTTTGCAAGTTCATGTGTTGCTGTTTGAAAACAGAAAGTTTTCTGTTATGTCCAGAATATTCCTGAATAGTCAGAACATGATAAAAATCTGAAATTTTTACACAGTAAGAATGAATGAGTTATATTTCATTTGGTAATTTTTCAGAATTTTTGGAGTTAGGGAAGTATGGATTCTTATTCACCCTTTACAGACTGTTCTGTTTTGGCAGATTGCTGTTATAGTTGCATTGTTTGCATATGTTTGCTTGTTTAATGTTTCTATTTGTGGATAGGAGTATTAAATACGAAGAGGCATTTAGTATGCAATGTTTAATTATAATTTTATTAATTTTCTATAGTAGAGAATGTTAAGGTTTTGAGTTGATTTATACTAACTTATCTCACGAGTTCTTGTTGAGTTTTGTGTGGATGAAGTATTTAAGATTTAGGGAAACCGTGATATGAGAGGAATTAAGGGGACACAAAAGCTCAATCTTGGGGATGCCCAAGGCATCCAAATATAATATTTCAAGAAGTCTCAAGCATCTAAGCTTGGGGATGCCCCGGTAGGCATCCCACCTTTCTTCATCAACAACAATCGGTCAGTTTTGGTTGAGCCTAAGTTTTTGCTTCTTCTCATGATATGTGCTATCCTTGGAAAGTCATTTTATTTTGTTTTATTTGATTTTTGAATAAAATACTTAAGATATGAAATTTTTAAATGAGAGAGAGTCCTCACATAGCTACTTAATTACTTAACTACTCATTTGGTCTTCACTTATATCTTTTTGGAGTAGTTTGTCATTTACTCTTGTTCTTCACTTATATCCTATGAGTAAATTGTTGAAATGAATTGAATATCATAAAGTTGAAATTTATATGCTTCATATGCTTGTCCCATGAGGAGTAGTGACTTCACATACAAGAAGTATAAGTGGTAAAATTTATTGAAAGTTAACAAACATAGCATTGGTCACTTGAACAATTCATGAAAGAATTTTGAAGGAAGAGAAATTTCACATATAAATATACTATCTTGGACATCTTCTATGATTGTGATCCCCCATTAATTATTTTCAAGCTTGATCAAGTAGTTGACGTTGGACAAGGAAGACAACGTAATGAGTTATGTTTGTTTATATTCACATAGAAGTTATATTGTCATGGATCCTCTAACATGTGGTGCTTGCTTAGGATCTTTTGCTAGCCAAAAATTCATACTAAGTAGAGATACTACTTGTGCATCCAAAAACCCTTAAACCCAGTTTCTTCCCATGAGTGTCCACCATATCTACCTATGGATTGAATAAGATCCTTCAAGTAAGTTGTCATCGGTGCAAAAAGCAATAAAAATTGCTCCTAAAATATGTGTGATCTTTTATTGTAAGGGAAAATAAGCATTGTACGAACTTGTGATGGTAAAGAAATAAAAGTGATGGACTGCATAATATAGGTTGCTATCACAAGGGGCAATATAACGTGACGTTCCTTTGCATTAAGGGCTTGTGCATCCAACAACAAAAAGCGCATGACAACCTCTGCTTCCCTCTGCGAAGGGCCTATCTTTTACTTTTCTGTATTTACTTTTATGCAAGAGTCATTAATGTTCATCCCTATTCCGCTCTATTTATTCTTTAGTTGGCAAGCATTATGTGGTAGGGAAAGATCCAGGCACATATATCCAGTTGAATATAGATGATCATGAGTTATTATTATTGACATTATCCCTGAGATAAATAAGTTGGGAGGCAAAACATTAAGCCCCTATTTTCCTATGTGTTTGACTGAAACAGTTTGTTCTAAAAATATGCTTTGAGTGTCAGCAATCATGGAAGACTAAATGATGGTTGAGTATGTGGAATTTGCTAGATCAAAGCTCTTACATAGACCCTTCCTGAAAATAAGATGAATTGCAATTGTTTGATGACTGAGAACATAGTTTGTTAGTTTTCAAGAAAGTTTATGGCCTATACTTTAAACATGTGAATAGCTTGCTACTTGATCATGAGAAGTTTTATGAGATGAGCTACTGATTATGATATATATTGATGCTAGAAAAAGTGATTATAATTATCATTGATCAAACTTATGCACTATGCTAGCATTCACACTTCATAAATTATTTCTTTTATCATTTACCTACTCGAGGACGAGCAGGAATTAAGCTTGGGGATGCTGATACGTCTCCAACGTATCTATAATTTATGAAGTATTCATGCCATGTTTATTATAGTTTTGTATGATTTTGGTGCACTTTTATATGGCTTTTATATGATTTTCATGGACTAACATATTGACCTAGTGCCCAGTGCCAGTTGCTGTTTTCTGCTTGTTTTTGGTTTTCCAGAAAATCTATATCAAATGAAGTCCAAATGCAGCGAAACTTTTTAACAATTTTTTCTGGAACATAAGAGACACTAGAAGGCGTGCCCTGGTGCCTCGTGGGCCCCTTGTGGACCTTCTTCGCGTGATTCCAACGCCAAAAAATCATATATATTCAGAAACCTCTGAAATTTAACCTAGATGAGTTTTTACGCCGCCGCAAGCCTCTGTACCTCCACAATCTCATCTACAGCCCTTTTTCGGCACCCTGCCGAAGGGGGGAAAGCATCACCGGAGGCCATCTTCATCATCCCGACGGTCTCCATGACGAGGAGAGAGTAGTTCACCCTCGGGGCTGAGGGTTTGTACCAGTAGCTATGTGTTTTATCTCTCTCTCTCTCTCGCGCGCGCGTTCTTGATTTGGCACGATCTTGATGTACCGCGAGCTTTGTTAATATAGTTGGATGATATGGTGTTTCTTCCCTCTCTATCCTTGTGATGAATCAAATCTTTTCCCTTTGAGGTTTCGTTATTGTCGGATTGAATATTTAGATTTGAGAACACTTGATGTATGTCTTGCATATGAATACCCATGGTGACAATGGAGTATTATATTGATTCATTTGATGTATGTTTTGGCACTCAACTCGCGGATTCCCGAGGTGACATTGGGGTAATCTATGCATAGGGGTTGATGCACGTTTTCATTATCTTTTCTCCGATAGAAACTTTGGGGTGCTCTTTGGAGTTCTTTGTGTGGATTGAATATTATGATTATGAAGTTGTTTGATGCATATGGGATAATCAACTCACGGATATTTGTGGTGACATTAGAGTTGGTTGATGTGTATCATATGGTGTTATTTTAGTACGAACTCTAGGGCTGTTTGTGACACTTATAGGAATAGCTCAATAGATCGATCGGAAAGGATAACTTTGAGGTGGTTTCGTACCCTACAAACAATTTCTATCTTATGTTCTCCGCTAATAGGAACTTGGGAGTGATTCTTTATCGCACGTTGAGGGATAGTTATATGATCCAATTATGTTAGCATTGTTGAGAGATTGCACTAGCGAAAGTATGAACCCTAGGCCTTGTTTCTAAGCATTGCAATACCGTTTATGCTCACTTTTATCGTTTGCTACCTTGCTGTTTTTATTTATTCAGATTATAAAAATATATTTCTACTATCCATACTACACTTGTATCACCATCTCTTCGCCGAACTAGTGCACCTATACAATTTGCCATTGTATTGGGTGTGTTGGGGACACAAGAGATTTCTTGTATTTGATTGCAGGGTTGTTTGAGAGAGACCATCTTCAACCTACGCCTCCCACGGATTGATAAACCTTAGGTCATCCACTTGAGGGAAAATTGCTACTGTCCTACAAAACTCTGCGCTTGGAGGCCCAACACGAGTGTACAAGAATAAGTTGTGTAGGAGACATCAGGGCCCTTCAAGGTGTTGCGCGTCATCAACCCAGTCTCCTATGAACCAATGCTTCCGCAAGATTTGAAGATCCATCAAGTTTTCCATGTCTCCCAGATGCACCAGGCACTGTCACCAGGAACATCTACTTTGACTAAATTGCATGTCCCTTCGTCTGCTGAGCTCATTCCAGTGGAAATCGACAACAACAGATGGCGCCAAACTCCATCAGGGCGCTGTGAGCACTAGCCTGATTCTGCTCTGTTGGACGCTACCTGGGAAGATGCTCTATCATTGAAGAACTATTTCCCTCATCTACCAGCTTGGGGACAAGTTGAAAGTCAAGGAGATGGGGATGTTAGCGTCCCAAGTGACGACGCAGTCATGATCAGCAAAACCCGAAAGTGCTACCATGGCAACGAAAAGGGCTACGCTGGCAGACAACCAGGCCAAGTGGACCAACCAAGGAGAAGAGTGTGTCATCGCGAGACCAACAAGGATCAAGTAGCCTAACCACAAGTTTGTGGACCCAGAATGGATTAACTCTCCTTAAGGCAGGGCGACCGGGAAGGAAAGCATCCAGGCTTGGATCACGGCAAACGGCACAACTACTTTATTTTTGCTTTCTTCTTTCTTCCTTTCCAAGTTGTGTTCGAGAGATAAAGTGATCCATCTATTTGTGGTTGTAATCAAGTGTGTGTGAGGAACTAGGTCGAGACCAGGCACCTAGCACTACCCGAACTAGGTTCCTATGTTTGGCCACGTCGAGAAGGTGGTAGCTCAACAACTTAGACAAAAAATTATTTCCCCCATGAGGGTGAAAGACTTAGCTAAGGAAAGATCTACAACTAAAGGAAACTATGGTAAACAAGTTCATACTACTAACCATGCAAACCCTATGGCTTTAGTCAGGATTAGATATGGAGACTTGAATGAAACTAAATTTCTGCAGGCCTTTGGTGAAATGTTTAACTGAAACTGGCAGTGGAGAGCAAAAAACCAGGGGAGGAGCTGCTATATGATGAGATTTCCTAGTAAGGCCTAATTAGTGTAGTTGTAGAAGTTTAATGATTTTAATCCATTGGGCACTGGTGTTGTGATTAATGTGATCAGTTGGACTCTAGATCTTCTAGCTGTTGGGAAATTACATACGGTGTGGGTCCAATTTGGAAAAGTCCTTGAGTGTTTTAAGCTTTTTCGTGGAATATGTGAAACTGCTACTGCTTTGGGGTTTGTCCTAGAAATATACATGGACACTATTACTCATGAAAAAATCAGAGCTTAATTGGGAGTTAGAGACATTGATAACATTCCACCTTCTACTGAAGTGACATCTAAAGAGATTCTAATCTCTGGAGTTACTATTGAATTAGAGGGTGGTTGAGATGGGGTGGTATTTTAGAGATAAGAGAAGTGGAACAAACACATTTTTCCAGGAGGGTTTTGATCTTTGTGGAGGCCGCTCTAAGAAACATAAAGGAAGTGGATCTGGCAATGTGGTATTTCTTTAGCGAGTCTGTCTCCGTCTCATATGAAGAAACTCTAAAAAGAGATGAAGGAGGAAGATTGGATAGTTCCTCTGAGAAGAGAATTTAGCAGGGGGATCTAACTCTGGATGCTAGTAAATTAAATGATGATGTGGAGGTTGTCAATGTAAAAATTAAAATGATGGAGGAAGAGATAGATAGGAAAATGCAGTGAGAGTTGTGGAAGAGACGAAAGTTCAGGAACTGAAGGTGAAAAAAAGGATATAAATGGAGGTGAGACAGTATAACCTGTTACAACAAATCCTCCAGAAATCTATGCAAAGAGGTGTTGAGGAGAATTTGGAAAGGATGAATGATGTGACTCAAAATGAAACCAGATAAGAGATGGGAGGAGAGGAAGATGTTGCCATTGTTGGTGGTAATGGTAATGAGGAAGGAGAAGAGAATGATTTAGATCTTGTTGACTACAATGACAGTCAGGGATCTGTTAAGAACTTTGTAAACAACATAAAGAAAATTTAGGGGTTTGGTGGTGCTTCACAGGAAGATGTATATGGTAAGGGTGGTCCTAGGAAATGCAACACTCTCAAATCAGAGGAGGACATGAGGGTGGAAGACTTAGCTAAGGAAAGAGTTGCATCTAAAGGCAACTTTGGTAAATACTGATCTTGGCTTTTAAAACAATTCTTTGATGCATTTGACTTCTCTAGTTGGCATTGATCGGGTATTTTCTATTGATATGATAGAACATAACACGGATTATAAATATAATGGAACAAGCTAGAAAGACTTACTTCATCAGGATACTACTAATTAGAAGAAAGATGATTTTAGCTCAGCAGGTCTTGTTTACACTGGGGATGCTACTCTGAATGATTTATGCTCTGATAATGATCATTCAGATGCTGAGATGGAGGAATATTATCTTGACCAATTGAAAAAAATATATTCTCAAATGTTTTAAAAAAAGAACGACTCACCAACAATTTCCTGTGTGAAGCGTTCTGTCTATATTGGAGGCCTCAAGAAAAAAATATTTGTCAAAATGAAAGGGGTTTTCTGGAATCTTAGGGGACTAGGGCACGATAGCAGGAAGAGATATGTTAGAGAATTAATCATTGATAAGAAACTAGTTTACACTAGTTTGCAAGAAACTATTGAAACTAATTATTCTAAAAATGAATTGCACAATTTGTGTGAGGGCATAAATTTTGAATGGCATTTGTCTCCTCCTAGAGGGAGGTCTGGTGGAATTCTTATTAGTCTTAATAATAATATGTTTGTGGTCATTAATACCGAGTTTGGGGAGTAATTTGTCAGAATTTTAGTTTTTGATAAGATGGCCAAGTTTAATTGGAATCTGCTTACTTTGTATGGGGATTCTCAAGTTCCTAGAAGGCACCTTTTTTAGCTGCACTTTCTAGAGTTTACCAAGATAATGTGTTACCTTGTCTAGTTGGAGGTAATTTCAGTATTATTAGGCATAGTGGGGAGAAGAACACACCTAATGAAACTAATAATTGGAGTTTTGTGTTTGATGCTATAATAGAACATGATGGTTTGAGATAACTTCCTTTGAATGAGAGGAATTATATTTGGGGCAATAACTTAGAGGATCCTACATTTTGAAAATTGGACATGGTTTTAATGTGCCCTGATTGGGAAGAACATGATCCTTCGTCTGTTTTACATGCTTTTGAGAGAGAGGTATCTGATCACACTCTTTTTTTTCTTAGACACCGAGTATTAGATACATACACGGCAGGTTTGAATGCTTAGATTTTAAGAGTGAGTTTTGATGAATTGATTAGGAAAATCTAGTTGGAACCCCAATTGGGGTCTAATCTAGATAAATGAAAGAAAAGACTGAAAATGAGGAGGAGGAAAGTAAGGAGTTGGAATAAAAATGATGAAGCTTTATATAGAAAGTTGAAACAAGAGATCCTAGCTAAGTAGATGTCATTTATAAAAATGTTGAGATTCACGATCTTTCTGCCAATGATAGGCAAGAGCAGAAGGAGCTTAGGGAGTAGTTGGGCAGATTGCTTAAAATGAAGAGATTAAATGGCTACAAAGATGCAAGGAAAATAAAAATAGAAGTGGGTGATAGTAACACTAGATACTATCATGCTAAAGCTAATGGAAGGAGATGGGGGAATATGATTTCTTCTCTCATTCAAGAGGAGAGGGTGATTGAAGGGATGCACAGCTAATGGAGTATATTACTAATTTTTATAAAAATCTTTTGGGGAAAGCAGAGGATTCTAATGTTTTTCTAGTGGATTAGGAAACCCCCTAGATAACAAGAGAGTGTGACTTATTGTTAACAAAGCCTTTTAGTATGGAAGAATTAAAATATGTTGTATTTAACATGGGAAAAACAAGAGTCCTAATCCTGAAGGTTTCCCTGCTGAATTCTAACAGCATTCCTGGGAGCTAGTTAAGTGGGATATTAAGGTATTACTCGATGATTTCCATAAGGGGAAGTTAGATATTGCTAGATTGAATTATGGGATTATTACTCTTGTCCCAGAAACTAATGATGCAAAGGAAATTCTGAAATTTAGGTCAGTTTGCCTGCTAAATGTGAGTTTTAAGATAATAACTAAGGTGTTGATGAATAGACTTAGTGTGGTGGTAGGTCTTATGATTTCCCTTACTCAAACTGATTTTGTTTGAGGGAGGTACATCATGGACTATGTAATAATTTTGCATGAAGCTTTGATTTCAATTCATCATAAAATGAGTGATTTATTGTTTAAATTTGATTTTATAAAGGCGCATGACAAGATCAAATGGCCCTTTATTTACCCGATGTTTCAGTTGAAAGGGTTCCCTGGTAAATGGTGTGTGATTGGGTTATGTACACTATTAGAGGATGGCATGTTGGTATGGTAAATGATGACATATGACCATATTTTAAAACTCACAAAGGGCTTAGACAAGGGGATGCTCTTTTCCCTCTATGATAATCCCCAAGTGCAAGGAATCATCATAGCAATTTCCAAAGATGGAAGTGGTAAGTACGGAGTGTCGAACCCACAAGGAGCTAAAGGTAAGATCAATATTCTCTCAAGTCCTATCTGCCACTGATACGACTCTACGTACACCGAGCATTTGCTTTTATCTAGAAACGAGAAATAAAACTACGTTGTAGGTATAAAGAGGATAGCTTTGCATGATATCGGAGAACTAAAATATAAAAATAGGTGCTTCCTAAATAAAGTTAGAATATATCACAATATATTACAAATAGCGAGTGTGGAATAATGATGGATTGGTGTGCGAAATTGTCCTAGGCAATTGATAACAAGATCGGTAATCATTATTGCAATTTTATATGAGGGAGAAGCATGAGCTAACATACTTTTCGTACTTGGATCATATGAACTTATGATTGGACCTCTAGCAAGCATCCGCAACTACTAGAAATCATTAAGGTAAACCCAACCATAGCATTAAGTATCAAGTCCCCTTTGCTCCCATACGCAACAACCCCCTTACTCGGGTTTGTGTTTTAGTCACTCACGCAACCCACTATAAGCGAATCATGAACATATTGCAAAACCCTACAGCGGGAATCCCCCACGTGTGCGCAGCATGGAAGGCACCATAGGACAGCACAAAAATAAAACATACAGCTCAAACCAATCAAGATCATCAATCAACCCAAAGGACAAAAGAAATCTACTCAAACATCATAGGATGGCAACACATCATTGAATAATAATATGTGGTATAAAGCACCATGTTCAAGTAGGGGATTACAGCGGGGTGCGGGAGAGTGGACCGCTGAAAAGAGATGAGGGAGGTGACGAAGACGGTGATGTTGATGAAGACGATCACCGCGGCGATGGTTCCCCCGGCGGCACTCCGGCGCCACGAGAGGGGAAGAGAGGCTCCCCCTCCGACTTCCTCCTCCATGGCCTTCTGATGACCCACACGTATAGGGTATCAATCGGAGTCCTTTCGATAAGTAAGAGTGTCGAACCCAACGAGGAGCAGAAGGAAATGACAAGCGGTTTCCAGCAAGGTATTCTCTGCAAGTACTGAAAGTAGCGGTAACAAATAGTTTCGATGGCAAGATAATTCGTAACAAGTAACAAGTATAATAAAGTGCAGCAAGGTGGCCCAATCCTATTTATAGCAAAGGACAAGCCAGAACGAACTCGTATAATAAGCAAAGCGTTCTCGAGGACACATGGGAATTTCATCTAGTCACTTTCATCATGTTTGTTTGATTCGTGTTCGCTACTTTGATAATTTGATATGTGGGTGAACCGGTGCTTGGGTGCTGTTCTTACTTGAACAAGCCTCCCACTTATGATTACCCCCTCTCGCAAGCATCCGCAACTACGAAAGAAGAATTAAGATAAATCTAACCATAGCATGAAACATATAGATCCAAATCAGCCCCTTACGGAATAACGCATAAACTAGGGTTTAAGCTTCTGTCACTCTAGCAACCCATCATCTAATTACTACTCCACAATGCCTTCCCTTAGGCCCAAAGATGGTGAAGTGTCATGTAGTCGACGTTCACACGACACCACTAAAGGAAGCAACAACATACATATCATCAAAATATCGAACGAATACCAAATTCACATGATTACTTATGACAAGACTTCTCCCATGTCCTCAAGAACAAAAGTAACTACTCACAAATCATATTCATGTTCAAGATCAGAGGGGTATTGAATATCATTAAGGATCTGAACATATAATCTTCCACCAAATAAACCAACTAGCATCAACTACAAGGTGTAATCAACACTACTAGCAACCCACAGGTACCAATATGAGGTTTTGAGACAAAGATTGAATACAAGAGATGAACTAGGGTTTGAGATGAGATGGTGCTGGTGAAGATGTTGATGAAGATTGGTCCTCCCACGATGAGAGGATCGTTGGTGATGTCGATGGCTTCGATTTCCCCCTCCCGGAGGGAAGTATCCCCGGCGGAATCGCTCCGCCGGAGAGCAAAATCGCTCCTGCCCAGGTTCCGCCTTGAGACGGCGGCGCTTCGTCCCAAAAGTCTTCTCTCTATTTTTTTAGGGCAAATGAGCTTATATAGCAGAAGGAGGGGGCCAAAGGCCAGCCAGGGGCCCCACAAGGAATCAGGGCGCGCCCAGGGGGGCGCCCTGTTGCCTTGTGGGCAACTGGTGGGTCCCCTCCAGTATCTCTTTTCTCCAGTATTTTTTTATATATTCAATAAAAAATCTCCGTGAAATTTCAAGTCAATTGGAGCTCTGTAGAATAGGTATCTCTGCTGTAGCTATTTCAGGTCCAGAATTCCAGCTGCCGGTATTCTCCCTCTTCATATAAATCTTGCAAATTAAGAGAGAAAAGGTATAAGAATTGTATCATAAAGTGAAATAATGATCAAATACATAATAAATAACAGTAGGAAATCATGATGCAAATTGGATGTATCAACTCCCCCAAGCTTAGACCTCACTTGTCCTCAAGCGAAAGCCGAAATCGATAATCATGACCACATGTTTAGAGAGAGAGGTGTCGATAAAATTAAAATACGGACATGAAGGCATCATGATCTTTATTATAACAGTAATATAGCATCATAAAACTTCTCATGAAAAAGTAACAATTCATTCACAAGTTAAAGTATGAACCATAAACCGTATTGAAAACTAACAAACTGTGATCTCAGTCATTGAAGCAATTGCAATTCATCATATTATCAGAAAGAGTCTATGGAAGAGCTTTGTTCAGCAAGTTCACATACTCAACTATCATTTAGTCTTCTATGATTGCTGACACTCACAACATACTTATGGAGCAAAAGTTTCAACCAGACACATAGAAAGATAGGGGCTTATAATTTCGCCTCCCAACGTACTTTCCTCAAGGGTAATGTCAACAATAATAACTAATGATCACCTACATCCAACTGGATATATATGCCTGGATCTATCCCCACCACATGATGCTTGCCAGGAGAAAAAATAAAAATGGAATAGAGGAGAATACTATTAACTCTTGCATGAAAGTAAATACACAAAGTAAAAGATAGGCCCTTCGCAGAGGGAAGCAGAGGTTGTCATGTGCTTTTTGTTTTGAGATGTGCAAACTCTTAATGCAAAGGAACGTCACTTTATATTGCCCCTTGTGATAGCGACCTTTATTATGCAGTCTGTCGTTTTTATTTCTCCACCATCACAAGATCGTACAAAGCTTATTTTCCCTTACAATAAAAGTTCATACATATTTAGGAGCAATTTTATTGCTTTTGCACCAATGACAACTTACTTGAAGGATCTTATTCAATCCATAGGTAGATATAGTGGACTCTCATGACATGAAACTGGGTTTAAGGGCTTTTGATGCACAAGTAGTATCTCTACTTAGTACAGAATTTTTGGCTAGCAAAAGATAGGGGGCAAGCACCACATGTTAGAGGATCCAAAACAATATAACTTCTATGTGAATATAAGCAAACATAACTCATTACATTGTCTTCCTTGTCCAATGTCAACTAGTTGACATAGAATATTTAATGGGGGCTCACAATCATAAAAGATGTCCAAGATAGTATATTTATATGTGAGACCTCTCTTCCTTTATTACTTTTTCACGAATTGCAACAATGACCAATGCTATGTTTGTCAACTTCCAACAAGTTTTATCAATTATACTTCTTTTATGTGAAGTCATCACTCCCCATGGGATTAGCATATGATCTTACTTTTTTATTTTCTTTATTTTATTTCCAAGATTGGATCAACAAAAGCAAAACACTCAACTCAAACTACTCTTTATTATATAACTTTCACACACGATTACATAGATAGATAGACCACGAAGCAAGCACTCAAAACTTGATCATACTAAAACTTTATTCTTCTAAATCACGAAATAACTAAGGATCGAACTAAGATAGATAATGATGATAAAAGTGATGGTGATACGATACCGGGGCACCTCCCCCAAGCTTGGCACAAGCCAAGGGTGGTGCCCATACCCATGTACTCAAGTCTCCTTCTTCGGTGATGGTGGTAATGAAGAGGTAGGCTTGTCCTTTAACTTCAGCAAGTACTCCAAATTGCCATTGATCCTCCGAAGTGCACAATTCTGCTCTTCTAACACAATAACTTCACGGGTAAGCGATGTATTCTGAGCACAAACTGCTTCAAAAACCTTAAGTGTATCGATTTCAGATGGGGAGAGTTTTTTTATAAAGATTTTGCCATGTATCTTCCCTTTTTGGTGCTTCTCTCATGCGTGTGGCTGACCCTTCTTCTCCCTGAACCTGGTCCTCCATGGCCTTTCCTGATCCCTCCTCCATCTCGGTGTCCTCCTCTCATGACACCACTCATAATAGACTTCGTTGAAAGGACGCTTGCCGGGCGAAGTTTGCATAATCCGGTGCTTGGTGCGGAGTCTTCGGGGAGCCATGGGGGTCTAGATCTGTCAGAAAACAGCCCAAAACAAGAACAGAGGAGAAACTTGCGATGAGGTGGTCAAAACACCCGTGAGTATATATAAAGAATTTTTATCTTGCAAAACAAGCATACGAGAGTAAAACGGAGTCAGGAGGGCACACGAGGGGCCCACAAGGCATCACGTCGCGCCCCAGGGGGGTCGCGCCCTGTTGCCTTGTGGGTGACTCGTGGGTCCCCTCGACTGTTTCTTATTTTTGTAATTTTTTTTAATATTCCAAAATAGATAGAAATATTTTTATGGAATTTTTGGAGTCGGTTTACTTACCGTATCATATACCTACCCCTTTTCAGGGTTCTGGAGCGTTCCGGAAGGACTCTTTGATGTGTTCCTCCGGTGTCATAGTCTGAATAATATTAGTTTCAACATTAATGGGAGTACCTGAGATATAATGCTTAATTCTTTGTCCATTCACCACTCTCGGGTTGGTGCCTTCAGAGTTGTTGATTTTGATAGCTCCGGAGCGGTAAACTTCTTCGATGATATATGGTCCTTCCCATTTAGAGAGAAGTTTTCCTGCAAAAAATTTGAAACGAGAGTTGTACAGTAGAACTTGCTCACCCACTTTAAATTCCCATTTTTGGATTCTTTTATCATGCCATCTTTTGACCTTTTCTTTAAATAACTTGGCATTTTCATAGGCTTGGGTTCTCCATTCATCTAGAGAGCTATTATCAAATAACCTCTTTTCACCGGCAAGTTTGAAATCATAGTTAAGTTCTTTTATTGCCCAATATGCCTTATGTTCTAACTCAAGAGGTAAATGACATGCTTTTCCATAAACCATTTTATATGGAGACATACCCATAGGATTCTTATAAGCAGTTCTGTAGGCCCATAATGCATCATCAAGTTTCTTAGAACAATTTTTCCTGGATCTATTAACGGTCTTTTGCAAAATTAATTTTATTTCTCTATTACTCAATGCAACTTGACCACTGGACTGAGGATGATAAGGAGATGCAATTCTATGATTAACATCATATTTAGCAAGCAATTTACGGAAAGCACCATGAATAAAATGTGAGCCACCATCAGCCATCAAGTATCTAGGGACTCCAAACCTCGGAAATATAACTTCTTTAAGCATTTTAATAGAAGTGTTATGATCAGCACTACTAGTTGGAATAGCTTCTACCCACTTAGTAACATAATCAACAGCAACTAAAATATGTGTATACCCGTTGGATTTAGGAAAAGGTCCCATATAATCAAAACCCCAAACATCAAATGGTTCAATGACAAGTGAATAATTCATAGGCATTTCCTGACGACTACCAACATTACCAATTCTTTGACATTCATCACAAGAAAGGACAAACTTACGTGCATCTTTGAAGAGAGTAGGCCAATAAAAACCAGATTGTAATACCTTGTGTGCAGTTCTGTCTTCCGCATGGTGTCCTCCGTATGCCTCGGAGTGACACTTCCGTAGGATTTGTTCCTGTTCATGCTCAGGTACACAACGTCTAATAATACCATCTACTCCTTCTTTATATAAATGTGGGTCATCCCAAAAGTAATGCCTTAGATCAAAGAAGAACTTTTTCTTTTGTTGGTATGTGAAACTAGGTGGTATATATTTAGCAACAATATAATTAGCATAGTCTGCATACCACGGAGTGTTATGAGAAACATTTATTGCAGCTAATTGTTCATCCGTGAAATCATCATTAATAGGAAGTGGGTCATCAAGAACATTTTCCATTCTAGACAAATTATCTTCTAAGGGGTTCTCAGCTCCCTTCCTATCAACAATATGCAAATCAAATTCTTGTAGCAAAAGAACCCACCTAATAAGTCTAGGTTTAGCATCTTTCTTTTCCTTAAGATATTTAATAGCAGCATGATCAGTGTGAATAGTAACTTTGGAATCCACAATGGAAGATCTGAATTTATCACATGCAAACACAACTGCTAAAAATTCTTTCTTAGTAGTAGCATAATTTCTTTGAGCACTATCTAGAGTTTTACTAGCATAATGAATAACATTCAATTTCTTGTCAACTCTTTATCCTAGAACGGCACCAACAGCATAATCACTAGCATCACACATAATTTCGAAGGGTAGGTTCCAAATAGGTGGTTGAACAATAGGTGCAGAAATTACGGTTTTCTTAAGTATTTCAAAGGCTTCTACGCAATCATCATCAAAAACAAATGGAACATCTTTTTGCAAAATATTAGTGAGAGGCCTAGAAATTTTAGAGAAGTCTTTTATAAACCTTCTATAGAAACCAGCATGACCGAGGAAACTTCTTATACCTTTGATGTCTTTAGGACATGGCATTTTCTCTATTGCATCAACTTTAGCTTTATCAACTTCAATACCTCTTTCAAAAAATTTATGCCCAAGGACTATACCTTCATTCACCATAAAGTGGCACTTCTCCCAATTCAAGTCAAGATTAGTTTCTTAACATCTCTGCAAAACACGATCAAGGTTGCTTAAGCAATCATCAAAAGAATTTCCGTAAACGGAAAAATCATCCATGAAAACCTCAACAATCTTTTCACAAAAGTCAGAGAATATAGCAGTCATACATCTTTGAAAGGTAGCAGGTGCATTACATAAACCAAAAGGCATACGACGATAAGCATAAGTTCCAAAAGGACAAGTAAATGTGGTTTTCTCATGATTTTCTGGTGATACAGGTATTTGAGAGAAACCAGAATAAGCATCTAGGAAGCAAAAGTGTGTATGCTTAGATAATCTTTCTAACATTTTATCAATAAAAGGCCAGGGGTAATGATCTTTCCTAGTAGCTTTGTTTAATTTTCTGAAATCAATTACCATCCTATAACCAGTTACAATTCTTTGTGGGATAAGTTCGTTTTTATCATTAGGAACAACAGTAATACCTCCTTTCTTAGGAACACAATGAACAGAACTTACCCATCTACTATCAGCTATGGGATAAATTATACCTGCCTCCAGAAGCTTCAATATTTCAGTTCTTACCACATCCTTCATTTTAGGATTCAACCTTCTTTGATGATCAACAACGGGTTTAGCATCGGGCTCCATATGAATTTGATGCTGACATAAAGTGGAACTAATGCCCTTAAGATCATCAAGAGTATATCCAATAGCAGCATGGTGCTTCTTCAAAGTTTTAAGTAATCTCTTTTCTTCATGCTCTGAAAGGTTAGCACTAATAATAACATGATATATCTTCTTTTCATCAAGATAAGCATATTTAAGCGTATCGGGTAATTGCTTTAATGCAAACACAGGATCACACTTCGGTGGAAGAGGATCTCCCAAATTTTCGACAGGCAAATTATGTTTAAGGATAGGTGCTTGCTGATGTCTACTACACAACTTATTCTTGTAGACTCGTGGTGGGCCTCCAAGCGCAGAGTTTTGTAGGACAGTAGCAATTTTCCCTCAAGTGGATGACCTAAGGTTTATCAATCCGTGGGAGGCGTAGGATGAAGATGGTCTCTCTCAAACAACCCTACAACCAAATAACAAAGAGTCTCTTGTGTCCCCAACACACCCAATACAATGATAAATTGTATAGGTGCACTAGTTCGGCGAAGAGATGGTGATACAAGTGTAGTATGGATAGTAGATATAGGTTTTTGTAGTGCGAACAATAAAAAATAGCAAGATAACATTTAATAAAAGTGAGCACAAACGGTATTGCAATGCTTAGAAACAAGGCCTAGGGTTCATACTTTCGCTAGTGCAATCTCTCAACAATGCTAACATAATTGGATCATATAACCATCCCTCAACGTGCGATAAAGAATCACTCCCAAGTTCCTATTAGCGGAGAACATAAGATAGAAATTGTTTGTAGGGTACAAAACCACCTCAAAGTTGTCCTTTCCGATCGATCTATTGAGCCATTCCTATAAGTGTCACAAACAGCCCTAGAGTTCGTACTAAAATAACACCATATGATACACATCAACCAACTCTAATGTTGTAGGATCGAAAGTATGTCTAGAGGGGGGGGGGGTGATTAGACTACTTGACCAAATAAAACCTAACCTTTTCCCAGATTTTAGTTGTAGCCAGATTTTAGTAATAGTACATGTCAAGCATCACCCTACACATGCAATTCTAAGAGTATAGCAGCGGAATGTAAGCAATTGCATATGTATGTAAAGGAGGGATTGGAGATTTCAAACGCAATGAAGACACGGTGGTTTTTGGCATGGTTCCGATAGGTGGTGCTATCGTACGTCCACGTTGATGGAGACTTCAACCCACGAAGGGTAACGGCTACGCGAGTCCACGGAGGGCTCCACCCATGAAGGATCCACGAAGAAGCAACCTTGTCTATTCCACCATGGCTTACGTCCATGAAGGACTAGCCTCACTCGGGGTAGATCTTCACGAAGTAGGCGATCTCCTTGCCCTTACAAACTTCTTGGTTCAACTCCACATCTGGTTGGAGGCTCCCAAGTGACACCTAACCAATCTAGGAGACACCACTCTCCAAAAGGTAATAGACGGTGTGTTGTTGATGAACTCCTTGCTCTTGTGCTTCAAATGATAGTCTTCCCAGCACTCAAACACTCCTCACAGATTTGGCTATGGTGGATGAAGGATTTGAGTGGAAAGCAACTTGGGAAAGGCTAGAGATCAAGGTTCAAATGGTAGGAATGGAATATCTTGATCTCAACACATGAGTAGGTGGTTCTCTCTCAGAAAATGTATGGTGGAAGTGTAGGCACGTTCTGATGGCTCTCCTTACTGAGAAGGAGGGGGTGGAGGGGAATATATAGCCTCCACACAAAATCCAACCGTTACACACTTTTGACCCAACTCGGCGGCACCGAAACGATCATCTCGGTAGCACCGAACTGTGTAAAAGATATGAACTTTAGGAATCTCGGTGGGACCGATACGAACAACTCGGATGGACCGAAGTGCAATGGCTAGGGCAATCCTCATCTCGGTGGCACCGATTGCATCAACTCGGTAGGACCGAAGTGAAGCAATAAGGCAACAGAGAGTTGGCAAGCCATCTCGGTGAGACCGATATGCATAACTCGGTGAGACCGAAGTGAATGCAACCGATTACAGAGAGTTGGCAAGGTCATCTCGGTGGGACCGAGATCCGTTTCGGTGGATCCGATTTGTTAGGGTTTGGCAGTGGCTAAGTCTTGGATGAACTCGGTGGGGCCGGATTGGAAGTTTCGGTGGGGCCGAGTTGGACTTTAGGTTTATGACATATTTGGGTAGAGAGAGTGGTTGAGGGTTTAGGTATACTGTCACTAAGCACTTGAGCAAAAGGACCATTAGGCAACACCTCATCCCCTTTTAATAGTATTGGCTTTCCAATGGACTCAATGTGATCTTGGATCACTAAACCAAAAATGTAGAGTCTTGATCCTTTGCCAATCCTTGTCCTTAGCATTTAGAAGGGTCCACATCTCTAGTCCATGCCATGCCAATCATTGAACATCCTGAAATCTTAATCTTGAATGGACATTAGTTCAATGAGATATATGTTGTTATGAATTACCAAAACCAACAAGGGAGCAAATGTGCTTTCAAATGTCACCTAGATACTCCAATGTCACCACAAGTATCCGTGAATTGATTATACGATATGCATCAAACAACTTCATAACCATAATATTCAATCCACACAAAGAACTTCAAGGAGCACCCCAAAGTTTCTATCGGAGAAAAGATAATGAAAACGTGCATCAACCCCTATGCATAGATTACCCCAATGTCACCGCGGGAATCCGCGAGTTGAGTGCCAAAACATATATCAAGTGAATTAATATAATACCCCATTGTCACCATGGGTATTCATATGCAAGACATACATCAAGTGTTCTCAAATCTGAAATATTCAATCCGACAATAACGAAACATCAAAGGGAAAAGATTCGATTCATCACAACAAGGATAGAGAGGGAAGAAACACCATATGATCCAACTATATTAACAAAGCTCGCGATACATCAAGATCGTGCCAAATCAAGAACACGAGAGAGAGAGAGATCAAACACATATCTACTAGTACATACCCCTAGCCTCGAGGGTGAACTACTCCCTCCTCGTCATGGAGACCGCCAGGATGATTAAGATGGCCTCCGGTGATGATTTCTCCCTCTGGCAGGGTGCCGGAACAGGGCTCCAGATGGTATTTCGAAGGTACAGAGGCTTGCGACATCGGAGTCCAAATTCTAGGGTTATTTCTGGGGGTTTCTCTATTTATAGGATTTTTTAGCGTTGGAATCACGTCAAGATGGGCTAAGATGGGCCCACGAGGCACATGGGCACGCCACCCCCTGGTGCGCCCATGTGGCTTGTCAGCACCTCGTGAGGCTTCTGGTCCTTCCACGAAGCTTCGGGGGTCTCTTTTGGTCCAAAAAAAATTGTCAAAAAGTTTTGCTGCATTTGGAGAACTTTTATTTCTGCACAAAAAACAACACCACGGTAGTTCTGCTGAAAACAACGTCAGTCCGGGTTAGTTCTAATCAAATCATACCAAAACCATATAGAATTGTTATAAACATGGCATGAATACTTCATAAATTATAGATACGTTGGAGACGTATCACTTGCTTAAAGAACAACTCATCTATTTCATTTCTTTCATTCATATGCATATCATTTTCATGGTCTAGCAAATATTGTTCTAAAGGATCAATAGGAGGCACAACAATAGAAGCAAGACCTATAATTTCATTTTCATTGGGTAATTGTTTATCATGAGGTTGTCTACAAAACTTAGAGAAATTAAATTCATGAGATATATCACCAAACTTTACTCGAACCTTTTCTTTAACACAATCGATTTCAGCATTAACGGTATTCAAGAAAGGTCTACCAAATATAATGGGACAAAAATTATCTTGTTGTGAACCAAGTACTAAGAAATCAGTAGGGTATTTGATTTTACCACACAAGACTTCAACATCTCTAACAATCCCAAGTGGTGTAATAGTATCTCTGTTTGCAAGCTTAATAGTAACATCAATATCTTCAATCTCAACAGGTGAAATACCATGCATTACTTATTGATATAAAGAAAATGGAATAGCACTCACACTAGCACCCATATCACACAAACCATGATAGCAATGATCTCCAATCTTAACAGAAACAACAGGCATGCCAACTACGGGCTTGTTCTTATCTAGCATATCCCTTTCATTTCTAACAGGCTTGGCAGTTCTAGCAGCCTCATCACAAAAGTAAATAACATGCCCATCAATATCATCAACCAAAAGATCTTTAACCATTGCAATATTAGGTTCAACTTTAATTTGTTCAGAAGGTCTAGGTGTTCTTATATTACTTTTGTTAACCACGGTTGAAACTTTAGCATGTTCCCTAATCCTAACAGGAAAAGGAGGTTTCTCAATGTAAGCAGTAGGCACAACTGGATCAACATTGTAAACAATTGTTTCTTCTTTAACACTAACAGGTTTTTCATTTAATTCAATAGGTGGATGATATTTAAACCATTTCTCCTTAGGGAGATCAACATGAGCAGCAAAAGATTCACAAAAGGTAGCTACTATCTCAGAGTCAAGTCCATATTTAGTACTAAACTTATGAAAAACATCAGTTTCCATAAAAGATTTAACACAATCAAACTCAAGATTTATACCAGACTCTTTTCCTTTGTCGATTTCCCAATCTTCAGAGTTACGTTTAATTCTTTCCAGAAGATCCCATCTGAATTCAATAGTTCTCTTCATAAAGGAGCCAGCAGAAGAAGTATCGAGCATGGATTGATCATTATAAGAAAGCCGAGCATAAAAGTTTTGAATAATTATTTCTCTTGAGAGCTCATGATTGGGGCATGTGTGCAACATATAATTAAGCCTCCCCCAAGTTTGAGCGATACTTTCTCCTTCACAAGGCCAAAAATTATATATATATAATTCCGATCACGATGAACCAAATGCATAGGATAAAATTTCTGGTGGAATTGCAGCTTCAACCAGTTCCAATCCCATGTTCCAGTATCATCACATAGCCTATACCATGTCAATGCCTTTCCCTCCAAAGATAAAGGGAATACTTTCTTCTTAACTCCATCTCCGGATAAACCTGCAAGCGTAAACAATCCACAAATTTCATCCACATATATCAAGTGCACATCAGGATGCACCGTTCCATCTCCTGCATAAGGATTAGCTAGCAGTTTCTCTATCAAACCCGAAGGAATTTCATAATAAATATTTTCAGTAGGTTCAGTAGGTTGAGGAGCAACTCTCAATGCTTCCGGTCGAGGTGAAGATACCTCGAACAAGCCCTTCAAAGGATTACTTTCCATAGTGACAAGTGACAGTAAATTTCAGCACGTAATATAAATGTTTCCTTACCAAATTCCACTCACCAAAGGCGCTTCACTCCCCAGCAACGGCACCAAAAAAGATTCTTGATGACCCAAAAGTATAGGGGATCAATCATAGTCCTTTCGATAAGTAAGAGTGTCGAACCCAACGAGGAGCAGAAGGAAATGACAAGCGGTTTTCTGCAAGGTATTCTCTGCAAGTACTGAAAGTAGCGGTAACAGATAGTTTCGATAACAAGATAATTCGTAACAAGTAACAAGTAACAAGTATAATAAAGTGCAGAAAGGTGGCCCAATCCTTTTTATGGCAAAGGATAAGCCAGAACGAACTCATATAATAAGCAAAGCGTTCTCGAGGACACATGGGAATTTCATCTAGTCACTTTCATCATGTTTGTTTGATTCGCGTTCGCTTCTTTGATAATTTGATATGTGGGTGGACCGGTGCCTGGGTGCTGTTCTTACTTGAACAAGCCTATCACTTATGATTACCCCCTCTCGCAAGCATCCGCAACTACGAAAGAAGAATTAAGATAAGTCTAACCATAGCGTGAAACATATAGATCCAAATCAGCCCCTTACGGAATAACACATAAACTAGGGTTTAAGCTTCTGTCACTCTAGCAACCCATCATCTAATTACTACTCCACAATGCCTTCCCTTAGGCCCAAAGATGGTGAAGTGTCATGTAGTCGACGTTCACACGACACCACTAAAGGAAGCAACAACATACATATCATCGAAATATCGAACGAATACCAAATTCACATGAGTACTTATCACAAGACTTCTCCCATGTCCTCAAGAACAAAAGTAACTACTCACAAATCCTATTCATGTTCAAGATCAGAGAGGTATTGAATATCATTAAGGATCTGAACATATAATCTTCCACCAAATAAACCAACTAGCATCAACTACAAGGTGTAATCAACACTACTAGCAACCTACAGGTACCAATCTGAGGTTTTGAGACAAAGATTGAATATAAGAGATGAACTAGGATTTGAGATGAGATGGTGCTGGTGAAGATGTTGATGAAGATTGGTCCTCCCATGATGAGAGGATCGTTGGTGATGTCGATGGCTTCGATTTCCCCCTCCCGGAGGGAAGTATCCCCGGCGGAATCGCTCCGCCGGAGAGCAAAATTGCTCCTGCCTAGGTTCCGCCTCGAGACGGCGGCGCTTCGTCCCAAAAGTCTTCTCTCTATTTTTTAGGGCAAATGAGCTTATATAGCAGAAGGAGGGGGCCAGAGGCCAGCCAGGGGCCCCACAAGGCATTAGGGCGCGCCCAGGGGGGCGCCCTGTTGCCTTGTGGGCAACTGGTGGGTCCCCTCCAGTATCTCTTTTCTCCAGTATTTTTTTATATATTCAATAAAAAATCTCCGTGAAATTTCAAGTCAATTGGAGCTCTGTAGAATAGGTATCTCTGCTGTAGCTATTTCAGGTCCAGAATTCCAGTTGCCGGTATTCTCCCTCTTCATATAAATCTTGCAAATTAAGAGAGAAAAGGTATAAGAATTGTATCATAAAGTGAAATAATGATCAAATACATAATAAATAACAGTAGGAAATCATGATGCAAATTGGACGTATCACCTTCCCCCTAGATGGGGAGAGGTCCTCCCTCTGGTCCTTGGCCTCCATGGTGCCCGGAGGGGCGAGAGCCCCTTCGAGATTGGATCTCTCTCTCTCTGTTTCCTTCTGTTTCTGCGCTCCTGTTTCTGGCCGAAAACCATTTCTTATATTCCCGGAGATCCGTAACTCCGATTGTGCTGAAATTTTGAGGGGATTTTTATCTGGAAATTATCTTTATTGCGGCAAAAGAAAGGCATCAAGCGACCTACGAGGTGCCCACAAGGCAACAGGGCACGACCCTAGGGGGGCGCCGTGTTGCCTTGTGGAGCCCTCGTGCACCATCTTGCGTTGATCCTTCTTCCCAAAAATCACATATATTCCAAAATAAATCTCCGTAAAGTTTTATCGCATTTGGACTTCGTTTGGTATGGTTTTTCTGTGAAACAAAAAACAAGCAGAAAATAGGAACTGGCACTGGGCACTAGATTAATAAGTTAGTCCATAAAAATAATATAAAAGTGCACCAAAACCATATAAAACTATTGTAAACTTGGCATGAATACTTCATAAATTATAGATACATTGGAGACGTATCAGCATCCCCAAGCTTAATTCCTGCTCGTCCTCGAGTAGGTAAATAATAAAAGAAATAATTTATGAAGTGTGAATGCTAGCATAGTGCATAAGTTTGATCAATGATAATTTCAATCACTTTTTCTAGCATCAATATATATCATAAACAGTAGCTCATCTCGTATAACTTCTCATGATCAAGTAGTAAGCTATTCACATGTTTAAAGTATAGACCATAAACTTTCTTGAAAACCAGCAAACTATGTTCTCAGTCATCAAACAATTGCAATTCATCTTATTTTCAGGAAGGGTCTATGTAAGAACTTTGGTTTAGCAAATTCCACATACTCAACTATCATTTAGTCTTCCATGATTGCTGACACTCAAAGCATATTTTTAGAACAAACCGTTTCAGTCAAACACATAGGAAGATAGGGGCTTAATGTTTCGCCTCCCAACTTATTTATCTCAGGGATAATGTCAACAATAATAACTCATGATCACCTATATTCAACTGGATATATGTGCCTGGATCATTCCCTACCACATGATGCTTGCCCACTAGAAAATAAATAGAGCGGAATAGGGATGGACATTACTGACTCTTGCATAACATTAAATACAGAAAAGTAAAAGATAGGCCCTTCGCAGAGGGAAGCAGAGGTTGTCATGCGCTTTTTATTTTTGGATGTGCAAACTCTTAATGGAAAGGAATGCCACTTTATATTGCCCCTTGTGATAGTAACCTTTATTATGCAGTCCGTCACTTTTATTTCTTCACCATCACAAGTTCGTACAAAGCTTATTTTCCCTTCCAATAAAAGATCACACATATTTTGGAGCAATTTTTATTGCTTTTTGCACCGATGCCAACTTACTTGAAGGATCTTATTCAATCCATAGGTAGATATGGTGGACTCTCATGACAAGAAACTGGGTTTAAGGGTTTTTGGATGCACAAATAGTATCTCTACTTAGTATGAATTTTTGGCTAGCAAAAGATCCTAAGCAAGCACCACATGTTAGAGGATCCATGACAATATAACTTCTATGTGAATATAAACAAACATAACCCATTACGTTGTCTTCCTTGTCCAACATCAACTACTTGATCAAGCTTGAAAATAATTAATGGGGGCTCACAATCATAGAAGATGTCCAAGATAGTATATTTGTATGTGAAACTTCTCTTCCTTTAATATTCTTTCATGAATTGTTCAAGTGACCAATGTTGTGTTTGCTAACTTTCAATAAATTTTACCACTTATACTTATTGTATGTGAAGTCATTACTCCCCATGGGACAAGCATATGAAGCATATATAATTTCATATTTATGACATTCAATTCATTGAACAATTCACTCTTAGGATATAAGTGAAGCACGAGAGTGAATGACAAACTACTCCGAGAGATGTAAGTGAAGACCAATTAGTAGTCAATCAATTAAGTAGCTATGTGAGGACTCTCTCCAAATCAAGATTTTTTTGATCCAAGTATTTTATTCAAGTTTTGGGTGAGACTACGATGGATAAAGGAATAAGGAGCGGCAAGAGCCTAAGCTTGGGGATGCCCAAGGAACCCCAAGGTAATATTCAAGAAAGACTCAAGTGTCTAGGCTTGGGGATGCCCCGGAAGGCATCTCCTCTTTCGTCTACAATCTATCGGTAACTCACTTGGAGCTATATTTTTATTCATCACATGATATGTGTTGTACTTGTAGCGTCTTGTGAAATAGTTTGCTTGCTTTTGTTTGCTTTTTAGTTTGTCACAATCATCCTTGTTGAACGCACCTTTTTGAGAGGGACACACATTATTCGTGATTTGTTAGAATACTCTATGTGCTTCACTTATATCTTTTGAGCTAGGCAGTTGCTCTAGTGCTTCACTTATACCTTTTAGAGCAAGGCGGTGGTTATAGTTTAAAGTAATAGTTGCACTCTCATGCTTCACTTATATATTTTTGAGAGTCTCATGATAGCAATGGTAATATGCACGGGTTATGAATTTGGTCCTGATATGATAGGTATTCAAGAGGGATATAATAAAAACTTTCATGTAGATCACTGAATATGATAAACTTGATTCCTTGCAATAGTTTTGCGATATTAAGATGGTAATATGTGGGAGGTATTAGTAGATAATTGTGGTTTAGTAAGAATAATTGTGTTAAGGTTTGTGATTCCCGAAGCATGCACGTCTGATCTGTCGTTATGCTAGGAAGTTGGAGCATGCTTTATTATTGATTGTCTTCCTTTGTGTGGCGGTCGGGCGCGCGCGATGGTTAACTCCTACCAACCTCCCCCCTAGGAGCATGTGTAGTGGTACTTTGATTCGAGGGCTAATAAACTTTCGCAATAAGTATGTGAGTTCTGTAGGAGATATGCCCTAGAGGCAATAATAAATGTTATTATTTATCCCCATGTTCATAATTAAGTTTATGTTCCATGCTATAACTGCTATGGTTCTCGAGTCTGCAATAACCACGAGGCTCGGAGGAAGACTCATATGCACGTGTGGAATAATAAACGGTAAAAAGTATTCCTAGTCTGGCCTCTAAGACTAGCTCAAGTGTTGCATGATGGTTCTGTTTTCCTGATCATGGGCATGACTATGCCGGCAACCTTGAGGGCACAATGTTAGGAGAACACTTGTGTTGTATCGACCCGAATTGATGTTATGCTATGAGATTCATTCGTCACAAGTTAATGGTTAATAACACAGAGAAAGTTAATGTTTGCATAATTCCTCAGACCATGAGAGTGTCGAGTTTCTTCATGCTTGCTTCATGAACTTTGGGGTTTGTTAAACGTCATCCGTAAATTTGTGGCTATTACGGCGGCTTACGGGTTCATGGAAAAGTATGTCAAGTAACTTGATAGCTCAAGATTGGGATTTGCTCCCCCGACGATGGAGAGATGTCTCTGGGCCCTCTCGGTGTCATGGTATCCACCATCGTCTGGCCAGACACATTGTGATTTGATCACAGGGATACCGGAACACGGGAACGAGAAAAGAGAACAAAACCGGTAACGAGGTAACTGGCATAGTGGACAAGTTGTTGATCCACGAGGATGCTGATGATTCTCACCTCAGGTATTTGTAACATATCGCGATGCAACATGAATAGCACACGGCAACTGGAGGTTCACTCGAATATTCATTCGTGTGGGTATAGGGTTCAATATGGGTCTCCACGGCTCCGATGTTGATCATTGATCGGAAAGTGTTCCGAGTCATGTCTATACTTCACCGAACCTATAGGGTCACACGCTTAAGGGTCATCTATCTGCTGAATACGTTCCGGAGAGGACACCGGAATAGTTCCGGTAAAACTGAAAAGTTGTTTCAGGGTATACCATTAAGTCAAATTGGTTTCGGCACACGTCTGGAAATTCTTGGAGGGTGCCAGAATTGTTCTGGAAACTTCTGGGATATTTTCGGAGGAAAAACCGGAAATGTTCCGGAGCAGCCGGAACCGCTATGGTAGCTTTTCGCTGAAGAAAAACATTGTTCCGGAATTGTTTCGGAATGCGTTCAAAATTGTTTTAGTGGGTACTGGAATTGTTCTAGGCACACAGAAATTATTTGGGATTTAACGGACGCAGAAAAATGTCTTCATGAATAGTGAAAGTGCTTTTTGGATTACTTTTTGGAAAGCCACTCTTTTAGGCTTTTGCTCAAAAGATCTTTGGGGATGACATGGATGGATAGGAACCCCTTTGGGGGGGACCCACTAGGGGGTGGCCGGCCACATGAGGGGCTCCTCCATGGAGCCCCACTTGTCCCATGGCTTCACCTTTATGCCCTTGTGAAGGACTTCATTCATGTGCATTTTGGGTTTTATTGTAAAACCACCCTACCCCTTGGCTTTCCTATAAATAGAGGTGGAGAGGTGCTCTCCACACTCATCCTTGCTCTCATACACATGCCATGCTCGTCTGGCTCTCTCTCTCTCTCCCTCCCAGCGAAATAGTTTCATAGAGCCGAAAGGCTGTCTGGGTTCCGTTAGGAACTAGTTCTGGACGGCGAAGCCCTGCCGGATAGATGACCCCGTATGTGTGCAACTCTGTAGAGAGATCGTAGTTTCGGTCTTAGTTCGAGAGTGCCTCCCGAAGGTCTGTCCGCATGACCGTCCGGGTTTCGAGGGTCCTCCCGAAGGGCTGTCCGAGGATCCGTCCGGTGGGACTATCTGAGGGACTATCCAGAGGCCTCCCGAAGGGCTGTCCGAGGATCCGTCCGGTGGGACTATCTGAGGGACTGTCCCGAGGTCTCCCGAAGGGCTGCCGAGAGATCCGTCCGGTGAGCTGACGAGGGAGTACATCCTCGCGGTTGGGAGGTTGTAAAATCCTAGATGTGGGGATCTACACCAACGATCGTCATCGACTCTACTTCCGCTGCGCTACGAGTCGGTAACAAAAAAGATGAAACCTTGTATGCAGTCTCCATAGTGGTCTTGGGCTGGTGCGTGGGTCGGAAATTTTTTGTTTTCTGCTGCATTACCCTACAGTGGCATCATGAGCCGTGCTATGCGTAGATGCAGGTTACGATCTAGAATACATAGAGATGTATGGGTGTTGCACAATATAATTTGTAGTAGATGAGTTCTACTGCTAATAATTATTTGTGCAGGTAGCAGATGAAATCTGTTACCCGATGTTCCTGTTGCTTCCCTGGAATTTGCATATTTCTGATCTTGATGACAACATGGTGGAATTTCAAAGTTCTGGCAACCCGCGATCCTGATTGATCAACGAAGTGCTAATAGTTCATTGAATTCCACCATAGTTAGAGAGAAAGATGAAATTTCGCAGACGAAAGGGCAATGCAGATATGATCTGCACGGGGGTCATGCGTATGACGAAGTTCAGTATGGGGCTCGAGATTTTATTATCTCGTGTTTCATACACCCCGTAAAGTTAATCTAGCGACTTGAATAATCATACTTGATGATGGACGTTGGTAGCTTCGGTTTGCTTCGAAACCTTAGAAGCCACGTAAAATAAATTTTTGCATAAACCGATTAGAGGCGTCTAACTTGGTTTTGCAGGATGACATAAGATGTGCATGTGATGTGGTATAGCGGTTCTCATAATAATTTGCTTATGTATGAGATGACTATATAATGTAAAATTAACATGACCTGCGTGTCATGATTTGGCATGATGGGTGGAGCCATATGATTGTCACTTTAATGACCTGCGTGTCAACCTTAAGTAATGCACTTATTTTATTAGCTATAGAGATAGCAATATTATCTGGTGCATCGACAAGGTGGTGGCAATCTTCGCAAAGGTGAACACCGACGCGAATGCCGAAGACGAAGAAATTAAAGACTTCTCTGTGAGAAAGGGCTATACCATATCATGCTATTATGAATTGCCTGAGATGTTTATCCCTTATGGTGCACCCTTTTGATTACGCGGTAGTCGCTTTTTATTAGGGTGATCTCTCACTTAAAATATCAAGTAGTTAGTGTTCTCCCAAGTGTAGCACCATCACAACATCTTTCCTTTCGGGGTGCGCCATGATCTACATGGGTACGAACGATTGTACGGGTGTAAGGCGGGTGAGGTCAGACCTCACAGTGAGATCACTTGGTTGTCTTGACGTTCATGGCAGGATCATCATGAGCTCGGAACACACGCATCGAACGATGAACAAGAGTCACATGGAGATGTGATCGGCAAGTTTGCCTACCAATTGAAGTTCGCGCCATAAGTGTTCATCTCGAACAATGACGTTGAATTGCAATTTGGATCTTGTATCACTCACAATCAATTATGAGAGATATTGATTTGAGTGGGAGCGCACTTTAGAATTAATTCTTTTAATTCTTAGTGCAATGAATTATGAACTTTGTCTAAAGTGAAATTTGCATAATAGTTGTAGAATAATGGCTCGCGTTTCCACCTTCCCTATTAAAAATGAATAGCTGTTAAATATCTGGTTAAAACTTTACGGTTGGTAACGTAATGTGAGGATTGTCCTCAAGAGTACCAAGAAGGACTTTGTCCTATCACATGCTTTCAGTATTCTCCCGCTAATGTTATGGATAATGTGACTCTCGTCCTTCGATCCAAAAGCTAGAATTCCGTTACGGTCAAGTGCAATATGTTTGCTTCCATGAGACCCGGACTTCAAAAGTTTGGGATAGCTATGAGATATTCATGGAACTGAAAATCATTTTCAGACACAAACAAAGGCTGAAAGATATGGGATATCCAAAGCAATGTTTGTTCTGCAAACTATTAGTAAAAGTGTTTACTATGCATTTGACTAATAACAGAGGGATCCAGTAGAACGCCTGTCATATGATGAAGGTGAATAAAACAACAACTTAAAGGAAATGTCCAAAGGGTGTTAGTGTGACTTACACGCCTAGGAAGTCCGGGGCTAACGCCACTCTTAAGTTGGATGCTTTTTCTGAGAGTAGAAGAAATACTAAAATTTAAACTGTTACAAGTATAAAGGCAAAAGAGAGAAGATTGGAATGTCCAGCTCATGTATGAATGTCATACAAGCTATTGATGTATAGAAAGGCTGGTCAAAAGAAATAGTTCTTGGGAATTATGATTAAACATGTTAATCACTGATTCTTGGGTATTGTGAGTTGATCACAGAGGTACCCGCTCGATTGCATTCTGTTGCGAATCAATGCAAGAACTACTACGGCCTAAAAGACTTGCCGGAGTGAGGTTTAGATACGCGCTGGGAATATAGTAAATGTTACTATACCTTCCATCGGTGTATTACTGTCTGTATTTATTTTCATAATTCATTTAGAGTTTTACACACTCTAGCCCATTGCATAAGGTATCTTGCAAGAAGGTTGTTCATAAGAGAACTTTTAATATTCGGTGTTATGAATAACTTAAGGGCCATACTTTCATTATGAATGAGATGTATGTTGTGAATATTGATAATAATACATTACCTCTGTATTTACTTTCATAAATCATTTTAGAGTTTTATACACTCTAGCCCATTTGCATAATGTTTATTGCAAGAGTGTTGTTCATGAAAGAACAATTGTTGTTCGGAATCATGAATAACATAAGGGCCATGCTTACATCATGAATGGGATGTATGTTATGAATATTGATGGTAATATGATACATCCATAACACTGACGCTAAATGTCACAAGACTAAGAGAATACCACACATGTGTGGCACTGCATTTGGTCACATTGGAGAAACCCGCATGGAGAAATTCCATAATGATGGATTTTGAAGTCGTTTGATTATGAATCATCTGACACTTGCAACTTTCCTCCAAAAAGTGAAGTGACTGAAATACCGTTCACAGGCCATAAGGAACGAGCAACGAACTTATTGGTGATCATACATTTTGATGAATGTAGTCCGATAAATGTTGTTGCTAGCAGTGGATTTATCTATCTTCTGAAATGACTCAAGTAGATATATGGATATTTACTTGATGAGACATAAGTCTGGATCTTTTGAAATCATTCATAAGGTTTTCAATATGAAGTAGAAATTATTGTAACAAGAAAATTATGTTTCTGCAATTTGATCGCGGAAAGGAATATTTGAGTTACAAGTTTAGCGAATGTCTGATGAGTTGTGAAAAAGGTTTCGTAACTTACACCTCCCGGAACTCCACTGTGAGTGGTACGTCCGTGAAGATATATTCAAACCATTTGTGACATGGTAAGATCAAAGATGACATAAATCAATTTGCCATTATCCCTTTTTAAAGGTAATGCTTTAGAGACTGCGGCTTTTACACTGAAAAGAGCGCCATCAGGTCTATTGAAATGACACCATGGTATGGTACGCCCAACCATGTTTTGTCTTTTCTTAACATTTGGAATATGGGGCTTGTGTAAAATATTTACAAACCTATTCCAAATCAGACAAGTACTACTTTGTAGGTTATCCCAAGTAATTGGGAATTCCTCCACCACTATACCGAGGCAAAAAGGTTTGCCACCAAGAAAGGTATGCTTTTAAAGAGAATGGTTCTTGCAAAAAGGTGAGTGGGAGAACAATGCAACTCGACGAGATAACAGTATCTTCATCATCAGATCAAAGGAAAGAAACCTTGGAAGTAATTCCAGAGTTTCCTACTGCGACTGATACGGAAGACTCTACATGAGATGTATGGACTTCGGTCGAACTTGCAACTGAACCACGTAGGCAAAACTCGTGCAAACCTCTCAGGTGCGCAAGCGAGATATTGTTGTTAGACAACAGTATACCTACGATACACAAGGAAGCGTTGATGGGCCCTGACTCCGGAATTGGCTAAATGCCAATATAATCCGAGATAGTTTCCATAAATGATTCAAGATTATATCTTGATAAACCCTTCTGAAGACTTAGAGTCTAACGAACATTAGTGGAACTATAAACTGATGTGGATAAAATGTTTTATCCATAAAGCTCAACTTGTTGCAAAAACAAATTCATGGAGTTGACTAGGATGAGATTGCCTCACTGTAGCGATGCTTAAAGTCAGATCGGGTTGAACTAGCAATTAATACATATTTCAATCTTGAGATATGATACATGGATGCCAAAAGGATTTCCATGTGATGGAAATGCAACCTAGGACTTGCATGTGGTACAGTCCAAGGTATTTTGTCAATCCATAGGATGCTAGTAAGTATGCAAACTTCAGAGTTCCAGCAATGGATAGAAGAGAGCAAAATGGAGTTGGAATCTTCGTTTTTGATGAAATAATCAAAAGAGTTTGTTTTCATCAATGGATAACAAAGATGCTTGTGGTTTCAAGAAAGTAAGTGGGAGCATAATAATATTTCTTAAAACCTTGTGTGCTTGACACATTGTTGATTGGAAATAATATAAATTTCTTGACACGAATTATGACTTCATTGAAAATAGTTTTCGATGAAGTGCTTGGGCTAAATAGCCTTGACATTAGGCATATTTATCTACGAGATAGAATTGCCTAATAGGCTAAAGCCAAAAATACATATTGACAAGATGCTAAAATAGTTTAGCATTAAAACGCCAAGGAGTGATTCTTGTCGAAGTCACATGGAAAGGGTTTTTGCAAGACTCAGTGTCCCAAAACACTGATGAGCAAAATACATGATGGAGATTCCACACACTTTCGTGTCTGGATTAATCATGTATTCCATGGTATGTAAAACAACCAGATATGTCCAGTACTCCCAAGGAGTTGCGAGTATAGATACCAAAGTGATCAAAGTACTGATCATGGGACAACAGTGAAAAATGTCATTGAGTACTGGAGTAGCACTGATGACATGTTTTCTCCCAAGCAGAGATTATGAAGTGCTCGTTGTAAGTAATTGCATCGATACAGTCTTCATCAATACTCCATGCGATTTTTGATTTAAGTTAAGGGTTTTGTGTAATACACGATATGGTGGCACGGTGTTTGGAAATCGTTCCAAATAGGTTACTATGGCGAATTCTATAACTAAGGCTAAGTATGTTGCCGCTTTCAAAGCGACATAGAAGATGTTGAATCATACAGTTCGTTCATGAACTTAGTATGGTTCCAAGATGGCTTTGGTCAATGGAACACTATTGAAGATAGTTGCTCCATAGCTTAGTCTGAGGAATCAAGGTTTGACCAGTGATTCACATATATACGAAGCCAAGTCCACACAAAATATGAATTTTGTGAAAGCGTGAAAACGCGAGGACATGCAAAGATACACACGGAACTGAAGTTGTCAGATCCGTTGGACATCAGGCTATACCACATGCGAATCATTTTTACACCGGTATGCCATAGGTGTAATGTGCATTAGCATTGACTAGATTATTGACTCTAGTGCAAGTGGGAGTCTATAGGAGATATGCCCTAGAGGTAATAATAAATGTTATTATTTATCCCCATGTTCATAATTAAGTTTATGTTCCATGCTATAACTGCTATGGTTCTCGAGTCTGCAATAACCACGAGGCTCAGAGGAAGACTCATATGCACGTGTGGAATAATAAACGGTAAAAAGTATTCCTAGTCTGGCCTCTAAGACTAGCTCAAGTGTTGCATGATGGTTCTATTTTCCTGATCATGGGCATGACTATGCCGGCAACTTTGAGGGCACAATGTTAGGAGAACACTTGTGTTGAATCTACCCGAATTGATGTTATGCTATGAGATTCATTCATCACAAGTTAATGGTTAATAACACAGAGAAAGTTAATGTTTGCATAATTCCTCAGACCATGAGAGTGTCGAGTTTCTTCATGCTTGCTTCATGAACTTTGGGGTTTGTTAAACGTCATCCGTAAATGGGTGGCGATTACGGCGGCTTACGGGTTCATGGAAAAGTATGTCAAGTAACTTGATAGCTCAAGATTGGGATTTGCTCCGCCGACGATGGAGAGATATCTCTGGGCCCTCTTGGTGTCACGGTATCCACCATCGTCTGGCCAGACACATTGTGATTTGATCACAGGGATACCGGAACACGGGAACGAGAAAAGAGAACAAAACCGGTAACGAGGTAACTGGCATAGTGGACAAGTTGTTGATCCACGGGGATGCCGATGATTCTCACCTCGGGTATTTGTAACATATCGCGATGCAACAGGAATAGCACACGGCAACTGGAGGTTCACTCGAATATTCATTCGTGTGGGTATAGGGGTCAATATGGGTGTCCACGGCTCCGATGTTGATCATTAATCGGAAAGTGTTTCGAGTCATGTCTATACGTCACCGAACCTATAGGGTCACATGCTTAAGGGTCATCTATCTGCTGAATACTAGACCGGGAGTCTGAGAGAAAATCACCGGAAAAGTTTCGGACGAAACGGAAACGTTCCGGAGAGGACACCGGAATAGTTCCGGTAAAACTGAAAAGTTGTTTCAGGTTATACCATTAAGTCAAATTGGTTTCGGCACACGTCTAGAAATTCTTGGAGGGTGACAGAATCGTTCTGGAAACTTCTGGGATTTTTTCGGAGGAAAAACCGGAAATTTTTCTAGGCACACAGAAATAATTTGGGATTTAACGGACACAGAAAAATGTCTTCGTGAATAGGGAAAGTGCTTTTTGGATTAATTTTTGGAAAGCCACTCTTTTAGGCTTTTGCTCAAAAGATCTTTGGGGATGACATGGATGGATAGGAACCCCTTTGGGGGGACCCACTAGGGGGTGGCCGGCCACATGAGGGGCTCCTCCATGGAGCCCCACTTGTCCCATGGCTTCACCTTTATGCCCTTGTGAAGGACTTCATTCATGTGCATTTTGGGTTTTATTGTAAAACCACCCTACCCCTTGGCTTTCCTATAAATAGAGGTGGAGAGGTGCTCTCCACACTCATCCTTGCTCTCATACACATGCCATGCTCGTCTGGCTCTCTCTCTCTCCCTCCCAGCAAAATAGTTTCATAGAGCCGAAAGGCTGTCTGGGTTCCGGTAGGAACTAGTTCTGGACAGCGAAGCCCTACCGGATAGATGACACCGTATGTGTGCAACTCTACAGAGAGATCGTAGTTTCGGTCTTAGTTCGAGAGTGCCTCCCGAAGGGCTGTCCGCGCGACCGTCCGGGTTTCGAGGGTCCTCCCGAAGGGCTGTCCGAGGATCCGTCCGGTGGGACTATCCGAGGGACTGTCCAGAGGCCTCCCGAAGGGCTGTCCGAGGATCCGTCCGGTGGGACTATCTGAGGGACTGTCCTGAGGCCTCCCGAAGGGCTGCCCAGAGATCCGTCCGGTGAGCTGACGAGGGAGTACATCCTTGCGGTTGGGAGGTTGTAAAATCCTAGCTGCGGGGATCTGCACCAATGATCGTCATCGACTCTACTTCCGCTGCGCTACGAGTCGGTAACGAAAAAGATCAAACCTTGTATGCAGTCTCCATAGTGGTCCTGGGCTGGTGCGTAGGTCGGAATTTTTTTGTTTTCTGCTGCGTTACCCTACAAGTTCTTTATGAATAATGTGAGTCCATGGATTATACGCACTCTCACCCTTCCGCAATTTGATAGCCTCTTCGGTACCGTGCATTGCCCTTTCTCACATCGAGAGTTGGTGCAAACTTCGCCGGTGCATCCAAACCCCGTGATATGATACGCTCTATCACACATAAGCCTCCTTATATCTTTCTCAAAACAGCCACCATACCTACCTATCATGGCATTTTCATAGCCATTCTGTGATATATTGCCATGCAACTTCCACCGTTCCGTTTTTATGACATACATCATCATTGTCATATTGCTTTGCATGATCATATAGCTGACATAGTATTTGATGCTCAGCCACCGTTCATCATTTTGATACATGTTACGCTAGCATCATTGCACATCCTGGTACACTGCCAGAGGCATTCATATAGAGTCATATTTTTGTTCTAGTATCGAGTTGTAATGTTGAGTTGTAAGTAAATAGAGGTGTGATGATCATCATTATTAGAGCATTGTCCAAGTGAGGAAAGGATGATGGTGACTATGATTCCCCCACAAGTCGGGATGAGACTCTAGACGAAATATTAAAAAAAATTGAAAAAAGGAAAAAAAAAGAGGCGAAAAAGAGCCATGAAAAAAGAAAAGAAAAAAATGAGAGAAAAAGAGAGAAGGGGCAATGTTACTATCCTTTTCCACACTTGTGCTTCAGAGTAGCACCATGTTTTTCATATAGAGAGTCTCCTATTTCGTCATTTTCATATACTAGTGGGAATTTTTCATTATAGAACTTGGCTTGTATATTCCAATGACGGGCTTCCTCAAATGCCCGAGGTCTTCATGAGCAAGCAAGTTGGATGCACACCCACTTAGTTTTCATGTTGAGCTTTCATACACTTATAGCTTAGTGCATCCGTTGCATGGCAATCCCTACTCCTCGCATTGACATCAATTGATGGGCATCTCCATAGCCCGTTGATTAGCCTCGTTGATGTGAGACTTTCTCCATTTTTGACTTTTCTTATTTATCCCCTATCACCATACTCTATTCCACCCATAGTGCTATATCCATGGCTTGCGCTCATGTATTGCGTTGGAGTCGAAAAAGCTGAAGCGCGATAAAAAGTATGAACCAATAGCTTGGCTAAAACCGGGGTTGTGCATGATAAATACTTTGTGTGACGAACATGGAGCATGACAGGATTGTATGATTTTGTAGGGATAACGTTCTTTAGCATTTTTATTTTGAAAGACATGATTGTTTATTAGTATGCCTGAGTATTGATGTATTTATATCAAATTATAGACTATTGCTTTGAATCACTTGGATCTTATTATTCATACCGTAAGAGAGAGATTACATGATGAAACATGATAGGTAGCATTCCACATCAAAAATTCTGTTTTTATCATTTACCTACTCGAGGACGAGCAGGAATTAAGCTTAGGGATGCTTGATACGTCTCCAACATATCTATAATTTTTGATTGTTCCATGCTATTATAGTATCAATCTTGGATGTTTTTATATGCAATTATATATCATTTTTTGGGACTAACCTATTAACCTAGTGCCCAGTGCCAGTTGCTGTTTTCTGCTTGTTTTTGGCTTTTCAGAGAAACAGTACCAAATGAAGTCCAAATGCCATGAAACTTTTTGGAGATTTTTTTCTGGACAAAAGAACCCTTGGAAGCTTCGGGAGGAGGCCAGAAGCCTCACGGAGGCTCCACAAGGCACTAGGGCGCGCCCCAGGGAGGGTGCGCCGTGCTACCTTATGGGGCCCACGTGACACCGTTTGACCTAACTCCTCTTCTATAAATTCAGAAATATTTGGAAGCCCCCAAAGAGCCAAAATAAATAACCTTTCCGCCGCCGCAAGCCTCTGTTCTTCCACGATCCCATCTGGAGGCCTTTTCCGGTACTCTGCCGGAGGGGGGATCAATCACGGAGGGCTTCTACAGCAACCTTGCTGCCCTTCCGATGATGTGTGAGTAGTTTACCACAGACCTACGGGTCCATATCTAGTAGCTTGATGGCTTCTTCTCTCTCTTTGATCTTCAATACAATGTTCTCCTTGATGTTCTTGGAGTTCAATCCGATGTAATCTTCTTTTGCGGTGTGTTTGTTGGGATCCGATGAATTGTGAGTTTATGATCAGATTATTCATGAGAAATATTTGAGTCTTCTCTGAACTCTTTTATGCATGATTGTTATAGCTTTGTATTTCTCTCTGATCTATCAATTTAGTTTGGCCTACTAGATTGATTTATCTTGCAATGGGAGAGGTGCTTTGTGATGGGTTCAATCTTGCGGTGCTCAATCCCAGTGACAGAAAGGGACATGACACATATTTGTATTGTTGCCATTAAGGATAAAAAGATGGGGTTTATTCATATTGCTTGAGTTTGCTTCTCTACATCATGTCATCTTGCTTAAGGCGTTACTCTGTTTCATACTTAATACCCTAGATGCATGCTGGATAGCGGTCGATGGGTGGAGTAATAGTAGTAGATGCAGGCAGGAGTTGGTCTACTTGTCTCGGACGTGATGCCTATATACATGATCATTGCCATGAATCCGTCATAATTATTTGCTATTCTGTCAATTGCCCAACAGTAATTTGTTTACCTACCGTATGTTTCTGCGCTCGAGAGAGAAGCCCCTAGTGATAACTATGGCCCCCGGGTCTATCTTTATCATATTAAAAACCCAAAAATACTTTGCTGCAATTTATTTACTTTTATATTTATTAGTATTTTAGTTTAGCTATTTACCTCTATAAGATTTAATCCTTGCAAGTAACTGCTAAGGGGATTGACAACCCTCTTATTTGCGTTGGGTGCAAGTGTTTGCTCTTGTGTGTGCAGGTGCGTTTTAACGGAATTTTGCTTGGTTCTCCTGCTGGATTGATAACCTTGGTTCTTAACTGAGGGAAATACTTATCTCTACTGTACTGCATCATCCTCTCCTCTTCGGGGAAATACCAACGCATACTACAAGTAGCAGGAAGAATTTCTGGTGCCGTTGCCGGGGATACATCATCAAAATTACCAAGTACCTTCGCACAAATTATCATTCACTTGCATTTACTTTATTTACCTTTTATTTGCCTTTGCATCTCGTTTTCATCTCCCCCACTTCTAAAAAACTTTTACAAAAACACAAAAATATTTTTGCTTGTTTGCTAGTTTTCTAGTTCGGTCACTATGTCGCTAGAAGAATTTCGTGATAGTTTCTATAGTAGAAGATTGTCTGAAATTGAAAATGTTACTAAGAGTTTTATGACCTCGCAGTTTGAGCAAAACAAATTCTTTTCCGAAGAGCTTAAGGAACATTCTAGCTTGTTGGAAGCCATTAATAAACAACTTGAAGATGCTAATCTAGAAGTATCAAACCTTCAGGCTCAACTTGCTAATACTGAAAAATTACTAGGAAAAGTTTCGGATAAAAAAACAACTCTATTAAATTGGATGGCTGCCAAACCAGAATCACTACGTAGTAATGATGAAGATATTAAAATGATTGGTGTCACTCCTATTGAATCATTATTTAGTAACATAAAACTTGATGAAAAAGGGACTGAAGAAGAGTCAACTTTAGATAGAAGGAGTCCCACTTGCTTGGAGGGTGATAATCTTGATCGTAAAAATGAAAAAAGTGGATTTGGAGAGGTCAAAACTTTAAATAGTAATGCACCCACTACTTTGGATTATAAGGACTTTAATTATGATAGTTGTTCTTTAATTGAGTGTATTTCCTTGTTGCAATCCATGATTAATTCACCAAATGCATATGAACAAAATAAAGCTTTAACTAAACATATTGTAGAAGCCATGATGAAAGCACATGAAGAAAAACTTGAATTGGAAGTATCAATTCCTAGAAAATTACAAGATGAATGGGAACCAACTATTAAAGTAAAAATTAAATACTATGAATGTAATGCTCTTTGTGATCTTGGTGCTAGCGTTTCCACTATACCAAAGTCTTTGTGTGATGTGCTAGGTCTCACCGACATGGATCCTTGTTCCCTTAATATGCATCTTGCGGATTCTACTATTAAAAAGCCATTGGGTAGAATAAATGATGTTCTTATTCTTGCAAATAGAAATTATGTGCTCGTGGACTTTATTGTTCTTGACATTGAATGCAATCCTTTTTGCCCCATAATTCTTGGTAGGCCTTTTCTTCGAACTATTAGTGCTATTATTGATATGAAAGAAGGTAATATAAGATTTCAATTTCCACTAAAGAAAGGGATGGAACACTTCCCTAGAAAAATAATTAAAGCACCTTATGAATCCATTATGAGGGCCACTTATGGAATTAACTTGAAGGATGACAACACTTGAAACTATGCATTATGCCTAGCTAGGGGCATAAAACAATAGCGCTTGTTGGGAGGCAACCTAATGAATAAAATAAATTTTTGCTTTTACCTTCTATTTTTCTGTGTTTGAACAATTATAGCTTATGTTATGATTGTGTTTTTATGTTTTAATTAGTGTTTGTGCCAAGTAATGCCTTTGGGATGATGTTGATGATAGTGTAATTGATGCTGTTTGGAAAACAGAAAGTTTTGCGTCCAGTGATGGAATTTTGGTTCTGTACTGGAGCGTCAGAAAAATCTGAAATGTTTACACAGTATTGGTATATGAATTTTTTACGTTTTTCTAATTTTTCAGAATTTTTGGAGTTACAGAAGTATGGTTTTAAATAGATCTTTACAGACTGTTCTGTTTTAGACAGATTCTGTTTTTGTTGCATAGTTTGCTTATTTTGATGAATCTATGGATCGTATCGGGGGGTATGAGTCATGGAGAAGTTGGAGTACAGTAGCATTATGCCAATATTAAATATGAATCAACTTTCTACAGTACCTAAATTTTAAGATTTGTTTGTTATACTAACGGATCTCACGAGGTTTCTGTTGAGTTTTGTGTGCTGAAGTTTTCAAGTTTTGGGTGAGACTACGATGGATAAAGGAATAAGGAGCGGCAAGAGCCTAAGCTTGGGGATGCCCAAGGCTCCCCAAGGTAATATTCAAGGAAGACTCAGGCGTCTAAGCTTGGGGATGCCCCGGAAGGCATCCCCTCTTTCATCTACAATCTATTGGTAACTCACTTGGAGCTATATTTTTATTCATCACATGATATGTGTTTTACTTGGAGCGTCTTGTGAAATAGTTTGCTTGCTTTTGTTTGCCTTTTAGTTTGTCACAATCATCCTTTCTGAACACACCTTTTTGAGAGGGACACACATTATTCGTGATTTGTTAGAATACTCTATGTGCTTCACTTATATCTTTTGAGCTAGGCAGTTGCTCTAGTGCTTCACTTATACCTTTTAGAGCACGGTGGTGGTTATATTTTAAAGAAATATTTGCACTCTCATGCTTCACTTATATATTTTTGAGAGTCTCATGATAGCAATGGTAATATGCACGGGTTATGAATTTGGTCCTGATATGATAGGTATTCAAGAGGGATATAATAAAAACTTTCATGTAGATCACTGAATATGATAAACTTGATTCCTTGCAATAGTTTTGCGATATTAAGATGGTAATATGTGGGAGGTATTAGTATATAATTGTGGTTTAGTAAGAATAATTGTGATAAGGTTTGTGATTCCCGAAGCATGCACGTATGATCTGTCGTTATGCTAGGAAGTTGGGGCATGATTTATTATTGATTGTCTTCCTTTGTGTGGCGGTCGGGGGCGCGCGATGGTTAACTCCTACCAACCTCCCCCCTAGGACCTGTGCTACCAACGGAGATGATATGGCAAAGATCTTTTCAGTCTCTCATGCCTACTTATTTGACAGCTCAAATCCCTAAGCGCCTAAACTTTGAGGTTATCTCCCCCACACTGAAGAGATCTTGGTTTCAGGCGTTTGAGCAAATGGTTGATTACCAATGGATCAAGCATCACCATTGGGAGGCCCCACTCCCATTGGCTTTGTTGCCTCCATTGCCCCACAAGCCAGTGGCCTGCAAGCTCGGCTTTGAGGAGTCTGTTGTAGCTAGCAGTGACAGTTTCCAATTTGCTGCATCTCAGAACAAGCCAGCTACCATCCAGGATGATGCCAGCTCCCAGGCAGCGAGCTAAGCAAGCCAAGGCGCCACTTGTTGCGCCACCATGTGATTTCTCTGATCGCAGGGTCACAAGGAGTGTAGCCAAACTACAAGGTTATAAACCAACTTCAGCCATCCCCATCAAGCCGAGACCTCCACGACAGCCACGAGCTAAGAAGCCAAAGATATCTTCATTTGAAGGCCAGGTGAACGCACCACAGACACCAAGTGAGCAGGCAACAAGGGATGATCCACCAACTCCCCTGTCAATTATGCAGACGCTTGGAGCTTCGCTGGGTATTCCACCTGAGAAGCTGACATTGGAGCAGCTTATGGCTGATCCAAAGCAATCACAAGATAAATCTGTTCCCCATGATAAGTGATCTTTTATGTTGCTATTTAGGGAGGCATGTCCCTTGTACTGCCATTTATCTGCTAGTGCTCTATTTTTGTGTCCAGTCAGACTTAGACTCTCTGTTTTCTTTGGGTTATGATGTTATCCTGAACTATCCCTATATGGTCTATGGTTATATTATTTGGTGCTGTATGCTGCTCTCTATTTCCAGTTTTGTAATGAATTCAAACCATAACAGAGATTGGAAAGTGTTGTGCTGGAATGTCAGAGGTTTGAATTATGAGGTGAGACAGAGAGCTATCAGGGCAAAAATTGAGGAATGCCAATGTTCTGTAGTTTGCCTACAGGAAACTAAGTGTGAATATTTTGATCAAAGGGCCATAAGAAAAATTTGCCCTAGAAGGTTTGACAATTTTGCTTATGCACCATCTGTTGGTGCCTCTGGTGGTATCTTGGTATTATGGAGTTCAGCAGCATTAACTGGCACTTTAGTTGAAGTGCAAAGTTATGGCATCATAGTAAATTTCACATCTGTGCATAATAATCAGAATTGGACACTAGTTAATGTCTATGGGCCCTGCCAGGGCCAAATAAGAGACAATTTTGTACATTGGCTATACCATATACAGATTCCTCAAGATGAACTCTGGTTATTCCTAGGAGATTTTAACTTTATAAGATCCCTGGAAAATAGGAATTTGCCAGGGGGAGACATCAATGACATGTTCCTCTTTAATGAGATTATTGGGCATTTGGGTTTGCTTGAATTACCTTTAAAGGGCAGATCATATACATGGTCCAATATGCAGGAAGTCCCTCTGTTAGAGCAATTGGATTGGTTTTTCACAACACCCACATGGACATCAGAATTTCCAAATACTTTGGTATATCCACTGGCAAAGACTGGATCTGACCATGTGCCCTGTGTGGTTTCAATCTCCACCTCAATAGCCAAGGCAAAAGTTTTTAGATTTGAAAACTATTGGGTTGAAATGCCTGGCTTCTTTGATTGTGTGCAGCAATCTTGGTTTGCTCCAACCAATAAACTGAACTCTACAACTGTTATAACTAAAAAATTTAAGAGATTAAGGTATGATCTTAAAAGATGGCACACTGGAATATCAAGATTAAAGCTACTGATGCAAGCTTGCAATGCAGTGATTCTGGCTTTTGATAACCTTGAAGAGAGAAGACCTCTTACCAGACCTGAATTTAATTTCAGGAAAATAGTAAAGCTGCACCTGGAGGATTTGCTGCACTTACAGTTTGTTTACTGGAAACAGAGATGTACCATCCGTTGGATTAAGGTAGGAGAGGAAAACTCCAAGTACTTTCAAGCTATGGCTACAGAGAGGTTTAGAAGGAATACTATTGCAAGTTTAGTAAATGAGGATGGGATTGTGGCATCAACTCATAGTGAAATGGCTGGCCTCCTTTGGTCCTCTTATAAAGACAGAATGGGGGTAGCAAAAGGCATAAATATGCAGTTTGATTTGCAGAGTTTAATACAACCCATCTCAGGACTTGAGGATCTTTCTGGGCCCTTCTCTGATGATGAAATAAATGAGGTTTTAAAGCATCTGCCTTTAGATAGAGCCCCTAGACCTGATGGTTTCACTGGGTTATTTGTTAAGAGATGCTGGCATATTATAAAAGGAGATTTTCTGCAATTAATCTTAGACTTCTAAGAAGGGAAGATTAAACTTCAGAGTATAAATGGGTCTCTTATCACTTTGATCCCAAAAATCCTATCACCAGAAGGGCCAAATGATTTCAGACCCATATCCCTCACAAATACATGCCTCAAGTTCCTTACAAAGCTCCTAGCAAATAGGCTTCAGAAAGTAATTCTCAGATGCATTCATAAGAATCAGTATGGTTTCCTCAGGTCAAGGTCAATACAGGATTCTACAGCTTGGAGCTTGGAGTATATTCATCAGTGCCATCAGTCAAAAAGGCCAATCCTAATACTCAAACTTGACTTTGCAAAATCCTTTGATACTGTTGAACATGGTCTCATCTTATTAATGCTTAAGCATAAAGGTTTTGATGACAAATGGATTGGCTGGGTTAAGGAACTCCTGTCATTTAGAACTTCTTCCATTTTATTGAATGGGGTGCCAGGAAAATAGTTCAATTGTAAAAGAGGAGTGAGGCAGGGTGATCCCTTATCACCATTATTGTTTGTGATAGCTGCTGATTTACTCCAATCTATTGTAACAAAATGCTTCAGGAGGGACAACTAGCTCCACCCATACCATCTAATGACCCAGATTTTCTAATTGTTCAGTATGCGGATGACACCCTTCTCATAGTATAGGCTGATGAAACCCAGTTAATTTCACTCAAGCAGATGTTGGTTTCATTCTCTCAGTCAACTGGACTAAAGGTGAACTTTCATAAGTCATGTATTTTGCCAATTAATGTCTCTCCTGAAGAAACTAGCAGGCTAGCAGCTATATTTGGTTGTCAAGTGGGGACCTTGCCTTTCACATACTTAGGCCTGCCTGTTGGAACTACTAAACCAAGGATACAAGATCTTGTACCTGTGGTTCATAGAGTGGAAAGGAGATTATCTGCAAGTTCTTCAATGCTTTCCCAAGGAGCAAGACTACAGTTATTACAGTCAGTACTCTCTTCCATGTCAATATATTTCCTATGCAGTTTAAGTCTGCCTGCTGGAATTATCAAGCAGCTGGAAAGGATTATGAGGCAGTGCCTTTGGAGAGGAAACACTGACACACCCAAACAATCCTTGGCAGCATGGCCCTTGGTTTACAGACCTAAGGATAAAGGAGGGATGGGCATCATTAACCTGGCTATACAGAATAAAGCTTTGGTGACCAAACACCTTCATAAGTTCTACAATAGGGCAGATATTCCTTGGGTTTCTTTGATATGAGATACCTATTACAATGCAGTGGTTCCTCATGCAACCATCTTGTGTGGTTCATCTTGGTGGAAGGATATTATCAGACTAAATGACACATATAGAACAAATATGGTTGTTACAGTTAATGCAGGTGACAACCCTATTTTGGCATGATTCTTGGGTATTGCTTGGTTCCACAACACCCATTAAAGAGAGATACCCCAGATTATTTTCTTTTGTTCTGGATGACAAAATTTTTGTGAAAGATTTTATTGAGGAACAAAATCTTGATGCCTATTTTCAGCTGCCTCTATCTCCAGAAGCAATGGAGGACCTACAAACATTGTCCTTGGGGATCCAAGGAATGGAACATGACCCTGATGCGTCTGATATTTGGTCATGGACCCCTGGCAGGGGAAACTATTCAGCCAAGAGTTTTTACTCTTTAATGCATGCTCATCTGCCTACTGATGATCCCTACAAGTGGATTTGGCAAAGTAGATGTACAATGAAAATTAAGGTATTTGCTTGGTTAATGCTGAATGATAGGCTTAACACCAGAGATATGCTTTTAAGGAGGCATTGGAGATCTGAGGTGTAACATCCCCAGATCTCAACCCTGTCATTAAGTTAATTAATTAGCCATGTCATCATGATCATCCTAAATAAATTGCATTTAGAGAATAATCCAACTTCAAATTCAAATTTAAAATAAAGTCAAAATTAAAAGTTATCCAAACAGTAGAACAAAAATGTTCATAATATTGCAAATATTCCCAAAGCAGTTATAAAAATAAAACCAACATTAATTGGATCCCCAAATTGACCCTAACATCCAAAAACAGTACCCAAAACAACATCATTAATCCATTACTATTTAAATAAAATTCAAATGAATTCATCTAAATCCCAAACTTTTTGTGATAGTGCCAGACATTACCTAGTATTTGTTTTGGCAAGTTTCACATTTTTCTAAACTCATTTGCTGTCAAAAGAAAATGCAAAACATAAAAGAAATAAATAAACAGAAAAGAAGAAAAGAAAAAGGCCTAAAGACTACTGTGCAAATGGGCCTAAGTCAAACAGTGCCCGCGGCCCAGCCCACTATCTCTTTCTCCCTCCTCCCGCTCTCTCTCTGTGCGTGTCGATTCCACGCGCGCCCGACACCGGCGATGCGCACGCGCCGTACATCCCCGCCGTCGTCGCCGCCGCGGAGGGGATAAGAGGAACCCCACGCACCCCCTGGCGAACCCTAACCCCCATTCTCCCCTCTCCCTCGCTCGATCTCGAGCTCGCCCGAGACGTTGTCGCCGCCGCCGCTCGATCCCGCGGCCACCGTCACCTCCTCGCCTCGCCGACATGTCGTAGCACTCCGCCGTGGACCGCTACGCCGTCCGGTGCCCTTCATTTGAGCCGGGGACCGCTGCTTCGAGCTCCTCGACGCCGTCTTCTTCCTCGGGTCGCCGGCGCCTACCCGTCGATTCCGGCCGCCCTGCGCTACCGCTTACTCGCCGGGCCTCCGTGTGCCTGCTCGGTGAGCTCATCCCCCTCCTTCCCCTCTCTGTTTGATCGCGCGCGCTCGCTAGCTAGCTACCTTGCCGTGCCCGAACGCGCTGCCGCCGACGAGCTCGTCGCCGTTGCCACAGCCACTGCCACGCTCGCCCGAGCTCACCATCGAGCTCCTGGGGCTCCCAGGAGCTCAACGCACACACGCACGCCGCTTGTCGTGCCCGCGAACGCTGGATCCGAGCTCGCTCGAATGCTCCACCGCTTGCCGTGGTTGTTCTAGTCGATTCCGGCCAACTCCGGCGACGCCACCGCCACCATTCGACGCGGCTCGTTCGGCTCGTTCTAACGAGCCCAACCGCGCTCCGTTTGGCCGCCCGTAGCGCGATTCCGACGAGCTCCCGAGGACGCCGCCGTGTTTGGCGTCGCTGGCGGCTAAACGCCGGCCGCGCTGAGCTGGCTGCCACGTGGGGCTCCCTGGGTCGCTGACCAGTGGGCCGAGGGGCCCAGTTGACCTACCTGACCGGTCAACGAGCTGACGTGGCAGCGCTGTGCCACTGGCCAGCGGGCCCCACTCGCTTAATTAGTTAATTAGGTAATTTAATTAATTAGTTAGGCTAATTAGACACTGACGTGTGGGCCCCTGCGGTTAATTAAGCTAATTAGGTTTAAAATTAACCAAATAATTAGTTTAGACACTGACCAGTGGGACCCAGCCGTCAGGTTTGACCTGAAACAGCTGGGTTTGACTCGCTGACGTCATACTGACGTCATCAGCCACTGTTCTGGATAATGCGAATTTAATAATTAAAAATAATTCCAGAAATTCCAGAAATTGTTTAAATCTTTGAAAATTTGTAGAAATTCAACCGTAGCTCGGATCGAAAAGTTTTCTACATGAAAGTTGATCAGAAAAATGAGACGGGTCCGAATATGTAGTCAAAATGCTTGACCATCACTCCTAACTATCTGAACATGGAACTTTCCCCTCCGGTTCAGTTTACCGATAACTGCCTAAAAGCCGGGAAAATATTCCAGATATTTTCCCGCTTTGTCTCCAACATGTAGCACTGCGATAGGTCACCACCCGCACTGCATATTGCCATGCCATGCATTGTATTGCATTTCATTGCTTTTATTTATTGTTTCTTCTCCCTCTTCTCTTCCGTTAGACCCCGAGACCGACGCTGCCCCGGAGGACTGCTACTCCGTCGACGACCCCTCTTTTGCCGCAGAGCTTCTAGGCAAGCAAACCCCCCTTGAGCATGCCTATATCACCTATTCTTTCTCCCTCCTGCTTGCATTAGAATTTGCTACTGCTTTTGATTGATCCTATTCTGATGCATAGCCTGTTTTTGTAAACTACTGTTGATACCTTACCTGCTATCCTATATGCTTAGTATAGGTTGATTGGAAACCATCTGTGGCCCCTCTTCCTTGTCCTAGTTGCCCCGCTTAGTTACCAGTGCCCCGATCAAAGTGATCGATGGGCTGAGACGAGCACATCACCACACACCCCACTAAGTTGCTCGACTCTGCAGAGCTAATATCGAGTGCCGAGGGTGATACCTCTTATGTCACTCCTGATGTTGCCTCTGTGGTACAACTAGTTGGTTGTGGGTTACCGAGGGTGATTCCTCTTTCACCACCTCCGACGAAGCTTCTGTCTTGCAACCCCGCAAGTGTGAATACCATCGAGGGTGATTCCTCCGGGTTCACCTTGACGGGTACATCGAGTGGGAATCCAACGAGGGTGATTCCTCAGATTCCATCTTGATGTTATGGACACACGGTTACCTGGATTTTACTACAGATACTGGTTAAAGACGGGTCGACCCTGAGGGGTACCCGCGAGAGGGGTGAAGTCGGGTTGACCGTGAGGGTACCCGCGAGATAATTACGTGGCACGGCCGGGCATTCCTGGCCCTTGCCGTAAGTCCACGAGACAGGGTGACGGGGTCACATGATCGTGGATTTCTGCTCGTTTCCGTGAGCTCCCAATACACTTAACGGATTTGGGTATTTGATCTGAGTTGGCCACTGGCCTATACGCACTACCACCACGCGGGATAATGGTTTAATGGGGCCCTCGGCGCCGTATGTATCAGCCGAAAGCTCTGTGAGATGTCCAGTTCAGCATTGTGGCCGGGTCGGATCGTGCCATCCAGGAGAGGGGTGGTGCTGGTATCCACCCTGCACACAACGACCCGGGGTGCAAAGGGCGATGGGCCCAAGACCCCTGAGCCCTTAGGATGTAGACCGGCGGGGACCTCTTTGCTGAGCCTAGGTAGGACTACGTCGTGTCGATTAGCCGAGGCCGGGCATGACCCAGGAAAGTGTGTCCGGCCAGAGTTAATCGAGCGTGTTGGGTAACAGTAGTGCACCCCTGCAGGGAAGATTATCCATTCGAATAGCCATGTCCACGGTAACAGGATGCTCAGTGTAGTATCCCGATCTACTACAACTTGAACTGGTTACATGTTAACTAATTGTAAGCTCCGGGTTCGCTTTCTCGCAGGGAGTCGAGGAAGGATCTCTAGGCTTTGCTACTAGAAACTTAATACTTTATGTTATGCTACTAATCTAACTCTTCTAATGCTGCAAGACGCTGAAGATGCTAGTCTTCGATAGGCTAGGCTTTTCTCTTTATTCCGGCATTTCTGCAGTCCAGTGCACTGATACAGCCCTTCTTTGATACCAATGCATAAGTAGAATAGTTCTGATGTAAGTCTTGCGAGTACTTTGGATGAGTACTCACGGTTGCTTTGCTTCCCCTTTTTCCCCATATCCGATTGATGCGACCAGATGACGGAGCCCCGGAGTCAGCTGATCCCGCCGACGACTACTACTACCCCTCTGGTGGAGCCTGCTACTACGTGGAGACCGCCGACGACCAGGAGTAGATAGGAGGCTCCCAGGCAGGAGGCCTGCGCCTTTTCGATCCTTGTCGTTGTTTTGCCCCGCCTTCTTAAGGCATATCTGTTTAACTTTTATGTCTGTACTCAGATATCTGATGCTTCCGCTAATGTTTGTATGACTCAAGCTTATGTATTCGAGCCCTCGAGGCCCCTGGCTTGTAATATAAAGCTTGTATGACTTTTATTTGTGTTTAGAGTTGTGTTGTGATATCTTCAAGTGAGTCCCTAGGCTTGATCGTCTGCATTTGCGTGTATGATTAGCGCACGATTAAGTCGGGGGCGTCACAAGTTGGTATCAGAGCCGACTGCCTGTAGGAAGCCCCTTTCCAACTCCTTGGCCGAAGTTAAGTCTAGTCTTTGAAAAACAGTTTTACTAACATGGCTGTGTGGCTTACGGGCCCACGTCGCCAATGGGTGGTGTTAGGATCTTTTATTCCTCATCCTTACTCTGGGACTCTGAATCCTCTTCTATTCGGGTTAAATGATTTTGCTGACTCTAACATTAGGTTCTCGTGTTCACATCCACCCGGAGAGCTGGATTGTCCGCAATTATTCCTTTCCTTTGGTCAGTTTAATCTGATCATCACATTTTCCTTTCCATTGGCCTGTTTAACCTTCCTTGTAATCTAGCCTTTATCTGAGCAATAATGATTCCCTACTTATGCAAACACCTCGGTGTACCACTCAGTCGGTAACACCATGTTACTATTGTTACCGGAGGACGAGAATTTTGCCTATTGTTCCGCCTCGTCTTAACGAGCGGGGAAATTGTTCTCTTCGTACCACCGCCCTTGGTACCGACGTTGTTGCCGACATAGCCGTCAGATTGTCCTCTGACTTGCCTTGCTATCGTGACCTTGCAAGATGTCACCGCCCTTCCCACTCTTAATCGACACTTACCACAGTTCCACAGGATCAAAACCTGACTCTCCTATACATCCTTGATCCCGAAAATATCCCTTACCTCCACCTCTTAAATCTCGGGACGAGATTTCTTGTAGTGGGGGAGATTTGTAACATCCCCAGATCTCAACCCTGTCATTAAGCTAATTAATTAGCCATGTCATCATGATCATCCTAAATAAATTGCATTTAGAGAATAATCCAACTTCAAATTCTAATTTAAAATAAAGTCAAAATTAAAAGTTATCGAAACAGTAGAACAAATATGTTCATAATATTGCAAATATTCCCAAAGCAGTTATAAAAATAAAACCAACATTAATTGGATCCCCAAATTGACCCTAACATCCAAAAACAGTACCCAAAACAACATCATTAATCCATTACTATTTAAATAAAATTCAAATGAATTCATCTAAATCCCAAACTTTTTGTGACAGTGCCAGACATTACCTAGTATTTGTTTTGGCAAGTTTCACATTTTTCTAAACTCATTTGCTGTCAAAAGAAAATGCAAAACAGAAAAGAAATAAACAAACAGAAAAGAAGAAAAGAAAATGGCCTAAGGACTACTGTGCAAATGGGCCTAAGTCAAATAGTGCCCGCGGCCCACCCCACTATCTCTTTCTCCCTCCTCCTACTCTCTCTCTGCGCGTGTCGATGCCGCGCGCGCCCCACGTCGGCGATGCACACGCGTCGTTCATCCCCGCCGCCGTCGCCGCCGCGGAGGGGATAAGAGCAACCCCACGCACCCCCTGGCGAACCCTAACCCCCATTCTCCCCTCTCCCTCGCTCGATCTTGAGCTCGCTCGAGACGTTGTCGCCGCCGCCACTCGATCCCGCGGCCACCGTCACCGCCTCGCCTCGCCGACATGTCGTAGCGCTCCGCCGTGGACCGCTACATCGTCCGGTGCCCTTCATTTGAGCCGGGGACCGCTGCATCGAGCTCATCGACGCCGTCTTCTTCCTCGGGTCACCGGCGCCTCCCCATCGATTCCGGCTGCCCTGCGCTACCGCTTACTCACCGGGCCTCTGTGTGCCTGCTCGGTGAGCTCCTCCCCCTCCTTCCCCTCTCCGTTTGCTCGCGCGCGCTCGCTAGCTAGCTACCTCGCCGCGCCCGAATGCGCTGCCGCCGACGAGCTCATCAGCGTCGCCACAGCCACTGCCACGCTCGCCCGAGCTCACCATCGAGCTCCTGGGGCTCCCAGGAGCTCAACACGCACACACACGCCACTTGTCGTGCCCGCGAACGCCGGATCCGAGCTTTCCCGAATGCTCCGCCGCTCGCCGTGGTTGTTCCGGTCGATTCCGGCCAACTCCGGCGACGCCACCGCCACCATTCGACGCGGCTTGTTCGGCTCGTTCGAACGAGCCCAACCGAGCTCCATTTGGCCGCCCGTAGCGCGATTTCGACGAGCTCCCGAGGACGCCACCGTGTTTGGCGTCGCCGGCGGCTAAACGTCGGCCGCCGCCGTGCTGGCTACCACGTGGGGCTCCCTGGGTCGCTGACCAGTGGGCCCAGGGGCCCAGTTGACCTAGCTGACCGGTCAACGAGCTGACGTGGCAGCGCTGTGCCACTGGCCAGCGGGCCCCACTCGCTTAATTAGTTAATTAGGTAATTTAATTAATTAGTTAGGCTAATTAGACACTGACGTGTGGGCCCCTGCGGTTAATTAAGCTAATTAGGTTTAAAATTAACCAAATAATTAGTTTAGACACTGACCAGTGGGACCCAACTGTCAGGTTTGACCTGAAACAACTGGGTTTGACTCGCTGACGTCATACTAACGTCATCAGCCACTGTTCTGGATAATGCGAATTTAATAATTAAAAATAATTCCCGAAATTGTTTAAATCTTTGAAAATTTGTAGAAATTCAACCGTAGCTCGGATAGAACAGTTTTCTACATGAAAGTTGATCAAAAAAATGAGACGGATCCAAATATGTAGTCAAAATGCTTGACCATCACTCCTAACTATCTGAACATGGAACTTTCCCCTCCGGTTCAGTTTACCGATAACTGCCTAAAAGCCGGGAAAATATTCCAGATATTTTCCCGCTTCGTCTGCAACATGTAGCACTGCGATAGGTCACCACCCGCATTTCATATTGCCATGCCATGCACTGTGTTGCATTTTATTGCTTTTATTTATTGTTTCTTCTCCCTCTGCTCTTCCGTTAGACCCCGAGACCGACGGTGCCCCGGAGGACTGCTACTCCATCGACGACCCCTCTTTTGCCGCAGAGCTTCCAGGCAAGCAAACCCCCCTTGAGCATGCCTATATCACCTATTCTTTCTCCCTCCTGCTTGCATTAGAATTTGCTACTGCTTTTGATTGATCCTATTCTGATGCATAGCCTGTTTTTGTAAACTACTGTTGATACCTTACCTGCTATCCTATATGCTTAGTATAGGTTGATTGGAAACCATCTGTGGCCCCTCTTCCTTGTCCTAGTTGCCCCGCTTAGTTACTAGTGCCCCGATCAAAGTGATTGATGGGCTGAGACCAGCACATCACCACACACCCCACTAAGTTGCTCGACTCTGCAGAGCTAATATTGAGTGCCGAGGGTGATACCTCTTATCTCACTCCTGATGTTGCCTCTGTGGTACAGCTAGTTGGTTGTGGGTTACCGAGGGTGATTCCTCTTTCACCACCTCCGACGAAGCTTCTGTCGTGCAACCCCGCAAGTGTGAATACCATCGAGGGTGATTCCTCCGAGTTCACCTTGACGGGTACATCGAGTGGGAATACAACGAGGGTGATTCCTCGGATTCCATCTTGATGTTATGGACACAAGGTTACCTGGATTTTACTACAGATACTGGTTAAAGACGGGTCGACCCTGAGGGGTACCCGCGAGAGGGGTGAAGTCGGGTTGACCGTGAGGGTACCCGCGAGATAATTACGTGGCACGGCCGGGCATTCCTGGCCCTTGCCGTAAGTCCACGAGACGGGGCAACGGGGTCACATGATCGTGGATCTCTGCTCATTTCCGCGAGCTCCCAATACACTTAACGGATTTGGGTATTTGATTTGAGTTGGCCACTGGCCTATACGCACTACCACCACGCGGGATAATGGTTTAATGGGGCCCTCGGCGCTGTATGTATCAGCCAAAAGCTCTGTGAGATGTCCAGTTCAGCATTGTGGCCGGGTCGGATCGTGCCATAAAGGAGAGGGGTGGTGCTGGTATCCACCCTGCACACAATGACCCGGAGTGCAAAGGGCAATGGGCCAAAGACCCCTGAGCACTTAGGATGTAGACCGGCGGGGACCTCTCTGCTGAGCCTAGGTAGGACTACGTCGTGTCGATCAGCCGAGGCCGGGCATGACCCAGGAAAGTGTGTCCGGCCAGAGTAAATCGAGCGTGTTGGGGTAACAGCAGTGCACCCCTGCAGGGAAGATTATCTATTCGAATAGCCATGTCCACGGTAACAGGACGCTCAGTGTAGTATCCCGATCTACTACAACTTGAACTGGTTACATGTTAACTAATTGTAAGCTCCGGGTTCACTTTCTCACAGGGAGTCGAGGAAGGATCTCTAGGCTTTGCTACTACAAACTTAATACTTTATGTTATGCTACTAATCTACACTCTTCTAATGCTGCAAGACGCTGAAGATGCTAGTCTTCGATAGGCTAGGCTTTTCTCTCTATTCCGGCATTTCTGCAGTCCAGTGCACTGATACAGCCCTTCTTTGATACCAATGCATAAGTAGAATAATTCTGATGTAAGTCTTGCGAGTACTTTGGATGAGTACTCACGGTTGCTTTGCTTCCCCTTTTTCCCCATATCCGATTGATGCGACCAGATGACGGAGCCCCGGAGTCATCTGATCCAGCCGACGACTACTACTACCCCTCTGGTGGAGCCTGCTACTATGTGGAGACCGCCGATGACCAGGAGTTGATAGGAGGCTCCTAGGCAGGAGGCCTGCGCCTTTTCGATCCTTGTCGTTGTTTTGCCCTGCCTTCTTAAGGCATATCTGTTTAACATTTATGTCTGTACTCAGATATCTGATGCTTCAGCTAATGTTTGTATGACTCAAGCTTATGTATTCGAGCCCTCGAGGCCCCTGGCTTGTAATATAAAGCTTGTATGACTTTTATTTGTTTTTAGAGTTGTGTTGTGATATCTTCAAGTGAGTCCCTAGGCTTGATCGTGTGCATTTGCGTGTATGATTAGCGCATTATTAAGTCGGGGGCGTCACATGAGGATGATGACAACCTATGCCCAATGTGCCCAACCCAAATGCTAGAAGACAGAGATCATCTGTTTTTTAAATGCAAGTTCAGTATCAGAGTCTGGAATTATTTGCAAATACAGTGGTATGATGGATTATCCATCAAGGAATGTATTCTAGTTGCTAAGAGAGGTTTTCAGAAACCTTTCTTCTTTAAGGTTGTCTTCCTGGCTGCCTGGAGTATTTGGATCACCAGAAATGATAAAATCTTCAGACATCAGAGACCCACTTTTGGTGCATGGAGGGCCAAATTCATTCATGATATTTCTCTACACTGCCATAGAGTTAAGACAGCCACAAAACCCCTGTTATTACAATGGATCAGGAATTTGCCTTGAATCATGTTATGGGTGTATATAGATAATGTAAATAGGTAAGGTTAGCTAGATGTGTATATCTCCTGTAATTAGCCTAGTTTCTTTTTTGGTTTTTCTTGTAAGACCTTTTGTGGTTCTATTTTAATAAATGGCTGTGGGGCTTTTGCTCCACAGTGTTCAGTCAAAAAAAAATGAGATATACCGATAATTGTCGAAGAAGAAAGATGGGATGCCTTCCGGGGCATCCCCAAGCTTAGATGCTTGAGTTTCCTTGAATATTTACTTGGGGTGCCTTGGGCATCCCCAAGCTTGAACTCTTGCCTCTCTTTATTCTTCTCATATCGATACCTCCTCGATCTTGAAACACTTCACCCACACAAAACTTAACCAAACTTTTTATTAGAGGGGTTAGTACATATAACATCAAATCCCATCATGTCCGGCTGTAACATTATTGAATAATTATAATCAAACATTAACCACTGTATGATATCACAATTTTATGGCTCCCAAGTCAATGGGGCTCAACAAGATTTCAAACATAAGCAAATAAAGAAACTATAACAGCAATCTGTGAAAATAGGACAGTCTGTAAAGATGCAGATGGTACATATACTTTTGTAACTCAAACAATTATTAAAAATTAGTAACAAATAAACAATTTGCATAGCAGTACTGTGTAAAAATTTCATAATTTTTGCACATTCCAGTAAAATATAGAAATTCAAACATTACAGAAAAAGTTTCTGTTTTTTCAGAACACACACCAGACAAGCAATTTAAACATCCTAAAGGTAAATCTTGGCACATTATTTTTATAATACAATGGATTTGTACAATGGGATAATTATTTTTGTTGAAAAGTTTCTGTAATCAAGGTTCACAAAGTTTCCATGGGCATGAACAAAGTTCAAGGCTAGCCCCCACTTCCACATTGCTCATCTGTCTCACTTTCACTTTTCTTTTTGAAAACTTTTAGGTTCCCCTCTATATTTTTTGTTTTTAAATATTTAAATGGCACACATAATAAAGTTTATATTACACAAAATAAGAAAAATACTCTCTAAAACTTCCGGGTTGTCTCCCAGGCAACGCTTTCTTTAAAGCCATTAAGCTAGGCATAAGTGGCAAGTAATTTTTTTTGTATTTTGCATTTTTTTTAATTTTTTTGTTTTTTCACCCACAACTAAAGAAAGAAAAAAAGAAAACAAAAACAAAAGCAAAAAACAAAATCTACTTAGTGATGAAAGCAAACTAGCATACACGAAAATATCAACCCCACGCTATTGCTCCCTGGCAACGGCGCCAGAAAAGAGCTTGATAATCCCCAAGTGCAAGGAATCATCGTAGCAATTTCCAAAGATAGAAGTGGTAAGTATGGAGTGTCGAACCCACAAGGAGCTAAAGGTAAGATCAATATTCTCTCAAGTCCTATCTTCCACTGATACGACTCTACGTACACCGAGCGTTTGCTTTTATCTAGAAACGAGAAATAAAACTACGTTGTAGGTATAAAGAGGATAGCTTTGCATGATATCGGAGAACTAAAATATAAAAATAGGTGATGACTAAATAAAGTTAGAATATATCACAATATATTACAAATAGCGAGTGTGGAATAATGATGGATCGGTGTGCGGAATTGTCCTAGGCAATTGATAACAAGATCGGTAATCATTATTGCAATTTTATATGAGGGAGAGGCATGAGCTAACATACTTTCCGTACTTGGATCATATGAACTTATCATTGGACCTCTAGCAAGCATCCGCAACTACTAGAAATCCTTAAGGTAAACCCAACCATAGCATTAAGTATCAAGTTCCCTTTGCTCCCATACGCAATAACCCCCTTACTCGGGTTTGTGTTTCAGTCACTCACGCAACCCACTATAAGCGAATCATGAACGTATTGCAAAACCCTACAGCAGGAATCCCCCATGTGTGCGCGGCACGGAAGGCACCATAGGACAGCACCAAAATAAAACATACAACTCAAACCAATCAAGATCATCAATCAACCCAAAGGACAAAAGAAATCTACTCAAACATCATAGGATGGCAACACATCATTGGATAATAATATGTGGCATAAAGCACCATGTTCAAGTAGGGGATTACAGCGGGGTGCGGGAGAGTGGACCGCTGAAAAGAGATGAGGGAGGTGATGAAGACGGTGATGTTGATGAAGATGATCACCGCGGCGATGGTTCCCCCGGCGACACTCCAACGCCACCGAGAGAGAGGGGAAGAGAGGCTCCCCCTCCGGCTTCCTCCTCCATGGCCTCCTCCCCTAGATGGGGAGAGGTTCTCCCTCCAGTCCTTGGCCTCCATGGTGCCCGGAGGGGCGAGAGCCCCTCTGAGATTGGATCTCTCTCTCTGTTTCCTTCTGTTTCTGCGCTCCTGTTTCTGGCCGAAAACTGTTTCTTATATTCCCAGGGATTCGTATCTCCGATTGGGCTGAAATTTTGAGGGGATTTTTATCTAGAAATTATCTTTCTTGCGGCGAAAGAAGGGCATCAACTGACCTACGAGGTGCCCACAAGGCAACAGGGCGAGACCCTAGGGGGCGCGCCATGTTCCCTTGTGGAGCCCTCGGGCACCATCTTGTGTTGATTCTTCTTCCCAAAAATCACATATATTCCAAAATAAATCTCCATAATGTTTTATCGCGTTTGGAATTTGGTATGTTTTTTCTGTGAAACAAAAAACAAGTAGAAAACAGGAACTGGCACTAGGCACTAGGTTAATAAGTTAGTCCATAAAAATAATATAAAAGTGCACCAAACCATATAAAACTATTGTAAACATGGCATGAATACTTCATAAATTATAGATACGTTGGAGACGTATCACTCTACTATTTGATTTGTTTGTTGATGCTCATACTATAATTATGGAGAAAGCTAAAAGAAATAATGTAGTTAAATGGTGTTTTAGAAGATGCGGTAGATCATGGGGTGAATATGATAAAGTATGCTTATGACACCATTTTTTTACATAGAGATGATGTTCAAAGTGCTAAGAATTTGAAATTTATCTTATGTGCTTTTGAACAAATGTCTGGCCTTACTATTAATTTTCATAAAAGTGAACTTTGTTTGTTTGGAGATGTTGTCAGTAAAACTGATGTTCGTCAGGAAATATTGACTTGCAAATTGGGGGAGATTTCTCTGAAATACGTGGGAATGCCCGTCTTAAATATTACGGTTAGAAATAATTTATTGGATGTGGGTAAAAAACAAAACTAAAAAAAGATGTGGTTGTTGGCAAGGATAAATGCTTAATATTACTGGTAGGATTACTTTGGTGCAACCTTGCTTGGTTAATATTCCTTTCTAAATGATTCCCTTTTATCCTATCCCTGTGGGAGGAAAAAAAGATCTGATTTTTTATGGCTATATTTGTGTGGCAAGATCATGAGGATAAGAAGAAATATCACTTGGTCAATTGGAAAACTTGTTGTACTTTTTTGACATAAGGAAAACCTATTGTAGACCCAAAGACCAATGAGTTTTTGGGACTCTTAATCCTGACATTATAAAAAAAACTGCATGACCAAATGACTATGGAAATTGGAAACAAATGATGAATTATGGCAATCTATATTGCTCAACAAATATGTTATAAGGAAATGTCTTTCTCGGTTTAAGCTAAAAGTGGGAGATTCATACTTTTTGGTATAGTTTACTTAAACTTTGAGGGATATTTTATAAGCATTGTAAAAATAAAGTGGGGGATGGAGCCAATACTAGATTTTGGGAAGACTGGTGGGTTGGTGAAAAACCCTTGAAAGATTCCTATGTAAGATTATATAATTTGAGCTTTGCTCATGAGATTGCAGTGGTTGAAGCCTTTAACAAAGGTTGGGAAGTAGAATGACTTTGGGGGGGGGGGGACACTTGTGCGTGAAGAGATAGAATTGGCTAACACAAATATACCATTTGATGGATGCTTACTGTTGATGGTGTTTTTACTGTTAAATCTTTGTATAGACATCTGGTTGTTGTGGATAGTAGCTTTCCACAACAATGTCTTTGGAAGATGAAAATTTCTCCAAAGATTAAAGGTTTTATTTGGCTAATGGTTAGGAAAACAATTTTAAGAGAAGATAATTTAATGAGAAGAGGTTGGTCTAGTGCTTCCTCCATACCAGTGCATTAGGCACATTAGAAGGTGTAGTACGACCAAGGCGCGAGGAGAGTGGGCGCAGGAAAAAAATTCAACCATGAAAATAACCAATCATTGGGTCTGTTTAGACTGTAATCCTACTCCAATTAATTGCCTAATCCTTCGCTTCTTCGATGAGCTGTGCATGCATGCAATAGTACTCATGCACTTCTATTCCCCTCCCTTTTTTTCTCAGATTGCCCAACGACCACCAACTAAAAAGTGCATGCATTGGCCTAACCACATGCAACCATCAACGAAAGCCATCAATTCCTAGTCACATGGCCTTGTTTTTTATGGCTGCGAGGGGAAAACCAACAAGGCATGGAGGAAAAACAAGTAAACAATTAAGGTTACATGACTTGCATTTTGGGAAAAATCTGATTTTCATTAGGTGCCTAATGCACCAAGACGGAGGGAGTATTAAAGGTTGTGTTTTCTGTGGTTTAGATGAAAGTATTGATCACCTTTTTTCAAATGCTCTGTTGCTAGAACGATTTGGAGTTTGTTTAAATGTGCCTTTGATTTAAGAAATGTTCCCTGATAACCTTGGTACCTGCTTTGGTGCCTGGGTTTAGAGTTTCCCTAAAGAAACTAAAAGTTTAGTTCTAGTGGAGAATTCTGTCATTTTCTAGACAATTTGGAGATGTAGAAATGATGTTGTGTTTGATAGAAAGCACATTAATGATCCAAGGAATTTCATCAATCTCATTTGTCATTGGATATCTGCTTCACCAATTTTGTAGATAAAGGATGAAAGTTGAAGGGTGCTGATGCTGGCGGCAAAAATCATCGAGCGGGTGAAAAGTGAGATCTATAAGGGAATGAAAGGATGGAGATTGGGAGTCCTGAGAATCAGTGGCTGATTCTGGAGTTTCATCTACTTCATTCAAGTTGTTTCCCTGGATGATCTACACCACATGCCCTTATTTCCCGAATGCTGATTTTCTCTGCTGGTGGGCCTTGGTTTAAATCTGCTGGTGGGATGTGCACAGCTGCCCAGTATTTCGAGAGACCAGGAGTGATCCTTGATTTGAACAGCTCATACTGGGGTGGGTGGGTGGAGCCAAGAGTATTGCGGGTAAAATCCCACAATATCTTAACAAAACTACCAGGGCTTGCATCGGGGGTTCTCAGGTAAGCTCCGGGGTGAGACATGGGTGGATGAATGGGGAAAAGCAGTGCTCGAGGTGATGATGGCTGGTGTGATTTGCGGATATGGCCTCTTATAGAGTGCCTGGGTGAGGAAACATGACGCGGTGCCAGTACAACTTGTGCACCGGTTCCGGCGCAGGGCTGTCTGGTCAAAAACTCAGACCTTGATTCCAACAAGGAATGTGACGTATTACTGTGCGTGTCGGTTAGGGGGGTTCAGCAGTCACGTCCAGAATTTACTTAGTCACCACACGTCAACAATTTATGACAGGGCGCGCATACTATCATTGGCACACAAGTGGTTTACAACTTACTACATCATACAACCGCTACTACGAAAATACAGGGTAACAAGGCCACTAAGGCTCTACAGCAATACTGGTGGACTCAGTCCACCTCATCGACATCTAGCCAGGCGCGTCTGGTAGATGTCGAGGCCTCTCCGCGAGCTTCGGTGTCGGAGTTGACCGGGGTCGGATGGGGAGCTACTGGGCTGGGGTAGCGGTGGTGCCCTTCGTGGGGTGTCGAGGTCACCGTCCTGTTGGAGTGGGTCTCCAAAAGACGACGGAGTTCCTCGGGGGAGGCTAAGGCACTGCCCGGGTAGATAACAGGGGCGGAACTTGGGGGCTCAACAGGCCTCCCAAGCAGCACTATCGGGGTGTCGGTGGCGGGTGCAGCTTCACTTCTCACTGGGGTCAGGAGAGCGAGCGTCCTGCGGGTCGCAATCAGATCAAGGGTGACTTGATCGAATAGTGCCTCTTGCGCTCTCAGGTAGCGCACCAGATGCACCAGGGCAGGATCCGACTCATGGTCTCCGTTGGCAACCTGGGTCGGGCTACCATAGCCTTCACAGCTAGGGTAGTAGTAGAAGGGGCGGATGTTAACTCTCTTGCGACAGATGCCGGAGTTGAACAACAACCTCTCGGGCTGCAAGTTGGATGGCTTGGGGCTCGTCGAAGGTCGTCCTCCCGGTGAACCGGTAGGGGCGTTCCGATGCGGTGCCCCTCCCGTAGATGTGCACCGTGGCCCAGAAGTGGTGGATGGCATCACTCGTGTGCTCCTGGTACACAACATACTCAGGCGGCTCTTCGATGCCGAAAGCACGACGGGTGAGATTGACGAGGATGACCACAAAGTCACCAAGCTCGACTGCGGTGGTCTCGTTGTGAATGATGGGGCCAGGCATCTTGGTGGTTGGGTTTCGAACTGAGAGTGAGGCTGTGATGTGCTGAGTCGGGGCAAGGCTTCCTTTATAAGCCAGCAGAGTCTTCCATCGCACGCTTGTGGATGGGACAACTCAGGTGCCGGTCACAGGCACACGGCCTATGGGCAAAGCTGGTAGGTTGGGCACCGACTGCCAAAAAGGTGTCGGCTGACTACTGTGTAGGCTTATCGGATGAGATGGGCTTGGCTACGGACAGAAAAGATTTGGGATGGTGTGGAAACCTAAGGATAGTGACCAGGCTAAGATAGGATTAGCCAGTGGTCAGCCTGGCTCTGATACCAAGGCTGTCGGGGACGGATTTCCGGGACATGATATCCCAGAAATTAACCCCTCGTGTCGTCACCAGCCCAGGATTACTGTTACTGGTGGACACGTCCTTGTTACAGATTACCAAGCAATTACAAGAATTGGATACAAGACCATAAAGACCTAATGATACAACAATGATTTCTAGTGAGGATGACGGAAGCAACTCGTGGTTCTCCAACGTCGATGGGGCTACATTCCCACAGGAACGGCTGACCAGGATAATTCCTATCCCGCGTGGCTGCTATCCTAGGCTCCGCATGGACTTCGTTGCAGTATTCCTCGTAGAAATCCTGACCTGGCCAATTAAATAGCCAGGGACAAGCCAGTGAGTACGTTTGAATGTACTCGCAAACATAATGAACAAAAGATATACCGAATGCACATGATCATGATGGTTTAAATTATATGCATATGTTGAATAAAATTTAAAACATGACGTGATAGATATTAGCATGTGCAGAAAAATTAAATTGTTAGTGACAAACCAAGAAAGTTAAAGGTGGACAATCGGGCGTGACTGAACCGCCCGAGAATCCAAAAGAAATGCCAAACGGGTGTCTAAAAGAGTATCGGGCGAGACAGACCGCCCATGAACTCAAGCGATGCCACGAGAGGTCTTGAAGAGAAATGCCAGTCGGGTGTCTAAAAGTGACACCACGGTAGGTCTTGAAAAGAAATGCCAATCGGGTGTCTAAAAGAGAATCGGGCGAGACAGACCGCTCGAAAACTCAAGCGACGCCACGAGAGGTCTTGAAAATAAAACTGGGTGTCCGGGGTAGTCTAGCCAGCCCCTGAGACACTCAGGAAAATAAAAATAAGAGAAGCGGGTTAGTCCACAATAATATGCATAGTAACAATGATATTCACAACCATAATATTTCTGATAACAAAAATATCCATGACAGCGTTAGTGATGAAATAATAATATTCTGTAAAATAATTGATGCTCAAATTATTTATTTTCCTCCGGAGACCGACACTTGACCAACCCAGACTGTAGTCCTTAACCGCGGACACGGCTATTCGAATAGATATAACTCTGCAGAGGGTGTACTCTTTACCCACGTGTATGAGATTTCTTTAGTCAACACCGTGGCACTGACTAATTCCCACTACGGTCTTTGGGTTGAAAACACACCTGACCAGCACACACCAGATTAACTTTCCGGATGCCAGGAATCACCCAAAGCACCGTTCAAGAAAAACTCTAAGTCGGGGAGACTACAATCTCGATTAGCATGGGATCACTATTCATATGCGCGGATTACAAGGGGTGCCCCCCTCTCGGCAAACCAGCCGGATACACCCATGCCCCTTGACCAGGTGACATGCCTAGCAGAGGCCTCTGGTATCTTTCACCATGGCCTCTCTGTACGGTGTGTGCACGGAAAGGGGTTATCAACTTACTAAACCATACCCTACCTGCGGCAGGGACAAGTGGTAGCACGAAACAAGTATGGGGGTTACCGGAACAAGACTCGATCTACGGTCGACTCAGGAGGTTTAAATTTTCCTGCAGTGGTTAGCACAACATATTTCCTGGGTGGTACCCAACAGGGTCACCATCTGGCATGTCCCAACATGCCCTCACTGATCATTCTCGTCACAACGAGATTTCAATTTCACGGTCACGTTTCTCGTGACTGATTCTTTCCTGTAGATTAGTCTGGACCAACAAGGGCATGAAAAATAACCATGCTCACTCATATTTCATATGTAAATGAAGATAAAATATTTTCAAGGGGTCATGCATGCATGTCTAGCAATATGCAGATTTTTATTTGAATTCAACCCATGCATGATTCAATTATTTGAGCAATTATTTAACCATGCAAACACCATATCAAGTGTTCAAGATGCTTGCCTTGATCATGCAGAAATATTGGGTGCACTCCAAAAGTTTGAAAATTTTATCTTCCCTCCATTTCCTATTTTCAAAAATATTGCAATTACCACATAAAGCAAAAACAGTACTAAAAAGTTGTTTGGAAAATTTTAAAATAAATCCTAAAATAAACTAGATGAAAAATGATGAATTATATAGAAAGAATCAAATTATTTGGAGTTCATATGATTTTCCTAGGAATTTTCTAAGCTAAAATAAATACAGAATTGGTCTTATTTAATAAATCCAGCAGAGTTAAACTTATCAAAAATGTTCACCCTATCTAGATTAATAGAGAATGATTTTATAAGTATTTAGAAATTTAATAATCAAATTTGGTTTTGAATTAAATTCTGTAGCATTATTTGAAGATTGTTGGAAAAGGAAAATAGGAAAGGGCAGTAGTGCGCCTGAGCGCTGTTTAGCTGCACGGCGCCACTGGGCCGGGCCCAGCCATTTCAGCCGTGCGGGAGGTGGTCGACGTCGAAGGCGCACTTCCGAAAAGTATGTTTTCCAGAGATGGACGCGTATACAGTGGAGTACACCTCCACTTACGGGCGGCCCTTGGTCACCAACAGTGGGCCCGCCTGGCCCACTGGTCAGGTTTGACCAGGTCGCCTCGCGCGCGCCTCTCTCTCTCTCCGGCAAAACAGAGGAGGACTCCGGTGACCGTTGCCGGCGAACGGCGGCGTCCCACGGTGAGATGAGGCCACCCGCGTGATCAGGGGAGCCTGGTGATCCAAACGAGATATGGCATGGTCGCCGGGGAGCCCTATCTCGCCGGCGGCGAGGTCACCCGAAAAGTTCCGGCGGAGTTGATTTGGGGCTTTCGCCCGTGGTCGAGCTCGAGCAAAATTGGGGGGTGGGATGGAGTCGTGGGGTCAAGGGGAGGCTAATGGTGAAGAGATTGGAGGAGGGGCAACTGTGGTTTCGCCGGAATCATCCGGGCAGTGGTGGCGGATGCTTTCATCGGAGAGGAAAAAGACGACCGTTCCCAGTCGGTTGGCTACTCGGGGAAGTTCAGAGAGGGGGCGGGAGGCGTGGTGAGGAGTTGCCGGAGCTCGGAGTGGCCTATTTATAGGAGGAGTCGGTTCCGCGGCTACAGAATCGGACATGGCTGCGGGCGGCCATTAATGGCGATTTGAGGTAGCTGGCGAGGTCGGCGATGGACGGTGGAGCTCTGGTGTGGACGGTGGTCGTCCACATTTACTCCGGGGTGTGCTGGCTAGCTCGGGGAGACTCCAGGTGGCTTGGACGACGCCGGCCATGACGGACTGCGGCGGTGGCCATTACTGAGGCAGAGAGGGTGGGTGAGGTCGGCGGCGTGGTCAGTGCACTGGATGTCACCGAGCGGTTGGCAGTTGAATGCGAGGGGCGCTGGCTGCCGCTAATTGGTGCCAGGGGCTTTGGTCGGTGGCGTGACAGCGACGGGCTCTGTCGGTGGCGGCGCTGGCCGGTGGAGGGCGGCGCCAGGGGGAAAGCTCCGGTGCAGGGAAGACGCGGGGAGGCTGTGGCCGGCGTAGGTGGCTAGCAGGGAGGCGAGGCAAGCTGGGAGAGGTAGCAGCGGGGTTGGCAGGCACGGCGTCGCCGGTGCCACGCGGTTGTTATGGTCAAATCCAGAGGACGCACCCTAGGTGCTCGATCAAATGCCAGAGCTAGCAAGGAGATTTTGTGGATGATGAAATTTGGCAGGATGATGTCTCTCTAGATGATATAGAGGATGGCAGGGTTGGTTGGACAAAATGAAAAACTTGAAAGTGCAAGTTTTGGTGAATTTCAGTTCTGGATCAAATATTGGGAGTGTTATTTGGTGAACTAAAATGATGCAATTGGAGCTGATCTCCTAGACTTAAGGGTTTTGTTGGAAGGACTATGAGTGGGAAAAATTTCAGAATTTTTGGATCTAGGAAAAATAGGGTTGTAGTTCAAAGCTGAATTTGGACCAGAAAAGAAAAGAGGATGTTTTGCTCAAAATTTTCAAAACACCAAGATGGGTTTTTGCATAAAAGTGATCTATAGGTATCACACGACCTCTCATAATTTTTGTGGAATTTTTAAAGAATTATTTAAAATAGTTGTAGTGCAATAGAGGCAATTAAAGAATTGAAAATGCTATAAAAATTATTATCTTGGGCAAAATTTTATTATGAAAATAATCCCTACTGTTATTTAAAATATAATTGAAATGATTTAAGACAACTACCAAATCCCACAATATTTTACAAAAAAAAATTCTAAATGGAGGGAAGAATTTTAAAAGCAGAAAATAGAAAATACTCTAAAATAAATAAAAGACCTACAATAATTCAAAATTTTATTTCTGGCCAAATTTTATTTAACAAAAATATGGTTAATTTTTTGGGGTGTTACAGGTTAGCTAAGTGTGGTGGGGGGTTTGAATGATGCATCTTGTGGTGGCTCCGATGATGAGGCTCAACATGTGGTGGCATTCTGACAGTTGCTGCCGACAAACAGTTGCATCTTGCCCTTGGTGTGGCCCCACAACACACTCTTTGATGATGTTGCAGCCCTCGGTTGTTCTTCTAGTCATCAGACTCTAGTGGCTCTTTGGTTATTCCCACTAGCTCATCTTCCCGACTATCAAGTACCTCCCCTCTTGGAGCTACGACCCTTAGCGGTTAGGTGGCAAGTTTCATCTAGGCGAATCTACTTTTCGCTCAAATATGTCTAAAATTTATCTAGTTTTCTGATCACTTAGCTACTCTCTCATTCTTGCTCCAATGAATAAAATTGCCATTGCTATTGTATTTTTTGGCAAAAAAAAAGGTTTCTCTTATATCGTGTTGGAAATAAATTTACTAAATTATGAAAAAATGAAGAAAAGTTGTGTGCTAAGAGCACACTTGCCAAAGAGAGGCTTTAGAGGGGGGAGGGGGGGCTGACACGCCGAGTTGATGCCCCCATGGCGCACGAGCCATAGAGGCTTCCGCCTCAACCGTCCTTCAGACTATATATTTGTCCCACCGATATAAACTCATGCGATTTTTCCTGCCAATTTATGAAACTTGCGAGGGAGTCATATCACACCAACATATTTTTCATTTCGGGGGGAAAATAGGATCACCGTATATGTCGTTTAGGCGACCTCCACTCTATCCTCCATCATCATGGTCATGTGCCCCCCATCCATGTGTGAGTAATTGAATACCGACACATGGATGAATGGGAATATAATTATTTTAACCATCTAACAATGACTTGTTTATAAGTTATTGGTCGTAATTCAATTGTTATTATTAAATTACTATTGTTGCAACTTTTCTATGCGTAACACTTGTCAAGGGCACAACTATTGTAGAAAATAAATTTACCACTGGTTTTATGACTGTGTTGTGAATCATTAGAGGTAACAAATATGGGGGTATGAGACCTCCTAATGCAGGCAATATCCCTACTCCTACTTGTATGGAATTATATTGATGCAATGTGTACAAGGAGGGATTATAATTATGGTCTCTGCGAGTTGATGGGTAGGATATGGTGGATGATCTAGATGGGAAATATAGATCGTTATGTCTATGATGTATAAACTATGTCTTTGGTAGATCTCCTTTGGTGGTGGCCTGGGTAGATTTTGGCCCTCCTTGTAGGGTCTTGACCTACTTCATAGATGCATCTCTCATTTTCCTCTTCTTCAAGTCAGATTGACTTGCCTTGTCAAATATGACTCCTCTTCAAGGAAGTAGGGTGTGGCACATCTAGGGAAGTCGGGCACCGAGGAGTTCCCCTCACCTAGGCACCACATGCACACAAGAAAATTACACCCTAAAATATAGTATGTGTGACACGTGAATATGGTGGAACCACTTATCACCTTCGCTCGGCACCTCTAGAGCCACGGAAAATTTCTGGGGAAAAAAATAGGGTGTCCTCTTTGGGATGAAGGGGGGCACCCTCAAATGGGGAGTCAAAAAGGAGGCCGTGTGAGCCCACCAGCCCCCCTAGGGTGGAATCTTTGGTTCTTAGCTTGTTTTATCTTCAAATCACCCAATCTATTTTGTTTTATTTTTGTCCTATCCAGAAATATTATTTTCCTCGTGTTATCCTAGCAGCTTCACCATGTATCTAGTGTCTTACATGTGCAAATACATTATAAAAGAAAAACCATAAATACTCCCTCCGCCAGGTTTATTGGGCCCGAGAGCCAAAATGCTAAGACCAAGGGGTGCACACTAGTGGAGGTTTGGGAAATAAATATGATTAATTTGCTCCCTAATGGTCCAATCAAATCTCCCTATTAACTGTCCGAGCACATGCACCGAACGGCGCACACATGCAACATGCATGGATGCACATCGAATTGGAGAGGTCCATGTGCTGGCTTCAATGCAGCAATGCAGGAACCAGCGTGATTTTTATGGAATAACCAATGTAATCGATGTAGTGGCCTAATAAAAATGTACCCCTATCGATGGTTCTATGGCCCAATAAACCAGGATAGAGGGAGTATAATACAATAAAGATGATTGATAATGCATGATAATTGAGCAATTTATTCTTTAAAATTGTGTTACAAAAGACATGTATCACTCTCCACATGAATTCTACCTATAACGTCAGACATACAATACACACTGAGTGTCAAAATAAATGTCTTAAGTCATTCTACGATGTGTGCACTCCTGCTAAGATAAATGGTTTGAGTTGTCTTCTTGGAAGAATATTGGTACAATATGTTGCATCATTCAACCCTGCTACATGTGTCCTTTAAATCCCTCTTTGACCACCCTACCTAGCACTATGGCATCTATAGTATGATGCCTTGGGCCATGTGTGTGTCTATCCGGGGTGGCCAAGCCCATCACATGGCATGTGACTTCGCTTCCTATTTAGGGTGATGTATGCATGTGAAGGGCATCGATGACTACAATGCATGAGCTCAAAACTAATATCCCCTATATCAAGGTAGCTATCCTCTTCCCAAGTTCACAATTCCCTCTTAAATCGCCCTCACCTTTGCGATCTAAGTTAGGAACGTGACAATGTTGAACTAGATATTATAGCTAAACCGACTACAAATTAACACTCATTGAAAATGCTTTCCTAGTTAAACCAAATCACAAGAACCCACTATTAATGACCCATGTTTCCCGCAAATAGACCAATTGTTTTATCTATTTTACACAAGGAGGTTCCTAAGGGTCTTGTAATGGTTAGCACAATTAACATATGAGCATGAGCTAAGCTTGACAACATCAAGAAGGTTCTAGCTCAGTAACTTGGCTTCCCCCCATCCCAATTTAACAATGTTCGTTCACACATATACATGGAGACATGAATTTAAATAGTATTTGATATAATCACACCATATTTGCTATAACGGCTAGATTAAAAATATGTCTATCTAGAACCAATAATTGTATGACCCTATCAAGCATTACTAATGTTTCCCCCTCATAGGTATAAAGACATAACATACATTTGGAAACACAGGTATATATGACATTTTCTATACTAAGTTCCTGGGAAATTAATCAAAAATGCAACTCCATTAGACTTTCAAATTTGATTCAAAATGTAACCCGTTCTAAATTTATGTGGAACCCCAGCTCAGAGCAACCGGTTTACCTTGCATTGCCAGCCCAAAGATCAAGTCTTCTGGCAATACACAACAACTTGGTACATAACCGCTTTATTGATCTCTAACGGATACATAGGTTCAAATATTACAGGATAAGTGAGGCCAAGCGGCACACACGGTGCGGCTGCACTTATGTACATTATTTAGTAGACATCTCAGGGGCCTCGATGATAAGGGAACTACTACGCGGCAGCGGAACAACGAGGTAGCAGAACTCCACTCCACAGGGACACTGCTGGGACATGGCCTAGAGCGCGACATACTGCTCGATATCCACACCATGCATGGCTTCTCTTGCATCTGGCATGATAAGCCAGGTGAGTACTTTGAATGTACTCGCAAGCTCACAGCAAACAAAACAAGTACGACAAACAATAATAGGGCATTTAACAAGTTTAATGCATGAGCATGATACTACCAGACATGAGTTGTGCGTGAAATGTTGCCGTGGTCCTTGGGACCAACTTACCATTTCAGGGTTACCACGTAACCACCGTCCATAACTTACCAACGTGATCCTCACTTGATCACAGCAATACCTTTCATAGTGATCCTCACGCGATCACCAATTTTTGCATGTGCCATCTTGTGAATCTTAGTGTGCAGGTTAATTATATTTGTTGACCCACGGTGTGACCTACTACGAACTGTGTCTATATCCGAGGACGCGGCTATCGATAGATTATACACTCTGTAGAGGTTAGTACACTGCACCCACACTATGGAACTCATGGCCTCGTGCTCCCATTCGGGTGGACCAACGACATTCCGACAAAACCAATCTATTGCATGACACTCTCCCGGCCACTCCGACAAACTCCCCTTTGGGCTATGTCATGGGTGGCCCCGATGTCAACTCGTGAAATCTGCCACCTTTATGGCTGCCACCGTCATGGCCAAGCAAAAACATCGTCCCAAACGGGGACCTCGGTACCGTAAAACTCGGGCACACAAGGTTATGACTGCCTACCAGGCCAGGGTAGCGCCAGTGCACAACCTTCCCTAGTAGGAGGCACTAGAGAGAGGCATGACAATAGACCGAATTAGGGCCTCCCCATCCAGGCAGGTGTGGTTGCACTGGTGAGCTCGATTCGGTGGCACCATGACTTTATCAATAGCTTGTTCAAGTTGAATTATCATCAATTTTAACTTGAAATAAAATGATTCGAGCCATAGTGTGTGAATGAATGCACGGGTCATGATCATGGGTAACGAATACATCATGCTACCATGAGAGTATATGACATGATCTCTACTGCACACTTAGCAAGAAACATCTTCTCTACTGTATAGCATCAAAATGACATGGAACAAATACAATGCAATGAGTTTTATATAGCACATTATTCTAATAGTGGAATATATGATGAATTTAATTCAAATAACCATTGTCATTGCAATGCCATCCTTGCATATGAATGTTGTGGCTTGCCTTGGTTCAGAGGAGTGTCACAATACTCCTGGTCTTCTCCAACACAACTAGGAGCTTCTGAAAATATTTTAAATGCAAAAAGGAAAATGTCACATAAAGCATTTTATTTCACCAGAAATTCCAAGCAGCAAGAAAAATTCTAAAATTTGGCATGCATAAACTTTAGCTTAATACAAACCAGTAGCAAAAAGAATCAACTCATTTGGACTTATAGAATAGAAATTAGAGCTGGTCAAAGTTTTGGTCAAAATCTAGATTTAAATGAATTTAATCGAATTTCCAGAACAGGCCACGTCGAAGACGTATTCTCCGAATACGCCTCCACTTAGAAAGCGGTTCGGCCACGAGAGAGAGGCTGACAGTGGGGTCCCACTGTCAGGGTTAAAAGGGAGAGAGAGACGGAAACAGGGGAGCGGCGCTGTCGCCGGTGATTCTCCGGCGAGGAGACCACGGCGGTCGTCGGCGATGGGCGGGATGGACTCAGCACGTCACGGCGAACACGTACATACCCGAGGCGACGGCTGGGGTGGACGGACGGCGTCGGGATGTTCTTCTCCAGAGACGGCGGCGGCGGAGCTCGTCGGATACGGTGATTCCGGCGATGATCTGGCGAACCAGTGGTACTGTCGAGCTCAGGAGATCACCACGACCTCGATGGGAGCAGAGGGCGGGGCTGGGGATGACTGGAATGAGTGCACGATCCAGGTGGATCCGCGGCGGATTCCGGCGATGATCGGCGGCAGGAGGCCCTCCCGGCCTTGCCGCGCTTGCTGGGAGTGGTTTGTGGCCAGAGGAGGTGAGGGTGATGGCTAGAAGGACTAGGGGATGGCTCTATTTATAGATGGAGGGCGACCATGCACTCTACTCAGCCGGCGACGAGCTGCAGAAGAAGAGGGAGGGAGAGGAGCTCGGGCGCGACGTGGAGGAGAAGTAGTGGAGCACAGCAATGCGGTGCACGCAAGCGGGCACAGTGCGGCGCACTACGCGGAGCAGACGGCGCACGTGCGCGCACTGTTCCTCCTGGTAGCGTTCGGCTGCTTCCGACGAGCGGCTTGCCGGCGTCGGGGAGGAGCAGGGTGAGGCTAGGTGGCGCGCTGGAGATCGCTGGGGGGCTGGGACGTGCTGTGGTGGCGAGAGGAGAGCGAATGGGCGGCGGCAGAGGGGCCCGATGCACAGAGCGCGGCGAGCGCATGCCAAACCCCGTGCACCCACGCGGTCACCGCGTGCACTGGCACACGCGCTGCTTTGGGCGATGCCAGACCGTGTCAAAGGTGAAGTCCCTTAAACGCGGTGCCTAACTATGCGCTTGGCTTGCCATCTGGCTCAGTGGATGTGACATGAGCATGTTGCAAAGTTTCTGGACAGAAACTTGGGACAATTGCTGGGGACAAACGGCTAGGAATTAAGGGCTGAAATTTGGGGGTTAATCATCTCTTAGGAGGGTAGTCATGTGGTAAAATTTTCAGCTCCAACAGATCAAGAAAAAATATACTTGCTTCACAAAGTGCCAATTCTGTCCAGAAGCAAAAATATTTTTCTTAGCTGAAAATTTCCAAATGACCATGGGATATTTTTGCATGGGGAAGTGGGACATGATCCAAAGAATATTTGGGAATTTTCTTGGAATTTTCTGAGCAATAAAAATAAGGGTTGCTTCATAGCTTGTTGAGAAAATAGGCATTTTCAGGAAGAAAAAGAATATAATGCCATTATATAAAGTTATCCAATGGCATTATGGTGAGAGGGATGAGGTCTAGGGAAGGTTTAGGGATGATAGATCAACTTGGAAGAAAGTCAAAAAATAATTCCAAGTGGTAAGTCCAAAAGAATTGACTGAAAAACCCATATGCAAATTAAAATATTCAATAAATCCAAATAAAAGAAAAGGCAAAAATCCAGGGTGTTACAATTTAGTGCACTTTTTCCTCATGTTGTTCGTGCTCCCTCTTTTTCGGTTTATTTGGCTTATCTTCAGAATGCTTATAACCAAGGAGAACATAATTAGTTCCTAGACCATAAATTAATACATCATGCATATCCACTTCATGCATTAGTTTGTTTTACAATGCGAACCAAATTAGACATAATTTAATGCAAATGCAATAAATGTTTACCTATTTTTCAAACCAAGGGGGCTTACAAACCGGAAATTTATATTTTTTTAGATGGACGTAATAAACCGGAAAGGAGAGACTAATATTTAGATCCTCATTAATTCCATCTAGAATTGGGAATATAACTTCAGTGTTTATAGAAAATTGTAGAAATAAATGGACGGTAGCAATGACATTTTACCTTTTTTTATAAATGGATGTCTTCATTAATTTCTTCGAAGGTATCAAGCTCAGGCAACCACAAATAGTTTATGCCCCTTGCTTCTACATCCTCGGTGCACACAACCAATAAGGGCATATTGGTTTGTATAATTCTAAAATGCAGGAATAGGAAAAACATATGATTTGAGATGGAGTGCTATATTTTATCCTACATGAAGTGAAAACATAAGAATTTGTAATAACACAAAGTTTCATCTAATGCAAGAGGAAGTGAAAACTCAAGAAACATAACACTCAAGATGCCATAATATGAATGCTATGTTGCCATGTATGGAGAGTAAAAGAAGATGTGATGGCCGTCTCTAAGTACGCCACATTCACCAACTTGTGATCATCCGGCCGTTGAAGCATACACTAGGAGTGGAAAAAGTGTGTAGATACGTATATAACCTAGAAATTTATATTCCACTTATAAAAAGTAATATCATTTCTACAAAGTCATACTGATCAACAATGGAAGTTGCACCAACTAGGTCTAGAGCCCTCAACTTAGGGATAATTACTTTTATGCCCCTAGTTGGGTCCCACTCGGCAGTTTTACCCCTAGTTTTAAAAAACCATCGGTTCTACCCAAGCCACTTTTCTCCTCTTATGCTTTTGCCTTTGAACGTTTGACCGTCACTTTGAAAACCCCATAACAAATTCATACTAACTCAGAAAAATGCAAATAAGATACCAAAATTCTGCCCAAGCCACTTCGCTCCTCTTATGCTTTTTCCCTTTGACCATTTGACCGTCACTTTGAAAACTTCATAACAAATTCATAAGAGGAGCGAAGTGGCTTGGGCAGAACCGAGGGTTTTGGAAATTATGGGTTAAACTGCCGAGTGGGACCCAACTAGGGGCATAAAATTAATTATTCCCTCAACTTATGCCGGAGTCCTCTCAATGAATTACCAAACATATGTTAACACTTTGAGGGGGGGGGGTATAAGTTAGACACCACCATCAATTTGCGCCACATGGCTCTAATTCCATGACGGTGAAAAAATATTTTCTTTCTTCATCATGGTTACAAAAACAACACCTTTGACTGCCTAGCCAAAGTCTTCAAATGAGGTACCCCTTATAACAAAAGGAAAACCCCGCTTTAAAAAGGAATTTTTAGTTTCCGTAATTGCATTTTGGATCGGTACATCGAACTGCATTAGTGTCTCATACATCGATTCGACGAATAAATGGATGGTCTGGTGTAAGTTCCACCTAAAAGAGTCATTTTCGTCCACTAACTGGATATTGGTTCGACAAGTACATCGTTGATTCCATGCCATTTTGTAGTGACATTTTAAGTTCCATAGTCATTTTCATCCACTAACTGAATATTGGTTAAATGAGCTCACGGTGGATTCCATGCCATTTTGTAGTGAAGTTTCAAGCTCCATAGTCATTTTCGTCCACTAACCGAATATTGGTTAGATGAGTACATAGTTGATTCCATGCCATTTTTGTAGCGTCATTTTAACTACAATGTGGTTTGTGCCCAACCCTTAAAAGACCTGCTAGAGGTATATTATTCAAGTTAGTTACAAATTTTGAGGTCTAGATCTACATTTTGGATCATAGGTAGTAGTACGTTCGTCCCAAATTAAATAGCCTATCAAAAACGTCTTATAATATGGGATAGAGGAAGTAGTATTCTTCAGGATAAATCCAAAATTTAATCTAACTCAAAAGAAAATCCAAAATTTGAGGCCCAGTATATGTTTTCTAGTGAAGAGATGATCCTACTTGCATTGACCCTAGATGATGTGTCAATGAGATAGAGCCGACAAGTGGCTCTATAATTATCCATACTCTAATGGTTGTCAATTTTTTGTGTATTGTGTTGACAACTAGGAGTGCTTATCAGTAAATTATTGCCATAGCATTGATTCTCTATGCCACAGCGGTTCGTTCATTATATTTTCTTAATAAATCACCACCCGCGTCTTTCCAAAAAAATAAGAAGACCCCCAGCACCAAATCTGTACACAAATCTTGAACCCTACGGCTTAAATACACCTCATTTCGTAGCGATCCTCCTCCACTTTCCAATCTCCCATCCCCTCACAAAGTCCGCAAAGTCTCGCCCCATGTCCCACGCCATGGCAACCGTGGACATGCGGCGGTTGGAGACAGGCGCGGGCGGCGGCTACGACGGCATGGGGTCGTCCAAGCGGGTGGACGACGACCTCGACGACGACGGCCGGCCGCGGCGCACGGGCACGGCGTGGACGGCCAGCGCGCACATCATCACCACGGTGCTGGGGTCCGGCGTGCTGTCCCTGGCGTGGGGGGTGGCGCAACTGGGCTGGGTGGCCGGCCCCGGCGTGATGACGCTGTTCGCCGCCGTCATCTACTACACCTCGGCGCTCCTGGCCGACTGCTACCGCGCCGGCGACCCCGTGTCCGGCCCGCGCAACCGCACCTACATGGCCGCCGTCCGCGCCACCCTGGGCGGGTCCAAGGTGAAGCTCTGCGGCGCCATCCAGTTCGTCAACCTCTTCGGCATCGGCATCGGCATCACCATCGCCGCGTCCGTCAGTATGCTGTACGGAACTAATAACTAGACTAAATCGCACTCCACCACGACTTCCTACCATTTTTCATCTTGTCAATCAATCTTCATTCTCTTTTTGCTGGATTTCGTACGTGTTGCTGACGAACAGGGCGATCAAGAAGGCGGGATGCTTCCACAAGGAGGGGCACAAGGGCGATTGCAACAGTTCTTCCATGAGCCCGTACATTGCCATCTACGGCATCATGGAGATCTTCTTCTCGCAGATCCCGGGCTTGGATAGTATGTGGTGGCTGTCCATCCTCGCCACCGTCATGTCCTTCACCTACTCCACCATCGGCATCTCCCTCGGCGTCGCGCAGATTGTAGGTACGTGGTGTCTGGTCGGTGTCGGGTATATACCAAGTCTTAATTAGACGCGTCGACATGTTGAATCAAGGGAATCTATTGACGACGACATTGCAACAAAATTTCAGCGAACGGGGGAATCCAGGGAGGCCTCACCGGCGTGGCCGTCGGCATCAACGCCGCCGGCAAGAGTATCACCGTGATGGAGAAAGTCTGGCGTAGTCTTCAGGCGTTTGGGAACATGGCTTTCGCCTACGGGTTCTCTATCGTCCTGCTCGAGATCCAAGCAAGTCGCTATCCAGATACTATCTCGATTTGCTTAATTAATGACCTGTCCTGTCCTTGTTAATTTGCTGATTGTCGTACTACTCAGGTGGGGTTGTGTTTGCTGATTTGTTCATTATATACATGACTGCTGCTGCAGGACACGTTGAAGGCGGCGGCGCCGTCGGAGGCGAAGGTGATGAAGAAGGCGACGGCGGTGAGCGTGGCGGTGACGACGGTGATCTACCTGCTGTGCGGGTGCGTGGGGTACGCGGCGTTCGGCGACGGGGCGCCGGACAACCTCCTCACGGGCTTCGGCTTCTACGAGCCCTTCTGGCTGCTGGACGTGGCCAACGCCGCGGTCACCGTCCACCTGGTCGGCACGTACCAGGTCATCACCCAGCCCATCTTCGCCTACGTCGAGCTGCGGGCCGCCGCCGCATGGCCGGACAGCGCGTTCGTGGGCACGAGGGAGGTCCGGCTGTGGCCCACGGCCGTCTGCGTCGCCGTGTGCCCGCTCCGGCTGACCTGGCGCACGGCGTACGTGTGCGTGACGACCGCCGTGGCCATGGCGATGCCCTTCTTCGGGTCCGTGGTGGGGCTCATCGGCGCCATCTCCTTCTGGCCGCTCACCGTCTACTTCCCGGTGTCGATGTACATCGCGCAGCGCCGGGTGCCGCGGGGCAGCACGCGGTGGCTGTTCCTCCAGGCGCTCAGCGCCGTGTGCCTCCTCGTGTCCCTCGTGGCGGCCGCCGGCTCCGTCGCCGACGTCGCGGCCGAGTTCAAGGCCCACAACCCGTTCCGCCGGGGGTGACCAGGTCTCTCCGGCCGGCGATGCTCCGTTCACTCACTCGACTAAGTCTGCGAGCAACGTTTTACTGCTTCGATGTACTACTAGTACGGACTACTACTTATTATCGTGTACTGTGTGTGGTCAGAAGCTTGTCCTCGTCCGGTGGTCAGGTGTTGAACCGGACTGTAGCACTGCACGGGGGGACGGCCCGTGGAATAGTCGTGGCCTAGCCTACTGGCCGGCCTCGTGGTTGTTGTTGTGGGTGACACCCGCTTGGCATGTGTAAACGTGTGTTTTCTTCCCAGTGTCCTTCTGTCTAGACGTGCTGGGTTTGTCGTTCGAGTGTTTTTCCACAGACCGGGAAGTTAAGTCAATGGAGTGGCGAATTATACAAGACCACCAAATGCATGGGCAATCTTTTCTCGTCCAACACACTCGAGTCCATTGAAAAGCATGGCCCGGTCGCTCCGGTGCGTGCTCGGCGCGTGCATGTGGGGCCTCCTCTAGCGTTTCGTTTGTTGTCTGTCCGTTGACAGCGATGGATTTTGGCTGCACCAACAGAATGCCCTTTTTTTAGGGAAACAGAGAGAATGTCCCTAATTTGTGAGGCTGAATACTTATTGTTTTTCCTCGGCCCTATTTCGGACAAGCAAAAAATAGAGCCCCTAAAATGCCACACTACTACTTATAGTATTATCAAAACTTTATTACAAACAAACATACGAAATCTCCAACTTAACATAGAATATTTGAGACAAAACACTCCATCCACACTAAACATAGCTAAGATAAAGCCTCTTGCGATGTTTCTCGCAACATTTATCAACTATGTATCGATAGTGCATACTGAAAACTTTAACTCGTAGTCGTGACAAAAAGTAAGTGGCCACCGTTGTATTAGAAGTATTGTCACCTTATTTCTCATACCATCGCAATAAGATAAACAGTGAGACATCTGAAACATCACACACTCGTGTGGTCACACAAAAAAACTATTATTTTTGTTAAATAGAGTAATCCAACTATAGATAACAAAGAACTTCCTAAGCAATTCCCAAATGTTAAAAGTACATTCAACATCCCCAACATATAGTTTGTTGTAGCATATTCAAAAAATAATTCATTATCTTTACTCTGTTACAAAACATATATTTTATATTCCACACCAGCCTAATTTGGATAAAAAATTGTACAAAGAACCTCCCGCGGAATTCCCAATGTTGAAAGTACATTAACTATCCTAACACATAATATGTCGTAGCATATTAAAAGAACTCTTGATCAACTTAACTTTGTTGCAAAGCATATATTTCATATTCCGCACCCAACCTGATTTCACCAAGTTATCCTTGATGAGGATTTTGTTTTTAAAAGTCACCCACAAAAGAAAAATTCTTTATGTGGTTGATTAACATGAGCTTTAGAGCCAAATACATTGACATGGCAAGAAAAAAACCCTGTTTTGGTCAATAACCACCTACAGGTTTCTTTTGAGAAGTAACTAAATTCAGAAGAAGAAAAAAAGAACTGATTACACAAAGTACACACATAGTCACCACACGAGACATACATAGGTGCCTTGCAGTTCTACGCCAAGGACCACATAGGAAGTAAAACATTTTCATGGTAGGTTCCCATCACGTCAATTAACGTGATTTTCACTCATATACCTGTGTTTTGTCCTTTAATGTCCAGATTTTTCTCCTCGGGTCAAGATCCCGGTGAAATCAAACAAAAGGGTGCACGAACGCGGTAAAATTTTAACAAAACTTACGACTACAGTACAAAACTATAAGTAAAAAGTGATGCAATTTTGGACTCATCATATTCCCTGACAACGGCACCAGAAACTTGGTTGATGGCAAGTTGACGGGAAGTAAATTTTCTTGCAGGGCACGTACTGCCAGCAATGGCGCCACAAACTTTCTTGCTTGCCTGGGGGCAAGGTGTTGGGCTTCCAAGTGGAGGAGTTTGTAGTAAGTAACCTCCCCTTAGTTGAGAAATCAATGTATCAATCTGTGGAGTACCAACTTCCTGCAAGAGTTGTATGCTCAGCAACACAATAATTTTTTTGCTTGTGTTCCCAACAGGCCTAATAAGGGTTGTGAATCCTTGCTAGTCTTGCTAGTTGCACAAGGAAGTTAAAAGATAATGCGTGGCAAATATTTTTCTCTTATTGGAATAAAACAAAACTAGAAACAAAACAACGTGTACAGAGTTGTTGGAAGGTGATTTTATGCTAAAAACTGGACGGGGTTCATATGCTCACCAAGTGTAACTCCAAAGCATAAAAGTGTAGTAAGTAACATAATCATGCAAAAAAGTGCATAATGAAATATTTCATGCTCATGCGAGATAAACAAATATGTAATTTCTACATGGACAGTACGTCGGTAATACTGTTAAACAGAAATCCCCTCTGCATCTAATACCTAAATAGCCCGTTCATAGATTGAGATCCCTCTGCAACATCTGGACTTTAGGTGTGAATGCAGGTAATTGCATTTAGCAAGATGACATACGGATACGTTTACAGGATTCCAATGAAAACTCTAATAAATCTTTACCCTTAGTGACAATAATTCAATACAAGTCTTTTCCACTTTCTACACTGCAGTAGATTACTTGCAAGATTGAACCCAGCTAATGCACACCTATTCCACTATTTACTACCGAACTAAACTGGCCAAGAGTAGACAAACAACCATAAATAAATATATATATATATATATAGATGGCATGCACAAATATGAACATAAAGAAATAATTGCCGACTCGTGTAGGAGTTGTTGGGATTCCCCCAAAGAGGACGGGTGAAATAGCTAAGATGAAATCTCCAACTTAACACGCAATATTTGAGACAAAACACTCCATCCACACAAAACATAACTAAGATGAAGCCTCTTGCGATGTTTCTCATAACATTTATCAACTAAGTGTCGACAACGCATACTAACAACTTTAACCAATAGTTGTGACAAAAAGAAAGTGGCCTCCATTGTATTAGAAGTATTGTCACTTTATTTCTCCATATCAACACAATAAGATAACTACTGAGACATCTGAAACACCACACAGTCGCTAGAATCATGTGGATTTTGTTTATAAATGCATGCCACATTTCTAGTTTTCGAAGTGACCAAACCTAGGTGGTCACACAGGTACCTATTTTTTGATTAAATTAAATAGAGTAATCCAACAATAGATAACAAAGAACTTCCTAAGCAATTCCCAAATGTTAAAAGTACATTCAACATCCCCGGCATATAGTTTGCCGTAGCATATTCAAAAACAATCGATTATCTTTACTTTGTTACAAATCATATAATTTATATCCACACCAGCCTAGTTTGAGGCTGAAAAATTGAACAAAGAACCTCCTACGCAATTCCCAATGTTGAAAGTACATTAACTATCCTAACACACAATATGCCGTAGCATATTAAAAGACCGCTTGATCAACTTTACTTTGTTGCTAAGCATATCTTTCATATCCGCTCCTAGCCGGATTACACCAAGCTATCCTTAGTGAGGATTTTGTTTTTAAAAGCCACTCACAAAAGAAAAATTCTTTATGTGGTCGATTAACCTGAGCTTTAGGGCCAAATACATTGACATGGCAAAAAATCCCCACTTTTGGTCAATAACCACCTATAGGTTTGTTTTAAGAAGTAACAATTTTCTTTAAAAAAAACTGATTACACAGAATACACACATAGTCACCACACGAGACATACGTAGGTGCCTTGCAATTCTGCGCCAAAGACCCCATAGTAAGTTTTTTTTCGAAAGGGAGGTTGAAACCCCCGGCCTCTGCACCCACGGATGCACACATCCATTTTATTAACTTATTCAAGAGAGTCTAACAAAGCAAATACATTGATGAACCCAAAGCCACCTATTTGACAACCTCTGTCGGCTATACCGACAAGCTTGATGAAGTGCCTGACCTCGCGCCAAAGCACCATCTAATCCGGTGGCCTCCGCAAACTGCCCACCAGTGAGTCGAGAGAACCAACCAGTTGGAACAGACGCTCAGCGCGCACCGCGTGCGCACGCTGTAGGCTCAGCCACCGCCACCTTCCGCTGCCCCATCTTCTGGAGAGATCAATGCACCGACCTTGCCAGGCCTCTCTACCGTCGATGCCCCCACAACGCCAGACAACGTCATCCTCCCGCGCGAGTCCATCTACACGCAGCGGACGCTGAGACTCCACTGCGCCATAGGAAGTAAAACTACATTTTCATGGTAGGTTCCAATCACGCCAATTAACGTGATTTTCACTGATATACTTGTGTTTTCTCCTTTAACATCCAGATTTCCTCCTCGGGTCAAGATCATGGTGAAATCGAACAAAAGGGGTGCACGAACGCAGTAAAATTTTGACAAAACTTACGACTACGGCACAAAACTGAAAGTAAAGGTGATGCAATTTTGGATTCATCATATTCCCCGACAACGACACCAGAAACTTAGTTGATGGCAAGTTGACGAAAAGTAGATTTTCTTGCAGGACACGTACTCTGCGGCAACGATGCCAGAAACTTGCTTGCTTGCTTGCTAGGGGGCAAGGTGTTGGGCTTCCAAGTGGAGGAGTTTGTAGTAACAAGATGGGATAATTAATTTTATGCCCCTAGTTGGGTCCCACTCGTCTGTTTTACCCCTAACTTCAGACACTCACCTGTTCTGTACAAGCCACTTTGCAATTCTTATGCTTTTGCCCTTTGACCCTTTGACCGTCACTTTGAAAAAATCATAACAAATTCATACTAACTCAGAAAAATGCAAATAAGATATCAAAATGTTCACAAAAACATCACCTATATGTGCATGTCATTTTCATTCTTAACAAAAGTGTTGGAAAGTCCTCATCTCAGTTTTAGCTCATATGACCTTAGCATGAACAGTACAATCTAAAAAAATTCTAAAAATTCTAATTTTTTTTTGTGGCAAACATTGACCAATGTTTTGAGTGCTTGCCAAGTTTCATAACAGAATGACATTCGTGGAAGTCGTGGCAAAAAAAACAAAATTTTGAAGCATTGATTTTTTTTGCCACGACTTCCTCGAATGTCATTCTGTTATGAAACTTGGCAAGCACTCAAAACATTGGTCAATGTTTGCCACCAAAATAATTTAGAATTTTTTGAATTTTTTTAGATTGTACTGTTCATGCTAAGGTCATATGTGCTAAAACTGAGATGAGGACTTTCCAACACTTTTGTCAAGAATGAAAATGACATGCACATATAGGTGATGTTTTTGTGAACATTTTGATATCTTATTTGCATTTTTCTGAGTTAGTATGAATTTGTTATGATTTTTTCAAAGTGACGGTCAAAGGGTCAAAGGGCAAAAGCATAAGAATTGCAAAGTGGCTTGTACAGAACAGGCGAGTTTCCAAAGTTAGGGGTAAAACAGATGAGTGGGACCCAACTAGGGGCATAAATCTAATTATCCCTAACAAGATACCCTTAGTTGAGAAATGATACGTCTCCAACGTATCTATAATTTTTGATTGTTCCATGCTATTATAGTATCAATCTTGGATGTTTTTATATGCAATTACATATCATTTTTTTGGGACTAACCTATTAACCTAGTGCCCAGTGTCAGTTGTTGTTTTCTGCTTGTTTTTGGCTTTTCAGAGAAACAATACTAAATGAAGTCCAAATGCCACGAAACTTTTTGGAGATTTTTTTCTAGACAAAAGAAACCTTGGAAGCTTTGGGAGGAGGCCAGAAGCCTCACGAGAGCTTCACAAGGCAACAGGGCACGCCCCAGGGGGGGAGCCGTGTTGCCTTGTGGGGCCCATGTGACTCCGTTTGACCTAATTCCACTTCTATAAATTCACAAATATTAGGAAACCCCCAGAGAGCCAGAAGAAATAACCTTTCCGCCGCCGCAAGCCTCTGTTCTTCTATGATCCCATCTAGAGGCCTTTTCCGGTACTCTGTCGGAGGGGGAATCGATCACGGAGGGCTTCTACATCAACCTTGCTGCCCTTCCGATGATGTGTGAGTAGTTTACCATAGACCTACGGGTCCATAGCTAGTAGCTAGATGGCTTCTTCTCTCTCTTTGATCTTCAATACAATGTTCTCCTTGATGTTCTTGGAGTTCTATCCGATGTAATCTTCTTTTGCGGTGTGTTCGTTGGGATCCGATGAATTGTGAGTTTATGATCAGATTATTCATGAGAAATATTTGAGTCTTCTCTGAACTCTTTTATGCATGATTGTTATAGCTTTGTATTTCTCTCCGATCTATCGGTTTAGTTTTGCCTACTAGATTGATTTATCTTGCAATGGGAGAGGTGCTTTGTGATGGGTTCAATCTTGCGGTGCTCAATCCCAGTGACAGAAGGGGACATGACACATATTTGTATTGTTGCCATTAAGGATAAAAAGATGGGGTTTATTCATATTGCTTGAATTTGCTTCTCTACATCATGTCATCTTGCTTAAGGTGTTACTCTGTTTCATACTTAATACCCTAGATGCATGCTGGATAGCGGTCGATGGGTGGAGTAATAGTAGTAGATGCAGGCAGGAGTCGGTCTACTTGTCTCGGACGTGATGCCTATATACATGATCATTGCCATGAATCCGTCAAAATTATTTGCTATTCTGTCAATTGCCCAACAGTAATTTGTTTACCCACTGTATGTTTCTGCGCTCGAGAGAGAAGCCTCTAGTGAAAACTATGCCCCCGGGTCTATCTTTATCATATTAAAAACCTAAAAATACCTTGCTGCAATTTATTTACTTTTATTTTAATTAGTATTTTAGTTTAGCTATTTATCTCTATAAGATTTAATCCTTGCAAGTAACCATTAAGAGGATTGACAACCCTCTTATTTGCATTGGGTGCAAGTGTTTGCTTTTGTGTGTGCAGGTGCGCTTAACGGAATTTTGCTTGGTTCTCCTACTGGATTGATAACCTTGGTCCTTAACTGAGGGAAATACTTATCTCTACTATACTGCATCATCCTCTCCTCTTCGAAGAAATACCAACGCAGACTACAAGTAGCAGGAAGAATTTCTGGCGCCGTTGCCGGGGTGACATCATCAAAATTACCAAGTACCTTCGCACAAATTATCATTCACTTGCATTTACTTTATTTATCTTTTATTTGCATTTGCCTCTCGTTTTCATCTCCCCCACTTCTACAAAATTTTACAAAAACACAAAAATATTTTATTTGTTTGTTTGCTAGTTTGCTTGCTTGCTTCACCAATATGACTAGCTTTACCATCCCTCCTTTGTCTCCGGATTTTGAAGTACTTTACTTCAAACAGAAACAAGGAGAAAATTTGAAAGATGCTTGGTATAGGATAATTGAATCCTATCGTGTTTGCACTACAAAAGGGGATATGAAAATTTTGTTGCGAAACTTCTATGTGGGGTTAACTATGCCCAATAGGCAACTCTTGGACTTTTCTACCAAAGAAAATTTTATTGATAGTGATCCTAATATAGCTTATGAATTAATAGAGGGAATAGTGGGATCCCCACCATTGCAAAAAGGATCTAATTATACTCAAGAAGGAATTCAAATTTTAGAAAAGCTAGGTGACATACAAAAAAATTTGGTGGAGTTACAAAAGTCTAATGAACCTCTTAAAAATGTTAGCGGTAACCTCAATCGTATGAACAATCTCCTTACTATTTGCAATAAAAAGATAGACACTTTAGATAGTAATATTGCCTTATTCTCTAAAAATCATGGGAAGCGCAAGGAGCCTCCCGGGTTCGAGACCAATCCTTCTAAAATAGCAAAAACCAAGGATGACAACACTTGAAACTATACATTATGCCTAGCTAGGGGCATAAAACAATAGCGCTTGTTGGGAGGCAA